>CM020220.1:31348399-32598399 GCA_009819775.1 Phoenicopterus ruber ruber | reverse complement strand
AACAGCACAGCAGCTACAGGTAAGGAGCAAAAAGCCCTGAGGCAGCCGCTTCTGAGGACAGATTGGAATAACTCGGTCCCAGGGAGCTCTGTGGCCCCCAAAGGCAAGGATGTGTTCCCCTGCCCGGCTTTCCCCAACCGTCTTTCCTGGGGGAGTCACAGAGCCCCCAACCAAGGCTGCATCCTCTCTCCTGCCTTCCTTCTCTGGCCTTGCTGGTCTTTGCTTCAAGGCAAAAGCATCGGCGGTGATTTCAGCAGCCCTGTCCCCTCCTGCTTTTGGTGCCTTTGCCTCTTTGAACAGCCTCCACGACCCACATCTGTTTCCCACATGCTTGCCATGCAGAAGAGTTGCTGCTTTACAGTTTTCCCTGTGAATGCTCTCCCCTCTTCCCTCTTTCCCTGCTGGCCTTTGCTGCAATGGGAAAGTGTTGGGCAAGATTTGAAGAGGCTGCTCTTTTCCTGCTTGGTGCCTTTGGCTCCCGCACCAGTGCCGGCTGCAAGAGGATCCCTGCAGGCGAGGTGGCCAGGGCAAGCCCCTGAGTGGGCCCTGCAGGGAGTTGCTCCTGTGGCTGCTTGGAGCATGGGCAGGGAGGGAGCCGGGGCACACACCAGCATGGGGCTGGGTGCCCGGGGCCGTGGCCGGGGACCACGGAGCGGTCCCTCCCAGGTATCCTCCAGAGATGGCCAAGCCCCTGTCCCAGCCTGGTGCTGGGGAGCCCCATGCAGGTGGGACAAAGCTCCTGCTGCGGTCACCCTGAGGAGGGGAAGCCTGCCCACCCCCTCAGCTCTCCATGGTGGGCTTGGACAAGCGCAGCCTTCCTGCCAGCACCTCACTTTCCCATCACACCTGCCCACCGTCTGGGAAGAGCATCTGCCTCAGACTTTCACCCAAATGATCCTGGGGAGAAGGCCCCAGTGGGGGAGCGGAGGGTGTGTTGGCTGTGCGCAGTCTGATGGCACCCCTCGAGTGGCTCTGGCAGCCGGTCCCGGCCGTGTGGTGCTGCCTTGGGCAGGCGGAGGGAGCTTTCCTGCAGGGAGGCAGGCGTGTGCCGGTGGCTGAGCCGGCTGCGGCCAGCGAGTTCCACGGAGCTGGGGGCAATACACCGCCCGTGTGGGGCACGCGCTCAAGGCCTGGGGTCTGGGGGGGAAGGGGCCATGGACACGTCAGACTACACGGGCATCGTGGCCAGGGAGCGCCCAAAGGCAGGGCAAGGCTGGCCTGAGCTGTGGCTGCTCAGCCCCACGCAGGTCCCCCACCTGCCTGCTCTGAGGTCGTCCTGCACACACAGAGCTCCCCAAGGCTTTTCCAACACGCAGCACTCAGCAGTGCAACCATCTCTCTTCTTTTCCCTTCATCAGGAAACATCACTGAAGCAGCTACTGCCACACCTGAGACAAACAGCACAGCAGCTACAGGTAAGGAGCAAAAAGCCCTGAGGCAGCCGCTTCTGAGGACAGATTGGAATAACTCGGTCCCAGGGAGCTCTGTGGCCCCCAAAGGCAAGGATGTGTTCCCCTGCCCGGCTTTCCCCAACCGTCTTTCCTGGGGGAGTCACAGAGCCCCCAACCAAGGCTGCATCCTCTCTCCTGCCTTCCTTCTCTGGCCTTGCTGGTCTTTGCTTCAAGGCAAAAGCATCGGCGGTGATTTCAGCAGCCCTGTCCCCTCCTGCTTTTGGTGCCTTTGCCTCTTTGAACAGCCTCCACGACCCACATCTGTTTCCCACATGCTTGCCATGCAGAAGAGTTGCTGCTTTACAGTTTTCCCTGTGAATGCTCTCCCCTCTTCCCTCTTTCCCTGCTGGCCTTTGCTGCAATGGGAAAGTGTTGGGCAAGATTTGAAGAGGCTGCTCTTTTCCTGCTTGGTGCCTTTGGCTCCCGCACCAGTGCCGGCTGCAAGAGGATCCCTGCAGGCGAGGTGGCCAGGGCAAGCCCCTGAGTGGGCCCTGCAGGGAGTTGCTCCTGTGGCTGCTTGGAGCATGGGCAGGGAGGGAGCCGGGGCACACACCAGCATGGGGCTGGGTGCCCGGGGCCGTGGCCGGGGACCACGGAGCGGTCCCTCCCAGGTATCCTCCAGAGATGGCCAAGCCCCTGTCCCAGCCTGGTGCTGGGGAGCCCCATGCAGGTGGGACAAAGCTCCTGCTGCGGTCACCCTGAGGAGGGGAAGCCTGCCCACCCCCTCAGCTCTCCATGGTGGGCTTGGACAAGCGCAGCCTTCCTGCCAGCACCTCACTTTCCCATCACACCTGCCCACCGTCTGGGAAGAGCATCTGCCTCAGACTTTCACCCAAATGATCCTGGGGAGAAGGCCCCAGTGGGGGAGCGGAGGGTGTGTTGGCTGTGCGCAGTCTGATGGCACCCCTCGAGTGGCTCTGGCAGCCGGTCCCGGCCGTGTGGTGCTGCCTTGGGCAGGCGGAGGGAGCTTTCCTGCAGGGAGGCAGGCGTGTGCCGGTGGCTGAGCCGGCTGCGGCCAGCGAGTTCCACGGAGCTGGGGGCAATACACCGCCCGTGTGGGGCACGCGCTCAAGGCCTGGGGTCTGGGGGGGAAGGGGCCATGGACACGTCAGACTACACGGGCATCGTGGCCAGGGAGCGCCCAAAGGCAGGGCAAGGCTGGCCTGAGCTGTGGCTGCTCAGCCCCACGCAGGTCCCCCACCTGCCTGCTCTGAGGTTGTCCTGCACACACAGAGCTCCCCAAGGCTTTTCCAACACGCAGCACTCAGCAGTGCAACCATCTCTCTTCTTTTCCCTTCATCAGGAAACATCACTGAAGCAGCTACTGCCACACCTGAGACAAACAGCACAGCAGCTACAGGTAAGGAGCAAAAAGCCCTGAGGCAGCCGCTTCTGAGGACAGATTGGAATAACTCGGTCCCAGGGAGCTCTGTGGCCCCCACAGGCAGGGATGTGTTCCCCTGCCTGGCTTTCCCCAACCGTCTTTCCTGGGGGAGTCGCAGAGCCCCCAACCAAGGCTGCATCCTCTCTCCTGCCTTCCTTCTCTGGCCCTGCTGATCTTTGCTTCAAGGCAAAAGCATCGGCGGTGATTTCAGCAGCCCTGTCCCCTCCTGCTTTTGGTGCCTTTGCCTCTTTGAACAGCCTCCACGACCCACATCTGTTTCCCACATGCTTGCCATGCAGAAGAGTTGCTGCTTTACAGTTTTCCCTGTGAATGCTCTCCCCTCTTCCCTCTTTCCCTGCTGGCCTTTGCTGCAAGGGGAAAGTGTTGGGCAAGATTTGAAGAGGCTGCTCTTTTCCTGCTTGGTGCCTTTGGCTCCCGCACCAGTGCCGGCTGCAAGAGGATCCCTGCAGGCGAGGTGGCCAGGGCAAGCCCGTGAGCGGGCCCTGCAGGGAGTTGTTCCTGTGGCTGCTTGGAGCACCGGCAGGGAGGGAGCAGTCCCTCCCAGGTATCCTCCATACCCCACCAAGCCCCCACTTCAGTTAGACATTCCAGGGGAGACAAAGAGCCTGTGGTCAGTGCTGTGTCTCCCCTCCACTCTTCCCTGCTGGCTTTTGCTGCAATGGGAAAATGTTGATGATTATTTCACAACCTTTGTTGCTGTCTACCTTGTATCTCTGCCTCCAGAAAAAGAATTTGGCTTCAGTAGGAGTTCTGGAAATACAATATCTGGAGATGAGCCCTATAGGCAGTGAAACTTCATTAATTTTTTTCCTTTCCTTGTTTTGGGGAATAAAAGAGAGTTACTGTACTTTTCCCTATTACACAGAAAATCTCTGCCTCATTTATGGGAATGTATGTATGGACTTAAATGAAAGAAACCATCAGGGTGAAAAGCAGAATATGGTGACTTGGAAGAGAACTGTAATTAGCATCCTATATATAACGAATATTGAAATATAACTATTAATTACTTATAAACTAATAGATTATGTAGAGATTTGAAATACTTTAAAATCTTTACAGAATCTATAATTTCTTAAAGGAACTATAACTGTGAGCATTTTAGGCAGTCTGTACTGTATAAAAAAATAAATTTAAAATATGTTTGAGATTATTCTAATGTTCTACTACTCCCTGAATTTCTTTCTTCTGGTGGATTTGCTATCACATCTTTCTAAGAGTTTCCTCCTTCTTATTGCTGTGCATTTTTCCATGCTAGCCTCACAGGATGATTTTCAAGGAAGAATTAGCTGGGAGTTTTCCTGTAGTGCTACTAGTCTTCCAAGTGTTTAAACACGTTGGAGTTGAAGAGGACCTGGGTTGGCTCAGGACAGAGGGATAAGCCACAGGATGCTCTGGATACACTGAAGATCTGTGAGGGTGGAAACAAGAACCTTGCCCTGGTCTTGGGGTAGCAATGACAAGCTTGGCATTGGGGGACAGGGAGAGATGTGAGGAGCCTGCAGAGCTTTCAGACAGAGAAAATTTGGAGGGAGAGAGCAAATTAAGTGGAGAGAGAGGTTGCCAGAGAAGAGATATCACAGGCGGGCATGCAGGGTAAATGACAGCGAGCAACAGGTTGCAGGAAATACGGGCAAGGCACTGGCTAGAGTACAGGGCAAGGTAGAAGCAGGATTGGGAAAGGTTTTGAGGCATCATATCATTCTGCCTTTGATGGCCTCAGCGTAACCAAGTCGCTAACAGGGCTGACATATTAAGTTATTTTCTTTTTTCCAGGAATGAACACAATGTCACCTTCAGCAACACTTCCACAAAGTAAGTAGAAGGCAGCAGTCAGCACAAATCTGCGAAGTTTTGCTGCTGTAGAAGTATGGTATAGTGGCCAGTTAATATAGTTAGTCGTATTATGGTGACAGCTGTAAGTCCTGCAATAAATTCCTTAGCAGCATTCTCTGATATCTGTTGAGGTATGTATACTATGATGATCAGCTTGAGAGCCTTCATTTTATTAATGTGTCTGCATTAAAGGACCCTCCCATGACACTGTATTATAATAAGGCAAGTACATACCAGTGCAGTATTGAAGACGCACAGGCTATTGTAGTCTGCCTTTTTCTAACTTAGTGATTTTTGGCAACCCTCAATATACTTTTTTTGTTTGGTTTGGTTTTAGTTATATTAAGTAGAGTTAGATTGTGAATGCTCAGTATGACAGATAATGCATTTCAGCCTTACTCTGTGTCCTCCCTGTGATATCCTGCTGGATTGTGTAGGGAAAACAGTTACTATACAGACATTAAGCAAGCAAGACATAGCCACGTGCTTTTTACTTGCATCTATACTCTATAAAACATACCTGGTAGTTTCCTTTAGTAGAAGTATATATGAACTATTTAATGTATGAACTACTTTATATATGAACTGGCTATTGCAATTTCATAGAAAGCCTGACGTCAGTATCTTTCATCTTTGTATCAGGAGACTTGTGCAGCTCAGACCCTTGTGGAAAAAATATGGCTAAATGTGTTGCTTTAAATAGCACTTTTGTCTGCTTGTGCCAATATGGATTCTACTATAAAGAGAAGGATTGTCACAGAGGTGAGTTGCAGAAGGGCAATCTATATTTTTAGTAACTTCACGGATAGCTGCTCAGGTGAATTCTTCTTCCCATATCCCTTGTTCTCATGTTACAACTGAAAACATAATCAGTCTGGGAAAGTGACTGCTGAATAATGCCTTGCTTTGCAGACAGCCACTGCTACAATGACCTAGATTGTTACCTCACAAAACAGTAAGAGCCAAAGAGGTTAATGTGCTAGGAAAAGAAGATGAGTTTTCTGTCAGGGGTGCTGGAGATTAAAATGAGTGAAAAGCAGGAAAAAAATGCAAGTGTAAACCTGACATCAATATTAACGGCCAGGATTTAAAAAGGCCCAAACCCGTAAAGACCTCTGAATAACCAGCTTGATTTTCCCTATAGCTAAACACTCATCACAGTTCTGTTGAAATGCATCTCTCAGATGCTGCTCAAGGCCAAGTGTGTGAGCAAATGGGGCTTCTTATTTAAGTGCCAGCAGGCGGGACACTCAAATTTATTTGTGAGCCTAAAGAAGCAAGTAGACACTGAATCGCTTTCTCAGATATGGTGAACCACATTAGCTGCTTAGTGGCTGCAAATTCAGAGTCTTTAATACAGAATCATAGAATCATTTAGGTTGGAAGAAACCTTTTTCTCACTAAATGCTGTAACACCTCAGGTGGAGTCCTTTGTTAGCTTCAGGCCATGCTTACAGTTTAACGTTACTCAATTTCATAGTCTGGCCAGTTTGGTTGAGCCCAGGATCCTGCCTTCTTCCCGGGTAGCCAGAGTACGTCCCCCATTGTGGCTGCATTGATTGAGCAAACATTTGTCCCGTACTGATTCCTCAAGTGTATGAAAAATAGCACTGATGATTGATTTCTGTATTGTATTTCCCCATCTCTGAAGGCTGGAGAACTCTAAGGTGAAACCTGACTTACTGGAATGCTTTCTCATTAATTAATATTCTCTGTTCTCATTCCAGGGCAAATATTCCCAGGGATTATTACACTGAGAGAATTTTACGATGCTAGTGTTGAAACTGTAAATTCTGTGCAGTACGAAAAGATGTTCCTAAATATAACGGCATTTGTGAGTGATGATTTTTTAAACCTTTTCTGTATTTCTAATGCTTTCCTGAATGTCACGCACACAGAGGGGATACACGCTGCCTTTAATGTGGAGCCTAGGATAGTTTCACTTGAGAAAGCTAATTTTTACAAAGAATGCTTCACACTAGTTTAGACCTATTCATAAAAGACTTGAATTTTGCCCTCAGATGAGTATATGCTCTTGCTGAAGTGACGGGATGTACCCGAAATAAGTAATATCTGCATTTTTAGTGCCACTTCTATTCTGGGAAGTTCTCACATAAATTGCTCTGTATCTTTCACCATTCCCTCTCCAGAAACCATGGGGCTGAGCAAAGTTTTCCAACCCATTCAGATTCTGATCTCCACTGTTTGCTGAAGGCTCAGTAATACTCAGTGGTATTAGTAAAAATGAACTTTTTTTTTTTTTTTTTTTTAAGAAAGCTATTTTGTTTCCACACAGCACAAACTTTTCAGAATGGCTGTCCAGCTGTGTCTAAATACCTAAATAATAAGCCTCTTCCATAAGCATACCAGTATGAGTATTTTAATGCTATTAGTGAAATGGATATTACACACATTTTGAGCATTCTATGGTTATAGATAAAATCTTGTAATGGATTTCCTAGAGAAATAAGATGAACAGTTCTATTTATACTGCCATGTTGAAACAAGTGGATTTGCTTATGTCACTTTCTGGAAGTAAGGAAGAAGGTATGCAACTCTGCCAGACAGCTGATCAAAAAATATTCACCAAATACGAAATCAGAATTCATCAAAAATGGTTATCAAATTCTTCATGATACTATACTGCTTCCTATGAATGTTTTATCAGAAAGTAACCAAAAACTGTCCCTCCAGAATGTTAAAAAATATTTTCCTCGATTTTTTGGTCCAACATTTTTTCATGACATGGCTACAGAAGTGCATGATATGCAGGACTAGAATAGATATGTAATAGTATGCAGAAGTGAAAATAGCATAGAAAATAATTTTTATTTTATTACAAAGAAGGATAGTTTATCTGGATAATTTATTTTTTATTTCAGTTAACTTAGACATCCTTTTCTCACAGTGCCACAGCTGCCTCACTGCTTGTGTGGCAGTTGGAGGCAGCTGCCTCCACCAGTTGTTCCCTGCTGCACATGGGATGTGGGAGAGCAGTGACTTTTCTACTGACCCCATACAACCCCCAGTGCTTTCATCAGTGCTGTGCTTCTCCCCACAAGATCAACCCCTGGCAATCCCACTTCACTGCATCTTAGGGACACATGCCATCCCTAAGGATGCCTACTTCTCCTTCTTCCCTCTGCTTGTACATAGGTTGGTACCGCAGAGATGCCTTTCTAAGCGATGAGTCTGCAAGGGAGTGTCTGTAGCTATCCAGCCCGTCAGCCCTAATGCACTGCCTGACATTCATTCAACTCCTGTCTCCCCATCGCTCCACTGCTCTCCCATAGTCCCTGTTCTACAGCACCACCCCACCACTCCTCTTCTGCAATACCTTGTACGGTGGATGTGACAGATCAGCTTGCTTTTCTTGTGCCTATAGTAGCATGTTCTGGATTAAAACTTTACAGCTGAAGCCTCAGTGGTTCATGTGATTTTGGTCTGTGTTTCTGCTTGCTTTTAACTCCAATTCATTTATTTCTTTTATAGTTTAACGATACCTTCAAGAATTTAACAGGCTTTGAACAGACTGTCATCGTGGAAATTCAGTAAGTTTGCCGGTTTGTTTTTTGTGCAGTACGTGCTTCCCACACACTCCATTTTAATCTGTTCCCCATGGAGAACTCAGTTCAAGAAATGATATGGGATGGATTCAGTTCAGTTTGCCTCCTGTTAAAGGAGGACATTCTTTTCGTATTTTTAATGTTTCTGGGATGCTGACCCCATTTTTACCCCATACATTTCCAAAATGTCTGTGAAGTGGGCTGGCTGAGACAGCTCCACAGCAGATCTCCCACTTTTAGCACCACGTAGGATATAGCACTGTGCTGTAACTAGCAGTCCCTGTGATATCTGACATGTCTCTGAAATTGTAACAGTTAACTCTGAGGTTCTTATGAACAGGTCCAACTTGGGGTCCCAGTTTAATTTAAGAAACACCCTCGTTGCAGAAGCCCACTGCATCTCGTTGTGCACTTGCTGGTCTCTCCTGATGGCAGGCTGAGCAAAAATGTTATTGAATGGGTTGTGGTGACTGTAGCTGTGGGCATAGGTCCTTTGCTGATCTAGGTGGACACTGTAAGATGTCCCTCTCTTCCCATCCCCATCTGTTACAGATTACTGTCCCCAGAGCTCTGCCAGCTTCTCTGCTCCCTAACCCGCATCAAGCAAAGCCTGGCATGCTAGCACACACAGCGGTGTAAACCCTTTCAGCTGACCCTGTAGATTAAGCAGCTGAGCAGACTGTTGTTCTAGAAGAGTTATGAGGGCAGTAACTTCCAGCAGAGTGGTTGTGACAAACGCACGGGGCACAGTAACATCTTAAGGCACTGCAGCGATCTACCACTTAAAGGTATATGTGTGCATATCCCAGCAGCACAAAGTTCAGCTGAAAAACAGGGTAGTCACTGCTGTTCTCCACCTCACCCCAGGGAGATTGCTGTCCAGCTGAACGCAACCCAGCTAGCATGCAGTTAGCATAGATACCTCTACACGGCAAACAGACCCTTCTGAATTCATTGCAGTCATACCCTGAATTATCCTCACCACACTTCAGGATGGGTTCTCCACATCATGCTTGGATGACACCACAGGCTGATGCGAGCGTGTAAAAGTTAGGATCTAACAGATGAGGTCCTCCACACTGCAGCTGGCTTGAGGTCAGCCCGGCAAAAAAATATCAGTTGCATGCCGACAGCACACAAAGGAGTTATGTTGTTAGCATTAAATCCAACAGCCTTTGCTTACCAGCTACCTATTTACATCTGGATCTACTGGAAAGATGGCCATTAATGGATTCCTAAGCAAGACTTGAACTCGTTTTCAGGTGTCTTAGCAACTACCTACATTGTGGGATGAAAGAAGCTAGGGGAGAGAGGGAGGTTTGGCAGAAATCTTCTCTTGTCTTTGCATCTAGCTTGCTATCTGTGTGGATTATATGAGACACTGAAGTGATGCTATCTGTGCTTTTCAGACCTGTAAAACAAGGCAGAGCTTCTTTTCCAAGCAGTGTAACAGTGGCGAACCTGTTTACGGAGGATGCAGATGTAAACAATGAGACAGTTAATTCTGCAGTAAATGAAGCACTGAAAAATTCGTCGTATGTCAGTGGGTACACAGGTATGTAATTCCTTACTGTAGAAGTAAATAATCAGTAGAAACAGAGGTTTCTGTCTTCAGAGCTGGTTAGAACATCTCTGTGTGCAGCAAAGCCCATCAGAGCATAAGTCGTGTTGCTTTTAAGGAGCTGAATGTTCAGTCTTAGGTAATTTTGAAGAGTCAACCATTCAGTGCTGGGCTTTTTTGTCTCGTTAAGGCTTTCTACTTCCTGTGTAAAGAAAAGAAGGAAAATACCTATTCCCAAGTAAGGAATGGCATGTTGATTTTAACCTGCTGGGTGTTAAGTGGCTGGAAAAATCAGGACACAATATATACAGACATGTATTGTGCTTCTGAGAATAAGCCAGTATTGTACTGGCAAAATAAGATTTAGACTTCTTCTTCCATAATTTTCCAAGGGAAAAGAAAGGGCTGGTCCAAATGCCTGCAGTATTGATGTCCCCCAAAAAAGGACTTACAAGTTTTTTTTCAGAATTGCTAAATAATTCGTTTATGATTTACTGAGCAAGCGCACTGCTTTCTATGAAATGATATTATTAGTACTCAGGTTTGCTTCCTGATGGTTTCTCTTTTAAAGGTACAACCTATTGTGCTGCTTTTAAGTGCGATACTCGAACCACAGACTGTGAAGAAAGTATGTTTCCAACATGCATATGCAAAAGTGGTTTCTCAAAGACAGAATGGGATGATCGTTCTTGTTCAGGTAAGAACCTTGCTACTTTATCTGTCCCTGAAAGGCTGACCTGGTTATTCCCTGTCTCAGTCCCTTTTTGAAAAGGCTGCTCTGCAAATGTGCTGACCTCTAAAAATCAGGGAATGTGTGTCTTATTAAGAAAGCCATACAAACGCATTCTCACGTTTCACTTTAAACACATCCATAGTTCTATTCCAGTAGAATAAACTGCTAAATCCTGAGAAAATTATCACTGAAACCAGTGAGTGGGCAACTCTTTAAATGCATTGTTAAACTCTTGGTAAGAATTGAAACCTAAATAGGTAAAGGGTGGAACAAATTGAATCCTATATTCACAGCCTTCTCTGCTACGACATATTTTGGGAACAAATTCTACATGCTACCTGGAGGCAGCTATGGGGACACTGACAGAACTGAAAGTCTTATGATGCACTACAAGCTCTGTCCCTTGTTGGTAGTTCTAGGATTGCATTACCTGTGTTTAGGCAGGTTTTTGTGGGAAGAATGTTTTACGTGATTTTTAGGAACTGTTAGTTGTTGGGGTTTTATTTGCTTGCTGGTTTTGAATCTTTTAATGAGTACTCTGTTTATGTTTTTAGCTATCCTCCACAGCCCTGAGATGTACCTTGTTTTCTTCTTATGAAAACTAAAATTTTCACACTACAGAAAAAAAGTCTAAGACATGAGATTTTAAGAAAAACAACAAATATTGCAAAATCTCATGATAAAATCATGAAAGCTGGCTACAATAAAGGCCAGTGAGTTGTGATCCAGTGTAGGCCTTTGTGGCCCCTAACCTGTCTAAGTCTGATCCAGTTTTAGATCAGTTCCAATACAAATCATCTGCTGTGAGATCAAACTGCAGGTCATTGCTTGCCTACGTAAGATGCAGCCTACCCAAATTTCCATTCTGATGAAGCTGGATGGTTTTAAACAAAGACCGTTTACTTCTAATTTTGTGCTTTTGTATTTCAGTTTCTGTTCTACACAGGTATAGCCCTAAAAAAAGCCATTCTGGTGCTCTGAAGCACAACAAAGTTTTATGTGTTTACAGTACAATACAAAAAAAAGGAGGGGGGGATTTTCTCCAATGTTGATTTTTTGGGGACTATCTTCAATTCATTCTGTATTTTTCCCCCTGAAAATACAGATTGCAGTACAGACTGTTCTGCAGCACAAAACAAGTACTGTGCAAAAGAAGACAACAGTCCAACATGCAAATGCATGCCTAACTTTAAAAAGGAGAATGACGAATGTGTATCGTGAGTACTCAGCTTTTTCTTGCGTTCCTGTGTTCTAGGCAAAGATAGGGGAGAAGAACATCTAACACGGGGTCACCCTCAATCTAGAAGAACAGGCTGCAGCTATGTGAATCGGAGAGGTGCCCAAGGTGGTTAGCAGGTGGACAAATTCCCATGGTGTCACAAGTTACGGCATTTTAACTGCTTGGCATCAGCCTTTGGTGTGCACTTATAAGACCTCAGAGGAAAGTCAAGGAGATCCAAGGTCATCTGTGAGTCAGTGAAGAGGATAACCTACTTCACGCTTATTTTGTGGGTTGCCCACATAAACATAAACTATTCCTTCAGAGTAATTGAACCATGGAACTGGTATGCTGAAGCATTTAGTAAGCAACAGGCGTTAGAGCAAGACTTGCCTCAAATCCCTGGAAAGTTTCACTGATATCAGTGAGGACTCTGTTCCCTGATAACTTTCAGACCTATGTTATTTCATCTTGGTTTTCTCTCTGTGGGTATTTCTGTCGGCTCAGGATCAGAACAGAGCAGTGTTGTTTGCTGGTGAAGCTGAGTAAGTGACTGGTTGTGCTCTGCTCCCGTGGATAAGCAGAGAGACTTTACTCCCCATATCCATTAACTCAGTTCTTTTTGTAGTTATCGCTGCTACGCACTGAACACTTCTTACTGTAAAGCTGATACATTTTAAATATAAGAAATTTGTATGGGAAGAAGATAAAGAGCTGCCAGTCCTTATAGACCTTATATTGAGGCTTTTGATGAAGACAGTGGGTTGCAATTGCAAGTGGCTCAGAGGTGTAGGGCTTAGTTCTTGAGAGAAATTAGGCCCTTTTAACATTTTTCAGGCTGAGAACCTGAAACTTTGAGTGCCCAGCTCACCAATCATTCTGAAAATCTCAGATTGTTTTACTCTAACAATGAAACTAAAGAATTCAATATAGCGATAGCATTAAAGAGGAAACCTGTAATGAACACACCTTGCAGAGAAATTGCTGATAAAAGGTGGAAATATACTATTGTTTTGTGATCATCTGCTTAATGATATTATCTTTCTTTTCTTTCTTTCCCCTTTTTTTCCTTTTTCTCTCATGTAGTTGTCCAGTGGGCTACTCTGGGGAGAACTGCGAGAACAGTAAGTACAATAATTTCTGATTTTCAATTATAGCATGGAAAAATACTTGGTAATGTTTAATCTGCCTGAGAGAACAAAAATAACAAATAGTAGCCTCTAGGGGTGCACCATCCTCTATTGATAGCAGGAAAATATTAGGAAAAAATGAGTGAAATGCCACTGTTGCCTGGAAGGAAAAATCCTTCTTGAAACTCATGTTCAGACAGACAGTAGCATTTCTTCTAATGACCTCTGCATTAAGCCCAGTAGTTTTTAGTCAAACACAGGTTATTTGACAGAAAAGCATTTAGTCCTCTTCTAAAGACATGCAGTGCTGAACTCAGCACCGCTAATGGATTAGTTTCTCCTGTACTTAATCACTCCCTCTATTAAAACGTCAGTGGATTACTCTCATTTGAAATGCTTCTGCTTTAATATCCAACCACTGCTTCTTGTTTGTGCTTTACCTTGCAAGCACTGCAGAATAGCTAGTACTCTATACCCGTGAAGAGATAGTGGCCCCGATGGTGTTACCCCATAATTGTAATCATCCGGACAAGCTAACCAGATGGGCCTTCCAAAGCTTTTTGCCTTTTCTGGGTCAGTTTTGCAGCTGTTTGCTGCACCTTCTCCAGTTTCCACCATCGTATAGATTAGGAGAGGACATTCTTCATGCCTGCTAGTGTTTGCATGTGCCTAAACTCAGAACATCTAATAGAGCCAAAGCCAGGTTGAAAAACAAACAGTTATGGTTCTTCACTTCTCACAACTCCCTTGGCTTTACTTGAGCAAAAGGTATACCCTCATGCGGCCCTTTGGAGTCTCACACTGCTGCATACTTAAACGTAAACATTTAACATACCTGTGTCTGCAGCTATGAGATCTTCAAAGATTTTCTTCTGGGTTTGCCTAAAAGTTTTGGAGATTGGCTAATGGTAGTTGTAGTGCAGCACAGTGAATCTTGCCAGGTGTAAATGTTTGGCAGGAAGGATATTTTTCATCACATGGAGCATATTTTTCTAGAGAAAGTTTTGGGAATTTTAAGGCCTTTTTCATAAAGCAAATGAAAATGCTAAATCAGCACAAAATCAACACAATGTGAACTTAAACACAAATTTGGGACCTGCTAATAATAAACTCCATTAATAGCCTCATCTTCTCCATATGGCACTTGGTGGGTACTGATGTAAAAAGCTTGCTAAGCAATAACCAAGGATACTTTACACATGTGTTTGGCACAACGTTCTTTAGAGAAATCATATTCCCTGTTGTCTCGATATATGCCCCTATCATTTAATGTGCTGGATTGTTCTACTGGTAATGGAACAGTTGGTGGTTTCATGTCGTGTATCTCCAGTACGGGCATTCAGTGTATTAAATGGCAAACTCATAAATCCAGACTGGGATCTTCAAGTAGGTACCACCAGTAAGGTTGGGTAGCTCAAGAGACTGTCTTCACACCCTTATCTTGAAATTATGCCCTGCAGGACACGATTCTCCTTTTTTTTTCCTTACCATGGCTACATAGAGCTAAGACTAGGTTTTAGTAGCAATTCCATTCACAGTTGAAGGAAGATATACAGAATCCATGTCTTCCTCCCTTAGTCATGCTTGTTCTGCAGCAAGATCAGTGAAAATGAATTTTCCTTGCCAAACATTTATTCAGATATGGGATATTTAAGCAATGTTCATAGTGCCACATAATAGACACCTCAAATCAGCGTGCCTTATGTGCCTTGGGCATGGGAAGAGCCTATTTGACACCTAACTACATATTTCAGCAGCAATACTAGCTTAAGCAACCCCTATAGCCTCCCAGTTGTTCCTGTCCCTCAGCTGTAACTATGTGTGAAGCCATTCGATGGACAGGATTAGGAACCTGAGCTGGGATCAAAATAGCCATCCAGAAGAGACAGTCTTTAATGCAGATCAGTTCCTTAATTTACATCTTTCTGTGTCCACAGACAGCTGTACTGGGACAGCACCAGGACCCTGGAAATTAATAACATCTTCTTTCATATTTTCTTCCTTCCTTCCCTTCTTCCTTCCTTCCTTCCTTTGTTTCTTTCTTTCTTTCTTTCATAGTAAGAGGACAGGGACAGGACTTGGTTTTCAATATTTACCATGAATTTTCAATTGATGTTTCTTGTTTGGTTTGTTTTGTTTTTTCCCCAGATAGTGAACTCATCCTTATAATAGTGGGTACAGTGTTTGGAGCCATTATCCTGAGTTTAGTGATAGCAGTCGCTATTGTTTCAGTAAGGTAAGAGTATTTCTTACAATTGAATAGAAGCTGCATTGCTGCATGTTCGTAGAGAGCTAAGCAGAAATTTAGAGAGGGGTAGGGCTGTGAATGTGGTTGCATGCCTAGTTGGGCAGACAAGTTCATTTAAGTCATGTAGCCATTAGAATTTGGTTTCGCCTGTGTGCTTTTCCCAGGAGTATTTATTCTCCTGCTGTGAATTCAACTATGAAAGCTTCAGCCAAGTCTTCAAAGTACATGCCTGACCCACTAATCCTAATCCCGTTCTAGCCAGTACTGATATGGCATCTGGATGAGACTAAAGAAGGATGCTGATATCAGAGGATTGTGTGGCCCAAATTCAGACACTCTGCAGCTTTCCCTGCTAGCACTTCAGCTCAAGGCCTGGCATACCCCTTTCAGCTCAATACAGGTGGCATTTCCAGCCAAACATCTCTTTAAAGCTTGCTATTCCTGGTTTACTGGCAAATTAGCAATTGCAGTTGTACCTCCTCACTTCTCTCCACACAATAAATATAGAAACACTCAAGCAGCTCCTCTGCCTTTGCTCTCAGCGCTGCCCAGGTAAAGATGCCTACAAGACCACCCATAGCAGGCATAGCTCGCTAGCAGGTGCACAACCTGGTGCCAAGTGTGTGTGCCACGTATGGACTTGTGATCACAGACAATTCAAATGCATCATTTGAGTGTCCAGCTTTGGCTGCAGGCACGAGGGCAACTTTTCTTAACTGGGCCTAATGAATGCCTCATTTCTGCCTCTGAATAGTCAGAGCTAGTGGTGGTTAAGGAAACTCCTTCACCCTAGGAACTGGTTGAAAGAGGCCAAAGTCCCCCTCTGTCTCTCCTAGCAGCTTAGCCCCATCTGTGATAAGAGATGCCAAACTTTGTACTCTGTCATTGATACCAAGGGTTTTGCAATAGGTATGCTAGAAAAATCTGTTGCATGTTTCAGAACAGGACTGAGCATTCAAAATAAAGCAGGAGTGGACAACTCAATAAGTTGGACTTACTTAACAAGTAAGGCACACTAAAAGGTCTTTTAAAACCTCCTTTGTTCTTCCATTTTCTCTGAAGAGCCAAACACAAACAAGACCCAGAGAAGAAGAGGCTGATAAGGCATGGATATTCCAACCCAGGTACCTCTGATGATAGACAGACCACGATGTTCCCCAGAGTCCAGACCACTTCTGGCCATGCGAACGCAGGATATCAGCCAAACAACCCATATGAGATGCGTTCTGCAAATAGAGGTCGTTTTCCAGAGAGGGATTATGATGATTTGGTAAGTGTTTCACACAGGCCTACGGGAATTGCATTCCTGAACTGTAGTGTTGTGGGCTACAGACATTGTTGGAACCTAAACTCCACTCCGTCCATCCAAACAACTGTAGCTGCAGACAAAAAAAATTCCCTGAATACAGAGGTCAGCACTCATCTTATGAAGACCTTTCTAAAGCCCCAGTAGTCATCCTTGAGTCACAGGATATGTGAAAAGCAGGGGTCAAAGCAACAGTTTGGCTGCCCAGTGGTCTGCTGTGTTGTAGGACATTTGTCTGCACTGACCAAACACACGCTTCAGCACAGGCGCGCCTGCAAGCAGCACAGGCTGTTACAACCTGTGCTGCTTTGAAGCCAGTTGTAGTGTCAATAGGTGCAGCGGTGCCACTTCCCAGCTGCAGCCTCATGCAAGATTCACAGTCAGCAGCTCATTCACAGTCAGCTTAAGCTGGCAGAGCTGCCCAGGGGGTCGGTGTCCTCCCACCCGCTCTGCCACTGCCTCGTTCACAGCAGGAGCCTCTGCCAGTTGCTGCAGCATTGCACAGGGGTAAAGTGTAAAGTGCCATGAAAAAGCTAGCACAGCTTTTGCACCAATATAGCCCAGGGGAGCCTGTTCAGCAGGGGCGTGTCATCAGCTGGAAGGTGTGTTCTGAAAAAACAGTCTGTTTCGTCCTTGAACTCTGCGAGGGAGCTGCGAAAAGAGCAGGGGCTTGAGAAGTGCTATGCTGTGATATGATTGATTTGCTGGGTTCTGCATGCATTGAGTAAATAGGCAGCACAGTGTCCGTTCAAATCTCATTTAAATGACATTTTAGCTCCACTTCTGTGGTGCAAGAAACTGCCCCTGTTTAGTGAAGAAAATCTGTTTAATTGTAATACATTTATGTGTTTTGCAGAATTGAGGCCTAAACTGTGATAGAAGCAACACAGAAACCTGATGTTTAAAAAAAAACTCCTGCTTTTAAAAAGCTGCCAATTAAGAGAAGAAAAACATCTATTTAGTTAGTCGATTGATCAGATTCACATGGATCTTGGCATTTCTAACTTTCCAAAGATGTCAGCTTTTCACTGATGAAAATCTGCCTGTTTGGTTTTCCTTGAGGGCTGGTGTGTCACAGAGGGGGCTATCCTGTGCAGCGTGCTACTTGCTGAACTATTCTGAGAAAGGAGCTTTCGGACCCAGAGCTACTCTTTATTTCTTTTCTTTTCTTGTCCAAATTCTCTGTAGTATGAAATATCACGGGAGCCTGAGGGGTTTAGGATGCAGAGCAGATACTAAGCCACCAGAGCCATAGAAGGATGGACAACCGCTGCGACAATGGGTCAGACCAAAGAGTTTCACAGCCTCTCACCAACGCAGTTGCTTCAGCAGATGAGACAACAAAGTCCATAACCTCGTGTTCTCTGAAGATTTTCTAAAGGAAGACCCCTGCTTGAAAGAGATTCATGGACAACTCTCTGAAATAAGGGAAAAATGAAGCAGAGGGTAGGGAGAAGAGGACTTTTAAAAGAACTAATGGGCTCCAATAAACATTAGACTTCTTTCAGGAGGCCAGTACATTGGCAAGACAGTGAGCGTAGACAAGATACCAGGATTTTAACCCTACTGTTTTTCAGTTCTTCTGGAAGATGGTCCAGGCAATACGTGTGATGCTGAAAAATGTCAGCGCCCAGAGCTTTGCCAGTATTTGTGCTCACTCCATTTCAGCTACAGGCAGTCTGCATGGCTTTGCGCAGATCAAAACTGTTCTTCATGAGCACCTAACCTGTTTCTCTTTACTATATCAGATACGGTCTTTTCCCCCTCCTCAACCCCTCAGTATTTCCTATCTGAAAGCATTCAGTTCTGATCTCTGCTGACATGCATTACGTGAGACAATGGTACTTGTCTGACCTTTTATGCAGCCTTCCTTCCCAATACAATGACAAGAAACAAAATCTTCAAACAAATACTATTGTTCTCCATCTTGCACAACTGCACTGATTTTACATTCTCAGCTCCCGTGGAAAGTGTTAGCATTTTTTTTTTCTCTTGCACTCTTTATGTTTTGATTGAATGATCTTAAGTTGGTTGTTTTTTTTTTCATTTCTTACATACACTCAATAAATCTATCTGTAAAAGAATCCACATTTTACTGTACTTTACTGAGTGTGCATTATCTATTGACTAGCATTAGCATTTCCTTATATATATAAAATATATATATGCACAAATATGTACATATATTTATAGGTTAAGTTCATTTAAAGCATCATTTAATTCCATGTTATATTTTGTGTTTGGTTTTTATATATGCAGAGTAACTTCTCCTATTAAACATTATTGTTTCTCAGTATCAAGGCTTTCTTATGTTGCTGCCCAGTGGTGTAAGCATTTTTTTGGGTTTTTTTACAACTCCAGAGACTATTTTCTGTTAAAACTTGTGCAGAGTTTAGACGCAAGTGTGCACAGACTGGTTGCATCAGCACCCAGCTTTCACTCAGAGGTTCTGATCAGAAAAATTATTAAATCTTAATGAAGCTAATATGTTTATTGTTGTAAGGCTGGCACCAATTTTCTGTGATCGCTTTCGGTGGGAACTGGGTAGTTAGTGCAGCTGGGTCTCCTTTGAAAATGCTGGACAAGCTGCTCTCTGTGATGGCAGCTTTGTGCGTATGGGTCTGTTAACGTCACACAGCTAAAAAAAGAAGTGTCTTTCAGCTTAAATGACAAGTTTGGGGGCCAGTGGTAGAGAACACTATGTGGCCGCAGAGGGTACCAGGTTGTGCATGCAGACGGATTGTTCCAGTGCTCTCGGTGATCAAAACCAGCTCCCACTCACCAGTTGTGCAGTTGAAAACTGAGAACTGAACAGTCCTGATCTTTCTCATGTGGCTTCTCTAGCAAAAGCAGACAGACCGTGCTTTCTCTGAACTGCCTGCAATGAGCAGTAGTTCAGAGGTAGCCTGGTGAGAAAAGGTGCAATTTTCTCTTTGTTGTTTTCCTGGGTTTTCACTGTTTCTTTCTTCCAGTTGAGTCCTGTCCCCTTTGCTGCTGTCACCTGGCTGCACAGCGCCTGCCGTTGGCAGGTGTCTGTAGGAGGCCAGGTTCTGGTGGCCTTAGCCACCCCCACGGGCTGTGTGCTTCTCAACGTGCACATGGCCACCTTTACTCCATGCGAGCAGGGCTAGCTGGACTTACCTATTCATGATACCTTATTCAAAGGATGGTAGAGATTTGGTCTTATTTTCTGGACTTTCCCTCTGAGAGTACTCACTTGTGAGGAGCAAAGCAAGGCATGATGGCTACCCTAGCACAGGAGACGGAGAGGCCCCATCCTTCCTCCAGCTAGAAAAGCCCTACAAGGGGGACCAGCTCCTTTCCCCAAGAGTATCATTAATGTATGGCCCTGCATGCCTGCTGCCCCCTTCTTTTTCTTTGAGCCCTGCGTCCCCCCACCATTCCCCGGGTGAAGGAGATGCTCCCTGCTTCTAATCCCTCTGCTAAGTGCTTTCCTTTTCCCCTTTTTCCTGATTTTCAGCAGCAGGAAAAGGTTCTGCTGCCAGCAGAACACTCTGGGGAGTTTGCACGGGGTGAGACGCTGAAAAACGGGTGGGATACAGGCAGAACAAATGGCAAAAAGTCATGAAGCTCAGTGTAGACTTCTACTTCGTTCAGCCAACTGCTTTTGCTTGATTACCCCCCTCCTCCCCTCTTCGTAGGGCAGACTGAAACTTGGGGTTACGTGGAGTCTAATGGAAAGATTTCTCTGCATCAAGAGTAACAGCCCATGCATCATGGTCTTTCATTGAGGTAAATTGCCTGGTTCCATCAGCTGAGTGCAGAGGATCCTTAAAATACATGTAACAGTAGCCTGCTACAGAGGCACAGGAAAAGGCTTGTAAGTGTTATCTATCTCTTACTCTTTTGCAAAGCAATAGGGGTTGGAAATACAGCTGAAAGCTCAACGAGAAACGAAACTTTAATGCAGTAAAACTTTATTGAGGGTGTGATATCTAGATGTTTGCTGTCATTGATAACAAAAGCAGCAAAAATGGTCAGGTGTTTGCTTCAGTTAACTGCAGAGCAATTTTCATTGCTCTAGTTCAAAGCTAATTTCTGCAGCTGCAACCAGTTCTCATTCAGCCTGTGCTGGGGAGGGGCTACCAGATACTACTGTAAGCCTGCTACTCTTTAGCATTTCAAAGGCTGCTGCAGCTATTTTATCTGGACTGGAATTCTATACCGAAAGGGCAAACTCTCAGATATTTCACTTCTGTTTGGCTATTAGCAATGTGTCATTCTGTTGGGAAATATGATCATGGAAAATAGCTCTTTGTGATGTTTTATGATTGCTGCAGCTTGGCTCACGCGTTGTTTCAGCTGCCCATCCTTCCAAATCCAACCTGGCATGGGAAAGGGAGCCCTTTGGTGTGAGAGAGGACATGCCTGCAGGCAGGATGAGAGGCTTCAGAGAACTGCCACAACTCGTTTCGCGTCCTGGGATCTCCTGTTCATCTGCTCCCCCGAGATACAGGGTGTCCTGCTGGCACATAATCCGCAGAGGACACAGGGAGATGGTGCCGCTCAAGTCTGCCACCTACTTTTGTCCTGACCAAAAATTACACTGGAGAGATTGCTCGGCACGTCTGCGCAGAGTGAACTAAAAAATGCTAAATGAGTCGGGGACAGAGGTTTGCCTGGTTGTAACACATACTGGTAGGGGGGATACTGGGATTGCTTAAGTCCTGTGCCATTCTTCATTTATCTGGATACACCTGAGCACATTCAAGCGACGTGGCGTGGCAGGGGAGGGGTATGGTGCCATGGATGGCTGCGGGGTAAGAGCCTGGGTCTGGGCAGCTGCCTTAGAGGAGCTGTCGCGCAGTAACGTGATGGGACAGTGGGATAAGGATGGGATTAATCAGGCCTGTCGGATCTTGTGCTGTTTGCACTGCTTATGCCTGAAACCAGCCTCGAAAATGAGACATAAAACCCTGCATCCAAACACCCCCCAGCAAAGCCCAGCACCCAAACCTGCATGTGAAAGGCAGCACCTCTCAGGCCTGAAACCAGGAAGCATTTTGCATTGTTATGGTTACCTGCTGGTGAAAACCACTCCTTGTTTCCTTTATGAGGCTGTTTTTACATAGATCCTGCATGTGGTGTGCCAGGCTGCAGGCATAAACAAGTAAGAGTGAGCAATGAAGGTAAGACACCATTGCAGACCCGAGGGCTTGACTTTTCGCTTCTTGCGTACTTCCTTTGACTTTGATGGCTTGTTGTTTTCAAGGTGAACGGTAGCACTCCTTCCAACAGGAGGAACAGGGGTAAGGGAAAAGGAGCCTCTCCTCCAGCAAGAAGTGCTCCCCTCCTCCCTAGGAACGGCTTCCCTAACAGAAACCCCCGGTACGGAGAGCTTTTAGGGGAACTCAGGTGAGGGCTGAAGGGATTCAGGCAGATGTCCCGGTGAACATCACTGTCCCTAGCTGCTTTTGGGGAGACCACCTCGGCATTGTCCCAGGCTCAGGAGGGTGACTGGGCCCTGGCACAACCCAGGGACAGAGGATCCTCCTTGAAATTTGAGGTTCATTAGCCCAGGGCCACAAACCACAGAAAGGCAAGCGAGGCAAGCCTAGCACTGCCTCATCCATCTGCCACTGCTGTGAGAGGAGGACTGTCATTTGTCAAGTTTGGCAACTGCAAAGTCATCAATTGCTATTTTTTCCCCAGTTTTCCACTCCTCACCCTTTTTTTTTCAGCCCAGTAATGCTCCCTGTTTCAAAGCCTTTTGTCTGGTGTTTGCGGATGGAGCAGCTTTGCTTATTAAGGGTTCTCAGGAGGATTAAATTGATTTATCCCAGGTTTTGGGGTGTGAGCTGAAGATACTGATTTTTGGAGCAACTAGTCAAAAAAATCCCCAAACCCAACCCTAAAAGCCCAAAGTGGTCTAAGAACAGGGAAACCCATAAAACATTTCAGGTCACAATTAAACAGGAAATAAGTAGGACTAAAAATAAGAATCCGTAAATTGCCTTGCAAAGGACTCTCTAACTGCTGATAAAAGGCTCCTTAAACATATCAAAGCCGCAAAGGCAGCTAGGAAATTGGTGGGAATGCTGATGACAAGGGTATAAAAGGGGCAGATGGGGATGATGAAGATGTAGCAGAGAAGCTCAGTGATTTCTTTGTGGCTGTTTTTACAGCTGAAGCTGTCGAGGAGCTTCCCACATCTGTCACACTCTGCAGTGGATCAGCCAGAGCAATTGAAAGTAAAAAGGTAACATGGAGTAAAGGAAAGTAAGTGGAGTAACTAGGTAACAGGAGGTATAAGGTCAAATAGATAAAGTGGTTGTTAATAAGTGACCAGGACTGGGCGGCGCTGATCCAGGGGACCCGAAGGAGCAGCGCAGCCCAGCAGTAGGGAGGGCTGCGGTAGACAGCTGTGTGCCCAGGCACGGCCAGCCCATCGCACCCCATAGACTCACCGCGACGCACTGAGCCGTCATTGATGGGTCTCTGAAGCCACTGGCTTGGGGTGGCAGCCAAACCCACCAGAATTTGCGGGTATGCAAAGCTAAAGGAGGTCAGTGTAAAGCAGACCAAAAAAAAAAAATACTTTACAGGTGCAGGTGGTGCACTTGCTGCCACAGGGGGTTGCAGGTGCTGTATCTGCAGGTTCAAAAAGAGATTAGGCAAATTCAAGGATGCAAATGCATGACAGAGATGCACCCTCTAACAACAGGGTGAGAAAGTGGGGGTGCTGGAGGAAGGGGCTGTAAAAGGAGCCAGGCTTCCAAGATAGCCCCTCCTGTTGCAGCCCCTGGAGCAGAGCCTGGGGCTGGATGGACAACCTGGGCCAGGGGGACATTTCTCACCTTCTGAACGCATTGACCTGGTTTATTCAATGGCAGCACGGGCTGAAAGGTGATGCCTGGGGTGTGTGTACATAGCGTGTCTTGTATGCCCTAATTATGCCCAGGCTGTTCATAAACCTTGGAGAGGCAGGGTAAGGTGCTGTACACTGGGGTCTTTACTGTTTGTGTAAAAACAGCCTCATAAAAGAAACAAGGGAAATTTTTCAGAAGCAGATAACTCAAAAATGCAAAATGCTTCCTGCTTTCGAGCCTGAAAGATGTTGCCTTTCACACGCAAGCTCC
The DNA here is from genome assembly GCA_009819775.1 of Phoenicopterus ruber ruber. Lineage (NCBI taxonomy): Eukaryota > Metazoa > Chordata > Aves > Phoenicopteriformes > Phoenicopteridae > Phoenicopterus > Phoenicopterus ruber. The sequence continues at coordinate 32,574,844 of CM020220.1, read as the reverse complement.
AAAGAGCAACCGCTGGAGAGCAAAGTCTATTCCTTTCCTCTCCACAAAAAGCAAACCAAGACCAACAGCTCCCAGCCTCCCTCTCCTGGTGAAAGCAAAACAGCTTGGGAAGGAGCTGTGCCTCACCTACTCCTCTTTGTCCCCAAACCCTGGGCGGTGTCCCCAAACCCTGGGCAGTGTCCCCCACGGCATCCGCCAAGGTGAGCAACATCAAGGGGAGCGGAGAGAAAATATCTGCCCAGCTGCTGGCCCAAACACGGCAGAAATTTCCCCAGGGGAGCTGGGAGACTTGCAGGGCCAGATAAGGTGGAAAAGGGAAAACAGGGCACTGAGAGGAGTAGAAATTTTGCCCAGGACTCCAGAGAGGGCCGTGGAGGGACCAACATTGCTTTTGGTGGGCATCTATGGCAACCAAGCATTTTCTTCCTTTTTTTGCCTGTTCTGAAAAATACCTCTGGTAGCGCCCTGGGGGACATTTGTCCCAGCTGGTTTCCCAGTTTGGTCATTGCTTTGGCAGTCAGTTTTCTAAAGTGACATTAACAGCTTCCCAGAGTAATGTCTGTCACATCTCGGTGGGGTGGGGAGGGCGAGGAAAGCTCTCAGCCCTCCTGAGATGGCTCCCCTAGCCCCTCGCCGGTGCCCTTGCTGCCTGCCCCTGCCTGCTGACACAAGCCTCTGTAAACATTAGGGAATCTCTGCCTCTCCTTTAGTCATGGATATCCGGGTGTAGCTGGGGAAAGAAAGTGTGCTGCATAAATGAGACTTTGGAAAAAGGGCTTTCTCTGAAGTCCTTTGTGCGTAGAGATGCTTTTATAGGGTAAATCAGCCAAAATTTAAAAAAAATGTTTCATGTCTGAGACAGTCAACAGATTCAAGAGGTTATTATAGCGCTAAGGTACCTAATTCCCTCTCAAGTAGAGGAATGTTTAAATTGGTGGGAATCAGGGGTCAAGTCCAGGCAAGTATTTTGGTGCCTAACTTGTACCAACATTAATGGGAGTAAGGGTCCCTGGGGAGGAATTGTGGACCAGGGCCTATATATCATTCCTATAAATGAAACAGGGCTCATGTTGCACATGTGCAACAGTATGTTATTATTCTTTCCAAAGCAAGGTCTTTCCTTGTAGGCTTTTCATCATTGCTCAGCTGTTTTGTCCTTTCAAGGTAGGTGTGAACAGATTCTACAGCAAGCTCATGCTGGGCAGAAACCATTTGCCAGAAAAATAAGAAAAAAAAACAGAGTCCAATGATTTATTTCAGGTAGTGATTAAACAGCCAAGTATCAACTGAGATTTGAAAAAGCTGCATGGGGCACCGGGAGGCCCAAACCGCGCAGATCCAGGATGAGTTTCTTGGAAAGCTGTTTGTACGTCCGGAGCACTCTGCTCGCCTGGGCGCTTGGGACGTGGGCTTGTCCTCCCCTCAGTGGGAATTTTGCCAGAGATTTCAGTGGAGCTGAGCCTAGCTGGCTCTACCTGCTGATATATTGAATCATATTTACTGATGCTTCCCCCACATGCACGTGTATGAAGGGAATCTCTTTGGGCTTTCCATTTAGGAGAAATCCTCTGCTAGATGCTCTCAGTAAATGCTCCTGGCTTTTGTGGCTCTCCCGGAGTGCTAATCAAAATGGATCCAGTTTATTCGGGGCAAGTTGTGCAGGAAGAGAGAATATTTCTTAATATATCAGGCAAGGCGGTAGGGACGGACCTTCAGGCTATCAAACCCTCCTCCTGCTCCCTCCTCCCTGCCACTTGGCAGAGTCCCTGGCCACAAGATGGAGCTGGCTCTTTGCAGTTGCAGGACAAGCCACACGAAAGGCAAAACCTTTTAATGAGCCCATTTTAATTGGGGCTAACCATTAACAGAGACCACAGGCAGGTTTCCAGCGCGCTGCTAATTTTTAACCCTCTCCCGTGTCACAGCCTTGTGCATCCCCCTGCCTGTCCCTTTGATGTCATGCTCCTTAACTCTGGGGATCGGGACATATTTTTCAGGGTGATCCATGGCTGGAGACAACCATCACTCATTTCAGTTCAGCATGTCAGTGAGCCCCTCCTGAAAACAGCCGCTCAGGCAGCCAAGTGCCCCCCAGCCTGCTCCGGGAGCTGTATGAACACCAAAACTTGCCAGGTTTGGTCTGGCTCCATCGCCACTATTTGAAGGACTCATGTTTACGCACCTTAAAGACACGAGGAGAATCTCCCCCGTGTACCTCCCTTGCTTTCCAGCCCAGCAGCTTCAGGCATGGACTCGCGCAGAGATTCATTCTGAACCCTGCCTTTTTTCATGCGGGAGAGGGACAAAACTTGGCAAGAAGACTTTAGGTGCCGTTCTCTGCTTCCCAGCATTATTGCAACGCTTCCCCTCAGCAGGTCGGGAGTGGTAGCATTGCTCATGAGTAGCTGCGAACAGAGGTTGGTCCTCAGATGGTGTTTTTATATCTATTTTTATAGCAGGCAGCAGCAACATGAGCAGCATCCTTAGCCGGAGGATAGCACATACTGTTTAAGAAAGGATGAAATTCATGATTGTCATTTTTTGGCATACAATTGTTGCCTATTACTGACAAGGATTTGGTGTGAATTGGAATTTTTTTGTAGCTTCCACGGAAAAAGCAGGAGACAAACTTTTTCCACGGTTGCGAAACCCCCAGCAACTGGGCCTGTGGGCTGGCTTGGGGGGGCAGCGTGGGGACAGCAAAGCCCCACGGTGCCCACAGCGTGTGTCTCGCTTCCCATCGCGGCGCAGCCAGGAGGACCCGGCAAGCAGCATGGTGAGGAACTGGAAAGGAAGAGAAAGCGTTTTCCCAGTACAAGAACTGTTTGTAACATGGTGGAGGTCCCGAAGGTTCAAACGTGTTTGCCTTTTATTTCAAATCCCTGATCCTATGCCCCAGCTTGACCCTAGCTCGCCCCAAAACTCCTTTTTATTAAAACCACAAATCAGCCCAGTTTGGTCATCATCTAGGTACCAGTTTTGCCCATCTTGCATTGTAGGGAGAGCTGCTTGGACCAAGGGACTGAGGGACGGTCAGGACCTGCTGCACGCCGGCGGTGCCCGAGGCCAGGCTGCATCTGGATTCCTCTTCCAGCCATCGCCGGCTTCACTGTGACTTCTGGAAATGGGTAATCTTAGCTGTCTCGACCGGTCTTTCTGGCACACTAGAGAGCTGTGCCTGAGATCCTATGGCTTCTGAACTGATTGCAGATACGGTGGTTGAATGAGTTATATCCAATAATGAGGTTATAATGAGTTATATCCAGTCGGAAGATGTCTCTTCCAGCTGGAGCTGCTACTAAGTAGCAACCCTAAACTTGTGCCACGGAGCCTAGAAACAGGAGAAAGTCAGAGGTGTCCCGGGATTTTACTGCAGCATCAAGGCAATAGTTTGTGAAACATTAAGGCAGAGGTGGAGTGTCGCCCTGAAACAGGCTGGTGCCGTGGGCTGGGGCCCTGGGACCGGCATTTTGCCCAGACTGGTGCAGAAAGAGGAATCATTGTTGAAAATCTAGAACCTCTTCAGTGCCATGGCAGACATCTAGATGTGACTCAGATGCTTTTATCCACCCTTCCTGCCACGAGGAAGATATGACAACGAAAACCTATCTTTAAAACACCCAAAGTACCTCTGATAAAGCATTTCATTTGTTTTGACTGATAATAAAAGAGCCAAAGAACCAACTTATAATTGCATCGCTTGCAAATGCATGCCTAGGTCAGATACACTGGGTTTATGTCCTGCTTTGACCATAGCTTTAAAATGCAAGTGATAAGAAAGCAAGCGCAAAGATCAGGCCTTTCCAGCCTGGGGGTTTTCCACTCTCTATTCCAGCAGAACTATGCAATGATACTCGAGACCCGAGTTCAAGGGCCTCTGTGGCACCTAAATACTTGAAGGAACCTGAGGGATCTCAATCCCATGGACTAAGCGATCCTCAAGAATGGTATTTTGTAGACAGGAGACGTGACGGTCAAGAGAGAAAAGGCACGGGCAGTGGTGATGGCTGTTCCTGGAGATCAAGAGTGACGTTGCAGGTCATCCTTTCATAGTCCCCAGGAGATAGAGCCCTTCTTTGTGTTCCCATCCCAAAATCATGATGCTGCCTCAAACTCATCTTCTACTGGTTTGTAAGATCCCTTTGTCCTTAATAATCTTGTTAACACAGGGCCACTAAAAGCTTTTTTTCTCAGTGCCTTATTCAGCACAAGGGAATCCCAGGAAGAAGATGAAGGGCTCATCTGGTTTCATACATAGAGGCAATCTGCATTTTGGGCGTCTGCTGTCACCTCGTCCCTGACTCCAGAAAAGCACCCAGCACACATTGGTCCAGCACCCTCGTCACCGGCAAGCAGGAAGGATTTATACAAACACCCTCTCTGGGGACTTCATTTCAGGCCACACATTACCTCTGCTGATGCTTCATTTCTTGGTCCATGGCTGACCTCAGGGACACAAGGCTGCCTGCTCGCTCTGGAGCTGAGCTGCCCACCCCGTGGTGGGTGCATTCCTCATGTTCAACCACCGCAAAGTCCCCTTCTTGAGGTTACAGCTGCTTGCTTGGTCTTTACCGCAATTACATCCCCTTCTGCTGCTGCGTGCGGGGGCAAGAGCGCAGCGCTGGCTTCGGAGAAGGGTATTAACGTCGTTCTCATCAGGGAAGCTGCGGGACTTCCTCCCCAGCAGCTCTGAGGGGTCTTTCCCTGTAGACCCCTGGGCCCACATCGTGGTCTGTTGGTCAGCAGTGGATACTGGGATGAGATACATGGCCTGTGAACCTGCGGGACCTTCACACGGGTTTGGCTTGAAAAATACGATGACAAAAGTACATGAGTGATAGCAGATGTTGAGCACTGACAACAGCTCATGGCTCAAAAAATGTGTAGTAGCAGCTCCTGACCTTCTCCTTTGTCCCCGGGGTTTCACGTGGGGGCTGCATGGTGAGGTCAGCCCAGGCACCGCGGGCACCGGGTGCTCATGGCGATGCCGCAGGTGCCCACGGAAAGCGAGGGCAGGCGCTCGACCTCGGCTGAGCCCAGCTAAATATAACCAGTGACTGGTGAGCTCCTACGCCTCGCCTGGCTCCGGTCCCGCAGCAATACATTCCTTCTGAAAGCCCTCCCCCTCTTCCTCAAATCCTCTTCTCCGCTTCTCGAGATGCCACAGTCGAGTCTCACAAGGTGGATTTCTTCCCTTGGAGTAGTTTCCTCCTCCCATGACCCTGCTTTCCCTTTCTCCCTGTTGCTCATTCACCATTTTGCCCCTGTGCCTCTGCTCCTTCCCCCGAGCCCTCCCCGGGTGGCACGGCAGGACACAGGGACAAGGGACAAAGGACTCCCTGCTCTTACGACCAGAGTGATTAAAGCTCTCACACACAAGTCTCTCCATGTTTGTACATGTGGTTGTGTCTCGGGGTACTTGGGCATGGCCAGAAGATCTGAGAAGGTACTTCTAGATCTACGCAAGGCTCCTCTGGGCACTAAGGCTCGCGTCAGGTATTTTGTCTCATGCAAACGTAGGGTCTGCATTTCATTTTCTTTCTCTTCACAGAAATACCGAAGACACGCTGCAGGGGAACAACCCGCTTTGAAGTCCCTGCACACCACGTCTTGCATTTCCAGGTCAGTCATAACGCGGCCAGGATTAATTTTATTATTAATAAAGGGTGACGGCATGCACCTTATCACGCTCTTGGGATACCAGGGATCGCTGGTGCTGCCCCTTGCCCACGCGCAGCCGACGGCTTGCGAGCAGCTTGTAGGTCACAGCCTGGCCCATGCACCACGTTCCTACCACAGCAGCGGTTTTGGTGAGGCGTTTAGTAATATTTTTGCACCGGTTGCAAGCAGTATGGTTGTGATGCTCCTACAGCCACACCAGGGGTTACTCTGATTTAGCAGCACCAGGACAGTTAAAATGTTACAATTTTTGTAGATGGGTATTTCCTAAAACAACAAATAGTCACTTTAAACCCAAACCTGGTGTCTCAGAGGGGTATGGAGAGGCTGAAGAAATCAGCGAGGTTTATCAACATTGGAAAACAGTGCAAATAAGGGGGAATGTGGGCAGGTGGCATTACAGTTAATCACTTCTTTCTGAGAACAGCAATGCAATGTATTGGATTGAGGGCATGTGTCTCAAGCAAAATCTAACGGTGAGATTTAGCAGACAGTATAAGTGGCACGAAGGTCTGCAGGCCATCAGTAGTTAACTGTTACTATAAATTGCCTTGAAAATCAGTGACCAGCTCTACGGTTGATTTATGATTCCTTTTAAAAACAGAAGAAAACAGAACGCTCCCCAGCAACCCAAACGCAATCATAAATCTGCTGTTTCCTTTAGGTCTGAAGTGTTGATGTCCCATGGCGCTAGGGACAGGCGGTGGGTGTGCGGACGGTGCCAAAAAGCCGGCAGACAGGGCAGCGCCTTGCCGAGGGAGCCCTTTAGCAGATGGACGCAGCTTGTTTGCACAGAGAAAATCCCTGAAGCAGGAAAATGCCACGTAAGAGCGGCCACTGACCCGTGGGGACATCAGCGCAAGCCCTGCTGTGAGCCAGGAGAGGAGGGCACGCATTGTTCCTGTGCCTGCGGGTACACGTGTGCATGTGTGTCTGTGTGTGCCTGTGTCTGTGCCTGTGCCCACCGCGCGTGTCTGCCTGTAGGTACGTGTCTGGGGGTGCCTGTGTACATGCATCTCTGTGCCTGTGCAAGTGGTGTACGTGTGCGCGCATCCGTGTGCAGGTATATGCATGCATGTACATATATGCAGGTGGGTGTACGCATGTGCATGTATGAAATGTGTGTGTACACATGTGATGTGGGCACGCACATGCGGGCACGCACGTACACATGTGTGCTTGTGTGTACGCATGTGCACGTGTGTGCAGATGCAGTCTGTGTGTGGGGGTGCGTGTGTTTCCCTGTCCACACGCATCCACACGTGTGCGTGGGCCAGGCCGTGCCCGCCCGTGCCCGCTCCGCGCCCGCGGGGGACGGGGTTACGCCTCCCTGCGCGGCGCGGCGGGGCGGGGAGGTGGCAGCGCACCCTCGGGAGCGGGACAGACCCACGGACACGCACGCCCGCCCGTCCCGCCGCGGAGCGCGGCCCCCGCCGCCCCCGGGGCAGCTCCGCGGCGCCGCCCCCGCCTCCTCCTCCGCCGCCGCCGCCGCCGCGGCTGCACAAAAGGCGGCGGGGAGGGCCCGGCCGGGAAGGGCTGCCCGGCCGCCCCGGCCGCCCGCACCATGCCCCGCCGAGGGGGGCTGCCGGCCCCCGCCGCCGCCCGCCGGCCCCCCCCCGCTCCTCCTCCTCCTCCGCCTCCTCCTCCTGGCCGCCCCGCTGCAGCCCGGCAGAGGTAAGGGCCGCTCCGCTCCCCGCCGCTCCGGGCCCTGCAAACGCCGCCCCGGAAGGCGGATTATCCCCCAAACCCGCCTCGGTGCACTTTTGTTAGGACTTACTTTTTTCCCTCCTCTCCCCCCGCCGCCTTCCCGGCTGCCTCAGCCCCGCTCCCGGCTCCCCACCCGCGCCCCGCGCTGTGTTTTGTGTGGGCGCCCGTTCCCCCTCCAGCCCCGGTGCCGGGCTCGCTGCCCGCGCTGCCCCCCTGCCCCGGGGGGCGGCCGGTGCCGGGGCTCTCCGCGCTTCCCCCCCCGGCCCCCGGGGCGTCCCCAAGCCGCGCTGGGGGTCTGCAGCCCGGGTCCCCCCCGCCCGCTGAGCCCCCGCTTGCGGGGCGGTGGGGACCGGGCATGGACCGCATCCCCGGGCTTTGCCGGGCGGGATTTTACACCTTCGCGTTAAAAAGCGTGGAACTGCTATATATGCACCTCTCCGTACATATACCTTAATGGAAGCAGCTATAACCACTTCTGTTCAGGGAAGAGCGCTTCCCTGGGGTGTTTGCCTGAGCAGTGTGTATTAATTGGGTGGATGAGGAGCAGCAGCATAAAGCCCCAAGCGTTCGCTCTGCCCGCGACCGATCTCCGCGCTCGCACCGAGCATCGTTCCCCCGCGTAGGTGTTGTGCCCAGGAGCGGTCCTTGGCCCCAGCGAGGATGCTCCCGCAGCTCCCGGGACCGCAGCCCAGTTTGTCGCTGCTCCAGTAGTACTGGAAGCAGGGTTTGTCCCCTCTCTGAGCACTCGGGGAAACTTTTTTATATAAAAAGAGCCCACAAAATACCCGAGTCCACCATTCCGGTACTTGCTCTCAGTGCTCCGTGTTTTAATGAGTTATCTTAACAAGAGGCTCGTCTTACAGAGTGCTGTGGCACGCGACTGCAAAAACACTGAAGAGGTTTTCTTAGCTTTTTTATTTATTTATTTTGTGGGTCTGATCCTTAGAGTTGATGATTTGATAGTGCAGCAGACCGTGTCCGGGACAAGGCTGTTAGAACGCTTATTGCAAGCATGAATAAAATGATCTTTTTTCACCTTTAGCTGGATAAAGAATAAAGTACATCACTTTGCCGCCCCCCCAAGCAAGCCAGCACATTCATCTCAGTTTGAGGAGCTGCCCAAACTAGGATTTCTTGCAGAACAGGTTTAAAATGAGGTCTGATTGCCTGGAGCATCTTTATGAGTAAATTTGTTGAGTACCTTTTGTGAGCGTTTCCTATCTTGCTCTGCATCAGTAGTTTTATGTATTAAAATCTCAGCTGTCTAGGGGATTGCACTGTCTTCCTCTGCTTTTTTGGGCTCTCCTGCAGCTCAGCCCAGGAGATGCTCTTCGTGCCTGCTCTGCAAAATGAAATAGGGTGCAGGGCTTAGGAGTCAGCGGCATCAGTGTGAAGGACGGTACGTGGGGTGTGGAGCCCAGCAGTCTGGGGGGGGGGGGTGGATTATTTTCCTCCAGAGTAATCCCAGCTAAATCCTGGATGGAATTTTGCCCATTGTAAGAAGTTTAGTTGAAGTTTAGGGGTGGTTTCATTAAATATATCAGAATTAAGAAGCAGACTGAGTTTTCTTCAAGTCTTACCTGGTGGCTGGCCCCAGCATCTGGAAGGATCTGGACTAGCATGAACATCTTCAGGTCCTTCTTTTGCCCAATTCAGGAAAGACTGCGCTGAATCAAGCACAGCAAAGACTTGTGTCTGGAAAATCCTGCGTGTTTTTACTCCAACTCAAAAAGCTCGGGTTTCAGTCCAAAATCAGAGGGCTTCACAAAGCTCCGTTTTCACAACAATGCTGGAAACGGTTTGGTTTTGCTCCAAAGTGGAAAGAAAAGCATACTTGGAAACTTCAAAAGCTGCCACCGGGAGGAATGTCACCCCGTGGCCGGCCACAGGAGCGTGGGCTGCTTTGGTCATGGCACCCACTGGAAGGAGGAGACCTTGGTTTTCGTTCAGATATTACTGTTACTAAGTAAACTCTCAAAAATCCAGCAGTCAGGAATGGAGGTAAATATTATCCTATTTCCATGCAGACGGGCGAGTGAAGCCACGGGAGAGCCAGGGCCGGGTAGCCAGGGTACGAACACAAGTGTTTGCTTTCTAAACCCCGTTATTTTTGCTGTGTTACCCAGGACACCGCTACCAGAGCAGCAGCACTTGAGGAGAAGCTTTCAGCTGTGTTGTAGTGTTTGGAAATGCAGGTGTTAATCTCTGCAAATGACAACTCAGTCGGACAAGTTACATTTTACTTTATTTTACATACATGTTTTGAGCTCTTGCAGTGTCCAGGAGCTTGAGTATAACTTCTGAATGTGAACACGGAATGAAATGCCTGGGTATGTGGTAACAGCCAGTGAAAAAAAAACCCTAAGAAGGCTCTTGTTCAGTATGAATGAGCCCAGGCAGCCTGTCTGAATGGGAGCCATAGAGAAAGGCCAGGGCTTCGCGCTCCCGGGTTAGAGTTAACCACCTTGCGGGCAGCAGAGACCCGTCAGCGCAGGCTCTGACACGGTCATGCCTCGGCGATGACTGAGAGTTACTGACAGGACCCACTTATCCTCTTTTTGCTTTTAGCCTAGGGCACGCTAAGGTCTCCTCCAGCTGTCCAGCTTGATTCACTGCTTCCTGCGCTCGCAGCCCGGCCCCGTGCAGAAGCGACCCAGGCAGCCACCACTTTTCATTTTTAAGTGCAATATTCACACGGGATACAGCAAAAATCCTTTTTCCAAAGCTCTTGGGGCAGAAAGTTCTTGAGACAGGAGAAAACTCCGTGTGGCTCTTCAGCAGCCATCGGCAAGTCTGCGCAATCTGCAGATTGTACCCAGCAGCGGCGTGGTGCAATGGTATCTGCAGATGCAACTGGCTGAAAATAGAGGCCTGACAATGCTTTTATTGACATTTGGGTTGGAAAAAATAGCAGAGTCGGAGTTCGAGCCTGAGGCATGTCATTTGGAGTGTGCAGCCTCTGTGCTGAATCCTCGTTTGAAGCTTTATTTGATCAGTTATTGACAGTAGAAGTTAATAGCTGCACCCGGGGGAGCTGGGGCATTGGTGGTACCGAAGGGCCCGTTCATAGCCACAGGCATGCTTAAACAAGCTGCCGCATTCAGAGCCGATACCCTTGATGTTTGCTTCAGCTTAACTTGCGTGGTTCCACTTTATTTTTAAAGCCCAAAGCCCAAATGGTGGATTTTGCAAGCGAAACTTGCTCGGTACCCCTTGTGCTGCTGGACACCAGCAATCCAGGAGCAACGAGCATCGCCGCTGCCCTGGCTGCTGCCGCCTCGGCGGGCGCAGAGCCCCTGCCGGCGTCGCGGGCAGGGAGAGCCCTCAGCCACGGCGTGGTGTCTTCCACCCCGGCCAGCCTTGGATGCGCCCCAGTGCAAACACGCTGCCCAGCTCAACCTGGATATCCTGTGGAAATGACTCTCATAAAAAATTAAAAGTGATTTACTGTAACACGAGTCCACTGTGGAAATCACCTGTGTGGAAGGAGGAGGCAATTATCTTCCAATGCTGCTTTAAGGTGAAAATTTTGGGGAGGGGGAACCTCCATATATTCAGCTGGGAAAATTGAGAAGATGTGCCTAGTGTGACTTTAAAGTCGGCAACCTGTGGGGTTTCGGACAGCCACCTCCGTATTTCAGGCTTATTGAACGGCTATTGCGTTCTGTCCACAGTGATGGAAGCATTTCATTAGGAAGATGAATAGATGAACTCTTTGATTAACCAGAAACCACTGAAAAAGAGGGAAGAAAAATCACCAGAGTCATATTTTGATAGGTCTCAGCCCCCCAAAACTAGTTTCTGTCCTTTTCATTTTTCTTGGGGAAGGAAAAGAAAATGAGAGCTCCTTACAGGTGAAGAGAGGTTTATCCCTTCTCCTGCCGTTTAAGCTCCTGGGAGATTCTTTGCTCTTGACACTGTTTGAACTTACAGTATGTTTAACACTAAGAATATCTCAGAAACCCCTGAGCACTGTTTTGGAGTGAAGTAACTGTTCATCCCACCCCACTCTCTGTTGTTCTCTCTTGCTGAAGGTCTCAATCTGTGCACGAGTGGAAGCGCCACGTCCTGTGAAGAGTGTCTCCTCATCCATCCCAAGTGTGCCTGGTGCTCCAAGGAGGTAGGTGGGCAGACCTCGTTTGTCTTCCATGCTTTTTGTAATGCCGAAAGGGAGCTATTCCCCCCCTCGCCTGTTCCTGACACCATCCCGTGCCAGAAGGGTGGGTGAGGGCAGCGGGGGCTCCCACGCCGAGCGTAGTTTGGGCGTATGTGACTCTCCAGCTCTTTGACACTGTAGGAAATAAGTCTCTGACCCTGCTGGCCCCTGCGCATCCTCAACAGAGCAGCACTGTTCCTTCAGTCCTTCTGTCCCTTCAATTACCTTCTTGCTTTCGGTGGGTGCAGGGTCCCTCCATGGGCTCTGTGTTGCAGGGAGCCTTGCTTGAAAGCCCTCTCCCTAAAAAGCCCCAAGCCCCCAGCTGGTGTCCCAATACGTGTTCCTTGCTGCGTGGCCTGGCATGGCATGGGCTTTTTGTCTGTAACAAAGATAATTCTCCTTTCAGAATCTATTGTGTCATTTTGGAGGCCGACCCATGCTTCTGGCATCCGCACCATGCTGTGGCGATGAGTTACACGGCTTAACTGTGTGCTTCGGGGTGAAAATGCATCCTTATGTTGGTGCTGAAGCTGCTCACCTGTAATTTAATTGGGCCTCCTTGGTTTGTGAGAAATTGCAAATATCTTTCCCTGCTCCCTAAGGACTGCTCATGAGTTTAGAGAGATATATATGTCTCTTCTCAAATATACAGCTTACCATGTAGAGTTACGATTTTTGGAGAACAAGGTGTGTGAAAGACCTGATAATGTCCGCTAGCTGTTGTCTGCTTAGTTCCTGCATCTGTCCTAAATGTTTAAGAGAGAAATGAGAATACTTACAGATGCAGGGAAAGACCCTGCCTTCTTGCAAGCACAGCTGCTGTGCCAGGAACCAGCTTTGGGCTGTGAGAAACCCCAGAGTGGTGGACGGTCTTGAACCCTCTCGACGAGCATGGCCAGGAGTGATGCTTTCTGCTGACCCTTTTTCCTCTAATGTGGCCATCCTGCTCCCGTTTCGGAGGAGGCAAGCTGTAGGGTTGAGCGCACACTTCAACCTTCCAGCTATAGCGGGCGATGCTGAGCTGAGGATGCAGGTGCTGCCTGTGTGCTCCTCTGCTGCTCCCGGCCCTCCTCCTGCCAGCCCTGCCTGGGGCGGCGCAGCCCCTCGGGGCAGAGCGTGGGGATGGGGCAGAGCATGGGGATGGGGTGAGGGAGGCTCCCCAGCCCCTCGGGGCAGAGTGCGGGGATGGGGCAGAGCATGGGGATGGGGTGAGGGAGGCTCCCCAGCCCCTCGGAGCAGAGCGTGGGGATGGGAATGGGGCAGAGCATGGGGATGGGGTGAGGGAGGCTCCCCAGCCCCTCGGGGCAGAGCGTGGGGATGGGGCAGAGCATGGGGATGGGGTGAGGGAGGCTCCCCAGCCCCTCGGGGCAGAGCGTGGGGATGGGAATGGGGCAGAGCATGGGGATGGGGTGAGGGAGGCTCCCCAATCCCTCGGGGCAGAGCGCGGGGATGGGGCAGAGCATGGGGATGGGGTGAGGGAGGCTCCCCAGCCCCTCGGGGCAGAGCGTGGGGATGGGGCAGAGCATGGGGATGGGGTGAGGGAGGCTCCCCAGCCCCTCGGGGCAGAGCATGGGGATGGGGTGAGGGAGGCTCCCGAGCCCCACGGCTTGTCTGTGTCTCTGGAGGTGCCCCAGCCTCTGGCTCTCCAGGTCTGTTTTACTGGATTTTCACTTACGTGTAGGCGCAGTCACAGCTCTCCAAGAAAAACCTCCTAACGCTACTAACACCATAGTACCTGACAGCGTAATAGCTTTCACGGGGTTTTTTCCAGCAAGGCGAATGGCGTGCAGAAGGGAAAGGGTAAAGCAATAGATCTCGCTTTTGAGACATCTTGTAAACAGCTGTAAGAGCTCCTCTTCCAGCCAGCTAATCTGCGGTGGTGAGATTGGATCCAGGAATGCTGGCTATTAAGCTATGGGTACCCAATAGCTCGTGCTTTTTTGTTGGTGTTGTGTTTTGTTTTGTGTTTTTTTAATTCTTGGCCTCAAAATACAACTTTTTTCAAAAAGCTGCCAGTGGAAATGTTTATCTGGTGGTCACTGTGACCACTAATTGTATGGCAGCCCACGGGACTGGCGGCCTGACTCTTATCTTGCAAACAGGAAAGTTACCAAAAAAAAATATTCCTAAATGGAACGGAGGGGCCAAGAAGGAAGACAGGTCTTTACAGGGAAGTGCTGTAATACTTCCTGACCTTTAGCCTGCAACAGCTATTTAAAAATACATTTCAAGGTGTTTCATGCCAAGAGCTGTGTGTCTAAAAGCTGCTGTCCCCGTTACACGCTGCGTGCTAAAACTTAGCGAGTTCCTATTCTGATTCTGGTTTGGTTTTTTTTTTTTTTAGAATTTACTGTCTGAAACTCTAATTATTTCTCTTTAACTGAGATCATCAGGTGAGGTAATGGGATTGTGAAAGATATCTAGAGGTTTTCGACTTCAGAAGTTTTAAAGTGGTATTACAAACTCTTAATACCCACTTTCTTTGCATAGTCATTTCACCACCTATTTCCCTTCCCTCTGCCGCAGCCTAGTCAGGTACACTTATTAAATTGCTTTTAGTCTGTTCTCCTTCTCTATTTCCATTAGCTGTCCTTTGCTATGTATGTTGTCCGGGAGCGTATATGCCAGTCAAATTCTATAGCTCTGCTGCTGTTTAAGTATCAAGGCTGAGATAGCAGAGGGCTTCCCGCAGACACTAGTTATGTTGTGGTAGAAACACGATCCGCTGATTGGCGTGTGTTTTCTGCTCCCTTTGCATTTACTTAACAGATTTGGGAACAAGTTGGGCCAGCGGTTGTCATCTTTGTAGGCAACAGTTAATAACTTTGTCAGGAAGTATACATAATAGAAGTCTATAAGTATGTGTAATATAGTTCTGTATATAAGTGTATATATTATAATATGTATATATGCGTTATATATACAGGAAGTGTAGAGATATATATAATATATATACACAAAATATATATATTACTATACCTTCCTGTGTATATATACCTTCTTATATATAATATTCCTCCCTTTGGGGAATAACATCCCTTGGTGGTGCCATCATACCTGTTTGTTCTTTGTCCCCCTGGGTGCCCGGCAGTGCCGATGCTGTGAGGGACGCCCCAGCTGTGGGAAAGGAGCAGGAGGAGCAGGAAAGCCATGCTCTTTCCCAGAGATGACCATGGTTCACGCAGCCTCCTGCAGCGTTGCGTCCCCCTCCATCACCCTCTGCGCTCCCAGATCCAGGTTCTGCGTGACCGCAGAGGAGCGGAAAGTCTCAGGTGCTCGTGGCCTGCAAATGGGGTGTGTGAAAGCAATTCTGCGGATACAAGGAGCCCTATCCCGATGGCTTTCCAAGTGCGATAAGGTTCCTTGTATTTACATTGCCTTGAATTGTGAGGGTAAGAGCCTATAGATGGATGCTTACAGCAGCGTAGTCAACATGCTATAAATTTATAACTACCACCTCCCAACCTGTTAGTACAGGGTGCGTCACGTCTCCTCAGCTTGAATCGGCCTCTATTCACTTCTGCTTGTGTTCAGCGTCTCTGCTCCCATCAGAGAGGGTGATGATGGATGAGTTGATGAGAGCAGCTTCTGGTATCCGGCATCCCCGGAGCCCCCAGGGGCTGCTGAGCTAACCACAAGTCTTTGGGCTGTTGGAAATTTGGAAGCAGACATCGCTTCTGTTGGCTCGTGGAAGAATACCTTGAAAGGCAGGACTTAATCAGGTGATCTGTTTAAATGGCACTTAAAAGAGGAGGTATGAATGTGTGGCCTTAGCCGTGGTCTGAGCGTGCCTTGAAACAGGGCTGTCTGGGGGAAATATGTGGCTCTTGGGTGACGGAGACTGCTAAAGCCTTTCCATCCATGCTGGAATCTGAGGAGATTCCTCAGCTTTTCCTGCAAGCTCCAGAAGACGCTGGAAATGACTAGAAATTGCTGACACGCTGCTGGTGAAAGACTGTCTGGAAGCTGCACGCTGGCCTGTGGGGTGGTTGTGATCTCTGCAGCAGCCTGTTTTTTGTGGGTGGGAGAGGAGGATGCTCGCTAATTTTTTGCAGTGGCGTCAGGTCGCTCAGGCTCTTCGGGGCTCGTCAGGCTTGCTGGGGAGGGCAGGGAGCTCTGGAAGTGGCTTCAGCCCCATCCTCCGAGCTGCCAGGTGGGGTGTGATAGACAGGTGGGGTCTGTGTTCATGATAAACCTCCGTGGAGGGATTGCGGGGGGATGCTCTCCAAAAGAGCGTTCGGGAGTACCAGTATAGGGGGGAAAAGTTATGTCGTTACATTGCTGTTATCTTCTGTTTGCTGCTTTGGGGAGCAGCGTACCAATGTGCAGAGACTCCTCTTGTTTGTTAGGTGTGTGTACACTGTGTGTTCATCCTGCATTACCTACGTGGCTGCGTTTATGTGTGTACATGCAAAAAATTACATTAATTAAAGTGAAATTTCCTTTTTGATTCATTGAACTGAAATTTCCCCAATGGCACCCTCTGTTTTCCAGCAGGTTGCTTGTACCCCATCCTCTCCCACCTCAGGAATGTGTGCCTGGAGGATGAGGAGGGAAAATCAAGGATGTTCCTAGAGGGAACATGTCAATTTTTTTAAATGGAGAAAGCAGGCATAGTTCAGACTGAATTAATGCAGAACTGGATTGATTAAAGCCAAAAATGGTAGGGACATGTCTAGTCGCGAGTTAGATGTAGTCAGTTAGATACAGTCAGGGCTGTTCTCCGTTTTTGCGGCATGAACCAAGCGATTTGTCTTAAAACTGTCAAACTGATGAGCATGTAATTGTCACGCTGTTGTTTCCATTCACTTCTGTCCGCTTCCGTGCATTTGCTTCTGCGAGCTCGTTAGCGCGGAGGCCGGACCGCGAAGCGCGCACCGGGATGCGGGCAGCCGGCGCCGCTAACGAGGACTCGGTGGGATCTTCCCGAGCTGATGCTTCTCTGGGGCATGAAGCAATGCTCGGGGCGGTTCCAGCTTGCTGTGGGGTACCTGCTGCATTTCGCGCCGAAGCGGGCATGCAGGCTGATGGTCGGCAGGTATTTGAGCGCGCTGAATTGCTTAACTGACGGTGAGGTGCCCTCTGCTCAGGGGGAACTGGGGCTTGAACTGGCGTCCCGCGCCTGAGCCGGTGTGGGGCTGCCGTTCAGCTTGGTTGCTCGTGAATTATTTGGACCGGCACGATATCCTTTACTCCTCAAAGCTTCTCATCCTTTTTTCCTTTCCTTTAACCCTGATTTTCTGTCACAGAAAACTTTCTGCTTGAGTTGGATGGTACCTGGCAGCCACAGTTTTGGCTTTGGGTTTTGCCCTGTGGGTGCACGCGAGGGGTGTTTGCAGGGTGCTGCGGCCATTGCTGGGGCTTTCCCGAGGCCACTGTCACTCCCCTGCTCGGTGTCACCCTGCCTGGGTTAGAAACCGAAGCAGAAGCAGGGGCCAGTGCTGCAACCCCTGGGCGCTGAGCTGCACCCCCTTCCGCGGGGCGTTCGCACCCCCAGGGAGGGGTATTTTCTTCCACCCCGGGTAACGCAGCATTTCACTAAACAAGAAAGGGCCTGGATTTGATCTGAGCTGCAGCTTGTCTTGCGGCAAGTCCTCTGGGCCCATTTTAGAAGAAAGTTTAAGAGAAAATAGCTGGGTCAAGCAAGGGGGACCTGTGCAGAGGTGCTGCTGACCCGAGAGCTTCGTGCAGCTCCCGTCAGGAGGAGTTGTGTAGGGGCTTTCCCCTGACCTGGGCTGCCTCTGGAGAACTGCTGTCGTGGAGCCTGCAGAAAGACGCATCGCAGCGGTGACTGTTTCTCACTGCCGTGCAAATGGACAGGCTTGCACATGCACGGGCGCCCTGCCCCAAAAAAGCTCCCGGCAGGTCCCACGCGGGTGTGTTCCTCGCCCCGCGTGCCGGCGCTGTCTCGTCCTCAGCGTGCAGATGCTGCTTTCGTGTGCACCCCTTGCTGGGACGATGAACGTCGATATAAGCAGTACCATACCCAGAGCCGTCTCTCGTGGTGTTACGAGCTCCACTGCTAAAGAGTAGCAGCTGAGGGAGGAAGCCACCATCCTCCTCTCCCCCGGCTGCCCGCCCCTCCTGGCTCTTCTTCTGCTACCCCAGCCCCAGCCACAAAATTAAGCCCTAATTCAAAGCCCTTTGAAGTCGAGTCTTTCTGTTCACGTCAAGAGGCTTTGGAGCAGACCCCGGGGAGGATTGGAAACGCCTGATAAAGGCTGCAGTTGCACGTGCAGCCCTAAATATCATCCTATTTGGATACTTTTCTCCAGTGTTAATTCCTCGGGAATAACTGAAGATTCCTGGCTGCACTCCTGGTGCTGTTTGTGTTGCTTTTTTGCACAACCAGAGTGTCCTTTCTAATAGGTGGCCAGCAGAAATGAGCTGACAGAGGTGCTCACCTCTCCATGGTCCAAGCACCGGGAGAGCAGGAGAGCATCTCCCCGTGGGTGCCCTGCTGCTGGGTGGACCAGCCCGGGAGAGCGCCTGGGCCCTGCTGGCTTTTCACTGACTTTAGGTCAAACCGTATCCAAGATAAACTTTTCTCCCAGGCTGCCCTAAACGTGCTGCTCTGAAAGGCTGGGCGTTGTTTTCAGTTTTGTGAGGGATTCTGATTTTTATTTTGTCATGCTGGAGCTGATTTAAATAGTCCCAATCCTCCTTTCTGGAAGTTCATCTGTTTACACGACACGTTCCAAGAAATTCATGTTCGTATCCATCCAACGTGCCGTCTCCTTGGCTGGACCCCGCCGCTGGATGCTGGAATGCAAATTTCGCATTTTTCAAATAGCGTTGGGACCTCGTAGTGAGAAAAGGCAGCAGAAAGCCTCTGTCTGCATCCCTGGGCCCTGTGGCCGAGGCTGTCCTTGGGGGACCCCACAGGGTGCGAAGGTGAGATCTGTCGGATGACCTCACCCTCCTCGATGTCTCCCCCATCCTCTGCCATGCCAGAGCATCAGGAAAAAGTGGAATTTATTCAGCCCCGCACTGGTTTTTGGCTGCACAGCTGAAGGCGGGGCTGGCGGGGCTGTGAGCATCTTCTCTGCATTATTTCATGTCATCTTAGTCCCTCAGCCCTGGAGCAGAAGACGATTGTCTCTATTGTTGTAGTGCAGAAATAAGTAGGAATCAGCTGTTGAAAATTCAATAAGTTTTGGGCATGCGACTTGCTCCCTTTGGCCCTTTTGGGGAAAAAAAAAAAATTAAAAAAAAAGGCATTCTAACAAATGGGGTCTCTGCAAAAGGCTGCATTGTGTGGCCGGCTGTTCCCGAGCGCCGCCCCGCACAAGGCTGCATTGTGCACCACGCGTGGGGCTCGCGGCGAGGGCTGGAGCTCTGGGGACGGGCGCTGGGAGACTCCCTGCCGTGGCAGCCCGTCCTCCGGGAGCGAGCGGCTGCCCGCGCCTCGCTGCCTGGGGCGGGCACGGAGGCCTTTCGACCACCTCCCATGGAGGCTCTCCCACCTCCCTTCTTCTCTGGCAAAGCTGCCCAGGACAGCCTGCCCACCTCACAGCGCTCCGGCTGTGCGTCGCTTCAGGGACCGTTTGCTGTCACTTTTGTTTTTCCATGTGATGGTGTCATGCCAATGCCTGCGGTGCAGAGGTGTGTGGGGGGACCCACCGTGCTTGTGTGGGGACATGCGGCGTCTCGCCCGGGGAAGAGGGCGCAGGTCCCTGGAGCCACCCAGCCTCAGTCTGCAGCTTCACATCTTGACTTGGCTCTCTGGGTTGGTGGGTTTGTCCTACTTCCATCGGTGCCACCTTCTTGTCCTCTCTTTTCTCTTTTGCAAAGCTCCTTCAAGGAGATGCACGTGCAAAAAATAACGGCTTCTCACCTTTCCCCCCTGAAGAGATGGCAAACGGCTGTCCAAGCAGCAAAATAAACATTTTTGCCTTGCTTTCACGTGGCCCAAGACAGGGCTGGGAGCAAGTGCTGCTGCTGTGGCTGGGGGGAAAATCCAGGCTTAGCTTTCTGCTGTGGTGGTCTGTGAGCAAATTCAATTTTCAAATCCTTGCAGAATTTCTTTTTTGGTAGATCCCTTTGAAAGGCTTCAGGATCAGTGCAGGCTGCTTTTGAGTACAGCCACCACAAATGACACCAGCTTCTCCTTGTCATCTCCTATTTGCTACAGATACCAGCATGTCAAAACAAAGCTCCTGCTGTGGGATTGATGTTTCTCCCTCCTCTTCCCTTTTGTCCGTTCTTTACCCCCCCAGGAGTTCGGCAGCACAAAGTCCATCACGTCGCGGTGTGACTTCCTGCAGAACCTGATTGCAAACGGTTGTGCCGGAGCCATTGAAAACCCCAGCAGCAGCATCAGCGTGGTGAAGAACGTCCCTCTGAGCAGCAAGGGCTCCGGCCAGACCCACCTGGACGTCACGCAGATCACGCCTCAGAAGATCGCCTTGAATCTTCGTCCTGGTGAGTCCCCAACGGCTGTGAGCCGTAGGCTGGGTGTGTTTGGGGGGGTGAGAAAGGGTGGCCGGGACACGCCAAGAGCATGTTATAGCCCGTGACCTTGTAGCCCACTGAAGCTGGCCCCTTCCAGAGCCCGTGAACTTCGGTGGTGCATCATGAACAGGTTTGGGGCTGAGGTGTATGTTCTCTGTGAGAGGACACTGCTGTTTGTCAATCAAAGCCCACCCACAACTGTTATCAATACTAGTCTTAACCCTCGCATGTGTTTAAAAGGAACCTGCTCTGCTCAAAAATGTAATTGCTGGATGGAAGGAGTTAAAATAACTTTGGATCCTCCACCAAGCTGACAGTGCTTGACTCTAAGCTGAGACAGCTCCTTCCATAAATTGGAAACAAAAACGCATATCTGTTTTCTGTCGGTATGCAAAAGAGCCATGGGATCAAGGCAGAAGATGGAGATTTGAACTTGTGACTCAGAGCTTGGACTGTAGCCAGATCCCTGTTTCACTCCCCTGAGCCATCACTTTTCTTCAATCTTTTCCTTTTAATTAAAAATTAGAAGAGAACGGCTGGGCTGAGCCGTGCAAGTATGCTTGTTATCAAAAGTTTTTGCATGGTGGGGGGAGGCTTTAATGTGGGTTCAGAATTCTTGCAAAAATTTGGCAGCCGATATTTCTGAAGGGGAAAAAAAAAGCTCTTTATTGCAAAGTAAGAAGCAAATATAAAAGCTCGATTCATTGTAAGCAATTGGTGTGGGTTTCTAAGGCTTACAGTTTTGTGACAGCGTACAGAAAAGTGAAATATGATGTTTTGCCCAAGAAAAACAGGAGCTCGAGCTGGTGCTCACACTACCAGTGCTCTCCCAGAGCCTACCAGTTGCTGCAGGATTTTTTATTTTAGTTCTATGGGTTGGATAGTCGTCATGTCTCTTAATTAACTCTTCCTCAGCAGTATGTCTGCTGTCATCAGTCAGACCCTCAAATGTAAAGAAATTTTGCTTCAAAGACTTAAAAACAGATACCTGGGGGTAGTCATCACTGGATGCGTGGCTAGATGCATGGCTTTTGGAACTGAATGTTACTGACCAAACAGGTTTGCTCCCGTAAAAAAAGGGAGTTGTTATTACTCCTGTTTCTTGAGGCAATTCCTGGCAGAAAGGGCTGGCTCAGCTTCGACATCTCGCCTCCCGCAGACCCTCCTTCCCACGCAGTGCTCGGTGCTCAGCAAATTCCCCTTTCCCCGTCCCCAGCAGTTTTGCCCAGCCGGAGGCGCGGATCCCCGCCGCTCCGGTCTGCGGCTTCCCAGAGGCCGTGCTGTCGGATGCTTCGGGCTGCCCAGGGCTGGTGTGCTGTTGCTGCCCGCCCTCGCAGGGGACCACGCTCGTGGCCACCTTCAGTTTTCCTTAGAGAAGCCCTCCAGGTGTGGGCTGAGCTGCAGGAATCACCCCGAGGGCCCCCCAGCGATTCCCACACCGAGCCGGGGAGCTCCCCTCCCTCTGCGCCTGGTGCAGAGCATCGGAGTCATTGCGGGAGGAGGGACATACCTACATGTTTGTAATAGTATCTCTCATTTTTGCCCTCTTTTTGATGTTGGGCAGCACTCTGTCTTAGGGCTGATGACTTCCTAAACCCTTATATTAGCAGCCCCAGTTTAAATTATCCATTAATCCTTGAGCTTGAGAGTGGGTTTCACCCTGTGAACCCGAGACAAAAAGGAGACAATGTTGATTTAATTTTGGGCATGAAAGGTGTACTATTTCAAAGACGAATTCACACAGCGGTCTGTGGCGGTGGTGATCTTTTATTCTTAGACCGCTAAGCAGAAGCAGAAGGGAGCGAATTGTCAATTGTTTGCCGTTCCCACCCAGGCAGTTTGATCTAATGGTCCCGTGGCAGAAGTCACATCCCCAAATCTCTGTGCCCACAGCTCATTTCCAAAGGCCTTAAGTTGATGTCCTTACAGGGTAGCTTTCAGATTGCACATTTAGTTTTTATAATACTACTTTTTAATCTTGGGTCTAGCTATAAAGCAGTGTGTCCTGGTTAAATGAAAAAAAGGAATAGTGTAAAAGGAATTAAAAAAATGAATGGATGCAAGTTGTGCTGCTCATCAAGCCGTAAGCCTCACCAAGCAGAAAAAAGAGCTTTTCTTGGAGAAGCGTGGTTGTCGAGTTTGTGTTCTTACATTGCCTTAAAGCAGTTTTTCCAGTTTCTGCACTGCCTCCGTGTGACAGTGTCCAAGAAACATTTCTGAATTCAGTTTTGAGTTTAAAACTTTTCAGTAAAAGCTCTAAGGAGAGGATGGTGGTGATGGTAGGTGGGGAAGGAGGGGGCTGGATTGTTCCTAGAAGTGTGAGAGTAATACTGTGCACAGAGAATAATAAATTCTTTTGCACTTACATCTACATACATTAGCAATATTTTCTCTGAGATAATCGATTTGTGCAGTTAGGAATGAAAGAAGAACCAGGCCCGGGATCCTGTTATTTTTGAAGCTTCTCGGGGACTAATAAATTCACAACTATTAAGAGAAGACGGTTTGATCAGAGCATCCCAAATACCCTTTCTGGCACAGGAATTCCCATCTTAGGACCTGCTCAGGAAGAGCAGTGTTTTGGAAACGGAAATGTTGGGAAACGCAGAAGGACACATCCCCTTTTTCTGAAAGGGTTGGGTATTCCAGTGGGAAAAATATGCAGGAATGAAAAAAAAAGGCTTGGGAATGAATTTTCCCAGAGTTAAACACATTCTTGCAGCACTGAATTAAAGTCAAGCTTGCAATCGCGGTTTCTTACCCTGCAATCAGCGCTAACAGGTTTTGCAGTATATAAACGATGTTCTCCTTTGTTCCCCCACAAAACGCGTGCCAGGTACAGCGTCAGACTTGCCTGATTTGGTTGAGCTGCCTCAATCGCTTTGCTTGCTGTAGGGCCGGTGCTGAGCTGCATCCTGCTGCCTGCCACATCTCAGCGCTGTGCCGGGAAAGTCCTGCTCCTGCCAGAAAAGAAATCCGGGGAGAATAAGGAGGAATATTTATGGCAAGAGTTTCCTGCTTCCTACAGCTGGTGTCTGGGCAATACCCACGCGTGCACGTTTGCGGACGGTGCCTCTCGCAGCCCTGCCTTTGCCAGGCGGGGTTGTAGCAGCCTGGAGGGGGGAGCAATTACCTGTAAGAAAAGAAGCCCTGGCGTGGAAGCCACGCTTGGTCTAAACTTGCAGGGAAAACATTAAATAGAGGGAAGGTCTGGGTTTAGGAGCTGTAGCTGACTCCTCTGGCACCTCAGCACCAAGCTGGCTGAGATGCACAGAGAACTGGTGGAGCAAAGAGCAGACCCGGATCGAAACCCTTCACAGCTTTGTTTGCAAAGAGGCAGGCTCTGCCCTTTAGGCACGTCCCCAGGGTGCTGGGACCCCGTCTCCTTCGCCAAGGGGGTGGATGCTGCTGGGCCGAAGCAGCTGCTGCAGAGGGCTGGGAGGGGGTGTCCGCTTGCTCCCCGCGCAGGGGGACGGCTGCAGGCATCACTACAAAGCAGATCCCGGAGCCAGGGAGGGTGTTTGGCCCTGCGTGCGGCTTGGCGCGGCGTGACGCCAGGTGCCACGCGGGGCTCCTGCCTGCTGGGCTGCAAAGCCCCTCATGCCGTGCCTTGCCAGCACGGCGGTTTTGGGATGCTGCTGCTGTGTGTTGTTGGGCTGGAAGTAAGTGGGAGCAGCTGTGCTGCTCTGGACAATGAGGAGAACAATAAAACGTTTAGGGAAATGTTTTCACAATACTAAAAAAATGTGCGTTTCATTTCTGGGGAAGAAGAGGGGAAGCCATGAGTGTTTTGCAGAACCTGCCAGTGGCGAAGTTCAGCCTCAGCCCTGAAGAGCTGGGAGAGGTGGGCAGGAGGGGGAGCTTGGTCTTGAGAGGATCCAAGTCCCTGTCTGAGACCCCACTGAGCTGGAAAAGGGGCCGAGGTGGCAGCTGGGGACGTGGGATTGCCAAACCAGCCTCGGGTTTGAGGGTGCTGGAGTCTGGGGTTTCTCTCTCAGCAAAGCGTAAGGCAAACATTTACCACCTCCCCTCTGGCTCCACCGAGGTCCGTCTGGTGTGAAGGCAAGTTCACTTTGAAGCCACTCCACCTTTTTTGAGGCGTGGGCAGTGCCGGCGGTGGCCTCCCCTCCCAGGCCCCCCTTCTGGAGGGCATCTCTGGTGAAAGCGGTTTGGCAAAGGGGAAGGTCGGGGAAAGGCTTTCCTCTGCTCTTCTTCACGTTTGCACAGCCTGTGACTCAGCCCTGTCAGCTCCTTCCCTTGTGTTCGTCACCTCAGGAAGCTTCATCTCTGCCTCAGCGCTTCCCCGGGTGACGCTAACAACCTTCTTTTTCCAGTTCACTTCCCTTTTGCCCTTTCTCCAGAATAATGGTGGCACGGCTCTTTTTTGGGGGAGATGTCCTTTTAAAAGGTGTTTCTTCTGCGTCTGCTTTGACTTGACTTCCCTGCACAGCTCAGAGGACATCTTGCATTCATCTCACACTGGCTGTTTTCTCCTGACCATCTTTCTTCTCCTGCTCCACCTCCTGCTCTCTTCTGTTCATGACTTCTTGGACTGCTCCTGGTTTGCTTTGAGGATGTACCCAAGTAAGCGTGTGCAGGGTCCCTCTTTCAGTAGTCTCCGAATCATCCATGTGAAGTTCATTCTGCTTGCTTTTCTTTCCAGTTTTCTAGGAAAACACCCCTGGACTGTACACAATCCTGGGCAGCAGCTTTTCTCATGTGTCCCTCTTTAGATGTTCTCTCAGCTGAGATGGAAAGACCCTTTCCCATATCTCCAAAGTGAAATGGAGACATGCAGTCTATAGAAGTGTCTTTTTCTTGCCAGCCAGTACACTACATAGCTTAAAAGGACCCAAAGTCATTGCCTGCTTTCCTCTTAGTCTCCTAAGGGATGGATTTGGAAAAGCTTATTCCCCTCACCCTCTTCTTTGGAAGTGATCTGTCTACTCTGCAAGGGGGGAAAAAAACCCTGCAGTCTGGATTTTATGTGTGCTAGGAGTTTCCTTTTCACCGCTCTCAACTCTTGTGTGTGTGCAGGTGACCAGACCTCCTTCCGAGTTCAGGTTCGGCAAGTGGAGGACTATCCCGTGGACCTCTACTACCTGATGGATCTCTCCCTGTCCATGAACGACGACCTAGATAACATTCGCAATCTGGGGACCAAGCTGGCTGAAGAGATGCGAAAGCTCACTAGCAATTTCCGTCTGGGGTTTGGCTCTTTCGTGGACAAAAACATTTCTCCTTTCTCCTACACGGCACCAAGATACCAAAACAATCCCTGCATTGGGTAAGTGGTAGGTGTACCCCAAAGGGACAAGCCCTGTGTTTGCACAGAGCCTGGCTGCAGTCTTCTCTTCCCGTTCTTGCTTTAAATAATGAACCACTCTTAAGCCCCAGCTTTTGGGAATGCTGATTAGCCGCAGCTGTCGCTGTGATGCTCCAGAGCGATCCAAAATAGGACAACTTTGAATTTTGCAGTGGCTGTTCAGAGATTTCTGCATCCAGAGATGGAAAACTGTTGTATCGGGAGCCTGAAGCTATTTTTAAGTACCTGAAGAGGATGCAGGCATAGCAGGCTTTTTTACAGGCTTTAAGAAAAAGGAGCAAGAGCCAGAAATTCCTGATTTCTGATCCTAGCTCTGAGTCATAGTTTGGCCTTGAGTAAATCAATTAAGCTCTTTGTCTGCATTTTACAGATAAGGAGACCAAGGCAATGTAAGTCCTTCCCAACAGAAGTGTTTGGGGGAAGTGAGATTTGTGATTGCCTGTAGTACTGATTAACGAGTTCTTGTAAAGTGTTTTGAAGATGTCAGGCAGGTTTTTTCATCTTTATTGCTGTGCGAGGAAGGCAAACTGGCACTTGCAAAAGATCGAAATGATGCGGTTTGCTTTGCGGTGATATCAGAGCTGTCCTCCTTTTTTTTTGTTTTTGGCTTGTTAGTGTCTTTGCTAGAGTCTTTTTGTTTGCCTTTTGACTGCCGGAGTCGGGATCAAGTCCATTGAATCAGGGATTACGCCAGAGTGAAACTGGGTGTAGTGAAGGGTGTCCAGGCTCAGATGGGTTTGGATGCTGGCACGAGAGGATGGATACAGCAGCAAGTGCCCTCCTGGGAGAATGTCACCATTGACACTTACCTTCGCGGTCCCCATCTTCACCTCATCCATCGTTGGGGTGCTTTCTAGTCATGTAAGGGCAGTAAGGTTTGCACTTTTATTTGAGCCATTTGTGGATACTTACGTTGTAAGACCCCCGCACGAATGGATGCCAAGCGCTGCGAGTGTGCATCCTTTAAGTTTTCCATATGAGAGGCAGATTAAAGAGAGCTTGCATCAGCTATGAGTTTCTAGGCACATTTTGGCATTGACCAAGCATTCAGCATCTCATTGCACATTGACTGTTGACCGGACAATATTATCTGTATTCTCTTTTCACCAGTTCTGTCAGAGAGGAAAGTCAAATAGATTTTAACCCTGAAAACTCGTGCTTTCTCCATGAAGCATAGCCATCATTCACCACACTCTTCATAGCTCTTACCTCTGAAAATTTGGCATGGCCTCAGAGGGATGTGCTCAGTCATCTCCATCGTCCTCAGTCTCCATCACCCGCTCATGTTGCTCACGGGCTGGGAACAGGGTTTCGCTCCAGCTGGGGAAATCTCAGAAACTTTGGCTGGTGTGTGATTTAATTGAAATGACGTGGCTTTTGCTGAGTGAAATAGGGTGAAAGGTGCAGGAGGGGAGGGGTGGGAGAGGAGGAGAGGATGGAGCTGGACAACTCTGCAGCAAGGCATGCCTGAAAACTGCTGATGCCCTTTCATCGAAGGCATCCAGAGCTGTCGCCTCGTCTTCTCCCACCATGGTCAGGCTATCTGCATGTCCTTTTGGTTTTACCCAGGTGGTTGCTTTTCTGTTTATGGGTTACATTAAGCCAGCCTGGTCTTGGGAAACCATTTAGGAAGGATTGCCCAAGGCAGCTCGTCTGGTGAGCGCTCCCTTCCAGTTGCCATCTGTCTTCTCTTCATCCAAACCAGGGGTGCTGGCTCCCTGCTGTTCTCCGGCGGCATCGCCTTCCTCTGCCCGTTTAGCGAGCGGGCTGTCGTGCTGCCAGGTGGCTTGCTGATGTGGCAGCGAGGTGCATTGTGAGTTGTGGGTTTGTTTGCAGAAATATCTAGCGTCAAAGCAGACTTTGTCCAGTGGCCTGCTCGCATCTGAAAAAAAGCTGCAAGAAAACATGAGCTGTGGTGGGTGTTTTTTGCTCCTGGTCCAGGCGCTCTCCTCCTCCTCGCAGTGATGGCCGTCCTGCAGGTCCGGGTGGGGTGCAGCCCTGTTTTCATGGGGTGTCTGGCAGGGATCCCTTGTGCCTCCTCTGTCTCACCCCAGCTTTCTGCTCACCCCTGCTCCTGCCTCAGCATCCTGGCTGGGACCTCCCGGGGAGCCAGGACGTGGCCTCTCACAGCCATGGTGTCATTCAAGAGAGATAATACGAAGGAAACAAACACTAAATTTAAAAAGATAAGGAAGGCAGAAGGTTTGACTGAACACCTAATTGCCCATCTATCTGTGATATGACTTGGGGAGGTTACAGCCTGAGATAACCCACCCGCACCACTGTGTGCCCTTGCGTAGTCACTCAGCTATCCATCGTCTGTCCTGCTGCTGCCCGCAGCTTCTGCCAGCAAAGCTGGTGTGTAAAACAAACAAAAAAGGATTAAATTATACATCTTCAGGGGATTTGGGACCCTATAGTGTGTCAGTGTTTTCTTCCTGGACCAGGGCTCTGGCAAATCGAGCACCCAGATGTATCGTGTGGGTTAAGGGCTGCTTGCTGAGACCCTGCGGTGCGGAGGTATCAGACATCGCACGCTCCTCGCCTTGGCCCTAGGTGAGAGCGGGATGCAAGTCTGAACATGGGGCTGATCACAAGGGATGGCTCTAATCGCCAGCTAGGCCCAGGACCTGCCCATGATTAGGTGTGTGCATGGCTGTGCGGGTGGAAATCCCTGCGCTGGGGTCCCTTGTGAGGGATTTGAGTTCCCAGCAGTGGTAAATCTTAAATACTCCTTTGTGTAAAAAGCCTCTTACAACTTACCCATAGTGGGTCATGTGTCAGCAGAGGCTTTTAATTGTTCTCCGGGTTTTATCTTTGAAGATAAGAGTGAATTAGTGCCAGCCCAAATCCTCCAACTCCTTTTTAGACACATTTTCTTCTTAACTGTTCTCGTCCCTCTCCCCTGCGCACACTCACTGATTTCCCACGCCGCAGGAGCTGCTCTGCTGAGCTCTCCCAGCCGTGCGATGAGCACCAAAGCTGCCTCCTGATAGTTTTGTACACAAAAAGAAGTTTTCCTGGTAGCCTGCCGAGACATTGCTCTGCCTTAGGGTGCCACTCCTGCCTTTCTGCTCCAGCGGCGCTCTGGAAAGCGGAGATGATGTTTGCTCACTGGCTTGCAGGGAGAGTGGGAGGATGCATGAGTTGGTGTTAGCTATCAACGCGTCTTGTGTTGGGCAATTGCCAGGTGCCTGGTGACGCGCAGTGGGTGCAGGGTGGCACGTACTGCCAAGAAAACTGGATGACAGAGGGAAAATGCGTATTGAAAAATAGGGGAAAAGTAGCTCTCGGCTGTGACGCTCCCATGTGGGGCCGTTTGACACCAGCCCACCAGTTCTTCAGGCGTGGGGCACAGCTCACACCGCCCTCCCGGGCTGCTGGGGAGGGTGGCTCTGCCAAAACGCACCCTCCGCATCGCTGTGGGTTGCATCCCGCACTGCGGTTTCCCAGTGGGAAAACCGCTTTCTGGGTTCTGAAACTGCAGAGCTGCGTGGCCCAGGGTGGGCTGGTGCTTGTTGTCTCCACTCACACCTTACATGGACCAGCCATGTAAGAGGTTCAGCCCTGGTGAGATCTCTGGAAACTTCAGCTGTTCAAAGTCCCTGGGGGGGCGGAATGGGCTCTACTGTAGAGTTTTGTAGATAAATAGCCAGAAAACAAAGTGTCCAAAACATGAAGCCTCGTGGAAGTATTTCATCCCTCTGAACAAAAGTTTGGAGACCAACCTGGTAGAGCTGGGAGCTTCTGCAGCTCTTGGCTGCTGGCGTGGTTCCTCCCAGCTGACCACTCCTCTGTTCCTCCCGCAGTTACAAGCTGTTCCCCAACTGCGTCCCATCCTTTGGCTTCCGCCACCTCCTCTCGCTAACGGATAAAGTCGACCGTTTCAATGAAGAAGTTCAGAAACAGAAGGTTTCCCGCAACCGAGATGCTCCAGAGGGTGGTTTTGATGCGATTTTGCAGGCTGCTGTGTGCAAGGTGAGTTGCTCTGATTTCTGGGCTTTTAAAGCAAAGCAAAAGAGGAAGAGGTTTCTTCTGCTCTGCTCTTGGACCAGGGTAAAGCTTCAGTATGCCATTTCTTGGAAGCAGCTACTAATTTTTCCTTGCAGAAACCATGAAAAATGCCTTGAAAAGTAGAGGCTATTGTTTTCATGTGCTTTTGTACATGAACAGGCAAAGAAAAAAAGGTTAATATTTTTTCTAGTTTAAAGGGGTAAAAGCGGAGCTTCTGCAAATGCAAATTTAGGGCTGAGATTTCATCACACGGTTGGACTTGCAGGTGCTGGTCCCTGAGCGCCTGGGATAAAATCCTTTAAGATTCATTTACACTTGTGTGTTGGCTCAATGCGTTTCTTAAGTGCGTGTCAAACACATCTTGCAGCGGTTGACCCATGTTGAGGGTTGGAGCTGGTTCCTACTGCTCATACCTGCCCCCTTTGTGTGGGGCTGGATGATCCCACCTCCAGGCGCTGATAGCCTGCTCTCCCTCTTTGTCAGCAAAACTGGAGCTGTGAGCAGTAATTAAAGACAGAGTTCATTAGCTTGGTGCCATGTTAGCCATGTCCTTAGGGGTTTTTGGAGATGTTTGCTTGAAGATCTTTCTGGAACAAATAGATGGGTTGCTCCGTATCCCTTTGTGCATCAGGGATGGAAGTGTTTCCTCCCCTCTGTCGTGTGGCTGAGCTGCCCTGCTCGCCAGGGACGGCTCCGGTTGGAGCCAAAGACAGTCTGGTCTTTGTTCGCTCCAGCTTTGCATAGTCCTTTTGGTTGGGCGTGTTTTCTTCTGAGTCTGGATTTTGGGAGCCGGGAGATAGTCATCGTCTGCAGGAGTGATGGGACACAGGCCTGTGGGAAACCAGATCTTCCCTCGCCTGGGTTGGCTTCATTTACACTTCATGCTCCTGACAGGACTGAACCTGTGCTGTTGGATCTGATGCCACCCAACAGTCGTCTTCCCTCTTCCAGCCTGGCCAAATTGTTGTTGGCACAATTACAGTGCTGCTCCCAGTACTTGTCTGGGCATAAAATGCATCTCAGTTTTGGAGAGGTGGCTCTCATGGTTAGAGCAGAGACATCTCAGGGCGGTGACTCAGTTGTGCCACCCACCGTTGGTTTTTTTTGCAGTCCCTTCCACCACATTATTGCAAAAATGGGACAATGTTTCCTTACGGCGCAGAAATACTGCGGTGTGTATCACCAGGGCTCGGTTTGGAGGTGTTACTGGAAGGCAGGAGACCTGCAAGATATTTCCTGCATGTTTGTGCTGGTCTCAAACTCTAAGTAAGGGCCAAAATCTTTGACTGTGGTTCTTGAGTGCACAGCCTGGTCCCTTCTAAATTCAGAAGATTAATTTAGCTGCTGGTGCCATCTAAATTCAGGACTGAGCATCCTCTAGGAAGGGTGAGCAGAGGTGAGTGTGTGTGCTTGCGTGGCTCTTGGCGTGATGTGGCAGGTCACGACAGAGGAATTTCTGCAGCCGCAGCAGTTAATTAATTAGCAGAGCTCAGGGGTGGGAAAGAAAGTTCACGGGACCGATGTGCAAGGGCAGGAGAGCCGGCTGCGCCGCAGCTCGTGCTCCCTTGGCAGCCCCTTGCTGAGGGTGAAGCAGCTGATCGCAGGCGTGAGCCGCAAAGGCTCCCTCTGTCCGCAGTTAGAATAGCCAAAATTTCGGGCCAGCTGATGGACCTCCTAAGCCTCGTAGCCAAAACGGGAGATCAGTGCTTAACTTCTCTCGCGGCGGCTGAGTGACGGCCCAGACCAGCCAGCGGCCGCGGGCTGTGGTGGGGCTCAGCACCGTCGGGGCGGGTGGAGGTGGCAGACATCTGGGGTGGCACTGAGGTGCTGCTTCCTGATGAGGATGCTCTTTGCTGCAATGAATGGTGCTTCGCATCCAGCGGTGATTAATGAAGTACCGTGGGGACTGAACCCTGCACAGACAGTAGTTTCTAGTCACTCAGGAACTATTTTCCCTGGTGCAGGGAGAGCAGCATACAGATACCTTGGTGCCTTCTGGGGTGGGTTTCCTCATCAATACTGTGGTACCCCATTGCATCTCTCTGGCACACTCCAGCTTTTTCCAATTTTCACCCTCTACCATATTCAAACCCCAAGACTTAGGGCAGTTATGACCTTAGAAAGTCCCCGCCTTTGGGGCGATGCAGCGTGTTGACCATGAAGTACTCTGAGCTCAGCAGCAGAGTTTGTGGCATCAAGAGGGACATCCCGGGGGGAGCCGGGCATGGCGCGGCAGAGCCTCGCTGTTTCCAAGCTGCAGTGTCCGAGTGTGGTCTTCTCCCCTTCAAGCACTGAGGTGGCAGAAACAACACGTACTCTGTTGACTAGGTATTTTTATACTGTAATTCATATCAAGCATTTCTTCTGCATGAGCTGTCTAAGAGGTCTGTAATGCTCAAGTCATTTTTTGGCCTGGTTTTCAACCCAAGGAGTGGGGAAAGTTTGCACAGCTAATACAGACTAACGAGCAGGCCCAGGGTTTGGCTCCTTTCTGAAAGATGAAGATATGGTGAATGTTATTCTGGAGGCAATGAAAGAGCCAGAGACAATAAGCCTTTATCCTGATGCTAAAATGGTTAGCCAGGAATATTAATCAACCTGCTGTAATTACATTTTCCATTTGCAATATTTTGGTTTTCTGCCATTCTTTAAGTGCAAGCATCGTATGGCTTGGTGGTATGTATAAGTTTTACATCTTATATACTAAGATGCAGCAAGGAGATAATGCTAGATTAGAAAATAAAGTGGTTTTTGAAATAGTTTTGATTGGTGCTTGCTAGACACTGGTACATGGAGATGGCCAAGACACCTGGGAGACGCTGAGGTGCCTTTCAGAGCTACGCAAAGCAAAGGAGGTTTTGGCTTTTAATCTTGAAGGCATACTTGTCTTGCACCTGTATCTGTTTCTTTCTTCCAAAGAGGTCTGCACCTGAGAAACTGGTGAGGTTTTACACATATTGATGAATCCAGGGGGGTCTTCTGGCAGTTTGTGCCTTGGCAATTAAACCCTTTTTATTCAGCGCCCAAAGCATAAATTTAGATACTTACTCCAGGCTTGAAAATACTGCCGCAGGGTTTTGCAGCCTTTTCAATAAGCTTTGGAGGGCTGTGCTGTGCTGAGACAGCTGTGGCAGTTTTGCCAGTCGCTGTTGGCTGTAAGGAGTGAGAAGCTGGTCTTTCGGGGTACGGGAGGCAACTGCAGCTGGTCGTAGGAGTCGGGGCAGGATCTGTAGCGTGCCCAGCCCTGCGGAGACACGTCTTCCCACTTCGCTCTGCTTTGGGTCAGGTTCCACCCCTGCTTTCAAAATCCTTTCTGTCCCATGGGGATTAAAAACCAGATGAAGGGGCAGACGTCAGTGCAGGTTTTTTTGTTCAACAATCCCAGTCCAGTAAAAATAAATGAAAGTCTCTTTGGTTATTTGTTTTAAACGGAGCAGAGTGCCGCTCTGACTTTCGCGGTGGAAACTGCGTGCTGAGGAGCTGTATTTTCCAGCGCCTGGAAGCCGCTGGCAGAGGCAGCATGAGATGCGGTGGCTCCTCAGCGTCCTGGCCTCTCTGGGTGCTTTTTCCCCAGGTTTCCAGCCCTTTTCGTGTGACATTGGCACTGGCTCAGCCACCCCATCTGAGACACCCTGGTCTGATGCTCCGAGGGGTTGAAGGCTCTGAGTGCCTGGATATTGGCACCAAAACTATGGGAGCTCATTGCTTTTTGGAAGTGAGTTCCCAAACTGGGCAACCGAAGCGGTTTTGATGTTGTTTATGTGGGAAGGTGTGTGTCAGAGGCACAGAGAGTTTGTCTGCAAAGGGATGCTTAGCCCTTGACTTACAGGTGGGCTTAGCAGGCAGGTGAACAGAAGCGTAATCCCTGAAGGGGCTTCGTAACTGCTGTTTGAATGCAGCTCGTTTTCTTTGTGCATAGCACATTTCTAAGGAAACGAAACTCAGATTAATCCTTTTAATCTCTTCGGGAGTTTCTTGGCCTCAATCATTAAAAAAAAAAAAAAAGAGAGATCAGCTTTGGATACTCAAAGAGAAGTGAACCGAATGGGCTTCTGTCTGGTGGCTGAGTAGACTGAGAACTGCCTCTTGCATTGTTAGAGCTGTAATCACTTTTGGGTTGAGTTCTTAAGAAATGACATTTTGGCATGATGATTTTGCCTTTTGTCCAATGGGGTCACTTCAGTGGAATGACTCCTGTTTCCCAGAGCAAAAAAGTCCTCATTGCGTACTGAGCTGGACTGTGAAGTGCTGGTACATGGCAAAGGATGCGTGTTGCCAAAGGTTGCTTCCTATGGCCTTACTTGCATTGCAGGGGTCTTTAGAATACCATTAAAGAAAAAATACCTTCTGCAATAGGAAGGAAGAAGAAATCTACTTTGGAATAGTGTCTTTGAAGCAAGAGTTGTATTTATCGGAAAGATCAGCAGGCTTTGGGCCATGACTCACATTTCCAGGCGAAAATTGCGCTGGTAGCTGTGATTTCGCATCCCTCTGCCTGCTCTGCCCTCCTGCCCTGCCCACGCCACCGCTTTCCAGAGGAAGCGTCTTTGCAGTTCATAGGCTCGCATCTTACTGTGAACCAAGGCAGGTGTCAGATTTTACTAAATAAGCTGAGCAATAAGCTCTGGAGGAGTTGGGTATATTCACCAGCACTGCGTTCCTATCAGTAAGCTTTTACCAGCTTTTCCCTCATCCCTTCCCAAGGGATTTGCGCCGCGTTGCTCTGAACCGGGGGCTGGAGGGAGAGGGATGCTGGATGTGTGTGGGGAGGGAAGGCACGAGGCTGTGTCTTCACCGGCAGACGGGCAGGGTGGCCAGCCCAAGGGGAGGCTCTGGGAGATGGGGCTTTCTGGCTCCGGTCTCTGCCGCGGCAGGATCTCCCTGCCGTGGTTGGCAGGCGGGACCTCAGCCCGCCCGGCTTGGCATGAGCTGGCAGTAGGAGCAGCCAGCGAGCGCAGGGGAGTGTGCTGCAGCACTACGGTTTCCAAAAATTTCCTTTGGGCTTCTCTGTTTCCCTCTATTTCCATTGCAACAAACAGCTTCAGTGTGCTGTTGCAGGCACAGATCTGCTTCTCGGGCCGATGCAAAGCTGGGAACCTAGGGAAGCTCCGTGGAAAGGAAACGTTTATCAACTAAATGTTATCCCTTTATTTGGAAAAAAAAAATCTATCCCTACATCTCTCTCCGTGCAAAGATGGTGATAATGTCTGGTCCTTGCACAGGGTGCTTGTGCATGCACGTGGGTGCAGCAAAGCCAGCCCCTCGGGCAGGGACCTCACTGCGTGTCAGAAACAGCCTTTATGAGCGGGCAGTAAGGAAACCGCTGAGCGGGGATATTGCAGCTCTTGCTGTTGCCTGGGCCGCTCTGCAGAGCTGAGGAAACAAGGTCAGATTAAATGTGTGTGGAGGAATTTGGCAGGTCTCCTTTGGCTATAAAAGCAGCTGACATTCTTATTCTTGGATCTGGGTAGAGAAGGTCTGGTGGACAGTCCACATACCTCCTCATGCCTTTTTAAGTGTGTTGGAAGGAGATGCTGGGAAATGCTAGGTGGGCCCCTGACACTTTGTTTTCTTGCCAGGGATGGGTGGACAGGAGCATGGTACTCTTCTAATTAGTGCTAACGGGTCTGCTGCTGGCCGGGCGCGTGGCTGGGACCATGTGCAGGGCGAGGGGTGAAGCATGGGCTTGGCAGGGGCAGACGCGCTGTCTCACAGGGTTTGTTTTCCCTCAGGAGAAGATCGGCTGGCGTAAGGAGGCGTCTCACCTACTGGTCTTCACGACGGATGATGTGCCCCACATAGCCCTGGATGGGAAGCTGGGGGGGCTGGTGCAGCCCCACGACGGCCAGTGCCACCTGAATGAAGCCAACGAGTACAGCGCGTCCAGCCAGCTGGTGAGGGGAGACACGGGGGCCCAGCCCTTGGAGACCTCGGGGTGTTGGTGGGCCTCTCTGGAGACCAACCACCCCCGACTCCAGCAGCTTTTGGCAAGCGCAGCCCCTGACCAGCATGGTTTCACCCGGTCCTGCAATTTGCAAATAAAATTTGCCGTTCCCCTTGGGCATCCCCGGCAGTGACTGCTTCTGTGATGCTCAAAAATGGGTTAGGAGCTTAGCGAGTTCCTTCAGGGCTCATTGCAAGGGAGGGAAAAGTAACCTGGTGTCCTGAAGAGCACCAGATTTGCTGCAAAGTGTAGAGGAAACATCAAATATGTCATCCCTTTTCTAAAACATCCAGTGGACTGTCAGCTTCTCGCCGAGGAGGCTGAGCCTACCTTGATGTGGCTCCAGTAGCAAGCACAACAGGATGCTCCTCTTATTCACAGCCTTTGAGCTTGACATTAACACAGGTCTTAGTAATAAATAGACAAACTGCCCCTTTTTTTAATTTAAACTCAGTGGAGGAAACTTCTGAGGTGAATGAGCACTCGCCTGCCACCTAATTATCACATCCTTCTGCAGAAGGGTGCTTTATTCAGCAGATCACAAACGCTACTTAGGATTTTTGTTCCTGCAAGGGTAAGAGGAGGTGTTTCTGGATCTGCAGAGAAACCCTCTTTCCACCCCCCGCCCCGTGCAATCCTAGCAAGAGTATACGTAAGGGAGCGCAGCCCTTGTACTGACGTGGAGTTACGCTGGGTACCTGGCGTGGGGATGCTGCCTTGGTGTTTCCGTGTTTGAGTCTTGGAGGCTCCCAATCAGCCCTCCAGTCTGCAAGTAAACGAGGTGTTTTTAAATGAGGACAGCGCTTCAGAAGCAGCCTGGGGTTTTAAACTCTAGTTAGTCTCTTGAAAGTGAGCCCTGGTTCATTATTTTGTTCCTTGTGGGTAGTGTCTTCCTGCCATCCTCTCTGTCTGGGAAGTCTGCAGAATTAAAGAGCTTATATAATTAAAGAGCTCTTCATGGTTCCAGTATGCAGAAAGAGCAGGCAATGGGTGTTTCTGCTTTGGGAGAGAAAATCATACATTTCCACTTACTGCAGTTCTAGGTCTCCCTGCTTCGCATCCCTGAAGACAGCAGCCAGCTTATTGCACATGTGCATCTGCTGATGGCAAAGCAGAAAGAGGAAAGAAAGAAATCCAGTGTTTCAGGTGTTGCTGTAGCTAATGGTGTTGTCCGTTGTATATTCTAGTGAAAGGTGCAGCAGAAATATTTAAGGGGTGACAGAATTTCTACTATTTCAGCTGGGATTGTGCTGGTACATCAGGGACTTCATCCTGGAGTGAAACGTGCCACGTGTCTGGAACGAATTTTGCTGTTGGGAGGAGAAGAGCAATGAAATTAGTCTTTGTTTCTGTGTTACCCATCAGTCTTTCTGCCTTTTTTGTGCCCCTAGGATTATCCTTCCCTGGCGCTTCTTGGGGAGAAACTCGCTGAAAACAACATCCACCTGATTTTCGCTGTTACAAAAAGTCATTACATCCTGTACAAGGTAAGCGCCGCCGAGCCGCCCGGGCTGGGGGGAGATTTAAATGCCTCGTGAAAGCATCTTCCTGCCGGCACTGTGGAGCGGAGGCGGCCGCAAGCGCGCGGGTGTGCGGCCACAAGCGCGCGTGCACGTGGCCACGCGCTGCCCGCGGGGCTGGCAGGGGCAGGCAGATGCAGGCAGGCGAGGCTCAGCCTACCGTCCCTCCCCGCTGGCCTTTGCAGCGAAAAGCACTAAAGCTTCTTAGAGCAAACAGATATGTACGTTAGTGAGCATGTGAAGACCTAAAATAGACTCCAGCTTAATCTTGATGTTCGGATGGCTGCCAGCCGTGCAGCATGCGAGAGAGCAGAAACCTGTTCAACCCATTCTGCAGTGACTTAATCCCATTACCTAATCGCACGCAGTGTTTCTGCCCAGCTGTGTTTTTCCATCACGGAGTCCAGGGCCCCGACGCGCCACATACAATTTGAACTCCCTCGAAAGGAACAGGTGACCCGAGCTGCAAGGGTCGACCTGCGTCTGGAGCTGCCCCGCGGGGTTTTGCTCCTCTGCGGATGCGGGGAGGTGTTTCAGGCGGGGTCGCTTTCAGAAACCTCGGCTCCGGCTCTCGAGGCTCGAGCAAAAACAACAAGCAGCTGCGTTGCTACGGTCGAGATGCTGCTGCTCGCCCGCGGAGAGCGGGAGGGCTGAGCTCATTCTCCACCCCCTCTCCCGGGGATGCTCGTGGGTCGTGAGGCGAGACGGGGCAGCCGCACCTCCCTCCCCGCGGTGCCGGCTCTCCCAAGCGCGCAGCGGCTGGGTCTTGCCCCCTCCGGCAGCAGACCCGGGCCCATTAATCCCCATCCCTTGGCCGCACGCTTTGTTTAGTGTTTGTTCGACGTGTCGCGTTAGCAATGCTTTGCTTCCAAAAGCTCCACGTTAACGGGAGCCAAGCCATACCATGTACACCACCAGACGACGGGGTGGGATGTGTGGCCAATGTCCCTGGCGCGGGGTCAGTCCCTCCTTGCCCTCTGCTTTCCTCTCTGCCTCTCAGCGTTTTCTTTCATTTTCTTTTTTTTTCAAGAACTTTACGGCCTTGATTCCTGGGACAACAGTGGAGATTTTGCACAAAGACTCCAAGAATATCATCGAGCTGATCGTCAAGGCCTACAACGTAAGTGCGTTTTAATAGCGGAGCTGCTGTCGTGCGAAGCGCCGAGAGCTCGGCTGGCTCGCCTCCCCCGGCGTGCTCCACCCGGCTTGGCCGCCTCCCTCCCCGGTCCTCCGCACACTGCCGGAGCTGGGGCATCCACCCTGGGCAGGGAAACGAGAGGTGTGAGGTGGAGAAGGAGCATGGGGATACCCAGGGGAGCCTGCGGCACAGCAGAGATTTCACCCCACGTATCTTGTGTGCAGAATTACCCTCAAAATACAGCCCCAATCGAAAACAGTTCTCTCTCAGAGCACCCTACCAGTAGGTAAAATAGATTATTTCTTTGCTATCTGATGTTCAGAGGCCTCCCAAGGATGTGACCAGGCTCCGGCTAAGGCTGCATCCTTGTGTGGGTCTCTGTGCAGCACAAGTTGGTCCTCAGCACCCTATGAGCATCACCGTGGCTCTTGGGTCGCAAAGGAGCATTGCCGGTGCAGCCT
This sequence comes from Phoenicopterus ruber ruber, assembly GCA_009819775.1. Classification (NCBI taxonomy): domain Eukaryota; kingdom Metazoa; phylum Chordata; class Aves; order Phoenicopteriformes; family Phoenicopteridae; genus Phoenicopterus; species Phoenicopterus ruber. The sequence goes on along the minus strand of CM020220.1, from coordinate 32,536,445 downwards.
GCCCTGCTGTGCTGGGGCCCATGGAGAACAGCAAAGGACCTGCGCTTGTACTGCTGGCCAGACGTTGTGCATCTCTGTGGAGATCAATGGAGCAGATCAGTTAGAAGCAGCTAAATCTCATGTTCGTTGGGTAGTGAGTTGTCAGCATCGCTGTTGACTTCTCCCTGAATTCTTATGTGTCAGCTCTTTGTGCTTCTGGAATAATATTGCTGTTTAGGTGCTGGGCATGGAGATCTGACCCTGTAATGGGTCAGCCTTCAGGTAGGGTTCTTCGTATATGGGACTTGTGAACACAACTTGTGATGGCTGCAAGCCCTTCTGCTTGGTACTATGCTCATTAGGGCAAGGGAGTGAGGAAGGACTTCTTTGGAGGTGTTTAGAAATCCAGAGGTCATGTAGGATTGTGCTGTGCTATGCATGACCTGTAACGTTCATCTTTCCTTCCCCCACAGCTCCCCGCAGTTAAAGCAGCGTTTGGTTATGCCCTTGGGAAGAGTGCTTCCCAAAGCTTCACCCTCTGAGGAAAGGCAATGAGTAGCTAATGGAGATACTGCAAAACAAAAGCCCAGTTGTCCCAGTCTGTCCCCTTGAGGAAGGAGCATCCTGTGGATAAGGCGCTTGGCTGGGGAGAAAGAAACGAATGCTCACTCCACATTGACTTTGCATGTAATCTCAGTGCCATCGCATGAAAACCTCCCTTTGCCTCAGCTTCCCAGCTGTAACGTGCATCCGTGCCTCCATTTCGCCACCCCTCGAGCTTTTGCTGATAGATATAAGCTGATGAAAGCTGCCAGGGATCTGATGCCCCCACCCCTGCTCCCTCCTCCTCTTGCTTGTGAGCTTTCCGGTGCAGCTGGCTGGAACCCACCAGGATGCTGAGACCAAGGTGCCCCACGGAAGGAGCAGTGTGGGATGAAGTGTTGCTGAGACGGGGGCTGGTTTCGTGCTTGTTCAGCTGGGTGGTGGGCGCGGACTGGGACCCCCGGGCGTGCTGCCGGGAGCTGGCAGCTCCGCCTGTGCTGTGGGCAGCCTGGGGCCGCGGGAAGCCTGGCGCCCGCCCAGCCCGTCTCCTCTCCGTGGCTTTGTTTCTTCCTGAAATGAAGGAGGAAATTCTCACTGAAGGAAAAAGATAAAATGTCTGTTTCCCAAGTGGGAGTGAACCCTTTTTTCTTCCTCACGGAAAGGAAACTCTGAGCCTGGAGAAACAGGGACCAACTTCTGCAGGGTGGCAGTGGCTGGTGCCCTGGGCCCAGGCTCAGCCTTGCCCCTTCAGTGCTTTGGCCGTCTCTGGTCCGCTCTCATCTGCTTCCCTCCGCCGATGTGTACATCAAACTTGCTCAGGGCTTACGTTACCCCCCGAGATCCCTTCTCCCCATCTCTTCATCTTCCGTCTCACTTTTTCCTCCCCACTGTGTGGGACCTGCCCGGCGTGCTGTTGCCTCTCCCTCATCCCAGGGAGCATGAAGCCAAAGAGAACAGGGACGGCTATTTTTCTCTGTCCTCATTAAGAAAAAAACCTTTTTCCCCAGATGTCGACACGCCTGGGAGATGGAGAGGCTCCTGGGGTGCTGTGCCCGGGCTGGTGTGGCCCTGGGGGGGTCTCTGCTTGGCACGCAGGCTGGGTTTGGACTGAAGGCAGCGAACGGATGCTGGTTTAAAAACCGCTTTCCTAAACCCAATGCAGGCAGGTCTCGGACATGTTTCTTATTACAGCACCGATGGGTTTCCCGTGGCAGGCAGCGGGTGGCCTTCACATCAGCCATCCCTGGAGCCGGTGCCGGTTCAGGATTTCCTTGTTTTTACACTGAAACGATTCATCCTTTGAATTTTCCCCGGGCTATAGCAGACAGCTTTATTTCAGGCAGAGAAGTTGCTCCATCTCAGGGCCATGACCTTCCCCTAGGTCTCTCCAGCGTTGTCCACTCCTCCCTGAAGACACAGCAGGCTTGGGGCCACCGAACAACACAGCGGCAAAATCTCGCCGTCGCCCTTAGTGGTGGCTGCGGTGCTGTGAGAAGGTGTTGCTGTGTAACGGTGCAAAGTGGCTAATAATAATAGCATTGCAATTAGGCTAATAGCATTACTGTATAGGGCTAATAAGAAACCTTGACACCTGTATATGAACATAGGGAGGACTGACCCACGCAAGGTCATACCGAGGTCTGGCCTGGTGTCCTGTCTTCTGCCGTGACCCAAATGAGATGCTCTGGGCAGGAAAATGAGAGAGCGTTATCAATGTGACAGCTAATTTCTGTGGGATAATTTTGGGCAGAGCAGCATGTTAAGCGTTACTGGCACGTGCGGTGTTCAGCCCGCAGGCAGTGGATGCTCCGTACAGTCCTAACCACCATCCCCCCATGAACAGCTCCTCCATTACAGCAGGGAGACGGGTAATTATTCCTTTTTTTCCTCAAGGGCTGTTTAGATTCGCCCGGCCAAAACTCATTTATTTCCTGCCTGTTTCCAAAGTGTTAGCTCTTTGGCGTGTGAACCCTGGCTTTGTCACCACACGGACTGGCGAGAGGTCTGAATTAGCACTTTTCCTTACTCTGGCCACTTCAGTGAGGGTTGGGGACAAGGGGGAGAAGGATGGAGCTGCAAGCTGGCTTTGGAAAGGAAATGTATTTGTACAAAAAGCTCCATTTTGAAAACCTTTGTCTTTTTTGGACACCGCTCGTAAAAAAAAATCGGTTCCAGCCAGTGGAAGAATGAAACAAAACAACCTCATTCCAAATTAATACTTATAAACTTCATTTTGTTTTGACTTAAAAAGTCTGTGTGTGCGGCAGGGTGGAGAGACGAGAAGCAGAAGAAAGGGGGTAGGAGCATACCAAAACCTCACTGATGGAAAATGTTTTTCACTTTGAAAAGTTTCACAAAGAAAGAGATTTTTCATTTATTTTTTTCCCATGGTTGTGTTTGCAGCTGACGCATCTGAAAGGGTACTTTTTGTTTGGCATTTTCTCTGAAGAGGGAAAATACATTTTTCTGAAAATACATTTTCAAGGCCAGGTTGGATGGGGCTTTGAGCAGCCTGGTCTAGCGGAAGGTGTCCCTGCCCATGGCAGGAACTAGATGATCTTTAAGGTCCCTTCCAACCCAAACCATTCTATGATTCTATGGGTGAAATCAAGAAAGCAGGACAGAGTCAGTGCAGTTCCACACCTTCTCTGTGCAGTACGATGGACGTCACAGGATGACTGCCAGTGGAGAATCAGGCTTTGCGCTTCGCTAAGGGGCTGCTTTGTGGGGAGGAGGAGGTGCAGATGTGCGCACGAGGCTCTGACCTTCATCTCAGAGGTGCTCCGTTTGTGGTCAAGCATGTTTTCTTCCTTCTTTTTCTTGTGCATCCATATCTTTTCAGTGCTGGCTACAGTGGTCATCACATCTGTCCTAGAGGGCACAGCCACCCGCAGGGGTTGTAGGCAGCTCCCCGTGACTCTAGTTGTGTTCATCAGAAGCCTCCTGAGCTGGTTAAGTCAAACCCAAATGCCAATGTGTGTGCACAGCTGATTTTTTTTCATATAGGTGCAGAGATGTCCTAGCCGCCCTCTGGAAATATCAGAAGAGACTAACGCAGAAGAAACCTGCCCGCCTTTGGGAACCTGACAGTTTGCTTTCCCGTTGTGTTTCTAGAGTATTCGGTCCAAGGTGGAGCTCACAGTCTGGGACAGCCCTGAGGACATTGGCTTGACCTTCACTGCAACGTGCCAGGACGGGTTATCCTATCCTGGGCTCAGGAAATGCGGGGATCTCAAAATAGGAGATACGGTGAGTCTGCCTTTCGGTCCATGCCCTGGAGAGGCTGTTTCACGCCCCGTGCAGCCACTCTCTCCATGAGTGGTCCCAGGCAATAAAATACATCTTTGCTCATCTTCCTCTGCTCTCCTCATGCCATGCCACGTTAATATGGAAACCCACAGAGAGCGGCTCTGCTAGAAGTGGCTGTGGGAGGTCTAGATCAGCCCAAGGTCAGCTGTGAGGAAAGAGGGAATACAGGCATCTTGTCTACAGCACCCTGCACCAAAAGGTCTTGATCAGGCAGCAGGATGTGACAGTCAATAATGGGCTTTTTTTTTTTTCTCTGTAATCCCAGATATTCACGTCAGGGTCTCACCTGTGAAATTTGTATTGCCGGACTGCTGGTCTTTTCCTGGTCTCTTAAATATGCGAGGTTTTCTTGTTCTTGTTTGAGAATCTAAACCTGTCTTTCCCAGAGTGAAGAGGTCACGGTTAACCTTGGAGGTTACAAAAACCGGCAGGATGCTCAGAAAGGCAGCAGCTCTCCTCTCCTGTGTTCCTAGAGTTATTGAATGGCAGCACAGAGTAGAAATTCAGTTTGCCCCTTAATGTTAACAGTATACACGGCATAACCCATCCTGTGCTTTTTTGTAAAAAAACAGAGAAGTTAAGCTTTGCTTGTTAAAATTGAATATTGATACAGATAAATGAGTTGCAGTTGCTGTCTGCGAGGACATGGGCGCGGGTTCGTTAGCAGCCCGATTGCCTTATTTGAGAAGAGCGGCTCTGCAAACATACCAGAGCTCTAAGCGCTGAGGCATATAAAAATAGTTCGAAAGAGTCAACAGTAGCTGGATTTTTACCCTGCCAAATAAGGACCACGCAAAGTGTTAAAAAGGGAGGTGGCCTCCACTTTTTTAGCTGACTTTACTGGATCTCCTGTCCTCATGTGAAAGCAATCCCTGGAGTGTTGCCATGCTAGGCACGTGCCCTCCGTGTTCCCACAGCAAAGCCTGAGCCCCGAGGTAGCAGAGTGAATCTGGTGGTTGATCCTGGGCTCCCGACTTTGGCACGAGCAGGGGGGTCGCTCCAGCCGCTGCAGCTCGTGCCGTAAGGGGGTTCAGCAGCGGGTTCGCACGTGCCTGTATCTGCAGAGGCTGATGCCGTGAGCAGGAATGACTGGCTCTCCCGATCCGGATGAAGTGGGGATACCTTCTGCCCAGGCGGCAGAAGATTTAGGGTGCAGCAGGGAGCTGGCACTGGTACCTCTCCCGTTTTAGGTGTACCAGAGTATTGAGGTGCCAGCACAGGCAGATGTGCCACTGGATCACAGGGGTCCTGTCCCCCCACCCCCTCCCATTCAGCTGCTCTTGACCCCATTGCTTCCACGTGGATCAAGATTTGACTTCTGCTAAGAAAGTTTCCCCAAAGAGGATAACGCTGGCACTGGATCCTAATCTGCCGGGGTTTAGTCCCAGGGGCATGGGTGTCAGTGGGTGGAAGGGAGCAGGATTACCCTGATCCCCTTAGCTTGCTTTCTGATCTCGTTCTCCTCTGTAATTTGAGCTCGTTGCTTAATTGCTTCAGGCCTTGGGAATGGGAGGGGGTCAAAGGAGGCTTCACGGGGTGCAGCTCTCCTGGCTGGAGGTGGCTTCTGTGCCACTGTCTGCACGTCACCCCTTGGCATGTGGGACGGCGCAGGCAGCGAGAGCTCGAGGTGACCCCAAATCTCAACCTGCCCCCTCAGGTTTCCTTCGAGGTGGCCGTGGAGGCACGGAGCTGCCCCGCCGAGGACACCTCCCACACCTTCACCATCAAGCCCGCCGGCTTTCGGGACACGCTGGAGGTAGCGGTGACCTACAACTGCCTCTGCGGGTGCACCGGCCGCGCCGCGCCGGCCAGCGGCAAGTGCAGCGGCAACGGGACCTACGCCTGCGGGCTGTGCGAGTGCGACGCCGGCTACCTGGGGGCCAGGTGCGAGTGCGAGGAGGGCGCCAGCGGGGACATGCACCACGCCATGTGCCGGGAGGCGGAGGGCAAACCCCTCTGCAGCGGGAGAGGGGAGTGCAGCTGCAACCAGTGCCTCTGCTACGAGAGCGAGTTCGGGAACATCTACGGGCCCTTCTGCGAGTGCGACGACTTCTCCTGCGCCAGGTACAAGGGAGTCCTCTGCTCAGGTAGGAGCCTTTCCTCCCTCGCGCGCTCCGCTTCGTGGGGATGGGGAAGCCACCCCGAAACGGGGAAGGCTGCTGGGCTGGTGTGTGCAGGGTGTGCGAGGGGCTGTGCCTGCCCCGCCTGCCCAAATCTGCCCTGTTTCTGGAGGGATCTGCGCTCCCTTTCTTTTCTTTACGGAAGAAGGGAGGCAGAGGTTTAAGCACACCCACACTAATGAGCAAAAAGTGCGTTAACCCCATCAGAACCGAGTTTCCAGCATTGGAGCAAAAGGCTCTCTCCTGGCAGGCTTGTCCTCTGCCCGGGTCCCACGGAGATGAGCAGAGTCTTGGCTTTGGTGGTGTTATTTTGGTGTAACCATGCACATCTCTTGCACGCTGAAGTATATCCCTAGGAAAGAGTAAACCAGCACGGGCTTGAATCCTCTGAAGCTTTTTGGTGTCTTCATAGGTTGGATTTCTTCTGCATGTGCCATCCTTCCCTGCATAGGCAGAAACAGTAATTTTATTAAAGATGAAGCATTTGAAATAATCCCCTGGTGCAGCGCAAGTGAAAGGAAACGTTGTGTTTCAGTCTGTTATGTATTAGAGAAAATCTGCGTTGAAGATTCCTAAAGGTGTTTTATGTATAGATTTTTCTGCCCACTGGGAAAACAAGCCATTCAGTGGGAAAGATGTAGCCAGCTAGCTTTGCTTAAGCAAAGGTAGAGGAGTTATTTAGCTGTGTTTGCTAAAATGGCTTTAATTCCTTGTCAGTCCGAGGTCACATAACTTACCTTGCATGTAATTGCCTGGATTAGCCCTCGGACATAATTCCCTCAGTTGGAGCTGGGCAAAAGGTTGTACTTTAAAACTTGCCTGCTTTCAAGCAAGTAAAATATTTCCTTAACTGAAAATCTTGGACAAAATTTCCAAAACAAGTGTAAGCTTGGAAAAACAGCTATTTTTCACATTTTCTCCAGGGCAGTGGTGTGTTTTTTCCCTGCTGTTTATCTTGCCCTGCATGTTTCTGAGCTGGGCAGTAAGTGATGGGGCACCTTTTGGTTGTGAGTTTCTGGCTGTTTGAGACAGTCGTGTTGTTAGGTGGGTAGAGGATGTTCCTGCTCATTTTCCCGTAGCCTGGCTAGTGATGTTTCGGCACTGCTGAAGATGGGAGGTGACACCCGGGCTTTTGGCAGCGCCCCAGGGCTCCCCACAGCAGAGCAGTCAGAAAGGCAGGTACCACCTCCTGCAGCGCCTGTCTCGGACCAGGAGGGCTGGAGCTGGAAAGAGGGGTGAGCAAGCAGGAAAAACGTATTTGAAGGTAGATGGGGGGAAAAAACAAACTTTTGGTGCTGGGAAGAGCAGCATAACTGATTTGGGACTTGCCAGAGTTTTTTAGAGTCATTTAAAAGTCCTTTTTATAGCTATGAAAGAAAACAACGGGTAGACTGAGGCCAAGTGGCCTCCTCTTTGTTCCAGGGGTGAGATGGAGCCTGGCACGGCTGCGTGGGGTGGGGTGGTTCTCCGTGTGCCTCCTGGTATTTCCATTGCTGTTGTTTTGTTGGCTTTTTTTTTTTTTTTTTTAAATTCCAGCAGTTATGATGCTAAATCTGAGCTGTAGCAAGTGCTGTGCCAATGACATAACATTCTGAGGTGGTTTTGTCAGCCCAAGAGGCTTGGGGCTTCACGAGCCCACCAAAAGTGTCTGAGCTTGCACAGAGGGCTGTGCCCAAAGCTGCCCCTCACGAACAGCCCTCTGCTACACGAGCATCTCTGGTGGCTTCCAGCAGACACGTGCTCTCTCCTCACTACAAATGTGGCCTTGCTGAAAAAGACGGCGTGTTTAGCTCAGCACTGAACGTCTCGGTCCACCAGCACGTGCAGACTTGGCAGCCAGGGGAGCTTGGGTCACACCTTGGACCTGTGAGGGGAACTCATCACTGCTGTCAAGGGCTTTATTTATACTGTATTAATCTTCTGGTAGTGTAGAAGGCATTTCGTGCCTCTCAGTGAGTTTCTGATGACCGTATTTTGAACAGCATTTTCACCCCAGAAGTACCCAACCTCAGTTTTAGCACACAGGCTGTGGTGTCCCCCATTAAATGCATTTACGCCTGCCCAAGCTGTTGAACAAGACGGTATCATGAACCTCTGAGTGCCCATCCCTGGGAGAGCAGCCAGTCCAACCTGACGCGAGGTTTGGGGGAGCACGAGGAGGAAAGCACAGTTTTCCAAGCTGAGAAGTAAAAACTCCATGCATGTAACCTGTTTTGCACATCTGTGGCCACGCTTTTTGCGTGCTTTAGCTCAGAGGCACCGTGAGCCCATCGCCAACCAGCCTGGGCACTTCTTCCTTTTACGATCCGGAGTGAAGCTGTCCCCATCGAGTCACTGCCATGACACAGGGCTGGGTGGCGGATTGCGCTCAGACATCACGTCTTCCTGGCAAAAGCCACAGCAGGGTTGAAATAGTCTGAACTGAGCTTTGAGCTTCTCGTCTCCTGGTATTCAGTCCTTTGGCCAGCAAAAGCATTTTCATTCCCAGGTCCATTTATAAATATTGGCACCTCATTTTGTCAGGGTTTGAGAGGAGAGATGACTGCAGACAGCGCTGCGGATGGATCCTGTCCTTTTGTGGCTCCCTGTAAGTGGAGAAGCAGATTTTGGGTGGGATATAATCTAAAAGGGAAGCAAGAATTTGATTCCAGTTAGTGGGAGATTTAACGTGCCTCCTGCATCTGTGAGGCGGGTGGGAAAAGGAGTCATTTATAACACGTCGTAAATGTTGATTCAAGTTGCATCCAACTCTTAGTCGATGCTGCTTAGTCACTAATAAGTGGCACTTGTTCTGCTGCTCCCCGAGTCCAGTTAACAGCTTCAGAGTAGCTGTTTCAAACCATTAATCCAGCTTTTGGAAGGCACATCGGGGACGGCTTGCAGAAGGGCTCTGTTCCTCCAAAAGAGATGCAACCAGTTTATCCACGGCATCATGCTCCGACAAAGCAGGCAGTCACTTCCCAAAGCCCTGAACTCTTTGCTCCCAGTTTTTCTCTGGACGGAGAAGTTGCCCTCTTGCATTGAGACCTTCAACACATCGCGCTGGCCTCTACTCTGAAATGTGGGTGGCTGCAGGACTGGGGAAGAGAGCCTGTCCTCCTGCCTGCAGCCTGTCCTCCTGCCTGCAGCCTGCCTGCCTGCCTGCCTGCCTGCAGCCTGTCCTCCTGCCTGCAGCCAGGCTCGGGAAGGGGCCACTGTCTGTGCGGCCCAGCGGCTTTTGAACCCCTTGGCTGCCTGCCAGGCAGTTTGACAAAGGAGGAAACATCTCGGCGCTAATTGCATTCCTGAAGGTCCCATAAAACTAGGTGGCAAGAAGGAGGAGAGGCCCCGGTGGGGGCATCACATGTTTGCCTCTAATGAAGAGAGACTGGCTTCCCGGAGGCCAAGCTTCATTAGCTCCAGTGCTGCAGATGTATTTTGGAGGAGGGAGATGCAGGGTTGTACGGCATCGTCTACTTTGGCGTCTCTAGGGAAATTTCCCCTTAACCATCACCGCTGTTAGCCGTCTCCCCACGTGGGTGTCATTTGTGCGCTCTTCAGCCCAGGACTGTGGTTGTGCGCAGGAACATCATATTACCAAGGTGTAAGTAAAGAGCACTCGCCACACTGCAAGCTGTTTCTCCCTCTAAAACACAAGGGATCTCAGCCTGAAAATCCATACTGCTTGAGCAACACACAGACTGATGATGTTGGGGCAGCTTTGTGGGATCAGGTCTTTTCTAGTTTCTCTTATCCATTTTTTTTTTTTAGAATTAGACAATAAATCAGATTTATAAATGCTTTCCAATTGTAAATCAAGCCCTGCAACTTCTCTCTAGCTCTTGAGCAGCTGAGAGCATCTTGACTGGTTAAGATGACCGAAGGTGGCTGGCTGCAGCACGTCGAGATGGCGATGCCTCGGAGCGTAGGAGCCGGGCGTCTGGCCTCGCTTGTCAGTACAGGGCTTGCAGTGACACAAAAAGCTCGGGTCAGCAATAAAGCATCGGGTGTCAAATTTGGAAATACATAGAAGTGCCAGAATCACTTCTGAAACAGAATTTGGGAAGTGACAGCTCATTGAAAATCTGTGGCTTATTTCACAGAGAATAGCCAAGCCGACGTGCGATGTGACTCCAGCTGCCCTGCAGAAACCACTTCAAAAACTGCTGAGGACGTACAAGTCCTCACTATTTATTTCTGAATGCTTCCCTTTCTTGGTTTTATTAAATGGGGAAGCACTGTGAGTTTTTTAGCCTGTACTAAGGCCCAGTGAGATAAGGCTTTTTTGTTTGTTTTAACACAGCCTCGAATTAGAAATCTTGCTCCTGCTTCTGCAACTTGTTTTTGGCGTTCCCCATCCCGGGCGCCGCAACGGCGTTTAACAGCGCTGTGTTTGCGGGAGGTCTGATGGGACGGTGGCTCTGGTGTCAGCGCGGCAGTTTCTGGTTGTGCAATAGAGCCCCGCGCTTTGAGAGCAGCGCTCAGGTTCGATGGTATCGGGATACTGCTGGTATCTCCACCCTGGGGTTTCTGGTGGGGTCTGTTACCATACAAATCGCTGTGCCCGTGGACACGTCTTATGGAAACAGACCTTTTTCCACACTTACTTTTGTAGCTGTTACTCACCTGCCCTGTTGAGGTGTCTGGATGGAGGATGCTGGTGTGCATCTGAAGGCTCAGATGTGAGAATAAAGGTGATCCAGCTTTAACTTCTTTTTCTTGTCATAATTCTCTTCGTTCCTAGTGTATAAGCCCTTACCAGAAGCTGCTGTTAAGAAAGAAGTGGGTAACATTCGATTTATTAACCTCCGAGGTGCAGGTGATGGGTTGAGTGTGGTTTGGGGAGGAAGGGGAACTCGCCTGTGCCCACTGCCTGCGGCGGTGCCAAGGGGGGGTGGCATTAAGCCAATGTAGCCCCTGCCAGAAGGGAAGAGAGTGGCCTCCAGCAGAAAGAGGATAGAGAACGGAGCCTCAACCACATCTGTGATGTTTTCTTTAAGTCATGTCAAGTCTTGTTATCTTCAGGTTTTTGATTTGGGGGATTTTGGGGGGTTTTTCATTTAGTTTGTGTAAAAAGGCAGAATCCGAGCACTGCCTAGTAAAGCAGGACCTGATGGGGAGAGATAAAAGGACCATATCGGACATGGAACTTAAAAAGAGTCCTTTGGTTGTTGCTAAGTGCTTGTGCAGCTGTGAGCCATGCGGCTGCGGAGGAGATGCGGCTCCGTCTCTGGGGCGGCCGCCCCGCAGGTCGCTCCCGCTCCGCTCCCTGGGCTGCAGGAGGATGGGGAGCACACGTCTGCCAGCATTTCTGAGGCTTATTTTGGTAACAGAGGATGTGGTGTCAGCTCAGGTCGTCACGGTGCAACCTCACGGCGCCGGGTGCTTCGTCAGCGGTCCCAGTCGTTAGCGGCAGGTGGGGGCCAGGCAGCGGCTGCGTGTGCTGTTGGGGCTGCAGGGCATGGGAGGGCGGTTTGGGGTGAGGCGAACCTAGTAAAGTCCTCTGAGCCAAAACCCTTTCGATTAGGGCGGGATAAAGGTTGTGCGAGTGTCTCTTTTCCCCACCGAAGGGCAGAGTGCGGGACAGAGAGCTAAACACCAGGTGAGGCTGGGCTAGAGAGCAGAGCGGTGTGTATGTGTCGTCACGCTGTGTGGGTGCTGGGTGCCCATCGCTCCTTCTTAGCAGCCAGCAAACCTGGTTTCAAGCATCTTGAGTTCTCCTGCCTACAGAGCCACTGCATAGCCCAGAGGGACGTTATGGCCAGAATAAGTAACGAGGAGACGGCACTGCGGCAGCATCTCTCTTTTAAGATGTGGTCAAGACTCAATCAGGCTGCATGTTTATCCTCGAGCTTCCTAAAAACCTTTCTCCTTGCTGCATTCCTGTTCGGCCTTGGCTTTTATCACCCGCAGAAGCTGCTCAGCAAAAGCCCTTGCCCCGAGATGTCTGCGCACTGGAGAAGAAATGCATAAAACAAAAAAATCCCCCTGAATAAGAGGAAGAAATAAACCTCTGACTTGCTGTGTCCCATCGCAGTGGTGAACTGAGGCTGGAGTGCCCGTGCCTGGCGTCGCGGCTGGGTGGGCATCCCCTGTCCAGCTTGCATCCCCCTCCACCCGTGAAACATTTTGGCTCCACCAAAAATTTATATAGACTGCAAACATTTAATAAGAAATGAATCAAATGGGGGACTCCCGCTGTCCTCTTCCTTTTTCGGGGTTAAACTACAAAGCCAGGCGTGTTCCACTTGCTCTCAGCACGTGGATTAGTGTAAAGAAATGTAAGGCTTAGGTCAGCTCCGTTTACTCCCATCCTGTGGGTCAGCATAAAGAAACGTAAGATCCAGGTCAGCTGGGGCAGGCAGGGCTGAGGGCTGTGGTGGGGATTAACTGGAAGAGCAGTCAACTGAATTCGCCTTCATCTCGTGTAGACCGACACTGCTCTCGCCCTGCATACAAGTTCCCTTGCAGATGCTGTTTGGCCGTGCATCTGATGTCATCTGTCTGCATGACATCTGAGCCCCAAATCCGGAAAAACTCCTCTTTTTTTTTTTTTTTCTGAAGTGTGTTTGTATAAAATAGATCTTTTGTGATGTCAGTTGTTGATATTCCTGCATTCCTGCTTGACCTCCTGCAAAGTGTGGGGGCTGCCGTGCCGTTGCAACGTTTTGGGGAGGCAGAGCGTGATTGCTCAAGGGGTGATTTAGAAAACTTTTCCACAGGTGGGGAAGGAACCGTGGAGGAGCCTGCTGCTGCCGTCACAGCTGGGATATTGGCTTTTCGGTCTCACTCCAGCAATGGGAGCCAGTGGCCAAGCCCTGGGGTCATCCCCGTCTGCTTCCCGTGGTGCCTTCCCGAAAGGCCAGGTCTGGCCATGCTTAGCTTGGGGCCAGCGAGCTCTGAGAGCAACACTCGAAACCTCTCAGCCTTTAATGGGGAATGTCATTGAGAGACTCTCTGCTCTTTACACAGTGTGAAGAGGATGAGAAACTACAGGGACGTGTATGGGATGTGCTTACCCACTGCGGGCAGCCCGTGGTGCCCCGCGCTTGCATCCTGCCCTGCACCGGCGTGGCACCTGCTGCGATGGGAAGCAGGGACACCCAGCCCTGGGCTCCCAGATAAGTTGGAGGGGCAGAGAGGGGCTCCCCAGGAGCTGTGCGAGCAGCTGGCTGGCGTTAGCATCCTTCTTTAGCAGTGTTTGAATTTTCCTTACAAGCAAGTGGTTCCTGAGCATCAACCTCCATTACTTTGGAGAGCTGTGGCGAGGCAGGGAAATGGGGGCACTCGCACCTTGTTGGTGTGTTACTGCTGACCTCTGATACCCGTTATCACGTGTTAGTGAACTGCTTATTTGTAATAGAGAAGCCAGGGAGGATTTTTATTTAAAGCACACCCTCTATCAATGCAGGCTTTCTGGGTCGCGTGGATGGGCTTTGGCTCGGGCACAAGCTCCCTCCTCTTGGCAGCCCTAAATTGAGAAAGATGAGCACCCCATAAACCACCACCTCAGCAGGGACCTGTCCTTAACACTGTCTTGCTGGCATCTGTGCAGCCAGTCTCTCACTCCCGACAGCTCCTTTGCTCTTTGCAGGTGGCTTTGAGGTCTCTCTGCCTTAAGGCACCAAATTCAGCAGCGTGCCACAGGCGGCTCTGGGTGTGCTCATCTCCAGGAGCCGTGGCTCGTAGCCCTGGTGCAGAGAGGGGCTGAGAGACGGGTCGGAGGTGTTTGCATCCCGAATTTCATCTTCATGAAGTCTCTATTTTCCTGGCACGCAAATCCTCGGTGGCCTTTTGGAGGAGCATGGAGGTGACTCCGCATGTGTTGCCTCCCAAGGACTGGAGATGTGAGGATCCTGAAACCTCCCTGCCACTTCCCCCCCCAGGGCATCATTTCCACCCTTCCCCAATCTCTCTCTTCTGCTTCCTCTCCGAATTTATTTCTTCCCCTTTAACCTGGTTTCTGTTCTCTTTCCAATTTAATCCTGAGATGTGCCGCTCTCCTCCGAGAGCGTGCGCCTCCCCATCCTGCTTCGTGCCTGTTCAAAAGGCTGAAGATCCCAAGAGGTTCAAGCGGCCTCTGGGCTGGGGCAAACGGCACGGGGTGACCCTCGCCCACCGGCCGTAACCTGCGAAAGCATGGCCAGTGCTTGTAGCTGCAGCGTGTAAAAATGCCCAGCTCCCCCCTCTGATTGCCCTGCTGATGGCCTCCCGTGAAGCCCGGTGCAGCTGCTGTGGTTCAGGTCAGAGGTGGCTGCATTTCAGTGCAGGTGGAGGGTTCTTAGCTAGAATGCTCTGTACTTGATGTATATACTCCTCTGGATTTCTTTCACAATAAATAAATGCAGTATTAGGGATTACACCATCAGGCATTACCGTTACATTGTTATGTGTTAAATATTATGGATTATTTGGGAGTTGGACTTGATGATCCTTAGGGGTCCCTTCCAACTCAAGATATTCTGTGATCTTTGCATGGATTTCTCATGGGAACACAAGTGATATTTCCATTCATGTTTCTGCCCCAGTGCTGTGTTTATTCTTCATCATCCTTCGTGTTTCTAGCAGCAGGTATACCCTGCCTGCCCTGCCTTGCTCACGCTTGGGTTGTTCATACCAAAACAGCAATTGAGTTGGACTTTCTTTCCCCAGCGATCGAGTACTGCTTCGCCAGAGTTTCCATTCCTGGCACGAAAGGGCAAGGCTGTCTTTTCTTACCCCTCCTTTCCCCCTGCCCGGGCCCTCGTTGCTGTCAAAGCCTTGCAGCTCTCCCCAGATCTGGCAGCAGCTCCTTGGAGGACCAACCCGCACAGAGCGCTGCTGTTCCTGCCTCTTTTCACTGGAGTTTCTCCTTGTCCTTGAGCGGACCTTTTGCAAGCGTTAATGCATGCTAATGAGGCATTAAATGCCAGGGCAGAATTAAAGAATAAAGAAGTGACGTCTTCGACATCTTTATGGGAGCCAGAGCTCCGTCTGTGGGTCTCCACTCTTAAAGCGGCACAGCGTGTGGGTCGCAACCAGAGGTGTCATCTGATGGTGTGTGCACGTACCCAACCCCCCTGTCCTGCTGCAGCCACCGCCTCCCACGGTCAGAAACCTCCTAGCTCGGAAAGTAGAAAGCTCCAAAATAGAAACAAGATGAACTTTGAAAACACAGTATATCATCTACTTGCTCCCCAAAGAGAGATGGTCTTAGAAGAAACTTGCTTAAATGCTCTGCCTTTACGTCCGGCGTCCAACTCAGTTTGGCGTTTGCATTTGGTCCTTCTGATTATAGTAATTAACAGAAATAAACATTTGGAAAAGAATGCTGTATTTGGGGTTTAGAGGCGGATGAAAGCCTCAGACCAAGCAGGTGAGTGAAACTCAGGGTCTCTGCATTTCTTGTTGGCATGCACTGACAACCCGTGAATTTGGCTTGGTTTGGTTTAAAAAATTGAATTTAAAGAATTGACCTGAAAGGGAAGTGCAGCACAGGCTGCAGGTTTGTTCTTTCTCTTTTTTTTTTGTCTTATTTGGAATGAAACTCTGACTTCTTCCAGCTTCTTTGGGAAGGGAGAAATCTGTTCCAAAACCATGGACCTTTGGTGAACTTGCACCAGATTATGTGTTTGCATCCAAACACAGAACTGGGCAAGGCTACCACAGCACTGGATTTTGCAGAGAAAGAATCTCTCTCTACTCCACAGCCCGCTCCTCTAGATGAAGTCCAGTTGAAAGGACATTCAGCCCATTTGGGCTTCGGTGGGGTGGGAATTAGCCTGCTTTTCATTTGAAGGATGGATCTGAACCATAGAATTTGGCCCTGGAGTTCAGGCATTTGGTATTGTTCAGCTTTATTTTGGAGCAAAGTTTTATTTTAAGAACAAATTTGGAGGGTTTTGGGTGGTAGGAGCTGGTTAGGAGCCTGCTTGGGCACCAGAGCAGGGAGACAAAGCTCATCCTTCCTGGAGGCACCATGCATCAGTGGAAGGGTTGCAGCACTATAGCTTTTCTCAAGCCCTTTTTCTGCATTTCATCTAACCGCGTGCTCACCGTATGTCCTCTCACGTTTCTAAATCTCCCTTCACAGTGACAAAACCTGAAGGCTAAATGTAGACTTGTATAAGCAGACCTGGGCAAAGAGAAGGGACAAGAAGTATGTAAATGGGGGAGAAGCTCCTGATTCTGGATCCGCGGGTTTTGGTGGTATCTGGGCAGGATTGGGAGAGCCAATGGAAAATGGCTCTTTGCCAAGCGGTTTCCTTGTCAGGCTTTTGGGGGTGAAAGGAAACAAGCGCAGGGAGCTGCAGTGAGAGGGGTTTGCGCACTGGAAGAGCAGATCTCGTCTGTTAGGGGTTTGCAGATGGAATTCCTTAATGTGCCTGCAGGGCTGGAGAGTTGGCTGGAGCAGGGAGCACCACGGTGGGATAGGCATCCTTGTGTCCCATGGGAGACCCAATAAACACCTGCATCAGAGGGGATGGAGGTCAGTGGAAAAGGATGGTGGCACAGAGCCCTTTCTGAGTTAGCAGACGGGAAGGAAACACAGGAGGGGGGAAAATAGGATTCCACACATCATACATACCTTACTGTCTGGCTTAAGGAATAGTAAGAATTATTAGCAGTTTCTGCAGTGCCTTCCATGTCAGGTGCTTAAGGGGTGGTGAAGCCAAGGATGAGCATGTGCCCAATTTGGTGGGATGGGATTTGGACCCATGGCTCAAAGGGAACCGGCACGCCCATCCCGATTGCCCCCGTTCAGGATGAAGCACTGTGTCTCTGGGAGGGTCTGGCAGCAGCCCTCGCCCCGTATCGCTCCCTGCATCGGTAGCAGAGTCAGCAGCAGGACCTAAAAGCTCCAATTCCAGCTCTGGGTCTCCATCCAAAAGGCCACGTGTGGCAGGCTCAGCCGAGGCGCTAACGTAAGCAAAAGTTGAGAGATTTGTGGAGTGCTGAGCTTACTTTAAAAAAAAAAACAAACCAAAACCACAGAAGGCTTTATTTTAAGAAATGCAGCTTTAGATCTCCTTCAGGAAATGACTCCTCGCTGCCCGTTTTGGCTTTCTGGTGGATCATCAGCCGTATCTCGTGATTGCGTTTCAGCTCCCCTTCTGTAGCGGAGAGAAGGAAAATGAGGAAAGGCTGGCCAGGGCTGCCGCAGGAAATCCGCCTGCCCCGGATCGCTTTCAGCTGCCTTCATGAGACAGCAGTTTCCAAAGCCCTGTTTCCCTGCCCAGTTCTCATTTAACCCAGAAGTTCCCAAGTGAGTGAGAAATTGGGGGGCTGAGGGTTTTTTTTTTTTTGTAATGGCACTGCTGCATCGTCGGGGATGCTGGCAGTAATGTGGAGCTGGTGATGGGGTTTGTGGTACCCAAGGCTGAATTAGCAGCTCAAGCATGTTTTTATTCCTTCACCTTTGATTTCATTAGTCTGCATCTCTGATGCTATTTTTCATGATTGGTGAGCTCAACCAGTGCTAGGATTGAAATAAAGGCTTATTTAAAGCCTTGTTGATTCTTGGCCAAACCCGTACGCTTCGAGATATAAATATCCATTGAAATTAACGCAATGGGAAGATGCACAGATCCATGGCGTCTGGTGTAAATAACATACAGGAAAGCACTATTTACGTATGACTAGCCTCTTAGTGTTTGTTTTGTTGTTTCACTATGGCGTTGTGGATAAATGAACGTGGGCGAGCTCTCTTCTGGTGTGAATGGAGGCGGTCGGTGGATGCATCTCAGTTTACCCAGAAACCTTGGACCCTTGACGTTTGTCTGTCTTTGTTTATATCGTAAGCTTTTTACAAGGAGGTTGTTACGCTCCATAAGCTCCAGGAGCTGGGGATGCTCCTGCCTGCCAGCCTGCCGCTCTTGTTTTCCCCGACGGAGTGGTGTGACCGGGGGAATGGATCCTAAGCCCATCCCCGGTATTTAAAATTTCCCGAGCTCTCCCTGACTTCCTACCGGTGCCGACCATCTGGCAGCAGGACGGTGCCGCGAACCTGAGCTGTGCCGCGGGCAGGCTGCCTCGCCTTGCCTGGCCTCTTGATGTGCAGCGCCGGCTGCTTTGAGTCATGGAAAGAGATTAGTGAGGAAGTCGATGATTTATTTGCCTAAGCAGGCACTGTGTCTTACCATAGCCCTTTCCCAAATGGAAAGGTCTACGTTTTCCATGTGTTCAAAGCCTCTTCCGCTGGCCCTTCCTCCTCCCACTCAGAATGTGCTGTCCCGGAGCCTCTCCTGCAGACGTCGGCCGCTTTCGCTGGGAGATTGGCTGGTCTGGTACAAAACCGATGCTCAAGCAGTGCCCCGTGTCGGTAGGGCTTAAGTGCTGCTTCTTTCGTAAGCAGATGGGTTTGGTGCCTTCACCCTTAGGGACCACAAACAACATGTGGCTTCTGCGTCGGGGCTCTCCGGGTGATGGGCACAGCGGCCAGGGCTCGTTAAAGGGATGGCGCCGGGGAATCGGGAAATTGCTTGCCATGACTTATTTCCCTGAATTGGTTTTCCTGTGGGGTTTTTGTGGGTTATTTTCAAACTAGTTGCTCAAGTTACCAAAAATGACAAAAGCACAGCATTTTGAAGGTCCTGACCCGAAGTCTGGGTGTGAGCAGGGAGGCACAAAAGTAAGTGGCTTAATTTGCAAAATGCAGCATGCCCTCTCCCCTCCTGAGTGCTCAGAAACGAAGAAACTGGCTTAAAAATCATGAGGAATTTTTTTTTTCTTGTATGGTAGGCACATCAATTTCATTTGTTAGAAGATGGGAAAAAAAGGAGTGTTGGAGGGGCTTGTTTTCAAACCCTTTCTCCCCCTTCATAAAAGCTGGGATCATTTTTTATTTCTCTCAAAAGAAAGCTGGTATTTTTGCATAATTTTGTGGTCCCCAAAAAGTAGGAGGCTTTAGGAAAACCACTTGCTATCAAAAGACCAAGCGACAGAGCTTTTAGCGCGCTGTTTCAGACCTCTTGGTGCAGCAGCGGTGGGTGCAATTCCGACAAGGCGAGCTCAGTTATCGCAGCGGGCAGACGGGCTGTCCCGCCGAGCCCTCGGCCACCCCGGGGTCCCGCTTTGCAGCCCGCTGTCAGGGAGCCGGGTTTGCGCAGTGCCGGGGTGAGGGCAGAGGGAGCTCGGTCTGCGGCCGTCATCCCGGCCGGCAGCTGACGGGGAGAGGCGGAGGCGGCTGGGGTGAAATGAGGATGGCTGGATGTCCTGCCAAAAGCTGCCTGAGTGACAGCGAGATGTGCAGCCCAGCCGGGGCATGGCAGTGGGATGGGGATGTATTTCAGGGTGGGGAGAGAGACAGAGGGACCAGCTGGGCTGCGAGTCTCGGTCCACCTCGGTGGCCTCCTTGGGAAGAGGGTGCCTCCAAGCAGCGGTGCGCCCCACGGCTCCCACCCCACCAGAGCCCAGACTAGTCCAAACCTAGTCTGGGGATGGCTGTCCCCTGCCAGAAGCATTGCTTTCCTCTGCTACACCCTCCCAGCGTGTTTCTGCAGCCTCCCTGACATATGTTTCATGTTAGCCCCCCCCAACAATCAAGAGCTGGCTAGAAAGTATGTTATCAAATTCAGAGGGAGCATTTTATTTCCCAATTAGAACTGGATCTTTTAAACATCTAAGCTCGTCTCATTTCAAGGATGAGAACAGAAGAAAACATCTTTTGTTATGTTTGGAGAACATAATTAATGTCTTTTGGCTTCGCAAACCACTTTAATAGAGAACATGCAAACTCAAAGGGTTGAAGGAGGTTAAAGTCCAGGGTAATGTCCTGCACCATGAGACTTCTGCTGGTGCAGAGGTGTCTTGAAACACACCCTCCTCGAGGACGCATTTTCATCTTGGAAATGAAACTGGGAAGTGAAACTAGGTTCATCGTCGGTGTAGTGGTGGAAGGCTTCCCGCAGGCATGATCTTTCATGGCACAGAGACTGCTTAACCACGTCAGCTTTGTGTGTGACCATAGGACAGCTGAGACTGGAAACATGCAGCACATTATTCTGTGAAACGTGAGTACCAGGTAGCACTCTGCATGCTGCAAACCTCAGCTCTGGGTCACTGTCACCAAAAGACTAGCTGTGAGCAGCATGCCACGTTGCCTCGGGGCTCCTCTCAGGTTTTGTCCTGAGCAAGAGGCCGGAGTGGATTCCCATCTCCGGTGCTCCAGGTGGGTGTTGAGAAGAGGGGCGACTCTTGTCATGCCTTTATGAGAAATAAATGTATCCCACTCACCACGTTTCTCCAGTCTTCAGGCTGTGTGGGAGATGGAAGGAGAGCACCAGCAGTGGAGCTCGTGGCGCTTGCAGGAGTGGCCACTCTTTCAAGCCGATGCAGGCAGTGAAGCTTGTAACATCTTTGCCGTTAAAGGTCAACATGGAAATTCCCACTCTTGGCACATTCCCTGCGATGAGCTTCAGCCAGTGACTTCTTGCATGTTGAGCCAGTGTGGCCAAGGCAGAAAACACATTTCAACATTTTTTTAAAATTTTAAGCTTACACCCCACGCTTAGTCACCCTCATATATAAGGGCTTTTTCTTCATCCCCTTCAGTAAACAAAACTGTTTGCTTTAAGATGCTGTTTCTTAAATTTTCCAATCGCAGTGGTTTAATAGGATGCATTATTTGGAAATGGCTGTTTCCCTTCCCTGGGACAGTCATTCCAGGCTCCATCCCCAGCCTGCCAGGGGCTGGAAGGGACGTGCAGGCTTTCTAGCCTCCTATACTGGCCTGGCACTGATGGCTTTAAAAACTGAACCATTTCATGAGCAGTGACACTTCCAGAGACGGATTTCCAATGGATTTGTATCTTGTGCTGGGCTCTGTGGTGTCCAAGGGGGACCGAGCTAAGGCTGAAGATGCAGGGGCTCTGCCCCTCTGCCTAAGAGCAGGGGGGTGGCTCCCACCCAGGTTGGGACCCTGGGGTGGTGTGAGTGCAATCGACTTGCTTCTCTTGGCCTTCACAGCTCAAATCCAAGCGTGCGCACATTTACTAAATGCCATATACGCAGAGCCCCAATGCCAGCTGCTTTGGATTCCTTGAAATACTGCCCGTTTAAGAAGAGTGTGATTTATAGCTGATTTGGACACGTGCATTGCCATGGAGGCACCAAACTTGCTGTGTGCAAGAGCCTGATCACCTGAATTAATTGTGGATAAAAGCCAACCACCCCATTCGGTTCACCTGTGAAGTGGAGGGCGCAGGGGGTCCCCGCTCTGCAGCTGCGCCCCGAGCAGCGGCGGTGGTGGACGTAGCTGTGTCCACGGGCTCAAAACCAGAGCTTTGTAGGGAAGGGGCAAAGCAAACCTGCCTGTACGGATGTATCTGGGGAAGGGGCAAGGCTGTCGTCATGAAGGCAAACAGAGCGAGGGATTTTTAATCTCCATCAGATGTAGGCAGGGAAGGAGGTCACCTCTAGAGATCTTGTAAACATAACCTCCTCTGTCTAGTAATGTTTGAGTTTGCAGGCTGGATCTAAAGCAAACGGGAGGAGTGCAAAAGAGGCTGTGGGAGGGCAGCTTGTGATGTGCTGGGACATACGAGATGCCTTGTAAAACAGAAGGTGTTCCCATGACTTTTGGCAAGGGATATAGCCTGACAATCCACAGCCTCTCTGGTAATCTTGGAGTGATGGGAGAGGCAGGGAGATGAGCAGTTTTGTGCCGATGAAAGGAGCATGTATATAATTTATCTTGTCTGAGGCGCTTGAGGCTGTTTCCAGTGGGAAAGCTGAGCTGTAATTAGGTTGCTGATGAGCCTCGTATACAAACCCTTCAGCTCTATAAACTATGCCTTCAAAGGCATCCCTTCTCCTAGGGACCGACCAAGGAGGAATTCGAGCAGTATTTCCAGCGAGCTGATGGATGCCTTTCTGAAACCAGATGCTCGGCAGCCAGCCACTCCACTTACCGTCACCGAAAGCCTTTAAGCCTGTTGACTTTCTCAGCCCGTCGATAAACCCCATAGTTGCAAGGGGATGCTTCGGGAGAGGAAAACCCTTACGGGACCAATTTCTTCACCCATCTCTGCTGTGAGCTGCCCTGAGCTGCTCCCTGGGGGAAATTCAGCTGGTCCCAGCAAACTTCATGGTACTGGCTGGGACGTAGAGGTCTCACTTGGACACAGGAGATAGTTCTTGTTGATTTAATTTTTTTTTAGGGAGTTTAAGGTTTTGGGGAGTACTTCTTAAGCAGTGCTGTTAGGAAAGCAGAGAGTAGGAAAGACCTTATGAAATGGTCGACCTGCTAGGCTTTTTGCTGGTAAATCCTGGGTTCAAAATCAGCAAGGAAGCACTGCTCCATTCCCATCTTCATTTCTCTCAATGTAGACAGAGCAAGAAGAGATTAATTCGTACAAAACACCAGTAAACATAGAAGCCCTTGCAGGAGCCCCCTCTTTTACACCATTTTGAGGGCCCAGCAGTGATACTGATCTCCAGAGCTCAGGGTCCACAGCGGGCAGGGAAGCGTGGAGGAGGAGAAAACTTCTTGCTGAGTGGTGTGGCCTGGAGAAGGCTAGGCTGGACGCGTGGCTTGGGCCCCCCATTTACTGGCACAGTGGCTCTGCTAGCAAAATCTGATGCCATAGCAAGACTGAGCAGAAAACTGCCCGCCGTCTGGCTGTGCTGCCTCCTGTCTGGCTTATGCGGTGAGCAGCCAGATCGCATCGATTCTGCCACATCCTCTGGTGCCCTAACGTATTTGTCTGCCCAGTGCCGTGCCTCTGAGACAGACACATCTGGTTTGAGAAGCAGTATTTTGAAAGCTGCTGCCAGAGACTGTTCGTCAGCCTGAATATTTTTGCTACTCCAGCAGAGGAAATCATGGTACTAAACTGCACATAACCCTCCTCACTTAGCTGGAGCCTTCAGGTGGGCACACACATGAAGCCACGTGATGCTTAGGAAGCGTTGGGGACTGAGTGACAGAGATGCTGCTCGGCTTCTGCGGAGGTGGGAGGTGTAGTGCTCTGCAAAGCCCAGTTACACAGTGCTGGGCACCAGGAGGCAGAGGTAGGGAGTACTCACTCGGCGAGTAAGGGACTCATGACAACACGCTGCTGAAACGTGCTCTCGGGTGTCAATGTTTGCTTGGTGGTGTCAAGCACTGAATGGGGGCGAACCAGGGGGGTGCAAAAGGGCACCCTGAAAAGAGAGGGATACTTGGGAACCCTTATCCGGAGAGAAGAAAATAAGAGAGTAACAAGTTTGACACCTGGCCGGAGCATGCAGTCTCTGCCAGCTAATTGTGTTTGGGCTCTGCAATAGTAGGTGGTTGTTCCTCGCGTGGACCCGCTCATTTTGCTGCCCTCCACCCGCAGAAGGGTGACAGTGCTATGGTGAGCGGGGGCCCCAGGGGGACTTGGGGTGGAAGTCACCTCCCCCAGCTGCAGGCTGTGTCCGCTCAAAGGGAGCTGCCCTGTTCCCTCAGGGTCACCATCACTGCTGGTACCTCCCAAGGGCAGTTTGTGCCCCTGTCCTGGCCACCTGGTCCCACCTAGGAAGGGAGAGGTGCCCATTTGTCTTGAGCGACTATAGAGGGAAGCTGGAGGAGCTGCGAGTAGGTATTTTTTGCTGCTAAATGTAGATAATAATTTGGTATCTCGGTGTTTCCCATCACCATCTGTTTGATGCTCTGCCAAGTAAGGTCTCTCTGGCAGCTTTTCCTGCTGGGCTGCTGGTCCCTGCTGCGCAGGGGCAGCTGCGGCACCCGGCGCTGGCCCGGGATGCTGCTGACGCCTCCTCCCTGCTCTCGCCTTCAGGCCACGGAGAGTGTCACTGCGGGGAGTGCAAGTGCCACGCCAGTTACATCGGTGACAACTGCAACTGCTCCACCGAGACGGACAGCTGCGTTTCCAGCGACGGGCAGATGTGCAGCGGCAGGGGCACCTGCGTCTGTGGGAAGTGTCAGTGCACCGAGCCGGGGGCTTTTGGAGAGACGTGTGAGAAGTGTCCCACCTGCCCAGGCATCTGTAGCACTAAAAGGTACTCACGGGGGGGTTCAGGAGGGACTTCTCGCTGGTGGGAAGGGCAGCTCTTTGGTTCCTGGGAGACTTTTCAGCTAAGGAATTACTCCTACTTCATTAAATGGGGGTGATTAGCCGCAGGCAAGCCTGCCACCGCTCGGACCCCATGCTAAGCAACCTGAGAGTATCCCAGGTAGAGAAGCAACACGTGCTGCTGCCCAAGTCCTCATGGAGGTTCACATCCCCATTTATTTCCAGAGCTGTCCCGCTCCGTAGGCTGGCAACCCCAGTTTTGCTACGCCCTGAGCTGCAAACATCCAGGGCCGGAGAGCTGCAGGCTGCAGAGGAGGGGATGATGGGGGTGACTGCCTGCCTCGCAGCGACGGAGGTGCCCTGGGCATCAGCCTCAGTGGCACAGAGCAGCAATGCTGTCTGCCTTGATCTCAGGCAGGGTGGATTTTGCAGTAGCTGACGTGTAGCTCCCTACATCCAAAGGGCAAACAGTCCCCAAACCTACCAGCTGTTGTGCACCTTCATTGAATCCACCCCCGAGAAAAAAATTGTCCTTGAGATGGATGCTTGGCCCTGAATTTTCTCTTTCCTTGAAGTGCAGATGTGCAGCCTCCAGACCAACACCCACGGAGTCGCTTTTCAAGGGAAGGGAGTCTCTGTGTTCATGCCGTTTCTGACAGGTGTTTAATCTTCCCCCCCCGTGTGTCTTTCTGCAGGGACTGCATTGAATGCAAGCTGTTTAAACTCAGGAAGACTGGCTGATAACCAAACCTGCCAAAAGCACTGCAAGGACGAGATCATCACCACTGTGGATGTTCTCGGTAAGTAGGCAGCAGCAGGACTGCAGATGGTGGGAGCCAATGACTGTGGCATTGAACTCCTCTTAACCAGACCCAGACATACCTGTAGAGAAAGCCTCAGGGAAAAGCTGGTATTTAGAAATGTATGTGTGTATGTAGTATGTATATGCGTATATGATGTGACCCTCTCTCCAGGCTGTAATCTATATTGAAGTAAAAAATCCTTTGATTTTAAACAACATCTTAAAATCAAGATGTGTGAGGACCACTACTGCCAGTGCGAGGAGCAAAAAGAGTGGAATGAGATCAGATGAGTCATAAAATTAGATGAGCCGTGAGAGAGTGCAAAAGGACAAAGTATCACCCAAAAAAAACCCCGCGTTCTCCAATCTTCTGAGAATTCATCTTGGAAGAAGTGAGCTTGTAAGAGAAACAAAGCTGTTTTGGAGATGATGAGTTCTGCTTTGGTGGAACTGACTGCTGAAAGTCCCCCCGGCAAGCTCCTCTCCTACCTCTTGTAGAGGTCACCCCACACCTGTGTCCTCCAGCAGATGACTTTCTCCCCCTTCTTTTCAAGCTCCATTCTGGGAGTCCCTGGTTGCTATTTGTGGGGGTAGAGGGGACACAAACTATGACAGCTTTAATCACAGTCCTGACCCTGGCCTTAGCAATACCCCTTGGAGGGAGGGGCAGAGATCAAGCAGGGATAAATTATTGTCCACATCTGACGTTTCCTCCTCTTCCCATAGTTTATAGAGGTAGGAGTGCTCTCTACTTTGCTCGCCCTTTCTCTCCCTTCCTCCCGAGCTGCCTGCATACCAATTCCTAGTGTCTAGCTTTTAAATTACGACCAGTGGGGTTTCCTGCCTTTCCCTCTGGGAGACTCGCTCTCATTCTCTCCGTCCTCGTGCAGTTTATGGGGGAGTGCAGCTACACCAGCACGCTGCGAGACGTTACGAGGCACTTCCAAACCACACGAAGCTCCTTCCTGATGCCTGGCTGGCCTGTGTTTCTTAGGAGCCAGCAAATACTGGGGATTAAAGCTCAACTCTCCTGCCTGGGTGTTGCACCATGCCAAAGCCAGCTTTTGTGGTGACTGCACCCTGGGAGATGAGGCTGGGCTGTGGTTTGCCAACGCCCCGCATGGCTATGAGAGAAAACACAGCCAAATTTCTGTTTTAAAACATTTGGGGGAACTACCCTTATTCTTCTGTTGAACTATTGCAGTCAGATGCGGGTGGTGCTAAGCTCTTGGTAGCTCAGGGCACTCTATGGCTTGGAGATCTGGGCTACTAGGGAAAGAGGTAAAGCAAAGTATTCCTAGAGAAAGTGCTTGGGGACTACGGACTTCTTTACAGGCAGACTCAGCCAAATCCTGGTGTTCAAGTGCTTTTGTGTTACGTAGCATGTGTTAAAAGTCCCTGCTAAGAGGCTGAACGCTGATATTTGTCACAGAAGACAGGTCTGCATTGTCCTCGCAGTGGAGGATGGGACCTTCTGAAATATTGAGTTGCAATGAACACACTTTGGAAGATCCCATGTGCCTTTTGGCTCTGAGTATTAAGCAGCCAGTGCTTCAAAGCTTCGTAGAGCAGAGGCATCTACTATTGGACGGACAAGCCAGAACAATGCCTTTTGGGAGGCTTATATGACTTGCATTGGATTCTGCAGGATCACCTTTGCTTCTCCAGTATTACATTTCCATTCCTGATGTTTCCAGAGAGGAGCTTTCAAGATGAGAGGATCATGAAAGGTCCAGTGCTGAGCTGAACCTGCCAACAGCACACATCAATGGGCCTGAAAGCTCGATGGGGCCATCACGCCTCTCTCTGTGCATGTGTGATCTCTGAAACCTCGTGAAGACCAGCAGAGACCATTACTATCACAGCTTTAATCACAGTCTCTTTTAGCAGAACAGTGCTGCGAGGATGGGATTGAAAGCAGCTGGGCCTGGAGGAACTAAGATTTGCTGCTCAACTCAGAAGGGCATTAGTCAAGAAACATGGAAGTTTTATCAATATTCATCTAATTAGTACTTTGCTTTGTAACAATTAGCACTTCTCCAGCCCTGCCTTTGATACCACTGTGTAGGTAGAGCAGATTCTCCTGTCCTGAGGTAGGAACAGCTGAGGTTTGTTCACACCAGGAGCCCCGTCAGGACTCACCAGAGGGGCAGTTGCATCTGGGCTCAGAGCTGTTGAAATGGAGGGTATTAATCTTTCGACTGAAAGCAGGTCAAAGGCATTGAAAGGAAAGACAAATGGACAGGAGAGAGATAAGGGGCTGGAACAGCAGTGGTCATTAACGTGATCATTTTTCAGTGTGACAGGCGGGCACAGATATGAGCGAGGAGGAGAGCTGTGGGAAGCATTTTCCAGGTGCCTAAGCCAAGGTTACGTCTTTGCCAACCAATAGCACTGGGTGTCCAAATCCCTTCCTCTCCCTCGAAACTCTCAGCCCATACAGGCCTACAGAGATGTGCTCCTGCAGAGCGACCTGGCGTGGCCGGAGGTGTTGCCCCATCTCCCTCCAGGCACTGTCCCTGCAGTGGGGACACCCCACGAGCTGTGGCCGTGCAGGACGGTGGCTGTGCTGAAATCAGAAGCTAGAGCTGCGAACCTCAGATGGTGGCTTTGCTGAAACTTTGTGGTGGCTTTTGTGAAGCAGCCTTCCTCAGGAAGCATCTCACAGTGACCAGAGCAGCGACAGGCTCTGCCTGCTGCTATGGTGTGTTAAACAGGCAAACAAGCAACATCCCATCCAGGCCACGGGAATCAAGTAGTCGCATTTCTTGCAACTCCCCCATCTCTGCATGCTCCCCTTCAGCCAGCTCCTCCCTTCCCCCTCCCTCCCTCTTCCCTTCCCCATTTTCCTTCTATCTCACCCTTTAAAAACAAACTTCTCAACCGTTTCCGGAGCTGGAGCCGTTCAGCACAGCTGGAGCACGAGCCAGCCATGGGCTGCTGCTGCTCACAGCCCCGGTCTGTCCTTGCAGGCTGAGTCTCTCCCCTCGCTTTCTCTTCAGCTTCCACACTTCAAGAAATTTAGCAAATTAAGAAGAAAACAGCGTTTGTTGCCAAAGCTGACTTGCGCGAAGGAAGAGCGTGTGTATGTGTGAGGTTGCATCTGTTTGCCATGCAGCGCTTGCCGAGTGCCGCGTTTTCTCGAGCAGTAAGTCTGAACGCTGCTCAGTTACATTTGCACAAGTCGGGATCAAACTGTGCTGCTTTCAGGCTTGCTCCCCGTTCCTCCGCTCCCAGGCACCCGTGGGAAGCCCTGCTGAGCTTGCAGAGGAGAATTGTGCTAATTCCTAATATTAAACCTGCCAACTAAGCCAACCAAGTGCCATATTGCAGCTTTAGACATATCCCGTTAGAAAGGGGAACTAGGTCAAAATCAGGGGAACCCACACCATTGCAAGTTGTTAGGGGGGAATCAGCTTAAAAAGAAGAGGGTGTTGGAAGCATTTTTGTGGGAAATTAGGATACAAGAGTTCTGCAGTCTTTAGGGATTTTTTTTTAATATAAAAACCAAAATAAAACTCTGCAACTCTGCATCTTGTTCCAGAAACGGATGACCCGAACGCGATCCTCTGCGCCTACCCAGTGAACAACTGTGTCATGAAGTTCACCTACTCGGAGCTTGCCAGTGGGAAATCCAACCTCACCGTCCTCAAAGAGCCAGGTTGGCCCTCCCTTGGGTTTCCTTTTGATAGCACGGCTGCCTCGGGAGAGCTGGCGGGCTGCTGGGGAGCCTGGCGGGCTGCAGAAAGGCTGGTTTCACTGTCTGCACGATGGCACACGTGAGCAGATGAGCTAGGATGATTGAAAAAAATATAAAGTGTTTTACAGTGCTGAAACCCAGCTCCAAACGCTCCCATCTCAGTAAAACAGGACTCTGGGAGTGAAACATGCACCTGAGCCGCCAGCATTGCTAGCAAGCGGCTGAAGGGCCTTCTGCCAGCTCTGGCTGCTGAAATTAAACTCAGCTTATTTACATAGCAAAAAGTATGCCATGTACTGATTTGGAGATACAGCCGCTGGAAGCAAAAAAATCAGAAGGGAACACTGGATGCTGCTGCTGGTTAAGTCAGGATGTTAGGAAAGCCCCACATCACCTGTGGATTTGTGCCTTTCTGAAGAGCTGGCTCTGGTCCAGGCAGCGTAAGGGCTCTGTGTCCCTGCTCCCCTCCCCGGGGCTGCTGCAAACAGCTGTGTCTCCCAGCGTTATTTTAATCATGTGCAATGCAGTTTCTCAAGGAAAATCCCACGTGGTGTTGCAGGATGAGCTGGCGAGCACCCAGCAGTAGCTTCTCGCAATCTGCTCTGGTCCTCCGAGGCATAGGCCGGTATGGGAAAGACTGAGAGACCGCACGTTTTATTTTATTTGGGCAGCAGCTTGCACTTAATTGAAAGACCAGTTGATTAGCTGACGGTTACTGTACTTATGTAAAGTGCGTAGTGATCGCCTGCCTCCATGTGGGTCAGAAGCTGAGCTGGCTTTTGCCAGAGGCACCTTAACCCCCTGTGTCCCACAAGGGTCACCCGGCATTAAAACCAGGCGTCACTCTTGGATGGTGGCACTGCAGCACAGCTCTTCCCCTAAAGCGCTACACGACATCCCGGCCCCGGTGACGTCCATGAGAGCTCTGCCTTTGACTTGCCTCTAGCCAGGAATTTATTTAATAAAAAAAATTCCTTTGGTTTCAGAGAAGACTGTTGCTTTTTTAATTTAGTCACTGCTGCTAGCGCTGCCCTGAGGTCACCTGCTCAGTGGCTGCGGTCCAAGTCGTTACATCCCAGTATCCTGATGCAGGATACACTTGCACCAGAGCTAATTACCTTCTTCCCCTCGTTACCAGCATGCAGCTCAGCCCCCAGCGCCGTGACCATCGTGCTGGCGGTGATTGGCACCGTGGTGCTCATCGGCATCATCCTGCTGGGGCTCTGGAAGCTGCTCGTCACCATTCACGACAGACGGGAGTTCGACCGGTTCCAGAGCGAACGCTCCCGGGCCAGATACGAAATGGTGAGCCCAGGGCGGGGGTGCTGCTGGGGTACGGGGAGGCTGTCGGGATGCGCCTGCAGCAAACAGCTCTGCAGCGATGGAGAAGGGTGGCAGGCGCGAGGGATGCGGGTGCCCGTGCCCTGCGGTGCTTCGCAGCAGGGCTTCAGAGACCGGCATGTTGCACTGCCCTTCCCCTTGGCGAGTTACAAATATTCTGCAAAATTATGCCCAGCCTTTGGTTTCGTCATGTATTTCCCATCAGTGCTGGAGGGCTGAAGGAGCGGGGGGAGCAGGGACCAAGCTCTGACTGCGGCGGCAGCCAGGTCGGTCAGGTCTATGAGGGAACCCTTCTGGGAGGCTTCAGGTGGGGTTGCCCAGCATTTGAGGGCATCACCTGTGCCTGCAGACGGGACGGAAAGTGGGTCTGATGGACAAACTATGGACAAACAACGCTGCTTTTGGATCTGAATGCACAAATGTGCAGTCAAAGCCAAACGCAGCGCTATCTCCAAATTAATTGGTGCAGGAAGGGAGGATTATACACGTTTTCACCATCACATGGATTTTGTTCTTCACCTTTGTTCTTTTTGTCTGCTCATTTCTCCAAAGGCATCCAATCCTCTCTACCGAAAGCCTATTTCCACGCATAACGTAGAGTTCACATTCAACAAGCTCAACAAGTCTTACAACGGTACAGTTGACTGATGGGGTCTCAGTGCCTGGGACTGCTGTGGACAATTGCTTGACTGTATGTGCTGCTTCCCCACTTGAAGATGGGATCCTCTTCAGGGGCGAGAATCCCTTACGACAGGACCGGTCGATGACCCGAGCCTGTTATTTGCACAGTAAGGAGAAAAGTCTGGTTCATTCTGGAGGCACGGACGCGAAGGCAGGCTCTCCGCCTGTGCTGACGGACTCTGAGCCGTGTGCGACTCCATACCCCAGCTTTCTGGATGTATTAAACCTGCCAACTAAGTCAACCAAGTGCCATATTGCAGCTTTAGACATATCCCGTTAGAAGGGGGGACTAGGTCAAAAATCAGGGGAACCCGCGCCATTGCAAGTTGTTAGGGGGGAATTAGCTTAAAAAGAAGAGGGTGTTGGAAGCATTTGTGTAAGAAATTAGGATACAAGAGTTCTGCAGTCTTTAGGGGTTTTTTTTATATAAAAAACAAAATAAAACTATTGTGCATATATGATGCTGTGAGTAGAGTTCATTGTTTCCTTGCGGAGCCCCTCACCGACAGACCGAACAGGGGCTTGCGCCTGCAGCCCCTGTGGTGCTGCCTGATTGATTTATTAATAGAGCCTTATCGGTCAAAGCATGGCTATAAAAATAGGAGCTGGAGCCGCAGTGACTGCTGCAGAAGGTATCTTGATTTACTACCCTGGTGCTGACCCAGGGCGGGGAGTACCGCGAGGAGCTCCTGCTCCGTGTCGGTGGTGTCAAACAGAGGGGGAAACTGGTGGGAGCCTGAGGGAAATGGGAGTTCAGGCTGAGGAAATCAAACTGAACACCCATTCCTTGAGGTGTGTAAGTAGGTGTCCGGCCTGGGTGCCTGCAGGAGGGCAGCTGGGAGCACACGGCGGCTCATCCAGACCTCAGATTTTTTACCAGAGGACTAGAGCTGTGGGGTCCAGCGGAGCCTGGCTGGAAAAGCAGGAGAGCCTTGAGCTTTTGGCTGGAAAGGGAGCTGGATAAAACGCAGTGTTGTTGCCTCACGACATATACATTTTGCTTTGGTTTTGTTGGGTCTCCCCCCCCCAACCTGTTCCCCCAGCCCCATCTGTTTTCCTCTGGAGCTGGGGTTTGGGTTACCCCGACTGACAGCTGCAGCTTTAAACCCACACAGACTGCAGCGGGGCTGCAGCCGCCGGCAGGAGAGAGAATCCGGAGCAATTGCTACTGCCTGCTTTTTTTTTTCCTTCTTTTTTTTTTTGTCTCTGCTCTGAACAGATCATGCAATAGTCAGCTGAGGGAAGCTTGCCAGGGAAAAGCAAAAACAAATGGTGTTCATTGTTTTGACTTGCTCTTCTCATTGGAAAAGCGCCATGGGCCCATCCTTCCGGATTTATTTTTTTTCTTATTTGTTTTTGCCTCTATAAACAGAAGCTCTTATTTGCTCAGTATAAACAGCTTTCCTTCAAGAACTTTATGGTCCCCCCTCCTCCTACCAGCAGCACTGAAGAAACGCAGCAGACCACACTAAAAATAGCTCGAAACGAGGACTTTTAGGAGTGCAGTAAGTGGCACGCTGGCAGCATCGGCGCTGATCAGGTGGGCTAAAAACCCCAAAACCCCAAGTAAATGACATCTGTGCCCTGTCGTCCCACTTGATTCCACTAAATCTGCCCTAGCACGGCAGGAGGGTGCATACGTCCTGAAAACAAGTGCAAGGGCACTTGTTGGTTAGATGCTGGTGCTGCCTCCGTGTAACCCCCCATGCGTGGCTGGGGGCTGCGCTGCCCCCCCGCAGCGCCACGAGCGACAGGACAGGCCTGTGCGCTGCGGGGGGGCAGCGCTCCAGAGCCCCACATTTCCTACACAACGTTGAAGCCCAGGCTAAAGTTTGTAGGCTGAGATGTTGCGGATGGAATACCTGGCACTAACGCTGCTGCCTGGGAAGGAGCATCCACGGGGCAAACTTGGTTTTCGTGACCATCCCACTGCCTAGCGCCAGGCTGGCAAGATGGATTTCATCACTGTCACAAAAAAAAAAAAATAGCAAACAGTCAAAAAATAATCATCACAAGTAGACAGAGCGAGTTTTAGCTTGGTTCACGTGATACTGCCTCAAGCGAGCCGTACTGCCCCGGGCACGGAAAGGGGGAGCAGGAAGGAAAGTGGAGGGAAAGGAAGGGCAGGAACATTTTAAACCAGCTTTGCCACCCAAAGCAGCAAACACTGTGAATACAGCTCTGCTGCCGTTAATTCACAAGAGACCGAGCAGTTTAAAAACAAAACCACCCCTTTGCTTTCTTCCTTTGCCCTCTGAAAGGAAAGGCACGGGCAGTGCCCCCCCCGCCCCCACTTTCCCTTGCAGGTTACCTTTACGCTGTGGCATTTCCCAGCACGCTGGGTCAGTGCCGAGAGACCGGAGAGAGCTGTCGTGGTTTAACCCCAGCTGGGTTTGACTCGTTGCTGAGGGGTGGTTTGGGTAGGGAGCGCAGAGGAGGAGGGAAAGGGCCTGGGGACAGGACTGCAAGTGCCCTCCTTCCCCTGCAAGGGGAGACTCAGCCGAATAGCGAACGGGTCTGCAGAGCAGCCAGGGAGTAACGTGGGGAGCAAGCAGGTGAGGGAAGGGTGCCACAGTCCAGGCGCCCAAGAAAATGTAGCAAAAAGAAGGAAATAGGGTTGGTTGCTGTCAGCAAAGAGCATCCTGCTGCCTGCGGCGCTGGGCCAGGCGGCACCGAGCACCGCCACGGGTGCCTGTCCCATGGGGACAGCCGCTGCCATGCCTGGGGGCAGGAAGGCTTCAGCCTGGGTCAGGCTTTCTTCAGGTCCCTTCTACTATCAGAAGGTACCACAGAAACTTTATATAAATAAAGAAAAGAAACAATTTCTTGTTTCTAATTTGTATAGGCTCTGCCCTCCACATTTAGCTTCTCCACAAGGTTACATCAAAAAAAAAAAAAAAAGGAGGAAGCGATACTAAGAGCAAGAAGGCTTTGCTTTACTGTGCAAGCAGATCTGCCTTTACCCTTGCAAGGTTAGTGCCAAGCGCAGTCATGGGAATGGTGTATTTCAGTCAGCAGCAGTTTATTTGTGTCTGTAAATACAGTCAGCCTGACCACAGCTAGCATTCCTGGAATGAAAACTACAGCAGAAGGCATCAACGGGTCACATGTGATGGAAAAATGTCAGCGCTTGTCTGGCCAAGCTGGAATCCGGATGCCATTGCGACATCAGCCCTGTTTCCCCCACCACAGCTGGAGGCTGCTGCTGCGAGGCCGCTGGGGCTGGGGCTCACCAGCGCGCTTTTCCCTGTGCTCCTGGTGTTTCTGGGGGAGAGAGCATCACATCACGCCTTGGGAAAAGTCAAGGCCAACGGCAGCGTTATTTGCTTTGTTGCTTGTGGAGATGCACCGTAACCCTTTGCTGTAACACAAGCAGGAGTGAGGCATGCCCGCTTTGCGTCCTCTTTGCCCTGTACGGTGGAGTGAGAAGGTGCTCAACAGCTGAAGGCTAAGCCCAAGCGCTGGAAGATGAATGCCTCACACTCTTCAACCTGTTTAACCTTGCATTTCTCCAGCCACGTGGGAAGCAAAGGAGCTCGTATACTGAGGAGAGGGTCACTAAGATTCCTGGAAAGAAATACCAAGGTGAGATAACTGACTACATCTGCAGCCCAGCAGCATCTCCTGACCCTTATAATCCAGTATCATCTCTGTATCTGAACACACTTTGAACTGGACTTGTCTGTTGTTCCTCTACCTCCTCTTCACTGCCAGCCTGCAAAAAGCCAAAACAAGACAATACAATAGAGACACAGGGTTTGATTTCATCCTACCCCTTTCTCCATGCTCACTAGGTAGTGCTGGTATCCACTGGACGGAGCCCAACAGAAACTCCTCCATTTGACTGTCACAACCCAGCCTGCAGATGGGCAAAGGTTGCAACTGTGGGTTTGCAAGACTCCGTCATGCATAAGGACAGGGAGGATTAATTTCCTAATTACATTTATTGCATTTTACTACAGGTCATCACTGTCAAGGCAAGTACACTTGTGATTAGTTTATCTATATTACAAATTACTGCCAGAAAGCAAATATATATTTCAACAGCAGCACAATCAATATTAGTAGAAAGTCTATATTTCAATATTACAAGTTACTACAGAATTACCACTAGTAAAGCAGCAAATATACTTATCAGTAGTTACTTATATGCGTGCCTATATATCTATATATCTATAGGGGAGTGTGTGTGTGTGTGTATATATATATATATAATGTTACCGGTACCAAGTGCTCATCAAACCCATCCCAGAACTGAGGCCAAATCAGACAAAGTCTCACCTGGATGATGATCCGCGTCATGGAGCCTGGAGTCAGCCAGGCGTCCCCAGCGAGGGTCTGCTCTGCTGAGGAAATGTCATGGGGAAAAGGCGTTTGTATGTGGGCACTTCTCAGAGAAAGAGGCTCCATTTTGAGTAAAAAGTAAGTAAAAGTCCTTTTTGTATCACAGAGACATAAGAGGCTGAAGGACGCTATCACCTGGAGAAGCCAAAAGATGCTGTGAATTTCTGTTTTTCACCTGGCACAGCCAATAACAGATATTCTCTCACATCAATTTTTGTATTTCCAGACTGGCTTTCTGTTCTGTGAGTTAGAACAGCCCATGGCAGTTACCGACTCTTACTTTCTCAGGATGATTTCCCTTTTTCCAGACTTTTTTTCACCTTTCCAGATGGTAAGTTGCTGTTACAGTTCCTTGGTTTTGCGCTTCTCATTAAAGGTATCTCAGAAGGTCTTTGGTTTCTCAGTACCCAGCTGCACTTCAAAGATGCCAGCTGTGCTCCTCAAGGACGCTTCGGATTCCCAGGCTGGCAGGCATTTTCTGTGTCAGTATTTGAGCAGACATCTTCTTCTGTGCAGTATTTCCCCCCTCATGACCAGATGGCCTTTAGGGCTGCTCCCATCACTCCACCCCTTGGCCTATGACCACTGATGGGTCACTAGGAGCGAGACAACACCCTGCCTGGTGCATCTCTCTTGCCTCCTAATGCACGAGGCGGAGGAGACTCATGGCCATGTTGGGCCCAGTGTTGTTGCAACTTCTGAGAGGGTTTGTTGGTTGAGGCACGAGTATACAGTACTGATTAGGATAAAAGTGATACAGACAGTGCTTTGATACGAGGTACCCTACAGAAAAGCAGGAATCCTACAGCTAGGGTGAGAGCTAATGTCACTGAGATGCGCCGTGCCCATGCTCCGGGGCCTGGCAGCCAAGACGATGGCCATGGCTGGCCCCGGGCAGGGGCTGCTCTTGGGCTGTTAGGTGGACATGTTGCTGAATAACATTCACTTCATATTCGATTTGTTTGACTTCATTAGCGTAGAAGCAACAGGTACTCTTCCTTAACACACAAATACTCCTTTGGGAGCGTAGAAGATAACCCAAGGCGCAGCGAATGTGGGTGGCTGTGACGGGTGCCCCCACCCTGAGTGAGCGAGCAGTGCTTTGGGTCAGGCGCCACCGACGAGCAGCCCTGCCTGGAGTCAGCCCTGCCGTGCAAACCGTGAGAGCTGCGCGCGGCCACGTCTTCCCAGGGACTAAGGAGTCCAGGCCACGTCTTATCAGGACTAACAGTACCAGCCCAAGCTGGGACTAGACAAACCGAACACTGCTACAGCTGCACGCCTGCACGTACGCCAAGGAGGGCTGACTACCAGTCAATCACGTTACGCTATAGATACCTGTAGCCCCCTGAGCCCCCTGAGCTCTCCTGCAGGGCAGCAGGCTGCACAGACGTGATCTCCCCTTGGCCAGGGACGCCTCTCAAGGTTACTCCTCAAGGTGGAAAGACCCCTTACCCGGCGTCTGATGTCTATAACGAGGTAAGCAACATTTTACATTAGGCCTAAAGGTATATTGTATGCTAGCAACACTTACATATCCAGCTCTAGCTTAATTATTAGAAGTGTAGTAAGTAGCAGAGTGTTTTACCGCTGTCTAATCATTGTCTAAATCATCATCTACTCACCGTCTAAATTATCATTAAAACATCTTTAAATCATTGTCAGATCACTGTTAAATCACTGTTTAATTAACATTCAATTATTGCTTAATCGTCATTTGATTACCATTTGATTTTCATTCAATCATTGGTTAATTACTATTTGATCATCATTTAATCATTAATAAAACCCACAACGATGACTCCTCTTAATAATTCACCTGTGACAGTAGCCAGCTGTGAAAGTGAGTTAATCTCCATCTGTAGGTTCTTTAAAGCATCCGTAGCAGCATTTTGGGTAATTTCAAGTGTAGCAGAAACACGAACAAGAGCTTGTTCTAATTCAGCGACACCCAAGTTTGGAAACGGCGCATGTACAAACTCAGGAAACTTAGATGGTCTCGTTACTGCGGGCTTGGACACTCTGCCCTGATTACCTATGGGGTAATGGTTGAGTTGGAAGTTAAATGTCAAATCTTGAGATCGAAATGCCGAAGGAGCAAGACATGCCATGGTACAAGTGCCTGTCCGCTGTGGTGGTAGACTCTTAGAGGCATTAGTGCCGCAAAGCCAGAACCGTCCAGGTGTTAAAATGTCGGCCACCAGCTTCGCCCAGAGTCATGGCCATGTTTGCAGAATGAACACCATGGATTAGAACAACAGTTCAATTTCATTAAGCACATTAATTGGAGCATCCAAACGGGGTCACAATCTATACAGCCAGATATGTTGCTTGGGCCACATACGTCCCAATTATCATTAGTACTAAGCCAACCATTACTCTGTAGACAACAGCATGTAGAATTAAGACCAGTGAGATTATAGTACCTTTGACAATTCATGTTATTAACGTTCCATGTTAGATGCCAGAGTCCATTAAAAAACATCTTTGTTTGCTATTGCTGATTCATTATTTCAGGTCCATGGGGTTTCCAGAATCAATAAAAGCTCGTGTTCCGTCACATTGACATTGAAACCATGCTTGGGTGTGACTGTAATACAAAGTGTAATTACAATTGCTTGTCTTCCCCACCCAAATTGAATTTGTGTCCTGGGGCTTTGTAATGCAGCGTGGGGCCTTATCATATGAATGTGCTTTGAAAGGTTGTTGTCGATAATTTGGTGTATCGGGGAATAAGTATGCCAAATTAGGTTGATACCAAGGTGCTTCCGGGACAGGTTCTGCTAACCACCAAAATTTGGCATCTAATGATTGAGGGTGGTGTAAGCAATACCAACAATCCAATTTGTTGCCCGCTTGAGAAATTGTAGTCATAAATTGAACAATGTGATTGTTATTCCATCCTTGAGATAAGGGAACAACCAATATTGCAATTACCAGATATGACCCAGTCACTGTGTATCTAATAATAGTAAGAAAGAAAAGTGCTCGTGACGTTGTTCATTTCATGCCAGCTTGCCAGATCAGTACAATGAATAAGGTAGGACGAAAATCCAGGGCGAATAATCTGAGTTTCTGATTGCTGATGTTGCAGTTAGGGTGACATGAAAGAAAAATAAAACCACTTAGTTCCTTTTGGATATTAGGTAATTTGGATAACCATTGCTTAGAAATGAGATGCTCGTCATCCTAGTGATTGACCACCTTCCTTTAATTTTCCATCTTTTAGTTTTCCAGTCATTATACATACTGCGCTGGCGCCGGGCTCAGCACTCTGTTGCCTTTGCATATGGTACTGTCAATGCCGCGGTGTGCTCTGTGCATCACCGTCTCCTGGGCTGCACTGAGCGTGCAACAGACGGCGGAGCAGCGCGAGGAGCTGCCAGCAGCGGCAAGGGACACATGAGGGATACACAGGGACAAAGAGATTATGACTGAACGGGGTATTCCCCGAGCGACTGAGGGGAACCCAGCAGAGCAGGTGATTCAAACAGGCTAAAACAATTTCCTGGGGACGGAGGGTGACAGCAAGCAAGCCTGTGGGAGGTGTGACCAGGTAGATGAACTACTCTGCACGGTGGCCGAGCCGCAGGAGCAGGTGAGCAGACTGAGGAGCATCCGAGAGTCTGAGAAGGAGATTGACCAGTGGAACTGTGCTCTGCCCTCTCTGATGCATCTCTGATGCATGCAAGCCAACTCAAGAGTGGCCACTAGGGAAGCAGGTCCAGGATCTGTTTTGTACTAGGAGAAAGGCACCATTATGTGGGATAGGGAGGGGTGGAAGTAGGTTCCTGCACAGAGCTGTAAGAGAAACTCCTCCTTACCCTCTCAGATACCCTTACAGAATAGGTACGAGGCCCTGGGTACGGTAGATGAAGCACATAATGAGACAGAAGAGGAGGAACCTATGCAAGCAGTCTCACCAAGGTCAGATTGACCAACCCCTTGCAACAAGACCTACAATAAGACAAGTGCCAAGTAGAAACAACAGTGAGTTGTGGTCATCAGTGACTCCCTCCTGTGCGGAACAGAAGCACCCATTTACAGATCAGACCCTCTTTTCAGGGAAGTTCGCTGCCTCCCTGGGGCCAGAATTAGGGATGTCACCAGACGACTGAAGAGCTTCGTACAGCCTTCGGACTATTAGCTGCTCCTGCTCTTTTATGTGAGTGCTAATGATACTGCAACAAAAGTCTAAGGTCGATCAAAAGAGATTTCAGGCCCCTAGGAAGAATGCTAAAAAACTCAGGAGCACAGGTAGTGATTTTGTTGATCCTCCCAATAATGGGGAGAGACTTTGGAAGAAAGAGGCGAGCCCAAGATAGCAACACTTGGCCCCCAGGCTGCTGGTGCCGCCCCCATCACGCTTATCCCACAGTCTCTGCAAGACGAACATGGGCATCCCCTCTAACCGCCTGCTGTGAAGCCTGTTCCTCTCAGGAGATCCCATAAGCGTCTCCGTTCCAGATCACACTCCTGTTTGCCAGGGGATCATTTTGTGTGAGATTGATTAATTTCATAATTTCAAGCATTTTGTCCCTTATTCTTATTACTCTGACCTCCCTTTAGCACCTGGACAACCCTGACCTGACCTTCCCTTTTACAGACTATCGTTTTGGGGGTCCTTCCCCGTTCTCGTTGCCTCCCCGTAAGGGCTGTCCAATTTTGCAGCCCTTGGGCCATTATGGTGTTCCAGTCCCAGGTGTCACGGCGTAACATTAAGGCCAGGTTCTTCAGCCCTCCAGGCGCTGCATTTCACAAGAGTTTTAGTTTCCCTGCTGCTGTTGCTGGCACAGCCATCACGTCACGGGGTACAGCCTCTTGTCCCTTAAGGACATCCCGAGCAGCCAGTTTCATCATCCAGCCAGAAAACCCATCAGGAGTACTCCAGGAAGAGGGAGGGAGATACCCCCGGGGTCTTGGCATTTTTCTAACAGCATGTATTATCTAAGATAACAGGGAGAAGGTATTCACTCCGGCCCCTGCATGAGGGTTTAGGAGAAATATTCTTCCTCCCAAGAATATTTGTCCGGCCTCAGTCTGATTAAGGATCCATCCCTCAGCTGGCAGCATTGCGCCGCCCATCCCACCCAGTCCTCATGGGGCTTTTCGCCGTACTGCCAGGACAGCTGCCTTAGCTCTTCTGCGTTAAAATTCGTAGTGGTGATCATGACCCCGGGCGGCGGGGGGGGTGCCCTCCTCTCCGGCAGGAGCCGGGAGCTGTACCGGGGAAGTTTTGATGTTAGGGTACAAGGAGGCTGCGTTATCTGGATGGTGCTTGGGTAATGAAGCAGGGGTGGAAGACCTGCTGCCAGAATCAGAGCCCTCCTCCTCGTTCATCCATTTTCAGTATGTGTATCTTGCAATGATCTCGCTCTCTGAGACCAGGCACAGGGGCTCTTGCTCTAGCTGTCATACAGCCAGAGGTCTGAGGTTCGTTTCTAATTGTTGAAGTAATTGAATCCCATAGGTTTTTTTATGAACCAAAGGCAACTGCTCGTGCATCTGCATCCTCAGCTCAATGCAAAACTTCCAGTTCCTGCCTAGCAGTGTTAAACAAAGCGCCCGCGGCCACCAACGCCTCTGTGAGAAGCCCGATGAAGGCCTCCTTGCAGTCCTCTGCTTTGCCTTTGTGACTGTCCTGACACTCCTGAAACTCCGCTCGCAGTGTTTCCCAATTCAGCCAATTCTCAGAGACCCAATCCCTGTCCCACCAAGGGGTTTTCCACCCCTTAGCCTCCTGCCATTTTCGCTGCTCTTCTACTGCCTTCTCCCAAGCATCCACGACCTGTGTATCACAGAACTCCCCTTCTGACACCAACTCATGCCACGGCCCAGAAGGGTTACCTGGCCTGCAGGTGTACAAAGATCACAACCGTGGGTTTGCAGGACTCCGTCACGCACAAGGACATGGAGGATTTATTACCTACATTTCTTTACTTC
Organism: Phoenicopterus ruber ruber; assembly: GCA_009819775.1. Taxonomy (NCBI): domain Eukaryota; kingdom Metazoa; phylum Chordata; class Aves; order Phoenicopteriformes; family Phoenicopteridae; genus Phoenicopterus; species Phoenicopterus ruber. Next base: position 32,495,726 of record CM020220.1, on the reverse strand, counting down.
ATTACGCTTTACTACTATCAAGGCGAGTATAGTTTTACGATTGGCAGAACAAGTATTATCTATCCTACAAGTTACTACAAATTACTACCAGAAAGCAAATGTGTATTTCCACAGCAGCAGCAATCAATATTAGCAGCAAGCCTACATTTCAATATTACAAGTACTATAGAATTACCACTACTAAAGCAACAAATATACTTACCAGTAATTACTTATATGCGTGCCTATACATATATATATTTTCAAAAATATTACTAGTAGAGAGCGCTCATCAAATTGATCCCAGCATGGGGGCCAACCAAACCCATCCCAGAAATGGGGCCACTTAACAACAGACCAAGTCTCGCTTGGACGATGATCTGCATCACGGAGCCTGGAGGCAGCCCAGCATCCCCGGTCTGCTCTGCCCAGAAAATCTTGCAGGGAATAGGGGTTTGTGTGCAGGAAAGAGGCTCCCTTTTTGGTTTTTACCAAAGTCAGTCCTTTTTATATCACAGAGACATAAAGGGGTGCAGGACACCATCACCTGGAACAACCAATAGATGCTGCAGATTTCTACTTTTCACCTGGGACAGCCAATAACTGGTGATGTTTTCTATTCTCTCAGACCAATTTTTGTTTCATCAGACTGTTTTTCTGTTCTGTCAGTTAGAACAGCTTGTGGCAGTTACCAATGCTTACTTTCTCAGGATGTCTTCCCCCTTTTCCAGACTTTTTGCACCTTTCCAGATGATAAGTTGCTGTTACAGTTCCTTGTTTTTGCACTTATATCAATGGTATCTTGGGATGTCTCTGGTTTCTTAGTATCCAGCTGCACTTCAAAGAGGCCAGCTGCACGCCTCAAGGATGCTTCGGGTTCCCAGGCTGGCAGGCATTTTCTGTGTCAGTATTTGAGCAGAGGTCGTCTTCTGTGCAATATTTTTCCCCTTATAACCAGGTCGCCTTTATGGCTGCTCCCATCATCAGCCTATAAAGATACCTCTCAGCAAAGCAGAAATGATCGGCCGCAGGGAACACTGCAGAATTTTTCCATCTAAGTAGTCCTGTTTGTGAAAATATCTTTTGTATAGCTACTGTTAGTTGCTCAGGAACAGATCCAAAGCAACTGCACTAGCTTCTCCTGCAATACCTATTTGGGCTAAACGCAACCTACGACGTACCATCACCCTTCTGCTCAGGAGATCACAGTCTAAGCGAGAACTTTGCAGCTACAGCCTTGCTCGGGCTTCCCCCTCTTCTCCGCACTGGGCAGCCTCCACCTACAGCCCCGCGTTTTCACAGCCTGGCTGTGGATAGCACCAATTTATGGAAAAAAGTTCAGAGGAGGACAGGAGTCACGCAGAAACAGAGAACCAAGACTGAGAACAAAGTCGACCCAGACACGCAGGCAGGGTCACCGCTCCCAGCCCGCACGCGCCTGCCGGAAGGACTTGAGGAAAACCTGAAGCTGGAGGAGGCACCAGACTGAGTTTTAATTTGCGACAGCGTTCGAACGTGAAGCTGTACTTGTCACTGCGGCACAGACCAACCCAGAACCAACGGGGTGATTACAAACGGACAAAACATCCAGCCTGCCTGGCCCGCAGTCCAGTTACGTGTCTTCCAAAACAGAACGTTTCCCTGAGTCAGTCACCTCCACAACTCAGAGCTGGAAACAAACTTCCTCCGGGTGTTTCACATTCCTTCGGTCCTGTTCCCTAAACGCAATGTTTGTGTCACTTGCTAAAAAAATCCACAGCAACAGGCTTTCCAAGTAAATTTAAAGGGAAGTGATTCAGTTATTTTTCTGGGATTCAGTCTTAAATATTTTTTCATAGAGTAGGCCATGGTAACTACGATATGATCTGGCAATTAGTGGTTAATAAAGCAATACTGATACTGTGACAAAAAGAAATCACATTTTTAAGGACAAAAATGTTAACTTGGCTGCTTTTGATTCAGTGCTGGGTTTATCAAGATTTTGCAAGAATCTTAAGTCCAAGTAAAGCCCTGTACTTATGTACAGTTATACCCATTAAAGGGCCTCGGCTGGGTTCTCCTGAGACAGCACTCCTCGTGCTAGGCAGAGATGCCCACAGCCTCAGAGAGATACAGTGAACTTCACATACAAATATCAACAAAAGCTACATAGCAATTCCTTAACGGTTCCAGCTTGTGCTGGTCTCTCACGCGGTCCCTGCTACGACTTCCTCAGACATAGCAGCAAGTCAGCCTTCTTTCTGCTGACAATACTTGATCACAGTCTTATTCCACTATGAAAAATGTGATATCCTTTCATTCTGTTGTAAACCATACTCCAGAGCGGATTAAGGATCACAATTCCATATAAATGCCAACTCGCCAGATAATATAGATCCTGCAACAACCCAGAAATTTAACTATAGCCTTATGCCTCTACCCCAGACTTGATCAGATCGGAGAATGAACTGCAAGACTTTCCGATTCATATATTATGATGCAAATGAGTTTTGTAAATTGTGACCTAGTTCCCATGTTAGGAACGGTTGGGACCAACAGCAGGAACTGCGCGATGAATGCGAGCAGCGGGGGCAAGCAAGGAAATTAACATTTGTTCTTAATTTGAAATGGATTTTTAATCACTTTCAGGTGCCTCAAAAAAAGTGCACACGCGTGTTTACTATAATCATTCTGACAGAAGAATGCATATAGGACGCAACATGTTTTTGTTTTACTAATTGAAACGTTTGCGACATCGGTGTCAAATGAAGCGCCAGAATACAGCTCTTTCTGGATGATTTACTGAGCGCACAATGAGGGACTGTGAAATGAAGTTTTCCAATCGATCTGTTCCTCAGAATTTGCTTTGTAAAGAAAACGAATTGCAAACATCCTCTCAAAGTGACTGGATATTAGATCACATTAATCTCTCCGAATCCGCTTGCTCTTTTTTCAGCCAGAGGCCTGATAAACCAGCTCTCAGAAGACCCCGCTCAGGGGTTTAGCTGCACGGATGTCAGCCACCCGCTAAACGCGGTTCAGTGGTTAGTGGAAAATACAGAACTCACAAAATTCTGCTTGCGCTGTGACAGTGAGCCTACAACAACACACACCAGTGAACCCCAGCCCGAGGCAGCTGTCTGGTAAACTCTACTGTTTTAAATGAGGGCATCAGCAAGGGTGAAACTTGTGGAAAACCAGGCAGATTTTCATTCTAAGCATATCTAGAGTTGGCATCATTGGAAACTATTAGCTGTAGAAGAGTTAGGGTGTCGACTATCCTAAAAAAGAACCTCAGCTCCCTCTGGTGGAAAAAGTAATTTTCTGCAAAATAGTTTAAGTGAGAAAGTCGCGTTTCTGCTACAGGCCTCAAGGCCATGAGACAATTAAGATGAGACAGTAAACAAATCCCAAAGCCTCCATTCACTTAGGACTGAAGCTTCTTAGAAATTGACGTGAAATACCATGACTGACAAACTGTTGCAGCGCGGCTGCACAAGACATGATGCACTCATCAAGTTCCCGCTGTGAAAGGTGGCCAGGAGAGCCTTCATCTTTCCTGCACGGAGTTCTCCAGGCAGGAGTTACGGTACATAAGACAACTATTGAACCAAGCAGTCGCCCCAAGGAAAACAGAACACACACCCAGAGTAAACTCTAGATTCTCTCCACAATAACCCATTTCTAAGCCCCATAAGAAGGCGGCCCTTCATCAAGGGGAGTAGAAGCACACTTCCAGGGCCTGGGGAATGTCAAAGGGTAAGGTCATCGCCCCCAACGTGCCCAGACAGCGAAGAAGTCTTTCAGTCATATGTTTCTGAAGCCTGTCTTCTAACCGAGCACAATGTCACAAATACCAGCAGCACAAGCCGAAGTCCTCAAATCCAAGCCTGCGTATCTTGGTCTTACACGCTCTGCATAGATTAATCCAACCAACAAGCAACAAAACCTCTCCTGTTGAACTGCTCCTGTTTAGAAAGGCTTAGTAAAGAGTCCAGCACTAATGGCAAAAAACTCTTCTCGCTAGATAGTTGTTCCTAGTCTACAAGCAAGTGTATTAACAAAGGGACGCAGCTTTCCGTGTGCTTTGCATCAGCACAGGAACAGCAACAGTCTAGAACTGCATCATCGTTTGTCTTTGGCTTCTTGATAGCAACAAAAATTCAAGCCAATTTCCACCACGCATACACTAGATATATTTAAGGTTATTCCATCCTTTCTAATCAAAACTAATCATACAAGATATTTCTACTTATTCATCATGAAGATTGGAAGGCAACTCCTGGAAGTATTCCAGCTATTGTCACAAAAAGTCAATAAAGTACATTTTTGTTTCTCATTAGAGGAATCAACAGCTCCACTGTAATTAATCGTACAGCTAGCTGCTCTGACAAATTCTTTGTAGCTCCCGTGAACAGAATCATGAGTAATTCCTGCAGTCACACACACACTAGAATGACTTTTTATATACTGGGGTTCTGAAAATAGTATTTCACACTGCCACAGAAGGAAGACTTGGAGATCCAATGAAAGGAAAACAGTAGCACAAAAGTATTTATTAAACAACACGTTATTCAATTTCACAGCTTGGGATTAAGACCCATACTTGGTCCTTGGAAATAGCAGAGCCAAGTAATCCTGTGAGAGTGCGGCAGCAGGTCAGGTCTGCAGGTGAAGTTTATTGAGAACAGTAAAATACTGTTTCCACAGCCAGTCAAATACCCTTGGAGTGTTTTGTGCATTCTTCAGCAGAGAAAAGCTATTAAGGCTAAAAACTGGGCATGAAGCTTTGGTTTCATACATTCAAATATTAAAAAACAAACATGGCACATACAACTTCATCTGCGTGTGCACAATTAAAAATAATTTAGTCAGTAACAGATTTTTCTACGAAAGGGCAGTTTTCTACTGGCTGAAGCATCTATGTATTTGACTGGAAGTCCCACGATGACTGGAGCTCCATCAGCTTTGCTTATTGACTAGGGAAGTCGCCTGCTTTCAGTCTTCTGCACGAACACTGAGCCTGCTTAGGTAGCTCTCCCAAGCTGCCTTCCTGTACTTCTCTGCTTCTTGAAGACGGTCTGAAGCTGACAAGATGCCACGTCCCACAATAATGATGTCTGAACCTTTTTCACTAATAACTTCCTTGGGGCTTAGGTACTTCTGTCCAAGGTTATCGCCTGAAATAGAAGCACCAATTTTTTTAGTTTGTACAAAATTATATCTGCTGAAAACCTTCGAAGAGGTGCTGGAACAGAGAACGGCATGCTGTTCCAGCTCTCACCGTAACAATCCGTAGACATAACTAGAAACTGTCTCCAACTAACGAAGCCCCCTACCTATTACACAGATCAAACTTCACAGAGCGCACTCTCCTTTTTCATGATTTACCAGTTACAATAGATGGAAGTTACCCAAAGAAGCACCCATCAGGATCACTGAAATAAGCCTTAGCCTTCTTAAAACAGGCAACCCCCCCTAAAGATTCAAGTAATAACTTGTGATTTCACTTTAGGTTTCATAAGAATTAAGTATTGCAGAGAAAGTCATCTCCCCTACCTGGTCCGGTGATAACCTGTTTAGGCAGTATAAGACTTCCAATTCATTGATACTGCATCTATATCAGTCTCAAGTGTTACAGTTAAACTGTTGTATTTGTGAAAGCCTTTTTTTCCTACTCCTACGGAGTAGTTGTACATCTAACCTAACAACTGGCTGAAGACATTTCACATGTTTAAGGACTGTGCTTTATGGTATGCATAGACCTCAGCACAAGAACAAAGCTGTGTAAGCTGCTGGTTGCCTTTCACAGCTCCCAGAAAAGGGGTGAGCATACCCAGAAATACAGAAGACAGCGCATAATGGCAAACAGAGACTCCTCCGACCAGAGAATCAGCAACCAACCCCTCTTCAGAAGTCAATTCTTCACTGAAGGCTAGATCACTTACTGTATTTACAAACAGACTATAAAATACTTGAGAAAAAAAGTTACCTCCAGCTTGTAGCTGCACTCCTGGAGTTAAGTGAAGAAATTCCGGTTTGTTACTAACTCTAGATCCAGATATGAATCCAAAAACAAAATCTGAGTTGTCTTCAGCCATCTGCACCTGAAGAAGAGCAGTAAACAGTTACAAGTGATATATCTAAAATTAAGCTTGACCAGCAATCTGTTTCTGGTCCACCTGTTGACACATTAAGCTGTGCAGGGCAGGGGTATGAAACACCCAGGCTAATAAGTTCTTGCTTTACCAATGTAACGGCACCCACAGCTGACTCACCCCTCATTGATCTTGCTGCACTTGCAGCCAGGAATGTGAATGTTATGTTTCTTTCTATGTTATAAATAATACAATGAATGAACTTAAACTAATTAGAAATTTATTGCTTAAAAAAAAAATGAGCCAATAGCAAACTTGGCATGTTTACTAGAATTCACAGCGTGAACTCTGACCACCTCACAGCACTAGCCTCCAGCTGCAACCTTTAAACACCACACTATCACATTTCTCAGTCTCCACAGGAAAAAAAACCCGTAACAGAGCTGGAGAGACTTCTGGAAGTGCAAATATTAGAAGCACACAAAACCTCCCTGTCACAACAATTTACAAGCTTTTAACCCGAAACAAGACTGCCTACTTACTGCAGCTTTTGTGTATTCACCGGTTGCAAGTGACCCTTGGGAACTCATCTCAGCAATCAGAAGACAGCCGCGCTGGAGAGGAAGACCTACTTCCTTCAGACCTTTCACAACTCCAGAGCCTGGAACCACGTGGGCATTAACGATGTCTGACCAGGATGCGATTTTGAACACACCACCTGAGAACGTGGATAGGGAGACATAGGTAAAGTGTAATTAGAAATGTATTAAACAGGAAACCTGAGTTAAACAAAACAAGCTGCACGCTAAATCATTCACATTTTAAAAGACATTTTTACTACTGAAGCTTGACAGTTACAAGTTCAGTCTCATCAGACAGTCCTCGTGGCTGCCTAACCACGAAGCGTCATCTCTCCGTTTTACTTTTCACAAACACTTTTTAGTATCTCGCCTTCAATATTCACTGAGGCATTTATGGTAACCTAAAAATCCACTGCCACAGGCGCTACCTTTCAATACGGCATACAGATCATATGGGACATACGGATTATAAAAGGGTAAAAAGTTTCTACAGTTGGAGATGCAGTATCACATGAAAGCCGTAACGAGCACACAAGCATGCAATAGCAGGCTGCCTTAAGAAGCCACACTGCGTTTTCTCACAGCAAACAACTACTCAGAAGTACCTAGTGAGCACAATCATAGATTCATAAAAAAGTTTAGGTTGGAAGGGACCTCTGGAGGTCATGCCCTCTCAGCAGGGTCAACTTCAAAGCTAGATCAGGTTGCTCAGGGCCTTGTCCCCTTGAGTCTTCTCCAAGGCTGGACATTCCACAGTCTCTCCTGGCAACCTGTGTCAGCACTGCGGTTACACACACCGGCAGCAAAGTTACAGCAAATCGAGGTTGATGATAATCACCTTCATATTGATGTTTCACTGTGTTTCCAATGTCTGCAAATTTCCTGTCTTCAAAAATCAAGAATTCATGTCGATCTGCGAGTGTTCTCAACTCCTTTACTACCTCTTGGGTGAAATCATTCAGGATGTCTATATGAGTCTTCAGGATACAAATGCTCGGGCCCAGGACGGCAGCTAACTGCAGCAGCTCTTTGGAGCTGGTGACATCAGCAGAAAGGCACAAGTTCGTTTGCTTCTTTTCCATGAGTGCGAGAAGCCTGGCTGCAATAGGATGTACCCCCGGCAGCTCGGCACGAGCGCCGAAGCTCAGGTCTTTACACGGTCTCTTCAGGGGAGCAGGGCCGTTCTGAGCCACTGGCTCAAACACACTTCCCTGAATGAATTTCTTCACCTTTTCAACCATCTCAACAGCCACTTCCCCCTGCTGCTGGAGAATCTCCAACACCTCAGACAACGTGCACACAGAGTGCAGGCGAATTCCACGTTCCTCCAGCCTGGCCTTCCCGCCCTGCTCCCTGTTCAACAGCACTATGGCATCCGTGACTTTTAATCCTTCTTTCTGAAGAACTTCCGCAGTTTCCAGTACACTGGATCCACTTGTGACCACATCTTCAATGATTAAACATGTTTCTCCTGGATTAATGGTGCCTTCTACCAGCCGCTTAGTACCTTAAAAATAAAAGGCAAACACTCCACTAAATGACGAAAGTTTAAAAGACCCGCCAAAAAACTTTAACTATCAAAACTTTAGCTTGCTATGCTAGTGTAAAAATCATGTTTGTTCCACATACAAGCATACACTGCAGCATATGCTGAAGTCCAATGGAAGTGGACTTCAGAGAATAGGAATTTCACATTCACTGTCAGTACGGAGAGGTAATTTGTTTAGCTATTACCTGATAATAGTTATCACAGTTCTTACCACAGTTCAGTCACTGACTTGTAATTCAATTCATAAAGACTTCTCCAAGTGAATAAAACACTTCTTTGTGTTTCCAGAAGTTACGTTCCATTAACAAAACTGACATATTGTTAACTGCGCAAATTTAAATCTTTGGATAAGATGACTACAGAAGTTCATTGTTGCCATGAATTTAGTGCTCAGCACTACAAAAATACTTTCTCTGGTTATTTAAAATGTCTTTAAAACAGCCAAGTTATCAGTACTCTTCAGCATATTTTCTATTTTCCACAGGCAGCGTTCTGTGCTTAATATGCCTGTTAGAACAATTAGGAGTAAAGCCCCAAATGCCTTTGCCCTAACCAACAACAGGCACACGTCCATGAAAGGCCTCCCGGGGGGCGACAACAAAGGATGCCTAGCTTTCCCAGGAAGCAGCGAGCAGCAGGCGAACGTTACACAGCCAGCGCGGTGCTCAGACCATGACAACCTAGAGAAGGAGCCTCCGTACAGCTTTGCAATCCATGTGACACCGGAAACCTTGCGCCAGGCAGTTAATTGCTGTCACAATTGACTTATCCCCCACAAGAAGGAACAGCAAGTGTTTTCATGCCTTGCACACTGACTAACACAGGAGTAACATTTAGTTGTGACAAGCATCCTTTCTAAATGAATACTGTTGGAAGAGTACAGCTCTTATCACATGCAGTGACCCAGTTGCTACGGTAGGTTAATGCTCCAGTCTTCTCTCCCCCCTGCCTCTGCCGAAACCCAACAAATGGTTCAACGGGTTGAGAAATGACTGCTTCTCACCTGGTCCACCCTCCCCACCGACTACAGGATACAAAAGGAAAAAGGGGTTTGAGAGGTAAATGAAAAAGAGACTAGAAAGGTTCCTCTTAGAATTGATACACAAAAAGTCCTGTTTGGGGGTGAAATGTGGCACTGGTCTCAGCATATCAGAGAAACGGAGTTATAAATCTCAGTTTCTGGAAGAGGCCAATAACCCTGAACCACGGTAATGGTGCCAAGGAAAAAAAGACACCACTAAAGCAAAAAAAGAAACAAAAATATCCCCTCAAGAGTCTTGAAACCTACTACAGAAGGACTCAAGCCACAGCCTAATCAGCAACCAGCCGGGAGAGCCAGATCAGGTTGGGATGCTGTGAGAGGTATATTTTAGGGGGCAAAGGGGCTGCTTTTTGAATCGGAGTGGTAGGCTTAAACTGGAATGGAGATGCTGCACGTTGCAGAAGAACCACAAATATATAAAGTGATTTCCCAAACAAGACAAGTAGACACAAATTCTTGATTTGAAGGTTTTACCATAGTCTTTTGCTTCCTTCCTCCGTATAAGCATCGGAATCTGATTTTCAGAGCAGATAATTGTGGCCAATGGCAGTGCTGTGTAAGGAACGCCACACACACAGTCATACTCGAGACCAGCATCTTTTGCTGTCTGAAAGATAAGATCTGCAACCTGAAAAGGAAAACCAAACATTTTTTAAGAGTCAGACTAGCGTGAATGTGACTAAACAAACGTACTACCAACGAAAGCAATGCAAACGCATGAAAACCTCTCTGCTTTACACTGTTTGACAGCCGCTGTCCCTGCAGCGAGCAGACAGCCTGACGTCCACAACCAGCGGGCTCCTGGCCAGCGGAGCACGACCCCAGCCCCAGCCCCAGCCCCGGGAAGGGCTCTCCAGAGAGGCCCCGGCCGCGCTCCCGCGCCTCTTCCCCTCCTTTAGATGAGAGGCCCCGCAAGGGGCAGAGAGATCCCGGAGACCTCCCAGGGGCCGGCACAGACGAGCACCCCCTGAGGCAGGGACAAGCGCTGTCTGGCACCCCGGGCTCTCCTCGCCGCCACGGCAGGGGCAGGCAGGACCCGACCCGACCCGACCCGGCCCGGCCCGGCCCGGCCCGGCCCCTCGCCCCCCACAGCGGCCGCCGCTCGGCCTCGGCGCGGCCCGGCGGCGCCGCCCGGCCCCGCACCTGGCGGAGGAGGAGCGGGTGGGAGACGAGGCCGCGCAGGTCGATGTAGACGGGGGAGGCCCGACCGCTCTTGAGCACGAAGTCGCCGAAGCGCAGAGCGCCCGCCTCGCGCAGCGCCGCGGCCACGCGCCCCGCCGCCGCCATCCGCCCGCGCACCGCGCGCCACCTCGGCGCCGGGAGATGACGTGACAACGCGGGGAGGGGAGGAAAGGGAAGGGGCGGTGCGCGCTGTGCGCATGCGCAGGAGGGGCGCGGGGGGGGCACCCCCCCCGAGCGCGGCGTCGGGGGACACCCCAGCCAGCGGCGCGACCGATCCCCCGCGGGGCCTGGCCCCACGCGATCCGGGGCCCACGCGATCCCAGCGTTCCCTTCCCGCCCTGTGGGGCCCAGCCTCGCGCGGCATAGGGCCCAGATCCCCCGCGCCCGGCTCCCCACGGCGTCAGGCCCAGCCCGCGCCATCCCGGGCCCGGCTCCCCGGGGCCCGGCCTCTCACGATCCCGGCCCCACAGGACAGCGTGCCCCGTCCGCACGGGCAGCACCCGTTCCTTCCACAGGGAAGCAGAAGCCGCTGCTGCAGGGAGGGGTTGATGGGGCCCGAGGGTTTCTCCCTGCCCGGGCTCTCCGGGTGACTCCCAAAAGGCTGCTTGGTTTCTGGGTTGGCACATACGAGGCTCAGAGTTGGCCAGAGTGGTAGTCCCTTGCTCCGCTTTCCTGTGAACATCTCCCCCAAAAAGATGAGCTGAATAAAGCTATTGGCGAGCTCTGAGTCTTCAGGGCCTCAGAAAGATTGGCGTACGTGTGAAATAAGACTGACCCGGTCTTCTCTGAACAATTGTATTTAATCAAAAAAGCCCAGAAACTGTGTCATTAGTATACTCTATTTATAGGAATGCAAGGACAGAAGATGTACAGTTTGAAGCTACATCCGTAGATGTTCATATATACTGCAGTATATTAATAACAACATGGGACAGCAAGTAATCACCTCACAACAGTACACATGAGTGATTAGACTTACAAAGGAAATATTTACAAACTTACCTTTACAAAACAACATTGTGTGCATACAAAATGAAATCTGCAATAAAACCGAAGATACATTTAAGGCAGACCAGCAATACACTGAAATAATTAAGGCTGTGGAATTACTTTGCACCTTGAAAATGCTGAGCGGTTAGCAATACTGTTTCTTTTTTCCTCCTTCAGTTGATTGTTGCAAAGATTGAAAAGCATCAATATATTCCAACTGTTTGCTCTCATCTCAGTGAGTAAGTCTGAGAGGGAATTTTTTTTTTTGCACTTTCTATTGCATTTGCCTTCCAAAAGTTATCAGCAAATCGACCTCAGTGGCAGAGCAATGCTGAACAGTTTGGTAGAAAGAGAAGTAAAAGCACCAGCATCAGAAGTTGGACATGAAGGTGAAATATGGCTTGAGTAGAGAAGATGTTGTTTTTTCACTAGCTCCATATTAAAGACTACAGTTACAGCGAATATTCAGCATCCTGACGCTATGGTAACACTCACCACTATACAGAGCCCAGAACAAGAATTCATCACTTGATGGCAGTGTGCAGTCAGCCTAGGAAAATGGGATTGTGTTTTGTTTCCTTGGGAAAGCACCATTTTCTGATGGGACGTGAAAGAATGAGCAGCTGGAAAATAAATCCAAGCCCTGTGTTAGAGGAGAATCTACCTCTGCAGTGAAAGGAACAGAAAGAAAACCAGGTGGTTAGCCCCTGTGTGCATTAATTATCTGTTAGACCTTTGTATATACAGGCTAGGCTTTACATCTGCCTCTGAAGTTTATATTATCCCAGGTCACTTGATGCAGTCCCCTCATTGCAAGGGTATTAAAATAGGGTTATATATAGTCAGGTCACAATGTGCGGTTCTGCATTTAGCCTTTATTCATGGTATTCGTAACAAAGGCCTAACAGCATTGTTAGAAATGCTAATGAATTCCACTGAAGCCACAGAACTTGTACAGGTCAGCTGAGGGCACAGGCTTTGTCTCAGTATTAACTTAGTTTAAAAGTAAAATGCTTTTAAAGGTAAATGTTACTGAAAAAAATTAATTTTAAATAACAAAGCAGTAAGACTAAACAAGACTTGTTGATACAAGTAGGAAGAGAGAAATTTTATAAATATTAAAGCCTGGATTGCTTTAAAATATCAAAGTGTAAAACCCCGGACTGGCTGTGTGTCATCCCTGTAGTAACACGCGTGGGGGGCTTAGCAGGTTGGTGGCGATGTGGGGATCTCCCACAGGGTGGCACGTGCTTCGGGCGGCTGATGGGAGCTGACAACGGGACACGGGCAATCAGATTTCCCGTTCCATGGCTAGGAGTGAAACTACCTGCCCTGGCTGCTCCAAGTAGAGCAGTCAAGTTAGTTTTCATTAAATGTGGCTGTCTTAAATGACACGTGTCACTGTGCCCTCGGGGCTCTGTTTCGCTGGCAGCCTTGCTGCTGCCTTTCCCGCAGGCCTGCCATGCAGCCCAGCGCCGGGGTGACGCGGTGAGCAAGTGTCCTTTGATGTCAGTGCAGGGTAGGAGCACCGTGAGGACGTCTGGAGGCGGTGGCTGTGTGCGTAGTGCCAGCCTGCACCGAGCTTGTGCTGCTCCGTTGCTAGCGTTACTGTTGGTCATTCTAGCTGGCCTGAAGCTGCCACAGAAGCTAGAGGGTGCAGCTACCTACCACCACGCCTTTGTTCAGCCGTCTTGGGAATACCCTGAGTGGTAAAGCTGCGGGTGGAAAGCTTCCCCTCGGGGTCAGCTGCTCTCTGGGGAGCTTTGTAAAGGCCTAACGGAGCTTGATGAGAAACTGTGTTTCCCCATGTTTGTTACAGGCAATATTTCATGCACAAAAAAATCCAGTAGTTTGAGAATGCTGCAGAGGGGGTTGGCTGTGGTGCTTCTCACTCAGTGGGCTGACTCCAGGCCTATTTACTGAGCTTCTGTAATCTCTTTACAACAGAGTTACAGTTTAGAACAGAGTTACGGGTCCTGTTGGATCTGCAGAGAGGCCACAGGTTGGCTGCAAAAGCCCTCGAGAGAGACAGGTCAGAATACTTCCTCTGTATTTAGCATAGGGCAGCATTTCATCTCAGCTTGGTATTATTCAGGCAAAAGAAAGATTTGAGATAAAATGCAAGAATGGTTGATAATCACAAACATATCTGGAAGTAGTAACAGGTTCCAGTTTTCCTGAGTGGGCTGTAAGACGAGCAGTGCCCAGGAAAAGGAGTTCTCTAACATGAATATGGAAAAAGCAGAACCATAAAGGAAAGCAACCCCATAACATTCAAAATCTTCAGAGTTCAGCACCTCCGGCTCTCCCTTGAAGAGGAATCTCTTTTTTGAATCTGGGCACCTATACCTAAATACGTATCGTCTTTTAGCCTTTTGGGTTTTTTTCTGTTATTTGATAGCAATCAGAGGCTTAAATATTCTCTTAAACAATTCCGCTTTTTCCCCCTGTGCATTCAAAGTGTCTGCTGTTGCAGTTTGAGATGCGAATGCAGGAGGTAGGAAAATAAAATGATAAATAACTCCAGATTTCATGTGATACATGAGAATTTGTTTGTATTAATGCCAAGCAAAAAGACTGCGGCTTAAACTGTACCCACAGGCCTAATAAAAGCTATGGGTTTTCTAAACCACACTTAAACATTTTTTTTAAGAGCAGTACAATCACAGCACGAAGAGCCAGCTTTGACAAATAGGAAGAAGTACAAACAGTCCTGTAGTGAGAAAGTACCTGAGGCTGGTGCTAATTAAAGACACCGCTTGATGACTGCTATCTGAGGAAGTTTCAGTTGCTAAGAAAGCGCATACTTTGCACTCTTGCTCAGGATGAGAGTCTGGTCTTTGTCTAAGAGGTGCTGCTGGATTGCTTAGCAAATTAGCTGCTGTACTGCAGAGGGGAACTGAGACAGGTTCTAGCTGATCCAGAAGGGTTAGCCCTCTGTGAGCACTGTCTCTTTCAAGCCTTTCCACAACTTTCCCCTGTATTAGGTCTCTCTCCATCAGCACACAGCCTCGTACGCTGCTTCTGGCGCTGCTCAGGCACCTGGGCTCACCCTTCTGACTGTGGCCCCCCGATCTCAAGGTCTGTTCTTGTATCGCATGCACATGGTGCTGAACGTTTTTTATTGCTGTGCCTCCTTTCTTCTCCACTAGCAAAATACTGACCACTCCGGTGTACTGATAGAGCAAGCACAAAGAGGAGGGTCAGGTCTCCTACCTGCCGTGAAACTGAGCTTGGAGGTGGATCAAAAAAAGGGCTAGCAGAGCCCTGAGAATTTAACAGTACTTGCAGAGTTTCTCCACCACCTGCTGGCAGAGGCAGCTTTTGCTCCTGCAGATAGATTGCAGGCTCACAGTGCAGTTACTTGGATGGTGAATTGAATTTGACTCTTGCTCTTACAAGATATCTCAAGAGAGTCTATACTGAGCACACGTGGTCAGATCAAGCCCTTTTCCTTAGGAAAACCTTTGGTAACAACTGACATTTCCCATTGCAGGCACAGCGATGGCACTCAGCACCGAGACACAGCATGCCGGGGGAAAAAAATCTCTTTGATCGTCAGCCTACAAGGCTGTAGAGTTTTGTGGTGCGGCAGCAGGACGGGGAAGCACCAGCCGGGGAGGTGTTTCCCCTCCCAGTCCCACTGCCGGAGAGGAAGATTTGGCCAGCCTACGAACTGCTGATTTGTCACTGCAGACTCCCTGCGTTGGCTATACTTAAGGCTGGCTCCGTCACTGTAACATCAATATGATGATGTTGCAACTTGACTTGCAAGAGAGAAATGTTTTAATTGCGAATATTTTTTATTTTATTACAAATTAGGCTTTGGACATAAAAATATCCTCACGAATGCTTTGGTGATGAGGTGCTAATGGCAGCTGAGAGATATTTACAAGTTTGGAAATGAAACAAATGACATACTTTAAACACTGAAAACGATTTTCAAGCTGTAAGCACAAGGATGAACTCACCACTCCTACTGCACTCTGAAAGGCTTAGATGGACTTTGGGCCAAGCAATTCTGAAGCTAGAAATGGAACAGGATCCTATATATATATATATATTTATATATATGATACAATATATGTATACTGAAAACCTGTGATAGAAAAAATTGTCATCATCATCATCATGTAGTTTACAGATACTGCAAAAATTGGACACAGCCTTTTCTCAATGCACAGGTTTTGCAAAAGATTTCTGTACAGTGTTTATAAAATGCTTTTAAAAAACCCGACATAGTCCCATTGTGCTTAGTCAAAACCAGCTGTATGCTCCAATGAATTCATTGCCTTAATCGTAGCTCCGAAAGGTACTGCATGGTGCCTTGACACGGCAGAAAGCCCAAGGATTAACGGGGGATTTTGGTCTGAGCACTACCACGCAACGAGAGCGTATCTAAGCCACGCCACCAGGGAAGCCGATCCAGCAGTGACTAGGGCCTGATCTTGCATGTTCCACGCAGGCAAAGTCCCCACTGAAATCATGGCAGACCTGGGCCTACGGGGCGTGCAAAATCCGTCTGTTAACCTGGAGCAGGCTTGCAATGATTTCAGCAAAAACTGACTTCAGTCCGGTTCTGCAGTGCATGCTAAGGTCAGCCTAGTCTCACCCCCCCACACTACCCTACTCCTAATCTCTCGTACATTTTGAAATCAGTTCAGCAAGATCAAGAGGATTTCTTATAAGGCTGCCTCACAAAGATTAAGGCAACTGCAATTTTGGCTCTCGTTTCCAGTTGGTGTTTGCTTCCCACAGGCCTTTTTTGGCGGTGAATGCGACAATACCACGTGTCCCAAGAGGAGCCTGCCAAGGGGAGGGAGCGGGTACCCGCCGCCATTACCCCCTTCGCTTTGGTCCCGAGGAACCGGGCAGGTACTGCCACCTCCACAACGATTTGTACCCTGCAGCTGGGGAAGCCACGTGAAATGCAAACGCCGAATACGGGACTATGTACAGACAGATCTGCTTTGTGCCTGCTCGCTCCCTGCGCCTTGCCTCAGGACCAGCAGCGTAGGACCCCGGGGACGGAGGCGTTACGTGCCCGGGTTCAGCCTGCTCATCAGGAAACTCTTGACGCTGGGGACGGGGTGCACGTCGTACTGGTGCCTGCGGCGCTCGATGAAGGAAGCCAAGCGGGAGGTATCCAGTGGGATCTTGGAATAGCTGCCGTTGTGGGGTTGTAGCCACGGATGCTGTAAACAAGTGGCTGCCGTCGGCCTTCTCCTGAAGTCTTCCTGGAGGATAACATTGATGAAATCCCTGGCGGCATGGCTCACGTCGGAGAAGTACTCGGGCGGGAAGCTGAAATCTACTCTGCACACATTGATACAAGTCTCCTCTTTGCTTTCATCCAGGAACGGAGAGACACCACTTAACATGATGTAGGTGAGGACCCCAATGCTCCAGATATCCGTGCTCAGGGAGACAGGAAGGCCTTGGATAACTTCAGGAGCTGCGAACTCCGGGTTTCCGAGGAGGTGGTGGACATGGTAATGACCTGTGATCTGAACTGCATCTTCCAAATCAATGATCTTGACACGAGGTACTGGGATCCTTAAATCAATGAGCAGATTTTCTGGCTGTTGAAAAGATAATAACAAAAACTTAATTATATTATATTTTTGTGAATGAAATGTGTAGATTTCATTCTAGATAACCTCCTATCCAAATATTTAGCTTTGCTTTTTAGGTATAATAGCCAATCAAAACTCATATTTAATGAGATGTGTGAGGTACAGGTCAGGAGAGTTAACGACAAGGAACCAGCTCAGCTGCTGTTTACACTGCTGTAAATTCGAATCAATGCTGACGGTGCAATGACAACATCCTCATTTTGCACTAGGGCAACACAGTGAGATTTTGCACTTTGTCCCAAATACTGACAGTTTATTTTCCCAAACTAATCTCTACAGATTAAGAGCACTGACAGATTTTTTCAATTTGAGACAAGACTTGGGTACCTGATTGGTTTATTTAGATTCCATTTGTTTACATGACAGCTACATGGCTCCATAAATGTGCATAACGTGTAGCAGAAATGTTCTGCACGAAGTAAATGTTCAACTTTGCTCCCACTGCCATGTGTGCTAGGAGGGACGCCGGTGTGTGCCATTACTATTGCCGTCACTTGACGATGATGGAGCTGCCAGTGTTCCCTTGTAAACACCAGCACACAGTTATGCCTTCCAAGCCAGAGTGCAATTATATTTCATCCCAGTTGGTTTTCCCTCTGTTTTACCAACTCTTTCAGTATTTAAGATCTCTCTGTCTCAGTGGGAGATGCTGAGCATTGCCTATACACTCCACTCTGGGGACTTAGCGTGGATTTTGCTTCCTTTGTTGGCTCTGAGATGATTTCTGAATTTACTTCTTGCACCCTCTCTAGACTCACTTTTCTGTCCTGTAGCCCCTCATCCTCATGCATATTTTACTGCTGCCTCACAGCTATATATATAAAGCAAAGTTCACTAAGCTACTGTTCAGATCTCTCCGCTTGCTCTTCTCTTGTGCCGTCTGCATTGACTAAATCAACACGTTCCTGAGCAGGATCCTGGGACAAGACAGTCCATGGCTAGGTCTGCTGTCACTACCAATGCATCTCCTGCTTCCCACTTAGCAACAGAAGGTGCTTTATTTAGCATCCCTCATTCAGGAGAACTGTAAACAGGTCACAGAAAATGGGCTTCCCACCTTGGTTCTGGGAATTATCTTATGATCAAATAGCGAATTCAGTGCAGTTTCTAACCTCCAAGTGATACCTACTTTTTGACAGGTGCTATAAACACGGCAGAAAATACAAACAATTTTACTGAAAGAAACCAGGATAATTTAGCCTTTTGGGACTAATGCTCACATAAGGTACTGTACAAAAGGAATCTTTTTTTCTGTAGTGGTAGTAGGCAGCAGAAGAATGAAAGCATCACATCATAGACAAGAAAGTCAAATTCATCTCTTATTCTCCATTTTTAATTGGCATTTAAGTCTGAAAAAAATTATAGCTTATCTGGTACCCCTGGCAACTTGAATCAATGTTGCAGATCACAAAACTCAAAACACTTGATCATAACTTCAATCGCTAACTCTCTGTCATCCAAGATAACTGGGATGTTGGTGAGGACCGTGGTACAATGCCGAACGCAGGACAGTACAGTGCCTCCTGCCACGTGCGCTGACAAAAGGAGGTACGAGCTGTGCTAATCTAACTGAGCGTGACATTAAAGACTGCCTGAATTTCTTCTCCACAATGCAGTTTGTTCTTCCTCTGAAACTCTCCTTGGATGCACTTCCCACCCAGTTCCCCTCTCAGGCTCTGCAGCACAATGCAGCATGCTGCTTTCCTTTGTCCCTGCCAGCCCTCCCCACCTCCTGCTCCCCTGCACCCTCCCCTCCCCTCGCTCTGGGCTCCCCAGGGCACTGCTGCGGATGTGAGGGAGACGCGCTCCTCCGGCCTGCGCTGAGCTGCCTGGGCACAAGCCAGCTCTGCTCAGGAAGCCTGGTAGCTAAGCTGGTACAGGTGTGAGCCCAAACCATACCCTGTGGATTTATCTTATAACTCCCCTTCACTCAGGTGCCAGTGGCATCTCACTCTCGTCTCAGACATCCTCCTTCTCCTTCATTAAATCTCTCTTCCAGAAAGCCCTTGAGAACAAACCAGTGAATCAAGGGAATAGGTGCATCTCCTGTCTGAAGGAAGAAAAAGACCTTGCGCTGCAGGTCAGTAAGTCCTTTCTCGGGTCAATAGGTCTGAACGATAGTGCTTGTCCATTTAGTGATCATCTCTTTGGGGTACAGACTGCACCTCCTCCCTGTCTGTTCAGCTGGGAACTCTCTGTACCAGGGCACTGAATAATAGCGTCATTCTCTTTTCTTCTTACCTTTATGTCTAAGTGAGCCACTCTGCAATTGTGAAGATACTGCAAGGCTTCCATTGTGTCTCTTATGTAGAAAGCGACTTTTTCCTCCATAAGTTCATCATGGTTCATTAGATAATCTAAGAGACGACCGTCATCCATCCTACAAACAAATCAAACCCTGCACGTGAAAGATCACATGGTATCTCTAGGAACAGTTAATATTTGAAAACAAAATTGCAATGGAAACTTCATGACCTAAAAGTGGAGGAAACTAAAATGCACAGTCTGATGAGTATTTAATGATAGCTCAAGGTACTGCAGGCCATGGAAGTGGCAGAATCATTAATCCTCAATTGTTATCTACGGTCCTTGAAAAATTTAGCAACAGTCTCAAAGTAAACTCATTTGCTTAAGGATGGATTCAATAGACGGAGGCAATTCCTTTGAAAACAGATCCTCTTAATTATTTGGATTCATCTATTTATTTATAGAGCTGGTTGCATAATGCAGAAAAAAAAATCACTGACATTTTCAGCTGGTAATATGTTCTGTGGGAAAACTAACCCAATAAAAGTTTTCCACCTAGTTTTATTTATCTGTATAAATAAACAAGCAAATAGCCCAAATATACTTTGTTGGATATACTGTAACAAAGAAGCAGTTTTGATCTTGGTTGCTATTTCTCCTTATAGGGGCAAGCATAGTTGCTACACAGCTTTTTTCACCAAGAAGTATTAGAACAATGTAGGCTTCAATCTAGCTGAAACACATTTACTTGAATATAAAAAGCGGACAAAACTGCCCAAATAAATTTGATGCTGTTCAATGGGACAAACTAACTGCTGATACAATTACCCAAGCTTCACCGGAGCAGAAAGCAGTTTTATTTGTCCCTCTGAATCTCATTTACTGTAAAGAAAAGGCAGTAGAATCTCAGCAGAAAACGGCTATTTCATTTGACGTCACAATCAATAAAAAACAGATGACAAAATCTTTGCTCTGCTGACGTCAGGGTGAATTTTATTCTTGGCTTTAATAGGGCTGTGATTCCTACCCAGACACTTGAATTCAAGCTCCACGTACTTACAGTTCCAAAACTAGGATGTAAGAAGCAGGAGACTCGTAGGTATCGTGGATAGTGATGTACTGAGGATGCTGTAAGTGCTGTAGCAAAGCTGCTTCGTGTGCTGCCTGCTCTTTCTTTTTCATTTTTTTACTAATGAATTTTACAGCAACATCTTTCCGTGTGGCTTTGTGAACGCATTTCTTTACTATGGAGAATCGTCCCCTGAAAAAAAACCAAAACCAAAACCAGAATAATGAAGGGGCCTCATGAATAAATCATGCTTGGTTTTCAGTGCAATAACAGACTGATTTTCAAAGTGTTATTTGAGTCAGTGCATTAATATTTCACAAGGAATCAGACTTAACTAGTTGTTCATAACCTTTTCCAACAAAGAGCCTCCGTCTCTTACCCTGGGTGTAGAGATTCTTTGGGGATTAGCAAACACTGAGAGCAAATGGTGTCACTTTGCTTTGTGCAGCCATACTGATATCCTCTAACAATCTCCCCTGGGTTCAATTTGCTGCCACTTTTACAGGTTCGATCTCTTTTTTTAGCTGTGGGTCTCCCTTCTCCAGTTGCTTTAATAAAGAGCCCAAACTTTCTCAGACAACTAAAAAAAAAGCCTTGTTAAATAATCACTAATCTATCATTTTGTCTCACTGTTTCAGGCACACAGTAATAAATTAAGAAAAAAGCTGGCGTGAAAGCATTTAGGAAACTCATACAGACTAGTGCCTAGTACCGTTCCTGAACGTAAAACTACTCAGTGAAGCCATGTGCTGAACTTGGCCTCTTATTAACTCATTACTCTATATAGAACCAGAGAGACTCCTACCCTGTCAGCCCCAGAATTACTCGCCTCTGACCTCCGAGATGAAGAACTAACTGCATTAACCTGAATTGTTTGCATGCTCCTTATCTGTTGTCTGCACGGAGCACGGAGGGCTGACAACGTATGCAGCTCCTATTTAGGATCCTGTTCAACTGACCGTTCCAATCAGCAAAGCGCTTCGGCATGTGATTTAAGTCCGTCACATGCCTAAGTGCTTCGGCAAACCCAGTCTTTGAGGTTAGCCGTATCCAGAACCAGCAAATTGTCATGACTTCAAAAGCTCACATCAAATCAGAGATGTCAGAGGCGATACCAGCGAGAGCTAGCAGTGGCTGCCAGAGATTTGGCTGCCACATTGTTCACAAGTTTTCTGGGTTGCAATCTTCAAATCACAACCAATCTTGAACAACAAGATTTAGTCTGTATTTTAATCAGTACTTAATGTGCAATGGTCTTTGAAAGGAGCAGCAGTTTTCCAGTTAACTACAAAAAGCAACCTAAACTGTCTTGCAAGGAAAAAGCTTCAAGCCATTGGTTTGGTGTTTTATTGCAGTGATAAGCATGGTTAATATTACCTCCCAATCTCATGCAGCTCTGTGTAAGCGAGGTCAAAGTTTTCCTTCCATGAAATAGTGGCACCATCGGCGGCAGAGTCTTGGGAGAACAAAGCACATTCAAGAAAGCGTAAAGTTAATGACAGTTTCCTGTAGACTATAAACTGCATATTTTAAAATTATGTGAGACTGTGTTTCTTAAAACGGCAAACATTACCACCAGGAGTCCAGTTTCATGCTGCTCAGGCACAGCTCCAATGTGTTGCACCACTAAAAGCCAGAGCTCCCCGGAGGAAGGTAACGATAAGGTGGATTCAAATCTGTCCTTGCAATTTAGGGCTGAAAAGGGCCACACGGGCATGTCTGTGTGTAACTGGGAGGTAGAGCTACACCGTGTAAGCTCTTGTTTCATCCAGCACAGGCTATCCAAGCCAGTCACAGACCTAGTTACGGACTGGAGCTACTAAAATGTAGGGAAATGTGGGCTCTGCTCACAGCACCGTCGTGGGTGAGCTGTACCCCAAATTCCTGCAGCACTGCGCGCTGGGGTCTCGCCTCCATCACAGCCTTGCTATGCCGGCTGCATTGCTTGAGGGGGTACGTTTTGCAAGCTGACTTGCAGACCCCAGCTGGGCTGCCCAGCAGAAGCCCCTGGTGCTGCTGGCGTTGCGGAAAGGCAGGGGGGACACCAGGCAGGCCACGGAGCCTGTGGCCCAGAGATAAAGACAAGAAATGGTCTGGGATAGAAAGCAGGGACTTGCTAGGAAACTGCAATAGCTTCTGTGACAGAGGGAGGCTGTGAGCCCTGCTGGAGGAGCAGACATGTGACAGGAGCTGGCTCTGAGCACCTCCCAGGCTATTTCTTGTATTCCTACCAGGTCCAGGATCAATGTTTTTATCAGGACCCATCAAAGCACACCATACAGACGGCACAGGACACCTGCATGCATCAGCCCCTCCTTGCCGTGCCCACTCACCGTACTCCGGGAGCCTCACAAATTCGGACGGGTCGCTGGGCAAGCTGATCCCCCAGGGATTGCTGGCGCTCACTCGAAACTGATACTGGCAGCCTGGGGCCAGGTCCTCAATGACGAGGTACGTGTCCAAAGTTGAGGCTACCGACTGCTGCCAGACCTGCGAGCCTGTGTTTTACGGCGGGAGAGAAGGAAAGCTGAAGGAAACAGTCTCAATATGCGAACTCAGAGCAGTACCCTGGGAGTTTAAAATCTCCAGTGTTTTTAAAAAGCAACTTTATGGCAGACTGATGTATTTCTGTAAAACCAGAACTGGACCATAGGAAGCTATTTGGTGTTGCAGCCACCTTCCAGTCTGGCTAAATGAGGGAATAAGGAAATGCCCCTGACTTGACCGATAGCGATGGAAAAACCGCAGCCCAGGGACAAGCTGATCTCTCCAGCAGTCTAGCTGTGGCTGTGCCTTACAAGGGATGTCTCAGGGCAGCGTGATAAGACAGGAGTGGAGAGCTGATTTGATGACAGCTCTGCTGTGAGAGAATCGGTAGCAGAAATACTGCAAAAAAAAAATATGGACAAGGGAGTCCCAGGTGAAGCTGAGACAGGACGTCAGTGCAATCAAAGTGCTTTCGCAGATGAAGTCTTTTTCAGAAGACGTGGTGGCTACAGTGAAACCTGGAGCTGCAGGAGGAGAACCAGCTGTCTGAGGCTTAGTCTGGCCTTTTGCAGATGAGCAGGATTGCAGCAAAGAAAGAAATGTGTGACTCTGTCCTGTGGATCTGCTCCTAACAGAAACAAACCCAACTGTTGCCTAACCTGTGGTGTCCGAAGGAGCAATACTTTATTCATCTGCACTGGGTCACAGAACAGAAAAGGACCCCTGGGACACTGAGCCCTGTCACAGCCTGTGATTTCTTTCGAGAATATATAAAATTTTATCTTATTTTAGTAAGTTCAGGGCTTTTTACCTTTACATTATTTACCATGACCCATATACTTTGTGTGCGCTGTGGGCAAATTCTGATTGCCAGGTCTCACAAGGTCAGGGTTGGTTTTACAGGGAAGAGTCAGTGATTCCTTTGGAGTGGGAGGAATACTGAAAACGGAAAACACTGCTGCTTTTTTGCTGTTCGTTTTGGTGGCTGTTGTTAATAGAAGAGCTTTTATTTCACAAAAATGCCAGTCGCACTGATGGCACAGTGAGGGTCAAGGCAGAGTATTTGCTAAGAGAAGGCTTTAATATGATGGAGTGATTAAGTTTGCACATTTACTAACATGAGGTAGGATTTCTTGAAGGATGAAGGGGAAAAAGCAGAGGCCACGTACCTAAGGCAAGGTTTACTGCCCAGGGACCCTCACACCTTTGCAGGAAGAATGCAAAGAGGGATGTGAATCATTTCAAATGCCCTTTTCAAGAGCACATGCCTGTGCATACTGGGAAAACAGTGCATTTAATATCTATTTAATTCTTCAGGGGAAAAGGGTGGTTGGATTTAAGAACAAATGGATTTCAGAGCTGAGCTTGAAAAGTGTGCATAGATCTGCAACTCTATCCAGATCAAAAAAATAATGAGGCTGCTTTGTTTTTGCATTCCCAGGAAACATCCACCAGAAAGGATGGATACCATGGTGCTAGAATGCAAATGACGGCAGGATGCCTTAGTGATGGATGTGTTTTAGCTTAGCACACTTTACTTGCCATAAGTGACGGGAGGAAACAGAAAGGTCTGTAATATATGAGAAGTTGGACAGGATGACAGAAGGGCTTCTTTTGGCCGTAGATTTTGGGATCTGTGAGAAACAGCTAGTGGCACTCCAGTGGTGGCAGGGATGCTTTTGGGATGTGTGCCAAAAAGGAGACTTGCTTTGTTCTCATTCTCCCACCTAGGGAGCACAGCTCAAAGGACTTACTTACCTTCTTCCCTGTACTCCACAGTGTAGCCTGAAATGGTGCAATTGCCTGTGCTGGATGGGGGTAGCCAGCGTAGGATCACAGAGGTGCAGCTTCTCTCCTGAGCAATGGGGCGATTTGGGGCAGCTGGGACACCTTGGGAAGAGAAAACAAGCACCAAGTCCAGCATCATGTCAACAAGCGCTGGTGCTTTATTCTGAAGATGGGGTGTATCAGGTACATCAGGTCACTATGAGGAAGCTGCGCCTTGCAGAAGGAGCACTCTGGTTTACGCTGGGTTACCAGCACAACCAGAGGAAAGGCAATATGTCATGGGCCTGTTCACCTACCACCGTGGGTCTGGTACCTCCTTACAGCAGCTAGGAGAGAACCATGCTGCTTGCAAGCCCTACTGCCTTGGCATGGTCTCACAGTACTACAGGGCAGGGGGAATATCTTCTTGCTCACAGCTGGTGGTCAGCTGGACTGTGACGCCCCAGGGAGCTCCCTGCGAGACCATCCGGGAGAATTGCCCCTTGGGTGCAGAGGATCTCTGAGCTCAGCTGCTGTAAACGCAGAGTCTCTTTACCTGCCACCTTCTGCTGCTAATTTTTGCTCCAGGTCAAGACCCGATGCAAAGCCCATGAAACTGAGGAAAAAAAATATTCCCATGGACTTCACCAAGCAGTGAGTGAGGTTTTGGAGGTGGGGAGGCAGTTACCCTTGAAGTGTCCAAAAATGACACAAGCAACACATTCAGAGTGCTTCTGTGTGTATGGCGCTTGGTATCTTTGGCAGCAGATTGACAAATGACCAGTAATTCTGTGTTTTGCTCAGGGCTCCCTTCAGCACAGGAGTAGCTAGTGCAACCACTAACTTGCTTGGATAAATTGGGGACATTACATCTCTAGGGCAGTTTGTGAGACCAAACAAATCGACTTCTAAATGCTCGTGACAATCCTGCATCTGTAAGTCACCAGAGACATTCATCTCTGTGCCATCCCCTTCAACGCAGCAGGCACCCCTCATGTCTCATGCTAACAGATCTCTTCCCAGAGCTGGAGGTCATGAGCATCAACTCATCATTTCATATTCATTACAATTAGATGGGTTGCTAATTACAGCGCTGAGAATTCAGGCTTGGAGACATGTCTCCGAGTTGAAGCCGAATCCCTGCCGAACAGTTCACCAGGCTGAACCTTACTCTCGCCTCCTCTGTCCCCCCCAGAGATGGGGAGGCTGAAAATCGGCGTCACTGGATCCCAGCCCCCCCTGCTGCAGGCAGGCTCTAAAGCCCAGAGCTCCCTGTGGGCAGCCGGGGCGTCATCCCCCCAGGGGCTCAGCAGCCCGAGGGGGCTCAGCTTCCCCTGACCGACTGTACGGAGCCCCTGGGAAGCAGCGCTGCGAGCAGGATGCAGGAGCTGAACCAGTGCCAAAGCATTTTCATTTCCCAGATGTGATGCTTATGATCAGACGACTTAATCAAGCGCAAAGAGTCTGTGATGCCTTCAGCCATCAGTGGGAGTCTTGGCTGAGGAACGGTTGTATGATTTTAACGTCTCAATTCACCTGGCACAGCTCCACGTCTGGCTGCCTTTGCACCGGCTATTCCTGTGTGCTCCCAGCCCCCAGCAAGGGACCCCATACGGCGTTAAGGTCGGATGCGCTACCTTGAACTTTGATGGTCGCAGAGGTTGATGCGGTTCCGTGTTCGTTGGTTGCCACGCAGGTATAAATGCCGCTGTCCTGAGGCATCAGGTTGCAGATCTTCAGGGTGAGCTCCCCCGAGTCACTGTGGATGCAGGAAGCCCCAATTATAAAACATTGCTTCAATCGCTAATGCTTTTTATTCCGGTTCCTGTCCTGCCTCGTTACAAACACATGCGCATGCAAATCCTGTTAACTCATTTGAAGGAACATCCCCCCAGCAATCTGGTACCCAAGTACAACCCCTCCATATGTCAGGATTAGGCTGTTAATGAAACCTTCCAGCAGAGTGGTCCAAATTGCCTGCCGGGCAAATCTACTTGTCTGCTGCGGTCTTGGAGGAGAAGGGGAAGGATCACTCAAGCAGCAAGCAAAGTCCAAGAGCTGAACATTTGCTGTGCCTGTCCAGAGCTGGATGCTTAGATCCCATATATCTGGAAAGATTTCCCCAGGCACATCGTTCCTGTCTTGGGAGATGCTGAGCCGCTGTGCCTCTGCAGTTAAGTCCAGCACATGCCGGACAAATTGCGCTTCCCACAGATGCACAAGGCAGTCACACAGCACAGGGTGCCTGACATTTCTGGGAAGCTTCAGACCCCTGGAGCATGTGCCGTTGATCTAATGAGGCTGCCAGATCCCCGGTCAGAAGGCTGGACATCTCACGACAGCTAGGGATAAAGAACGCCAGCGCTGAGTTCATGAGAGATGCTCAATCTTGGGGCCAATCTGAGCAAATAAACAGCTCTACGGAGTCCAGTGAATTAATAGCAGGTCTGTACATAGTCACTTCGGTTTGCACACTGCAGTCTTCAATATGCCATTTAAGCAACTTGGCCTGAATTAAAGGATTTTGCTTGTGTAACTGCTTTAGCTGTACTGGAGACCCAGCTTAGAGCCAACAATAAATTCCTTTGATGCAAAACTAGACTAGTTCTTGAATGTGTAATCTATTGGAAACTGCAGAAGGACATGGTTGCCGGTATAACTGCCTGGACACTGCGGCTTTTGCTGCTCTGACCATGCTGGTTTAAAACAGGACAGAAATATCCCCTTCCCCCGCAAGCTGGACACTCGTGCCAGCAAGATTTGTAAGACAGCCACTGATCTGCTGGGCCTCTCCTTGGCAGGCAGTGTCTTCACTGAAAAACAAATACGAGTAACAAGACAGTACAAGTGCTGATAGTGCACAGAGAGCCAATGCACAGGCGAAAGACTGTGATGGAAAACAGAACCCTGAACGGAAATATCCCCCCATCCCAACCCTAGCCAGAAGCCTGAAGATAAGGCAGTAGAGATCTACTGAGTAATAGCTAAAAAGACAATTTTGGGTGCTCTGGGGCAGCCGCACAAGCCAATGGTCTCTGAAGGAAGCCTGTGACCAGATGTAATTTTTTTTTATTGATCACGTAAAATCCCTCCTCTCGTAGTGTTCGTTTTTCGCTTTCAGTGACTTTGTACTCCCTGGATTCATCTCAGCCTGCGCCAGAAGGGCTGAACAGTTCGCATGAAAGATTGTGTCCCGGAGATTTCCACTGCAGTTTGGCCCAAATCGCTTATATAAGCCGCAGATGAGCATCCAGCGGCAGGCTGTTACCTGACCTGAATTCAACTCCAGATCTTTTTGGATCTTCCCAGTGCTTGTTGTAAAGATGGTTTTCCTCCCCCCCTAGCCGGGCTGGGAACATCATGACAAACATCTTTCTGTCCAAGCACAGCCAGATGTAGCCTTCCCAGGAGCACATGTAGGCTTTTTTAGGAACAGCTGAGGAAAGGCTCAGGAAAACTGCAGGATTTACCGCCTCTGCCCATGAAATGAGAAGATGCCCAATGAGATATGGGTAGTGCAAGCCAGTGAGGGTTTGCTCTGCTCAATGCCTGTTCCTACCAAAGGTGAGCATGACATCAAACTCAAGCAGAGAAGCCCCAGTAACGCGGAGGCAATATTAACCAAACTAATTGGAAACATTAGTTGCTTCTGGCTTGCGGCTGGCTCAGGAGGTCAATAGGAGCGAACTCACGTCTGCCAGCAACACAGTCTGTGGATATACCCTACGTCAGCTTGGGAAACTATAGACCTACCTGAGCCCCAGAGTTTGACCCTTTCTAGCTGACGTGTGGTGCAGCCATGTGCCAATACACCATGTCAGTCTCGATTAACTGCATTTCTGATGAGCCTTGTAGCCTGGCTGGTGCCATATTTGAGGGCAACATGACCATCATGACCAGCTGTGCTGGGATCCAAAGCAGAACCTTACCAGGATGACACCGTGTAAGTGGCCGTGCTGTTGTCATTGTCAAGAATGTTTTGATCCGGTCCTTTCCAGGTGATAGTTGGTTTGGGCCGTCCACAGACTTTGCACTGCAGCATCACTGTGTCACCGAGCAGGCAGGTGATGTCCACTAACGGCACAAGAAACTCTGGAGCCACTGGAAAAAAACATGGGGACACACACATGACACCTTTTAATCTACAGGCGAGGATGTTTCCCCATACAAGTCTAGAGAATACAGAACCAGCTACGGGATCTGGCTCCCAAACAGCTGAGGGTCCGGGGATTACGTTACCACAGCTCCCCCTTTACTAAAAGCCAGCCGTTGACAGCTCAGCAAAGGAGGTAGCGGGGACTGCCCGTCCCCCAGGCCTGTGCTCTGGCAGGAAGGTGAGACTTTGTGAAGGCAGGTTTGGGGGGTTCAACCTCGCCTGCGTCCTCGGGCTGTCCGAGGGAGCAGCCAGCAGGAAGACCGCTTTCCCTGGGGACCGAGCAGCAGGGAGCTGCCTTTGCTGTAAATGTGGGTGGGCGCAGAACATGCTGTTGCAGCGGAGTAAACCACAGCTGCTGACTTGCCCCTCCGTGCCAGTCACTGCACAGCTGCCCTTAACTCACCTTCTTGAATGAAATTGGGGTTGATTATCTGAAAAATACAAAGAAATAAAAGCATTTATTTTTCTCGACAGTGACAAAGAGACATCTGGTTTCACAAGGTACCATGGTGAACCTGACCAGAAGTGCAGAAGCACTGACTAGTGGCTACGAGCAACCTCTAACACCTGGGAGACACAGCAAGCTTTGGTGGCAGCTGAACAAGCTCGTGCACAGCTGGGAAAGTAAATGAAAGCTACGCCTTCTTGAATTCCGATAAAGCATCACAGGTAACAGGCACAGCACTGAGGCTGAGGAGGGTGGACGTGCTTTCTCTTTGCGTGGGTGATAATGCTCGAGCCATTAATTCTTCTTCCCGGAGGTGGTTTGTGCCCCCCTGTGCCCGGCTCCAGACCCACGTCACCCAGCGCCTGCGGTCACCACGCACCTGGGGCATCTCACCAGCGCTCTGGCCACTAACCAGCTTTGGGCAGACATCTTTTAACTTCTGCTCAGCTTCAGGGAAAAAAGATACAGCACTAAAACAAAAATACTGCTTTCTTTTCGCCTACTGACAAGTATCAGTCCTGCAACAACCCTTGGTCTATCACAATGAGTAAAATTTCATTCATTTCATTGGACTGCTGGAAAATTTCCAACTTGAAACTAAGTCTGGATAACTGAGAGTTATTTTATCTAACTAGTTAATTGATCAAGTTAGCAAAGACTTGAAAAGCTGCTGTCACTCTGTTGCCTATATAT
This sequence comes from Phoenicopterus ruber ruber, assembly GCA_009819775.1. NCBI lineage: Eukaryota > Metazoa > Chordata > Aves > Phoenicopteriformes > Phoenicopteridae > Phoenicopterus > Phoenicopterus ruber. The sequence goes on along the minus strand of CM020220.1, from coordinate 32,465,823 downwards.
GCCAATTACCTCATGTAACTACGGAAGCAAAGTTGGGAACAGCAAAGACAACGCCAATAACTTCTCACACGCGGCATCAACCCTAACTACATAGTGATGTACAATAGTGTAGAGGTTTTAGCCTCATTAAGTGTTTTAATAATCTCATAAAGCCTCGCTATCCAAATTCAAACTAATAATTTGATATCAAGCAGCATAAACACCAGTGTGGTTTATCTCACCTTAAATATCTTTGTTACTATCTATTTCAGAGCTATTTTGAAAGATGCCAATGAAGCAGTGACCTAATTCGTGGTCTGCCAAAGCTGATTGGAGTTTTTGCAGTGGCTCAGAAACCAGGCCATGAAACAGAAGCAATAACCCTTCAAAATAACGTAGATACATCTTCAAGATTTACATTTATATTTTGGCTTTATAAATAGTTTTCCAAGGCGAATGGCTCAGGGTGCCATTCAAGGAGGCACTCGAGCATATTCAGGTTCATTTTGGTTTCATAGCCCTTCTTCATAGCCCCAGGCAAACCTCTGGTACCAGCACTGAGACCTCAGGGTCTGTTTTCCCCCACCACCACCAGAAAGGCCGAATGAAGCAGGCACAAGGTGGACTCGCCACTCACAAAGGTTCATTTTTTTCCCCATAGAAACAAATTACGTCAACAAATTCCTCGTCATCTGAGACTGAGACTATCCTTTGTCCAAGCAATAGGCAGAATTTGATCCTTCAGGACACATCTACAGAGAACACAACGTTCACGGTACCAGCTGAAACAACCTATCAACGCCAGTGCTTTACACTCTGCGCTCCAGAAACGAGTAGGGGCTGCTGCTTGTCGGCAAAGCAGGTTTCAGTCCCTACCACGTTGTCAGTCAGTCCTGAAGGTCTGTACCTGGTGGGCGAAAGTGTGATGGTTTGGACTCTCAGATGCTCCCTAGAGCGCTGAGATTTCAAACGTTCAATTCCCAGCATCCTGGAAGGAGCCAACCTCTGCCTACATCCCTGGAGAGGACTCTTTGAGGACTATTGCTATATTTAGGGCTTTTTTTTTTTTAAAGCCATGTTGGGAGGCACCTCTGCGGTGGGGAGGGGGCAGGAGATCGTGCCACCCCTCCGATGGGATGGATTGGCTTGGCAGGCAAGAGCCTGAGCGGGTGAGGGAGCCAGCTGGGCTCTTTGGGTCCCATGTTGGTCTTCCTCTTCCAGGCTGCACCTCCTGGCCCTGGTTTCACTTGGGAAGCAGAAAGCCCCATCTGAAGGGTGCAGCTGGGCACCGACACCAGGATGTGGACCTCCGGCCAGCCACCCCGGAGTCTCCGAGAGGGTGAGGGGCAGAGGCAGCGACTGCTGCTCCACAGGGTCCAGGACCCACATACGGACCACCTGGATCCCAGGAAGAAATCGAGGCGCAAGAGGGCACTGGGTGAAGAAGAAGATCTTCTCTCCCACCTGTGCATGTGGAAAAGGAGAGATGGATCTTTATGATTAAGTTGTATCGCTCACACAACACAGCAAAGGAAGAAAAAGCTGTTCTGCGGATAACCGTCCCTTGCCACTTTTCACTCAGTGAGCCCATCTATTTATCAGCTTAGTAACCCGAGGCATCAGCTCCTTTGCACATACATCTTCATTTTTGTGGTTTTTGGCTTAACTGGAATACACATCTGTCCTCCAAAGCTCTCCCCTTCCTTCCCTGCAGCATGCACTAAATTCCCTTATTATTCACTGATTTCCATCCTTGTAGGATTAGAGATCAGGAGAAAGAAACACTCCTAACACTTTATATTAATTTTATAACTCTAAAGGATTCATTAGAAGATGCAGCTACAATGATGAACGTAATGGATATATCTATAAATAAATAATGCTACATTTCTAATGACTTCCAAGGCACAATCATTTATAATAATTGCCTTACCAATGTTTTTTTCCACTGCCTCACCATGGGAATATCAGAAAGAAAATTACCGCTGCTAGGTAATATTGGAAGAGTCTAAAATTTACATTTCCTTTGCTAAAGCTTCATCTGTTAATTAATAAAATGTTACCTAACAACACTCCTACAGCTACATCGCAGCTTTTGCCTGCTGTAAGTTTAGATAAAAATAAAAGCCTATTTGCAAGAGCATGTTTAAGTGCTACCAAAGTGATTTAATACATCACTTAATTAGGGAATGGGATTTGGTCTACTTTGAAGGAGGGGGTCAGATGACAGGGTGAGAAGGGCAGAAATAGGAAAGCAAAGGTTCACGGCCAGATCTGCAGCCAGAAGCCAGCTCCGCTGGCTCACACGTCCGCTCCCAGGCCCTGAGGGTTTGCTGCCTCTCTCTGCGGGCCAGCCAGGTTTCCAGGCTATGGGCGGATGGCAGGAGATGACAGACTCCGCAGGGTCCTTCTAGATTAAGTGCAAGACCTTTGGAGATGATTTCTTCATTTGCCAAATAGGTTTTTAATCCCCGTGGGTGGAGAGGAGGGCTCCAGAGCGTGGCCCCACTGCCCTCGGAGGACGGGAGCTCACGTACTGCTTTTCCGCACAGCCTCCTGCCGGTGCCGGGGCTGGCTTCCCTGATGGACGGACTTGCCAAGCACCTCCCAGAGCATCTTGAAAATGATAGTGTGTGCAAAAAGCCGGAAAAGCTGTCAAAATCCATGCAAGTAACTCTTCCCAATTCTCTTCCTCTTTCTCAGGGCTTTTACAGAGAGATGAAAGCTGGGCTGCGTTATTCTGAAGAGCAGAAATCCCCTGCCAGCCTGGGGCCCGCCGAGCCCCCTCACTGTCACCAAAGCACCCTTCCCCGCGAGGGGCCTGGGATGGGCTGCTGGCGAGCGCGGTGAGGTGCCGTGCCCTGAGATGGGGATTACGGGCAGGGGGGTTGCAGCTCCCCAGCAGCCGCTGGCTCGGTGGCCGGTATGCTGCACCTGCGGCACACGATGCTGCCTGAGATGCTTGTACGGGCAACACGGTGGGCTCCAAATCCAAAGGACTTCTCTCTCAGAGAAAAGGAGGTGAAAGACTGACCTCTCCAGCTTGTTTTTCCCCACGTTAAAGCCCCTGCTCGCCCTAGGGAGCTCCCACACAAGCCGAAGGGCAGCAGTGGTGTTTGTGGGGGTGATGCAGGAGCCCTGGCTTCTGCGCATCACTCCCTCAGGGACTGCTCTGCACTGCTGTGAGATGACCAGGTGGGAAAACCCTGCTGGTTACGTGGCTTTTGTGAAGTTTTACTTTTCTTCTCTCTGGCAAGCAACGTGAGGCTCAGCCCTGAAACCCCACTCAGTCCGTAGCGGTTTGAACGAGGATCTCACAGCCCGGCCCTCAGCCAAGCATCCCTGGCCACACTGGCCATGAGTGGGGGAAGGCGACCCGGGGCCTCACGCTGACCAGGGCTCCCTGGAGAAGTCTCAGCAAACACCACCTGCACCACTGTGGCTGCCAGCCCGGCCTGCGAGCGAACAAGCTCATGGGGAGGGAACTATCCAATGCAAAAACTTCTCACACCATCTTCAGTGTTGGCCAGCACCGGGCAAACACAGACCCTCAGGGATGAAACTGAAACTCGGTCGGCGATGCGCTCACTCCTCAGGTAACAAACACAGCCAGCTCTTTTTTCTAGGAACATAAATTTAGTTGAAATGAGATGACAGATAATTTTTTTGCATTGGATGAAATACCTGTAGCCTGATCCAGCATGGGTGAAAACTTGTAACGCTCCCTTCGTGGCCAGGAGAGTTTCTGTTGCTGATACAATGGTGGCTAAAAATGGAAACCCCGCACCAGATGACAAAGGCAGACCATGAAACAGCCTCTGCTCAAGTGATGTGGGGTCTAACGCTGACCAGGCAAAGACAGGGAGCTGAAGGGAGCGGGGTGAGATAAAGAAACGAGAGGACAGGTCAGGGTTTTTCAATAAAAAAGCCAGAAATAGACCCTGCTTCTCCCTTCTCCAGCCTCCATTATTTCAGGGATCAAACCAAGAAAGGCGCACAGGCGCATACTTGAATGCCTTTGGGGACCTGCAGGGATCTAAGTGACTGAAGTGTAACTTAGTGTGACAGTCAGGCTTTAGGAAAGCAGCATAGATGCTGCATCCAGCAACTCATTATTTTGCAGTACTGGGCCACATTTTTCCTGGTTGTTAAGCTCGTGTAATAAAGATAGAAAGGCATGGGCAGCAGTAGCAGCGAAGTCCACTTTGCAAAGTGACTCTGACTGCCCTAATTCTTAGGAAGAGCTTATCTTTTGTTTGTACACGTATGCTGTGTCTGGTGGGGAGCAGGGAACCGCTCTGCAATGCCAACGGCCAGTCCCGAAACGCTCTGCAAGCGCAGCTCGGCTGCCTGAGAGGGCTTCTCGCCTTCGCCAGGGTTTGCTGCTCCGCCGCAGGCGCCCTCGCCATGCCGAACTCACCTCCCTGGAGGAGGCGTGAGCCCAGCCCAGAAACACGCGATGCACAGAAGGGCCCAGCGGATGCCCAAATTTTTCCAATGCCACATTTCAGTCCCATTTTAAGGAAATGCCTCAAAAAACAGGAGCGAGAATATTTTTTCCCCCAGAGCATAAGGCTAGGCTGCAAACCAAGCCCTCTGTAATAAGATCCATGTTTTATCTAAACAGTAGAGGGCATGTTTACTCCAAGACAAGCAGCTCAGCATTTTGTAAACACTTCATGGCACTTGTTGTTCACCGAGTTAAAATAAAATATTGACGCATTTGCACATGCTGGTAGCAGAGTCAGCAGCATGTTCCTTGCTCCCTCACTCAAAAACCCCCTAATGATTCTCAGAAAAAAATGAAATGACTTACAGAGGAATTAGGCCAACTCTAATTTGTAGGAAAAGATCTATCAATCTGTCTCTGACTAGGTCAACTTTTACTTTGAGACTTTTGGGGGGAGAAGTTCACAGTGTTCCCCCCATCCCCTCCTAAAAAACCACAAATTAACAAGAGAAATTTCCTGAGAAAAGGAGCATCTAAGTATCCCGCTACATGTGGATAGATCTGCCAAAGGGAAAACGTAATTTAAAATGAGGGAGCAGTATCTGGTGGAACGTCCCATGGCATCAGCCTCTTGGTGGGGATGGGGAATGCGTTCTGGCATTCATTCAGCCCGCGTGGATGGGCTCAGCTGCCTTTGAGACTGGTGGAAGAGCCACAAGGGCTGCTGGCTGTTGTACATGCATCGGCGCAAAGCAGAAGTCCTCTTGTCCTCGTCACGCTCTTGCTGCGAGGCCATAATGGCTGGTGTGCTTCAACAGCTGTAGCTGTGAGATGTCTCTGGCTCTCCAAGCACCGTGTTGTAGCACTCTACCCCCTTCCTGCAGATGAAGTACATCACTTCTTCCTCTTCCAAAACCTAAACCAGAGCTTGTGCTGCCAGCTCACGCTACGTCACACTTGATGAGCCACCTTCCTGGTCAGTCTCAGCAATCCTTGGCCACTCAGGGCAGCAGGACAGTGGTGTCACCCATGGAGGCCACCCCAGGGAAACACGGGAGGTTCTCAGGATTGTACTCGTTCATACTGTGATAACAGGCCAGGAAAGGCTTTCTTACTGGTACTGTATGAGATCTCGCAAAGAGAGTATGTTAGATCTGCTCTGGAGACGGACAACTCAAGGCAGGGGGTGAAGGCATTTGCCTAAAGCACTTGGGAATTGTTGGCCTGAGCTGAGCGTTGACTTGGAGCCAATGCTGTAGCCACCAAACCATTAGTTACTCAACCACTTGGACTGCGGGAGTGCTAACACAGTATGTTTCCCTACAGGATGTTTCCTAGTGCTTATCTTGCTCTAAGTGTCTCTGAGTACTTCTTAACATGCTAAAATGTCATAACTGAAAAAAATAGATTATGAAGCCCAACTTACATACCTTGGCAATAGCCCAGCTCACTAATCTAATGATGGCACTTCCACTGACTCGGGGTGGGCCTGGACTTCATCTCTCCTTTGCACAGCTAAGAAACTGGAACAAACGCTAGACACTCGGTGACAGTTGTGTGTTGGTCAGGATTACTTGTAACACACTGCAGTTGGAGTCGCGCTGTGTGAAACACGACGTCTGGAGCCATGGCAGATCCCTACATGTGAGGTCCACCCCAAAGCCTGGAAGAGCTGCTGTTGAATTTAGTGAGGTTTAGCTTAGTCAGGTCTTCTGACTGCTGGAAGGACATTCACTTAGGCAAGAGAGGTAGCCTGATGGGATTTGCACAGTTGACTTACGATGCCTTCAGCAATATCGAAACCCTGTGAAACGTTACGACACAGAATTGTAGGACAATTAGTTGTGTCATTGTCCAGGACCCCAGACTTGGGTGTGGATGATATTTACTGATTCACAAGGGCATACACCTTCTTCCCAGAAGTGGAGTTGCCTGTCCCTGTGGAATTAGCTACAGACATGTGGAAAGGGAGTCTCCAATCTTTCTTAAATATAGGTTACTCCTATCCCTCACGTGGCTACACAAGCTCCTTAAATGCCTGCTCCTACACTAACATGCCTAACAGGTGAGTTTGCACCTTCTGTTTTGTGAAACAACAGCGCAAAGCAGAAAACTAGGGGGGAACCCCCAAATTTCATTTCCATCCTTATGTGCTTTCATTACATATTGATAAAGATAAAAGAAACAGCCACCAAGAGATACTATTTCTAGTCAAAGCTGCAATGAATGGGAAGTTCTCCAGGGCCAGCACGTCCCTGTGTGGGCAAAACCACAGTAATGGCATTTTAGCTCTTTTAAAACAGTCACCCAGAATTTTGGTTTCCTGCTCTCACTATATATGTTCTTCACATTTACTTCTTTCTGTGTTTCCCCTTGAAACAAAACAAAGGCAAAATGCTTCAGAAATCTGGAATCTACTGAACAGATATGTGGTATTTTATGAACAGCAAGCAAAGCTAGATCTGAAAAGACCACAGTAGCTGTGGGACATCATGGATACTACAACCATCTTACTGACTTCTTGCACAGTGAGTAGGCTGGAGGTAAATGGCACTGACATTTCCAAGTAATTAGTATGGCTGCATTGCCTTTAGAGACTGCCCTCTCTATTCCAGCACTGGGTGCACGTTCTCATGCACGATGGGCGGAAGAGGGATGTCAGGGGTGACAGTCCCATAAGAGAAGCCAGGTGCCTTGCCCTGTTATTACCTGGCTGTAATAATAGCTACCAACGACTCCACCTGAATGACACAGAGGGGGCCTCATGCACCTCTAAATATTGATGGCCAGGACACAGCTCTCCTACCAGCACTCCCAGTGTCCGTCACGAGCTGAGCCACGTGTGAGTGCAAGGTCTTCCTCCTCCTTGGGCAGCCAGTCACGCTGTCTCCAGCTCACCTGGGAGCTCACCAGCGGCTCCGGTGGGACCTACCACACGGAGTAGGGAAAGGAGAGCCGGCGAGATGCTGATTTTCACTGCACACGCAGGTTGGGGTGGAGGGGTGGCACAGCTGTTTAACAATTATTTAAGCCTAGGACACAAAGCCTAAAAGACCCGATGAAGCCCTGAACCAGGCTCTGGTGGTGGAAGTAGCTTCCCTTGCCTCTGTTTTAATGAGAGAAGACTTTAGCTCCTGAGGCCTTAATACAGTTCATTTAACACATTCGAAAAGGAGCATCAAAATACTCATAGTGAAGGAAAAGGGAGAACAACTGTGGCTTCCAGGAGTGAATACCCCAGACCTTTACAGACTAGACTTCCCCATGGCCTCTTCTAGGGCTTCATGAGCATTTTATGAGCCCACCCTTGCTCTACTCCCTATGGACGATTTTGTTCAGTTTATACTGGGTATCAGCAATCCCGCCCCCCCCCAATATTTATTAGCTGGACCAACAAGCTGACCACACTCACTCCAGGCTGCAGATGTACTAAAACCAGCAAAAAGTGAGGGCCATGCTGCTCCTTGCAGGGCAGTGTGACCTTAGTAAGTCACCTCCACAATTGCACTCTTATTTTCTGCCCCTCTGCCATTTTAAATATTTGCTCAGCCCCAAAGAGTTTTGCTCAGAAGCAGACTCGAGCTTTCCAAGCCATGAGGAACATTGTGGCTCCTGGGGACTGCAGTGCAGCGCAGTGACAACGTCGCCTTCAGTAAGTGACCTGGGAGATGCAGGACAGGGCTTCTGAGTGTAAATCAAGTGGCATACCAGGCACACTCTCCCCTAAAAGGAGATCCACACCACAGCTAGAACTTCAAATTAGCATCTTTTGGTTTAAATAGAAAGGGTCTTACCTCCTGAAGTGAGGAGCAGGCAAGAACAGTAGATTGTACCATGGTAAAAAAGCCAAATCAAACAAAAAGACCCATGTGGAGCACGCCAGAGCTGACTAGAAATGCCAACAGTGTAAGGACTCAGATACCTTCCACTGACAATTTTAAAACATCTGGTTTTCTTCCTATTGAGCAAAGTCAAATACAGGAATCCTCTGCAAAAAGAATGGCGATTCTCACCCGGCTCTGTACATTACACCTGTATCTCAGCCACCTTTTACTCCACAGGGCAATTTCCGTGATATAAAGCTTACACAGACTTACGCGCAGTAATTGGGCACTGCCTTGTAAGAAGTAAGTGTACTTCTAGTTGTTACCTGTGATTGGCAAAATGCTCTTTGAAAATGCAAACACACTCCTGAGAATAATGGTAAGCACCATTCAATCAGGTGCACCACCATTTAGTGGTAAGCACCATTCAATCTCCAGGATGTCAGCTGGGTCAAAAGCTTTCCTTTAGTACACATCCCCTTCTCACAGACGTGTTTATTGATGCCAACACAATTAAAATAGAAGAGAGCCTTCAGGTTAATAGCCGAGGTGGTGCATCTCAATACGCTTCTCCCTCTTTTTTTCCCCTCCTGGAGGAAGATCAGCTTTCTTTGGCGGGATGTTCATAGTGCAGCCTGGCTAACAGCATCCTGGAGATCTCCTAGGACGCACAGATATCCCTGTTCTCCAGTGACCTGCCCTGTCATCTCTACAAAGTCACTTACGTCTCTCTGACCCTTGGCCTTGCCTGTTTCAGTAGGAAGCTCATTCAGCCTTGGTACAACGTATACAAGTGCTTGCTGCGGTCACTATGCACGGAAAAAAATGGGTCCTGCAAGATATTAATTGAGGAGAACCAGATATACAACTCCCATGATTTTAAGCTTGTTCGGGCTCTATCAACAAGGCATGTCTCGGTCAGTCCACTAGAATCGGTGGTTTCACACTGGAAAAAGAGTAGCGTAATGTATCACAAGTTGGGTCCACCTATCTGCATCAGCCTTGTCTGTGATACGGGTACATTCACACAACCAGTTTTACCATTCTCTTTCAGTACCTTTATAGAAATGCAATTTCCCACTCTGCTAGGAGAAAAAAGAAATGTCTTTTCTGATCCCCTAGATAATTTAAAGCACTAGTTGTGGTGCAACAACGTTTGCTCCAGTGATTTGTAACACAAGCCTGACTAGCCGCTCAGCATGTATTGCCAGGGCAAGGGATGTTTTTAATGCAGAAAGCTGCTACATTTATCGGCAGTTGACATGCATGCATTATCGATTCACTGAACGAGGTCCCAGGTGGGAAGCAGCGACTGAGGGTGGCTACGTGAGCCTCCAGCTCAGCAGGAGCTTGTTCCTCAGCTTCCTCCACTGCTCCCATCACAAAGGCAGCCCAAACTCCAGTTCACCGCTTGGCAAAACCAGAATTGGAGCTTTGGGTGGCTCCCGCTTAATTGGCAGATATGTCCATGAGCGATACAGACCCACCAGCTCCCCTTTCAGCAAAGGCATTTCAAAACGGGCACATGTTCTTGGAAAAAAAAATAATCACAAGGATGATTGTCTCTACCTCCATGCTAGTATTGGGGTCAAGGTCATCACACTCTGATTCCTCTGAGCTGTTTGTCTCCTTGTTTGGCAGCATGAAGAGGAAGAAAGAGAACAAGAGATTAGAAGAGATTGGTTAGACAGGGCGGAGCAGCACGGGAGTCGTGAGCAGCACGGAAATGGGTAACAGTATAGGAAATGCTCTAAAAAACCAAACAAAAAACAAACCGACAACGAAACAGGGGAAGCAAAGGCAAAGACATGCTTTTGGCAAAGAAGAAGCAGTGATTCTGCAAGTCGTTCAGGTAGTAAAAACAGCGAGGAAGCAGCAGGAGGAAGAACTGTGGCCGCCATGCTGGCGCAACCGCTTCCCTGGGGCCCAGTCCCTCCGCGCTGACTGCAGGGCTGCAGGGCGGCTGCGCAGCGGGTGCGAGGGGCGCCCGGTGGCAGCGGCAGGGTTCCTCCCTTTGCACATGCCATGGCTGTTTCACTAGGCTTACGAGACGGAAAGCCTCCGCAAAGGAAAGCACTTAATCAGGGGCTCTCCTGGAGAGGGGCAGATCCAAAGGACATGCTCAAGTGCTTTCCTGAATCAAGGCTGGGCTTTGGTTGTGTCAAAATCACAAGTGTTTGCTTGCCTCTGTTGGGAGGGAAAGCCCCAGATTAGTCCTGAGCAGGCCTCATGGTCGGTTTATAGGGATGGATCCTCTGAATTGGAGCACAGAAGTCAGGCACCCAGAGCAGAAGATGGAGATTAACCCCACAGTTCTCAACCTTTTCCATACTGGGAGATCTCAGAGAGAGAGAGACAGACACAGACACACACGCACACACACAGACACACAGACACACGAGACCCTCTCCTGGCAAGACCGAGTCAGCATCTCTTCCCTGTCTGATAACACGGAAAGAAAAAGGTCATTGAGACCATCTCCCCAGACCAAAAATCTTAAGCATCTCAAGGTTGAGAACCCCTTATCTTAAGATGTGGTGAAACGCTGGCCTAAAGAAAACCCATCAACTTCAGTAAGGCCATTGTTTCACCCACTGGCTTTCTCACGGCTGCAGCTGCTCTGACGGAGCTGCAGATTGGGCTAGGTCAGAGGTCAGTAAACGAGTATCGTCCCAATTTTAGGAACAGTTATTTAACCTTATATATAGGGTTTTTTAATGAAGATTACTTACTTGCATGTGGGATGCCAGGAAAAAGAAAACGAAAAACAAAGGCTGCATTTTATCTTGCATGCAAAAATCCTGCTAAAATGGATACTACAAAAAAAGAAAAAAAAATAACTAAAGTGGAAAAAAACAAAAAAAAAAACCCAAACCAAACCCCAAATCACCGCCCCCTCCCTCTCTCAGGAGAGGATGCTATAGGGGGTGAAAGGATGGGAAGCAGGAGAGCAGCACACAGCTTTCAGATGGCCTTACTCACTTTAACAGAGACTTTGTTCCCCAGAATATCCTTGGATTTACGTGGCCCATTGGCTTCATTTTTGCCACTGCTCTCCTTTTCCGCCCGCTTTCTCATGCGCAGGGTATGCCATGAACATGACTTCCTGTTGTACCAAAAAACGCAGCAATCAAACGGCAAATCATAGCAGGAAGGAAGGATTTGGAAAGGGGAACCAGCATCCACATTTGCGATTACTGCAATTCCCTAGAAGGTGAAAGCCACTGGCAACACGCCTATCTCAATCTGAGCAACGAGAGTTGAAGTTAAAAACCAAACCAAACAGTTCTGCGAAGCAGATGTTGCGCCACACTTGCTGTTTAAATGCATGGAGCAGGAAAAAAATGCCCATGATGGAAGCAGGCAACTAGAACTTGCTCATCTGGTTTCAGGGACTTTGTCTTGCATTGCCACAGACAGAAATTTATTTTATTTTTGCTACAGTTAAAAGGTCAATTCGGTCCTCAGTCGTGTTGGTTAAAAGCAGTGAAACAAATGTAAATACGTGAGAACGGTCTTAATAGGTTACTCAGTAGAGCAAATAAAAAAAATTTAAGAAATTCGAGGTGTTGCTCCCTACATATTGCTGAGAACATGAATAGTTCAACAAACAGGAGCTAAATCATTAACTTTCCAAGAGATAAGTCATTTCCCAGAATGACAAGCTCTGCTGTGCCTCTGAAGACCAAGAATTTCCCATTTGATTTTGCCAATCGGGTTAGAGAGGACATCAGTCAGTCCATGGTTTTTGGCTAGCATCACAGCAGCCACGACTTCCAGAATATTTTTCACCCCTCATTACTGCTCCTATGTATGACCTTACTCTTGGAAAAAAACAGTAATAGACCATATCACCCTTTGTAAGAGCAATGCTGTGTTGACAACAGAAATTGCATATCAAAGCAGACATAAAAAATTAAGAAAAAACCAAAACAGGTCTCAATATGGATTTCATTTGGTTTAAATAGTGGACAGGTTGGGGGGGATTTGGGAAGGGGTATGTTGTCCAAAGCAGAAAGCTCTCAAAACAGCAGTATGATGAGCTGGGATCCAGGTTCAAAGCATCTGCCCACCTTTAAGTCATGCAAATTTGATTTGCATGTTTAAGCCCAATGTTTGGCACATGTCATGTCTACAGTACCTTGATACATTTTACAAAGCAAGTTGCATGTAATCCAACGATCACCTGCGATGCCAATAAAACGCAGTATGTTAGCAAGGTAGGACTCAAAGGATGCCCCACACAGCCGACGCTCCCCCACGAACACTGCGTCTGATTCCTACGTGGGTTTTGGTTATACTTCAGCACCTGATGGGAGCTGTACAATAGCTCAGATTTTTAAAAAAGTAAACTGACGGCCTCCCACCAGCTGGCTGCACTGACACAAGACTCAGCTGGGTCATAGCGACTGTTTTTGCAACCGGGGTTAGTGTCTCCACTGCAAACAGCTGGCACGGGCAGTCGTGTTTGAGCACAAGGAGCACCAGAGCACCCTGCCTGTCTCAGCTGGACAGTAAGTGCTGTCCGATACTTGGGCGTTTCTGGAGGAGGTCCAAATTAGATATGCAGAGCGGGAGAAGTTATTCACCACTTCAGGATTGTTATGTTTTCCTTTAAGATATGGTGAGAGTCAAGGCCGTGGCTGATGGACGCCCTGACCCTGACCTATCGGTGAATAATACATGGCGCCAACACTACTGGATTGACCACATATTTTGTGTACAGTATTTGTCAACAGAAGAAACAATTTTATTACTTATACTAATTAGGCAATATGATCTGGGAGACTAGACAGGGCTGAAGATAACACCTGCTCCAGGTCAGTTTTTACCCATAGGACTGCTATTATTCAAGCATCGTTTTGGTTTCAGAGTTGGTTTAGCTGTTTGAGTCTGAAAACATGATTTAAGACTTTAAATCTCACTGCAGTGAGAAAGAGAGAAGCACAACACATGTGTTTTTCAATTCTGGTACGCCTTCCTGGCCACAATTCATACGACTACATAATTTGACGCAGAATTTGACTGTACAGCTGCCATGAAATCAGAGTCTTCACCAGGAGCCTGGTGCCGTGGATGAACGTAAGGGCACGTGGTTGCGTATCGTGGTTAGAGAGGAACCTGGGAACGGCCGTGGCGGATGCGCAAGAGACGTGCTAAGCAATTCCTTTGGCTTAACATGCAATTCATAGTAGTGTTCCTTACTGACTGACAGGTAAAGTCATCATTTCTCTTAACTGAAACTGCAGCAGAGATCAAATTATTATTTTTAGTGAATCTGTCGCAAAATCTTTCCTCGTGTTTAATTCTGTGCCTCGAGGTACTCGTGTAAGGTAACACAATTTGCAGCATACATCATGCATTACCGCCTAGTCATTTTAGATGTTAAAAGAAATCAACAGGTATTACTGAAAAGAGGGTTGTACCTTCTGTATTTAATACCAAAAAACCACTTTCTTGCATTAGTCATTTCAGACTGACAAATTTCTAAAAATCAGAAAAGAAAAATATATATCCACACATTTGTTAAATAAGCAACAAAATGTTATAAACAAACAAACAAAAAAAACCAAAACCAAAAAAGGGTCCAACTAGTTCTTTTACCTCATTAAAACATGCTCATGGTGAAAATTTATTTTACATATTTAAAATAGTACATTTAAAATTAGTTACATTACAGGTACAATGATGAACATTGCGACTATCCATTATATTGCACAACCTGACTTCATCAATATGAGTTTGTTTCTTTTCTTTTTTTTTTTTAAATAGTGCAAAATACTTTATACAGGAATGTACTTGGATGGGGGTCTTGCAAACCAAAAAATATATTACAAAAGTTACTGCGAACAGAAAAAAAACCAAACCAAACCAAAATAAAAAAAAGATACAAGCTGTACAAGGAAATTGCCATAGACAACAAAATCTCTCCTCCTTGAGAAGCGAACCTCAGTCCAACACGGGGCCTGGATTTTTTTGTGGGGTTTTTTTTGCTAGATGCTGTTATAACCAATATATAGATTAGTAACTTAATACAACATAAATATAAGTCCAGTCCAAGCAGGTCCATGTTGGTGTAAAATGGTGTAACATAAAACATGTCTTTAACCGTCTATGGTTTTATTTCTCTCCAAAGTATCAACAAAACCCCACAAAATGAAAATAAGCAAAACCCGAGCTATCCGCCATGGCTGCCCGACGCTGTGGATTGACCACTCAGCTTGTTCCAATGGCACTGTAGATAAAAATCAGCAGGAATTCCCTACCATTTGGGTTTGTTTTGTTTTTATTTATTATTTTTTTCCTCAAAAAATCCACATAGTGCTCCCAGTGAAGCCAACATGGCACTTACTTGATGCTTCCGTCGCTATTATCTGTGGTGGATTTAGTGAGGGGAGCCAAGATATTGCCGGGGATCCATCCTTCAGCAGCCGGAGAGTGGTCGTTTGCAGGCTGGTACACCAGGAACATGTTCTGCTGGTTGATAGCAAGGATCTGAACCACCTCTCCTTGATTCACACAGATCTCATCCTCCTTCAGTGCATAGTAATCTTTAATCACCACCATGGAAGAGGTCCCATTGCACCCTCCCAAATCAGTCTGTGAAAACGGACACAACAGAAACCGGTGAGCAGGCGGCGCCGAGGAACCTGCCTTTTCCAGCAGCAATCCCACCACTTCATTTCCATCCTAACTGTACCAGGGAAAAAGATACAAAACACTTAAAGTTCACAATGGTAGAAAAGGATTTTAAGGATCTGAAAGGCGGCAGTAATCTCATACAAACCAGCCTCCTGTTTCATATCAGATTTCACAGTGCCCCAGCCACGTTCTCATTTGTGTGGTGTTACAGATGAACAATCTGTGCTGAGCCAAGTGGGGGGAAAGACCAACGAAGGCTCAATGTTAGAAGCCGAATGAATACTCACATATCTCATGATCTTAAATATAGGTCATATTGGAAAGTGGCTTTGGTCTACCGCAGCCAGCAGCAGGGTCCAAACACCACTGATGGTTGCTGACTCTCGGGTGGTTTGTGTGCGGTGCACATGCACCCCAATTATAACCTTCAACTGGCACCCTGCGAGCTGTTACGTGGGAAAAGGCCTAAACTCTTCTAGACCATCAGAGCAGACCCCTTCAGGAATGGGTGGTGAATGGATATTAGAGAAGCCTGAATATTGCTGTTGCCAGTACTGCAAATGGAAATTCAGTTCATCAGGTCTGCAAACACAGTGCCCTGAAAAACACTGGGATCAGCGCTCCAGGCTCCAGCGTCAGGCTCTGTCTCCATTTCCCAGTTGAAGTGCCACCTGTCTGGACGTCAGAGCTTTCACCATCTCCAGTTAATCCCAAATCACATTTTACACCATTGCTTCAGTATGTTGATTCCTCTTGACCTGGTTAGCTGATAATTAAAGCTAACTTCACAGATCATCTATGGTATAAGAAATGGGCTATGAGATCATGTTTTATCAGATGAGCTCAGTACCTTGCTTTGTTCATACTTGTCTCCGGGCTGTGAGTGTTCATACCCTGTGCTGCCGTTGGAGGTAGATATCTTCAGGGGTGGGAGAGATGGGTTACGGCTTGTAGCCTTCAAAGGCTTCTCAGACCCTACTGGAACAGAAGAATAGGGTCTGCTGTTGGGCTGAGGGACCCTACCGGTCTGGGGCCTCAGCACTGCTGAGCTACTTTCTTTGCGTTGGTACTCTATGGGAGACTGTAGCGCTGCAAAAGAGGACAAGAATTAGCTATATGCTTTCAATGACCTTGCAAAGGGCTGCAGAGAGCGTGCGCGGTGATTCAATCGGAACAGACCCATAAGTTGCAAACCAAACAGGAACAGGAGATGCCACCCATGGAAGCACACAGCGCGTTCGTAGCTAGATGAGACACAAGCATTTTACGTTGTACTGCGCGTGAATCGAACACAGCACTCCACGCTGCTGCGAAGAACAGCTTCTCTAACCTACACAGTGGGCCAAAATATTTGCCATTCATAGCATACGTAATTGCATTCATTTTCTTTGAAATTCCACAAATTAATCGCACCCTGTAGTCAAAATAAATGAAAGCCTGAATAAGAGATGCACAGCTCATTTGCAGTGCATTTTGCTATCATCAGAAAACACAGGTCAAGAGCCGTAAGTCTCATTTGTATATTCCCAAGAGAGTATGACTACTAAATACTCTTCAGACACGATGCACTGCAACTTGGCTCTCTATGTGCTTTCTATATTCATTACTTTGGTTCAAGCAAACTGCTGGAAATGACCAGCAAGTGAGGAAGTATAGATGGCATGAAGTCATTAATCCTAGCAGTCCAGACCTCTCCAGGAAACACCCACAAGCAACATTAAACAGCTTCAAAAGCCTTAAAAAAAAAGTTTGCTTGTGAGAGTGTACATTTCATAGTCATGGAGAGAGCTTACACTGGGAAAAGGAAGGATAAAAATGCCAGATGGTAAAGAAATAAAGAATTTGTTATGTTTGGAGGAGAAGGGACCAGGGCTGGGACTCACAGCGAATGAGAAAGGAACAGATTTGCTTGGCTCAGACTACCATCCCCAGACCTATGGGTTTGGGTTTTGCGTGTCATGTGGCTTTAATGGATGATTTACAGTCAGTTAATACTGTGTACATGCACCAGACTAAACCTCCTGGAATGCAGAGAGACTAGTCTAGCAAGAGGCAGACGGAGGACATAATGTCACAGCATCAGCCCAACCAGGGAACCACAACAGAAGGAATGTCTTTCCCAACAAGAGGAAAAGGAAAGAAAAACAGAAAGGCTGAGCACCACCCAGCATACTCTCTAGCATTCCCCTTCCAGAGAAAGGCAGGGCTACTCCAACAACAAATCACTTAATACTGAGGAACAAGAGACTGGGAGGATGTCAGAACACCATTTTCTCCAAAAGGGCACACACATGGACCTGTAGCAATCTGGAAGATTACTTGGCTCCAAAACCTACACAGTGACCCTTGTCACAGAAGTGATTCATATTTATGCCACAGTGACTACCAGTTTCACTCGCTTACCTCAGCTGCGGCTGAAAATGGTTTGGTCCTGCTGCAGATCAGCCATTGAGGAGAAGGAAGGTTGGGGAGAACTTTGACAGTGATTTTGGCAGTGACATTTTTCTAGTATATACAGTAGGTTAAGCTGCGAGGCCTTTAGACATAAGACCCGAATGAATACTTATCTATCTATCTTGAAACAATCTATCCTACTCAGTGCTTTTAAAGGGTATTTAGTTGAGTGTCCACTTGTGACTACTAATTCCACCGTTAACTATCACAGCAATGCCTGGCATCCAGCCTCCTGTTCAACATCTGTTAGTATTCTTACGGGCTTCTGGCAAAAATCAGTGCGTGCTCTTTTTCTCTCTCAGCCTCCGCCACAAAACATGATTAAAAAAAAGGTACAGATCAATGGCATTTTCCTTATGAAATATATCCATCAGTGAAGTATTTTCTTTACAGCTTCCTTCTTAAAGGAAAAAGAGAGAACAGTCACTATAGCCAATCGTTTGGTGCACAGTCTGTTTCTCAAGCTTAGCAGCTTTTGCTTTTCCAAGGAAAAATATGAAAAGCTTGAATATTACAGTGTAACCACAGCACATTTTACACTGATGAACTGTGGATGCCAATACTGTGCTTTGTACATAGCCCCTTACTCTTTAGGGCTTCCCTGTTGAAGAGAGAAAATCAGAGACAGCTTGGGCAAGAACTCACAGGGAATATTTTGTTATTAAGTTTATGCAGCATTGACTCAGTGTGGATCTAATATGATTTTAAAGACAGAAAACATCCGCTTTAATGAAAAGCAAAGCTAAAGAACGTATTTAAAGATTAGTCAGCCTCAATAAGATTACATCCTAAAAGCCACTTAAATTGTTCTGGACTGGACAGGCTCTACTGGATACAGTATCATTTTCTTGGATCTTATTTATAGGTTTAAAGTAAATCCTTAAGCCTGTGTTTTAATATAAATCTATTTTTACTTCTAGCTTTAGAGATACTGACGATTATGTTCCTAACCCACCAAATTCCTTGCTGGCCTCACAGAAGACAGGCTAAGTAGGGGCTATGAAGATGCTTCAGTAGACAAAGGGGCTCACAGGGCAGTAAGTCCTGGGAGGATAGGAAGGAATATATAAAAAATAAAACAATGAGTAAGAAAGATGTGGAAGGGACACAAACCCACTGCGGTAATGTCTGTGGAGTTCTCACAAAGTTTTAAACAAAAATTTCTGTAGCTAACCATTAGTGGAACTTATTTTTATTCCAATAATCCCTCATTCAAAGCCAACTGCACTGACACAAAACTGGCCAGTTTTGGTACCAACTGGTCAAACTGGAGAACTCAGACTGCTCACCAATGCATCTCACCGATGTATTTAAGGAAGCATTTTACAGTGGTTGTATGAGGCCCTTTCTATTCCAAGTCACGAAAACCTAATAGCAAGTTTTGGAATCACAGGTGAAACACTATCTCCCTTCTCGGCTCAGCCAGAGTTTTCGAACTGTCACAAACAGCTTTTGCATGTAACCCTTTCCCAGTTAACTGCTGAAAAGTAAAACTAAGCTAAATTAAAATTTTAAAAGGACTACAAAACCTCCACATTGAAGAAAAGGGAACTTTTGTTTTGACGTGAACTGAAAGAGCCTCTTCAGATTTTGCAACAAAAAAATCCACAAAATCGAACACCAAAACCCGAAAATCAAAAAAGCTAACAGATTGTGCCAAGCCAAAACATTTTGATTCAAACAAATAAGTTTCATTATTGAACATGTATTAAGTTTTTCAATATAGAACTCTTTTCTAATACAAGCTCCATAAAAAAATCTGTTTTGAAATGAATAGTACAAAACAATTTTGGAGGCTTCCAAAGTAGTAATTCCCACTTTGTTGCTTCCAAACAAACAAAGAGATATTATTTTTAATTTTTTCCTCTAGTCCTAGTTCCTCCTCTTTCCCTCATCCAATCATGAGCAAGAACAAGCTAAAATTGTTAACTAAATTACTCTGTATTTTCAAAATCCACACTTTTGTTGATCATGCGTGGGTTTTGATTTTTTTTAAGAAACACAGCTTTAATTTGAAATATTATTTCAAACCACCCTGAATCTATTCCTAAAACAAAGCTGACATTTTGGAAAGGCCCCTGTTCATGCACAGCTCCCATGGTTCCTAGGAGAAACAAGCCCAGACGTTTCCTTGCCCTCTCTTTCATTTTTGGTTGAAAGCAGCTGCTGCCCCGCCAAGTTAGGACCTGTAAGGGGTGGATGGTGAGGCAGCCTTTGTCCCACCTCATGTCTTCAGCTTGTAGCACATGGTGATGTTGAATAGGAGGTTCCTGGGGATAAGCTGTGCTCTAAGTGGCAGATACTGTGCAGACACAATGGCAACCTGGCTTCAACATGGTCTTGGGAAGGGATTAGATTTAAAATCTCCCCGTAGAATGGAAAGCACCAGGCAATACAGCCCTGCAAACCCCAGCATTTTTAAAGGATCTTGCACAGAAGTACCACCAAAGGCACATCATTGATGGAGGGACTTGAGATTTGAACATGAACTTGACTGATATACACAGGGCAACTGCTCAGGGACCCACCACCTATTTGAGCAGGGAGCCGGTAGACTGCCAAAAACCGTCCATAAGATGCTGCTAATGGAGCCAGGCCAGAATGACCTGCAGTCTTTAACGCACGATGGGGCTCCAGCAGCTTCTCAGGGTGGGCTCCAGGGCCACACAGCAGTTCCGATCAGGCTTGCCTGGCCCTTCTCCCATCCTTCACCTTCCCACCAGGCAGACCTGGCATACAGGACAGAGACCTCTATACAGTGGCACCAAGGTGGTCTCTTTTCAAAGACCAGCTGTAAATTATAAGGACTTTCTCATGTACTCTGTGGATACCGCTTGACCGAGAGCTTAATGACAGGCAGACTGGGCTCTTGTTTTCTGCTTCAGATTTTCCTTATGAAAAGAAATTGCTGAATGTTTTTAGCCTGGAGAAGATATAGCAGCCTTCCAGTACCTAAAGGGGGCCTCCAAGAAAGCTGGAGAGGGGCTTTATACAAGGGCATGCAGTGACAGGACAAGGGGTAATGGCTTTCAACTGAAAGCAGGCAGATTTAGATGAGATATAAGAAATTCTTCCCTATGAGGGTGGTGAGGCACTGGAACAGGTTGTCCAGAGAAGTTGCGGATGCCCCATCCCTGGAAGTGTTCAAGGACGGGTTGGATGGGGCTTTGAGGAATCTGGTGTAGCAGAAGGTGTCCTTGCCCGTGGCAGGGGGGTTGGAACTAGATGGTCTTTAAGGTCCCTTCCAACCCAAACCATTCTATGATTCTATGTTTTTCTCGTAGAGGGAACAAAGACACAAAGATTCTAAATCCCGGTTAGTGTCACAGTTTCGGAAACAGTACAAAGATCATGTACGTACCATTTAGGAAATCTCTTTGTGTGTCCAGGACCTGGTTGATGTCCTGTACCCAAGCTTGTTGAATTTCTGGATTAGCTGCCTGTAAAATGACTCTCTCTGATGTTTCCCGGCTCATTAGAGCAAACTTGCAGGGATCATTGTCCACATTTTCTTCAATGATAAGGTAGTTCATCTGAAACAAGCCAAGGTAAGCATGTATTACATGGAGCATGATTTAGCATTACTCAAGAATCAGAATAAAATTGTTGTGAAAAGTTCCTGAAAATAATTGAGTCCAATAACAGACTGTCAGATCATAATCAGAAGAATCTGCCTCATCCAGATTTAGGCAGATAAATCTGAAGCTTAAATATGATGCTTAATAAAGCTGTGACAGATGTACCAGACATCCGCCTGACTTGTCTTGAATTACAACTTCTATTTTAAGGTAACATAGACCTGACTGATGTGCTAATAATTTACTGTAACCCAGAAATAGAGTTAAAATGTTCCTATTAAGATGTTAATAAAGTCTATCACTTCTCCAATTTAAATAAGTGTTTACATTTCTTATCCTCCATGGGAAAGTCTCAGTCATTAGAGTATTTTTAAAATGGAATGGACTGTGCACAAGGATATACCAAAAAAAAGAGCAATTCTCCCCTAATGCTCCAACAGATCTTCTTATTTCTAGCAGATTACAGTCATCTCTCTGCAATCACTTCACTTGACTGTAGTCACAGATACTCTTCCTGGAAATCTCACAGATGGCAATTTCAGCTGCTGTCCTGCACTTCTAAGGCTTCTGTTTAAGTGTACCCGTAACTTTAACTTTTCCTGAGCTATTCATGTCCATGATAGTAAAAAAGAATACGTTGGCATAGCCTTTGGCGGGGGGGGGGGGGGGGGGGGGGGAGAGAGAGAGGGAGTCTTCATGTCGAAAGTAGACAGCTCCAAAGACTGAGGCAATAATGTCCCTCTAGAAGAGGTCTATCTCAAATTGCTCTGAATATTTGTCAAGGTATGGAGAGATCCACTCCACATCTGAATACTGACCAGCATTCAAACTGCAAATGGAAGAAGCCTCTTCCTTCTCTTCTGGGGGTCCCTGTGAAGTTAGAGAGACAGGCAGGAACTCCTTTGTCATGGGGACAAGGAAAGGGACAGACAGTGAGCCTGGACAGTGCTCTTCCTCTTGCTCCTCTGGTTGATAGCCAAAGCAAGCAAGTCAATCCTGATATGACTCCAGGAAAAAGACTTGTAGGTCAGAGTCCCTAACCTCCTATTTGTGTCTCGGGGAGACGCATCTGCCAAGGCTACCCACTTACGTATTTGGAGAGTCTGAAAGGTATCCAAGTGAGATGTATCCAAGAAGGGACGTGCTATTTCTGAACGCTAACTACCTCACTGCATAAAGAAGGGTTCTTCGCTAATGTAGGACAACATGATGTAGGACATTGCAGGGGGGTTGGACTAGACGACCTTTAAAGGTCCCTTCCACCCCAAACTATTCTATGATTCTATGATGAAGGGTGGTGAGGCACTGGAACAGGTTACCCAGAGAAGTTGTGGATGCCCCACCCCTGGAAGTGTTCAAGGCCAGGGTGGATGGGGCTTTGAGGAATCTGGTCTAGCAGAAGGTTCCCTGCCCGTGGCAGGGGGGTTGGAACTAGATGATCTTCCAACCCAAACCATTCTATGATTCTATGATGAAGCTTCTATCACAGTCTGAGTGTGACAGACCTTGGAGAACAATATTTGGGATCCTCATCTCCCTGACAGACCAGAACAGCTGCATTTCAAGTCATATGCACTTTTTACTCTAACGGAGAGACCTCAGTGCTCAGCAGTGGCTGTGACACAGAGGAAAGAAACGGCATCTCCAGTGCTGGCCAGGTCCTTTTGCTGTGTGGGAGGATGCGACCAGCAGGAAAACAGTCTACATCTCTCAGGGAGTGTCTCCCAGAGAACTGGACAACCATGACTGCAGATGGTATCAAAGCTAGCCAAAGATGGCTAGTCAGTCCTGATAACTGTTGCGAAGATGGGTTCAACCTGCCCAGCAGGATCTTGTCAGCACTCAAACCAAGGTCAAAGAAACTTGGTCCTAGCTGACAGTGTAAAGCCTCCTCAAACTCTGGCTCATGAACTCAGCCTAGACGCAATTTCTGGATGCCCACTTTTAGGGCAGGGTTATGAAAGACAGGTGATGAGACAGCCTGTTTATGTGACACCTTTGGACAAAGTGCCTCTTGCCAGGGAATCACCCAGCTCAGGTTGAGGCTCCACTGCAAGGTGAGGATGCCTGTGGCACAGGGAGGCAGGGAACGGTCCTGCTATAGGGAATGGCCCTGCTCCACTACGGGCCACAGCTCATCTCTGTGGGAAGGCACAAGAGAAAAGCAAAAGCAGCCAGGAGCTGAAGCAGGGGCTGGGAGGCGGGATGTGAGAGCTGCCGGCACACAGACTCCACGCGGCAGTGGGGGAGATGCACATGGAGCCACTGGGGATCCCACACTTTCTGTAGGCACTCAACAGGAGAACAAGCTGTTTGCCAAATGGAAGAAAAGAGGGACTGGAAAATTATCACACAAAAATTTTAAACTCAGGCAGTGGGAACAGCATTACTTTCATAGGCTGTTTAACTAGAAAAGCAACTCATACCCTTGAGGCAAGCTAATTTTATTGACATTAGGAGAGATTTATTTTTCTCTCTTTATCTACAATATACAGTTCAGGAATTGTTTCCTGCAGATAAAAGCCTCATTGTTATACATACAATAAACTGAAGTAAAAATGATTCATGTTATTTCTATCTCCAACTTTAATAATGATTTAAATCAGCAATAAGATAAAATCAAAGCTGATCATCTAAATCATGATGATTGTTTATTTGTACACTTTAGGTTTTTCCTTTATAGCTTATTATTTGGTTGGAAACGATGAAATACACTGACTTGCAAATGGATATAGGCTTTTCAGTAAATGCTGCAGTTTCTGTCAGCCAAGAAGATGCCTTCATTTCAGTAAATATGCTGTTTATCATAGATTTGTTTAGTTATATATGGTTAATATGCATTATTGCACCTGATATTGTTCTCTTCTATTTCATATTAATATAACATTTAAAATTTAAAGCAAACACAACGCATTCTCCCACATCTCTTTTTAACCTCTATCTTTGAAAAGGAAACCACTGCCAGACTGGTTTCTCAGCTTTAAATGATCAAGACATTCAAATGAACCAGTGACTTTGCTCTTTCTGCAGGCACAGCAGAGGCTGTTCTACCAGGAGAGGTGTAGCATTCATTCACCTTCACTTACCATTTCAGAGGTTAACTTTGCATTTGTTAAACAAGCATAAAACCCCTTAAACAAACAAATAAGTATTTTCCCTGGTTACCTTCAGTTTTTACTTTTAGTCCCAGCCCCATAATCTGGAAAGATTTAGAACCAAAATTAATTTCTTAAAACTTTCTTTATAGTTTAGCTGGTTTTATAATTCCTCATAGCTGCAGTTTTAGAACGGTGTGTGGTTTTGTTTGCTTTTGAAATAGTTCTGTCTTCTTGCAACATTCACATTTGTACTAAGAGCCCTCCCCCATTAGGGAGACTATTTCCAGTAATGTCACATAGAGGCTTAATATTGACTTACAGTTTGGCCTAAGATGACTAGTTTGGATACTACACCTTCCCCTACCTTTTATGATCATACTTAAAAGCAACTATTGTATACTTCCTTTGACTACTGCAGGCTTTGTAGCAATATTTGCTAACTCAGAGCTATGAATGACAGAGGACCTGCCCTGGCTGTGTTCCTTGTAAAAATTACCCAGTAAATTTAGACACCCAGTGGTTTATTTAGAGACAGTCTTAAATGACTTCTAAATCCACTGAAAGGTAAATGCAAATGTTTTCTGCAAATTGTTGTCCACCTATGACAGGATGGACCAGTCTCACAGTATAGAAAATTGGTAAGATTTCCTTATGTGACCACCAAACAGAATATGCCTCTCCCTCTCTAGTTCTTACCTTTATGCTCTTCTTGAACATGTAGCCTGGCGTTAAAGATCCTTTTCTAAGAAGTTCACTGAAGATAACTATCTGCTCAAAGAGAAACACCCTACGCTCCTTCGGTCGAGACTGAACGCCAGAATCCTGCTCCGTCACATAGAAGGTGTCCTGCTGCAGCAGCTTGCCTTGAGCTGTCAGCTTGCCCTGAGAAGCAGACAAGGTACTAACATTACAAACCCCGACCCACCATGATCCCACAAGATGATCTGCTATGTTTCATGCAGTCCAAGTTTTCCAAGCAGCACTGAATTCATGTGAGACATATCCCCTCTAAGTTATCAAAGCACCAATCTTGTAAATCAATAGCTCAGTTCAAGGAAAATAAAATAGGTTTTCTTTGTTTTTATTGCCACTGATTGTGCATACAAAACCAAAAGCAAAAGGTCTTAAGTAGACTGTTTTGTATACTTCATTTCAAACAGTGTTCCCATTATGTAGTTTGTTACTGTAGTGCCTTGGATTCCCTCTAGTCACGAGCTCTCCATCACCCCTAAGTCAGGAGTCAATGACACAACACCTCTGAAGGTGCAAAAAACCAGGACCTACCTGTTTGCAGGAATGCTACAATGCATAAGACGGTAAGACAAACTTGACTTTAATTTGGAGATAAGACATCTCACCAGGACTGCCGAAGTCTACATTGGCTTCGTTACAAACCACAAGCTGTAACCTGTGGGGTTATAACTCAAAAGTCCCCTCCTGGATGTTGCCAAACTCAGAGGGAGCTGTTAACACACTAATGCTAGGTGACCTGACTAATAGGCAGAGCAGTCTGGTTCACCACTTATTTTGCTCTGGCAATAGATATAAGAAGTCTAATTCAAGCTTGCAAAAGCTTTTACAGACCTCGCATTTTGAAGAGACAATAGATAGATTGTCACAAGTTTAGAGTAACAGGTATATCAACCCCACCTTCGAAACCTCACCAAAGCATGCAGCTCAGAGCTGGAGAAGAACAAGCACTAGATAAACAGCCTGGAGCAGGGCAGACTGTGGAGGCAATCATAGAAAGATAAAACACCTTTCCTTACCCGGTTGTTATTATAAGCAGAATGCAAATGCATACCTCAAAGCCTTGGAGGCGACCCAGGTTCATCATATCATTGCAACGTTTCGGTACAAGGCACATTAATTCGACTGCTTTCTGTTGAGGAAAAAGGATGTTGTATTGTTACAAGAGAATCAGAGGGTTCCTAAAAGGAAAGCGTCAAATAATGAACTTCAATAGCACGATCACTGCTAACAGTTATTCATGGTGAGGCCCTCATGCACTGAAGGTGTACGGTAATGTCTAAAAGAGGATAGTGCACCTACAATGCAGGACCGTGCCTTCATCTTTTACTTCTGACTTAAGCTAGAGAGAAATATGACATTTAGAATGCCAGCGGGATCTTCAACTATTGTCAAAGGAATACTAGGGTTTTCATTTCTCCATATAAAGAGTCATTAGATAACGTAGCACTATTGTCTAGGACTTGAAACGTACCTCTATATCGGAGCACTCCAAACCAGCTTTTTCACTGTACCTCAGGAAGTCCTGGAGAAAGCAGAAAGGTTTGTATTAAGGCACTTCAGAAAGAGAAAACAAAAGATGCCAGTTTGAAAAAGAAAAAGCATATTCAGCATGTGATTTTCTGAGAAGGAATTTGCTAATATTAATAAATGAATCTTCAGAGGTTGCTGAACGTTATAACCACTTTATAGATATGGAAAAGGGGTGTGGATGATTGCTGAAAACATCACAGAAAAAAGACAGAGCTGGGATTAGCCCTCGAGAATGCTGACTTGGTCCCTGTCTTAAGCCACAAGACCACACACACTTGAAGATTTTTCTTTTCCTTTTGGCATTTCAGGGAACATGCCCCTGCCTCTTTGCTAGTGTGCAATTACCAAACTGTGGGCTGATGGCAGCCTGCTTGAGAGTAGCTCAAAAAAGAGAAGAAACCAGCTCAGAGCCCCAGTACTGCTGGAGATGACAAGGTATGGTTCAGACACGCCTAATTTCAGATATTAGCTTGAGACTCCTAGGGATGCATTTTCAGAAATGCTGAGTAGTTGGCATTGTGGATGAAGTCGGCAGAAGCCAGAGTGGTCAGACTCCTTGGGAAAAAAATTGTGGTGGGCTCCCCAAATTTTCAGACATCAGAACATTCTGGAAATAAGTTTCTCAAGCAATTTGAAAAGATATATTCAGAAATGGAGGCTACAGTGTTTATCAGAATCATACCATTCAGCACCAAAGACAGGCTTTATTAACACTCCGGTGCATCTTTATTGCAATTTTAAAAAATTGAATGAAAGTTTGTTCTGAAACTTCAGGGGAAGAAAATTCCTATTTGAAGTTTACTCTTCTATAAAAAAATTCCAACGGTAAATTAAAAAAAAAAAAATCTTTTGATTATCATCCATTGCAAACTACTCCCACAGATGTGACCCTCCTGCTCTCTGGACATTTTCCATGGGACTCTGTCATTGTATACCCATGTTTAAGCAGACTCCTCTTTCCTCTTAATTTGATGAAGTTATTCCTCAGTTAAAACTAAGGCTGATTTAAAATAACAGCATCTAATGCAAGATGCAGACTATAGTTTAGTCCAAACTGCATCTTTCCACTCACCTTGAGAAGAAGCTGATATTTAGTTATTCTTTGAATGGGTTTGATCAGAAAGTCACTGATGGTTAGCCGTTGGCTTATTTCCTGTTGAACCTCCTAAAAATTGAGGATTAAAAACAATTGCAAACAATCACAGAGTAAGACAGAAAACATGATAAAATGCCCCAGCAGAGACTTATTTCCACAGAAAGTTGGTCTGTTCTTAATCCTTTGTTTGCAAGAGGGAATTTTAGAGGATTTAAAAATCTGGCATATCCTATTTAGGCAAGGAGTGGGTAAAGTCATGACCGAGCTGCAAGGCGTTGGAAAGCACAGGATCCCTTCCCCCTTTGAGCTGACCGAGCAGGACTGCGAGCTCTGGAGACCACTCTTTCCACTGCAGCGGGGATTAGCTCACAAACAAGTCCTGCAGAGCATGCCTCATGCCCTTGGGTGAAACGAAACATCTTTCCCTTGTTAAACAACCTTCTTTCACATTAATATCTAAATGTGTCTAGTTCCAAAGATTTCTTGAACCAGACAAAGTTATTGGGAATTTATGAGAGGCACCACCCAGCTCCAACAACTTTTACCTCCTCCCCTGTTTGCGGACTACAGATTAAAAAGTCTTATTTTATTTTGGACAGAAATCAATGCAGTTGTGGTACTCTGAGGGCCACAGTCAGTTATTACTGGATTAAATATTTATTAGAAATTAACAATTTGAGAATTTGAAATAAATTAAACAATAACATTTTTTCCCCATAGCAGAGACTTTAGCAGCAGTGCAGCATCAAAATAGATAGCTATTCCAGGGTTTGTTTTAGACAAACCCCACAGGTTACAGAATAGTCTACCTGACTAGGACTCACAGCTGTAAGCAGCAGTAATGTATAATGAGCCATGCTTACCTCAAAGTATGCCTCATACTCAGCTACTATATATTCAGATCGTGGCTTGTTTTGGCAATATACCACATACATGTGTAATCGCCGCTCCTGTGAAAGCAAGAGGCACAGCAGCCCGGTGAGATATTGGCTACCGTTTTGTTCTGCTATTAAAAGCTGGCAGAAAGTTACTGTGATGTTCTGCTTGGTCTTCCTTATTTTTGGTTTAATCGAAGATTTAGTTTGCTCAAGTAGGAAAGTAAATTGGTAACTGGTTCTGTACTCTACTTCTGCACCTTAGGCAAGGGGAGGTTTCCATGGGGGTAGCCAGTTAGAGATGTTGTCCCCCACACTGGTAGGTCTGAAATTTGCTATAGAGTTGTGCTCTGGCTAATATCACCCAACCATGTCAATCATAGCAGTTGGCAAGTACCTGCCATAATTATATTTTGGCAGACGTCCATGGCCACATCAATTTTGCCCCCAAAATAAGAAGTCTGCAAGAAGGCAATGATTAATGCTTTAGATCAATCCAGCTGCTCACTGAAGATGCATAACTATAGGGCTACTTTATGTTTAAATTAAATTTAGACATGTAAAAGTATCAAGTTGACACAAGCAGATATTTTCGGAAAGGAGTCACCACATTCTAAATAACAATTATACTAGAGACAGGTAACAAAATAAAACTTACATGCTTAATAAAAAGCTGTGCTAAACGGTCAGGTTCTTGAAGACATTTTTCCAGTTCAGCCAGGAAAAAGCTGAAAGAAAGGATATCATCATTTCAGAATATTTCTTTAGGTCATCCCAGCAGCAAACTAGTTGTCCTTCAGATATATCAGTGCAATTTTAGCTATAGTATTCAATAATAAATGAAAAGGTAAGCTTGGCTTCAGCCCTTAATGGTGGCATTTCTAAAACATTAGATGAGAGCTGTGAAATATGGAGGTCTTGTCTTGCAAACTATCTGATCTTCTTTACTATTACGGTGGTTTCGATTTTTAAAAAGTGCCAATTACTATCTAATTGCAAGAGTTGCTTTCCTTCACTGAGAACTCCTGAAGTAAAACTTTTGCATATACCCAAACGCCTGTGAAAACTCAACTGAAGCTTTACCAAGAGTTCTCAGTTGCACAAGCAGATTTGGAGCACTGGTCAACATGAAAGAGATGCACAAGTTTCCACTTGAATAAACAAATCAACACGTTTTTGCTGGTGGAGTTTTGGTATGTTCTGGTTTTCACTGTTATTCAAAATATTACTGTTAGTTATATACTGTAATTCATAACAGTAACACATAAACACTGTCTCTATCTTGACCTGCAGCTTTGGGGAGGTCATTCGTTCTAGCTTGAATGCCTTTACCAAGAATATACTGCGATGCCTAAAAGTGAGGTAAAAGCAGCTAAACTAAACTGTAGAAATACTGGTAGGTTTTTCTAATTGGTAGGCAGATCCTGGCAATCTCCCTTTAAATGGTGTTCCTCTTTTTCACTGCAGGATTCCTGCCTCAAATGCCTCCATGGAATTGCTACAGTAGCCAGATTTGGTGAGAGGACATGCCCGCAATGGTCTGGTCCCAAGAAATCCCAGAACTTCATCAAAAGATGCACGTTGGACAGCTGTCCCAACTGACAACCCTATCACTACCATCAGATACAGCTGCTTCCATAACTCATTCCTCTATAAATGTTACATTCATCTGCATTTAAATAGTCTTCTTGACCTAGATATGCATAACTAAAAATAGAGAATCCCTCCCAATGTGCTACAGAAAACTCCTATCATCACGCTTAAACAATGAATGGCACTGGTAAAAACACTTCGTTGTTGGTGTCAACTTAATATATGGTGATGCTTTTTCTGACATTTCTTGTTTTGTGCGCACAAGGGCATCTGTCAGAACATAAGGACAGGCCCAGGCCATGAGATAAGCACCTGTGGGACACATGATGGGAAGGACACCGTGTTTCCTGGGTGAGGGAAATATCCAGAGCTGAAGGAAGCTCCAGCCCGATGTCCACTGCTCAAGTCTGCACATGCATGCTCAAATTCTAGTTAGGTGGAGCTGTAGAGTATTTCTGAGTGGCAGAGTTGAAATGATGGCCATAATGTCTATAAGCAAGACATTGCTGTTCATAAAGTCACAGTGGAAATGGCCCAGGGTCTGAAATGAGCCTTGCATTTCCAGCAGCTTTTCAAAAACTACTTCTATGAGGACAGAGTAAGATTTTCATGGAACAGAGTTCCTAACTCAGAGTCAAAAGCATCAACCAGGCCAAAGCCTGTCAGAGCTTTTATGTGAGAAGTATCTTGGAAGGTATTTGCATTTTATCACCCTACTAGCCAAATACTACTGCTATGGTCAGCCTTCTTGATCCTGTCAGCTGCATGTGAAGATGTTCATGTTGCTGAGAACCACAAGACATAAGAAGGAAACCATGATTTTTCAGCATTGCCACTGCTCATCATTGGGATGAATTGAGCCTACAGCTATGACCCAAGAAACACAATTATGGCAGCCTCAGTAGCTTTTCTGGGGATGCAGCAAGTACCCCACAAGCAGCACCTCTCTGGGAGCCATGGTGGGACTGCTTATGAGCAGTAGCTCAGGAGCTGTGGATGGACCACAATGATATCTCCCATGGAGCCTCCTGTTGTGACTCCCCAGCAAAGAATGGCAGAGCCGTGGGCAGCACAGCACTGACACAGAGCAGACTCTCTTGCGTGCAACAACATTTCTGTCACACTGACCAGCACTCCTGGCATGGTGTTTGAGCCAGCATAAAGCTGTATCTGTGAGAGACAGCACCACAAACACCCTCCCATGAAGCCAAGCAGTGCAAAGCTACAGCCCTCCAAAGGTTTTTTCACTGGCAAAAAGGATTTTATGTAAGACCGATGCTTTCCATCATGCAGTTGTGCAGTTTTTGAGTGGGCAGACAAAGCCCTGTATCAGGATCTAGTGTATCGTGAAACTGTGGCTAAAAGCACATGAATTAGAACATGTTCTCAGGATTCAAGGTAGCCATGATTTGTGAAGTTATTAAGCAGCACTTACAAACCAACAGAGACCATTTAAAGTGAGGCAACGTCCTTTGGAAGTTCAGCCCTCAATGACCTGCTGATGTTCAATTAAAAGCAGCTTAGATGTACAGACACCACATACACCAATCCTTTATGGATGAGCGGTTAGAAAAGTGCTTAAGAAGGAACTAAACCAAAAACTTACTCTTTGTGCCAGTCATAGATCTGGTGAATATTGCCAAATACTATCTTGTCTTTCCCTTTCATATCTTCAGAAACTCCTTTTTCTTCTATCCTCTTCATGAAGCCCTTTAGGATTAATGATCAGTGATTAGCAAAGGGTTCATTGGAAGGGGAAGCATAATTACACTCATTTTTTTCAAAGAAGCAAAA
The DNA here is from genome assembly GCA_009819775.1 of Phoenicopterus ruber ruber. Taxonomy (NCBI): domain Eukaryota; kingdom Metazoa; phylum Chordata; class Aves; order Phoenicopteriformes; family Phoenicopteridae; genus Phoenicopterus; species Phoenicopterus ruber. Next base: position 32,434,157 of record CM020220.1, on the reverse strand, counting down.
GTTTAAAGAAATTTTAATGTCGGGATTTTTTACATTGAAAATGCTTAAAATACCTTTTGTACAATTTAAAAACAGAAATCCATCTAGACACTCTAAATTACATAGTTTGTTTAAAAGAAAACTTTAAAGGATTTATTCTGAATATCTACAAACCATTATTAGATGTCATTGAAGTGACAAGTGCAATTAGAAGATAAAAGTTAAAAGTATTTTATCAAGCTCTTGGCTTCTCTGGTAAGAGGAAGAAGCCAGACTCTGGACAGATTTCTTCCATTCATCACCATGAGTATTTTGTGGAAGCACAAAGCCAAACAGTAAGTTTCAAGAGTCATATGAACAGGATTTCTCACACCTCCTGAGAGTTTCTTTATAAGCCTTTGGAGCACTGCAGCCCTGTCAGGTTTGCCAGTGGAGCATGATGCAAAGAGAAGATAACACAAAGGTCTTCAAGTTGGAAGCTGTTGACAATCGCTGTTAGATGGGCTGATAATCCTCCTTGGACTAGTGAATGACAAAAGCATTGCCGAAAGCCCACTTCAATCAAGTGCCTCCAGTTCTGAGCCCTTGCTGGGAAAAAAACTGGACTGTGCACGTGAGCTGGCTCCGACAGGTGATCCCCAGGGATCAGCCAGGTCTTTACAAGTTGAAGCTTAAAAAACGATAACTGTTCTTTAACAGAAAAAAAACCAAACCTCTATTTTATCTCAAGTTTTTTTTGCAAAACAATAATCCACGGGCCACACACACCTCAGCATAGATCTAAACCCAGCTTCTGGAAAGGTACTCAGATGCAGGACTTCAGTCCAGGTGCAAACTCAAGTAAAGTATGTATTACCATTACTCAATATGACAGCAAGAAAAGCACGAAATAAGTGGTAGAAGCATAAGTTATTCTCCACCACTCCCCTCAAGGCTGCATTAGAGCAGAAAGAGTTTGTCACAAGCAGGGTAGCCAAGAAAAACCTTTGCACGCTGGAGTTGAAACCTAAAATACAACATTTGTTAGATGGAAACAAAAATTGTTTCCAAAGACATTTCTTCTTGTTTCTGTCAACATGAGAAGGGGACCATGGAAGCAGAGTGCAAAATAAAGCAGTTTGTTTCTCATGCTGTACTTTTTGTTGTCACTTTTCAGCATGGTGCTTTTTAGTGAGAAAACATTTTGCATAGCAGGGTTTGCTTCAGCTCACCTCCACAACAGTTCCCAAGTCTTTGACGTAGTCTTTTTCAGTCTGTACCAGCTCATTTAAGACAAACCTAAATTAAAACGGAACACACACATATTAGACCATATTCCTTGATGTTACTGTTTGTTCCTCTTACCACATATTACCCCACCGTCATTCCAGGTCACGTAACTCGACTCACTCTTCACTCACAGCTCAGTGGAATGTAAATGACAAAACCGCCACATTTCAGGTTAGGGTAGTTTCTATTCTCTTAACCACTCTTTCCTCCTACCCCTCTTCCCCCCACATCCCAGGATGGTGCAAGAGCAGCAGCATAACCAGCTGCCTGTACTTTTAACTACCTCTCCCGGCTCTCCCCTCCTCCACCCCCACGCAGCCCTCCTGATAGTGATGGAGACGTGTCCTGACCCATTTTGCAGCAAGCAGGAGAGGATTTCTTGCCCCAGTCCCTCTGGCTTTGCCCAAGATTCAGCAATTAAGTTTTAATTTGGAAGTTCAAACACTTGGAAAACAAATCCCCCCTCCCGTCATAACCAAGAGCTTAATCTTTCAGACTAGGTAATCTATGTGTGGGTGTCAAATGCTTTACACTGATTTCAGAGCTAATAATCCTGGGTAGGAGAGTCATCTAATGAAGGCCTGATGCATGCAAACAACAGCAAGCTAAAAAAAGCCCCTCCTTTGTAAGTCAAACTGACTAATCACATAATGTTCTTTCGAGGACAATTTCAAAAAGTTGCTGCAGACAGTTTGCCTCTCAATTACGCCAATACATAGATTTGGCACATGACAAATAAACTCCATCTGTGCTCAAGCTCGCTACGGCAGTAACAAGGCTAACAAGATAGAGGAGTGCTTTCATGTCTAATATCGCTCTGTTCACATCAATCAGCAGACTGACCCACTTGAAATGATAGGGCTGAGGGCAAACAGCGCTAAGATAAAAGCCTGGTTGAAAATATCTTGGGGAAAAAAACCCAGTAGACTGGTGTGGCAAGGAGAGACTCAGTTATGAGAGGTTACTGAGAAAGTAAATCCTGCTCCCGCTGTGCTCCCAATGTGTCCCTTGCTCAGACGGAGCAGAGGAGATACTTAAGACACGTGGCAAGAAGAGGTCAAACAGCTTCTTGTTCATTTGAGAGTGAAATCCAGCCAGCCCCCTTGGCAGAAGGCAGGGCTGGCAGCGGCGATGCCAGATGCTTGTGCTCTCCGAAGCGCCCTGCCAAGTTGTGTGCCTGGGTAGTAAACATGCGCGGGGCAAAAGGCTGCTCTTTTACAAAGCAGCAGCGTGCAGCCTGAACAAGCGTATGCTGTACAGTCCCCTCTCGCTGGCTGACCTACCGTGCCCTTGCAAAAGGCTTGCCACGTCTCCTCCGCGCGGGGAGGCGTGCTGGGAGGTTACTTTTCGGCTTGCACCACCTCCGTCTGCATTGCTCCCCGTGAACACAGAGAGCTGCTGAAAAGATGGGGAGAACCTCTCCCATCTGCCCACTGCCTCTCCCACACCCAGACTCCTTTGGTTTGAGTTACTGCAAGGATACATCTGGCCAAATCCTGCTCTAAAAATGAAGCAGCAGGTACTTGCAGTACTTAATGTTGTCGCATAGTGCAGGCAGGTGAGTTTGAATTAAAAATCAGTGCAGTGACCAGGTGTCTATCAGGTGAACAGACTAAACCTGCAAATTTACACCTCTTTTAGGAACCAGAGTCTGCATCTCCACTGCTTACCTTAAACTCAGCACCAGCGTTCCCCCAGCTCCCCTCTTCCTAGCAAGCAGAAAAATCAACCTTGACCCTCTCTGTTAGTTCACTGAAGCCTACCTAACACAGGACCTTAGAGGTACTCCCAAATTTAAGGTTTCTAAGATGCATGCTGCCAAAAATTCAAGTTCACTCAACTTCCCATCCGATAATACGGAGCAAGGGCAAGCAGTTGCTTGGAAAGTGCCTGCCCTGGTCACCAGCCGGTATTGACTACACAGTTGTATTTAAAATGGCATGAACTGGAACAAGGATAGAGCCTCCTCACTTCTGAATAAGTCTGAATATCTTAATATCTTGGTAACTCTGTATTAAATCTATACTGAACAATGCTACTCGATGAGACTATTGCCTTATTGCTCATAGAAATGCAGCAATCAAGCCTGACGGAATAGGGGTTTCTTAACACCAGGGCTAACTGCTGGCATGCACGTGCTGCCAGAGACGCAGGAAATTACCGCCCATGCCTGCGCAAGGATTCAACTGCTGTTTTGTGGGGAAACAGGGGTCACAGCTCGAGTTGGAGCTCAGCTGCTTCATATGGCTATGGAATTAAACCCAGCGAGCTGCAGAAATACAGAACACAGACACAAAAGAGCTGGAGAGGAGATAGATGTCTTGTGCTGAAAGCCACTAGCAGGTGCTCCTAAACATCCTGGCATTTAGGAAATCTGGACGGAGGCAGCCACTAATCACACGTAACACGCTGCCAGTCCCCTGGCCAGGAGTGTCGCATGCTAGAAAGCGTTACTGTATCTCTGCTTACAGTAGCAAAGGTCTCTGCACTAAAACTGCAGCCTGCAGTTAGTTGCCAGTTACCTAATTAATGAATTGGTACCAGAGAAACCCAAGAACTTGCAATATTGAGGAGCTTTTAGGAGACAGGCATGGGCAGATATGTTCCCTGCAGGAAGGCTGGTGGCTGTCTAGTAGAAAACTTCTCCCATTCAGAAACACATCCAGGAGTGTCACGTCCCCGCCTGCTGCTGGGAGTTGATCCAGTCCCTCACTGTATTGCTCCTCTGGCTTCCTACAACAAACTGCAGGAGCAAATGGTGGCTTTCACAGACCTGTGACCCTTTGCTCCTACTTCCTCTTCTACTCTTCACTACCTCCTTGTTCTCCCCTGACTTGGCTTCCGTCCCTGCTTGGCATCTTTCCCAAATGGGCCACTCTTCTTCCACCTCTCACCTTACCACACTCCAGCGAGGCCTGTATGGACTGTTACTTTTCCCCTCAACCCACCACTTGATTAGATCATTGCAGTTACTGTTGTTAGTGTAAGAGGCAGTATAAAGAAAACAGCTACCTCAGCTCTCTTTCACATAGTTCTTGATTCTGTCTCTCCAATTCTCTGTGTCCTTCAGCTGAACTACGCATTTAAGAAATGCTTTAATCATGATAAGCTTTGAAGGCACAAGTGTTATTTTTGTTATATTTAAGGGAGCGTACAAATAATTTTGAAAAACAACTTTCATGAGCTGTCACCATTTCTTTCCTCTCCCATTACCATGAACATGAGGGTTTCCCAAATGAAACTTTCTCTTCAGTGGCATGTTTCCACCACAAATGGATCTGAATTCTGCCCCTTCCTTTGCTAATAACTATGGCAAAAAAATATTCTCTCATTCAAAAGATCCTAGTGGGATTCTCTGTTCTCTTCCTTGTAGGTAGCTAACGAGGTCAACCACGTATCCCCCTTTGAGAGCTGATTTCACCTCTGGCAACGCAGTAATTACCAAGGCAAACATCTCAGTAATACTTGCCTAGCTGTTCAGAGGCTTTTACAGCAACAGGTATTTGCTATCTCAGGTAAAAGCTGCACATTTTAAAAAGTGAAGATGAACTTCCTGAGTGTGCAAGTGCTTTTATAGTATTTTTACAGGTTAAGAAACAACAGAAGCAAGCAGCACACAGTTTTATTCCCAGTTCCATGCTCATTCACTGACTATGGAGTATTATTTCAGTGCAGCTATGCGTCCTCCTTTGGTGCCTATTTCAGAAAGAAGAACCAGCAAGACAACTTACATTCTGCCTCTCATTGCTTTGGCTTTTTGTTCCTCTTCAAGGTTTCGTGGGGGAGTTGAAGGCGTCATTCCTTCATTTAAGCAGCCAGTGGCATCTTTTAAGCTTCCTCGGTAAGATCCTCCTTCAAGGGTCTAAAAAAACCCCAAAGAGTGATAGAATAAACATTATCCTTGAACTCCAGAATCGGTGTTATCTTCCATTTCAAGTCAGTTCTGCAATCAACACTGCAGTCTAAAACCAAGCAGATTATTCAGCAATACTTTCCCGCAGGACTTAGTGAAACACAACCAAACTAGTTTTAAGTTGATATAAGACTCCCCCACAAAAAGCATTAAAACAGAGATGTCCTTTTGCCAGAAGGTGGAAAAAGATGTTCCAACAGCCCCAGGATGAGAAAACTCTTCCAAATTATTTCAAAATCACCTGAAAATATCCTGATGTCTCAATCAGAACCACTGTTAGGCTACATGTGGTCAGTTTCTCTGCCAAAGACTGAATGGGGATTCTTTGTAGTAAAGTAAAACAGAAAATGAAACAGAAATAGATGGATACATAGTAACATTCCACAATAATTAAACTTTCCCCGAATCCCTGAAAAGTAATCGCAATTGACCTAACAGCCTGCATGTTGGGGAGAGAAAATAAAATATCCTCCAAAAATACATCTAACTGGATTAATTTCAATTTTTTAGTCCCTCGATGGAATAAAACTATTTTGAGTAAATTTTCTGGGAATGTCCTTGGTTTCCCATGTCACCAAGAGCTCCTTTACCACTTACTCCTGATCAAGCACCCTATGAGCACAGACTATCTTCATGTACCAACATCTCAAACCAAGAAAAAACCAAAATCCTCTGAAGTGATTCGCTAGATAAAGCTGCTTGCACAGAGTTACAGTAATTTAATGATCACTGTGAGTTTTTTTGTTTTGTTTTTACTCTCTTCATCCTTCCAGTACACGTAAGGAAATGAACCTTTGTAGCCTCATCATAACTCTGCTTTTATCCTGACTTGTTAATTAAGTTAAACTTGCTCAAAGCAAGCTTTTACCTAATTTTAGAGGTCCTGGGACATGTAGAAAAAGGTTTAGAATTTATATTAACATTTTGAACTGTTTGAGGGAAAACTTAAGAGAAGCCAAGATACAAAACAGGATTTACTCCTCGTCCAACAGACATGGGACCAGAAAGGGAGAGTGCATGATACTGAAATTTTTGAACAAATTAAACCCAGAGCATTTTTATCGCTTATTCCAATCCCTGTCAGACAGAGTTGACAAGACAGATTAAAAGCGACACATGAATCTTTGTAAAATTAAAGCACAGCTGTGATACTTCAAGCAGTTCTACTCTTTAGAGGGTCTTTTCAGGGAAGCCAGAATACCAGACAAATTCACGTGTTGGGTAGTAAAACTCCTGTGCCTCAGACAAGCTTTAAAACAAAACAAAACATCCCACTGTGTTAAATATTTGAAAGAATACAAACAAGACCCCAGAAAGAGTGCAGTACAGTAGCTCGTACTCTGCAAAGCTCACTCCAAAAGCGCCTTTCAACTTTGCAGTGCAGAGCCTATGTGGCAACGTGAGATGTAGGCTTCATTTCACGTGTGGAACAAAAATATTAGATACTCTACTGAGAAGCAGAGCACATAGGATTAATAAAAGCATAGCAGATGAAGGTAGAAAGCAAGGAAACCAGAAACAAGAGATAGACTTTAAAGTCCTTCCCTAGAGTCCTATTAGGCCTGTTGTGTACACAGTTTTCACAACACTAAACTTACCAGCTTACTTTTGACCAACTTTTCTATTGCACTGACAAGATCCGCAGCAGTTGGGACATCGGAGGAGCTCTGTCGAGCAGCTAGCAAAGAAGAGGACTGCAAGACACCAGGTTGCAAAGGAAAAGCAAGTTAGCAGGATGAGAAGGGAGTAGGAAACCAGCGGTCAGCAAAGCAGCTTCTGAGACAGGAGAAGGAATGTGGAGGGGGAGCAGGAGGGTTAGAGGACCACATGCACGGTCAGGTGAGTGAGTGTCGCTGTATCAGACAAGCACAGAACTGCCATCCACTTCTGGCTGCACATCCCCGTGCAGCAGTTCCAAGGCTGGGAACCAGGGAGCAGCATCAAAGAACCGAAGTTCATTTGCAACCAGGCTACGATACTCTTTATGTCTGTTGCTTCCTCCTTCAAAGGACATCTATGCTCTTACAGGCTGCAGCAAATTGATCTTCTTACTGCAGATGTAAGAAATTACCCCCTCCCCCATACATACATATTTAATAAATGCAGTTAAGTACAAGGTACACATGGAGTTACAGGCAATAGGGGAGGGAGGCAGGGGGGAACAAATCATTCCCCCTCCCTTCCCCACAGATCAATTGCAACTCCAGATGAACTCAGATGACACCTCACATTCATGCAACTTCAGCCATCTAAAATGTGTATCTCTTCTCTCCCCTCTCTGCAATCAGTGGAGAGAAAACACCCCTACGCATTTCATCTCTCCTAGGTATGTGGCACAGGAGGGCAGAAACACTCCTTGGAGATGCCCGCTTTTCCCTTTTGACATTAGTTAGAATATTTTCAGTCTCGCTCCTCTGTGCCTGTCTGTTGGTTGCAGGTATTTGATTTTAGGTGCCTGACATCACGTAATGTCTTTGGATGTCTCCACATTCGGGCAGCCACAGCTAATAGCTGCTGGTTGGTACAAATCTCCAGAAACACCGAGACCTCATCGATGTGCTACCCAAGCATCCTCCATGGCGCTGAAAGGACTGGCCTCTCTGTGAAATATTCAGCTTTAGTTTAAGGTTTTTGTTCTTTATGGGGCTCTTCACCCCTTGGTCTTTGTCCTAAGAAACTTCACTTTGAAAACCCAAACTCATGCAGTAGCTGTGGGAATTGGTAATTATTAACTCACCTGTATGTACATTTCTTCTGAACAAAATACAAGCACTGACTAAAACTATAAGCCCTTTGATAACCTGCTTTTGGCAGGCTGACACGGACTAAGCATGGATAAATTTTTATAAATTCTGCATTAAAATTATTAAAAAGCTTGTTCATCTCTCAGCTGCTTAATAAAGGTCTTCTGGAGAGCTGCTATTTCAGCGAAGTCACCGTGCAGGTGCCAATGAACATGCATCTGAGATTAAATAGTGCTTGGGAGTGAGACATGGAAATGTGATGGCAGGAATTAGGCAGCTGGCCATCTCTTTAAGCAGCCCTTTGGGGAGGTTGCTTATTTTGAGTGACATATCCCCAGGAGGAGAAAAAAAAAGGCAAAGGAGACCAATCCCAACCAGAAGCCTTGTGACAGAGCAAAACTGTGAACAGCCTGCCACTCGTCTTGTCTTTCACGAATAATACATCTAATCAACAGTTCTAATTACAACAACAACAAAAACTACAGGTAATCAGGCTGGCAATTGAGGAATTAGGCTGGTAATGCAGGAATCTCATACAAATGTAAAAGCTCAGACACCTTCTTTCACCTGCAATGCGGACAGACGTGTCTAGGAAAAAAAGACTGAAAATAGGGACTTTGAAGAGATACTGGACAAATACATAGATGATAACCGCCAAACACAACCATTCTAGCAGGAGGAGTCCAATTTTTGGAGGCACTAAACAGCTGTTGCTCTTACTTCTTTTAACTGAAATTGCTCAATATCTCTGAAAAGTAAATAACTGCAGGATTTTGAAGGGAGCATGGAAACATTTGCTGCCTACAAGTCTTTCAGGGTAAAATAAAACTCTTCTGTGATTGATGAGAGAGTCTGGTTTGTGTGGGGCAAATCAAAAAAATTGCATTTCTATTTCCCAAGAAGTAAATTCTGAATTTCTAATATGAAGATATCTTGCAATTTGTCTTTATAAGAGCCTCCAGGAGCAGCAAGGCACTATTATCGCTGCCTTGCAGATGGGCTCAGGGAAAGGTGCCACCTCCCACACCGTGCAGACGTCTCCCACCTACCACTGCTACTTCCCCACGCTGCTGCTGGTCCAACCTAAGCCCGTGCCTATAAGCAGTAGCAGGACATGAGCAGGGAGCTGTGCCCAAATTAACACCGTTAAAGAGCTTTTGGCTCCAGCACGGCTCAAACATTGCTAATGCAGTGCTCCTGTGCCAGGGAATTCAGGAGCCATGTTTGTGAGCTTAAGTTTTTTCCCCCCGTGACAAAAAGTGAGCAGGGGAAGAAAAAGAGAGAGAAAAAGGGTTTCAGATGCATCTTGCTCTATTTAATCTTCTCTTTTAGGAGTGGGTGAATAAACAGGATGCCAAAACACTCTATAAAGCTCAGACATCTGGAGTGGAAAACAGTTTAGTTCCACAACATTGGCGCTGTCAGAAATGTATTTAAGAAATACTGAAATCACATGGCAAGTTAAAAATCAAAAATAGTGACCCGAGCTAAAGTGGTTTTGTTTTTCTTTAAAAAGAAACCCAAAACAAACCCCCCAAAAAACAAAAAGCAAACTAACCCCAAAACATTTAGCTAAACACCACAGGGAACAAGCTAAGAGCAACTGCTATTGTGCTGGGCATGGATCCATCACGGCTCTGCTTTGCCGACCTTTCGCCTCTGCCCCTCGCCCGACAGCCAGAAGCACATGCAGCACTCAAAGGGCAAGACTCCACGACTCCAGCTGCTTCCTTCTGGTCTTGCTGCCACCACCATGTCATAACATTTCCTGACAGATTAACAGCAAGCCCCAAATCCTTTCCTCCATCATTCTGCTCCTTGAGTCCCAGAAATATTTGCGCCCTTCTCTCTGTGTATTTCCAAACTCCTGCCTGAACCTTCCCCAAGAACATTCTGGGTTGTTGGGTTTGGGTTTTTTTTTTTTTGACAATTTATTAATCTCCCCTATCCTTGCTTCTTTGCATGCAGTAATTACAATCAGAGGATAGAGATACAGAAGTGGCAGTGCTAAAAACAGATGCCAGCAGGAAAGCAGGAAACAGCTAAACAGGAGGATGAATTTCTACAAGGGAGACGACAGCACCAGGAAAGGGTGGGGGAGGACACGTGCAGACAGGACCTGCACTGACTGCAAACACAAACCACTGCCACAGCCGTATTCACAGATTCTCACCCCAAGTCCAGGAGAGCAACTGAAGGACTCTGCAAGCCACTGCACCATCTACCACAGCAAATTCTGACTCAACATTCAAGAGACCCTAGCTAACAGCAAAGAACTACCACCACCAACACGGTGCACAAAGACGGGCAGACCAAAGCCTTTCCCACCCTCCTGAGAGGGACTTCAGTTACCTTGTGGGCTTCTGAACTAACTGGAGCTGATGGACCATTCAGTGATGATCAGCCACATACCCCAGAAATGCCAAACGATAGCACTGGGTAGGCTTTTCCACCTGCAAGTTTTAAAGCACTTCAAAAAGGAGAGTGGATGGTGGGGCACAGACTGACCACGTTCCTGGACGCTAATCACACACAAAGCCTGAGTGGAGAGCCCTAGCTATCTAACTCTTGGTAAAGGTGAGATTTCTGGATTCAAGCAGACTCCAGGACCTGTCCTACTCCTCGGGCCCAGGCTGCCACCAAATACCATTTCTGCTGCTACTGCCAGACACCAATGGCACTTTTAAAACAGACGTGGAGAACACGCATTATCAGCCTGCGTGGAATTTCTGACCACACAAAACACAAGCACACGATTGACCCGTCATGAAGTGGGATGCCAGGGCTAAATTGCTTATCCGGGACTATTTGTAAATCCAACTGGAGAAAGGTATTAGACTATGATTTGCACATAGGTGTCTCTTATAACCACAAGTCTAGGCCCTGGATACTAGAAGACCACTACAAAACCACTATGAGATGGCTACATGAGAAATGCACAAACAGCAAACTGATATAGTAGGGGAGGCCTTACCATCTCATCTTGGGTTGGGTCATTGTCAAAAATCTTCATAGGAGGAGGAAGAGGTGTGTGAGACTCTTCGTCTGGTTCATCTTCTGCCCAACCCTTCTTGCTCTTCTGAAAAAAAGTGAAATATAATTAAGAGGCAGGGACTGGTTTATTTCCCTTTTTAGATATCTGAGCCCTACCACCAGGCTTTGGGTCTGTTAGTAATACTAATACTGGTTCAATATTGCATTGGGTGAAGAGAATTGCAGGTAATGCTAAGCATCATGAAAGAGAAGCAGTAAAGATGTAAGGTGTTGCCAGTTAATCTTGGTGCAGTCTACAAGTTACAGAATTACAGTTTATAGGTCACCCAAGCAGCTAAAGCAGTTCCAGCTGTCTCTGTGCTGGTGGGAAAATATTTTTTAATTTAAATGAGAACAGCTCAATGTACAGTTTTTAAAATGTGTTCCTCTATTTGCCTTCAGTTAGTATCTTCTCCATTTTTGCCTTGTAATTCCTTATTCACTTTATCAGGAAAGAGTCATTCCGGCAAAGAACACGCTGGCAGAGAAACGGCAGCTACAAACACGTAGCAGATTTAACAGAAACATGGTTATTTTTCTGAGTGTTTTCTTTCAATAAGGAATTACACTGCCATGGTAGGACAAAGGTGATATGAACCTCAGCAAAAAGTGATAACAGCTGCTGAAGAATAACTTCATTTCTATCCTTGGCAGCTTTCTAGTAGGCTATTAAAAAAAAAATCTAGTCAAAGGACAATAATATATGCAGACTTTGAAATGCTGTTCTCTATATATTCCATTGCTCTTTGGATGACAATGCTGTTTGCAACACAGCTTCAATCAATTCAGTTTTACAAATGATTTGCTGCTCCCTCTAGACCTAAGGGAATTGCGTTTACTCAAGTGTGAATCACACACCACAGAGGAGACTATCAGAGATACGGTCTTTCCTGCAACAAACACCAACACACACCTCATCTGCGCTGTCTCCTTGAGGAGTGGTTTCATCTCCGGTCTTTGGTGAGCCGAGGTCAAAGCTCTTCCTGCCATCTCGCACCTTCTTTTGTTTCTTGATGTTGCTCTCAGCCTTCCCGCTGTTCAGCCGGCGCACAGGGCTAGTCAACCACTTCTTCAGTGTGTTGGTCGAGCGCTTAGGGCCAGGAGAGCTCTGGATGGAGTTGAGGGATGGCTGAGGTTGTAAGTTGGCCACCGAATCAGACTTGCCCCCGTTGTCATTGGAAGAGACTGAATATGCATCTGAAAGAAAACAATGAGGTGAGCGATCATACTGGTACCTCCTCTGTTTCCTAGTGCACACCAAGTGCTTGGCAGTCCTAAGCATGAAAATACAAGCTGCCTCGATGAAAGGTTTTATGACCTATGGACATTGTGTAAACTTTATTGCACACCAGAGAGAGGAATATGCCCTGCAACGGGCATTTTTCACAATCTTACACACTTCTCTCATTTCCTACCACACTATCTGTCCTTATGAAAGATCGCAGACAGCAAAGCTATCTAGTTTTTGATGAAAGTCTGAATTTCATGCTAAGTGCTGAACTTCTCAGCTTCTTCCCACAGATTTCATTGTGAATTGCCAGGAAGAAAATAAGCACAAAAAGCAGATTACTACAGGAGACCTGACATCCACCAACACTTTGACAGGTTGTGATTCCATAAATGTTTCTCAGCTGTTTCTAGACCCCAATGACATTACTGTTAGTTAGACTACTTATTAACTTTTGAAGGTTATTTGAAGCACCTTAAAATTATCTCCTTTGCCCTTGAAAGCAATTTGTCAGAAGACTTCATACCTTCCCTAGAACTAAGAAACTGTAATGAACTATTACAAAAGATGACAAATTGTTCAAACAGAAAGAAACTCCCACGAAGGAGATACAACACAGGCTTAAAATTAAAAAAGATTGCCATTATATCCAAGCAGGAGATTCTGCTGAACTGTATCCAACCGCTATTATCAATACACATGTTCAGACTAGCACCTTAGAAATGGGTGCAACCTCTCTTACTCCCCCCCAAAGCAACAGACCAAAGATGTGCCAATATGTCAATAAGTCTTTAAAAGAAACCAAGTTGCTTGAAGATTTCTCAATTGCCCTTTAGGAACAAGTGCCTTGCTTTCACCTTTCTGAGACCATGGCAAGGCAACTCTCTCCCCAGGAGCAATCAGGGACTGAGATGTTTAATCCCACACAGTTTAAGAGGATTTTTTTTTTTTCTTTTCCCCCAGAATTCAGAAATTGTCACATTCCTGTAAGATACATCTCAGACTGTACATCAGAAAGCAGTCAGATGATTTTATTAAACATTTTTAGATGGTTACCTCTGAGTCTTTTATCTGCCCCAGGAGAAAACAAAAACATAAGTTACAACACATGAAAATAGCCTGGTGCATCCAGATATTCTCAGTTCAGCAATAAATATCCTTAGAGACACTGGGTAGGATACATGCTGAGGGAGAGCTACTCTCCCAGAGAATCGTTACCTATATTGTTTTAGAAGCCAGTTCCTGCTACCTGCATGAAGAGCTCCTACCCCGCCGGGCAGAGCTGCTGCTCCCAGCTGGCTATGCACCGAGCAGGGATTGCAGCCTGCCTTGTCTGCCAGCTTGCAAAATGCAGACCGTGACAGTTATAATATTTTATAATATTTTATAACCAGAGATAGCCTCAGTCAGAAGTTGAACCAATAATTTATTACATACCTGGGGTCAAAAGTTAGGTTTTTAGAACATGCAGAAATAATCGTGACAAGCTAGAGGAAGCCAAAGTTCATTTCCCAGACAGGAAGCAAATCCAAATCATCTGTCTTCTGATGACAGGAGTGAGCGTGAGAGGGGCTGGGAGGAGGACGGATCCCAGGTAGAGCTGCTGGGGTTTTGCTGACATTCCTCCGTAAGGGCAAAGTAGCAGTCTTATCTCAAAAAGGCCGGGGTTTAGCCAGCTCCTGTTGATGTTATTTCATGCACATGAAGTAGCGTTAAATCAACTAGTGCAAGATAATATTTGTCAGTGGCCAGCTTATCTTCCACTCAATAGGCTTTAGATAGTCTCCCCTCACAGGCTCCACGTGACGCTCTGGGAGTTTATCAGCACACTTTGCGTCAGCAAAATTCAGGGTTTTGCGATGGTGATTTTGATTTTGCGAGCGCCCTCGCCCCTCCATCCCCCCAGCAGCACCAAAAGCCCCGCAGCCGTGGGGGAAGCGTGAGGGCTCCTTGCCAAGGGGCTGTGCCGAGCGGGGTGCCCTCAGGTGCCTGCGCTCCCACTGCTGCTGCAGGAGGATTAACTGGGGGAATTACCGGTGCAAAGGGAGCCAGGCTGCAGTCACGGAAGGAGAAATGCTGGAAGCGATCGCTCTGTGGAGGCTGCCCCTGTCAGGGATGATGTGAGGCAAGGAGCCGTATCACAGGCTCTCTGCCTTTGCTGGGGACTGGGCTCGGGGGGAGGTTGAGGAGAACTGAGGACAAGCTGATCTCCCACATCGGTTGATTAATGTACAGAGAGGCTTTTACTACAGCTTGGAAGTAACACAGTCCAAACCCCTACCTCCAGTGGACGGCACCTTGCCAATCTACCTTTTAGTAAGGGAGGGGAGCTGATAGGAAGCTAAATGGAGCCTGGGACAACCCCATCCACCCCAAGGATTTGTTACTGAGACGCACAATCCCACCTCAGCCTGGCAGGCTTGAGGCAGGGCCAAACCTGGGAGCACCGAAGTCCATGATGGAAGGGGCAGGGATGTCCCTTCCCATCAGGAAACGCCCCTGGTTTTACGAGCAGGGCCAGGCCCCGGCCTTGCTGCCTCCCTCCCCTTCCCCAGGCGGCACAGCCCCGGCTGGGGCACGGACAGACACACAGCACCTCTCACACGGCAGCACTCTTCGCTCGAGGCTGTCCCGGGGAAGCAAGTCAGTCATTGTCCCCTGTCATCCCGGGAAGGCAGCAGGTGTGCAGAAACAGCCCAAATCCCGAGCTGGCCCACAGCCCACCCTGCCTGCTTGCAGGAATTTTGTCCGGAGTTTAACCTAGAGCCAGGAAACCTCTGTGGACTGAACATCAGGCTTCCAGAGCCACAAGCCATGATGAAAGCCAGCCCAAAGGTTGGGTTTCCCAACCCAAAGAGGGAGGTGTGTTACACTGTGCAATGATCTCACTTGAATGAGGTCTGGATTTTCCCGCTTAAGGTCATAGCTTTGGTGATGAAAAAGGTTATTTACCAAGGGGATACTAAGTCTCAGCCGTGCCATGCTGTACACAACCCTGGCAGATATGAAGTCTCCTTCTTTCTCCTTGTCTGCTGAAGTGCCCTGGCTGACCACTGTAAGGCACCTGGGACGGAGCCTGGGCTTTGCTTGGCCCATGCAGCCCAAGACTGGAAAAGTGGCCTTATCTTGCCTTTACATGGTAACGCAGTCTCCGGTGGCTGGAGGATAGACAGAGAGGTGGAAGAGAAAGGCTGGTATAAACCTCCCTGCTCCCCAGTCACCATGAAAGCCCCTCCAGTTGGAGTGAGTTTGCTCTACCCAGCACCATACATGTGTACAAAGCACTCCCATCTCATCGTCCCACTTCCCACCATTGCCAAACATGCACTATCCAAAAAACCACACTGAGAGTCCACACACAATATCCATAACCTTTTTTCCTTTTCTTTTTTAAAGGAACTGCAAATACTGACACATTTGTGAGCAAGTCACACTTGCCATTTGCCAGCCCTGCTGAGAATGATTTCCTTTGCACATAAAGCAGGTCACCTCGACATGGTTGCAGAGGCAGGAGTGGAGCTCAGGGAAGAGCAGAGCTCATGAAATGAGAGACAAAACCAAGCAACACAAAGAATCTGCCAGGAAAGACTTTGGAGACAACCTCCTAAGCCGTGCTTGTATAAGCTGCACTGCTTCCGTGGCACGTATGGCTACAACACATTAATTAGGACACTTGATACTAGCTTGAGACGTAGAAACCAGGTAGATCAAGTGAAAGAGGAAGACATGTTACCGTGCACTTCTTGCAAAGCACTAACACATACGTGCTCTGCAAACTGTACTGGTAGAGCTGTTTGGAAACACAGTTTGCTTAAGAAAAGCCAGAGAGTATTTTGGAAAAGATGCAGTGGCGCATTGCGTGGTAATTCCGGCAGCCACCACTGCCCACAAGGACCAGCAAAGCTGTGGTTGTCCTCACACTGCAGCGGGTCTGCAGGAATGCTGAGGCCCGGCAGAGAGCTGCAGCGAGCAGTCGTCCTGCCACCAATGTCCTGGGACATACGCGTCTAAAAAAAGATATTTGGTGAAGCAAAATGGGTGTAGGGAGGTCAGCAGACTAGTGTGGCTAGATTGATTTCCTGGCCAAACCAGTCATTCAGACAGAAGAAATGATGGTTTCCAAAACACCCCTAAGCAAACCTCCAAGAAACTTCTGGCAATAGGACTGTGACAGATACTCAGCCAGACTGAAAAGCTTTAACATTCAGAGCTTTTGCACTGCTGGAGGCATGAAATCTTTGTTCTTGTTGCTCAAATGAACAGACGTCTATAAAAGCACAGCTCTTTTACTTGAAAAATGGAAGGTTCCAGTTCTGTGCAGCCTTGGGTGAAAGGAAAAATTAAAATCTCACAGACCCATTTTAAAGGCACAGTTGTATTCCCATTTGAGCCAGTAGGAATTACTGTTGGAACATAAATACAAGGCATTTTATTTTTACCTCCCTGTTCCCCGGGGCACGCATAGGAGGGGAGGTCTGATGAGGCTCATGCAGCACCAGACGCATCTGCAGGAACTCACATCTCTAGTAGGGAAAGGGAAAGGCTTCTCAGAGCAACTCAAAAGAAAACATCAGGCTACTCTTTTTGATCCATACTAACCACAGATCATATATGATAGGAAGGAAATATGCTTCCATAACCAGAAATTAATACAGAATATAGCTATGAAGACAGGTGACTATGGCAGGACACTATCTTGCTTTAGGTGAGAAGAGGTGAATCTTCTTCCGATTTATGTATGGCTCCATTTCTCATCCCAGAAAAACAGCCTGAGAGAAAAGGATTTTTCCACAGAAGTCAAAGAAGATGAGCCAGAATGGGAACTCTGTAATCCTATTAGCATGTGCACTTAAATCAACTATTTTTTTGCAGAAATAATTCCACTCATGAATGAAAGCCAATAATGACAATCTGACTGATGAGCACATAAATTAGCTCTGCTGTGCTTGACAGAGCCCATTTTCCATATTTAGTGATTCCTGTAAAATAACATTTCTGACAAAGACGGAATTGAATCAGATGTGGGTGAAAGACTAACTTGGTCTTTACTCGAGCTATCATTTCCCGAAGAACAAGAATCTCTGTACCAGAAAATCTTGGAAAGCAGGAGTCTTCTAGACCCACCCTATTCACAAACAAAGCCTCTATGTTACTATTTTCACACTAAACAAACAAGAACCATCTAAACTATCAAAATGCACCCTCTCCAAGAGCATTTCCTTCACTATGCAGGCTGTACGCTCCAATTCACAGCTCTCAGTCCCTTGAGGCTTTATACTCTCCCTGGGGAAACACTGCTGCGAGAAGCCACCTCGGATCTGCTCAAGGGCTTCAGGGCTAAAGCTCTACTCAGCGAATGCAAAGATGGCAGAATGAGGTATGAAAACTGCTTCTTTGGTCTCGTCTGTGCTTTTGTATTAAATGTCCAAAACACACTCAGTAAAACATTTTTATTGGCACGAGTCAGGGTTACAAAACTTTGTGGCTTAGGCAGATGACAGTACCGATCCCAGTTTTAGCATTAGAGCCTACTCTGCCTGTAAAACCTGGCATGGATTTGCAAGAATTTGGGAGGTAACAACATTTGGATAACGCAAAGTCACTTTACAGCTATTCCTCAAGTGAAAACACTAGTTCATAACAACGTAAATAATGAGTCTGACAATTTTTAATGTCAACAGATAAAATGTCTCCTCAGGCATTGCCTCTGAAAAAGGCTCCAGCGAAGAATGTAAGTGAACACGAGGAAATTTTCAGTGCCCATGTCAGACAAAGATAGAGGACAACTGGCTTGAAAAGCCCTTTAGATTAGAAGTACGTTAAACTTTCGCAACGGAATTGCAAAACTTGCCCCGGAGTCCTCCATGGCTCTCCATCTGCTCCCAGCTCCCCTCAGCCGCTCTACACGTGTCCAACTGCAGACCTGCCCCGCGCTTCGGCTCGAGGGAAAAATGAGATGAGACCATGTAGGACCCAGTTTCATGCCAGAGGGTAAAGACACGTTCAAACTACACCACTGAAATCTAAACGGAAATTTTGCTCTGAGGTTCAAATGTTCTCCCTAACTTCCTAATCTCCTGGAAATGAGCAGAATTGAGAAGGTTCAGCTGAATTTTCTGTTTGTGTCTTGGAGTATCTTTTGAAGCTTCAAGTTGGAAGTAACGTCAAAAGGCATAAATCAATCTGGCAGGATTCTCACAATTCCATTTACGTGGAGGAAATGACTTCTTGTCCAAACTCAAGAAGAGTGGTATGGAGTTAAATATTTTATGCAAAAATTTCTAGTCCAATAGAGAAAGTAGCCTACACTGCTAAAAGCAGACATACTTGACAAACTTTCCAATCACTGTAATGTAAAAACTCAAAATTTGACTTTCTGTTTCACTGCCAAACATGCAAACAAGACTAACTTCCAAAAAGAACAGGGAAAAAAAGGACTAAAAACTAAATTAATCACACAACATTCAGAATGCAACTGTTTCTTTATTGAACAACTGATATTTCTTGGAAATGGGCATGAAGAGCTGCTTTGAGATAGAGAGTGATCTGCAGAGTTCCCTTTAGCTACACTGCAAAGCAAGGGATACTCTTGGGGGATTTTGCATATGGGTTTTGCCTTTGGGAAATGGTCACCGATCTGTTGGTTTTAATATTCAACTTCCAGATCATTACTTCCAGGTAGAAACCTAAGCCGAGGAAAACAAGCACTCACCTAGCTGGGGCGGGCAAACACCGTCACTTGGAGAAGCTCATTTTTGTGGCAGGCGGCAGCTCACCCCAGGTTCTCGGCAGCCAAGGATCCATGCACACTTCTACCCGAGGGTGATGCAGAGCGGGAATCACCCCCTGTAGGAGCCTCTCTCTTTCCATTAACTACGGAGGGAGTCCGAGGAAATTACACCCTTAGCTAAATTTAGTTATTGTGAATCCCCTTCCCACATTTGAGTGTGTTTCATACCAGGCTGATCTCACAGCAGGAAATGATTAGCTGAAGTTAAGCATCTGACAATTCACTTTAATGAGCAATAACTCATGGCAACCCGCCACTAGCTTCGGTTGAATAGCTTTTATTTTTAGCTGGTGTTGCTCAGATGCGGCTTTCATCCAGCATGCGCTGGGAAAGCTGACATCCCAAAGTAGTCTCCAGGTCTTGGTTGTGCCAGTCAGAGTGTCAGGGCTCGAGAGCTCCAGTTCTTGGAGGTCAGAGAAAAGTCACTGCAGTTCTGGGAAAGTTTCAAAGAGTGAGATAAAACCAAAAGCCTGGAGAAACAGCACAGAGGCGCGCGGTCTCAAGAGACCTTGCAAGAAAAGTTACTGAAATCCTGAGAGCGTGCTGAATGAGTGAGCTGGGTCTCCAGGGAGAGAAACAGCACAAGAGGAAGGCACAGCGAGAGAGCCTGCTGAAATAAAACATGACTTTGTTACTGTCCAAGAGTGCCTAGTGAGAGGAACAGCTACAGAAGTCATCTCTATTGCATCTGCTGCTTCATGTGGACCTAAAGCTATTGTCAGAGGTGACTGTAGGGAAGGCACAGGGAAAAGAGGAAGATGAGTCCTCAGATGAATACAGGGCAGGGTCTTGTTTCCTACAGACGAGCATTTAACCGAGGAGCTGCTGCACATGAAAGCAGAACATGTCCTTGTGCCTCTGAAGAGACTCTCAGGAAAGCATGGAACTCAACCCCACGGCACCAAGCGCTTGAACAGTAGCCGAATCATCTGCGGTCCTCCTCTCAGGGTGTCTTGCTCAGAAACATGTTTCCATGTAACAGCTTACAACGGTGAGGGTATCTATGACTTCTCTGGTGGGGGGTTTGAGCCTTTTTCTCTCCATCAGCCTGACAAATTCATCCTGCTTCAGAGTCCCATCTGACCACTCAGATAAGCTGCTGTGAGTTCATGACAGGAATAATGAGAACAAACATCCACAGAGTGAATCCACCAACCCGTTGGTGAGGGAGATACTCCTAGCCAGCTCCTATCCCAAAATACTATGACATAGGTATGTTATTGGCCTGCCTTGAGTCCTTCAAGGGAACCTCGCTTATCTCCCCAACAAAGCAACAACTTTTTAGAATAGGTTTTTACTGAATAAAAGGGTGTGGAAAAACTCAGAACAAGAGCAGTTGCCCCACACAGCAGAGTTTAAGGCCAGACGCAGTATTTCTACGCGCTCAATTTCATTCACCCATTCTCTTGCCTCAGGTTTGTGCCCAGCGCACGTCCCGGACTAACCCAGAGCATCTGCTGGAAGTCGCGTTGGAGCAGCCTTCCCGTAATGCCTCACAGCTGGGAGAGCAGATTTCTGAAGTCAAGAGGCATGCATTTTGCTTTAGCAAAGAAAGGAAATAAAAAGTCAAGACTAACAAGATCCAGAAAGGGCATGCTTTTTTTTTTTTTGAACAAATCAACATTTATTTCAATTTAGTCAAACAACTCGTTGAAGCACTTCTCTAAGTTCTTCTACTTTACATTTTGTATTTACACTGTCCTCGTTCTGTGACAAAAATAAAGTAATCCCCGACCCTGAAGTTTCCAGAATAAGTGTCACTAGCAGCAAAAAGAACAAAGCCCCAAACACAAAGCAAAATGCCCCTTGATATATTTTGATAGGAGACTTATGCATGTTCCGTAAAAAAGTTTTAACCCTGAACCTTTATGGAAACCTATATGGGATGATGAGGGGGAAAATGTCATGTTTGAAGCTGAACAAGAGCAGCGGCATTTGCTGGCCTTTGCAAGTACACTGTTACTTTTAGCATAAGGAACTGTGAAATGCTTAGACACCCACATAGAACCAGACTTTTTAACTTTGATCTAAGCAGTTTTGCTCTGCTGGGAGTATAAGGGTACCAGAGTCGGCGAATACCATCTTTTATCCTGGTGGTGGGCACAAAAACAAACTTTATTACACATGGTTTCCAAGCAGCTGTTAGTATAACACAAGCCTTATTCTTTTGCGAAGTGTCAAGGGTCAGCTTCATTCAGCAGCTCCCAAACTGAGCTACTGTAAGAATTTTTCCACACTTAATGAAGTAATTTCTCAGTTAAATGACATCATTGCTAAGGTCAACTCTGCCTTACGCTTGAAGCCAACAACGTCTACGACAAGGTGGATCACTCTGCTGAATGGGGGGAGAGGAGGCAGGAGGACGACATTTGAATATTGTATTTAGGTCTCCCTACCTCAAAGGAAACTGTAGCTACGTCTCCAAACAATTCCTCATGGAAACAACAGGAGAGTATCAGTGACAAAATAAATTGGAATTGGGAAAAAAGCAAGAACAGAACCCAAAGCTTTTTGGGATAGGAAGAAAAACTGCATGTTGAGAAAGAAGGGATCGGTCATTAAACTTTCCAGGCACACACAGGGCTCAGAAAGCACAGAAAACAAGCAGAACAAACAAACACAACTGTGTGCATCTTAGCGTCAGCTTCTTTTGCCAAATGCAGTAGCTTCCAACATTCAGCAGCTGTCTCTTGCTTTCTAGTGCTGTGGAGTTCTCTTTGGTACTTGGAGGCTGTCAGGAGCTCCGGGCAAAGAGAAAGTCTTTGTCCATTTACCAACCAATTCCAAAGGCGCTGATCTTGAATAACTTTACTAAGCAAGAGTGACACAGATGTCTAGGAAAGGGGGCTTTTCTCTTAGTAAAGTTGTGGTAGGTGCAGTGGAAACCCAAGGCAATCTACATGCTTGTCAAATTGTGCCTAGGTAAGAACAGAGTCCTCCATGAACGTCTCTCATTTGTTCACTCTTAAATTATTCAGGCTCTGACAGCCCCTGAAAAGAAAAGAACGGAATAAGAATAAGTTGCAAGTGGTGCAGGGCGAGAGCGGACACCACGTAACCACCAAGAACAACGAGGTTGGGGTGTTTGACGACAGACACACTGCAGCCGGAGCCTCCAGGGCTGGTGCCCAAAGCAGCTTCCTCCACGCCCTTGTCCTCCAGAAATACTAGCGGAAAATACAAGCTCACAGCAAAGGTACTGGTTGGGATGAATTAAAAGGAGTAATGAATGAAGTAAATGCAAACAGCGGTTTGGAAATAAAACACACAGATAAGAACTGCTGGTGCTTGTGATGTTTTGCTGTTTGAACACGGCACAGGGAAATGGCTAAGCAGCTTGGAGACTTTTAACTGCACACTCAAGACTATCAGTTAGACTTGTGGGAAGCTTTAATTCACTCAGCTTAAGTAGGAAAATCAGAACATCACTTGCTGCCCCATATAACAGGCTCACGCAATCTACGTCTTGGTTTTTCGTTTGACAGCTCTCCAGGGCAGGAAGCAGTTCTGTGAGGAACCTTCCTTGTGGTGTCGGTCAACAAGTTTATCATATTTCGGGTGATGAAATCACTACTACACTCTATCTGCGTCAGCAAGAAAGATGGGACAAGAACTTGAAATCTCAGAGAGCATCTGCTGCATGGGAACAGGAGAGCTCTCTGCAGCACTCTGCCGAGGTCTAAGCCCTCTGAAGCTGTGCAAGTGCCTTGACCCAGCCACCAGCCTTCCCAATAAGGCTAGTCCTGAGAAACTCATTGATTTTGGCCCTCTGTGGAGGGCCACACAGAGCCTCCCACGGCTTTCATGGTGCTTATACCATTGCTCCTTAGCAGCAGCCTCCTCACAGAAAAAATCCTACGTCCAGCTTAGCAGAGATGCGGAGAGGTGCACTGCATAAACTGCACTGCTTCGTTCCCAGCTGCATCACCATGTCTAACTGCAAATAGCTGTAAAAATGCTCTACCAAGCAACATGTCGAATAAGCGATTATCATTACAAAAGCCATCTTCACTATTGCTGAGTAGTTGCTTTCTTTCAGCCCCATCTTTCAAAGCAATTAGGAAAAAGAAACACTTCTTTGAACACAACAGCAAGGGCTGGACTGGTCTAGCAGCAGAGGCTCTTTGATTCTGGAAAGACTTTGTGAAATACAGGTGATGTCTTACTGCAATGTACGATGTCTGATCACAGACATCCACCTGCCTGATAGTTTAGTATCTCCAGGACAAGCGACTGCAGTGAATATTCAGCGAGCATTAGCCTTTAGATGTTTGTCTGGAGCTTGCCTTGCTTGAGGCTTTTCTTCAACACACTGCCAGATCAAATTTTACAGCAGCACAGCTCTGAGCAGCTACAGCCCTCTCTGAGCAGCCGGGGATGCTCAAGCCTGAGCAATTTCTCTGATACTAAGACAAAGTCAACGAAGATGCTGCTGTCTGCTCAGCACCTGCGCCCTGGCAGGAGCCGTGCTCTGCTATTGCGGAGCTGAAGTTACCACCGTGTAACATTCAAAGTGTTTGCCTCCTTCTTGCCTAAAGCTATGATTTTCCTTCTGCTGCCCTAGAAAGGATCCCCGTTGATTAATACTTATTCCCTTTCCTAAAGAAATCTATTCAACCTCCACATGCTTCAGCTGAAAGCGATATTTGAATATCGTGTTGATCCTCAGGGTTCAAACTACAGAAGGTACAAAGAATACCAGACTTGAGGCACTTCAGTGGTATTAGCTGTGAATCATCTTTTTACAATATACCACTCAGATACATTTGGATCTAAAATACAGTTGCATTTCTAATTAAAACAGATTACCATTAGTAACTAAAGAATGTCTTAAATCAGAATCCTTAGGCCATAAAAGCTAATTGCATGATGCTAAAACTGGATTTCAAAAATATACATATTATACCCCCTGCAGGATTAATTAGGCAACATCTCTTCAAAAGAGTTCTCAAAAGTGTATTTATTCAGCATGTGGTTAAATTATACTGGGTTGTGCAACACTCTTCATAGCCTGCCTTGGCGCACGCTTCTGCAGCAGCAGACAGCTGGGGCCTTGTTCGTCAGGGGTGCTCAACGTGGGCAAATCTGATTCGGGACCGCCGCGAACCCCAGCCGATGAGAAGGAACACACATGCTGGTTTGTGCTCTCTGCCTCACAACCACCGAGATGCTGCCATCACCCCTAATGCAATCCTGCTGCTCCCCACTGCGCAGCGGGGGTTGTTTTGGCCGCAGTTAACTGGTGCCGCTGAACAAGATGATCTCGGGTACGTGTGTGATGTGCTTCCTAGGACATGCAGGCCTATAAAAAGGCTGAAATCAACTGGTAGATATAAATCTGGAAGCTATAACTGCTGATTATTTGATGCTTATTTTGTCACCGATTTCCTACGTGACCTCAAGGAAGTTTCGGAGCGCTCACTGAACTGTAATGTGTTTTCAGATAGGTTAAGACTGTACCGCATGCCTCGGGGATGTAAGAGACCTCTGGTCACTAAAGCTGCATGTGAATTATGAAGGGAGGAGGAAAAAAAACCAACACAGCATAACAGGGCACATCCTCGGCTGCTGTACTCTGTAGCTGTAATTGTCAGCAAGCCTAAACTGCATAAAAAAGTGTCCTCAGTGGATTTAGCTGTAGCTGGGGATGTGCCACTCTCAGCTCTCCTTGTGTGCTCAGAGCTGCTTGCTCCATGTGAAATATGAGCATGGAAAAATGCCTGGAAAATATCTCAGTGGAGACACCTCCAAGGTTGCTAAATCCAGTCCCTTCTTATCACAGGTAAGAGTCCATCTCTTTCCTAAATGTTTAATTCAGTGCTCTCTTGTGCTAGTGAACAAGGGATCTTTGCTCAAAACAGACGTACAGACTGTGTACTTGTGCCTTCCTCTATACAGCAACATTAAATTTCCATGTTTAATTTACAACTGTCCAACACAAGAGATAACAATCTCACCAGAAACCACCCACTGGTTCCTCAGGATCACATCTGCTAATGGGTTTCCAGCAGGTCTGGCTCCCAGGCTTCACCCCTTTATGCAACTTTACAGCCTTGCACAGCCTAGAAGATAATTTTGCAGGGATCCGAGATTTCAAAGTCATTGAGCTGTACCAGGACTAGCAATGGCTGTAACACATGGAACAACCAAGCGCACTGGAGTGTAATAAGGGCAACAGAATAGCAATTACCAACTCCTCATGCGGCAACACACAAAATGGGAGATGTTTTTTTTCCATTTTCCAAAAGTAATGAGCAACCACAGTTCCCATACAGTAGAGGAGCACCTGTAAGCATTGGGAAGTGCTGGGAAGTGAGCGAGTAAGAAACCCGCCAGAGCTCTACTGGGCTTTCTGCAACGTGACGTTACGTGTGCTACATTAAAGAAAAGCAAACGACAAGTAGGTAAATAAACTGAAGCGTATATAATGGTGCTCTCCCCATCAAAGAGAAGAAACCCCCATGGCTGTTCTATTATTAACTGCTGTAATTCAGTTTGCACGTTCTATTTCTCGTCTCAATAGGACTTCACTGGTGAAATTTTCATATTTTCTCCTAATTATCTGAAAGGAGCCCAGGTGACGTGTGTGATTTCCATGTTCTCAGCCTGCCGGGGAGAGGATTGCGGGGCTGGTCCAGGACAGAGGCTGATGGATTGAGAGGCACGTCAAACTCGACAGGAGAGCCGATGGGATGCACAAACTACATTTAATCCAAGGAACAGTTTGTGTTTCAGCATAATCAGCCACATCAAACATTATGAACTAAAAGCAAACAGGTTAATTTTTGGTTTGTGGTTTTCTAATGGCAAAGAACATTAGCCAAGGGAGATGTTTTTGAGCGTATCTCACTAGGTATTTTCTAATAATTCTTTATATGTGCTGAAGTCCTACTTACGATCTACAGACCTTTTTTTAAGAAAACAGCCAGATGTGCTTCTGTAGTTGTTTTAAAAAGTACCTTTACATGACATTGAATTGCGTGATGCAATATTAGCAATTGAACTGTCCTGCAATAACAACTGATACACAGTGGCTAAACTGGCAGAGAACTGGATTTCCTTACTGAATTGAAAACTGCATCTGTAGATCCCTGCTGTAATCACTAACTGCCCAACCAATTCTTCTCTTTTGAAAAGAAATTGCAACTTTTGCCAAAGATGAAAATGTTTTCATAAAGCCTGTTAATAGACAAGAATTACATTGAAATCTAACAGTGTTCTGGTGTGTTTGAGAAGTGTCTTGATGCTATTTTTAGACTGAAACATTTTGAGGTTTGGGTTTTTTTAACTTTAAAATGATAGATTAATTTTCCTACTACATATACAAGTTTTAACAAGGTGTATGCTGAAACATAACCGTTTGGAAAAAAAACAAAATCCTTCTGGGGTCATGTGAAATAATTGCCCTTTTTGTTTCACTTCAAAATGGATAGATTTTATTTCAGCATCCGTACATTGAATTCCTAAACACCACATCTATCTGGCACTTATTCTATAGGAAAGCAGCATGTTTAGTTATCCCATGTTCTTTGCAGTGAACAGGGAGTTACGCAAGCTATATTTTTCACTGTTATCTGTTCTCTTTCCCTTAGAATAAAGTCTCCCTTTTTCAGGCTTTTGACAAGATGAATAAAGCCTTGTGAATTCTTACATGCTTTTGGAGTGAATGGGAACTTTAGGAGTTTTGCCTGCATAAAAGCAAACCCCATGTTTCTTTAAAGCTGGATGAATTTATGAAAGTTGAAAACAATGCAGCAATCCAAATAATAAGGATCCCCACCATGCGTTCACCCCCAGACTAGTAACTGAAAGCTGATCTTTATAGAAGCTCTTGCTATCTATTTTACACATACGAATTAAGATCTGAAAGTTTATTTTCTGTACGACTTATGTCACATGTGTACAACCACATCTCAAAAGATAAGGCTGCAAGATCAGTCGCAAAAGGAAGACACAAAACTGGAGGATGAGGCGCTAGCTTGCATCGAGAGAGTTAGAGTTCTCTAGCAGTGTGTGTAACTTTCAAAAAAGAAAAAAATAATGCTAGTATTACTTGGATCTTGGGAACTGGGAGAAACTTGTTAAAGCTTCCCGAACACTGGCACTGATACAATAAACATCAGATTTAGAGAAAGTGGTTGGTGGAAGATGAGAGTGGTGAGCAGAGTCACATGCAGCAACCAGCACTTTGAAAAACCTCAAACCTCCTGTGCTCTTGGACCCTTTATATTTTGCAGTAACACAGACCTACTGAAAACTTGACCTGCTGTATCCACGAGCAAGGTTTCTATCCTCAAAAAACCCTGCTGCGAACAGGTAAGATTTAACAACACTTAAAACTAAGTAATCCTAAAAAGAGCTCACTGTTCCCCCAGCCTGCCAACAGAGCAGTGGCCAGGCTTCTTCAACTGCCCACGTTCGGAGGTTGCTTGTCAGCCTCAGGACTTCTCCTGCTGAAATCCTCCTACATCTCATGGCCATGTTCAAGGGAGGACATGCCCACGCACACAAATACTGACAGGTTCAGACCAGTGAGTCTTTATTTATTCCAAAAGACTGGCATGGGGACTGTCAGGCACACTTTTGGGACATGCTTAACTCAGGACTATCTGTCAGGAGGGCGTAAAGCAGGTGTGAGAAAGCATGTTTCCACACTAACAAAAAGAGCTAACAGTATTCATCTTGTCATGTTAGTCTTGCTCGCTCAACTGAGCAGCGTTTTCATCAACTCTTTTGTCCCTTCCAATAACTATCTGCCATGACCTACTCTGACTCCTGACTCAGCCTGCGGAGGTGAGAAAATGCAGGACTTGGAAGAGATGTTCCTGTCATGGGTTTACCAGTTTTCTCTTAATAGAACTGAAAGAAAATAACAACAACTCTCCCAAACCTCACCACAGCCATTTGCTTGTGAACCTGCCAGGAGAAAGAGCTGAGCACAACTCTGGCATGAGAGAGAGAGACTGCCCACAGAAGACCAGTACACTTGATCCTCTTGACTTTACTGAGATGCAACTAATGAGCAACAGATTGACTTCACCCAAGGACTATATTTGGGGAAGGTAACAGTTTCCTCATATTTCTCATTCAGGAAGGACCAGGAAACTAAATGAGCTTTAGTTGACACCCTTAATTTTACTATTGTTTTCTCCTCTGCCTCAATTTTGACGGAACTGCTTTGGCCATGCATTCCATTACACTTTACACAGTGTAACCATGGCTCAGCCTGAAACACTAAATAAAATATGTTCAAATTAGGAAATGTTATGGGCTTGAATGTATTACTGCAGATCACTCTCTTGCTACCACTCAGCACAAAGGTACCAGTTTCCTTAGCAAAGCCCTGCAGCTCGCTGTAACACAGTGTCAGCACCTTCTATAAAAAGCACCATCAGATCTCACTTTTTACCTAATGAAGAAATAACTTTTATTAACATGCTGTTGACAGCCCTTGTAATGATGCTGGCTTGCCCAACTTCCCGTTAAGGCTCTGTTTCTGACCAGCTAGCAAAGATGTACAAGGTGGCTGGCTCAACTCCCTTCACTGCACATTAGTCACCATCACTCTGTCAAGAGAAGCTTACTTTGTTAATTTTACACCGAAGAGGTTCACCAGACTGAGCCAGTAACAAATCAAAGTCTCAGAGGATAGCACAAGAAGAGGAAAAGGAAAGAAAGAAAGAAAAAGAGGCAGTAAAACCAAAAAATGCAGAGGGAAGAGCAAAACTGTAGGAGATAGGAGAAGCCAGAGGGACAGGAAATTTAAATAAGAGCTTTACCAGGAGCTTAGCACAGACACAAACCCACTCAATCTTTCGTTTTTTAACACACTGAGATTAAAGGTTTGACATTCAGATTAAGTTTCTTTTGTTCTGAAATGAAAAGTTTGCATACGGCTGGCAGCCTGCTCAGAAGAGCAACTGTTCAAGGAGGCAGAGGGGCATGTTCTTTATTGAAGCCGGTACGGCGCATCCATTTAAATCCATCTTCCCTGTTTCTGGCTACCCTCAAGTAAAAAGTGTTTTATATTCTCACCTGAAGCCACTCTGCAGCCACATAATACTACCTCGAACAGGGTGTAAGGTGTTGCACTGTAAAGTTATGCCGACAATAGATTCCTGTTAACCACAGACCCTTTTCTTTGGGCTGTACCTGATGCACACATAGGCAGCTTCTCAAGTCCAGCAGATCAGAACATCTCCCTCCTTGAGCTCGAAGAAAAGCATTTCCTACACCTTGTTAGTGCTTTCCGCCCCCCTGGTGCCCCTTAGGGCAATGATACCCCAGCGTGCTCCAGGTTGGGCTAGAACTGAATGAGCTGAACTACTGCAAAGAAATGCCCTCTAAATAAGGCCCTGGGTAGAACACAGCACACAGAATTTAACTTTGGGGTCAAAGCTGAGTGACTGACTGTTCTTTACAGCCCCCCCGCCCCGTGCATCAGAACCTGGAGTTCAGTCTCCACCTGACCCAAGCTCCACGCACCCACTGCTGAGCTTCAGAGCTCTGCGCTGAAGGTGGTGCGGAGTAACGGCACTCACCCGTTGGACTTGGCTCTGTGTTTAAAGGCAACAAAGTTTTGACCTTGGCACATTCAAGGCAAGCAGCTGACCGTTTGCTTTAGAAAAGACATTTCACAAAGCAGGAATCTCTCCAATTTCTTCGCTTTCCCTCATCAGGACACTTTTAAAGGAGCCTCTAGTCTGAACCACATAGATAACCAAGGGGATGGACTCCATGTTAAAAGAAAATAAGCTATGTTCAACTGCAAATCCTGGACTGATTTCTAAGGAGAGTTCAATGACTTTCTCATTATCAGAAGACCATCAGAATTTGAACCCTCTTATCAGTTTGCGTTCAGGGCCAGTTCTGCAGCACTAAGAAGCATCCATTACACTAGTCACTTTGCATCGGTGCAATTAGGAGATACTGCAAAAAGCCTTGCTTGCCCACTCTTGGCTGATTAAGGCCATTGGTCTGAAGGCTGTGCAAGTCTACTGCTCTTAACTACCTCTTTTTATGGCTGAAAGCAAGTGACAGACTCTTGCTCTGAGGCACTCCTATATTAGGATTCATCTCTCTCCATACTTCAGAACAGACAAGTAGTCCTTATTTAGTTCGTGCAGGGGACTATCGGGGTCAGAGTAAAACTGCAAATGGTACTAAGTGGCAGTTGCTTTCTCTGGATGGATCCCAATAGCTTTGTACATGGGCAAAGCTGACAAGATCAGAAACTCACTAAGACAAATGAGTGAAAAAACAGTATCAAGGTCTCTACTGCTGCCAAAAGACAGGATAAGACTGATGCAAAAGAGTAGTTTGAGTTATCCATCAAAACCCTTCAGAGAAATGCCCAGTTACACAAAATTTACGTATTTCATGATACACTGGGGACCTAGGGTTTGAGTTTTTTCAGCTCTGCATTATTGTTGCTATTTAGGAGATCAAGCATCCACATCACTTCCAAGCTCCACGGCACAAAAAGCACTGACAGAGCTTGTACTGACATAACCTCTGTTTGAGCATAGACTGCACGCTCATATTCTCAATTTCTCTCACCGGACAGTTCTTATTGGCACAAAAAAACCTACTCAGTTGTTGCAAAAGATCAAGATACATCAGGCATCTGTCACCAGGAAAAAGCAGAGACGCAATTCCAAAGGCAAAAGGAAGGTCATTTATGGGGCAGCAGTAAGAACAGCTCCAAGGTGCTTCACATCCATCTTAAATACTACAGTCCCTTATTTGTACTGCAAGTCTGAGGTCAGTGAGAAGCCCTGGGACGAAGAGCATCGCCCAGAAGCAAAGGTGACCACTGACAATGCAGAATACATTAAGTTAGAGCTTCAAAGGGCTGGTTGCCACATTGAAGCATCTCCAAGCTTCATGGCAGAAGATGCCAACAACAGCACACTGATGCTGTAATCTGGGACACCCAAATCCCTCAGCAAATGTCAGGTTTGGTACCTACTTATATTCAGGGAGTATTTCCACCATCTGACCAGCTCTGGTTTTCTTTAATAAACACAGCACAACAGACAGCCTTTTACAACTTTTTGCCCAAAGTTTACTACCAAGGACAAGAAAGAAGTAAATCAATCGGTATCACAAAACACCTTTTGTTACTAATCCGGTAAACTATAACTGCAAACACAGTTAACATTTCAAAAGGAGAGAGAAGAGCCAGCTGTTTCCCCTTCCCCCTTCTAGAGACGTTTGCAGGCAGGACAGGCAGCAGGGAGATTTTAATCTGTTAGAATCAACATTTTAAAGACCAGAGCCATGTCAGAGAGCTTGAAGCCTGCTCCAACGTGCTGCAAGGGCCAACACATAAAAGCACAGGCTGTCCTAGAGACTTGGCTTTCACAGTAATTTAGTACCACAACCTGTCTGTTAGCAGCCCTACCCCTACAACCAGGTTACATGTTCCTTCTTAAAGGCTGCAAAACAGCGGGGGTTTGTGCATTGACCTCAAGAGTCACTTCTTTGGCATGAAGTAGCGTGTTCCCCCCAGGCTGAAAAAGATCAACGTCTTATGAAATCATGGCAAACTCCATCACTGTCACCACATAAGCGTGACTCTAGTTCAATAACCGGGGAAACAGGGCTCCTGCATTGCAAATGTGTGCCTCAAGAAATTAGTAAACCCACCCGCCCTCAAGTCATCTTTATCTAAGGATGTGCGAATGTACTCCACGATTACCAAACCCCTTCATTTAAAAGCTTTCTTCTTTAAAAAAAGGACCCAAAGCAAAAGAAAAGGCAAGTTTTGTTTGGGACCTTTTTGCTTGGCCATTCAGAGAACAGGAAACGCTGAAATATCACACACAGATCTTCAAAAAACTCACATTATCCCGAAAAAGTTCAAGAGCCATATCAGAGCATAAAGACTGCAGGCTGGGAAATCTTCAGTCAATGCATCTGAGCTGCACTGCTCCTTGTAAAAGCCAGATTTTTATTTTATTTTTACAAGGCGCTCTAGCTGCCGTGGCTTTCCCACATCTCTCTTAGCATTTCAGCTCAGCCAGCTTCCCCAGACCTTCCCACATCACCATTCAGAGATTTGTGAACTGTGAGAAACAGATGTTCTCAAAGCATTTTGCTCCCATCCAAGTCCAAGAAGGACTAGAAAGGGAAAAAAAAAAGAAAAAAAGAAATCTCATTTAAGCAAATACTTCTCGCCGCCCTATTGACCTTCCAGTCCCAGGGTGTTTCCTACCAGCAACGATAAAATGTATCCTGTCAACTTTAGCCCTCTCCCTCCCGATGCCCGTGGCCGGTTCACCCGCCCCTCCGGGCAGCGGCCCCGCGGCTCCCTGCCGAGGGGGCTCCGGCCGCACCCGCGCTGCCGAGCGGGCTGCGGGGCGCCGAGCGCGGCGGCTCTGCGCCGTCACCTGCCCCTTCCCGCCGCTCGCCCCCGGGGGGACCGGGCAGGCGGCGGGGGGATGCTGCCCCGCCGAGGGCACCGCTGAGCTCCCAGCCCCCCGGCGCCTGCCCCAGCCCCCCGGGGGGCCGCTCCCTCCCCCCACCCCGGACCCCACCGACCTTTGCAGGAGCAGCAGCAGCAGCACTTCGCCAAGAGCCATCCTACACCGGAGCGGGCGGGATAGCCGCGCCTGCCCGCTTTCATGCTGCCTTCGGGCTGCTCATGGCAAGGAGCCACCGGTCCGCTCGGGAAAACAACAAATCAAATCACAATAATAATAATTTAAAAAAAAAAAAAAAAAGCCCTAAAGCCAAACAAATACGTAAAAAGAGCCGTGACCAGCGGCCGAGCGGCTCGCGGCCGCGGCGCCCACCAGCCGCTGTCCCCGGCGCGCACCTCCGGGGGCGGGGCGGGGCGGGGCGCGGCCCGCGGCCACCGCGCCGCCTCGTGCAGCGGGCGGCGGCGGGCGGAGCGCCCTGCGCGGCCGCGCAGCGCCGGCACCCGCGGCCGGCCGCGGGGGGGGGGGGGGCGGGGGGGAGCGGGGGAAGGGGGCCCGCGGCCAGGCGGGGCTCCCGGCTCCGTCTGGAGGGAAAACGAGTTTTCGGGGGGGGGGAAATGCCGCGGCCGCGCCGGCGGCACCCGACGTCGGCAGCGAGAAATAAAAACTGCCCGGGAGGAAGTTTGCTACAGCCCTGATATGTTGTGGAGGGGGGGTTCCTGCAAAGTCTTTAAAAGGCAAAACTTGTATTGCTGTGGGGTTTTTTTAAGCTCACAACTTTTTTTTTTTTTTCCCCCAGCACCATTCCTTAGCTTAAGCGTCTGACAGCTAAAACTTTTTACAACTAGTTGAAAATACTAACCAGCCTGTTGTGATCCCAGCTGCTCCACCTGCCTGCTTTCTGCAGTAGGAGATCTGCCTGAAGCACTGTGGGGTAAATGCTTACTCTTCTGACACACGGACCAATACGCCCGAGATCCAGAAGCACAGCTTGCTTTGGAAGGTGCCAGCCTGTTGTGTTAGGATTTCCCACCTAAAGCATGGAAAACTGGAGGTGCCAAAAACGTCCTGAACCTTGCTGGAGGCAGCTGGTAGGAGAGGTCGGGCAGGATTCCAGAGCGGCAGCATCATCGTTTTGTGCTCTGGTATCGAAAGCAGAACAAACCCGACAAGCTGCTTCTCCCAGGCATAAATACGTACCGAGAGGGAAGAGCAGAGGGGAGATGTGCTGTGCTGTGCGCCTCTGCGTGCCAGGGCTTCAGCCTGAGCAGGCACGGCTGTGCTGATGCCACAGGCTGGTGGTCTGGACTAAGGTTTTTGGTTTGTCGCGCAACTGCTTTGGAGTAAGTGACACTTCATGGGGCTAAGGGCTGTTTCTGGACAGGTTAGGGCTGCGGCTTCAGCACAGCGTTCACAAACCCACGTGGGTGTTGCACCTACATAGTGGGTGCTGTTGGCCAGGGGGAGGCCTGGGCTGGGTGATTTCATGTAGCTGCCAGGTGGGATCCTGCAGACCCTAGAGCTGTCCTGGCAGGGGACCCCACATGGCTCCGTCCCTAGTACCTGGAGAATGCCAGAGACCCTCCCTGAGAGACCCCGTCCACCGCAACGGCAAATATGAAACTGTCCTGCTTCACTTCTGGCTGCGCTGTAGGAACTCTTCTTCGACTACAGCCTCAGTGGAAGCGCTGGCAACCTCAAAACAAGCCTGGAGCGTGCAAAATTTTCCTGCCAATGCCCTTAAGCACCAAGGTGCTTTTCAATACATGAGAATGAAGGGAACCTTAACTCTGTTTCCGCTTTGCTGTGTATTGTGTCTTTGACCTGGGTCTTCGCCTATCTGGGAGATGCAAGGGAATGTCTCGGTGGTGCACTCAAGGCTCTTGTGGCTGTGGCAGGGAGATAATATGTCTCATTGGAAGCAGAAACCGCAGCTGCAGACAGAGAAGGAAGAGGTCGACTGGGAACCAGCTAAGATACCCCCACGCATCTGCGCCTCTCCCTTTCCCCACAGACCCTTTGCCCCTGCCATGGTGCCCCAGGCAGCCACTCTTTCAGGTGGCTCTTTCAGCTACCTGAAGTGCCAGGCAGAAAGAAGGCACCAGCTTAGGGCCTCTGAGCGATCCAGGAAACTTATAGCAGGGCTCTTTTGAGAAGGCAGCTCTTCCTTTCTGCTTCGTACCACATCTCTCTTTTCTTACCCGCTCTCTAACACCATGCCCACCTTCTGCCCTGTGGGCTGGCTGCCTCCCACCTCAGCTCAGCCTGCTTCGTGCAAACAGAAAAAAGGGGTAAGTAAACAGAACGTGCTCTTTCCTGGCACTTCGGTGTTCGTGTGGTGTCTGCCCGGAGCGGTGATACGGGCTCTGAGGCAGGAGCAGTCCCTACCCAGCGCCTAGTATGCCGGAGCCCTGCTCTCGGTGGGTTTTAAAAGCCATCCTAGGAAAACCTTTAAGACCGCTCGTGTAAGAAACTAGGAAACATCCTAAAAGCAGCATTTCACCCCTAAATCCCCGCGACCCTCGGGAGGGCTGGCCGCTGCGAGGACGCGCCCGGGCGGCGGCTGCGGGGCGGCGGGAGGCGCTGGCGGGGACACCTGGCGGCCGGGCCTGACATGGCGGCGGCGGCGGGAGCGCCCGGGGGACGCCGGGGCCCTCCGGGGGACGCCGGGGCCCTCCGGGGGACGCCGGGGCCCTCCGGGGGACGCCGGGGCCCTCCGGGGGACGCCGGGGCCCTCCGGGGGAAGCGGGGCGTCCTGCGCCAACGGCACAGCCGTGAGACGGGGCGTGGGGGCGCAGGCTCAATGAAACGGCGCTTAGGCGGCGAGGCTGGAGACGCTCAGGAGGGTTTTGAAGAAAGTTTGTAGCTCTTGCAATTGCAGGCAAACTTTAAAACGTAATTAAGGTGCAATCTCAGCTCTGAAAAACTGCTTAATTAAACCAGAACTGAAGTCATTATCTCCCCCCCCCCATCTACACGTCTAGCGATATTGTGAGTGAGGGTTATATCTAAAAAGTTACTCTTTAAAAATATGTATATTTATGTACATTCACTGATGAATTATACATGCAATAAATATTTCACAAAATAAGATACGACTGAAAGACATATTCTTAATAATCGCATCCTATCAATTAGCTCCTATAAAGCAGAAGAAGAGACACGCTGTGGGCACAGCCTAGCTCAGCTTCAGCCCTGGCTGAGGAAGACTTCTGTCATCAGCATCAGCAGGAACTATCCTGCCAACTGGGCTGAGCCTTCAGCTTCAAGTGGGGAGTTCGGCCTTTGGGAAGCAGAAGTGTTGGAGAGATCACACAGGGAACAAAAAGTGTGCAGAGTCCACCTGAGCTAGGTGAGGGGTGAGGAGGTGCTTGCCTGGGACTAGAAAGGCTCCTTAACCTCACTTCCTACATTCACATTATATTTTTGATGTTATTATTGGACAGGATGCATTAATACGTGACTCTGTGGTCCATGAATAACCTGTATGTCACCTGGCAGATTCCTGCCCTCGCTCTAAACTACACCCAAGTCACAGGAATTCTTTGAGGAAACATCTCCCGGCACCACGCTCCAAACACAATCACTGTTATCTGCAATAGAGCGGCTGAGAAAATGTTAGGGTCCCGACGTGCTGCATCTGCAGCTAAGGCTCTTAGCAGCGTGCCTGCACCGCCGGCCAAGCGTGCTGCCCCGCGCAACGCGGACGATGGAAGGGAAGGCATCTCAGCCTAATGTCAGGGTGACGAGGAAATTAGTTCTGTCTGCTCTTAAATACGCCTTTAGAAAGTCCCCAGGCATATGAGTTGCTTTCATATGAAATCTGAGAGAGTCTGTAGAAATTACTCTTGCTGGAGAGGGGAAATAAGTTCTAATACTTTTACCCAGTCCTCTTGCGCAAATTTTGAGGTGGAAGACAGAACATATAAATTTTTTACACTGTCTCCAGTGCTCCCTCATACCTGCAGCAGCTATTTCATTTTCTTAGGTCATAAACCGAGGGACCTATCTGAAGGAAACACAGGACAAAATAACTAGTGGATGTAAACTGGCATGGCTTCATTCGGGTCACCAGGAATGCAGTGAAATATGCCTGGCCCAGATTGCCCTGGAGGTCTGTAATGCAGAAGAGCAGCAACAACATTTCTCCCGTAGTAACAGGTGCTGTTTCCTTCCCCCATCACGTACAGAGAGAGATGAATAATGTAATAGCCGTCAGGAGCATCTGTTCGCTACTTATGCAAGTCAACCCTACATTGTGCTTTAGGGTGTAAAGTGATCTCTGCAGAAAATCCATCCCTATGGGCACCATTATCACGGAGTAAGATGTATTACGGCTGATTTATTTTTTTAATCCAATGAAGCTTAAGTATTAGCTACTCATTTCTTAGGAAGGAATAGGAAACCAACTATCTAACAGAAATAGCTCATGGATAGCAAAAGGAAGTTGGATTTGTACAGTTTTAAATACATCATTTAAATATGTGATATGACTTGCGGAGACATATTCAGATAGTGCAAGGACATGCATGAAATTTAAGCTTTGTTAACAGGGAGAGTTAGGTACCTCTGCAGAGCAATTCAGATGGTGCAGGCAGGACAGTAAACATGGACGAGCTGAGAACCGGTCAGCGAGAAATGCCAGGAGCAAGGACTTAGCCAAACTTGCTTTCTGATTATGATCTTGTTTCAGTTCATGGAGAAATCAAGAGTTACACAGCTCCTTAAGGAGCCCAGTAGATGCTAGCTGACTAGTTTAATTACTGATTCTCCCACTTGCTGTCTGGGTGACTTTAGGGGAAAAAAATGACCATTTCATGCCTCAATTTTTCTGTGTGCAATAAAAGGATATTAGCACTTCACGTTCCCTTTAAAGTGGTCTGAAACAGAGATTAGACATCTTACACTGAACAACAACAAGAGTTGTTATTGTTTGATGTGTCTTGAAATGAGTGTGGCAAAATATGGCTCTGACATTATCGGCCTTTAGATTTAGTATTAAAAAGCACCTTGATCAATATGTCTTGCCTGCAAATGCTACGCACAAAACCAGGTAAATCTGAACAATCGGGGGGAAAGCAGATTGGCAGAGCGAAGCAGTCCTTGCTCAACCAGCACATTTCAGCACATTATTCTTGGCTCTGTCTCCAGCTATTTTCAACAGCACTAAACATTCATTAGATTAAATCAAATGAACCACATTCTTTAAAAATAGCCAGAGCCTTGTCGTGCCAATTGGAAAAAACAACAGCTTTATTGGGTATTAAAACAGATCAAATAAATTGAAAATAAATAAATAAATAGCGTCATATTCCCTCCTGGCGCAAGAGAGCACAACTCCAAGGAGAGGTTTTTGGCTCCTCAGTTCAGCACAGTGGTAGGTAAAAAAAAAAACATTCTCAACTAGCTAAAACAAACAAATTAAGAAGAAATATAGACAGTCCAGCACAAACTCCACGCTGAACTGCAATGTAGGCATATGTTCAGCAAATGTTAGAATATATCATTCCTGATCCCTCTGCTGTAGACGTCAGCATGGGATGGGTTTATGGCAACCTAGAAGTTGCCATGACCGAACAACATCCTGGCCCATCAACTCTACTGTAAAGCCTTAAAGGCCACAGCTAGACCCGTCTGCTCTGCTGAGATGGACCTCACCTTTATGTCCTGCACAACCCACCTCTCCCAAACATCAGAAATCCCCTACTGACTCTAGCCGAACTTTCTTTCCTAATTTACAACCCATTTTTTTTCCTTTCTCTGCATCCTATAAAGAAGGAAAAACCTACAAAAAAAAGAGAGAAGTTGCTTGGAGACTTATCCCCAAAAGTATCTTAAAAAGATCACCAAATAAACAGCACGAGGTGGATGGCTATAGAGCAGACTGCAGAATAAAATACATACACTTGCTTTCATGTGATTCAGTCTGTTTCAAGGGAAGTTAGAGTTGCCCCCAAAATATTCACGTAGGTATGATCTAGGAGAGTTTCAGCCCCTCTCGGCAGCAGAACAGACCTGCAGAACACACGCCCCTTCAACCTCTAGCCCAACTTTGCCTCTCCGGTATCTCAGAACAGATTCCTACATTGTCCAGTTCCTCTGGTTTCCTGGGCACAGGACCAATTCCACCATATATACGGCTTCTTCCTACGCAGTAACCATCTTCTGACAGTGAGTTGCTTAAGAAAACAGAAGCTGGCGTGCTGTCCTTCCTTGCTGCCTTCCTCCAAGACCTCAGCACAGGTTCACCTGCCCCTGGACTGGCTCTACTGCTTCAGCAAGGTCTTGTGTGAGCAGAGAGGACTTGTCTGACCCGCCAGCAGTACCACCAGATGAGTTACGCTCAGATGAGGCTGCAGCAAAGAGCCTCACCTCACAAACCAGTTTAACGTAAGAGGCCCAGTAAGTGGAGCCACGCACCATATCATGTTAGTATGGTACTAATTGGTTGCTGGAGAACTACACTGGATGGTGGATACATCCTGAACAAGCTACTGGTCAGAATAAAAACCCCAACACTTCAGCAGAAAACAGTGAAATAAAAATTTAAAGCAGGTTTTTTGTTCATGTCCTGAAGCACTTATCTCCATTAGAGCAGAGACATATCTTTGGGAGTTACTGCAATACCCAATGATGGAAGACACAAAGCATTAAAGCGCTGCCTTTTGGACATGTTTTGGCTCCTGTTTTACTGTGTTGGGCCTCAGTGGGGAAATCATGAGCTTATCTCAGCCCATCATGGTCTGCTTTCCAAGACAAACAGGAGCCTCACCCACTTGTGCATGACAAAGGTGAGTTGTTGTTTTAGCAACTACAGACTAACAGAGTAACAAAAGTACTCCTGACCTGCCTGTCTCAACTTGCCTGAGGTTGTTCTATTTGGATGGTAGAAACCACAGCTAATTTTCTCTTTAAATGGCATTTCTCCTTCCTTAGAGTAAGTTGTTACCTGTTTTGTTTGTTTGTTTGTTTGGGTTTTTTGTTGTTGTTGTTGTAAGGGTATTCAGCCTATTTTCCTGAGATGTTTTGCAGAAAATTGCAAGTTCTGTCCATCATCTATCCCCCCCCTCCCAGTATCCAACACAATTATGGTTTAAGGCAAGCTAAAAGAAAAATTAAAAAACTGGCACACATCATTTGCTAGTTAGAAAATTTTCTGTTTGGCCAGTCTGGAGGAATTGGACTGGAATTAAAATAAAATTCAATGTCAATATTGTAAAAGCCTTTATTTATTTGGGCCAAATTATTGCATTAACTGTATTTTCCACTTCACTTTTTTTCTAGGGTAAAAAGAGGAGTTCTTACCAGGCAATGTTTAGGATGGCAAAGCTTTCTGATTTACAATACCAGATCTAAGACAAGCATAAAAGAATCTGTAAAGCTGTTATTGAAACTTATGGTGGGTATAAATAACAAGGGCACACATAACAGGCAGCCTGCTGTGCGGAGAAATAAAAAAAAAATAGTTTTTAAGCTATTTTTATTAGCTGGTGGAATGACTGGCTGGAAAACAACTCCTCTGCTTTTATCAGTGTGGAGCACCTCTGCCCGCTTTCATTCTTTAGTGTCCACGGACTAGCAATAGTGGCATTTTTAGGATGCTAGCTCTGACAGGCAGGATTTCTGCTGATGCCCTGTGCAGAAATGCTGCTCCTGGGAACATCAGCAAGCGATTGCTAGTCTAGCACCAAATACTCTAGAAATCCCCCTTCTGCTTGGTACCATCAGACATTGCCAAAAGCTGGTCTTCTACACATCGGCACTTCCAGTCACCACAAGACAGAAAAACCCGTTGTCTTTCTGTGAGAGGGACAAGTACATGATGTCATGGAGCATTTTTTAATTTCTATGTTCAGCTGATCTCTCAGTACGTAACAGCTCCACATTACATGATAGTTCCATGAGCGCTTTAAGTTGTCAAGAGCCAACAGCCTTGCCAAACCCCTTTGTTGCCTTTTCTGTCTCTCCCAGGTGCCTGCTCCTTCCTGCCGCTTCCCCTGTGCCAACAGAAATGTTTGTGCAGCCTCACAGTGAATCTGATCCGCAAATGGATCCAGTTTAAAATTAACCTAGGGTGGAAAAAAAAGTTAATTTGAGCCCAGATTGGCTCCTTGATCTGCCTTGGTTCTCCTGTCATTATTGTTCAGATTTTACTACAAAAGCCTCAAGCTATTTGACGGATGCATCACCTGTACTGTTGTACTATCTCCTGGTCTCAGTGATCCCACTCACTGTGGTAGATCCTGGCTGCTCGGCGAGGCACAGGACACATATCTGATGCTCAGAGAGGTTCAGCCTCCCCGTGTAAGACCAAATGGGTACCTCCATCTGGCCGACTATCTTTTGCTCGGCAGAGAGAAGCACCAGCCCCCAGTGCTGCTGAGATCAGGCCCATCTCTGTTGTGCCTGCATGTCCCGTAGCAAGTTTTACAACGGCAATCAGCAAGCTGATGGGGAGTGGAATGTGCATTTTTGTATCTTTACGTGCAAAGACACAAGGAAAGGCTGTAGCAGATTGAACATTGCAGAACGTGTATAGCTCCCAGGTGAAGGCTCTGTACAAAGCGGTTGTCCTGTGGAGCAGTGCTGTGTATGCATAGCACAACTACAGCAGATTTGTCTGAACAGATGTGCAATGGCCATGAAGACTACAGGGGTGTAAAGCCTGAACTTCCTTTCCCTGCCATCCATGCACAAAACCTTTTTTTACTAAGCTTTTTCACGGGTTAGAATGGCCTTCCTTTGCAGCAAGAGCACGCTGATTCCTTCACACCGTATGAAGCTTAATTTGACTTTTGCAGTCTGTGGAAAGAAAAATGTTCCTATTTCACTGAGTCCTGCAGAGTTAATAAATTCTTCAGCGCTTATCTGAAGAATGCTATTTGGCTCGTAAGGCCAGAATCTGTTCTCTGATACCTAAATGCAATTCCCATAGATTTCCAAGGAAACTGGGTCTATATTCCTTGACAAAATGCAGCTATTAACTTAAAATTCTGAAGATGCATGAAATATGCAGCGAAAATAAAGAGCTGGGTACAGTCTGGAAGGAGTAAAACTGAAATGTATGAAGACTTGAGAATACTTTTAAAAAGCGTATCTTGAGTTGAAAGATTTCAGTGTTCCTCCCAAGTCTAGAAAATAGAAAAAAGCCCTTGAAATATGAATGGTGGGTGCTACTATTTAACTTTTAATCTCTTTGCCTTGCAAAAGCAACGGGCAATAAAAACTTGTAGTTCGGCATCGGGCAGTTTAACGTTATTGGTGAGAAACATGGAACCTTAGGTTCACTTCACGAAAACAGGAGTCACCAACACACATGAGCTGCAAATTGCCTTGCTTCACACAAGAAGTCAGGGCTGCTTTATGACGTGAAGTGTCGGATAGTGTATTACTGTTGTGTCTGTTTGAAGGCACACCTTCGGAGAGGCTGGAGGCCATCCCAACCCTTACTGCACTATGCAAGCAATTATCCCTCTTTTTTTTTTGTACTCTGACAGAAATGTACTTTGTATTTTGCAAACTCTAGAAAGAAAAAAAAATACTTATTTCACTGCATTACAATTCTGCAGAATCAATAATTCTTCAGTACATTTATGAACAATACATGTATTTTGCATATGTAAAATAGAGCCTTTTAATAAATGCTGAGGACAACTAAAGACAAGAATGGTTTAACCTCTTGCAATAAAAAAGA
This sequence comes from Phoenicopterus ruber ruber, assembly GCA_009819775.1. Classification (NCBI taxonomy): domain Eukaryota; kingdom Metazoa; phylum Chordata; class Aves; order Phoenicopteriformes; family Phoenicopteridae; genus Phoenicopterus; species Phoenicopterus ruber. The sequence goes on along the minus strand of CM020220.1, from coordinate 32,392,083 downwards.
GAACTGTTCTTTAGCTGTTCTGAACTGTGAGAGACTTGTTTAAACAGATTTAAGGAAAATATAGTCAAATATGGACTCTGCCTTAAAGAAAAGAAAAATGCAGTTCTGGAGTTAAAGGCAACATTTGTAAGAAGAGATAATATCTTTTATGAGATCAGTTAATATGAATGGAAAAAAATACACTGGCATTCATGCAAATAACCTCCTGTCCTAGACTTTCAGACCATCATAGTGACAATAACATTAACTCTGCTTTCTAGAATTTGGGATTAATCTGAACTAAGCAAAGTTGACATTGGTTCAGGCTCTTCTGCAAAATGTGTAACCTGGGAATAACTGCTCTGACAAAATGCTTGCACAAATGACAGGAAAATCCGGCTTCTTGTGTCAGGATCAATATATCAAATCTGTGTAGTGTGCTGAAGCAGATACACAGAAACATAATTTCAATTACTTGAAATACATTATTTAATACACATGTGCTTTGCATTGCAGTTTGCCTATCTCCAGCTCAGACTGGTCAGGGAAATGGGATTTTTAGCAGAGCTAGTTCACTTCAAAACATACTCATAAAATATTTGTTTAAGATTAGCAACGGAAGGACCAGCCCAGCAATGTACAGGCCTTGCAGGGTGCAAATACTGCATTTAGGATTAGTCCCTTTAACTGTCTGCAAGCTGAGAGAGTGAGGAGGCAACATTTTGGGGAAGCCAAAATTATCAATCATTAGTATTTGTGTTACTGCAGTTCTTGCAAGTACCAGTTATAGGCTCAACCTTCGTGATGATGCTATTAAAAAGCACATCCACAGTTTGACATTAAGTTACTAGGGATGTCGGGCATGAACCCAGAACCAGCAGTTTATTTTTCCTTCATGCTTAAACTTTAAACATTTCAGGAAAAAGGATCAGGCAGTAAGTTACAGCATATTCAGCAAGGCAGAAACCCATGAGGAACATAATAATGAATGGTGGTTCATTGAAGCTGGTTACGCAGCAAAAAGCCTAGGCAAACAACCCAGATCCCACTCGTCCCCCCGCAGTCCCAGATGGATTATGGTCCGATGTCCATCTGTGAATCTGCTAAATTTAGTCTGGCCTCAGAGGAAACACAAGACGCAAGCCATCCACATGCTCCCGTCGCTCTTGCAGGATGACCTTCCTGTTAGCTTGATGGGCCAAGCGCTAGAGAACAACTCCCCCCTCCCCACCACACTACATGTATTTCAAGACACACAACTAAATACAGAGGAAATAGATTTTACTCAAGGAGCTATTTTTGTACTATTTCTCCGGGCTGCTTGTTTTTCACTACTGGGGCAGATGTGTGGAGGTGTTATGGCTGCTGGCTTCAGGTCAGAGCGAGCGTAAAACCTCATGCTACAAACTGAAATCTCTGCTCCACCTGCTTGCCCTGGTGTCTGCAATCCGCTGAGGTACACAGCTCAAAGGAGGAGAAGAAAGAGAAGGCATCCATAGGGTCCCTAAGCAGTTAATAAAAAGAAACAGGCATCACATTCAGACCATTTTGAGTAGGTGCCTCCCTTGGATAACTGTGCAGAGAGCCTTGGATAATACCTGACCTGACCTGGACTCTTGAACCTCAGTGCCCCAGCAGGAGCCCGAGTCCTTTCTCAGTAGAACAACCATTGCTCAGGCTCAATCAGCACTTTTCGTGGAGTCCCTTCAAAGGCCTCTCTGCTCTGACCCTGCTAATGTAAGGGAAGGCTGAGCTCAGCCATTTTATGAAAGGACATGTGCTGGCATCACTGGGAGAGCTGGGGACAGGGCAGGACAGGCCTCTCCTGGCATAGCGTCCTTTCGATGGGAGATGCCTCTGGTTTTCCCCAGGCATTACGGGATGCTGCACAGCCCGGATTACTCCAGGAAATGATCTCACTGAATGAATTAAAAGTATAGTATTTACTTACTAAAACTGTCTTTGGACTTTGTGATGTCCCAACAGTTGGGACATCAATATGTGAGCAATAAAAATTAAAGACTCCTTTTCCAGCATGTCTTTGAAGACAAGCTGGGAAAATAGGACCAGTGCAGTCTTGTTTGTCCAGGTATGCACAGCTGAAGTCCTCCCAGACTGTCCCCTCTCAAATGGCTTGCAGGGCCAGCAGAAGGCTGTGGCCACCCACCCACCCCTCACCTAAGCAGCTAGGTCTTGTCCACAGGGACCAGCTGGGACCTTCCCTTTGTCTGTGAGCAAGGTGCAGCCAAGGAGGGAGGTTCCTGCTTCCCTGCAGAAACAGGATAGGGAAAGGGGTGCTCTGGGGCTTCTCAACAGCTGCACTGAGGAGCACAACCCCATCCCGAGCCCTGAATGTCTGGGTTGGCTTAATCTGCCCCTGGAAAGCATGGGCTGGCCCTAGGAAAGGGAGCTGGGAAGGCAGGCAGGAGAGCCAGGAGGGCATGGAGAATTTATGACCGTGGTCTTTCACAGAGGCTGTGGGAGTAAATGCGGTCCTGAGCCTAATGCAGAGAGGGACTCTGCGTTACATTTTTTTTCCTTGTGAGGAAGCATGAAAATGCCTTCTAACAATGACTTTACAAGCAAACTGAAGTAGGACATGAGAGTCTTGGAGAAACATCAAGAGTCAGGAGAATGTATGGCTATGTCTCAGCGACTCCATTCTCCTTCTCTGCCTCATGTTAAAATGCTTAGCCACATCGCCCTGAGTGTCACCCTCAACACCTCAGACAGACAGAAATAAGGCAAGTGAAGAGAGGAAACAGGTCCAGGGAGGCCATCAGAGAAAGCCTCTTTAGAGCTGCATTCCCTCTTTACCTTCCCCTCACTCCCTACAGTTCCAGTTCTCCAAAGGAAGACCCAGTCTGCCCGGCCAGCTGTATGCTGAGCTCCACCACCCAACCCTGGACCTGCCAAACCATCATCTCTCCACAAAACAGAAGCGCTGCAATAAGTAACTCTACCCTCCCTTCAAAAACTGCCTCTTCAACAAAGCCACAAGCATATCTAAAGGAAACAAATGACCCTTTATCTTGAGAGAGATTTTTCATTTAGGAAATAGACATCTCATGAGCACGACTCTGCGCAGTGTTGACAGGAGCCTGCATAGCAGCGATACACCATGGTTGTCGCTTCCTTCCACAGAGACTAGCGCTTAACCCTCCTGAAATGTGAATGTTTCTGTCCTCTTACAGATCCACACAGAGTTTGGAAACATCCCGCACTACATTTTCGCGGATGCTTTCTCATTTGACCACTATTAGGGTTTCTCTGCCAGTTTTCCTTTTTTTTTAGCTGGCCTTGACTAATGTGATTGTAAAATCAGAGTGATTTATTACCTCGATAGGCAGCAATTCTATCCCATACTCAGTCACAGCCTGGGACGATGGTGCCAGTATGGTAAGACGAGATACAGGTGATCAATATGATATCTGCTACCAGGAAACCCTATTCTCTGAAAGCCTCCCAGCCAAATTAAGCAAAGGTCCCAAAGGCGCTGCAAGCTACGCGTTAGAAAACTGAGCATGAGTTGCACAAAAATAAAGCTGTCAGAGACTGTAATGCCAGAAGGGACCTTTAGCTGAGGTGCTCTGACCTTTATGCAGTATCAGCTACGGAATTCTGCCCAGTTTTATCCTGTACTGTCCCTATTTACTGTACTCCCCAAGTTGCTCCTGGTACACATACAGCGAGGGTGACCTATGACAAGGATGGAAGAAGCAGCAGGAAAAGCAGGTAGATGGGTCTCACATTGGGGAATCAGGCCCAACAAATGGTGACGTGTCCAAACATTGCAGCATCAATGGTCTAATCCTGATCGGACCATTTGTGATGGTAGTGCGTGTGGATTACAGCACTATGTGTACCACTCCTGAGTTTTCTCCCCAGTTTCCCTGTCGGATCAGGTGCTGAAACCTTTGGCATTCTTGATGAGCTCAGTTGGCCACAGCATTTTAAATTCCCCCCCCCCCCCCTTTTTTTTTCTTTTTCAGTGAAAAATACAGCACAGACACCGTATGGTGAAATTTGGGGTTAAGCTGACAGGGGACTAGGTGGATAAAGTTTTACCCCCTGTCAGAAGGGGAAGCAAAGGCAAAGTAAACAAGAAAAATTGCAGGCCTTCTCTCTTTTAAACAAAGACTCCTGTGTTTAAAATAATAAAAATCCACTGTACAAAAGCAAAGCAACTTCCCTCAAAATAGCCTTTCCTGTTTTATCAACGCATTCATCAAAATTGTCCTTCTCTGCAAAATTAAAGTTCCAGGTAGAGCACTGGAGGCCTTTTGCTTTGATTAGATAACGAAGCAGCTGAAGCAATAAGTATAATTGACTTCACTGGTACCTGGTATGTCCTAAACAAGTCCACATGGCTGAATCTAGCTTTAAATATCTAGTGACGCCATACTGAAAATAAGAAAAAATAGTGACATAGAAATACCACATCAGAGAAATATGGGTATTCACAAGCCATCAGAATACGGCTCCAACAGCCTGCATACAATCTGCGTCCATGGCTTGTAGCTGCTGTGACTTGCCGTGGAGGACAAGTATTTGCCATGCTTGGTCAGGCTGTGCCTAGCTTACCCAGTTACTCAGGTGGTGCTTGGACTACGCTGCCTCTGGGGCTTGACTATGCAAGGATTTGTCCGTGTAGTTTTGTCGTCTTGAGGTACTGATGTACCCAACAGGTAAAATCCCTGGTAGAGCGACAGCCATAGCGATATGAATACCCCTACAGAGGAACGGCTCAGCCTCTTGGCCTTGACTTGGCCTACCTCTTAGAAACAACAAAAATCAGACCTCATCATCCATATTGCCAACTGTTGCTAAATATTTGTTCGTTTGTTAATATTTTGGAGATAACAGAGTCCAGGAGAAAGTGTAAGCATGGACAACAGCAAGGACGGACACTTTATGGGTATCTGAGTTTTTCCACAGGGTGACTATGAAGTAGGAGAAAGCACAGAGGTCTGGGATCAAAAGATACTAGTAGGTGGGGGAGCGAGGCATCACCAGCTCACCAGCACCAGGGCAGACATTGCCCACTGAGGTGGAAAGGAGTGATATGGTGGGGAGAAGCTGTGAAGGGCCGTGAAAGTAAAGACAAACAACCACTGTTTGATGAGAGAGAGGAGGGAGACACAGTGGAAAAAAACACAAGGGAAAGGGTGACCTGATTGAAATAGCAAAGTGGTTTTGAGTTCTTTCATCTTTCTATTCCCATTCCTTTCATGACTGCACGGAGCCACACTTGTATACTAAGGTAGAGCAGTAGTCCCGAGCCGGGCCCCGGCAGCCCATGGTGCCAGCCCACAGAGAGCTGCCGTGTTACACCACGCTGGTTAGCCAACTTGTTTCCAGCTGCTCTATCATAGTTAAAAAGGAGTGAAAACGCAGCAAAAACTTTCCTGATGTGATTTTTCTACGTAAGCCATGTCCTGAACCTGTAACAAGGATGCCATGAGGCACTAAATACCGGCAGGAGGGGTCCACGTGACCTCTCCTGAAAGACAGTCTATACTATGAAATTTTGACTCTGAACACCCTTGTTGGAACGATATTAGGAACAGAGGTGAGGGCTTGTTTTTTTATTTAAATACTGCATATTGATATTGACAATGGGAGCCTGAACATTGTTTGCTTAATACAAACCCCATGACCTGTTTATGTGCCAGTTAAATCAACTGTGTTACCTAATGATATGTTTCCTTTAGTTCAGAGCCTTACAAACATTTTAATCGACTGCTCTTAATTAAGACTTTCAAAAACAAAAACAATTTCTCAGCCTCTACAAGGACAACTGAAGGTTTAATGCAGTGCACTAAAACTTCGGAATTGTCCTCACACAGCTCCCCCGGGACATCAGGAATCATTACCATCGAATATGTTTCGCAACAGAGATTGTTTAAAACACAACAGAGAAAGTGTGTGAGCCAATGCAGATTGCAATTTAATACTCAACAGGAACAGGGACACAATAAAAGCAGCCTAGACTCTCTTCCCCCACTAAAATCCAAGATGTTCTTAAAAACAGAGACATGGGAAGAAAGAATTAGGTTTTTCCTTACATAGATCACTCTTCTGAGATCAGGAACTGGAGGAAAGAGACTTCCAACCCCAACAAGAGCCGGATCAGCCTCACCAGCTCTGCACACTAATCCATTAAATGATCTGCTCTTTCCCACAAGGAGTGGTCACAAAAACACAGGTCTCAGCGTGACCTCTTTTCATTGGTACCATTCTTCTTCTCACCAGCCTCGTTAAATCCTTGTTCTGCTTCCTTCTTTCACAGCCCAGCCTGCCACTGCACCTACCAGCCACAGGCTCTCCCTGGCTGTAGGATCGGGTAGGCAACGCCCTAAATGTACAAGCTGTCGTCATCTGAGCAGCACCAAAAATCCCGTCCCTCCTGCCCAAAGCCTGGTGCTCTCCCAGCTGATGCACCAGGGCCAATGTGACCCATCTGGGAAGTTCAGGCGAGATGCTCACCCTGCTGACACACACCTTGCGAGACCTACGTTCCCTCTTCAGTTGGAAGAAACCCAACTATTTCTCAGTTTGCTCTCTTACAAGGACCCGCCACTGCCACCAAAGCCCTGCTGTTATGTGGCCGTCTGCCTGCACAGCAAGATGTTTGCATAGCATCTTAAAAAAATATATTCCTCATCTCCTCCAGAGATATGTACCAGACACAAGTATCCTGCAGGCAGGATCTGGTTTGGGGCCCTGAACGGGATCCCTTCGCATGTCATCAGTCCAGAACAAGTGCCATAAAATCCTATTTTTTTTAACGTTTTCTTTTTCCTTTGGTGATGGAGGTTGCTTAAAATTACTGCAAGAACTAGCCTTTGTTACTCTTTGAATTACACTATGACTTTGATGTTACAAGAGAAATGCTGGGTGAGGTGTCACAAGACAAGAGTTTTAAGGTCAAGATTTCATCTAAATGATTTACGGGCCAAATTCAAATTTGGAATCACTCAGTCAAAGCTAACAGGCTGACACCAGGAATATGCTTGTCGCAGTGTGCTTAATGAATATTGGCTAGGTCATTAAGTTGCTTTCTATCCATGTGGATTTCTCTCTTAATGTGAAATTTATAGCTTAATACCTTAGAGCTCAATTATAGGGTAAAAGAGAAAGGAATAAAAGTCACAGCTTTCCTGTAATTAGCCACGTGGGATAGTTCAAACAGAGCTTCATTCCTAGTGTCACAGGTCTTTCTTTTTCCTTCCTAGGAATACTAGTCAGAAAAAAACCCATCCCACAAATTCTCAAGTACAGTAACAGAGACTGCAGACAAGTTCATTTTACTCAACCATCTGTAAATAACTTGCAAAAGGTGAATCCCAGAAACCTGTTTGTTTTACAGAGGGTAATTGCAAACACTGTCAGATCATCGGAAAGGAAGGACAGGCAGGACTATACTCGGGCTCTGAGCTGCAGTCAAGTCATGAAAAAACCAAATGTGTATCCTCCAAAGGAACACAGCCAGCAGTCAGACGGAAGGCTGGGAGACCAGTCCTTAAAGTCTCTGTGCTTTTACTGATCAACAAGAGAAATCTGTAAAGAGATTTCATTACAAAGGGCAGGAAGTGTTCTCTTTCTGGTTCATTCTCTTATGTTTGCACCACATTTTTCCTTTTGCAATATTTTATGTTGATTCATTACCTATTTTCAAAGGAATAGTGTAAAAAAGTGACAAAGAGCCAGAGCACATGTTCAGTTGTGAAGTTTGGGTTTGCATTTCCAGTGGCTTTCAGAGAGGCTGTTTAAAAAGGCTTATTTTTTTGTTTGATGAGGACGTGCATTGATGCTCTACATAACGTTCTGGTGATCCCACCAAATCTTTCAAGCCTTCATCTGTTCAGGTGTTGGCTGACATACTACTTTCTCTACTCTTTCATTTTAAGAATGGTGGGTAGCTTCTGTGAACCACATGATTTACATTTATAGTCCACCATAACTTACAATAGGGCCACACACAGTAATTTGCCATTTCCCACTAAGCAGATGTAACTATGTTTTAATATTTGTCAAAACTCTGCATGTTTCTATCATCATAGATGGCAAATTCTATTATTAGAAATGTTAAGTTTTGAGTATAGATACTTTCTGTTCTTGAAATTACAGTGCTTGTAAAAGCAAAGAATTATGTGTCTTGGTAATTGCAAGCAAAATTCAGCTATTAACCTGCTCTTCTGCAACTGTGTACATTTACACACTTGAAACAGACAGGGGACACCATTTGATGTTGATATAAGACGTGCCAGCCTTTGTTCTGGGTTGCAGAGAAAGGCCAGAAATTTTGGAAGCCTGGACCAAGGGATTCTGAGTCCAATCCACGCCTAAAGCTACTGGAAGGAGAGAAGGACATGAACCTGAATAGTCAGAAGCCATTTATCATGCTAATCCTTCCAGCATCTCATGAGACCAGCAGGCTCTTCCAGGGGCTACTGCATTTTCCACTTTAAACTTTAAACTTACCCCTCTTTCTCTATTCCCAGCATCTGTTCATTCAGTTTAAACAATTTCCTGTTTTCCTAATAGAGGGAGAGCTGATTAGACACAGAACCTATTTGCTGTACTCTGGCCAAACTTGTGGATTGGGCGGTTATTTTTACTATTTCTAGCAGCACTTCTGGAGATCCCATTAGTACTGAGGCTCCCTGATACAGCTTTGGTATGTGCAGGAAGAAAACTGAGGCCAAGGGGGAAAGAGACATAAGGAAATAAAGGCCATGAATACATGGCTGGAGCCAGCCGGCCCCAGACTCACTCTGCACCTGCTTGGAGATGATGGAACAAGAGCCAGCTCCAACCTGGAAGCGGTCGCAGTGTGTTACGTGAGATAACCTGCCCCACAGGCAGGCGACGCGTGCTAGAGCAGGCTCGGTGCTGCGCTGACACAGCCTGCTGGCTTCCGGGCATCAGTCGGCTCTGGTCCACCAGCCACAGCCTGGCACGGTGCCCATCGCGCCGCACCTGCAGTGCAGTTGTGCCCTGAAGCTCACACAATCGTGCCAGAAGCAGAGTCCCAATGTCCCCTGCCAGCCCTCAGCCCCTGCACACCCTGTCTCCATCCTCCTCGGGATTTCCTGCCTCCCTTTCCACAGCCTACTCCTGCAATTTTTAGTTTTGTTTCATTTGAGGAAAAGCTCTACAACCCAGCGCACTCAAATGAAGTTTGAGTGGTGTCTCATGGGGTCCTTCAGCAGAGGACCCAAGCCCGACTGCTGGACCATGCACCCAGCAGACACGTCTCTGACTTCCTATGAGTCATGCCAGGCAGCGACTGCTCTTACGCAGACCAGGCTCATTTTCAGCTTTACCTTTCTGCTTATTCACAGATGTAATTTGCATGTAAGCAACTGCGGTGCTTCTCAGGGGAGAGCTGAGGACCAGGACCCGTGCCAGCAGAAGCAGGGCAGGGCCCCGGGCCTGCAGCAGGGAGGAGAGGTGGCAGCAGGTCTAAGAAGCGTGTGATGTTTGGAGTTTGCACCGCAGACAGCGCTGAGAGCCAGCACTGATGTCACCTCCTCCCTCTTACAAAGCAGGGCAAGGGGAAGCACCTAACCAAAAGAGACCTGCTGAGGGGATCAAATCCGAGAGGAAAAGCCGAGCTCTCCTCCCCCAGGTTTGGATCAGACGGCTCTTTAAGGGAAACTCTGGAGTGCAGACCCTGGCCCTACCGCGATGCTGTGTCCTGGGGGTGTGCCCCACTCCCAGCCTCTGCAGTGGGAGTGCAGGCCGGGAGCGAGGACTGACTGCAGCCCGGTTTCAATGCTTTTTCTCAAAACAAACAAAACCACCAAGCTTAACTTGCTTAAGCAGGAACAGCTCAAATTCTATTTCCCTTAATGCAGAGGGGAAAAAAAAATTTTCAAAAGCCAGTTCAGGTGGCAGACTTGAAGTCAGGAGTGGGACCACAGGAGCCTTTCCTCCCTGGACCTTACTTGCATTGCGTGTGGCCAAAAGCTGGGGCATAGCCAAAAGGGGACCTGCTCTGGCCACACTGAACTGAACCGGTTCTGGTCTATCACTCTGAAGCGTCTCCTATGCCTGGTTGCATGGATGCTATACGTGGGACACACATTGCTCAGAACAGAACATCAACTCAATAGGCCACAGACAGCACAGAGACGAACAATATTTCACGATTCATTGTGGGTGAAGCCCAAGCTCTCAGGATAATACCGGGGATGTGTTTTGTTGCACACTAATTGTAAAGGATTCTTTCCCCGCTGTACTGTGCCATTACACACAATGTCTCCAGTTCACGAGTCAATAGACTGTACCAGTACTCACTGGTGGCTTCTTTGCAGTAACAGGCAGGCAGCAGGGATATATAAAAGACCATGCACTAGTGTGCACTGTGGCACTCATAAAATAACATATCCACAATTTGGGGCATCCTGGGTGTATATACAACATGACTTTCCCTCCCTCTAGGCTTTTAGGCACTGAAAACAGACCCTTTGTTATTTAAAGGTCTTATTTTTATCCAGAATCTCAAGACAATAATGATTGCCACACAGCAAAAGACGCACACGCACAAACATTGACTCATGGAAATGGAGTTAGGCTCGTGCTGTGCCGATTCACAGAGATCTGGTAACAAAACTCACTAAGGACTAAACAGCCTTTTACCCACGCCGACTGCAAGAGCAGCCCAAGCAGCTTCGCACTTACGTGATACAGAAGGGGAAATCTGAAACATTCTTAGACCTGCCGGACTGTTGCCTACCTTTTCCTGAAGGGAAGAAGCAATCCATCTCCACACTGCTGCGGGAATGGGAAATGCAGAGCGCGCTGCTGGGGACCAGACCCTCCTGAGGCGGGCTCCGTTCTGTGGTCCGGACCAGACACCAGCCTGGCCTTTCGCTTGGCCTCTCCAGCAGCTCCACCGTCTGCCCCACCTGAATGCTCAGCTCGCTGCTGTGGCCCGCTGTGAAGTCCTGGAGCACCACAGTCAGTTCACACCCTCCAGACAGCTGCCCAGGTTCAACAGGAAAAAAAAAAGAACAGGAATAGAAGTTAGAGAGGGCAAGATGAAGGCAATCATCTTTGCATCATATTTACACTGGCAAAGACAGGATTTATATTCCTTAGAGGCCAGGTTAATAATTTATTTTGTCAAAGTTCAACACGTTGTGGCCCTGGTTTCCTTTACTTCTTGCTGATTCTGCTGGGCTGAAGGGAGAAATCAAAGCTACCCACCCAGTAACCTTTTGAATGCTAGCTGTGGGTGAATTTCCTAGCTGTGAATTTTCTAGCTGTGGGTGTCCATCAGAAACCTTGCTTTTTTTCTTGCTTTAGTTTCTGGGGTGACTTCTAGACTGGCAATAGTCCAGACTGCCTCGGCGCTGCGCCTTGTGGCAGGACAAATTCCAGCTCACCCCGCTACAGCATGAGCTAGACACATTCCCACATGCCACCAGCGCAGTGAGGAAACAGCTACAACTTTTTTGCAAGACAAGAAACATGCCCTCATCTTCCCATACTTGCTCTAGGGGCCTCTTGGGAAACTAGGGAATCCTGACGGGGCAAGATCAGAAAAGCTCCTCCCATGCTCTCTGATGGAAAACAGAGGTGTAAATATATAAACGGAGAGTGATTGATTATATGCTCACTTCCAGGATTTGTATCTAAGAATAAATGTATCGTCTTACTTCCGTACTGAGCACTGGCAACCTGCTGCTTTCCTTCAGCCTCACACCCTGCGACTCTCCATGAACAATACTGGTCTCCGTTTAATCATAGTCTCAATATAAGCAGAGACTGGATATATAAGCGCTTGTGTATACAGCAGAACAAAACAGAAGAAGTGATTGCACACTGAAGCAGCAGAGCCAATGAAGCTTGTTTTCTTACAGATTTGGATGTCAGAGGTTGATTCTTGGTGTCTGAAAAGGTGTAAGCACAAACCTAAGTTTTTCTGATGTGAGGAATCTTTCTTAATGCTCCTCTGCCGTGTGGATTTCTTGCTGTCTGCCTGTCATTAGGGGCCCTCTTTTGGGTCTTTCTCCTCTACGTGCTGCCTGCTTCCCTGAAGCATGCAGGAATCTTTGAGGTCCTTATTCCAGTGTCAAATTTGATAGAAATTAGTCCACTGATTCCAAAGTTATTAAGATGACAACAGTAAACAAGCTGATTCAAAACAGCGTAATACCATAAACCTCCCTTTTTCTTAGGATATGAAGCTAAATCCCAGCATATTATAAAATGTTTTTAAAAGAACAGCTTCTAAATCCAACTGGATTGGGAGAAATCTTGTAAGATGTTGAGTATCTCTGTGAAATCAGTGAGAAGTGGGATCTGCTTATCAGCTTGAACGGGGGAGCCCTTGAGGAGAGCACACTCCTCTCTACAGACTTCACTCTTCAGCTGGTACAATCTCCAAATCCCTTATCTCAGCCCCAGCAGCCCTGAATGCACACTCCCATGGGAACAGCCCGTCTCCCCACTCAGTGCCATAGGGGTCTGGGTGTCCAGTGCAGGTGTGAAAGAAATCCCATTCACGGGGGTGGTATTTACAATTACAGAAAGGGGTCAGTGGACAAGGACTGGTTCTCACCTGTCCTGTGTCTCTGCCGTAGACGAAATGCTAGATTTGGGGAAGAAGAAGGAAATATTTCTCTGAAAGGTTATTTGTAAATAAATAGAAAAAACAAACAAACCAAACCATGGCAGCTGTTCGAGGCCATTCAGACAGAGTGCTGGCATTGATCCTGGCAGAAAGAGCTCAGTGGGTTGATGAAAGCACACAAGAGATCAGTTTAGCACCTAGCTATGCAGTTTACCAGCAAACCCACCATTCATCACGCTGACATAATCTCCCCATAACTGGAGTACAAACATGCACAGGTACGGTAAGAATAAGATACTGCTATAATATTTACTGAGATTTCTTTGCTATGGACTAATTTAGGAGTAGAAAATCTTTCTGATCCAATATGATATCTGATCTGGTATGGTATGAGGTATTTAAGACACAAGAAAAAAATCTGATTACTTCTTGGTAAATACATTGACAGATCTTACCAAATACGATGATTTTCCCCTAATTCTTTCACTACTCCTTGCCAAGTAAATTTACTTTCCCCAATATTATACTCTCTAAGATACTTTCTCTGAAAATAATCAAATCTCTCCTTCTTTTAGGGGAAAACATGTGAACAAACACCCAGCTGTATCTACTTCTCTTCCAGAGAGAAATTTAAAGCATCCACATGCCCTGCCCTGGAGTACCACTAGGTGTCCGTGTTTGCCATCACACAGCAAGCTAATTTGCTATAAAGAATTAACTCTCGCTTGTCTTCAAAGTGCTTATCTAAGTATGATGTGTCGTGTCTGGGCATGAAGGACCTGGTTCAGAGAGGATCCCAAGACCCGTCGTTTCCAATGATACGGGCAGAGGATGTTCCGGAATATTAAAAAAATTTCTTCAAATGGTTCAGGTTGATTTTTGAAAAATAAATCATTTCTACTGCTTAAGCAGGAAAGGTGAAACAGCCTTGAAATATCCCAGGGAAAAAGGTTTGGTGAAGACAGCACTTGGGAAAGTTGGGGATTAACAAGGTACTTTCCAGGGAGCATCAGCCTGGGAAGTGCTGCCCTAAGCAGCTCCTTGCTCCCCACCTGCGACACTGCCCTCCCCACAGCGGCCCAAGGGACAGCTAACCTAAAATGAGTCTATCGCAGGCCTTTGTCAATCCCTCCTCAAATAACTAAACATCTGTGATACAAACAGATGCTTCAATTAGGGCAACACCTGTAAACATTAGCCCAGGGGAGGCAGGTGTGCTCCATGACCCTTAGGTACCATCTTGCCCCGAGCTCCTGTTTTCTCTGATTCATTAAAAACAGCTATTTAATATAATGAGAACTGGAAGTAATCATCCCCTCTAGGAGCTGCTCAGCACCTGGTGTGATCGAGCTCTTCCTCAGCAGGGGAGATACTCTCCCCGCCGGCTTTAGAAGCCTACCTTTGACGTGTGCGTGGGGGAGCTAACCTCCCTCGGCTCCCTGGAAGCCGTATGAATTTATATCACCTGCTCCTCCAGGAGCTCCTCCATCCTCCTCTGGATGGAAACATGGGCCACGGCTTCCCCCATGTTCCAACTCACCAGTGGAGGAGCCGGTGCTAAAATAATACATTTTCAGGGGAAGACCCCTCTTTGGCAGGAGGAATTAAGCAAATTTCCTTTTACAGGTGCAGATGGTAGGTGCAAACAGTGAACTCGGGTAAGGGCCCACAGATCATTTTTAGGTGCCGGCCACAAAGAACAGAAAAGGAGCTCCTTCGTTTTGCTCAAGGGCTTCCAAGTATTTACCATGCCTGGTCTGTGTCTTACATATCACCACACCACAAAGAACATTTACTTACCAAATTAACCCATAGCAAAGTAATCTCTCTAGAAATCTTACATTATACTAATACATATACAATTTGTAAGCCACTGAGGAATAATGCAAATACATCTGATTCCCGATGACAGAAATCCTTTCACCTATCAAGTGATTCCTCAAGCTGTTAGTTACTTAATTCGTTTTTAGAGAGTAATTTTCCAATCTCAGAGAAGTACATCATGCTTCTCTCTATCTTGGAGCATGCAAATTGGAATACAGATGGGCTGCTGGTTTCTCACGCATACTGCATCTGGTTTGGAAAGGGAAAGAAAATAGAGAATGCCCCCTAAGGTTGAACTTCACAGGTAAATGGCTTCATATTTTAACATGTAACATTCACTTTTATTATTCCTGTGATAAAAACCACCATTAAAGCCACTGACTGGATATATTTAAAACCCAGACAGCAGTCTAATCTGTGTACGGTACAAGAAGATCGGTGAGAAACATTAAAATAAAAATAAAAATGCAACATGTCTTTGCAGAGCACAAGGTGTAACTGAAGGATCTGACACAGGGACAAATCTAACGAATTACACAGCAAGCAATAGCCTTAAAATCGGGAAGAAAATGAAATGGTAGAAGCAAATAGCAAAACGCAATGAGGAAGCAGGAGGAGCCCAAGCCGTCCGGAGCAAACGTGCTGTATGTCCTGAGCGAAGCTAGCAGGAGCCCCAGCCTGTCTCCATGCTGCTTGCCACCAGCAAACCATCTCCCATCCTCTGCGTTCACTTGTGCCTGGGCTCAAAAGCATCATTGTGCCTTCAGTGTGTAGGTGTTTTCATTAGGATGTTCTAAAACCGATCAAATATGAGCTGTAATGGAGCCCTGCCCTATGTCACCAGTGCAAGCAGGGACCCAACCATGCAGCCACTGAAAACTCGCCTCTCTCCCGCAGGACACTGCTCGCTAACCTCTGAGCATCCATGCAACCAGTTTATGTCAGACACTGACTGGTGAATGAGTTTTGTCATGACTTACGTGAGCCGCCTTGCTGCTGGGAACACCCGGCTGAGTGCCTGTCAGCTACGGGAGGGGGAAGTGCAAGGCACCAAAATGGTCCCAGGCACAGTCACATCCTGCTGCAGGGGCATCCAGGCTGCTCCAAGCGCAGGAGCCAGCTCAGCTCCAGGGACCAGCAGGTACCGGTTACTGCAGGATTAACCATGAGATGGTCTTTCCCAGATCACAGTATGTGTGTATGGCCACTGCTGCATCTCTTTAGTTTCCAGCCACAAAGCAGCAGCCAGAGGAAGCAGGGCTGAACACCAGAGCCATATTTATCATTATACTGCAGATGGAAAAGACCTATCGGGTCACAGGCTGTCCTTCCTCTAAAATAGATCTTACGTAGTACTAAATCCTCTCCAGTTGAAAGGGAAGTGGGAATGAATAGCTCCCTAACAGGGTGAGCAGGGATTTGGGAGATGGGTGTCTGGAGAAAGATTCCTCAGGCACTTCTTAAATGTGTAACTAAATGGTTTATCATGCAAATTGCAATGGATCCCACACTGGTTCCAAAACAAGAACCCAAGCTCTGAGAGGCAGAGAACTGGTAATAGTGATACTGTGGTGGTTGTATCAGCGTAAGGGAATAAATACCAGCTGCTCCAGCAAACGTAGCAGCATTTCAATTGTCCGTTTCTACAAGGGTGCAAAATATTGGTGTGCTTGGTCTTCCCTCCTGTGGCACAGTGCCATAATTAGGGTTTTAGTCCTTTCATAATTAAGGTCTTAAGTTTGTTAGAGGCTCGCGAACGACACTGTGGTCTGTGACATGTGAGGGCACATAACAGAGACGGTCTGGCTACCTGTGCTATCAGGGAACTACATTTGATGCTCAGGGGAGTCCCTGTGAGCTGGACCATAGCCAGGGTTTTGATGCTGCCGTCTCCTCCCAGCCAGCCCTGGGGCAGATGCTGCATGTACCTGAGCGGTTCCTTTGGCTCAGTGCTGTATTTGAATCCCTGGGCTGGCTGCTGAGGGATGAGCACAGCTCAGGCAATCTCACTGCCAGTCATTGCCACTCACTGCCAAGATCAGCCATACCTGGGGTTCCCCATTTCCAAATATGCCTACAGTTTGCTCACTTCTCACAGCTGAGTAGTAACAGAGAACAGGAGAATAAATGTCAGTGCTTTATACCTATCTCTCACTTTTGCATGACCTCCTTTTGAGTGTCACATTGCCTGAAAACACAGTAAGCTGAAGCTGCCATACCTTTGCCAAAGCCTATAGGCTGTCATTTTTCTTGCCTAAGGGCTGGCGATTGCCAAAGATGCTCTGTCAGTACATAACACACAAGTATCCTCTCATGCAATGTTAAGCTATTTAAAAATAGATTATAATGTAAAGAATCATACCCAGCCCAACTCACTATACTAAATTATCCAATGTACTCTGTTATTCAAATTGCTGTATCATTTGCTCATATTTATCTCCTTTTCCTTTTTCTGCTCCTAAAATGCTTCAATATCAATTTCAGTGTATTTTTCAGTCATAAAATCATCTTCAGAAGCAGAATCAGCACTGCACAGCATCTGCAGATGTAAGTAAAAACCAATATATTTCAGGTAGGTAAGAAGTTGTTTACTCTGCAGTACAAATCTCAAAAGACGACATCTGATTTTCACTCAAAAAATCAGCAATGGAGAATGAATCTATCAGGCTCAGAAGAGCTGCTCAGAGTATTTAAGTATTCTAAAATATGCCTACATCGTTGTAGAAATCCACACTAGCTGGTTATTTACATATATTCAATAGGACACAGAGCTCTGCTAGTTTAAACAAAGCATTCTGTGTGGTGCGGCACTGTGTCCTAACAAAAATTGCTAGCTTTCTGTTGCTCTTGGGCTTTCTGCCCATCTGGTTTTGGATAACAGCCAGTTTTGGACAGAAGCATTTAGTCACCATAAACAGCCTATTTCAAGAGGGTGAGAGAGGGAGTGGGAGCAAGAATGGGATTTGCATTCTTATCAAGAGATTAAAAAAAGTGAATAAGACCACTTAGACGTTGATTCTGTCTGCACTGAAATAGATCCAGGATCTGTCACTCTAGCTGGGAGACAGGCACAAGAAATCTTATCCCCTGCAGAGTTCTTTGTGAAAATTTCTGTAATTTTGTAGAGATTTTCTTTTTACTGGGAGGTTAGAGAGAGAGATCAAATTCAGAAGAAGCCTTTAAGGAATTTCAGTACTAGAGAATGGCTTTAGTTTTGTTACTTTGTAACAGGCTCTGTTTGGAGTGCGAACACTGAGTCACCCATGTTCCTCCCTCTAAAGCCTCTGCAGGTCTAAAGGATGCTCAGCTGAGAGCTCTGGCAATGCTGGTGAATGCTTCGTTGCATCAGTATGGAGGTGTTTCTATGGGGACGGAATGTATTTCAGGAGCTATGAGCTGAACCAGGAATAACTTATCATGGTCAGGAGAATTGCTCTGGACTGAGTTCAGAATCGGAAATACAGTGGAGAATACCTGGCTTATCTCTGAGTCTTCCTTAGTCCTCAGGCCCCTCTACCCATCTTCCATTAAGATGGAGTTGGTGCTTCCCACCTTTTCTGTTTTGTCTGACCAAACAAAGAGGAACACTGCTTGAACTTCACCAGGAGCTCTCTTTATATTTAAGCAATTAGTCAAACACATGGCTGGGATCAAAGGTACCAAACGTAGCCCAAATGTACCAACTTTGCTCCTCTCAGGGAGGAGATAACAACAGGGGCATCTGGATGTGCAGCATTCTATAAATCAAGATACAGTAAGTTATTCCACAGCAGAAAGAAGAGACAGAGATGGCACGTGGGACATATAAACATGCTAACGGAAAGGAAATCTGGTGTTACAGTCTCAAATAGCACATACCTTTCCTGTCCAGCATCTCTTGCTGGAGTCTCTACTAGACGACCATATCCTGATTGTGCTGGATTTTGGACTCCGGCATATGCTGACATCTGCAGAACAGCTTGAATGGAGCTGTCTGAATTATTTCTGGAGCCTTTTTTCCAGAAAGTAAGACTAAAGTCAACCCAAATTAAACAGCATATCCAACTATAAAAAATGCTTTTGAAGATAAAGACGACCAGACTCACTTTGTTTCACCCAACAAATTGAAGCAGAGCATCAGTCTGTGTTTGATCCTTAAGACTGAAGGTTTTCTCATGGCATTTGGCTCAGAGAGCTAGTACCCAAATTCCATTCCTTTCCCTTCCCTGGAGAAGCACAAAATGGAGCAGATATAATCCGTGTTTCCTCAGTGACACAGAGCCAGCACAACTGGCTCCAAAACTCTTTGCTACCAGTGTTGCAGAGGGTGAGAAAGGCAGCTGGCTGAAACCCTCCAAGGTAAACCCCGACCTGCCGTCTCTTGCAGCCACAAGATGTTCTAAACTCACCCAGGGTTAATAAAAGCACAAGAATAGACTGAAATCAGGGAGTACTGACTAGGTGCTTTCTTTTGTATGTCCAGCACAGTCTGAGCAAAGCAGACAATCTTGACCTGGGAGGTCAAGGGTTTCAGTCAACAGATGATTCATCAGACATCAACTCCCAAGACACTGCTAGGAAGTACACAAAATCCGATCGTGTATTCTGGCCAGGAACTTTGTGAAACATCTCCAGGTACAAATAGCACAGGCGAAGTATGCACAGTAAAAGGTCTATACAGCTTGAGTTTAAAATAGAAACCCAGTTGTCTGCATCACAGACACCTTTGGAGAGGTACTACTGGAGAAGGAGAATTCAAGTCCAATAGAAGCTTTAGAAAGACAATGACATAGAACAGGACAAGAACATGAGCCCTTGCAAAGGGTGGGCATCGTGTACATCTGTCTTTATCTAACTGGGGAGTTCTGCCCTGGCCAGAGTTTTGCGAAAGGAGGAATCAAATCATCCTCCAGCAGCCTTATTCCTTCCTCAGACAGTGTTCCCAGCTGAGTATGACCCCCACTATTTGTCAGCAGAGAACCTATAGCTTCCCCGATGTCCACATCAGGGAGTGATTAGGACCTAGAGGTCCCTGATTAGCCACCTCTGCTTTTAAATTACACTGAAATAAAAATAGTTACCTGAAGAACTAGGAACAATGGCTCACAACAACCAGAGGAGAGACCTCAGACTGATGTCCTCTTGAGAAGGAAGCAAATGATACTCAAGAGAAAAAGGACAATAAGATCACCCTAGGGATGCTTTAGAACAAAGAGAATCTCAGTTTGTGCACTGGATTAAATTTGCTTGATACACATATCCCCAGATTATACTTCCTTTATAATCCAGATAATTATTTTAGACAGGTATGTTGCTGTCTGCACAGTTATACGTTTAATGGAGTTATGAAAAGTGTTATAATTTCAAACAGTACCTGCGACGAGTCTCCCCCCTTGTCAAATAAAAAGCAGACATTTCCAAGACAAGCAGTTGTAGATTGCTTCAAACCTATGTTTTCCTGCTATGGTCCTACTGGAAGATGTGAGTGCGTGAAGACAGAAAAGGGATAATCTTGTACTCCTTTCTTTACCCCTGCTAGCACGCAGGGATCAGGATTTAGCGGCTAAGTACCACTGTGTTTCAGATACGTATAAGCCTGATTACACGAGATAGGTACCTCCCCAGTGGCCCGCCATGCCCCGCTCCCAGCGCTGTTACGAGAGCCGCGCACGGGGCTGCTGGGAGGATCTGCCTTCCTCTGTCTCAGCCCAGCCCAGCTCCAGCGCTGCCCCTTCATCGCAGACCCTCGCTGATCTTCGCTGACCTGCCTCAGGTGCTCTGGGCTCTCCGAAAACACGCGCACCTTTGCAATGAATGCTGGATATCTGCAGGCAGCACGGACGAGGAGCCCAGCGTACAGAAATGCAAAAGCCTGCACTGCTGCTTGGTAGCATCATAGGAAACCACAACACTCCTCCTTCAGGGATATTAGCTCCTCAAAACGGGTAAGGATCTGAACAGAGAAACCAAAAACACGATGAAGGATTTAAAGTATCCCCTGATGTTTTTTTTGCCCAAATTGTTGAATTCACAGAACAGATGTTTTATATAAAGCTGGCTTTATTTTTAATTGGAAGAGATTATTCAAACTATGTTTAAGCCATATGGTCCTGTTAGTCTGACTCCCCTCTGCCACTGCTGGAGAGGCTAGCTTGGCATCCCTCTCCTTTTCCAAGTCATTTCCTTTTTACAGATTTAATAGATGCTATTTTTCTCTTTTATTGTTGGTCCCTAGGTCCCATTACTATAAATCAGGGCCTCAGGCCCAAAATTAACTCAAAGGTGGATTTGGATAAGTAGCTTTTAACGATTTTCAGTAGTAGGTTGGTCTAACAGAACGTAAAGGCAAATGCAGATTTGAGATGACAGAGAACGCATCGGGAGGAATGATGACAGTGAGTGGCGTTCATCTCAAAGCTGCTGAAGAAAGACCTGGTCCTGGCTGGCACGTTTTCCCGCTCCTTTTCTCCTTGCAGGTGTCACACTGCAGAGCAGGAATTTTCAAAGGGATTTAGTACATACTGGAAAAAACAGGGCATGTTACTGCTGGATGCCAGGCAGGCCTCAGGCTGAATGAACGTGTGATGTCCCAGCACCACGCTGGGCACATGGCTGGGCTCGGTGCAGCCTGGCCGTCTACTGCCTATTTCTATCGCACCCAATACAGCCCATGAATTTTCATCAGTTGAGAGCAATTATCCTTCTGGTAAATTTTAATCACACTTTAGGAGACTGGGGCTGCAACGCAAACTCTGGGCCTTGTTTGGGTGAGGTGGTTGCAGTTAGTCTGGTAGCTGTTGGAGGCAGCCAGGCAATCCCACCGACCCTTCTCCCTCTCTCCCAAGCTGTTTTCTCTAATGCCTGTAGTTTGCGTGTTGTTATATTAAAGTCTCATCTTAACAATATACTCCAGGTTAGTGAATCACCACGTGAATTAATCACCATGTGAAAATACACTACTGCTGCTACAAACAGGCTGCATGGATGAACTCCACGTGAAGCGATGCCAACTCCGAGCAGGAGAGTGTGCACAATGGTTGCATGCCCGTGCCCTCGGTCAGTGTTTGGCACGACGGAAGAAGGATCTTGAGGGAGATGATTACTTGTGTTTGAGTCCTCCCTATTGCTTGCCTCACCCACTGCAGCCACTGAGCCTTTTCAGCATTGCTGCATCATTTTCAGCCATCACGATGGGTTGCAGCTTGAATCCTAATGGTTAAATCCTGGGGCTTTCATTCTCCTCTCCATAATACTGCTATTTACTTGAGGTGACCTCATTTGCCAAGTGATGTAACAGGGTACACGATCGAGCCTGGCACGTCCAAGCAGATGTTTTCAGTGGACACAGAAACAGCATTATGAAATGAAAATATCGCCTAAAACCTGAGCAGCACAAGAGATTACAATGGCCTTTATGCAGATCAGCTTACCTAAAATAGCATTGAAAGGCCTTTGGCTGCAGTCATATGCTTCCCTTTTTGAAATGAAAGACCGTTGCTTGTACTACTCTAATGTGACTCCCAAAGGAACCAGCAGCTGCAGGTTTTGAATTTTATCATTCTTGGCCTTTCTGTTTGATAGAGTTGACTGGAGCATGCCCAGAGGACACTCCTCCCATAAAACTGTTCTCCTTTAACTACAATAACAAAAAATGGTTGCACACTTCTTTTTGTGTTTTGTTTTAGTTTCTAACAAGGTAATAAATTCTATTTTAAACAAGAATATAAATCCAAAGAGTTTGATAGTCAATCTGACTTGCTTTGTTTCAAGTGAAAGGAAATGCTCATTGACTTTGCCATTTACATTTGCTGTCATGTCACATTATCAGGGAGGGCTAAATATGGATCAATGAAGTCCAGCTCAAACAAGTAGAAGATTGAGGGGAGCCTGAAAGAACTTGCTATGTTCATTTATCAAAGGATGAGCAGAATAATAAGGTCTATTGATAAGCACATTCCCAGCTCCTGCTTAATTTCTTTCACTGAAGACACTTCAGATAAAATACTCTGCCCTGTGCAATCACTGTTACATGCAAATGGTTCCCGGACGGATATGTTTGTTTCTGTTCTTGCTAGACTCAGTTCAATCAATCCAGAGGCCTCAATTTTCAAAGACAGATATCTGTGTTTACCCACCACAGTCATGCATGTGTTCTTTTGTTCCCCAAAACCCCATTTCTCTTTTGCACACAACACATGCAGAGGAAGGTGATATGAACTGAGCTTAAAACATCCTCAGGGTATTTGACAACGTGAAATGCAACAGTGTCCAGGAAAAACAAAAGATTTTGGTAGCTGAGTGTAAAATTTTCAGCGTGAGATCCAAGTACACTTAAAGTTTGACATTACCATATTCAGTGAGCCTCTAAAGCCATGTGGAGGACGTGTTCAGGGCAGCTCAATTAGAGAGCTACTGCCGGGGATTTCAGAGGCACGGAGGAGGGATAGAGCCTGAAGTCAGTGAAGTTCAGTGTGAACTGAACATTTACTTCCTTTGAGTTTCTTTTGAAAATCCTGGGCTAAATCTCTATCTTTTCCTTAATTGGCAGATATAAAGATATGTGCTCAGGGGAACTACATTTGTTTTTTTGCTAGTAACTGGAAAATAAAGATAAGCTGTGTAAGAAATCTATTGCAGAAAGACAGCGAATCCATAGAGTTTGACAGTGGATCTGACTTGCTTTGTTTCAGCTGGAATAGCAAGGGATTTTATGGCATCCGAGCTGCAGATGAGAGGGACAACCAGAGCCCATGCGCGGAGTGGAGGCACGGGAAAAGCATGGGGCTGTGGCAGAACCGGGGCTGCAGAGATGAAGGACAGATGACAAAATGAGGGCCTGGGGGTGGACAAAGGAAGATGGTGAATACCGGCAGCAGTAACTAACAGGTCGATAAACAGCCCTCAGCACTGATCAGTACTTGTAATGAAACCAAGCAATTCCCATACAAACCCTTGATTCACTTTGAGATAAGTTTCCCAAACTGCATATTGGGGAACCCTAGAATGAAGAAAGAAATCATTAACCTTTTATTAAACACCGTTAACTATTACTCTTAACATCCACAGCCTATCCTCCATACACGTTTGTACGGTATTAACATTATATTATTTGCACCTAGTTAACCTGAATAGCCGACAGGACACTTCCTTGGCTGAATATCTCCTTTTCCAGTCACAGAATTGTGTTCCTTTAATAAATTTCATTTCACTAATTCATTATTTCTTCATCTATGCTGTAAGATTTTTGGCATAAGCATCTGTTTCCTTTCATAAAATGCGAGCACATTTTGGACAAGAATGATAATGATAAATAATAAGTAAGCAATTTCCTCTATCCCAGGCAATACAGTAGCAGAGCTGTCTGTGCAAACCTCATTAACCCCTACCCAATTTAAAGAAAAAACTGCTGAAATGTTCTAGTTGCCAGAATGAGTCCTAAGTGGAGGGAAAATGTGCTTGAACTAAAAGAGAATGAACTTAGCCTTTACTGCATGAAAAGGGATTTCACTGTTGCATCACCACACGTAACGCTATAATTATGAGCTAGTGGCTTTTTCAATGATAAATTTCTGCAAGAAAATGATGAAAACACAATGTAAAACATCTTTCTTTCCTTCTCAGGGTTCACACGCAAGGCCTTAGCAAGTAATGACCCTGTTAAGAGCATGTACATAACTTACCACAACCTACACTGTTTCCTTCTCTTCTCTCTGATTCCCCTTTCTGTCCCTCCAGCAAAAAAGGGACTCTTTATCACACTGCTCCGTATTGTACCATAACTAATGTCTGGATCGATCCAAGGTGCAGATAAATGAATTCACCTCTTTCCTATATCAAAGGTATTTTCGTTCATAATATGCACCATTGAGACATGGGAAAAAAGCAAAGAGTGTCTGAAAAGTCCCAGCAGAAAACAGCAGAACTCAGGGGAAACAGTATTTAGAGGCAGGCCCGTTCTTGGCAGACAGACAGAGGTTTTTGGCCACCGCCGTACCACCGCCCAGCTGCAGCAGCAAGCCACCTCCACCCCTCCTGTGCTGAGGAGCTCCTGGGCTCCCGGGGACAGCCTGCCCCACTGCCCTGCTCCTGCTGGGGCGGCCGGGCAGCTCCCCGCGGAGGGCAGGGCAGCAGGGGCAGCTGCGGTTCCCCCGCCCCGAGAGCTGGGCCGCGGCTGTCGGGGCTGGGGAGCGGGAGACACGGCCGTCCTCTGAGATAGGCCCCTGCCCTGGGGTTGCAGGTAACCTGCTTTCGATGCCTAATGTTGGAGAGGGTAAATATCAATCAAAATGGCCAAATCCTGAATGTTTTCAAAAACTCTTGGAGTTTGCTGGTCTCAAAAAGTGCAGTGTGCTCTGTCAGCTGGAACTGTACAGCCTCTTCGCCCACTTTCCAGCTAGATGGGCTTTAAAGAAAAGGAGATGACTGAAAAAAAATCAGGATAATGTTTTTTGCCAAAATTTTTCTCCTTTTTAAAAAAAATCCCTACATTGCAGGGTTTGAAGAAACAGTTTGGCACAGAAAGCTTGAAAGAAAAGCACAGGGGCAAATAGACATTTCAGTACGCTAACAAATGTCTCATGCTCCCCCCCGAATTTAAAGAATTTGATGCAAGAGGCACACACTGTAGGTCTAGTTCAGGAGAGCACCCACACATATGCACAAACTCAGTAAAAATCAATAGGACTTAAATTGTAAATTATGTTCTTCTGTGAGTCAGGACTGATGTGAGTACTTGCAATCAGGACAAAACAAGAAGCAATCCATAAAAACGGAGAAGCATTTAAGTGTTTGGTGAGACCATTTTATCCCATGATTCTGCAGTATCTGTATGGGGCGGGATGCTATTTCATGTCTGGAGAGAGGGCTGTGGGTCACTGAGAAATAAAAGACTTGGTTCTATTCCCCGGTCTCTGTTTCTTCTCTCTGTGCTACACCAAGCACATGGCAACTTCATTATAAAGACCACAGTCACGTCTCATGGGTATTGATGATGAAGGCAAAAGGAGCACCTTCAAAACTAGACCACACATTTTGCTATGTCTCTGTTTCCCTGTCAGTGTCGGTAAGAACTCTGAGTCTTATTTCAGGAATGTCTATAAAGCCTTTTTCTTGTCTTCAAGCCACGAAGTCCCCAAATAAAAGCAAATGATACTAGAGACTTTACATAACACAAAGTATCTTTCTGTCAGGCTGAAATCGCCAGTAAGGAGTTAAAAAAAAAAAAAACAAAACACGTAGAGGAGTGTACATTTTCCAAACTGAAACCAAAGAGAATTATAGTTCTTAGTAGATATTTCCAGAGTATTTACACCTACTCACCACAACGGCAATAGTACTAACGTAGCTAAACCTTATTTCTTTCATATGAAGGATAATTTCATCTTCTACAGAAAACAAAATGTTTATCACTCAGTTTTTTTTTTTTTTAAACTTTTCTATCAATTGAATATTTATTCATTGGCTATTTGGAAAATTACAATCCCAGATGGTTCTCTCTTGCAAAGATTTCTACAACTCACTGGCTCCACTACATATATTTGGTTTCTGTTTGTATAGTAAATGTCATTTACATTGACTGACTTGATTTTCCTTTTCTGATCACTCTATGTCACTTTATGCCATTCTTTTTCTCAGCCTTAATTCCACTTTGAAACCCACTAAAATTTGAATCATCCTCCATATCATAGGCTTTTCTTCTGCTCTTACAAACTGCATGATAGGAAATGCTTGGTTTTGTGCATATTGTTTAGCAATAACAAGGGCACACTTTAATTTATTAGAATTATCATGTGTTACCATAGACAAGAAATACAACTAATGTAAATTCATGTTGTGGCCATGGTAACAGAAACTGCATGTACTATTGACACAGTACAACTCTAACTGATTCAGCGTCTTCTGCAAACACATCATCTATGATTTTGCTAGTAAAAATGAACAGTCCAGCAAAAATGGACTGCTTTCCATGCTAACGCATTTTGCTTGTGAAAAGAAGTAACCTTATTTTTAAAGGAATTGTTAAAGCATTTTTTAATTGCTAAAAATGGTAAAGTAGTCACAAAAGCAACACTGAATGAAGTGAAAAAGTGATCCGATCTCACTTTACAAAAAGAAAACGTAGTCAGTCAACAACACTAAACATAAAAGCATTACAGTAAAAAATTGGCAGGAAAACAGTCACTCCAAAAACAGGCTACAGCTTATTGCTATATATCTACAGCTATAGATGTGGCGTAATAAATATAGGTTCGGTTTTCCCTTTTTATAGAAGTGTTTCTAAAAAGCTCCTTTGGTAAATGCTAGCAAAAAAACTTTACGCTCAAGCAAAGCAAACGCACTGAAGGAATTTGGTGCTCTTCTTTTGAGGTACAAGTCAAAAGCCCCCTCCAAAAGGATACCCCAAATAGGAGGGTCTGTAGAATGGCACTGCTTGAGCAAATGCCTCCTAACTGGATTTTCCGAGAGTGAAAGCTCCACCACCACCTGCTCACAGTATGAATCTGCTACAGCTCAGGAAAACTGCCCTGGGAGTTCAATAACACTTTCTAAACCTTCACCGAAAGTTGTTTAGTATCAGGGATGGAAAATGTAAAAGCTGACATACCTTCCCCTCTGGCAGTTCAACAGGTGTGTGCTGTATTAACTAAACCTGTCTCCGTGCCACTGCCACCTTGACGTCATTGTTACTGGGTTGACAAAAGGTTTCCATGACAAACGAGAAAGCTGATCTGTTATCTCCCCTTTGGAGGAAACCGAAGTGCCCTCTCTCCCATATTCTGCTAGAACCACCCATCTTGTTTTTGGCACGTAGCACAGAGAGTGCGTTTGTGTGATTGATTTTGATTTCTCTCTGCTCTGGAAAAGAGAAGCCAAGTTGTTTGTTGTTTTTCCCCTAACTTAAAATAGAGGGTGTCACCCTCATCCCTCTGCGATCCCACCCACCTCACCCACAGCACAGTCGTCTTTGCAGGCATGTTGACTACCATGCTAAAAAAGAGAACAGATAACACTGAAAGAGGACAAACTTTGAAGCAATGAACAAAAACACTATTAAGACATTTGATTCTCTTCTTGGCTATAATTTATTACCTCTACTAGCAGGCATGGCCCATAATAGTTAGCAGATGTTTGAAACATCTCGTTTTGAACTTTGCCTAAGATTAAAAAGAGATCTCGTACTGTTTAAATAGCAGCTGCAGAATGAAATAAGGTTTCCTTCCTAATGTGACAGAAACGTTCATCCTAGCCTTAAACAAGGAGGACTGTTTTATATTCTGTAAATACTGAGGAAGCTAAATTTCTCTGCACAGGCACCCACACATTATAAATTTTATATGTGTCTAATTTGCAGCAATTGACATGAAATAACCCCAACGGAAAAGGCTGGTCCAGCTGCCTGAACACTTCTTAGCTCTTTGCTACAATTTACCCCAGGCCTACAGCTCACCACAAGCAGGAGAAGGCTGGAGTAGTTTGGTCGTGAACACCAGGTTAGCAAACTCTCAGGGCCAAATTTATTTATTATTACCATTGGCATTCTCACTGCATCGAGGCAGAACCTAGCAGTCCTCAAAGAGGATCGTGTCCTGGATATGGAAACAAAACGAAAGAATCTTCAAGGAGCAATAAAATACATTTCACTACCCCTGTGCATCCCCACCAGCCTTACTGCCACGCTGGCCCCGGCAGGGATTTTACCCTGTGCAGCAACGCAAAGTCGCCCTTTATTTAAGCACTGGGGCCCGATGCTAAATTCAATCTCACGGGCATAGTCCCTGTGAACCCTCTAGGACTACTCATTCCCCTACCTCTTGTTCCTACAATGATTAAACTTCAGCCAAAGGCTAATTAACTGAAACAGATGGCTAAGCTGCTGATTTGAGGAAGTTAACATACAAACAGCTAATTTAAAAATAAGTTTAGATCTCAAAATGAATTATTGTTCCCTTTCGGACTGCATGTATTTCTTCTTTGCTTGGCAGCGTGGACACTTTTTGAGTTTTTCATGAATTCCTCGTACTTGTGGGTTTCTCGATGGGCACAAACAGAGATCTTACGTGGCAGACAGCCCTGATAAGAAACAGATTTTGAACGATCTGCTGTAGTGAACAAAGATGGTCCTAGCCTTCACGCATCTGGTTTGAGTTAATATTTTTATCCCCTTAGAATACACGAGATTTTTCCTAAGCTAGGCTTTTCCTAGTACACATGTTTCTTCTGATTTTAGTAACATAAGGTTGTAATATACTGCTCTCGAACAGATGTGATTTTGGAGCCTGTCCCGAGGAGTACTGCTTACCTTCAGAGGGAGGCAAACTCGAAACCGACTGTGTACTATTGTCTTTGGGGAGGACAAAATGCCTTTCTTTGACTCCCGTTACGATCATTTTAAATCCTGCTGCATGACAGCTGGTTACAACTAATGTGGCATGTAATATTAGAAATGTTATTACTGAATATGAAAACAGCTAACACTTTTGCAAATATAATCAGCGTATTTAATTCATTGTCCCGGTGAGGTTCACAACTCTTAAGACCTTCAAACCAGTGCAGGACTTAAAAACATACACTTAACCTCAAGCCAGTGCTAACTCTATTCCTATTGAGCAGAGCACAGCATATGCTTAACATCAGGGGCATGTGCTTAATGGGCTCATGAAACATGTCCTGTTTTATGATTCAGCACAAGCAATTTGCAGCCCTGTATTCATCTTCCTTACGACCGGTAATGTGCCCGTGAAATTACGACAGGCCAGTGGCAGGGAACGGAGCGCTGGTCTCGTCAACGGGGCCGTTCGGCTGAACCAGCACGGCACGCAGCGCTGGCCCAGGACAAGCCGACCCGCTCCAGCCCCAGTGGCAAGCCCCGGGCAGCACGGTCGATTTACAACCACGGAACAGGCGAAGGAAAAGCACCACAGCTAATTAAACACCCTAGCTATTTAGCATAAAGAAACTATATGCAGGAATAATACCCACAGATGTTTTTACTACAGATTTACAGTAACTCCACCGCTCCCAGCAGGTGTCAACTCTCCTGACTCGGAGAACACATCGCCTGCATATATTTTTTATTTAATTACCATGATTTTCAGAAATTTGCTCCATGGTGCTCCGAGCAGAGTCATTAATCTTCAGTAATCTCTTGGAGCAACAATTTCAACTTTTATGAGCCTGGAGCCCCTCTCTAAAGCAGCGGCTGTATTGTCTGAGCGCTGGATTTTATGCACGGCAGTTGTCATGGCAACGTGATGGGGAGGGGAGAACCCAAACAATAATTGAGCATCACAGAATTGTAAGTGCAGGGAAAATTCAGAACTAGGCTCCATATTAGAGCTATAGGCTGTTCAAACTGCCGATTTTAAAGCTTAGGAAGACTGGATATTATTATAAGCTCTCTTGGGGATGGCTGTATTCCAGCAATGCATTATCACTGATCTCTTCCCATTATAATCCATCCATTTCACTGAAAATGACATGTTTGTGGGGCAGTGGAAAAGCAATCTGAAAAGGAACAATTGCACATCTCTGCTTTTGGTAGAGAAAAGAGAAAGAGGGAGGAGGAAAAAAGGTTATAATCAAAACTATATTTCAATAGCAAGCCCGGCTGTTGTAAAAATAATAATGGTCTTGGCGAGCCGCTTGTTGTGAAATAATGAACCTTCTGCACCTTTATAATATTATTGCAGGCATTCTATAGAGCACCCTAATAAAAATGGATGGCTAACTAAATGAGAAAAGGCTGCTGCATTGTTTTATGAAGCAATAATCCAGTTCCAGAACACATAAATTGTAAACCCCAAACCAAAGAGTTTATACCAAGAACACAACACAACTTTATTGTTATTGTTACCCTGTTGCTCTTGTATATGCTGTTACAGATGTGTTTTCAAAATAATTAAAATCTTAAAGAGTTAGCAACAGAGCAGAGCACAATTATGTCTCAAGAGTACTGAGTGTCCCAAGCTGTTACGAACTTTCATATAAGGAAGGTGCTTTTTTATGTTCGCAGGGATTGGTGTGCTGCTTAAAGATGGGAACATACAGATATGGAAGCTAAAATAAACTAGCAGAAGGCCACTGCCTGGGACATAGAAGATCTTGGTTTTAACTCCAGCACTGCCTCTTGTCCAGTGTTTAACTTGGACTGCTTCACTCTCCTATATCCCTCCTGTGTCTTGGAAACAGGTATCGTGCCAGTCACCTTTTCTTGAGACCAAGTACAAGCTTGCGTTTGAACTAGTGGGTATTTTTTGCAAGAAACATTCAGTTTGGATTAGCACATTTCTAGCAATGCAAAAGCCACCACGACTTGGGTGAAATCACTGGTCTCCTCAACACCATTGCTAACCCCTGTGTGTGGCTGATGTTCTTCCCTCCGTGACGATGAGATCTGCATGTACTGTTTGTCCTGTTTGCCTACGCCAAGCTTGCCGGGCTATTTGGATCAGGAGGCTGGTCTCTTTGCTCCTGACTGCTCAGCCCGCTGCAGGCATTAGTGGCGTACTTTTATTTTTTCAGCTTCTCACGGATAACTAGTAGTCCCCATGGAGCAGAACCAGTGCAGCCCAGCTCCCCACAGATCTGGGCTGTGTGGTCAGTCTCCAGCTACAGTGGAAGCTTTTTCTGAGGCTCAAGCATCTATGAGGTCTCTCAGCCACGTGGATTCTCTAGTAATGTGTGGGCTCATAACTACATGTGTTCATGCTACTGCATTTCTCCTAATTAGAGCAGCTTCTGGGTCTCTCTCCCTATCCTTATGCTGATCACCATAGAAATTATTTTTGAGATCAGAAGCTTCTGTCAATTTGCTTGAAATCTGTCCAATGGGTACAAAAGTTACTAGAAGGCAGAGCACAAACAGATATGGAAAACATGAAAGAAAACCTTGTTTCCTTAGAAAATGAAGTTTAAAACTTTCTCCTATCACAAGGGTAAGGACAAATCTCTTCAGGATTTCTCTACAAACTTGCCTGCCCTATAATAATTCTATTTATATCTGTCAGCTACCCAGGTTTTAATCCATTTAATACATGCCGTGTTTATTTTCTGTTGTTCTGCTTTGTTAGTAAAAATATCATGTGGCCCAAATCAAATGCCCACAAAAGTCTGTCACTGAGACATTGTTTCCTCTATTAGCTGAATTATAACCTCATGAAAAAATACCAAGCTAGTTTAATTTTATTTTCTATAAACAAGTGCTAACTGGCATTACTTACATGAACCTGATTTAATCCATTGTTAACTCACGCTCTTTATTTGTAGTTTCATTGTTATTCCAGGAGTCAATATACCAGATTTGCAATTCAGCTGTATTTACTAAAAATGAGACGTAGCAGATTTTGAGAACTGCAATCTCTTCATCAAGTCACAGGTGAAGTAGAATGATTTGACACTTATGAATCCTCTTACTGTTTTCATTTTTAGGTTAAATGCAATTTCTGAAGGTTTCTCAGGATCTTTTGTATTATTTATCTCATGCAGGAACACAGATACCCATTACTATGTCATTAGAGATCACATCAGTTTTGACCACTGTAAGCTAGGCAATTCTTCTAGCATAAGAGACTCTGCTATGGGAACTTGAACAGAAATTGGAAAGCAACTCCCTAACGAACACGCTAATGCAGCCGTTTGTGACACAGATTCCTTGTTCCATTCCTTCTGGACAGGACCAAATGGTCCCATTACATTAACACCTTTAAAAGCTGTCTTGCAACAGAGGTCAAGGATCACCTGTGCCTGACAGCAGAGCTGTACTTTAATGTTGGCCATGACGTGAACCCTAGAGACTGAAAATGACTCACGATGGGTAAAATCTGAAGTTGCTCAATACAAGTAGGCACTGAGCCTTGCACATTGTAGTCATGTTTTGCTAATGCTTCCTTTTTCTGCAACATGCGAGAAACAACCTGCACAGCCTACGGGACGGAACGGTACTATCAGCAATTGCTCAGCACAAATCATTTAGGGCTCTTTTTATAGCTTCAGGATAAGCGACTTCTGCTTATACACTACTATAGCTCTTCCACTGCCTATGAGGCAAGACAGTCTATGATACGATCGCTTGTTTTATTGTATCAATTTCTGATTCAGTATTCCTTGCCTTTACTGTAACCAATTGTCTGTGTATTTAGACATTTAAAGATGTTTCTTCCCCAGTCTACTCTTAGCTGCCTCTGCAGTAATAACAAAGCATGGTCTCGGACAGTTTGGCATGTGATTAATAGCTGTTCAGATTGCTTTGGCAGTTTTAGCATATGCTAATTGGGTTAACAAGGTACTAAGTGCTCCAAGGTGTTATGAATGTGTTGTAAAATCAAAAGCTCTGCTGTCAAATGCATTCATTACTCATGGTCTGTAATTTGCTTGCAACGAGCCTACTCCAAAAGACAGTATTCCAACCCTTTCTCCTACTCTTCTGTGAAAGACATTAGCACAACAGCACAAAATGCATCTTTAAGTGATACCGTCTCATTTCTAGAGAAGGAATCCCAGCCAACAGGCTCTCTGGCATCCTTGGAGGGTGTCAGATTCCTCTTCAGCTGCAGCTGGACAACCAAGTCACAGCGGGCCCCTTGCCACGGGCTGCTCTCACCAGGCTCCTCTCAGGCAAGCAAGCCACGTTTGGCAACCTGGGCACAGCCAGTCCCCCAGAGGGCTGAGGACCTGGTGGGACTTTCCCCATCCCTCTGCTCTCCGAGGGACTCCCATCCACTGCTTGGGGCTGTTCCACATGCCCTCACTCCCTGCTCTTCTCCCCATCTCAGCCTCTAGGCTTTACTGCTGTTCCCATTCTCCTGCTCCCCACCTTTTGCTCGTCAGGCATGGTTCCTCATTCCCACCTCTTGCTACCCAGTCACACTGCCTGACAGTGGTTCTGATCTGTGCAAAATACCAGCCACGGCGGTCACACCAAAGGGCTGTCACAAGTACCCTGTGCTCTCCATTTTACAGGTAATCTCAGGCAAAACAGGCACATTACTCCTCAAGTCTACAGAACAGACCAGAAAGTCACAGTATCACTTGTTCCCATTGCCCGTTTTGCTGAAACATGCCCAATTTATCCACTGACATAAGAGACAGGTTCACCTGATACCTTCTCCTCCTTCTGCTAGTTCTCTCATGAAAATTCACATCTCTTCTTGTCATTTCTGTGGAACTGAGCAACTCATTATTTACTGTCCTCCCTCCTCCTGTTCCTTTTCCTTTCCCATTAACACAAAAGCCTTACTCAACAATGACATTTAAGTTGACACTGATTTATGCTGTATTTGAAGTCAATAAAATAAGATAAACCATATATCTTTGCCTGATTACACTTTGTGACAAAAAAATCCCTGCCTACAGGTACAACCGATCCACACTGACCTGAGTAACTGCGCCAGTCATTTCATCCAGCCAAATCACTGGATGAAATTAAAACTAGATGGTGGGACTAAAGCAATTCATTGAGTAATCAGCATCAGTGAACAAAGTTCCTGGCAACAAAGAGGTTGAATCTTACATCCTAGATGTATGGAGAAATAAAGGATAGGAAATTTCATTTTTTTCTTCAAAAAAACTGAAGATGGAGTAAACCACTGCACACTGTGCAGCAGACAGGAAAATAACGCATGAATATGAGACATCAGGTAAGGAAATGATCACCCAGTCAAGAGTTTGTTTGCATAAGACTTAATCACCCAAGCACACACTTCAGTGGAAGCTGGAGAGGAGCGTACAAAAGATGACGGGTTCCAAGGAACAGCTGACTGTACATGGTAGCAACTCTGTGCAATTAGCACTCTTCAATGGAAGCAGGTGTGACGGCAGGAAGGAAATGTTTAATCTTTGGATTTAAAAACATGACTCTTCCTTGCTTGACTAAAAGATTAGTGTTGGCTCAAAGCCAGCATCAGGCTTATAAAACTCTCCGGTTTCAAGTGTAAAGGTTCAAAGCAATAAGCTGCTTGAGAGGGGAGACAAATTCAGTTCCCACTGAAGTTAGTCCCCACACGCTTAAAAGGGTCTGGACTCATAACTGGTTTCCAAAAGTGGAGGTGGGAACTCACAGGTGTGATGGGCAGCTGAATCCAGGCATCTCCTATGTGCACTTTTACACAACACTTTTACATGAGTGAGTTCTGTATTTGCTATATTGCAGTCGACGAAAAGAGAAAACATCTATTTTTCTGCACCAAAAAGATAACTGTGACCAGTCACACAATGGAAACATGCTGCCCCTCAAACAGCTCCTGGAATTAGCACTTGCATTAGCACATTATACCAGCTCATAATGCTGGCTCTAACCTGGCAATGCAAACCAGTAACTTGGCACACCACCACCCCTTAGCAAATAAAGCACAAAAGGTTCAAATCTGACTGACTTCAAAGGACGATAAATACATCCCCAGCACGGAGCTTGTATTGTGCTGAATCAAGGCTACCATTCCCTCTCTCTGCCTGCTGCTCGTGAAACAGTTTGGTCACCTACCCTATGTGGTGAGTAGAGGATGCGCAACTCAAGCTCCACATCCCATTGCTGCTTCCAGCGACTTCTTCCCTCCTGCTCGGCCACCACTGCCCCTGTAACTTGCCACTGGACTATGCAGGGGGAATGGCTGCAGCTGGATAATCTAACATTCCTAACCCTTTTGGCTCCAGCAATTTAAAAAGAATGCTCACAATTTATTTAATCCTAAAATCCATCTTGTTGTAAGAATTAATAGTCAGATAATGCTATGTATAACATTCCAAGCATGGCGCCATAAATAAGAAAGCATTTAAATAAAAGAGTTTGCAGCAAATGTTCAAATCCAGTTCCAAGATTCACTACATTAAAAAACAAACCAATGTATTAATCTCCACTGCTGTATATTTTAAAGACATGAAAAACAGATTCTAAGAGCTTCTGAGCACCACAAGCTGCTTCCACATTTTGAAAAAAAAAAAGAAGAAATAACATTAAATCGGCTTTTTAAAGGCTTCTCCTTCCTTTGCATGTTCTCATTCTTACAGCACATTTCATTTGTAACCTGGCATTCAGCCCGAGAGGGGTTTTTTTTTCCCAACTCAAAAATGCTTCCAGGAACAAAACAAGGTTCTTGCTACACTTACAGACTTCTGGTTAAATCTACAAAGTGTCAAACCAAGCCTTGCCCAGTGCTTTCTTAAGAATGTAAAGTACCTGGAAAAAAAAGTAGGACATGGCAAGTGATTCTCTGTCAGCGCCTGTGGTGGAGCGACGGTGGCTGGCAGCCTCTACGAACCTGCCGGCTAAAGCGGTTTGCTCTTCACACACGTAAATGCAGGTAAGAGCACGACTCCAGCTCTGGCTCAAGCAGTACGGCGAGAAATTTCACAGGAAATTTTGTCTTGATGAAAAACTTCAACATGGATTTAACACACCCCCCCCCCCCCCCCCCAGTTCATTGTCTATCATTGACTATATTAAACAGTCTGATTCACTGTTCATTGCTCTTCCTCCAACAAAGCAAAATAGAAAATCTGTTCCTAATTTCTGCTGTATGGATTACATGTTGCGTCACCGGCATGGGATGCCAAGCCTCCCATCAGTTGCTCAAGATTCAGTAGGAACACTCCCTTCTCCTGGCTTGTTAACCTTGCTGCTAGGTGCTTCCATAGCTGCTCAGGCCTAGTTACAGAAAGCCGAATCACTCCTTAAAAAGTTAGGCTTTAAACTAAATTAATTTATTTGCCACTAAAATAAGATGCTTAACAAAACTGCAGAGTTGAAATTCCAGCCTGGAATGACTTTGATCTTGGGAAAATAAGCATTTGGATCCAGAAATAATTTCGTGGCTCACCTTTACCTTTTAATGGATCCTAAATCCGCGGACACTAACATTCCTTGAGCAGATAATTCGTTTCCAGATGAGGCGGCTAGCTAATCCTTCCTGAAATGGGCCAAATTTCTCTCTCAAAACAGAAATGCAAACCCTGTCTGTGAAGGTTTGGCCTAACTAGAGTCTGAATAATGAAAACAGGTAAATTTAGCCCACTAATTCAGACCAAACTGAAGATGGGGAACACAAGGTGCACACAAATGACATTTTGAATTCTACCACCATAAAGATATCAGGAAAATCTCTGAACAAGTACCGTCTATTGATCTCCCATAAGAAAGGGTACCCAGTGGATTCGTCACGAAGTGGGACTGAAACAGAACTTCTCTTCGTGCTGGGGCAGCAGCGTGAGCTCTGGCAAATCACATCACTGCTCTGTCACCTGGTTTTCTCAGCCATAAAATGACTGCGACTGCTTTGCAGTAGACTGAGATCTATGAATACAGAATGTAAGATAGACCTGCCATACAATTGAAGTCAGTTGCTCTTTTGCAACTTGTCTGCATAATTATTAAAACTGGATTTACCATCAAAATAGAACAAACAGCAAGTGAGACCTCTCCTGTTAGTGATGATAATGCGAAAAAGGTTCTTCCTAATTCTGCCATCAGTCAGGACTCATTTAAAACTCTCTAAACTGCTAATAGCTGCCATAATTTTATTTCATTTTCCTCAGTCATATAGATGCTGCCTTGGGACACTCAGAATCACTCCTTTAATGTCCCCCATCAAGAGTTTATCTTAAGGATTTAAAATCACTTCTCTTGGCTAGATTTATTTTCTCCTCTATAGCATAAAGACATTTAGCAAGAGAGACCCAATCTGTTGTGATTAAAAAGAAAAGCTAGAGAAGTGTTCTAGCTCCTGCGATGGTATTTTATATTGTTTCCCATGAGGCGAATTATCTCCATTAATGGTGATTGCAAATCCCTGTGTACTGGGACATTAGCTTCCCTTATGCTTGTCACTGAAATAAAAGAAGACAACTAAAATATTACAGAGCTGTTTTATAAAGCATTTATCCTATTAAGTCACTTAGCCTTAGTCTTTACATAGGGATGGGATGCCCAGAAGAATTCTTTGGGGAATTCATCAGATAGAACATTAAGAAATGCAAAGGAAAGCCCTCATTCATTAGGATCAATTTTAGCAGTGACTATTACTCCTATCAACACAAATGCCAGGTTCATGGACGCAAGAGGCCACCTTTCAGATCTGCACCCTGGGAGGCGCATCCTGGTTCTCCTGAAATGCAGCAGTGCTGCTCTTTCTCTCTCACAGCAACCAAGGACTGGGGAAATAAGTTGTATATTTGTTTAGAAGACATCTGCTTTAGCCCAGCTCTTACTGAACTATTTTTATTTATTTATCTCCCCCCCAAAGGGAAAGTGTTTTGTTCAAAGGCTGGAGGCAAATCCTGCTGCTACTACTGAAACAAACCCCTGAGCAGCCAGGATTCCTGAAGGGCTGGATGTGGTGTGGAGATGCTCAGAGCCTGATACTCACCTGGTGCACAGTGAGGTGGTTTCCTTGAGCCGGTGAAACAAAACTGACTTACATTTCATCCTGTTTTCTTCCCATTTCTTCAAATGACTTATCTTTTCTGCCTTGCATCTCTGACCCTAGCAGCTGCCTAACCTGGTGTGACAGCTCTCGTGGTCCCCTTCCTCCCTCGTTGCAGTACCACACAACTAATTGCATTTCAGCTTCAACAATGTTATCTTTTTCGTGGAAATGAGCAGCCAAGTGCTCATAAATAACACATAGGCATCACACAATGAGAAGGTCATAAAAGAGCAACTCAATGAGCTTGAGAAAGGGTTGATTTTTAAAGCCCTTTCTCAGTCCTAAATTTTCTCTCCTAGAAAGCTCTAAGGGCAGAGGTTTCACAAAGGCAAAAGGTACCAAAGGTTCAGTTGCTGGGGAGGCAGCACGACTTCAGGGTTGGAAGACAGTTTCTGCAAAATAACTGCGCGTAGCACTGAGCCCAGGACCTCTGA
The DNA here is from genome assembly GCA_009819775.1 of Phoenicopterus ruber ruber. NCBI lineage: Eukaryota > Metazoa > Chordata > Aves > Phoenicopteriformes > Phoenicopteridae > Phoenicopterus > Phoenicopterus ruber. Next base: position 32,353,864 of record CM020220.1, on the reverse strand, counting down.
AAGAATACAAAACCTCAGAGATTTAAGATAACCCAAAAAATCCCCCTGAAGGCCTGGTTCACACCTCTGTTACATTTCAGCCGCAGAGGGAGGGGGGATGCAGCGGTAGTCTGCTCAGCATTGCAACGAAAGCCAGAAGATGATTCATGAACAACAGCCCTCAGCCCCTAACCTGTACCCTGCCGTCAGCAGCTGTTTAAGCCGATACGAAGCTGGGGAAAGGTGTCCCCTGGCTGGGTTTGCTGCTGGGGAGGTGTGGGGTAGCAGAGACTGGGTGCTTCCAGCCTTCAAATTGCCCCAGCACACACTGGCAGCCTCCAGCGGAGGATCCTCCACGATGCGCGGTGACTAGCTGTGAAGGCAAAGACCAGCCAGCTGAACGCCACTTTTCCCATTTTATGTGTATCAACAGATACAGAACGTGGCCCTTTACCTTTCTAAGGGGAATCAGTTAAATTCGTATGAAAATCAGCTCTCACTGCATTATCTGTAGCAAGCCAGAAGGCTGAAGTTTCTCTGTGTGTGTTTCAATTTACTTTCTTCTCTCTCTCTAAATGTCACACTTCTCACTGATGGTTTAACAACTCCAATTTTAAAGGAACATCACATAGTCTGGTTAAGGAAAGCGTTCCTTCCCTTGGGTAGACCCCCTGCTGTGCTTTTCTATTGACTCCTCAAGATCACGCAGTAAATATCAACACTGGAAAACTTTTAGAAGTAATAACGCCAACTGAGGACCGAGACCTGTGGGGCACAGCTGGTTCCCACCCTCAATTCTTCCTGCAGCTTCTGCAAGATGAGAAGGCTCAGCACCTCGAGAGATGGTGCCCTAAAGACACGACAACAAACCCAACCGCCTCTTGTGAAAATAAATAACCACCAGCCGACACACAGCTTTTCTCCACGAGAGTGGAAAATACGCATGTGTGGTCCAGCCACGTTCTTCCAATAATTGTTTATTTGCAAGTACGGTCAGGAAGTGATGCTGTAGTGTCAGGAAAAATGAACCCAAGGAGAAAAGGGGTTGTGGAGTTGCGCCATACGTTTCACACCCCTCTGTTTCTCGCCCACACACATTTGAGGAGGGTGAGTTTCATTTTGATTGTTGGTGGTTTTTAAATTAATGCAAGATCCAAACAAAAAAATAAAGTTGGTCTGGATAGCAGCAGCACTGTGATTCTGGAAACTGAGGCTTGGGGGAAGCTTTGGATGTCTCTCTCTCAGCTGTAGGTTGCCAGTAGCAAGGCATGCATGCGGTTTACAAGGTGGGGAGAATGCTGACTCCAAGGCAGGGAAGTGCCTCCTGGGCCATCCTGCAGTAAAAATACTTGGCTCCAGAATAAATACTGCCTCAGATCACTGAAAAGACCGTGAGTTTGTGGGCTAGCAGGAGCAACCAGAACCGCCCTCCCCATAACTCAAAGCCTTTTCTTCCCTACTTGACCTAGGGGTGAGAAGGGGTAAACCATCACTGGGTTCTAAGGGGAAAGAGAAAACAAAATAATGATACATTGTGTGGTGTGATCTCTTCCTCCGGTCCCCTCACATCTAACGTCTCCGTTTCTCACAAAAGCTCTCACCTCCCTCAGCTGCATGCCCAGCTCTGTGCTTCCCTGTGGCTTGCCCTCCATGTACCTCTGCCTCCTTCTATTGCCTCCCAGTCCAGTATCTATGTTCTTGTGATGCTTTGTGGTCCTCCGTGCTCACAGCTGTACTCGACCAGGCAACACACGCAGACTGAGGTAGATGTGGCCTTGCTCAAAGAGTTAAAATTAATTAACTCATTGTCTGTCTGCTCCTTTTTGCCCATAATTGGGCATTGCACCTTTTATGAGGCCATGCCATAAAGGCCTCTTCCACATGAGAATGTGTGAATGAGTTTTATACAGGTTTTATATAGAGGTTTGGATGGAGAAACGGTTACCAGCAGACAGCAACCTGAAGAGAGGAAAATTACGAGCCGAGATGGTAGGTTGTGAAATTTTCCCAAGAACTGATCAGCTCTGGAGACAAGCAGCCTTGCTGAATCCCCAGGCACTGATAAATTCAGTGCATCAAGAGTCAGCCAAATCTGGACAAGGCCACCAGCGCACACTAGCATCAACAACTGGTTGTATAACTCAGACTACAACCAAGAAGGCAGTGCCTGCTGTACGCAAATATACATACACCCTTGATGAAAGAAAGGGCCCTCCAAGACTTTCTGAACACCTAGGAGCTACTGCACACCAGTACAACCCTCCACTCCTCAATTAAAGGCATTCTTATAAATGTTGGCTGTGATCCGTGTTTTTGGGACTCGATCCCCTATATGAAGAAAAAGGGAATTTGCTACTCTTTCCCATTGTCCCCCTCCTTCACACACAGTTTTCTTTCCAATATCAAACCTCTTCCTAATATTAACTTTGAACTTGGATGATCTCCAGTATCCTCTACGTCCTTGATCAACAAACTCTAACAGTGTTGCTCAAAGACCTGTTCTTAACACTAATTTCTGATCACACTTAAACTTTTCTTCCTTTCTAGACAGTTATTCTATGTTATCCCTATATGCCCTTTGTAGCTGGAACCATGCCCTTCCAAGGTTTTCTAAGTTTCTTGAACAAACCTGGCACTTCACAGCTGATAAGCATTAACCACACAAAAATGATGAATTCTAAAAGGAAAAAAAAATCTTTGCCAACAAGAAAACATATCGTTCCTCCAGAGGGATATATTTAATACTGTACAGCCAAATCAAACAAACATGCTGTAATCACCAGTATGAAACCTCAGAAACAACTCAAAACAACAGCACAGGATAAATAAATATGAACTCAAGTTCTTTGAAGAACAGGAGAATGATCAGGTTTAGATGAGGAACAGCTTCTTGCTGAATGACAACGCGGAAGGTAGAACTTGAGATGAAATAAAAAAAACCCCACAAAAGTCTTTAAAACAAGTTCTGAATCCTGCTTCTTCCTTCCTTTCTGAGCCCAGCACTTTAGATGATCTAGTGCCTGGTCCAAGAATGGCTACAGAGACAACCCCAGAATACTGACGGACGCTTCCTAGTCTATTGATGTCCTCATTTTGGGGGGACTATATAATATACTCACTTTTAATTAACCCTTTTATCCCTTCTATCAACAGACAAATTTGCAAAAAACAGTACGGCACTGAACCAGGAGTATCTGTTTCATGTCTCGAGCAGGCTTGTTTACAAAGCGGTGCTCGGACCTTTCAGACCATAGGTCTCGGCAAGCGCCAGCGTACTCTCATTAGATGCAAAAAGGCAAGTAAGTCTGAGGGCAGCCCGAGGAATCACCTCACCAGTGACATAGCCCAATACTGTCATTCTAAGCTGTGCAAGAAGTGCAAGAACAAAAGTGAAAGGGAATTGTCCATGAGGAGAAAGGGAAGGAATTAGTGAATAATTTACAGGTCACTGACTGTTAATTTTGGTAAGCAATAATGAGGAAATGGCCTTTAATGACTTACAGTTCAGCTTGCACTCTCATTAGCATATATTTAGAGGAAAAAGGATCTCAGCCCCTTGATCTCTTAATATATATATTTTTGTCTAACCATTACAGATGGTATCTTGCTGGAAAAAAATACTATTTTTGACTAAAATGAATCAATTCTTTTTGGAGGTATTCAAAAGATGTTTAGATGTGGCGCTAAGGGATATGATTTAGTGGTGGACTTGGTAGTGATAGGTTAACGGTTGGACTCGATGATCTTGGAGGTCTCTTCCAACCAGAACAATTCTATGATTCTAATATTAACGGTTTCCCATTCAGTCAAAGATCAATTCAGATCTAGAAGCTCCTCTGCCATTTGAAGTCCCACTCAGTTTCTAATGTAACATAAAGGGCAACAAATCTTTGACATCTGATTCTTTGAAAATCACAGTACATTTAGAAAAGTCAAACGACAGCTGGTCTCTCTTTAGAGCTGAAAACCAGAATATGCTTTAATTCTTCTCTGCAAATCAATAATTTATTTGAATTCTTCTATTTTAAAATGTACTAAACTCAGGTTGGTGATGTCTTTGAAAGAAAGACAGGGATTTTACTGCACTTCCTTCCTTCTTATTCTGTTTTGATTGCATCAAACTGATTCACTTAAACATCCTCATAACTTAAACATCCTCTTTCCCTGCAGCAGGCATCACAACATTTTTTTTTTGTTGTATGGTAATATAGATTTATTGATATGGAGCATGACTGTCATTTAACGCCATAGTGTAATCCACAGCTGAGTTTTAAACATCTTTACAAGGGTAGCATGCCACACCTTATTCCTGTACACTTTAAAATTACAGCCATCCCATCTAAGCAGGATCACACGTTCTTCAGAAATGTCTTGTGATTGAGAGATACCGCATTTGCAGTGAATTTAGGATACTAGTTATATATAACTACTAGTTATATAGACGACCTTTAAAAATGTGCCTTGTGCCTGTAAGGGGAATGTGTTCATCAGCACATTAGTATAGAATCTGATTTTCACACTGCTTGCAGGAATAGAAAGGAGATATCAAGTGGGCTGCCACAGAAACTACATTTAAATACCCTCACATGAATGTGTTGACCCTTGATATTCATAGCTACAATGTTCTCAGGAGAGCTTCAGCCTGAAGGAGTCCCATACACTTGTTTTATCATAGAGGGACTTGACTTATATTTTCAAATGTTACTGATTTATTTATTTTCCACCAAAAGATCCATTAGATTGAAATGATCTAATAAGACTGAAAGCAGACTGAATGCTGATCTTTATTTCCTAAATGAAAAAAAGTATCTATGTAAATCAATAACAAATATTCTTTATGAAATGGATAGCAACAGAACTGAAAATTTACAAAAGAATGCACTTTATAAAAGAAGTGGAGCATACTTTATCTGCCCTGGGTGTAACTGCCAGTTATGCATGGAGGAAAATGCTGAAGAGAAATCTTTGAAGAATCTCTTTCCCTAGGACTGCACTTTCAGGGGCTTTCAGTTGGATCTCTTCTCAGCATCTGATCACCCAACTGAACCTGGATTCATATCTGCAGTTATTTATGGCTGCAAATGAAAAACTGCGAGAGGTGTTAAGAAAGTGTCTGCTGCTTCTGCACTGGTCTGGAAATAAACCTGTGAGTGCTGACCAGTTACCCTTCACAGACCACCAGAGGAGTGGCTTTCCTTTGGCCACAGAATTGTGTCCAAGCATTTTGAGAGCTGAGGTCCCACTAAAGTTCAATAGCCCTTTCAGAAATCCCAGCTGAGATATTTAAGAGGCGCGGCAAATTTCATGCATGCCTTCTATGAAGTTATTTCCTGGGAATATTACCCAATGAACAATATGATTTCTGTTCCCATGGACACTACAGATTATAGAATAATAGACTATCTCAAGTTGGAAGGGACCCATAAGGATCATCAAGTCCGACTCCCTGCTCCTCACAGGACTACCTAAAGCTAAACCATATGACTAAGAGCATCATCCAGCTGCTCCTTGAACTCTGGCAGGCTTGGTGCCATGACCACTTCCCTGGGGAACCTGTTCCAGTGAGCGACCACCTCCTCCGTGAAGAAAAGATGTTCCATGTTTCCAGACATTCATTCATTTTTGTCCATGAAATAAAACCACAGGTTGCTCCACAGTCAGCAACCTCTTGCAAAGCTTGTGCCGCCTTCTTTCCTTTGTTTTGGTTTTGCTATATTTTCACAGTGATGAAGCCAGGGTTCTGTGAAACACTCAAATCTCTGGGGAATTTCTTGCTAAAATTCAACTACTGGATTAAAAAAAGGGTCCTTTGGTGAAATTCATCCACTGATATCATCTCTCAGGTAGCTGCGGGGGGAATTGTCCAGCCATGCAGTACAATAAGAAATGGATAAGGCTCCACTACATGGTTAGGACTTCAGCCAAAGTTCCCTGAGGAATTACTATGAAGTTTACAAGTGCTTGCAACAAGTGTGATATTTTAAAAGCAGCTGCTCATGTTTTACTTTGTTTTTCAAAAGAACATATACACCTTTTCTGAGAAAGCTCTTTGAAATAAGACAGCCTGTCTTTAGTGCTGCCTGCACCCACAGCTGCAACAAATAGTTGCTGGCAACAACAGAAAACAAATGTTCCTACTCTCAGCAGCACTTGCACCCTTGACAGATCACTTTTCAGAGGTAAACCTCTTGATCATCTACTTATTACATTTAGAAATAGGTGCTGGAAAAGACAGATAACACCTAATTCAAGCCAGGATTAAACCTGGCTGAAAACCAAGGTTGGTAAGAATTACTTTTTCCCTTGTTTTGAAATCTAGTTCCAATCCAAGGAAGACCAAAGTCCATTTTTTCAGCATTCTCAGAGTTCAAAAGGTCAAGGACCCCAAAATTGTCCTGGGAGATTTGTGTTCTAGGAGTGCCAGTACTAACACCTGTGCTGAGCGAGCTGGAGATCCTGCGCTACATGCCTTATAAATCCAAAAAAAGAGCTGTCAACTGGCTTTGCTTGTAGATGACAGGTGGGTAAATTCCTGTAAAGCTACAAGTCATAGTGACCAGTGTACAGACCAAAAAGGCAATGTGAGACCTGTCATCCAAGTCCCCAAAACAGAGATTAAGTCATACCAAGGCAGAGCATAGGCCTAGCACTGACACTCTGAGCAAATAGTTTTAAGTATTTGGATCACATCTGGGGTTCGGAGTTCCCTGTGAGTGCCCGTGCACCTTTGCACAAGGAGTCAAATAAGGTGTGTGCAGCACTTCAGTCCTGGGATGACCTCATCTGGAAATCTAAAGATGTAACTTAAAGCTTGTCTGTTTGAGCATGTTATATTTCATTCCAAGAGCCTCAAGGTTTTTTTTCCAAAAGACTGAAAAAAATCTCAAATGGAGACAGGCAAGTACAGCCCCACAATTCAAAAGCTGGAACATTTCATGGTGCTGGCAGTGCTGCATTTTTGATAAGAAATACAGGAAGCAAAGAGAAAGTCCTTACTTATGCTTAGGAAAAAGAGAGAAAAAAAAAAGTGCCACAGTAGTATTACTGAGCATGAATGATTAGAAAGGCAAGTTCACGTCAAAGGCGGCATTGCCAGCAGAGATAAAACAGTCTTAATTTTCTCAGCTCCAAGTGTCACTTCAATGACCTCAGTTTCAGGGAGCTGTTCACAGTAAAAAAAGATACATATATTTGTATATTTTTCTTGGGGAAGAGTTGAATTTACAAGGGTCCTAGTCAAGATTTAGAGCAAGAATTGAGAGGCAGTCTCAGAAAGCCTAAGGACATTTGAAGACGCTACCATGAGAGAGAGAGAGAGAGATGCCAGCTCCTGGCTGAACAATTTTTTTCCTTGATAAGATAAACATTTTGCTACTACATGACAGTATCTTGAAAAGAGTTAACAACCTGTAGCTGGTGAGCACTCAAGAAGGCTAATTAAAGTGCCAAAATATTTTATGTCAGGATTTCCTTTGCTAGGTATCATGTTGCCCCTTTTCCACAGGTGAGGGCAGTAAGAACTCAGTATGACAGCTGCACTAATGCTAGACAACGTCCAAGCAATAGAAATATATCTTCTGGGGTCATAATTCACTCCTTTTTCTTTATCACATCTTCACAGGAAAAATTCACTTGTGGTACCGTGATTCACCAGTCACTGTAAGGGAGCAGCACTCCACACAATACACTACTGAATTCTGGCACATCGCTTGCCTGGACACGATCACTGCAGAATAACCACAACAATACGTACATAAACGAGACCAAATCAATCCCTTCCTTTGCCCTTTAGAAACACACAGTTGCTAAATCAAACCTAATTTACTGAAAGTAAAATATACAGATTGGAGGAAGAAATCTCTTCAAGTCAATGCCCAGCCTCCCCTGTCAGACAACTCTATATGCATCACCTTTCACAGGGCTCCAGAAAATAGAAAGATTTCTAAAGAAATACTCCAGATTCTGTATTTAAGTGACTACCTGCTTTACCACCCACTCCATATTCCCATGATCATGCTTTCCCTTAGCTCTGCCGTAGTCAGAGTTTTTACATCATACGTTCCGACTTCCTTCACATCAGCTACAACTTATAGCAGCCGTTAACCATTGGCAGAGTGACCTTCTACTGACGGGTGTTTTCTATTCAGTTCAGTCCCACTGCGCAAGTACTGCATAGGCTCCAGTCCGTAGCGATACATATTTTGACCATACACAAGCACTGCTGGAAGTCACAGCTCTTGTCCCTTGAAATTCTTCCAGCGCTGCAGTAGAAATGTGTGTCTTGCCCATGACTCAATACAGAACTCCCTGGCAGAGATGGAAAAGGCTGAAACTTGGATCATGGGATGCACATTGTGCCATAATAATGCCAGAGAGATAGCGGGCTTGGATCACTAGCTGTGTAAATACTTTGTAAGAGTCTAGAGATGATTTAAAAAACCCTAGTACCAGGGCTTCAAAGTTAAAAAAACGGTCAGGAAAGTAAAGTATATAACTGAAAGCTACAGAGTACTTTAATGGCATTGAAGAGAGACAGAGATCTGCTATATAGTTTTTAGTTCTGATTGGTGTATCAGTTCCCTTGCTGAGAAGCTAAGTAGAAATTGAATTGTCAGCTCAGTCTTAGTGAGAGTTCTCTTCTTAGCAAAATTAATGTATGCATTTGCCTTATGGTATTGTTTTTAATTTCTCCATGCCTTTAATTCCCTCTCTGAAAATGGGGGTCTCTCATTTTTAGCTGAGGTCTGCATTCTCTGTATTTGACAAAGTAAAGTTTCATATTGACATCAATTTTTTAAAACGTTTTTTCCTTTTGTTGATGTTCTTATTTCATGATTTCAAGGGGATTTTCATTGAAAGATTATAATTATTTCATCATTTCGTAGCAAATGCCTTCATTTCTTTAACTGAGCTTTTCCAAGTCATCCCACCTTTGAGAGGAGCCCTAGGCTTGCTGCTGATTCCAGGCCAGTCTGAGAGCACAGAAGAGAAGAATGTTATTAGTACCAAAATCAGAAAGGTCTCTGGTGGGAATAGCTTTATGATCCAGGCAGAGCTGATGTGCAATGCTGGTAATAGCAGGGATCACGGTCCCAGTGCTACTTCCCTACTTGCCGTAGTCAGGTTTCCAACTCCCACTGCTGGAAGCAAGTGGATAAACTCCAGCTGATGGGATCGACAATTTCAGAGAAGAGAATGTTTGTAAACTTCCTGCTCATTTCATTTCTTTACAAGCTGCCTGGTCAGAGCAGGATCTTTGGCTTTTCAACAATGGTTTTAGGAACTTTAATTTTAATACTTAATTTCCAGATTAATTTATGCTGGGAAGCAATGATTGACCACTTTGTATTGTATATATTGATGGTGGCATCTAATACACATAGTGATTTTCCTTATGTTCTCCTTGTGAGGTACGTAACAGAACAAGTTTCCTTTACTATTGAATGAGTGGGCATTTCCATTTGGTAATTTTGGGGTTTTTTTAATCAGCACATACTAGCACTAGGCAATAGTTCAAGGAAATACTACCTATCTAGAAAAACATGCAGCACATTGGTGCACAACTTTATGTACTTCAAACCCAAAATGATTAGTAGCCTCGAGGAAGAAAGCAGAGGATCAAGGCACTTCTCATATCTGTGTTACTTGGAAAGGAAACTTCCAAGGAACTGCGAATTCTTCCTAACGACGAATCTGAAGCACTACCTCCTGCATTAGATCCTAGCTTCTGCTTCAGTAACAGTATCACAGGGAGAAAGCGATTTTGCCTTGATTAGAAGCCTTTCAAGAAAAGAGAATCTGCCCTTAGGTGACTTGTTCCAACAAGCCTTAATTCTAAATTCTCCCCTCTTATACCAATTACCTTCAATTAGAAAAATGATTATTCCCAGATTTGATATAATACCACCAATATGGAAGAGGTCAAGATCTCAGTCTCATGACTGCTGAAAGATGAGCTGAGTCTGTTATCAAATGGAAAAGATAAAAGTATATCATGTATATTTATTTTTAGTGAGTAAAAACTTTTCAGTTCACATTTCAGAGCTTTTTTCCACATCCAAAAACAACAGGAGGAAATGAGAACTGCTCTCCTCAGCATTCTGCAAAAGCCAACAAAAAAAAGCCATTAGAAGATGGACCAGTATCGCCAGAAACAGCTGTTTTACAGGCCAATAGATCAATGGGCTTAACAAATGAGAATGCCCTGCATGCTAGCATTTTCTTTATGCAATTCCCCACTGCTTTGAATCCAAATATAAAGACTGAAATCCTGTCTGCCGTGAATTGAATAGGGCAAGGATTTCTCTCTAAGGAGAGGTTTTTAGATAGCATGCTGAAGAGGGCTTACCGTATAGAACAAAAGCAGTCTACTTTGCCTTTTGGAAAAGGATGAAGAAATTTTGCATAGTAGGTTACCTACGACCTGACTTGGATGCTCAACGGGAATTACACTTGATGTAATAGTATTCATCACCTATTGATTCTTTAGAACTGAGTCCAGTTCATGAACCCACTTTTCCCCCTCTATATAATACTTTCCCAAATGACAATCCGAATAATTCTTTTTCAACGTATGAAATATTTTAGATTATAGATTGCATATAGAAGAAGTTGTAGAATGCAAATAGAAAAATGACATTTTATATGTTCTCTCTTTCTTTCCTTTTACAAAGGTACAGACCTACTGACCCTACTTGAAGTCTGTGTTTCCACTACAGAGTATTTAATGAAAATGAAGGGTTTGATCCCAGGGGTAATTGCTTTATATATTTTTGAGAGAGAAAAATTCAAGAAAATTAAAGATATTAAGGACTAAGATCCAGATTTAAGAAGCTACTTAAACAGGCATTTAATTTAAAATACAGGAGTGATCTCTTTTTTTTTTTTTTAAAAAAAGACTTGTGCATTTTATTTTTTTTTTAATCTGAAGAGTCTCATATAATCACCTGACCACAACCTGCAGCCAGGAAAGCCTGAATATTTAAAGACTTACTAATACTTCTGGAGTCAGGCATATAATTAAGAGTATTTTCAAAGCAGAGTTTGCTACCATAAAGATTGCTGTGAATTTCCTTCACTATAAAAAAAGGGCTCTGATTTTGGGTCTGTATCCTGTGTTGGGACAACACAGGACAATGCTATAACTAATGTACAAATGTAATGTTTGCAAGAATTCCTGTGTCGTGTCTCCCCCTCCCCCCAATTCCTAATCCAAACAAGAAAAAAAAAAAAAGGCAAGTGCAATGGCAATACGCCATCAGATGTAATTTGCGTTGGCATCCAACATGTGAGTGACAGAGCAGAACTAGGACTCGGCTCTTCCGGGCCCCAGTCAAGTGCTCTATTCTCTGCACCAAATGATCCCCCTGATAAATGTTCTGGCTAGGTTCAGCTGTTTTGAGAGAAAGCAGAATCCTCGCTGAATTTACAGTAACGTTATCTCATTCCCGCTTAACAACAAAAAACCTTCTGCCTTTTTACAAGTTTGAAATGCAAAGGTAAAGCTTTGCTCTAGGGCTGCACCATGATGAGAGAGGAGACAGTATCGCTACTCGCAACCCAGAAGGAGTTGGCTCACAAATAGGTTGAAATACATACATATGACTTGAGGCACAAGGAGTGTTATTAAGCAGAAGCGCTACTTGAAATTGAGAACCTTTGAGAGGTTGTCATTTTCTTTGTCTAAAATGTTTGGCATTCTTGTCTGAACATTCAACTAATGTGTTAGGTAATTCTTGGGTGTAATAGCAAGACTTAGGGAAAAGACAAAGCGTGTCAGCTAGATCTTTGAATTCTTTTGCCTTCAGAGAGCAACATCAACGCTTAAATGTTACTTGAGAATTGTTTCTGGCACTGAGTTAATACATAGATGGTCCCAGTGCAGGATTAATCTGCTGCAAAACACTGCTAGTGCTGCAAAGCTCTTTGCACGTGTCTGTGAGTGAGGCTGCTGCGAACAGCTGGAGTTTTTAAAGGTAGGAGCTCTTTCTCCTGGCTCCTCTGGATGGAGATCTCACTGGGGCACACAGAGAGGACACCTGCTGAGGCTACAGCTGTGAAAAAACTCAGCCTGAATTTGAACTCCTGAGAATAACTCTGCTGACTACACTGAAGTTAAATAGGTAAGGAAACCACTGTTTGCTGAACATGTTACCTATCGGTGCTGCTATCCATATACCATGCGAGTTAATTATAGCATCTATGTTACAGTGTTTACCAAGCGCTATCGACTGTGACAGGGAACCTTAGCTAGAAAGCATGTCATGGTGTCCATCTTCCAGTGCCAATAACTCAGTACCCGTCCATGTGAGAAGATAAATCTTCCCAGTCCAACAAGATTCACTCATCCTAGAAGATAAGCACAACTACACACTGAAGGAAAAAATCCCATTTCAAAGTTGGAGAGTAAAGTAACTTGGAATGACAGTGAATTGTTCCCGTATAGTGAAACATCACCACTGGGAGTCTTGTGTCTTTTTATGTCCTTCCACAGCTTTGAGATCTGCTAACACGGAGCCCCCTCACAGCAGACGCTAGCATGTGCTAAGACCTGAGCGCAATCAGCGTAAGAATCAATGTCTGTACTGAGACTGAACGCAGGTGTGCCTCCATGGCGCTTCGATGGGAAGTAAGACAACTCAGATCCATCTGTCATTAATTTGGGTGACATTGTGTAGAAAAACTGAGAGAACTATAAAGCAGTGCAGGGAGCTCATTCTCCTTGGAGCAAAGACCCAGTAACGCAGCACTCTAGGGGCTAAATTCTCCACAATGTTCTGGCACTAGCATCAGTGACAACAAGGAAACTGTTCAGCAGGAACTGCCTCTCTAAGGATGATATACTAGTTGCTCAGATTCAACACAGCACGTACAAGTATATTTAAGATTTAGCTGTACACTGGAATTTTTGTCTATTCATTAAATGTATATAAGGACACAGGAACACACAGATAGCCAGTCAGCAAGTGAATCTACTCACCTTAAAAAAGTAAAAAACATGACACAACCCTAGAACTGATTTAGCCTTTCCTCAGTGGCAACAAATATTTCCCTGTACGATTTAGTGCTGAATTTATCTCATACACATTCACCACTCAGTTCAAACAAGGTTTTGGATAGAAATTCCTGTGACCCTTTCCAGTCTTGCATCCTTAAACCAACTGTTGCCATGATGGGCTGTCTTTCAGGTACAGCCTGATAGTTTCCTGTGCTGTTGGCACTATAGATCTTGTATGTAGCTACAGCAAGCAATATGGCGCATCTTACCTAGACCTTGCTTGTCTACCAGAATTCATGCAGCTTAGTCAATGGGCTTAGGGCAAACAAGCAAAGCTTATGAGAATGCTTAAAATTAAGGATGAGCTCGAGTACTCTACTAAGTCAGGGCCTTTCTCAGGAATGATAAATGTGAAACACATGGAAAAGCAGGGTGAGTCCATGTAGACTGAAGACATAAGAAAGTAATTCTTCAGCATCGGGCAAAGTATTTGCATACATTACAGTGGCCTTTGGATTGTGAGGATTAATACTTTTCTAATGCACATTATTGGTCAAAAAAAGCAAAAGCACGGGAACATGCCTTTAAGATAAATACAACAGGTGGTATTACAAAGGTAATTTATTTGCAATTAACTCCTATTTCTGAGTCCAGCTGTCAAAACAACGTCTGCACTGAACCTTACTTGTGAACTTCACAACATAAACTTGAATTCTGATTTTGTGAAGACACCCTTCTACCTTGTGTAAGTGGCAGCATAATTAAAGCCCTGACAAACAGATAAATCCGTAATGGTTCTGCAGAATTCATCCTTTTGCCAGTTACACGTGATTTCAAAACGACACATGATGAGAATATGGACATTATCTCGGTGGAAATGACAAACCCCAACAGTGTAGCTAAGGTAAATTATTAGTAACAGCCCATTTACTCTTACCACCAACCGCTAATTCAGCTGAAGACTGCAGTTGGAGTTATCAGGGTAACAAATTCAAGTCAGGCATCCTAGTGGAACTGGGAATCTGGACTCAGATCGTCTGATAAGTAAAACGACGAGTACGTACGTGCCAACAGTGTGCAGCATTCCAACAGAATCTAGCGTATCTCGGGGCCATCCATATGCTCCACCATATGTCCGTGAGGAGAGGGGTCCAGAATCACAGTCTCTGGAAAGGGTAGGTCTCCCAGGCTCTCAAGATACCAGCCAGGATCCCAATTTTGCTGTGTTAATTGGTGTGTAAGCACCTGTATTCCCTCCAACAAACTACTGATTTTAGCTCAGAGGCCATATATGGAACATAACCAACTGTTTGCTGATTCAGAAGCTGACTCCCACAGGGCAAGTTCTACTAGGGAAGAAAGGTTGCTCTGGGCTGTGTTTCTTCAGAGCCAATTCAACCTCTGTGTATGAACCACAAAGAAGCTGCAGCAACAGAGATGTTACCATGTAAAACAGCAGTACTGACAAGCACCTAGAAACAGACTGGATTTTAATAGCCTAGCATAGGGGAACACGAGTTTCGACTCACTCAGTAGAAGACAGGTTGCTTTATTTTGCCTTCTCTTCTGCTCTTCACTTACATTTTTCCGGGGGCAATTAGCTGCAATGGATTTTCACATTTCAGTCTTACCTTATCGCTGTCCACTGTGTTCTGTGATGTCCTGGATGCGATGGAAATGGTGTCAGGTTGACTGCTGCCATCTCCTTGGCTGTCTGCATCATCTACTCCATCTCTGCAAAAGACATAATAGGGAAACGACGATGCTTACTTAACACACCACCTTGGAATGTCCACAACTTTATAGGTGGATTTGAGAAGCGCCGAGTCAGCGTGCCAGAGCCGGCTTTGTGCTAAAATTACCTCACTCATGCAGCCCACGTTGCTATGTGGCTTGCAGTTTAAAATGATGTTACCCTCAGCCACAGGGTTGGGATTAGCACATAATCACAACGTCTGTTGCTGGAAACAGGATGGCCGTTGCCTGCATGTTTACAGCAGAGAAGACTCTGGTGTTCAGAAATAGCTTTGTAATGAGGGTGTCAGGCAGAAATTTTCCTTCAATTAGATTTCTGCCTTAACCAAAACCATTCAGCCCAGGCTATGCGTGACACTGAAGGAAGGGGTACTTCTCTTGTCTCAAAGGAACCACATCTTCAGGAATTTAATACTAAGCCATAAAAATGATATTCAAACAAACATAAATAAAGACAGTATAGAGCTCTACAAGTCTACCTCTATGAGTCGGCTAACAGAGGGTATTTTCCTCCCTTTTGCTGTATAGATATAGTTCTCCTAAATTTTTACTGGTCTTTCAAAATAAACATTTATATAATACAAAATACATATTTAAGGACAAAGAAAAAAAAAAGAAAAAGATTCCCTGTTCTGTACTAGAAAACTCTGGTATTGGTGCATGTCCCCAGAAAGAAATGTCTGGATCTCTGCCTTGCTACAGGTCCCCTGGGTGACCTCGGTTACTCATGCTTTGGATGCCCCTATACTACAGCCTTAAGTAAGAGAGTGATAAAACTTGATGAGGAAATGGAGATGCTCAAATTACAGGTGGCTTTTGGGAATGCCAGCATGACAACAAAAGAACAATTCATTTTCTAGAATTTCTATTTAATCCAGGATTCAAAGAAGTTAAAAAAAAATTAATATTACTTCACAGGCTGAAATGAGTTTGTATTTGATGATGAAACACAGATTCTCCACTGTAGTAATATATTATCACAACCAGTTGTGATTTTCAGTGTCAAACAATTCAAAATGCCAAAGAGGGGAACAAAAATCTGTTAATACTCAAATGTGAAGAAGTAAATTCTACTTTGGGAAAGAAACATAGCCTTGGACTCTGAAGAATTTTTACTAATCATTTCTCTCTAATACTTTGGAGTACTAAAATAAAAGACTTTTGTATGTACATCAGGGAAAAGCTATCTAGCTACTTTTGCCAAGACACCATATAAAAAACAAAGATGATGAAAACTGCTTTTGCCTACAGTAAGAAAAAGTAAATTAAATCAGCAAGAAGCGCACAGACACTACACTGCTGTTGGTCAAGAAAACTCTAGCGATTTCATGTTGTATGGAATGACTGAGGTTACCTTCTACTGTTGTTTCGCTGCTTTGCTGGTGTCTTGGGGAGCTGAATTGGCTCTTTCAGAGCTCCTTTCAGATGGATAATCCTTTCTTGAATGACTTCCCGGATATTTTTGATCCATTCCTGTTTTGTTTCAATACTGGATGCCTAAAGTTCCACAAGGCAGAAAGACAGACACTTTATCATATTCCCAGCATGTCACCTCCTATGTAGAAGAATCGTGGTTGGCTGATGAAAATGCATGATTAACTGTTTCTCCTCTCTTTGAGCTGTATTGTTTTAGCTGCTGGAGCACCTGGTAACCCCAGGAGAACTGAGGTATTTTTACCAGACCTACTTGGCAAGCAACAGTAAAGCAGCTAAGCTCTGGATAAATATATTTAATGCTAGCAATACAGCATGCGCTGTGGAGGGGAAACAGGTTATCAGTGCACAGCTGGGATTTCCTCAGACAAAATAACTGTAGCATGAATTCTTTCTTAGAAACTCACTTGACAGAAATGGCTGTCAGCTCTGGAGGTTTGAGGAGCAGGTTGGTTGTTGATAAGCTCAGTGGCAAAGGACTAAGAGAATTACTCCTCCCAGCCAAACACCCTGAGATGTGCCCTGTGTCAGTGTGCAGCTGCTCAACCCAGGTTGCAAGAGGAGATGCAATTTCAGCAAGGCTGCACAACTGCACTGTCTTCATTCGTACTGAGGCCTTAGAGCTGGATTGCTCAGGATGCAGGCATGACCCTGCTGACAGACATGGAAGCCAAGCGAATATGAGGAGGGAAGAAACTGACCTTTCATTTAGTGCTCCCAAGGCCTCAACTAGCAGCTCTAAAGGCAAAGAAAACAAGCAGAAAAGACTTACTTTCAGCACTGTTTTATTGTCTGAGGATGGTGTTCGTCCAGACCACAAAGCAAATTTACAGGGATCTCCTTCAACATGTTCAGTCACTCCCAGTTCTGAGGTCTAGTGTGGAGGAGAAATGATGAGAGATTTCATATATATGAAGCCTCGTGAGTCCAGAAAACTTTACATTTGTAGGGAGAAGTGGGGAGGCAGGGATGGACAGGGGAGTGAGATCTTGTCTCTGCTTTGCTACACACATAAAAGAAACAGAAAACCACCAGGGTATGGCAAGGAAGTGAATGGCTTGAGTAATCCTCCTTGCATTTCCCACCCACCCTTCACATCTCTCTATCTTAAACCTCTCCAGGCTCACTGTGAGCTTGGCTTCCAGGTGAGCCCTGCAGAGCGCAGAGCCAACCCTTCCAGGTGGCATGAGTATCCCCAACCCAGCATGGGGACATGTGAGCCATCCCCCAAACTCCACCTCTACCTACAAGAAACACAACACCCAGAATATGTTCTTTGCAGCCACACCTACCAGTAACTTGTTCTTGTAAACATATTTTGTGTGTCCTGAAGAATCTTTGATCTCTTTGCTAAACACCAAAGAGATTTCAAAGAGAAACAAATGCCTCTCACGGCCTTTCCGTATGAGAGACTTGGGATCCCACACTTGGAAGGAATCCTGAAGAATCAGCTCTCCCTGGACGTCCAGGTTCTCATCAAACCCTAAAACCACAAAGTACATCGGCTTGTATTTGTTCTTGGGACAGGTAATGCTCAGAAACACCGTAGCAGCAAGGACTTGAAATAAAAGGATCTCTCTCTTTTTTAACGCATATTCTGAACGGACATTAATGGGCATCCATTGCCACACAGCCTGCTGTTGCTCACGCCAGATAGCCCTGGGAGAGCAGCAAGCAGCCCTGGTCCCTGCTCCAAATATTCAGGAACAATGTTTTATTCAGAAGACAACTGTCCGAGTGCTTGTCTACCCTAACAAAGTCACCCCTGCTTCTTTATTATTGCGTGGTGCTGGTCATCTCATGGGGACAGACTATCCAGGCGTTATTTTGGGAAACCTTGCTGTTCATCAGACACCACAGTTGAAACCATCTTTATAGTGTTTCTACCTATGCTGGGTCAGCTTGCCCCCCCTGCAATTTTAATCACCTCGTCTTAATGTGCTGCTTAGCTACTGGCACCATTTCCTTTTTCTTGCCTGTTTTAGTACTCTTCTTGTTTCCTGGTTCAGACTCAAGCCAGGCCGGAAATGATTTTCCCAGGCCAAGAAAATGTTTGAGAGACAATAAAGCACCTCTGTCCAGAATAAAATTTTTAAATTTTAGAAACAGTCCACACATCAAAAACCCAAGAAAAGACTTAACTTTGAGGCAATCAAAATGTTTTTTTCTGTAATTTTGAAATACTTTTTAATAATACTTTTTTTTTTTTTAAAAATCTTTGGGATAATTATACTAACATTTTGAAACACAAGCTGTTTTGACTCAGAAAACCAGAACTTTTTCTTTTGAAATGTTGAGACAGTATTTAGAAATGTTTTCATCCAATAATCGTTACGGCTGCCAGCAGCTAAACTGATACTGTTTCAGGAGGGGTTTTTTTGTTTCATTAAGTAAGAATGTTTTAACCAAATATATGTACACATTGCATATGTATACGTGCACATACGTGTATGTGTATATATACACGCATATAAATACATACACACACACACAAGACATAAATAGATAAAACCCCAAAACGTCCCAGCCAGCTTTATTCTTTGAAGACTTTTGTAGAAATATGAGGAAGAAGCTAGAAAGTACCTGAAAATTATGATTAATTAACAGTATTGCTACAGTCAACCTGTACTAACTTTCTACACAAGTTACAAGAAGGTTTCATTTATTGGTGAGTCCCTCCCCTGCCCTGGCCACCCGCCCATCTGCTACCTTCCAGCATGCTGACGTGCATCGCGTCGTTGGCCTTCTTTGGGACACTGAGCATCACTTCCAGACCATCTTTCAGTTCCCCTTTGCCCTCCTCGCAGCAGGTTAGCAGTTCCTAAGAAGCAATGCAGAACACCTATGAACAAACTCTGACCAACATGCTGGCTTTGTATCCGATTGTGCTACTTGGTACATGCAACTGCTTTGCTAACAGTGCCAGGAGAAAGCTCAACTGCATCAAAACCCACTGTGGATGCTCACAGACAGCAGGGATCAAATAGGAATGACTATAAAGCAAGACAAAACAAGGTGCTCTCAAGTGAGACTCTGCACTCAGATGATTTCTAGGGACTTATGCCTACGCAGCAGACATCAGTCAGTCCAGCTGTGCCAGCCGGGTTGCAGGGACCCTGCCTGATCCGGCAGTGCTGGTGAGTACCGCAGTGCGGGCAGGGCTGGCAGTGTGCTGTGCCCAGGGCAGGGAGGTCCGTTCAGGAAAGATTCACCTGAGGAGAAGACCAAAGGGGTGAGGACTGAAGGAGTGTTTTAGCCTTCCCATAGGCAGCTGGTTTGCGAGGTGCAGGCTCGCTGTCCCGCAGCACCCACAAGACTATGGTAAACCTGTGTGTTGTTTCAGTAAACTGGTACGAAGCACAGATTTGTCAACACATTGAATGTACTCAGTAAGTACCTCCCTAGTACAGCATATCACTCCTTTGGTATATACACAGGAAGCATTAAAAAGATGCAAGTATTATATCTGGTCCTAGCTTTTCAAAGGCAGAATCTGTCTCCTCCCTTATCCCCCAGGTATTTTTTCTTCTCTGGTTTACTAGTTTTGAAGTGAACAGTGGCTGGTTAAGTTAGATCTAAAATTCACCTCCTCACAAGATACTGCAAAAACCTGTAACCAATTTACAACAAACCAACAAAGGTGGCTTTTTTTTTTTTTTTCAATTGGAAATGTTAATGTTTCACCTGGAAGTCCTTTGCTTTGTATATTAAGCTTTTCTCTGTTTTTCAAACACAAAGTGTCAGCTCCCAAACAGAATCTAACACCAGTGAAGAAGTCTCAGTCAACAGTCAGTGAAATTTCCTAAAGTTCATTATTGCTGTCATTGAAGTCTTTAATCAAATTATTATATGTCACAAACTTAGCAAGAAGGAAAGTAAACAGTTCTGTCATCCCTTCAATTTCCCTTTCCCAGTTCTCACTTTTTAGGGTTAAGTCCACTTGGATACAAAAAAACCCAGTTGAAACAGGTGATCAGTTTTTTACTGTTTGTTTTTTTCTTTCTGTGAGTCTTTTCCTTTAAAACATCCAACCCGATTTCACACTTTGTTGCCATGCTCAGGCCTGGGAAGTAGGAGCAGCAGCTCAGCAGTAGCTGCTTACAGGTCATGAACAGGTGATGAAGCAGCTCCCTTAAGAATAAGTTAACTCATCACACCTGGGAACTGCTCTGCATGAGCTGATTTGGGCAGCTCACTAAGTTACCTTCAGTAGGAGTTGGTATTTTGTGATCCTCTGGACGGGCTTGATTAAATAAGAAGAGATAGAGTTGGCCAGACCGTGTCTTTGCTGAATTTCCTAGAAGAGATAAAATCAGCAGTCAGTCATGGAAAACTGTTAACCCCCTGCCAGACAAAACCACCCATAACTAATTTTAGCTCTGGATCTCTGCATTCCTTTGTTTAGTTTTTTAACTCTCTTTAAGCTCACATGCAAATAACTGGTTTCAGAGAGGCTGGCAATAAACTGCAGAGTCCCTCTACAGCCACTCAAACTGCAGGGGCCCTATGCAAGTCAAGCTAAGGCTATGTTGAGTAAACTCCATGGGCTTCGACTTAAATATCTGTCATGTCAACTGGTTTCTCCTAGCTATGAAGGCTGAAAGCAGTCTTAACATTCAATTAAAATGGAGTGACATTAAATTAAAATGCACGCATAGGGTGTAATTTAGCTGTCTAAACATAAGCATCTAGTACCATTAGAGAGCCCTGGGGTAGCTGAAACATCCACATGGGAGTAACAGGTCTGACACAGTGCTGACAGACCTGTGCTATTCTGAGGTGGCACCTGGGGGCCAGGAGAGATGTCCTTATGATACCTTTTACAGCACTGAATACTTCTGTTTTGTCACCTGAATCTCAACCAAAACGTCTGTGCTGATCAGTGTGATGTGCTCATGAGCTTCTGGAGACGCTGCAGATAGGCACCTGGTGAGGTCTGCAGAGCGCCCAGCTGCCTCCCTCCAAACTGGTTCCAGTGGGAGTTAGGAGCTCCTGAAAATCCTACAGGACCCTAATGCACATCTTTAGCCATCTAAAAGACTTCAAACTCATGCCCCACAGAGGCAGATTCTCTGCTGAAATAGAACAGGTTGGAATTTCTTCTCTCTCTGCCAGGCCCTGGGCATGTCTCCCCTTGCTCCTGGCCATCAGGAAATCCTCGGTTCCTAAGGGAGCAGATGGGGAGGGGGAGTGGGACTTATCTCCAGCTACTGGAGGGTAAATTTGAGGCTGTAAAGGGAAGCAGTTACAGAAGATGATGGGGGAAGAGCTGCCAAGAACAGAGATTTTCTTTCTGTATACAGTGTGATTTTCTGCTGAGTCCTAGGGAGGTTACTGGGTTTTTTTAGGCTCCAGTATTTATCTTTATGCTGGGATGCAAAAATAGCCACTTTTCACACAATGCGCCAACAGATTCTTCTTTTTTTTTTTTTTTTTGTACTAGGCAAGTTTGTTTTAGAAAAAAATATCTCTGGTGCCATAAGCAAGACCCAAAAGGGAAGGGGCTCTGTGTGGGGGTTAATGGAGTTTGCATGAAGCTGAGTCATGGCTGGCTCCAAACAGGGACAGTGTCTGCAGAGCACATGGCTGGGACTCAATTAGTAACTGCAGGAGCCAGCAAGACCTCGGCCACGTCTGTGAACTTCCTGGAGCTGGCTAAGCACGCTTGTTTTTGTAGGATCCAAGTAATGAATTTAGCAGTATTCCTTCCTCCCAGCTCTCTGAACAGCAGGGCATGCCCCCAGCAAGATGCCTCCTCTTCAGGCGTTCCTTGTTCTGCCAGGATGCTCCCTGGTGAGACTGTGCGGAGACAGAGTGGGTTGGTGGAGTGACAGCTGTCCCTGCTGCACAGGAACCTGCAGCAGGGAAGCAATAGCACTGCTACATGGCAATCAGACAAATACACGGCTGGAAAGGGAACTTCTCCCTGCAGCTCCTTCCTCTGGTCCCTGAAGTGTTGGAGTAAGATGGCAGCCTGCTGGAGTGTGTCTTGGGTTGGCTTTGTAACAACTGGAGAGGTCTGAACTTACTGTGGGTGGAGGTGGAAATTGGAGAGGTTTGTGCAGGGTAGAGCAAGGCGGTGCAGACATTTCTCACACACCTCTAAGTAACACGAAGCAGAGAGATACCTGAGCTAGCTTTGAAGCAGCTGGCAGGTTTCAGAAGCAAGCTAGCCGCAGGGCTCTGTGCTCTCTACTTTGCCCTACTTCTTGCTTAAAGCAAGCTTGGTTCATGTTATAGTGCACCGTGGTTCACCATTAGACACAACTTTAGTTATTCCTTGGGTGGAAAAGCGTCCCAAGGGCCTGGAAGGAATGAAGGTATCTGATAGTCACCATGTGCTGGCAGGTGTGTGTTGCAAACCAGATGAGCTGCAGAACAGGATCAACGTGTAGTCTTACGTGCAATGACAGAACACCAAAAATACCCTCTGTGTAGGGCAGCACAGGACCCTCAGAGGCCCTTGGATGGACAACATGGAGACAGGAATACTTGAATACAATTTCATACCATAAGAATTGCTGAATTTACCATGAAGCAGTGATAAAGTGCCCAGATTTTGTATCAGATATCTAAAGAGATTCACAAATTAAGATAAGTCATCTAATTGTGTACAGTTGATTAGTAGGAGGACAAACTGCATCCTGAACTGGGTGTACAGACCAATGGCTTGCTGAGTAGACTGATTCAGCACTAAAGCCCTCAGGAAATATTTAGGTTTTGTAATGCATGACGCGAATCTTTGGTGAGCAATTTCAGAAAAAATATTACTAAGGAGAAACTGAGACCCTGCTTGCGCCTCTGCCCATTTCCTAAGGGACACTCTAGTTCAGCGGAGAAACTGTCCAAGAACCACCATCCATGCAGAAACACAATGTTCTGCCGTGCTACCAAAGTCAATGAGCTTTACCATGTTCCACTCTGTAAATGTTGGTCATGCAAATTAAAGGTGCCCCATGGCTTCTTGAATATAACAACTGATCTTTTCCAAGATTTAAAGGAAAAAAAAATTCAAAATAGCAGAAGCATATAGATGACTGGACCAAACTCTGTCCCGAGGACCAAAGCTTGCTTAAATAACAGACACTGAAATCAACTCTGTCACTTCAATAACATGCTCATTTCCACCAGCTGAAGCCCTTGCAATGAGCCCTGAAGCTGCAAATTTTCCATGGACTCGAAGGGTTCAGAGAGATTACTGGGACTACTTGTTTTCATCTCAAAGGTGGCTTTCTATGATGGTTTATGCAATTTAAGGGGTTGTACACTTGCAATCTGCAAGCAGCAATGCTTACTAAGGAGTGCTATTCTAGATAACTCACTCTTATCATCAGGGTGTTTTGGGAAATTCCAGGTTCTGGAAGAAAAGAACCGGCCGTTTCCTCTGTATTCCTTGGGCCAGACTGTCCCCTGCCCTGCCACTTAACCACTGCCACTCCAAGATCAAGATAAGAAGGATCCACAGGTACTTCGCACTACCTTAGTCAGATTGAGTGACTGCTAGAGGATTTGGGGGGGCAGATAGCCAGCCTTCTCTTTTTGCACGGGCATCACTGGGTAGCCCAGCACAATTCCCACCAATGGAAGCAAAACAGCAGATGCTGACACATGAATATTCTCTATTAAGCAACATCAGGCAGGTTTATAGCCCATCTTTAGAGCTCCGGGGAGATGTTATTGCAGCCTTTCAGTATTAAAGGGGGCTTATAAGAAAGATGGGGACAGACTTTTTAGCAGGGCCTGTTGTGATAGAACAAGGGCTAATGGTTTTAAACTGAAAGGGCAGATTTAGACTAGATAGAAGGAAGAAATTTTTTACAATAAGGGTAGTAAAACACAGGCACAGGTTGCCCAGAGAAGGGGTAGATTTTCCATCCCTGGAAACATTCAAGGTCAGGTTAGACGGGGCTCTGAGCAACCTGATCTAGTTGAAGATGTCCCTCCTCACTGCAGGGGGGTTGGACTAGATAACCTTTAAAGGTCCCTTCCAACCCAAACTATTCTATGATTCTGTGGAGTGCAAAAGCTTGGTAGAGGAAAAACTTCTCACCTCTGTGAACAATACTGATAGACGCTTAAGGCAGCTCAAACCCTTCACAAGTCACCAACCAGTACAAACCATTCAACAGGCTCAAGCGCCACCTCCTGGAAAATCCCTTTCAGTTCAAGTCTACTTTTAGACCATTTGGTAACGAGACAAAAAACAAGGCAAAAGAAAAAGGTGTTAACCACTTTTCTTCTGGCTCATGTGAGATCTTTCAGTGTTGAGTTTAACTGAAATGCTATAGCCATTGGCACATACAAAACCCAAAGGAGCTGATTCATGTCAGGCAGGTTGGATCCTGCTGAGTGGTTACATTTGTAAAAAGGTTTTCAATGCTTTGGAAAAGAGGTCATCATTTTTTCAGAAAGGCAACTAATTAAAGCTATAAGCTAGCAGACAAGCATGGCAAAATGGATGAGGTTCCAAAAATGAGAGGGAAAGCTTAGTTTAAAAGTACTCAAAAACTTTAAAGATTTTTCTCAGCCTACAAAACTGGGTTTGGAGCCTGCAAATGTTTATCACCAGGTGTAGTGCTTGTAAGGGAAATAGTCTAATTGCAGTCAATGGAGTCCCTTACTAGCATGATGAAGCAAATGTTTAATAGAGTGAGTAAAATTTGCAGAACAGGAGGACAGGATCTTGTTTTGGACTTAGGGATTTCAGGTCATAAAATATAATGGGATCTGCTTTTCATTTTACCACTAAACCCAGAAGTAGAGAGTACATCTAAACCAGATCTTTAGAAAGGATTGGGTCTGAAAAATGCACAAAGGTTCCCATAAGAACGTGTGCCTCCGTTAAAAATGACTTGCTACACTGATGAAGATCACACATCACACCATGGCCTATCAGTTTTCACAGCATGTGATATCTGCAGTGGAATGAAAAAACCAAATGCCAAAGCACAAAAAGGAACCCGTTGCTCAGATGCAAAGAGGAGGTGTTTCAGCTGCACTATGTGTGCTGAAGGAAAAGGTCAATGGCTGCTTACATCAAAGAAAGTCCCTGCGTGTTCCAGGATGAGCTGGCTGGAGTCAGGCTTGTTTTTGCAGTAGGTGACATACATCTGAAATTTATCTGCCTGTGAAAACAAACATCAAGGGAAAAGCAAGATAAGCTATTTCTCTGCTCTCACAGTCTTTCATTAAGGCTCACCAGGATAAATACAGGCGACAAAGCCCCACCTCTCAAAGCAACATAAGAATTGCAAATTAAGAACAGAAGACTTATAGACAGTTCATACCTTACCTGAGCAGTTCAGAGGGGAATGAGGTGCACCGTGTAACAGCTATGGGAGGCTTTCTTTAACAAGTGTCACAAAGGGACACTTTAATCCAGCTATAAAATAATTTTTAAGAGCTCTAATGGTGTTACACAGATCATATTCAAAAGTCTGCAGGTCTCAAAACCTAGTCATGAAGTGCACCTACTTGCAGACAAAGCCAGTGTAGAAACTCTAGGCAAGAGACTCACCTAGCTTAAACTAGCTCAAGTCAACATTTTTGACTTGAGACTAGCTCAGATTTGTGATGCCTGGCCCAAACTTGCCTTTCCTACCTTGGTTCAGACTTTAATGGCTCAAACTTTATGTTGTGCTAGGAGTGTTTTGCACTTCATTTCCTAATTTATTTATTTTTAAGAGGAAATTAAAAGCATCTGTGCACTCCTGCCTTAGAGCAGTTTTGTATTACTGAACTCTGGTCCCAGGGAGAGGCAGGCAAACAGAAGAGGAGGATGGCCTCATTTTATTACTATTGCATTTTTTACACCAGGTATCTAAATAACAGGACCCTGCAATTGGGCAGGCAGCTTTGTATGTATGTCTGTAACCATACACACAGCTCCGGACATGTATTATTGCTGAGATGACGTGGTAGTGTCCTAAAAGTACCATGAAGATTTTGCACAGAATGATATGTCAATGTGTCCATCTTTCATAAATACGTAACCTTTTCCATGTAAGCAATATTTCTGAATCGATTTCATCAATATTCACGTCATGTTTTGAAATCAAAAGCCCATTTGAAATCATCTAAACATGCTCATTTTTTTGGTAAGTGAAAATGTTCCGTAATGACTTTTAAAATACTAATTCACAGCTTTGAAACATGAATAAAACCATCAGAAAAAACATGAAGATGGCTGACTTGCCTGGTAAATATTTTGAAAAGAGAACAGCTTTCATACACCTAAATTACTGTAGCAAATTCCTGGAGCCTCCTATGCCCATGAAGACTCTGAGCATCAAGATTTCAAAGTCCTGTTGGAAATTATCCTGGCATTGAGAAATGGAATGAGAGAGCACAGTGGCTCAGCAATTTGACACTAATTTCTGAAGAAAACTGTTGATAAAATATGTTGTTCACACCTTTGAGGAGGTCTGATGGCATGACTAGAAGTCTCTAAGGAGGGTATAGTAAGATTTTAAATGTCTGTCCTCCCAGGGCCCTTTGCAAGAAATGAATGTCACCCCTAAATACAGGCTTGGTTTGACAAAGTCCTGTTAAACAGGAACCAGCAGAGGCAAAAGCTGTGCTGGCCAGTGCAGGACAAGGAGAGAGGCTTTGGAAAGCCTTCACACCACTGCTCAGGAGAAGAGTTAAGGGAGGGAACCTTTCACCCTGGGAGAGGCGAAGAACAAAGCAGTTACCGTTCCAGATTAGCTCCTAATCTCACTTATCACTAAGGACATAACCCTTGCACCAATTCCCAGATTGTTTCTGTCTGTGCTGGAGGAATTAATTTGAATAAATAATGAAAAGAAGAAGCCTCATTACCCAGGTGACGAAGCAGTGGCCCACATCCTCAGGCAGTTGTTCGTATTTCTCTAGTTCTTTCAGAAAAATGCTGAAAAAAGAAGACACCGACGTAATTAGTTACAGTCAAATACCCAGGAGAAGCAGAATGACCAATGAGTTAATCAGTGGTAATGATCAATACTTGTATCTTGATTACGAGGCTAATCAAGTGTCCTGCCAGTGGAAAAAGTGTGTCCTCGCCAAGGTATGCTTTGTTTTTTGGGCACAGTCGTGCCTGACTCAAGTAGAAAGGAAAAGATAGCAATCCCTAGTAGGGGATCAGCGTATTCAGGACTGCAAAGTCATATTCAAGAACCAGACAATGAATCTTCAAAAATATCTTGTGCAGTGGTTCAGAGGAAGGGCAAAAGAGCAGCCCAAAGCTGCCAGCTTTCCATCACCAAACTCAGCACACTGGGCAAAGGACAACAATTTAAACAAGCTTGACACTTCACAGGTAAGTAGTAAACTCCCCAAAATACAGATTTTGTAATCAACTCTCTCCCAACACCTTGTACCATGAGTGACATCTCTGTTTGCAGATAGAGCCCTCTACAATGCCTGGGTGGAAAGAGGAATGTGAAACAGAAGGAGAAGCAACTGAATGTGCTGTTTCTCCAGCCCTGAATCAGCCTGGAGGATACCTTAACAGCATCAGCCAAAGGAGAAGATTGTGAAGGATGCTGGTGGAGGCAAGGGGGGGGCAATTTATTTTAGCGTTGCTAGAAGTTTTAGTGGGAAAAGGATTATGCAGAAGCAGCAGGCTGGAGGAGGATGGGTCAGAGAAAGGAGAAATGACAGCAGCAGGGAGCTGTGGGGCATGACTGAGGGTTGAAGGGGTGGTAGCTGGGAGCAAGGGAAAGTCAAAAAGGAGAGCAATCAGATGGCATCAGAGTCACTAAAACGAAAATATAGCACCACAAAGACAGTGGAAGTGGGAAGGCAGTTGGGTGATCCTAGCATAGTTTTAAATGGGAGAAGAATATTCACTCATATGACAGGGCAATTCTGGTGCGCTGGAAGTCAATTAATCTATTACTTAAACGCCTTTTTAATGTAATATGTAGCTTGAATCTACTATCCTACTATGTTTTGAAGCTGCTTGCACAAAAGCATGCATATGGCAGCCTCTGCTGGACCACATTTATGTGTACATGATGGCACATTTATCTGGCTGAAGCACTGAAAGTCTCCCAGAACTTCAGCAGGGAAGGGTTTTCTGATTTGTTTTTCAAACTCTTTGGTTTTGATGTGTAACTTGAAGACAGACTTTGAAATTCAGACTGAACTCGTGGGATTCAGCACCCCTAAACGTTAAGTTTATAACTGCTATTGCATTCACATTAAGCAGGGAAACAATGCCCTCTAAGCTGATCTGATACAGTCTCATCTTGATAAAAGGGAGCACTGTTAGTTACAGACTAAATACAGAGAGTCTCCAAGAAGTGGCAGGAAAGCTACTTATTAACCCAGCTCATGTCAACCATTCCTTTTTTTCCCCTCATGTTTTCCAAGAGATTATATTTTTGACAGGCAAGCTTCCAGACTAGAACGAGTGCTGTGAGATGGACAACATGTACAATATTGCACTGGTATAATATGACTTTAACATTGTTGATCAGCTGAAGGCTTAGTTTAAACTAAGATGCAATTCATTTTTGTAACAGAAACAAAACAAGAAATCAAACATTACTTTGCAAATCTGGATCAATTACTTTACACTCCTGTGTGCATTGTACTGTAGGCGTTCACTGCAAACACCACATAGATGTATAGGTATACACATGCCTTTGGTTGCCGTAGTCAGTAAACATTAACAGAACTGTTAGCAAAACCTACTTGTTATGAAAGTCATATATCTCCTGAATATTGCCAAAGATGATGTGTTCTTTATTAAGGATCCCAGCGGGTATTTCTTCCACTCCACTTGTCATTTCCCAAAGGTAAGTCTGGAAGACACCAGTAAGTCTTAGCTTTGTGCATAAATGCAGTGAAAAAGAATAGATCTCCCTGTTTTATTGCCAAAGGCACAAGCTGACAAGGGAACTATGTACTTTGAGATTAAACAAACAAACTAAAAAAAAAAAATGTTCCAGTGTCACAGAAAGCTCTCCAGAGAAATTAAAAGTGCTGACACTTAGAAGTTGTCTGAGGAAAAAGCAGAAACATGCCAACACCACCTGTCTTTGCTGTCCAACTGATGGTGTCCAAAACTGCAGGCAGAAACAGTTGAAAGATAAACTGGATTTGCCACTTCAGTAGCATTAGATACATAAAAATCTCTTTCAAACTGCAGGAATGTGAAAGCTGACAGATTTCATTGAAATGCACTCTGCTTTTTGCCCTGAATATCACAGTCCCCTTCAGGAACACCTTGCTGTAGAGCTAGGGAAGGTATTTGACAGTGCAAATCCAGCTCTTTCTCTAGCACGAGACGATCCAAAGGAATAGATTTGAATTCTTAAGAAAATGCTCCATGATTCAGAAAAGACTAGAAACCAACAAATTTCAGGTCAATGTGCAAATATATTGCTCTTTACTGAGTCCCAGGACATTGCTCTCACTCTGCAGGGGTGAGCGCTGCTTTGTCATTAAAGGCACACTCAGGTGTCCCTGGAGGTGCAGACATTTACAGCCATGCGTGGGGAGCACAGGGCACTGCATAGGATACCTTGTCCCTCCTGAAAATACTGGAGGCTTCCCAGGCCGTAACTTACCTCTAAACATTCATGTAAATCCCTCACATAAGCTTTCTCTGTCTGAAGCAGCTCAGCCATAATGAATCTGAAAAAAAGAAGTATTTCAGGTGTTTTGGACATTATAGGCATTTGTACAACGAACAGAAAACAAAGCATCCTTCTGTTGTCTTCATGAATCAGTGTACTTCCACTCTAAACCTTCAGCTGCCTCACTTTGCACCTTTTGGCTCCATGAATGAAATACCACTTCATACACTAGTCCCTTGTAGGGTTATTTTCTAAATATCTTTCCTGCACAAAATTCCATTAAGTTGTCTTTCTGTAATTCTGAGGTGTGATTTACTATCTACATGCCCATCAACTGAATCTCAGAAATTTTTGTTCCCCAGGAGTAAGGACTTGAGATTCACTGACAACACTTGCATCTTCACTAACAGTCAATGCTAAGTCACCCTGAAACTTGACCTTCAGTGCCAATACAGATGGATTTGGGAGACACCACTACTTTGAAGAGGCTTCAACAGCTTGGTATCCGACTGGAGAAAATCCAGACTGCTGGGAAGCCCAACAACCACATCTGTAGTGCCTGAGGCTGGGCATCTCAAAGATGAAATGCCCAGTGTTTTGAAAATGTGCCACTAAGGCAGACTAAGCGTAACCACTGTTCCCTGAAGCAGAAACGGTTTCTTATCAAGGTAATGCACTGTAGTCACAATTTCAGAGGGCTGAGAAGGATCATACATACAAATGCTTTCCAGAATATTCTCACACAAAGATTAAGACAAAATACTCTGAAATTAGACTGTTTCTAGATTTAAGTGCAACAAGCACTCTCCAAATATTTCCTTTAGGATGAAATATTTCCAGTTGTCTCAGTTCTACACCCACTGAAATTTGAACTTAAATTTCAAGTGAACTCTTGTGTCACTGAAACCCAGTTAACTCCTCTGGATGTCATTGAAGTTTAGATGATACCTAGACGTATAAAGATGCTTTTCATTTTTTCTGTTCATTTTACTTTTCACATACAGCCAGAAAGAAACCATGGCAATGAGTATCTCCATGACATCAGGGTCTAATCAAAGTGCTTGACTCACTCCTTTCCCTTTCCAAAAGTAACTTCTGATTAAAACCAAAAGGAATTAAACCTGTATGTTCTGAAATTCTCTAGCCTACAAGTCACAACTTCTGCCTTACACCTGTAGACTTATCTCAATAGCTCCACAGCTGGAAGGCATTATAGGACTGTCAGTCAGTTCTGGTCATGCAAACATCATAGAATCACTTTTAGATAATGTGTCATGGCAGACTGTGAGTGTTTGGGGACATACTCTTTCTTTCTGGCGGACTTTCTTTTTTCTTCATTGACTTCATGATTTGCGTCTCGCAGCTTCACCTCCCGGTCTGAAAGACTTGCTGGAATAATATCTAGTTCTAGGTCCTTGTTATCCTAGAAAAAGTGACAATATAGATTTTAAATTCATTGTAATCCTACTGTTATGCAAAATGCAGCATGTTTGTGAGATCAAATGGATAAGAAGGGACAAAAGTAAGATAAAGATACCTATGTCAGAAAGAAGGAAATTCAAAGAGATTTAAAAGAACTACAGCGAGAAGGGAGAAGGTGAGAGAGATCTTAAAAAACTGCCAACTATGAGATTTATTATAGTCTTCACTCTTACTCCTATCTGGGAATAGGCATTGATGACAAACGTCTAAATTTTAACTTACTCCTTCACATCTAAATTAGTTGTCTAGTATGGGACTTCATAAATAGTCTGATAAAGTAGGTTACTATGCAGAGACAATCCCAACTTCCAATGGCCTTCTGCCATGGAAATACCTTTCCAGACTGTGGTTTGTAACTTTGTGTAAACCAGAGACCCTACAAGGAACAGTACATTTAAGGTATCTTGAGGGTGTAAGTGAGGGAATTTATTCCTCTTTCTTTGATACTTAATTTTGAAGGATGATTGACCAAAAGGTTTTTAAGTGTTTCCGCCTCTGGCGCTCCCCCTTCAATACTGCGGCCAGAGAATAGCAGGAGGTTCTAATTTTTATTGCTCTTGTGTTGCTCTATTTCACCTAAAAGAGCTCAGAGATGAGGTTGGGGGTAAATTTTTTTGGTTAGTTAAAGGATGAAAGAATGGAAATTTACAGTCAAAGCCCAAGTTTGATTCAAAATAATGGTGAGGGAGCAGGATTTATGGCTTATGCTAAAATTAACAGAGACTTTTATTCCAATAATGTGTTTTCCCCTCCTTCCCAACAGCTGTATGGTCTCCTGGAGAATGGTGCAAACATTTCTTTAGAAAATCTTTCTGATCTTCATGTGCCTCCTCCTCATATCACTGATCTGCCACAAAAACCCTTTTTCTCTTCAGAAACAGTTCTGAGCTTGGCTAGGTTTTAAGTGTTTCTAATGGCCACACAATAACCCGCAGCATTCATACCATAGCCTTCACTTCCCTCTGTGACTTTCCGCTTTGTTATAAAACCCCAGCAGGACGTGGACTTACAGTACCTCTGTATTGATTCCAAGGGCTTTTTCCAGGGAGTAGCGGTATTTCCCCATCCTGAGAGAGAAGTCACGGTAGCGTTTGTCAACGGTGGTGACCCACTTCCTAATTTCCGTGGCGTGTATATGTCCTTTTTCTACAAAGCTGTCAGCCAGCTGGATGAGGAGCTTCACTTTCTCCTTTGTTTGCTGCCCAAAATATGGTCCTCGGTTATGTTGCGTTATTATTATTTCTTCGCTTTTAATTCACACAGCAGTCAGAAGCAGCTCAAAATTTTTTTATACATCATTAAAGAGTGCCTGTACTTCATCTTATACAGAATCAGAGGCTTTAAACTTTGCCCAGTAAAACAAGAAAGGAATGACATTTTTATAAGGACACTTATGAAGCTGCAGGAGATAGACAAAGTCAAGTTTTTGAAACCACACATGCACAAACTCATAAGGAAAACATGTTGGAAGTTAGACATGCCTCCTTCCCATAACCAAAAACTTATTTTTTGTGAGCCTTGGAGTAGAAGACAGGATTTAAAAATCACACCTCATAAAATACACTAAGTGACTCTGAATCTATACCTAGGTGGTTCTGCAGACCTGTGTAGGCAGGTCATTAATACACCACGTATCAGTCCAGGAAGTGAGTTTGAGTCACTACTACTCTGTTTCAGAAACAAACAGAATTTAAATCCAAACCCTGGTCTACTGTAAAATCCCCTGTCAGTATTTTAGTTCCAGTTAGAGCATTACAAACTAAAAGATGCCTGAGGTCCAAAACATACACTGAGCCCCCCAAACCTTCCAGAGGTCTTTTCTATTCCACTTGGGCTCTGACTGCCCCTTAGTCACTATGGTTTTCCATGTTGAGGAACTTCATGCAAAATGGCACGAAAGAGCTAGTTATAAATTTTATCTTAGATTCCAAATCTGTCCCAGGAACTGAAGGTGCCCGGACCCTATCTTTGATCCACTTCAAGGACAAAATGCTTATAAATGCTTATAAAAACTGAGATATCAACTGTACAGACTGCACTCCAGCTGTAACGCCCATGTTAATCCTCAAAAGCAAAAGGAGAATTCGTGGTACTCCCAGAGGTACTGGCAAGCTGCTTTTCAGAGATGGGGAGAACTTTCCACTCTGCCTGAAGCGAGACATGCTGTCAGGTACTTGACATTATCAGCAATCTCACCACAACTGGACAAATGCACGTCAGACCAGAAAACATCTAACAGGTTTCAAACACAAAACTAAATTAAAGAAATTTCACCAACAAAATAAATTAACAGCAGAATCAGAGGCCATCTTAACAAATTAACTGAGCACTTAAGCAAAGCTAGGGATGGAGGAGTAAAAATCTGACTCCCTGTCATACTTAAAGGGTGTTTCATTCCCCAAAGCTACTGATGTTTTGCTTTCCAAACAATTGGTTTGGCCAGAAAGTTACTGGAATCAGGAAGGCTTTCAGTTCAGCTTAATTTGAGAATAACATCAGTCTGGGAGTGACATGCTTTTACCAGATTGCAAGTGGCAGTGAAAATATTCTAAGTCAGCAGTAGGAAAGTGATTTACTAGAGCCCTAGGGAGCACGGCTAGATGCGTCAGTGTAAGGAACAGCCAGTAAAGGTCAATAAGGAGCAAGGTATAAAACTCAATCCTGGGCTAAGTCAAGAGTAGAAATAGTTGGGAAACTTCAGGATGAATTGGGATTATTCTGATCAAAATTAAATTATAAACTGGAACATGATTTCAGGTGGACTGATTATGGGTGGTTACAGGCCAGAAGTACTGTTAAAGGAATGTTGTACGGGTCCTGTCTGATTAAATTAACCTCCAGCCACTGCTAGTTATCTCCCACTTTCACAAATATGCAAGCTAAGGAAAAAGGAAGGGGACAAGAAGAACACAAAGCCTGTGAATCAAGCCCATGCAAGCATGGACAGCCTAATGAGGAATTTAAGGATTACAGAAGATCAATTTCAGGACACAGCAAAATGAAGCTACGTAATACCAAAGCCATGGTCTTACTGCAGTCCGACTTTGCAATTTAGATCCTTATCAGTGACTGTTAATACCCCTGTGGATTCACTGTCTGTGAATTACCTATGGTTTGAATTAATTTGTCTGAAGCAGATCCAATCACCATTCCTCTGTAAACCCCACCAGATTTCTCAGAATTGCTCCATATGAATTAATAGATTCTTGGTAATGCAGCTTTGTATTAAAAAATGTTCACCCTGGAGTTTACAAACCCATTTATTTAAAGTATTTTGTTGGGATCAGCAGATTATTTCTAATGAGATAAATGATCATCTGTGATCAACCCAGCTGGAATTAATGAACCAAATCGTGGTTGTAAGGACAGAAGAAACAGACAGGGAATCCAGCATGACCTTGGATATGTTCAGATCATTTAGTTACTCTATACCATTCTTGTATGATTGTTTGACGGTGCAATTAGGGTATGTCTCATTAGGTTGCTGTGAACTCTGTATGCAATTGGATTTTCTCTTCTGACCAGAACAAAAATGCTCCATAACCAATACAGGTTGGCTGGGGGAGAAAATATCCTTTTTGTGCCTACATCTTGCTAAAAATGAAAGAACACAGTTCTTAAAAGACATTTATCTTCTGGGCAAGGAATGTCAGGAGGAAAATACAACATCAAGAGAATATTATTGCAGAGATTTAAGGCATTGAAACAGGATCATAAACATAGACTAAGGCAAATGCCATAATTAGATTAAAGTCACTGTTTACCTTGGCAGGTACTCTGAATTCCCCATATTCCTTCAGGAGTTCCTGAGTTTCTTCTGCTGATTCCCCTGTGGAGTTGTGAGTAGAGAGGTAATATTCGCCTGTTTCTTGAATCCAGTCTAAGGCCTGTGAATGTCAAAAACAACCAAAGGAAAAACAAAACAGTCTTTGTATTTCAAGAACTAATCCTCTGACAAAAAAAATCTGCCAAATAAAGGATATCAAATCCATTGGGACTTAATACTGTGTATACTAAAACACTTTCTAGGAACACATAAAAAGAATACAGTAATCAAAGCAGGTGGGAGAGGGTACAAAAGGTGCTGTATGTTTCCTAGGAGAAAAAGGAGTGTAGGGAATTCTACCTATACACAGATAAATCTGCATGCAGGGAAAGCAGTTTTCTCATTCAGTAACAGCTCAATAAACCAAGTTTGCTCTTATATTTTTTTTCAAACAAATGAGAAAATCCAGAAATTAATCTGACCTGGCAAAAATACTGAGTTTTGTTGTTGGGTTTTGGCATTTTCTTAAATTGTTTTAAAAATCTACATTTGCCTTGTTTTCAAAAGTTACAGTTTTTAAATACAACTTGAGACTGCAACAGGGACCCCACACAAAGGCATTACACGGATATAAGAAATATTTACACACTGCCAGGACAGAAAGACAAAGTGGAGATTTTACACTACCTGCTTGGCACTGCGCTCAAAGACAACATATTGTTGGCACTGATCTAATCTTCGCTTCTTCAGAGTCCAGAAGTGAAGGACCCGGTTCTCCCTCTGCAGCAGCTCACTCAGAATGGCTGTAGGGCAAAGGAAAACATTTGCGTGATTAGTGATTCTGTGTCTGCATACACAAATAAGCCATAAAAAGCTGAATTTACTCACTCTGCCTGAACTGCGTTCCCAGGAGCAGAGCCCCTGAGATTGTACTTCTTAAAAACAAGTATTGATTCAAAGGGGCTGCTTTAAAACAAAAAAACAAACAACAAACAAAAACCAGCAAAAAACCCCCAAAAACAACAATACAAAAAAAAGTGCAGTTGCAGGGTTATCTGGTAAAGGAGAAGATGCTAGAACAGAGTTTGGGATTTACCCCAGTAAATACACTGGGGTACATGATTTCTAGTCCTTTCGTTCTCTTCTGTTGCTTATTTCAGGAGTCTGGTCCTGGTTGACATAGGAGAAGTTGCTCTTTTACTGCCTTGTCTGTTGCTCTGGCCACAGGCTACGCAGCACTTGGCACCAAAGCCTACTGTCCCATGCAGAGCTCTGGTCATGTTCGAATTTAATCCAGACCTGAGCCCCCAGTTTGACATACCTGGTAAGGTTTCTTGTACAGCTGTGCTGCCTGGCGACCTTCTGTGTGCTCCCTGCGCAGTTACTGCTGGGCTACGATTTTGGGTTGAGGCCTGGTATTGGTCCTCTAAACTGTTTTCTGTGTGACGGGGAGGCGACAGACACTCAGATTCAGGGAGAGACTGGCAGAAGACCTGTTACTGCTTGGAGTGTAGGACATACATGTTCTCCTTCAAAACCCAAGTGCTCAGCCAGACTGTATCAACTCGACAAAAAGGTGTGATTTCACTCTTTAAAAAGTACCATGGGTTTAACTGAAAGGATTACACCCAGAGAGAGTGCAAGAGTTTTACACTATATCACTAACATAAACCTTAGTTAAACCCGACTTTTTCTCATTAAACTGAGCTAAGTCACGTGTAGCTGGCAGCAGCGTGGCTCATCCCAGCGGTGCCTGGGTAGGGAGCTCGGGTAGCTACCTGGGCAGGTAAGGCACGGCAGCCCTCCTGCCCTAGCCTCAAAGCGGAGCATCCACTAGAGGGGGCTTAGGCACACGCAGCCCGGCAGCAGCTACGCTCTTTCATATTAAAATACTGAGTCTGGCTTCTCAACCGCTTACAGTGACTTAGGATCCTCTACAGCACCTGTTAATAACCTCTCTCACCCTATGCCCTTTCTGAATGTACTGATATTCATTGCTTATGTATCAACACTGGTGGCAGCAAATACATTTGGATGTATCTCTCCCCATTTACAAGTGTGACACAGGTTATGGTCAAAAAATTTGTAATACTTAAGTTAATTGCAAAACCTAGCCCAGTCCCTGCTGAGGGAACTTTGTCTGAATGACAAAATGAAGCTTGTCATGGGTGCTCTAGATCAGGTCTCTGCATAAATCGTTTATGCCAAATAAAAACTAATTTTGTTCTGTATTAATGACTTTGCTTTGGAAGCACAATAAGGGTCCTGCTAAATGGTGCTTTTATTCTGAACTAAAGTGTCCACTTCAAAGATTTTCTGTGGATAGACTCACCAAGCATAAGAATTACACGTTTGGCTTAGAAAAAGACTAACATACACGCTGATTTTTATGTAAGTGAATAATTTCAAATGAGCTCAGTGAGGAACACTCACAAGCTTATATCAGGCGCATATTTAAGGGCTTGCTGAGTCAGGATTTCATTAATTCTCCCATGATTTTCAACTTAGGGAACAAAAGCCCACAACAACAACAAGCATTTGACACAAGTAGCAGGGGAAAGTTGAACAAAGTCATGTTAACTTTGAAGAACTGGTATTGAATGAAAGGACAGAAAGTAATCTCTTCAGTAGCACCATTTTCAACTTCTGTGTATAACCAAAGTTCCCATCCCTCCCACATATATAATGACTCCACTGC
This sequence comes from Phoenicopterus ruber ruber, assembly GCA_009819775.1. Taxonomy (NCBI): domain Eukaryota; kingdom Metazoa; phylum Chordata; class Aves; order Phoenicopteriformes; family Phoenicopteridae; genus Phoenicopterus; species Phoenicopterus ruber. The sequence goes on along the minus strand of CM020220.1, from coordinate 32,316,185 downwards.
TTTTAACCTGTATCTTTCTGCAGCTTGTAAGAAAGCCAATAATAATAACAAAAATCGGTTTATTTCTGCAGAATCACTTTGCTCGTTCTTATCAATACCTTGCAGCATTGCTAGGCACAGATTAATAACTGTTTAATTAAGCAGAGGAGTGGAAACATTTCAGACATCTCAGATGTATCATCTGATTGTAAATGGTGCTCTTTTGACCAAAGGAAAGTAACTACAGGCAGATACTTTTGCTGGTGATTGTTTGATGTGGTAGGACATCCAACAGGATTCCAGAGACAAAAAACCCAGCAGATCCATCCTAGAGACAAACAAGTTTAGGGTTCATTGTTTTCCAGTGCTCAGCAGCAACAGGATGCATCTAGACCTTGTATTTGAGATGTGCTTATTTGTTTATGCATTTTTCAATATTAAGGCAAAATAGTGTCTGATCATCTCAGCTGACAACCTACATGATGGGGGATGGCACAGTGTCACTCCCATGGACTCTCCTGACAAGAGAAGCCAGAGAGAGCCCATGCTTCAAATTGTTTTCTCCCCCCCTCCCCCCCCCCAACTTGCAACAGCAGAGTTGTGCATATGAACTCATGCCTAGCGGAGGAGGGATCACCCTGTGAGAGGCCTCACTAACACTGATAAAGGTGTCCGGCATATGTATCATTTTAGTGACAGCAGATGGCAAAACTTAAGGTGCCTTCTCAGCATGTTCACAAACTTTAGGATGACCACACAGCAGAGGAGGAAGCAAACAAAATCTTCAATGCTGTCATTGCACCAGTGCACCAACCTTTCACTTGCTGCTCGGGCCCCCTCGTATGGCTTGCTACTCCAGGCATGCTGACATTGTTCCGGTGGATGTACTTGAGGAATACCTCGGCGTTCCTTCGTGCCAGCGTACAGGCCTAAGAAAAACAGCCCCCACCAAAAAGAATCAGTAAAAATGACCAAAGAAAGCAAAGGGAACCCAAAGGTGTTCTCTGCTTATTTTGCAGGGAGAAGTTCTCTTTCATATGGGAACATGAGAACTTCAGCTGAGAGTCAATAAACTCAGCTAATAAACTAACAGCCTCATAAATGTATTAAAACACATGAGTCATTTTGAATATAGTGGCTGATTTTATATATTAAGGCAAACTAATTACAATAATAAAACAACAGATCCCCCCAGAGGGATCTGGACAAGCTCGAGAAGTGGGCCCGTGTGAACCTCATAAGGCTCAACAAGGCCAAGTGCAAGGTCCTGCAACCCCCAGTATCAATACAGGCTGGGGGATGAAGGGATTGAGAGCAGCCCTGACGAGGAGGACTTGGGGGTACTGGTGGATGAAAACCTGGACATGAGCTGACAATGTGTGCTTGCAGCCCAGAAGGCCAACTGTATCCTGGGCTGCATCAAAAGCAGTGTGGCCAGCAGGTCGAGGGAGGTGATTCTGCCCCTCTGCTCCGCTCTGGTGAGACCCCACCTGGAGTCCTGCGTCCAGCTCTGGAGCCCTCAGCATAGGAAAGACATGGATGTGTTGGAGCGGGTCTAGAGGAGGGACACAAAAATGATCAGAGGGCTGGAGCACCTCTCCTATGAAGACAGGCTGAGAGAGTTGGGCTTGTTCAGCCTGGAGAAGAGAAGGCTCTGGGGAGACCTTCTAGCAGCCTTTCAGTACTTAAAAGCAGCTTATAAAAAAGATGGGAACAAACGTTTTAGCAGGGCCTGCTGTGATAGGACAAGGGGTAATGGTTTTAAACTAAAAGAAGATAGATTTAGACTAGATATAAGGAAGATATTTTTTACGATGAGGGTGGTGAGGCACTGGCCCAGGTTGCCCAGAATGGTGGTAGATGCCCCATCCCTGGAAACATTCAAGGTCAGGTTAGACGGGGCTCTGAGCAACCTGATCTAGTTGAAGATGTCCCTGCTTATTGCAGGGGGGTTGGACTAGATGACCTTTAAAGGTCCCTTCCAACCCAAACTATTCTATGATTCTATAAAGAGCTAGTACATCATACATTTTTTCAATCTAATCAAAGCTAACCCATCTCTCAAGAAAAGTACTCATTGTTTCAAAAAATGTACAATCTAGAGGCATAATTTCTTAAGCCTTGCCTGCAAACATAGTTTCATGTTGTGTATCAGTTTTAGTGGAAGGTAGGAAGCTGCCTGTCAATTGACTTGTCAGCCTGTCAGCTCCACAGTTCTTATAAAGCAGCACCTGGAAGGCAGGAGGAAATCTCTGCCTCCGTCCTGGTGCTGCCCTGCAGAGACACAATTGCGTCAGTTGTTAGTAGTTCTTCAGTTATTGGCTTGGAGGACAGAATTTGAAATGCTGGACGGTTTGTATAAGCCAACACCAAAATGCCGTGTAATACCTACCATTTATAATGCTCATTATATGCAATTTTGAGAATTTGAGCTTTGAACCAGCACAACAACTAACATCCTCCAACTGCAATGCAAATACCACCGAATTAGTCCTGATGGCATCTCTAAGACACGCATTCATGATAATACTTATTACCTCTACTATAACAGTGTGAAACTGGCCTAGGGCTTATACAGCCAGCCAGTAACTGAACTGGAATTACACCTCAGAGCCTCCTCTCAAACTCACCAGCGCCACTCTAAATTGACTACTTAATGGGGAGTTTTCCTGATTTATTAGAGAACTAAAGTGAGACCTTGAGAAAAGCCTCCTTTTGTTCCAGATGTTTGCTGATCAGAGGGATGACGTGGTCTATCTCGGCTGCTGGTCCAAGTTTATCTCGACCTCCACACCAGTCTTCATCCCGTCTGTATTCTTGTTCCAAGCTCTCTAATACGCTGCACACCTGAAACATGCCCATAGAACAACAATTCAGTTATCTACAGTCGTAATCAGGAGGAACATATTCAGTAAAAGTCTATGACCAGTAACATTTCAAATCTAAATGTTTTGGACTATGGGCCTTGGCATGGAGAATAAGTGGGTATGAAACAGGCCCTGGACAGAAGGATCTAGCAGTTCTTTTTACCCATAGGGATCTCTACTGTTTGGGATTCAATTCATCTGGTTTAAGGGTGATAAATCCTTCTTCTCTTCCAATGAATAATCGGGGGGAAGCTCAAAAGGTTGAATCAAGGCAGGGGTCAGTGTTGGCCCCAGTGGATCACTCAGGAAACAATCCCTGTTCTGAAAGGGTGCTTCAGATGTGTTTAAATCCCACTGAAGTCAAGGGATTTAGCACATACTTAAAGAAAAACACATGCTTAAATACTTTCCTGAAACAAAGTCTGAAGCTGGAACTAATTCTCTTCAGCTGCATGTTAGCTGCTCCCTATACAGCTTTTGTAAAGACTGATGGAAACCAATAGACGTTAAATCAGTGTCGCAACCTAGGTGGATGCAGGTGTTTCACCGTACAGGGCTTACACAAGTATCTTCTATCTTGGTAGAATAATGGGAATGAGGTAGATAAACCAACACAGTCTGGAAACTGTGTGTGCAGTGGCCTCGGACCAGGCTGAGTCTTTTGCATTGCAGATCCTGAGAATGACTCAGTGGCCTGAGCAGATACTGAAAAAACTGCAGAAGTTTTCAGGACCATTTGGAACTTTCCTTTTCACTCCTCTGCTGAGATTACTCAAGATCCAGTCAGTTATTGCTGGGTGTACAGCTAATCACGTTCACCCTTTTCTCACTCACTCCTGCAACTTTCATACAAACATAGTTACAATTCAGAGGACCCTACGTGCTCAATAGCATAGACTGGAAGAGACTCCAGCATGACCCACCAATCCTCCCCGCTATTGCAGGCCATTTTCATATAACTCCATTCATGAACACATCAAACTCAGTTTTAAAACTGGTGAATTGAGGTGAACTGATCAACTTGCCCTGCTGCCAGGCTGTTCAAGGACCTTATGCATTTGACAATCTGAAATCATGTTCTTGTTTGGATGCAAACCAGCCTTCACCCTCAAACATTTATCACAGAGCAAGCGCCCCATGTGTTATTCAGGCACAGAAAAGCATTTCCATTTTACTTCTTAGTTCTTGACAACTTTGGGACTCTATTGGACTTTGGTGACTTAAAAAATAAAAGTAGGTGGACTGTCGAGGTCCACATCTTTTCAGAAAGGATGGTCCCTGCACATGCAAATATCTCTCTGTTAAGACGATGAGAGAAATTAATATGAAGTGGGCTGTCAATGAAGTCAGAGAGAAACGGGACTGTCTGAAAGCCAAGGCTCCATCAGTTACATCACGAACATAGTGTGCTTGGGGAAGACAGGCATGAAAAAGTTTGGCTAGTTGTGACAGTCTCTCCCTTTTAGCTGCTTTGTCTAGATACTTGGAGAACTCAGGATCCAATAAATTACTCAATCCGCTGCCATCCAGTCAGGCACCAGACCATTAAGGACCGTATATCAGTCATGCAGCCCAGGAGAAGACAACAGACGACTTGCAGCAGTGAGTTTATGAGCATTCAAAGACTGAATGATCTTTGCCCTAAACATTTGCTGAATAGACACAACTAATGAATGAACTGGTGGGCACTGCAGTATGCTTGTCTATGACTTGGAAACAGGAGGAGAGACTGAATTAATAAATTACTGGCTATGCGTATTTTGGCCAGCACATTTGACTGTCTAAAGCACTAATGAATCCCTTAATGCTTTTAATTTCTCACAATCCTCCACCAGCAGTAATTCATTTCAATCTTGAATGCATCAGGGACTGTAAATCTGTTTGAAACTCTTCACAGTGAAAGACATTCATTATAGGGAATGAATTAACCTTAATCTTAAAAATGCATTAAACAAATGACACCAAAAAGTGGCCCAAGGATTATCTATGGCCTCAATGTTAAGGAAAAAATAATCTCTTTCCATAATGTTGTATTTAGTTGTGCTAAAAAAACTTCCCATGTCTGGTTCTCTAATTGAGGAACTAACTGTGTGATAATAACAATAGAAAATTTAATGGAAATCACTGCTGCCTTTTCTATAAAACCACAGGTTCCTGCAATGTCCATGCTAACACGAACTGCCTGGCTGCAGTAAATTACATCAGGCAAAGCTATTCGAGTCTCCACTCTCTGACACTAATTCTCACTGACTACAGTATGAATGACACCTGTTTGTGCAAGGGATGAATAATCCCACTGTACCAGCAGTCAACTGGAATGGGTTTTGCAATTCATGGACACCTGGAATGAAGCAAAGTTGTGTCAACATATAATGGTTACTGCTGTAATTATCTGTGTTGCAGATGGATTTAAGAGAAATTCCTCCATATCTTGGCATCTTTTTCGGCATGGTGGTGTTTAACTACTAGCGAAAACACGGGCTAGTACTGCTCACAAAGTAACAAGTAATTAATTGCAAGCAGTTCTCAGGGAAAAGCAGATTTATATTCCCCAAAATTAACTCTGATATCATGAGAACTTGAAACTAAAATGGTGGGATCTCAGAAATTCTTCCCATTGGAAAGGGGACAATTATAAAAAAAAAAAAAACCAAACCTTCAAGAATTACATTGCTTCACTGAAAACTTTAAGATGAAGGTTATTGCAAACTGCTGCCTTTTTTGTTTGGTTGGTTTGGGGTTTTTTTGTTACAATACTTGTCAGAGAAACAATTTTGACTAGTTCAAACTTTGGTTTCCATGTGCGGCTTAGCATTGCTATGCCAATGGAGCAAATGTCCTTTCAGTTAATTTTGCCAATGCTGTGAGATCCCTTGCTGGCAGAAGACCCTCTGCACGCAGAGTCAGAGTAGAAAACCCACACCCACCAGCACTGCTACATCGTGGAGTGCACTCACATTGGTGTTTACCAGCTACCAGGTGACACAAAGGTTTATATGCACCTGATGTGTGGATGGAAACATGCAAACATATGTAAAAAGACAAACGACAGCTTTTAAGGGCAAGCAGGGCTGACTGAAGTCACATTCTTCCTACTTTTGGGATTACTCAAGGAAAAGGGAGAACAAGTACTGTTCCTGAGTGGTATTAGCAGAGCAGGTATTTAGAACAGTTCAACACTCTGGAAGAGTGGAGAGACTGCACTGCTGATCTTGGTAAGAGGCAAGACCTTCTCACTAGACAGTGGGAGCTAAATCCCAGACTGTAGAAATGTGCTGTGACACAGGTATGACACTGTTCAGCTCACCTGCTCGGATGTTTTATAGAAGGCCACCGAGGCATTGACAAGTTTGAGCCTGTCCTCCATCTTCAGCATCAGCTGCTGCCAGTGCAGGGCCACCTTTTCGGCACACTCTCTGATAGCGTCGGCATCATAATGCCCAGCCTGTAGCAACACTTCGGCTTTCTGCTGGACCTGCAGGGCACTCTGGTGTGTCTTCTGTAAGGAAGTGGCATGAAAGAGGGACTGTGTATGAGGGGAGGAAAGAGAGGTTGTGTAGATGTGCCAGACATATGGTAGAAAGGTGAAGCGAGGTGTGAGCATGGAGATGCGAGAGAGTGAAACATTTTCAGAGAGTTATCTTCAGTTAACAGTTACTTTCTGCAAAGCATTTTAGTTTCAATTATTCACACACATTTGCAACATGTTGTCAAAGCTTGGGACAAGCAAGCACTGGTTAAGGTGGGCTAGCTCCACCGATCAGCTATTGCCCCTTGGGCAACAACCCGGGATGGGGTTCCTGATGGATCTATTTTGACAACCCCAATGCAGGCAGCTGTTGTGCTGAGCTCCCACCCAGCCTGTGCTCAGTGCTGACTGCATCCCACACAATCTGCAGACACGAAAGCAAACACCAAAGAGTTGGCAAACTATGGGCCTAATCACCCTAATTTGACTCTTGCTAGGCAATTTGCTGGCATCAGCAGCTTTACTCGTGTGTGTAACTGTCCTGTCCGCAGGGTACGAAACATCAGCCCCAGAAGACATGAAGATGCCTTACTGAGCGGCATGAACTGTGTCACAAATATCAGCCCCGACAAGATACATTTCTGAAAGTCAGTTCACTCATATTGGAGCTACACTATGCTACCTTTAAGGGCAGAGCTGGGAGGAGTCAAGCCATTTTCTCCACTGTTCCCCAATTTACCCAGCAGCCACCTCATAGGCAGGATTGAACTATCTTGTCCCATTCCTCAGCCTACGCCAGCTCCTCTCAGAGTAACCAAGTGGTGGTTACACCTTCCTCTGCGGGCTGCTGAGAGGAAAATAGCCCCTGGCCCTTCACAGCCTCCTGAGTAACTGTCTTCAGGCATGGTTTAGTCCAGTATTTGATTTTAATCTTCTGAACAGAAGCCCTAAAGTCTCCCAAAGACTCCTCTGTTCTGCATCCCATTTGTAACCGCTGCTGACAAATTCTCATGTGATACTTTTATGATCTAATTCTTGAACCTGGAAAGAAGCTTGAAATCATCTGGTAATACACTGATGAATAATGCAATGTAGAGAAAGCTATTAGCAAAAAAAAGGATTAATACTTGGTAGAAACGTTTAGGAAGATGTTCAAGAACAACTGGTTAAATTTAATATCCAGCTGCTTTACCGATGTTAGAGTCATAATACTTGTTTTAAATAGACTTTAAAGGATTTCAACCGAAAATCAATTCCACACCTAGAATGCCTTTAGAGAACAGTCTGCCCTGTCTGTTTTACTGATCTCTTCCCCATATTGAGCTTTAAACACTTTAAATATTTAATCTAGTGTTTTCTCCCTTTGAAACCTTATTTTCCCCTTACTGTGGCGTAACCCTCTTCTCCCTCTGTGATTTGCATTTACCACCAAATGGAAGCACTACCCCAATGGCAGTAACCTGTGATAACACAGCCAGTGGGTGTCTCGTTCCCCACTGCTGTCTGGTGACGGCTGCCAAGATGCGGTCAGCACAGCTTGGTACCAGCCAGCTCATACAGAATTGACAGAAAACTTCTTCCTTTTCCCTTAGGAGCTGCAGCAGCTGGATCAAAATAGGTCATTAGCAACACTATAATCTATATTGACCTATCTAAAGTTTATCAGAAGACATAAAGACACTTTCCCCCCCACCTAAATCAGGCATCTCTTTGAATCTCCATTATGGAAATATTATTTTCATAGTTTAAAGTTTGGTTTAGTTTTGGTTATTTTCAAATACGGAGAAACCACAGAAAGGGATTTTCCAACTTGTGCTTTGCTCTGTAAAAAGGTAACAATTAACACAATCTGGGAAGCATATACACCTTGTTAAGCAGGAACTGGAGAAAGCCATGGACCCCCTTTGTCACAACCAGAGCGAGCGCACCCTGTGAGTGTAGGGTTTGTTCATAATGACAAAGATATACAAAGTACTGACCCTAAGTATGAGTCTTGTAGTGCCGTACTCATGGGAGTCCATAGCCCTCCACTACCTTCTCATCCAAAGGAAAGCAGCTCAGGGGAGCTGCTAGTCCTCCTGCAATGTCCTGGCCCCATGAGTGAGGCAAATGAGCTGGCTCACAATTAGTTTTCAAGGGCCAGGTCAAAGATGTGCTACTTCAGGGCAAGCAGGGGCAAAAGCCGGGTTGAGCAGGCAATTCTTCAAAATTGCCCCTCTTGCCTCTTCTTCAAAGTAAAGTTATTTGAGAATGTGGGTTTGAATAAATATCCCTTCTGCTGTCAACAAAAGGGGAGTTGAATGAAACAAAGATTTCATGTGAGAGCATTATCCAGTAACAAAGATATTCATAAATGAATGCTCTGAAATGATCTGCAAATTGTGGACATGGGAAGAACCTGACTTCACAAGCTTTTCCCATTTTCAGATCACATTGTGAACTTTAATCTTCTTATTTTTTACCAAAGAAATTATCAGGAGATGCGTAAGTGTAATTTTCATGAATGGAAAGGCTGATATCTGACAGTAGAACAATTAGCTGCAGATGATAAATAAATTATTTCACTATTAACCTCTGGCTGTATTATGAGTTTAATGATAAGTTGTTTTTCTAAAGTTTTTACTCCTTCTCTTCCTTCAAGAAAGAAACGATTGATACCCAAGAGACAACCTTTTGTATGACGTTCACCTGGGTAGGAGAAACAAAGTTAACTTATTCGTGTTACCTCTATGGCCAGCTGAAACTGCTCATGCTCCCGCTGGAGCTGCTCAGCTTCAGAGAGGGAGCTTGCATTGACAAGGCTTGCATTCAGCATCGATTCACCATTCCTGATCCAGCCAAGCACCTGTAAAGAAAGGATGTGCTTATGGAAAGGTTGCTTCAATACAAAGGTTTATGTAGTCACCGATCAGAAAATGCTTCAGCCTGGCTAGCAAAAGGGCACTTTGCCCAGCGTGGTCTCAGGCTGAATCAGTGAGCAGGAAGAAATCCTAGGATAAGGACTTAATGACATAAATTTTTAGAGGGCAAAGATCTTACTGAAGAAGTTATTGCTTGAAGAATTAAACTCCCAAAGTATTTACATGGGTATTTGGATAGCAAAGAGCTTTCATTTCCAAGGTTTGATCACAAAAATGAATGTTCCTTTATGCAAATACCCCAAGGCAAAACCACAAAGTGTAATGAGGGAGATTTGGAATTAAACATAAAGATCTCTCTCTTTTGCAATTTTCCAACTGGAATCATGGACCTTGTGACTCCTCCTGCTCCACTTGCCTGTGTTTCTTTCACACAAAAGTCAGAGCTTAGAGGTGAAGAGGAAGAAGACACAGTTGGTTTCATCTGACATAGAGTTAAGATGCAGCTGGAGTTTCCACCTGCCTGCAGAGCTAGGAAGAAATCCCAGGTCTTGCATTTTATATTTAGTCAAGAGACTTTACTTCAGGGATATTCAGATTACTTGTAGACATGCAACCCATGCTGTAATGACTGCAGAATCAAATCCTAAATATACATAATTAGTCTATCAAGCTTGTATTTATTCATTTAAGCAGGAACATTTTTTGCTATTTTAAGACACGTGCTTGGAAAATTAGCACCCAGAACACTCATGCAAGTTCTTTGCTGTGTTGTCTCAAAGCCTATTTTCTACCTGTGTGGGTGTCAAATTGTTCCAGTAAAGCCAGAAAGTTGCTGAATTCAATTCACAGATGCACAGGAAATCCTGACTGCCCAATCACTGCCCTAAATTCAGCTCATGATTTACAAAGCTCCAAAATTGACTTTGCTGCAATATTCTACACAGTAATTTCCCTTTTGTGCCATCATTTTCACCAAGTGATCCATTAAATTGTCTGAAAGAAATAGGGATTTTCTGTTGTTTTGGTTTTTACCCCTACATCATGTATCACCCTAGTTATAGCCATTCAGTTCCCTGTAGGGTAGGAAAATGAGTTTTCCCTCGGAGAAAGAAAGGGTAGCCATCTACACATGTAGCTGACCCTAATTTGTAGAAAATTACATTCTGCTCAGTACAACAGTGTGGAAGATTTCATTTGTCAGCTTCCTCTCTTTCATCAGCAGGTGTTATTGTTCCTGTGGGAAATGCAACAAAGATTTAAAGGAAAAGAAATCGGGTTATCATATGGCAATCTTTTTGGCTGGCATTTTCTATAATCCATCAGACAAGAAAGCTACATTATTACCTACTACATGGTACCAAAACCTGAAGTTAACCAAAGGATCAGTGTATCTGGGAAAGACTTGAAGTGAGGACATCATAAAGCAAGACGTGCTTCCACGTTTTATATACCATGATATATCCTGACTTGGCCATTTAGAGTGTAGAAAAGACTGAGTATGTATGCTAAAAATGCAGCAGCTTTTTTACACCACAATACAATCAGGGCGTGACAGGGTCCTCTTGGGAACAGCTTTCATTTGAGCTGGAATTTTCAAAACCTGCCACAGAGGTTTTGATGCAGATTTCATTCAAATATCTGAGTCTCTAAATAGTAGAAAAATCACCGGAAACCTCAGTCTTAAATAAAAGCAACTTGACTAGTGAAAAGCTAGTAGGCAACAAGGTTGAGTAAGGAGGAAGAGGGACCATACAACTGAAAGCAGCCAGGTTTCCTCTAGTGTTAATGATACACGTGCATTCCTCTGTACAACTGTCTTGTTGACTCAAAAATATTCAGGGTAAAGCAGTTCAGGTCAGGTTCTGATAGACCACACCTTGTCAGCAATGCTTACACAGTGCCACTCTTGACCAAGGCTGCTGCCACCCCTGAGTTGTGTCCCCCTTCCAGGCCCAGTGAGCACGCAAGCACCAGCAAATTTTGCTTGAAAGAGCTTAAATAATGACCCCATTTTACTCCCAAAAGTCTTAACACTTAAATGTCAGGGCCTCATCTGGTATTGCATCAGCTTCTTCCATAATAATGTTTTTCTTTTGGGTTTTTTTGCCTTCTTGAGCTGCATACCCAAAGCTTCTGAAGTCTAAGTGCAAAAACCAGTCACCTGCAGAGCCTTTCACTGTGTCACTGGTTTGGAAGTAGAAATGGTTGGAGGACAGCATTTACACATTTGTATCTGGTTTACCAGACCTGCTCACAAATTGACTCCTACTTATATGGTGCTTAATACCTTTTCATTAAAATATGCGCAGAAGCTGCTAATACAGCACCAAGACACTCCTTCCATCATTTCCTGTATTAATAGATTCACCATTATCTGGCAATGTGCAGACAGGCCAACAGCAAAAGATGGCTTTAAACAGACATTTCCTACAAATTACAGGTTGTATCAACTTTGTAGAAGCAGTGATTAAATAATTCTGGAGTTAAATAAATCTCCAAAGACTCTCTTAAAAAGCCTACCCATTTCTTTTTATAATAGAGAAGCAGAAACACGTTGACAGTGTCTTAGATAAAAGCCACTTGAGAACAATTTCACTGCAAGGCATGGGTCGTCTAACATGGCAACCACCACAGTTCTGAAACAACTCCTACCTTTGACTCCAATTTGCTTAAAATAGGCTACTTCTGTATATAGCTCCTCTGTAATTAAATAATAGTATCAAATTCTTCTAAAATTCATACCCCGAAACTCTGCCATCTTCACTGAGCACAGAATCAGACACTACAGGAAAAATGAAAAGTGAGGCACCTCTTGTGCAGCCTTCCCTAAGAAACAAGAGCTCTGCATCCCAGTGTTTCTGTCTGCTGCTTTAGTTTAGTCAGAATGCCTTCCTTGATGTTCCTAAAAAACACTTAAGGCCTTGCTAATGATACCCATCAAGTGGCGTTGGAAAAGATTTTTAAGTTTAAAAGGCAAAATAATGTAAGTGAATCTTTTACATCTCTGGACCCTTTGCAGCTTCTTTGAGAGGCTCTTACTACCACAGACACATCCACCAGCAAGGACCCCTTCTGGTAATTTTAGCAATGTTCAAAATTGCATCAGCTCTGTGACATTAGATTGGGAAAAACCCAAATATATTCAGTGTCTCTCAAATGACTACTTCCCACCATCCTTTGGGCATACTCATCTGGAAGCAAATCTAATGCAAACAGCAAAAGTGGATGGATAATAGCCACATGCAAAGGAATAAATACACTTCAAAACAACCTGGAAAATAAGCATAGTGGGACACTGAGGATATCTGGGAGTAAATTAGGTCAAGTCCAACACTTATCAAAAAAGAAAATAACAAACCCATGCAAAGATAAAATAAGGGGATAGGGAAGCCAAACAGCTGCAAACACAGCATTAGAGAGTTTGTTTTTTAAACTGATCTCCACAACTCTATTCTGCTTTTACTTTTGTGTAAGCAATCCAAGTTCTGTAGTTTCTGTCAGAAATGAGTGGGATCCAAATGAGAGAAAACCAGTCTTGGGCAGGATCTTTCTTAATAACAGAGTTTGTGAATCACTGATCTATACTATTTCCACTCTAAAGCAGTTCACAGAACATCTCATTTGGAATTGTTCCGCTTTAATGGCCCCAAACTTCGATTCATTGTCTTGGCATTCGAACCCTTGGTGCATATGATATAAACCAGAAATCCCTGCTAAATGAGACTTAAATAGATAGAGACAGTTAAAAGACTTTGTATTTCCATGAGCCATTATGTCAAAATGCAAACACATGTACATGTAGCAGCCTTGACCAATTTTACTATGTCAGCAGAACTTAACCACAGCTACAGTAGGTGTCTTGCGGCAACCACATCTCAACTGATTCATAAGAGCGAGAGCAATTTGGTAATGAGATCATCCATCGTCTCAGATGCACTGAAATGAAAGCGAAGGAAATCTGGACCAGACTGGAGATGAATTACAAGCCAAAATCAATATATTTCCCAATTTCACTAAATGGTTGGGAATATGACTCATCTACAGGAAACCAAATAGATAGGGTACAGATATATTTTAACTTGCTTCTTTCTAAGGGAAACTGTAGCTGTGGTAATTTATAGGTTAATAAGCAAAGGAGTCCTTCGTATTCAGCTGAACAAATAGAATGATTCTTCACTATTGGTTTGCTGAAAGGTCACACAGTAATGAAGGCTCTGATGGTCCCAAGCTCCATTAAGGAAATACTAATGCAAGGCAGCTGTTCTCCTCTCGCAGTAAGTATTAGATAGTTCAGTCCTAAAACCATTTCCTTTGGTTAGATTTTGGTTTGTAAAATAGTTAAGGCCCAGCAGATACTTGATAAATGAGGCAAGTAACACCAGGTTCCTGCAGAGAGTGCTGCACTGCCACTGTATAGCTCCAGGAGCAGCCACAGGGCTGACCCACCGGCACTTCATCCTGGTCAAGCGAGCTAGTGAGACTTGGTCAGCTACTGATAACCTGCATTTTTAGCATTTCTGCTACACATACTACTCTTCTCTATTTTCTATCATAAGTTAAAATGGCTCTGCTGCACATAAATCTACCGCACAAAACTCCAAGTTTAGCTAAGTTGTGTGTAAGAAACTTTTGGGGAACCTATGGAAAAAAGGATACACCTCATAATCACATTGAAGTGGTGATTATAAATATCACAGAGTCTCTTTTTTTGTTTCCAGAAGAAACGCAAAGCACTCTATAGAGCTCTGGAGCTTCATGAGGAGTTGGCCTTCAAATATCACAAATGTGAAATCACTACATTTTCAAAATAAAAACTTATTTTTAAGAGTTCTGTGCTGCTTTCATTTAGGGTTGCAAAAGATTCACATCAAAGCGGCCTTTGAAAGAAAATGTATGCACCGGTGTTGGTGTTGCCAGCTTCTAGCTTGAGAGTTGTCTGACAATGAAGGATTTTTTGCTAGCAATGATAAAAGAGTTCAGATAAAGCATCACTCAAATATTCACTTTTGAAGAAAGAATAACTATGATCATGTGTACTGAACACTCAGTTTGGTTTTTTTTTTAAGTAAACAGAGAAGTAAATCTCTTTCATGAACTCCTTGTAGTATTTGGAAAAACAACCACACCCCCTCCCCCATTTGTACTGGTAAAATGGAAACCTGAATATTCCAGGTGTCTGGAAAAATGTTCCTGGTTTTCCTAACAAAACCAAGACCATTCCATTGAAATCCAGACATACACTGAAGTGTGAAGCCACCTATGGATTAGAAAGTAAGAAGTGTAGCGTTATCCTGTGTAGCAAAGGCAAAGAAAGAAATGTGAGGCAGCCAAATTAAGTATCAGGGGAAACCTAGGGAGGCAGAACACGACTGCCTACGCTAGGATGAAATCTAGAAGAAAGGCACTGTAACAATACTATGATGGCTAAACAAGTCCTAGGATCTAGAGACCACGGATAGAATTTTTTATCTCACCCAGAAGATGTTAAAGATTCCTGCAGGTCAACAGATGCATGGCAATAAATGGAAAGGTGAAACTACTGTAATGTCATACTTAAACCTTGCAGCTCAGTTACCCTTTGCTTTGGGCCAATTCTCCACAACAGCTTAAGTCTGGATCCCAAATCAAAGCATTATATTCCCAGAACACAAGGAGTTTGAGGCAGCTTCTCCAGTTGAGAAGTTACGGGGTCAGTTCTGCGCAGACTTCCGTAACTGTTCATGAAGCCAAATATATGCACGCTAGAGAGAACGGAGCCCTTCAGTATTTGTAAAGGGTCATGCTGCAATCTGTCAGCAAATCAAGTACAGTTAAGGAAAGGGGGATTAAGATTGTCCACCTAGAGGCACGTGACTTGGCAGAACCTGGTTTAGCAGTTTGCACGTACGTAATGGCTCAAAACCCATTTAAGACCCTTATGTGCGGTTAAAAACACTCACCTGCTTGACTTCAGCCTGTAGGTGCCGCAGCTGTAGGCACTGCTCTAACCTCTTGTGAGTTTGGTCAGCATTAAGCTCCAGCTCATGCTGTTTCTCATGAAGGAATTCCAGCAGTTCTTGAACCTGTGTCGCAAGATCAATGTCTTTTTCACAGATCAGCTCAATGCCTGCAATGTGCAGAGAGATCATTGCACTTATTTGAAATTTCAGTTGTTGCACAAATGTAAGCTTCAAAGTTTTTTGCCACCTAACACTTTGATTTGCAACTCTCTTAGTAATTCTTTCTCACTAAACTCTCTCAGATGTAATCTTTGGCTTTCCCAGTTTCCTATTCTGCATCACTACATTTTTCTACAAAGTAGTGTTTCTCTGGTGATCATTGCTCATCTCACTCATCAGCATCTGGCCAGTAGGACATGATTCAATCACAGCCTTGCTCAAAAACTTGCCTGAACATTGAATAAAAAAAAAAAAAAGACAGAAAAAACCTCCATTTCTTACAGTAATTATTGACTTATACTTTAGAAATGCATGTTGAAAAGAACTTAGAAGAGAAAAAAGATGAGGAAGAAAATAGAAAAGTGAAATAAAGGAAGTAAACTTGTCACCAGATCTACAGTAGTGCTACAAGTGCGTAGGACTCCACAGGGCAAACTTTTTTTCCATCTGGGCACTTTAGAGGATCATTAACAACAATTTAGTTTAAACCAACCTATAGTTCATTCAGAATTATTCCACAGACTGACTTTCATCCAATCCTTACATACCAAAGAGAAAAGGTGGCTAAGTACCATATTCTCCATCCCTTGCATCCTGCATGAAATTGATAAACCCCTGAATGACCTGATCTGATTTCATAGCTGACCCTGACTCGATCAGGAGGTTGAAATAGCGACCTCCTGAGTCCCTTCCTACCTCCTGAATTTTCTTATGACCCTATGAGCCTTGTGTGTAGTGGTTACATGAAATACAACACAGAGCTTCACATCTTCCTTCTTTATTAGACTGGTGTGATAGCATTGCTAGGTACATTACCAGTGTAATTGTGAAAGCTTGGCCTGGAGGAAATATGATGTCATCTCATGTTACTGTAATCCCTGTGATTATAAACTAATAAAGACCCAACTCTTCCCTTATTGAGGTCTACTGGAATTTTGCCATTGGCCTCAATACAGGGAGGATCAGAAACGTAATATAAAAATAATCAGATTGCAGTAATGCTGAGAAAACACTACTCTTTTCTCCAAAGCCATTTGATTTCATGGAATAACAGGACTTTTTTAAAGAAATGTGTTAATTAGAAGCTGCTGTATAAAAGGCTTGGACACTATTTTTAAAACCCATTTAGAAAGATGCCTTTTCTTCCCCCTTTATCCTCCTCAGAGACTTGTGACTTTCATTCTCTCTCACAGCAATATCTACAGAGGACAGTACACAAAATAAATATGACCTTATGATTGACCCTGTCCCCTTTTTCCTAGTTTCTGGTTTTATCAGAAAAAGCACATGGGAATGCAAGTGATTGGCTTATTCCCTTTCCCAGCCAAAACAAAACAGTTTCTTCATTACCAAATAAAGTGGAATGGCCTCTGGCTTCCCATTTAGAACTGGAAATTTAATATATGTTTCTATTCTTGGGAGTAAAGTTCCTTTCAATTGCCAGACACCAGGCATTGTTGCTACAATTAGCCTACATATGGTTCTGTATCCTCAGGACATGATGGCTTTTTGTATGCTTGACTTCACCACACCTATTTGATATTAAATGCACAGTTTTCCTTCATGCACACTCAGCCGGTATGGTTTTGATCATGGTAACTCATCAGCAGCAACCAGTGAACTGCCTGGGATGCTATCCAAGGGCAGCCTGCGCTCCCTATGATGAATGATCTGCCCTTTCTTGCTTGTCATATGTCAACGCAGATTTATTCTACAGTGCCAGTGCATGCGGTGAGAGCACTTATTCTTCTCACGGTTTGCAAAATAGAAAGCCTTGTTTTCAGAATAATTTCATACATATTATCTTTACATTGTGTTTTGATAGATAGAAAAGCACAGCTGATCTTCTGATAAACCAAACCTGGTTGCTATTTTCTTCTGATGTCTCAACCAGTGCAGCAGATAGCAAGTGAAGGACAATGAATTGAAAAGGTTTTTAAAAAGTATTAGAGAGAAGAGTACTGAGCCACACTACCTGTTATCCTACAAAACATACATTAGTTACACCTGAGCTATTTGCAATGTGAGATACCATTCAGTGTAAGCAAGGGGTATTGCTTTTTGACCTGTTCAAAGCTGTTTTGAAACTGCTTTGAACCTATTCTTAGGCTGAACTATTAAAAGCCTGTGACAGGAAAGTTTAGTATCCTCTTCCTTGCAATATAAGCTATAGTTATAACTAACTATAAATAACATCACAAACAAAATGAAACGGATTTGCATTTCTCTTTTAAGCAATGCAACGCTGGGAAAAGACATGAATAATGTTAGCTTGACAACCAGGAATCAAAAGGGCCTTGAATTTTCCACATAACAGGTAGGGACTGTATAAATTTCCCCAACATCAGCTTTGCAGTGTATTTCAGGCTTGACTTAGACAAATTGCTTCTAAGATGTAAAAAGGTAGCTCTGTAAACCATGAGTGACTCCTAACTGTGGCGCTCATTATGGCAATGATACTGACAATGCAAATGGACTTTAATAACCAAATAAATTTGTGCAACCAATTAATCAGCTATTAGATTGTAACTACTTTTAGTACCTAGAAGCAGAATGACTAAGGTGCGTATGCTAATGAATCACATGAATGCGTGATCACGGCAGCTTGGGTCGAGATGTTAAATCACTGCTGAATTATGATCCCAAACTTTCCATAGGAAATGGGTTTCTCAGAAATGTCCGACCTGCCACTTCTGGAAAGACCAGGCCCTTTCAACATACCAAGTTAGACACCCAAAAATCAATACTCACTTTTGAGAACATTTGCACATATTCAGATTTGCTATCAGTAGTAGAGCTACAATCAAACTGGAAAAATAGAAGGTAGGTTCATTGAAATAAAAAGTGCTGGCTCATTTAAAAAGTCCAGTCTTGAGAATACTGTTGTAATATTCTCTAAATGCAAATATGTTTCCTGAAGGACACAGATTTTAGTGAGACATGAAGACAATTTGAAAGTACTGCAAAATTTCAGAAAACACAACCTGACCTCCAGATCCTACATATCCCCTAATAAAAACAAACATTTCTTTGAAGAATCATTATTCTGATGGTGAAAACAGGCTAATCCAAACCAGGCTCACCCACATGTGCTGGAGTAGTGGAAGGAATCACAGGAACATAACTCTGAGCTGTACGGAGCTTTGGAAATACTGGACTTGCAGAGATGCCTCGCATGCACGAATGCCCTGAATATCTGCACAGAGTCTGAATGGTACATCACAGGACCACTGGACTTACTGTACCAACATGACAATGTTCACAGGGATTTCCAGACACTCCACAGCCTGGTAAGAATCACTGCTGAAAACCTGCATCGGACATGCAAAAATCATGGGCGAATGTCTAAAACCTTCTTTTTCTACCTGCACAAGATTTCCAAGTGAAAAAGGCATCATGCGTGGAAAAACCTGGATGTAATTTTATCTGACAGACTTACTAGCTTAAAGACCTCCAAGCCAAATGCCAGAGTGATCAAAATTGAATCAGTTTCCTGTGTGACATGATAAAAAGAATAAAGCTCAAAGAAAATTATAGGGAAGGGAAGAAACTTGGTCAATTAAGAGTGGCTGGTTCGGTAGAATGTCCCTGAAAAATCACTTTTTTTCTGGCTTTATTCTTCTATGGCTACAGCTGAGTTTTGATTGTAGCAGTGGTGACACTGTACAATAGGAAGCAGCAATAGCAGCTGATTTCCCAGAACCCCTGCAAATTCGCAGCTCTGGCAGTAAGAACAATCATCCCTTAACTTATGCACTGAACGACTATGATATAGGATTCAGGAAGAGGGAGTAAAATTAAATGAATTTTTTATGGACTATAACTGTCCTTTATTGAAATAAGAAACAGTAGGCTCCCAAGAGCAATGTCTCTCCCTTACTTTGCCATTCTCCCAGCATTTAGCATTCCGTGCATGGCAGACATGACCATTACCTTTGATTAACTACAGTTACTCTACATCCCCATGAGGCTTCTGCTTCCTTGCCTTTGGGAACAATGGATTTTTATTGGGTAGGCTTCATAGAAAGTGATCTTAGATAATCTTATAAAAACATTTTAAAAGTCACTTCATTTAGTTGCTAATCTTTTGTCTGCAATCCAGAAGAAGTTGTTTCTAACTTCTTGACAAACACAGAATTTTTTTTTTTCCCCCTAAAAGTCAGTCACTGACACTTCTGACTGTGTTCTGTTCCGGATCATATTCTTTACCCCATGGATTCCTACTCATATTAAGATTCTTCCAGGATGAAAAAAAAAAAAAAAAAAAAAAAAAAAAGCAGCATCTTAACTGATGTATTAGGACAAGTTTTCTACCCAGAAAGCAAGGGACCTAAAGCACAGGACCAGGCGTAGTGTGGGCAGATCTCATAGAAGCTCACACACATGGTTCACACAATGCACCGGATTGTCTAGTTCACAACATACTCTTGTAGCAGTCCTTAAGCCTCTGTTGAGTGCGTCTTGCCAAATCAGGCCGAATACTGCCAGGTTTTTTTAAAGGTGGATGCCTAGAGGTAAAATGTTTGCCAAAGAATAAACCCATAAAAATCCTTTTTATTTTGAAAGTGCAAATTGGGAGGGAAAGAACAGGAACTGCTCTTGCTTTGCACTCTTTCCAGATATTTAAGAAGGTTAAAACACTTCACAAGTAACATTCACTTCTGGACTTTATGCAGTGATTAATCTGAATTATGATATTCCTTCTCCAAATGCAAAATGCAAGGATACGAAAATCCTGATTCATAGGATGTCTTAGAAACAGGAGCCTACTGCTGAGAAGCAGAGTAAAAGTATCAGACAGACTCCCTATCAACATGAATCAAGTCTGTCATTTAAGAGCACATGCCAAAGGTTTATTTTACGTCCAAGTTGCTACCTTTAATTTTCAAGTGCACTCTGAAAAGGAAAATTCCAGTATGGTTTATCGTATTCCCTTTTTATACAAAATATTTCCAATTAGAGCTGGCTGGAAACAAGAGTTCCATTTCATGACTAGTTTCAAGGCTCTCATATTTGGATTCTTTCCCAGAGGGCTCTTGGATAACGAGCTTCTTTCTCCCCTCACCCCTCTCTCTCCCTCGGGCATGTCTGCACCCTGAAACGTGTCACAGGGAAAAGGTACTCAAGTCTGCGGAGAATGAAGCCAGCACACCTGGTCAGTTTGCTTCTCAATAAAGTCTAGTTGCAGAAAGGTTAACAAGCTTAGGAGTCTAGAATGGCTAGACTTCATCCAGACCTGAGGTCTGACTGGTCAGCTGAAATATCTGTAACTCACAACTCCCTGCAGTGCTTGCTTCTGAGCTGGTGCAAGGATAAGGACCTACCAGTGTAACTTGTCTCGCCCTCTCCTCTCTGTCCACTTTGGAATTGATCATGAACTCCATCCTGCAGTTGTGAAACTTTCTGAATGAAACTTGAAAGTCAGCTTTATCTCCTCAATGAGTTTCAGTCTCAAAGAAACAGCTATTTCTGATATGTAAAGCTGAATCAAAGAATTCCCCAAACTTGTGGAACAGTTCTGGGAGTGGAGAGACAGGTATTGCTCATACTTACTTATGTTAAAAGATGATGTATTTGGTATGTATTGGGGCGCTTTTACTTGATATGCATTTTTGGGTGGGTTTTCTTGGTGTGTTTTTTTGTTTTCCCCTCCTGTAAAATAGAGATCAAATTGTTCTGCTCACCTGAAGCCTGGACCTCCATGATGTATTGGTGTAAGTCTTGCCCTTGCTGGATGACTTCAAAGGTCATGTTGTTCATGGCCAGCTTCCGCTCAGTGTGACGCTGCAAACGCTGCTCAGCCAGAGTGAGGTCTTCGGTATTAAAATCATTCATTTGTCTCAGTAGATCTTCATTCCAGGCATCTAACTCTGCTGTAACCTTCATGGGCAGAAGACAGACACTATATTCACTCAAGATCAATGAAAAAATCTTACTCTCAAACTGTGTTTGGATCACGAAAGTACTTCACATTTCAGCTCTGATCCAGAAACCCCCAAACTACAGCCTCAGTACGCTCTAGATCCTGCCCAGTTAATGGTCACGCTTAACATCTGGCCTAGGTGAGGACGCATGAAAAGATTATTGATCCAACAAGAGATCTTCTTTTTCCCTTACACATTCCAAGGGGCACTGTAAGAGAAGACCCACTATAGTCACATGGATGATAATGTTTCTGAATAAATTCAAATTTAAATGAAGTAACGTTTACAGAATTGCAAAACAATTTGTAACACCTATGACCACATAATCCCAAAATGGCCTGAATGTTTCTAAAAACATTTTGCAACACACTGTATGTTACATATTACAGATGGAAATATTATTTATTCCATCTTCATAGATTTGAAATTATAAGATGCTTCCATTAAGCCCTAAAACAGGGATAACTAATACATTTTCAGAATTATTATTGATATAATGCACTGTGAACAGTATCTACCCATTGTTCACAGAAAATGCGTCATGAGACTAAATATTTTATTATGAATTTGTGAGTTAGCCTCCACAGCATTGATTGCAGTTGTACAATGAGTCCTATGCTGTGCTTTCAGGGACTTACAGTCTTTTATAAGGATCTTTCTGTTGTCTTCAGTGGACTTGGGAACAGGCCCTGTATAACTTTTTTCTCCTGTGGATCTGAAAGCTTTTACACTGGGGAATGAATATAAATAATTCACTTTTACAGATGGGGAAAGCACAGCACAGAAGCATCCTACTCTAGGCTAGGTGAATCACCAGTAGAATGATGAATAGTACCTGGCTCTAACCAAAGACCTGTATTACCTGCCAGTAACTCATGGGAACATGCAAAATCTTCTGTTGCTTTCTCTGCTTCCTGATTAGGACACGCAGTCTGATGATTGTAGCAGTCCATTTACTGTATCTTCTGTGTTTTACATTTTAGTCCACAAGTAGCCAACCAGTATCAAAGTCCTCCTCTGTTTTTGTCTGTTCAGTTAAAGCAAGATCTAGCCTCCACCCAAACAGCACAGCCTCACCTCAACCTAGATTCTGCTACTACAGACAAAAAAGAGGGAACGTGCTAGTGACAATGGATGAGGGAGGGGGGACAAGGGAAATGGGAATTAAATCACGCATATAGGCTAATACTGTGCAGAATACAATTTTTTTAAAGTATTTAAAAAGTATTAAATAAATGCCATAATTCTGATTCATAGGTCAATTCCTCACAGCTAGATTCAGGAGAGCTAAAACCAGGTATCTAAATTCACACCTGTGCATGTTATGATGTAGTGAAAAGTTCTCTGTTTCTCACTAAAAGTGCTCTTTAGTGCCTGTGTGCAGTGAGATGCTTAACTTCCTAAGTAGCCAAGATTCAAAAATTTCCATTCAGTCTTCCTTTCCAGAAAGCATACGTTCTATCAATGCAGGCACAGGAAGGCAACCTAAACAAACCGGCTCTCAGCCCTTCCCATATTAGCACGGATGGGAGTACACATTTTTTCATTAGAAGGGAAAACATAAGCAGTTTTTAGGCTCTTTTTTGAGAGAAGCAGAAAAGCAGATTTACTCAACCAAGAATCTGGGACCTCAGCTGCAGGGTGAAAGGCAGAGCGTGGGCATCCTGAGGGGCTTCTATTTTTCTTCAGCTTGTTCCATTGCCCATTCCACTCAATTACCTTTAAATAATAGCTATCTCCACAGTCTCTTTGGCCCCATTCCTGATTCCAGCAGCCTCTGATTCATCCACACGTTGTAGCTGGAGTCCCTGGACTGTGGAGGCTTATTGGCAGATTTAACAGTTATGGAGAAGTGGTCAAAGTAGATGCTGGAGAAGGGTTTTACTAGATACATTTACATTTAGAGACAGATCCTCAGCTAACAGTAATCAGAACTGAGGCAGTCTTGACTTTGTTTCAAACTACAAACAACAGAAAGAATTTAGAGTAAGTGCAGGTTCCTACAGTCATGACAATAACACTTAAAGTTCAAGGCAAAGCCTTTTCTGCTCTTTCTAATGGAAAGGCATGTGATATAAGTGAATCAGAAGAATTTTATTTTTTCTGAGCTATTAAAAATATTGTCTCAATTCATTGCACCGTCAGGCTGTTAGAACATAACTATTTTAAATTTTGCAAGGATTCACAAAGTACTTCCCAATTTTCTGTGAACATTCCCAGGCATGTGCACTCAGGAAGATGTCTAAAAGCATTTATAAGTGACAGTAATAGAAAAGACTAAAACAATCAAAGAATGCGTTACATTAGTTTGCTCTGACAGCCATGGTGCTACGATTGGGGGATTCTGATCAAAACAAAATCTCTCCATCCCATTTATGTCTATGGACATCATCTCCAGGACAGGAAAATGCAAATCTTTCGGAGGGTTGAACTGTGAGGGGAGTCACCAGTGGACATATGAAAGAATCAACAAATGTTCCTACAAGGACGCTGAGATCCAGCACTTCTACAGAACCGCCTGGGTAAGCCTCTCTGCTGTGGTGCTGTTTCTCTTAGCAACTTTTCCACTTGGCTATGGAAGGGACACTGAGCAGCATTGCTTTTAGTGTTAAAGCTACAATAATTTCCACTCGAGCATGGGGAAATGGCTGTTCCTGACTGTACCGCTTTTTGGCCCATAGGCCTAAGTGTCCAAGACAGGTCTGTAGCAGAGAGGCATCTACAAACACTCAAGAGAAGGATGCCTCCCAGGCAACCAGTGCTCCTCCTTCTCACGTTGGCAGCCGGCTTTCACCAGGCTCCCCACACAGGAGGGGCTGCACTTAAGTATCTACCTGTCCTATTAGCCACTGCCAGGCACTGAAGGGTTTATGCTTCATTATTCATGCTCCCCAGTTTAAATCAGTGGTTGCCATTAAAGAGGAAAGGACAGTACAGGCAGTCAGGACACGAGCTGATGGTGCTCCATGCCGCATTGCCAGGACCGGGAATGGGGGCTAAGACTGCACCTGAGTGGCTCTGGACAGTCAGACAGGTCCATCGGGGCTTGTTAGCCCGGTGCCAGCTCCGCCAAGGCCAGGAGCACAGCCACCGATGGAGGGGAGAAGGAAGGAAGGAGGGAAGTTGCCTCCGAGTGGGGGCTGATGAAGGAGTGATAATCATCCGATGTGCTGGGTTAGGGGAAGAGAAGAAGGAGTCAGGCACAGCGAGAGGTGGAACATCACCAAATTTCTGAGGCGAAGCGTGTACAGGAAGGTTGGGTACATTTGTCTGAGTAACTGAGACAAACAGATGGCTAGAAGGGAATCTAAAGCACACGAAGGCAAAGAAGCAATAGCAGAGCTGTGATAACAACCCAGGTTTCCTGAATCCCAATCTGGTGCCCTATCCCAGAGACCATGCTGCTTTGCATATCTCATTAAGACATTTCCTTTTCTGTCTGTACAGCCAATGCCTCAAAATCCCAACAGTTTCTGTACTTCAAACTGGACCATTTGGAAATGGTCCCAGAGTCTGAATTTGAGTCCCTAACTGGGGACCCTATACTTGGGTATAGGGAAAATGATTTTTCTTTTTTCAGGAAGAGGTGGTAATTAGGCAGCTCTGTTAACTACAGGTGTGTATTTTTCAAATCCTTTCAAGTCCTTAAAAGGACCTTGGATGCTTTCATAGATTGGGTCAGGCATTGACGTGTATGGTGAAACTTGGACTGCATCAGACAAAAGTGTCCTGTCTCCTAAGCTGTGGCAAGAGCCAATTGCACCAGGCCTGTGACAGGAACTGTCTCATAAATGATGCTCACTTGGCCATGAACTTGTTTAATTCCCTTTTGACCCGAAAGAATGGCTGATTAGAGTTTATTCGGTTCATCTGCTAGATTTTTGGTGGGAAGAACTGACAGCACTTCTTATGTTTATTCACTTTACTTCCCAGTGTTTGTGATTCTAAATAGACCTTAGCATCCCTCACATGCCCTGAAACAAGCGAAGCCCTGCCAGAAGGGAAGCCCCGAGCTCTGCTCTGTTCTGCTGTGGCATGAAAGAGAAACTGTACCGAAGCAGAAGGGCCATGAGAGCAGCAACAGTGGCAGCGCACAGGTCTGCATTAGCAAAAGCAGCAGACATCCCCAGGTGCCCACACTGTTCCAGGGAAGCTTGCACACATGCGTTGTTGTCAGCCACAGTCCAGCTGACTGCTTGGAAGGAGCCACACTCCTTCCTTGCAGGTCACATAAGGTTGGTGGCCAAGAAACAGCTCCATGTTACTAAAGGAAGGTCAAGTGACCCCAGAGTACTAATGAGAGAGAAAGACATGACAAAGCTATTGATTGACAATGAGCCTAGAAAGCACATTTCTTCATTCTTCACCTGAAACAGATACTCCTGCAGCCATGATAACGGGAGGAGAACTAATGCTGGTAGTGAACTCAATCTAGAATTAAATGAGCTACCTGAGATATCCTTACCAGAGCAGCAGAGGAAGCACAAGAGTTCACTTCAGCATGTGAGAAAATACCGGGTTTGTGCTGAGCTCCATGCTACTATCGCAAGGCTCTAATAGATATACAGACTATGTCAGCCAGGTCTGTGTTTCATGCAGACACAGCGACCACAGTCTAGACCACATACTCTTTAGGCAGGAATCCTAAAGCAGTGACTTAATATACCCAAATTCCCACTGCTGCAATACTGCTGCATTTGCTGCTTCCTAGATTTATCATGTTGCATCACCAGCAGATAACATGACTGAAGGGAGAGAGACATGTTCATCTTCAATCCTGGAGAAAGAGGAGAGGTATAGAGAAAAGGTACGCAAGTGAACAGTAGTAACAACAACAGTAGCAGCCCAGCCATCTCCTGCCTACGTTGCAGTCTGTTTGTGAATTAGGCCAGAGAGCCTACCTGAGCTGCAGCAGCTGCTGTGCAGGCAATTGTACCTCTACAATAATTTCATATCTAAATCCCAAGTATCTTTTTTTCTGATGCTGCTGCTGAGATCTTCTACAAAATGGTGCTGCTGAGCCTTGAATGCTGCTTGCTTGGCCTAAACTCAGTGTTTGACACCTAAAGTTGTCGTGTTTAACGCCAACCAGAAAATTTTGTTTGCCAATTGAAGGAGGTGGAGAGGGGAAATGAGGAATCAAGCAAAAGAAAATAAATGTTATACAGTGAATGAATCACATAGAAGCTGATATTTTGAAGTATGGGCTGAGGAAGGGCATATGAGGAGGAGGGAAAGAAAGTTCTATCTTGGGAGCAGAAGCTATCAACACAAAGAGAGTAGGCTCGTGAGAGGGATCTGAAAAAGAGTAAAGACGCTTGGGAAGAACAAGCAAATGTAGGAGGCAGGTTGCAAGAGAAATGGTGGTGCAAGTAGGAGGAGGAGCAAAGGTGAGAAGAGTGGGTAGAGCATGGAGATGAGGCAGGACAGGAAGAACAGTCACACAGGCACAGGGCACATCTGTGCAGAGCTCAGAATCAAGAAAAGGGAATATCTACCTCATTTCAAGGAAAAAAAAAAAAAAAGGTGGGAGCCATACATCTGGGATGAACAGAGAGTGAGGGTGGATGAGATGAGAGGTCAGATGTGATCCAGGGAGGAATCAAAAAAGGTAATTCTGACTCCTGTATGCTGAAGGAGTCTCTGCAATTCCAGAAAGAAAGGAGTTATGATGGAGTAGGGGAGACCAGATCTCTGAGGCACATACTAGAGACTGGGCACCAGGGATGCCACGGGCGACAGCACTCGACTCTGCTTCAGCATTCAGAGCAGACTGGAAGAGCAGAGGACTGGACGTGAGAGTATAAGTGGATCTACGAGTAGACTAATACTGGAGGTATGTGGTAGAGGAGATGTAGGCAGGAAGGGGTGAATGAAACTGTCACTTCTACAATTCATGTAAGCAGAAAGTTTGCTGTTGCTCCTTCTCAGGCCTCAGTTTGGGCTGATGCTGTGCAGTATGACAATACTGTCACCCATTTTTTTGACAACAGAGACGCCACACTGGCTTAGTGGGGACCTGGGCCACTGAAGTGTGAAAAGGCTGTCACAGCGATGATTCTGCTCCAGTGCTGTTGGCTCCCGAATCCCAAAAATATCAAGAGAAACAATGGAATTCAGCTCCAAAAGACACGACAGTTTAGTGCCTGCCTTTCCTTAAAATGAAGTGATGTGCAGTTTGAAAACTAGGTACATATGGGAAAGAAAAAGAAAAGCTCATTACGCATGAGACAATATAGGATTCCAGCTTATGAACCTGATATTTTTCTTACCATTCCCTTTCTTTCAAATGTATCTCAAGATCTCTGTAACTCTTATTTCTAATAAAGAAGCTCACATCTGAGTGTCAGCTACAAGTCAAAGAGGGTCTATAAAACATCTTGTACCTTCAAGCAGGCAGCTAATTCGCTTGAGTCTGCTAATGTTATAAACCTGGAATGGGAAACTCACTTGAGTGGTAAATAACAGCGAAGTAAACTACTGTCTGAAAGCTGGCTCCTGTTCCCTTCTAAACTCATGCTCAGGGATGGATGCAAACAGCCAGAAGAGTCAGCAAGTGAAACCAAGGCTGAAAAAATTAATTAGCGAGTGAAATGGAGCCAAAAAGACTGAATGGTGGAAAATTAGATATCCAGCAGGTGAAGATTTTAGCGATCACAGGACTTTTAAAAAGATAACAAACAGCACACAAGATCAAATTTATATTGTACAGAGGAAAACCCCCTAATCCCTTCCAGGACTAGATCTTGTCCTAGGAACCATGTTGCTCTAAGACTACAGCGGATAGGCTCTGTCTGGCATTGCACAGATCCGTGTGCACTGCAGGAAACAAAACAACACACACAAGGGGAAGGAGCTGGGCAGCTCTGGGAAAGGGAGAGGGAAGTTTCTCTGGAAGTAACCAACAACTGTTGGCAAACAGGTATCGGCTGAGATCATTCCTGTTCTCAGTCACAGAGTTTCATAGAGGCCTACCCGTGAATTTGATCGTCTCTCTACAAAAGATACAAAGAAAAAATACGCGGAAAGACTCTGGATGGCAGTAATTTTGTTAGGGGTTGCAACTCAGTGCATTTTACCATTCATTTCTTATGCTGTATATTATCATTCCTTCAAATAATGGTTAATAAGCCTTTAAATGACTATTTCTGAAGTGAGGGACAAAGTATACTTGACAGATTTTACTGAGGATATAACTTTGGGACAAGACTGTGCTTCATATGGATAATGTGCTCAGCGTGGTGCCAGCACTGCCTCTAATGTCTGCCAACTATTGTCCCTTGAGTCTTACACCCTATTTCCTCGTAGTGGATCAGCTACCCCATTCATATTGCATGAAATCTCCTGAGTTACTTGGTTGGCTGCACAAACTCAGTTGAAGTCGGTATCATATAGAAAGACCAACCATATAATCCTAATGATCCCATCTTGTCTTGAAATGCTCAGTGACTTGGTAGAGGAATAAAACATATCAGGCATCAAAGTTAGACACGTTTCCTAAGTAAAGAATGGGTTGTCACTTTATGGTTTTAAAACCTAAGGCAGAATAACCTCCCATCGGGATAGCTAGGCTCTCTCGTGTTTCTGTTATGTCTGTTTCCAGGTGTTGTCATAGTTTGGATTTCACAATTTACCCCAAGAACCCAGAGTGTAAATACCAGGCAATATAATGAGATTAAGGCAAGAAAGAACAGGCAGCACACGCTGTGTGCCTGTGGGTTCGTATCCAAACTCGTATCTGCCAAACCTGCCTTGACTCAAGTACAACACAAAAGCTGCCTCTGCGGCTTAGAAGTCCTTAGAAGTCCTAAATGAATGCAGCTGGTCTGGCCTGCCAAAGAAACAGGCAGGTGGCTTCTCTTTACGTGAAATACTTTTCCTGAAGACAAAATGCAACAATAGTTGGCAAATTTCACTGAAGTACAAGAAAAGCTCCAATGATGCCTAAATAGATGGAAGTAAGTGTTGCTCGTGCAGTAGTCATTAATTCTGAAGTTTGTCTGGACTCCAAACCTCTGTCAAGAAGAGAAGATTATCGAAAAACTCAAAAACCAGGAGGGCTACAAAGCAGACAGGTACAGTGCAAGTTTAGGAAGGAGTGCCAAAGGAAAGGGTTATGTGATCTATGGCATGGATTTCAGTATCTGGGGAGAACAGTAAAAGCAGGAAAGTTTCCAAAGAACAAATGACAGTCAGACACTTTCTAAATAAAACTAAAGGCCAATCGCTCAATTGCCATTTGTGAGTTTGAAAAATTCCTAATACTTTCCGTTTGCATTATTAACTAGAAAGGAGAGAGAGAGAGGGTAGTAGGGAAAATTAATAGAATCAAAAATTTTTGGTGCCAAAACTGGATGGAAAGAGACAACACAAGATGTAACTGTTCTCTGAGACTGAGCTCTAACGCGCAGCCTTCCCTATAGCTGTCGGCAGCCGATGGGCTCCCACAGCAGCATCCCTCCGGCTTCCACTAGAGAGATGCAAGTTTTTCCTCTCACCAGAGTTCCCAGGGAAGGGTCCTCACCACAAGGGGATTCCCTGGAGCACAAGAACCCAAGAACCAAGGGTGAGAACACAGACCTGAGGGGGAAAAATGGGAAACTCAATGCTTGACAAGACAGAAGCAGCAAAGAGGACAAAGGCGTTCAACTCTGGGAGGCGGAGGGCCCACTTTTGGCAGGCGGTTTGTGCAAGTGCAGGAAGGAGAGAGATTAACACGGCTGCAGCAGGCAGAGGGGTTTCGTCAGGGATGTGTTCAATATGGCACCGCTCTTTGGACAGATGGAAGGGGGCTTATCTAGGCTAGAAAAGGAGAAATTCATTTGACAATCATACTGGTACACATTATTTCACTGTTCTTAATCTATGCAGGATCTAGGCTGTTATGGAAAATTAAAACCTAAATACATTTCCAGTCATAGCTCAAGCTACTTGTCTTTAGTAGAAAAAATACTTAATTTCCTGGTTTAAATTTCATCATCTTTTTCCCTTAAAAGCTTGGAATAGTCAACCGTCAGAAATACTACTTGGTTTTTAATTATGGTGATGAAAAAAATCTTTTTGCTTCTCAACAATAGCATGAGATAATTTTGTTAATTTTGATAACAGTTTCCTACTGACTTAGAATCTTTATTATACGGCTGAGGCAACTGACTGCAATCTACTTTCTAAGGATCATTATTGTGTCATTTTGAGCCAATTCAGCTGTTGTTTGAAATGCATAGCATACATGTGTCATTTAATATTTTATTTCAAATTGCCTTTCTTTTTATTATCCATCAAACTGTTTTTCTTGGTTTAGCACTAAATGTACTTACAAAATTTAAGATACTGACTTGGATATCTTTTGTGTTCAGATATTTTGTGTGTTCAGTTATAAATTGTCATAATTATTCTAAAATAAAAAATATTTTTCAGAAAGAGAGAGTTTTCTAAACAAAATCATCTGCCCATAGACTCCCTATGAAACATGTTCTCAGATTTCCTTGTAATATTCATCTTGCAGAGGGAATTCAGATGTTCTTATGACAAAAAAATACCAAATCTACAGTGACAACTAAGTGGTGATTTTCTTTAAAATCCTTTCTAGCTAATCTGATTTTAGAAGACTCTGAAGCACATTTCCAATTTTAAATATCTTACTGTATCCCAGCCACTCCATATATATCTGTGAATACACAGAAGTAGGATTCATGCACAAACAAAACAGAGGGATCCTCATAGTATTCCCATCTCTGGCACCACATATGGAGGGGACTAGGATAAGTCACATCATCTCCTGATGCCTCGGTTGCCCCATCAGTAAAGCAATCCATGGTGGTAATGGCCTTTGAGATCTTTTATTGAAAGACTATGTACAAAGAAAAAGAATTTGAAAATAGTAAATTTCTGATTTTTGTTTTATTAGATCTTTACTTAAATCAGCGTAATTCTAGGTTCAGACCTAGAATTTGCAGTGAAACGGGCTGAGATCGTAACGAATGACTCACATGGGTTCACCAGACACTGCCTACAGACACATTTGGGTGTTCCAGAAGCACATACTGTTTTTCATTTTTTTTGCTTCATTTTTGAAAACATAGGTGCCATTTATAGGTATGTACAAGTATATGCATTCACACCCCATTTATATCTGTAGAATGAAAGTCTTATTCAACATTTGCCACACCATTGTATCAAAATATCTTCTATTTAAATATAGGAGATACTACAGTTACTGCAGGCTCCTGAATTTTGAATGTAGCATTCTTAAGACAAAGTATGTTATCTGACATGAAATACATACATTTATACTTACACACACATACTCACAAAGCATAGAGTCTCTCAATATCAAGGAGGCTGTATATAACTGGTAAGTAAAATGAAACTATTCTAATTTACATAAATAACAAGCACTGTAGAACTGACTTCAGTACAATACTTAACTATGCAGTCACAACAGGAAAGCTCAGATACTCCTCACTGATTTCTGTCTCTCTGGCATCCAATTATAGATTAAGACACCTAAAAACCTCCGTTTGCAGCCTTTTATTCCGCTATAATTCATCATGACATGTCTTAAAATAAACACTTACAAAGTATAACACAGCATTCTAAGGCTCCCATTAATTACCAGTACCCACATTGAAACTACCTATAGATTTACAAACAATACTTTCAGGAATATATAATCATAAAACACTTAAAGGTGGTCCATGAACTGAACAAGCATCAGTGGGATACAGTAGGAGGAACACATCCCAGAAGGGACATAAGCGCTGACACATGGCTTTCATGGATTTTGTGCACAACTTAATTTACATGTTGTTCTTTTTGCAACATGTCCTATCAGAATTACAGCAAGTAATTAATGAGATTGGCTGGAGTCTCGTCAAAGTTTCTCTGTCCAAGAATACCTCAATTATTAATGTTTTGATGAGTTTTCAATCCAGTGCTTTTGATTTCAAAACAGAAGTACAAAACAGAACTGAAAGACCTTTTTTGCATGAGGACATAAAAATATACTTTAACTTTTCCCTCTTTTATTTTTCCTTTTCTTTTTAAATAAACCCACTGTGACGCTTAAAAAAGCCCATCTTTTAAATACCCTTTCCTTTCATGCATAATGTGTTTTTTTACTCGGTGGTTTAAAGCCAAGCATGTATCTGTTTGCACGCATCTATGTTTGTATCTGAAGAGACAAACCTCACTAATAAGTGATACAGAACTTTCAAATCCCTGAGTGAGTAGTGTCAACAAAGAGTTATAACAGGAGCATCCTATAAAGCTTCTCTGCAAAGCAGGCAGATTCTCAGCACAGTCAGTTAAGCAGACACGAATCTATTTCAGTGCATTCTAGCAGTATATCCTAAGGCATATTTTTAGCTTCGACATGCTGAATTTAAAACCTAGTTGTAACTCTCTTCCTCACTGGACAGCTGAGCACAACCAAACAGCTCCAGGTGTATCCTAACAGAGCATGTTTACATATACTCCCCCTCCCACAGCTCTACCTTTCTCAGGTCATGTAGCCAGCTCTTACCTCAATGGTGTACTGTTCAAAAATCCGGAGCTGAAGGAAAATGTCTAGCTTAATCTTCCTCTCATGGAAGAGCTCTTCCATCTGTACCTGGGCCTCGTCGAGCTGCTGAAGGACAGATTCAATGTGGCTGATGGAGCTATTGTGTGGAGTCTTATTGTTGGAAACGGCGGAGTCCCTGTAGCAAGGCAGAGAGTATGGTTAAAGCTGAGCTTTAAGGCAGGCAAAAGAGCAAGAACTACACATCTGTGATTCTGCGTGCTGCTGAGAAGCAAACCCAAGCACAAAGGGCTGAGGGAAGGTGTATGCAACACTCATCTCTTCTACTCGCTGAAATCCTGCGGCTCCTGAGCTCGGCACAAAGTTTGAACAAGGGGATCGTCCTTTCTGGTGTTGTGACACTGCGACCATACACACTTGGGAGGGGGAGGGAGGAGAATGACACATCTTTCTCAATGGCTTTCTTGAGGAGACTGTCTGGCAGTCCCCTTTAATCCTACAGAGTGACCTGCTCCAGCCTGCACTCACACCAAGCTCAGAGATGCTATTTAGCCACCTGAACCTTTACAAGTCAATTTTGTGCATTTGATTTATTACTTACAGACTAACTGAATCACAATTACTAGCATTTTAGACCAAGGGGTAGGGATGCCTTGATTTCCTCTGGATTACATAGTACAGCAATAGATGCAGAATACAGTGCAAAAAACTCCACTGAAGGAAAACACCTTCAAACACTGTAAGACAGACTCTGACTCGTCTTTTCACTAGGGTAAGCGAAATGAAATATGCCTGTGCCAGGTCAGATACTGCTCCATCTACACCTTCCTTATGCAGGCAGCAGAAGGGAGCTAGCCCTTTAACTGGTGGGCTAGGATGAAGGGGAAGTTTGCTGTACCTGAAAGAAGTCTTAGCATGAACGTAGGACAGTCCTGACAGTTTCTTTTCTATTTGTGCTCTCACATATATTACTAGGCTCACCTACAGTCTATTACATCTTCAGTAAATTTTTTTCAGTGAGTGTTTTATGGATAAAGAGCCTTTGCAGACACAAAGAGCTGAAATTTATCCTCGAATGTGCCACAAAACATCCCCCAACTTCAACAAGAACCAGAAAGGAAACTCTGAAGCCACAACTCAATCTTGGCTTTGGTACTTCAGCTAAAACAAAATTTAGATGCAATGGTTTTATCCGTCCATCCTGCTCAAAGGCGTGTGATAGCAGCTGTGTTATTTGGCATACTTAAACCAAGCCAGCTGAAACCCCTGTCACATACACTGTTGGAAAGACCTGTGCGCTGGTCGGACAACAGGATGAAGTGGGTAAGCCAGCAGGTCTTACCATCAATATTTCCTATCAGTCTCCATTTCTGCCTTGGAGAAGGTGGGGGGGACAATTACAAATCCAACAGCACATACCGGACTATTGGTGCACCAACAGGCTCCCACGGGTGCACCAAACTGGCTGACAATATTGGAAGACAAGTGAAATGTCAGGTAATGCTGCCAGGTCACCACATTGTCCCACAGGGACCACATGCGGCTGGGAGCCGTTCTTCTGGCCAGCTAACCCAGGCTGCTGAGTAGAGGCGCCCGTGGAGTCTCCCCACTCTGGAAGAGTGCTAGTGTGTTCCCAATTTTTAGGTTTTTATTTCCCTTTTCCGGGTTCAATTTTCCCTCCATAAACCTCTAGCAAAGCATTCATACTTTTCTACAGAACTTGACTGAAATACTTGTGCTTTGCTCTTTGCAAATTGTCATCACGTAGCGTCAGATCAAAACAACGTACAGTCAACTTAAACGTTAATTGAACACTGTCAGTGAGCATAATTGAGAAAAAAAAAAAAAAGTATAATCTTTCACAGATACCTTAAATTGAAACTAGGCACTGACACACAGAGTCATTTTAGGTAAGTTTAAAACACACCTTTGAGGTTCTAAGGCAACAAAACACTCATGTTATTCTGTTTTCATTATGTGTCTTGAAGGAACAGAACAAGCATTTAACTGAAAACCTGAAGCCTAAGAATAAAATTAAAAATACCGAATACTATTAACTGCATAATAGTTTGCTCTTTGGATGCGTTTCATCTCTTTTTCCTCAAATGCTTCATGTTTGATACACTGGACTTCAGATGCTCCAGCATTATTCTGACACAAGTACTACCAACTTCCCTTGCTTATAAGGGAATATTACACCAATATTACTCCTCCAGGTGATACGGTTTCTGCCCCACACTGTCAGTCTTGTGTTTTCACCTTCTTGGTGACCACAAGGTCTCTCTCTGCCCCCACATTAGAGCTGTACAGAGGAAGGATGAATGAGGATAACAAGGTGAGATTTTGAAACTACAGCTTAATCTGAGGCCACATTCAATCAAATTCTCTTTCCTTCAGTCAGCACCTGTCTTCTATAAAAGGACATGAAATATCTCTTCATTCAAATGCAGGATTATTACTATTCATATATTATCTAAATGACTCAATGAATTATTCAAGACTGGTGTTGAATAATCTCTCACGGGATCCAAGACACAGTTGGTTTTAGAAATTCTTTTTCATTAAACATTTCACTCTTCAAATCAAGCCACACTTGCATTTCAGTGGCTGATGCAATACAAAAATTTAAGTGTAATGATCTGGTATTTTTTCACAGTCTCCTCAGACAAAGCTTTGACAAACCCTGTGTAGTCTGGTTTGAGAAAGATATCCTTCAGAAAAAGAAATTTCTGAGAGTGGATGCTTCCACCATGAGATTTCTTGCTCTGTCTGGTGATGAGAAATTCTGGGAAAGAATTCATAAAAGATCCTTACTAGTCTCTGAAAGGTTACGAATTAGAGTTATGACATGTAGGGAAATTATTGGAAAAAAATACAAAATAAACTTTAGGGAACATAAAGTTGGGCTTAGTGCATTGCTGTTGAGTTTGTTCAGAATGAACGCTGTGCTCCTGAAATCATTTTCAGTGCTTTAACTGGGAGAAAGTTTAGTGAAACATACCCATTATCAAAAGCTCATATGCTGAACTACTGTAAAGAAGGCAAGATACATAACTCTTCACTGTCTTTTTTTTGCCCCTAACATTCCTGTTCTTTCACATCTCACTGGAGCCAGTCATGGTTTTGCCTTTCACAGATGCGCAGAAATATTGTCCCCAGCAGCACTCCTAGAAATGCAGTTCAAAAGATCTGCTTCGTGTTGACTGCTGAGAACGATGATCCCCTCAGTAAAACACTGATAAGGAAGAGTGAAAAAAGTTTTTCCAATGCCAACCGTGACAGGTACAGTGTTGCTAGCCACGCCCGCTTTATTCCTAATAGGTATGGTCTCCTGATGCAGTCACTGAAGGCCCTGAAGACCTTCTATGAAGAGCAGTCCCAGGCAATGTATGTAACTAGTTCAGGCAGCTGAACTCTTCCCAAGCTATCTGGAGGAGACACAGAGTGCTATTACACAAATGATCTTCTCTAAACCAGTATCTGCTCTCTCAGAGATACGGACAAGAAACATAAAATTTTTCAAAGCTCCGTTAATTTTATTGGTTTTAACCTGTGCTATGACATGCTTGATAAGAACAGTGTATTTAATTCTCTTCATTGTTGTAGCATTTGCAATCTTCAGCTAATCTTCACGGCAGGTACAAGGTGATCCACACTGTGAAATGCAATGCTGTGTTAAGGAAAGATTGCAGCAATTCTAATTTTTCCTGCTTTCCTTTATCTGTGTGTTCTTTACTTTCGCCAGCAGCCACAAAAGCTGTTAGAGTGAGCACACACAGAGGTGGTTTCATGTTTTCCTTACACAGTTCTGTTTCACTTTCTGAAAGAGTCCAGGATCGCATTACAGGCATTGCAGTTAGTCAGAGTGCTCAAAATCAACACTTGAATCAGAGATCGTCTTGACAGCTCAGCTCTGCAAATCTTTGCGTGTGTTCAGGGCTTCTGTCCTTCAGACAGCTGTTCTCTCTGTGTTTGGTCTTAACTTTATCAGAAGCAGGGGATCACTTTGCACAAATATGCTCACCCTGTTCCACCTTGCTCACTGCCCAGAACACAAGCCAGACCCCCAAAACAACATTTCTTTGTTAAATAGAGCTGCCACAAAACCTGTCTTGGCATTTCACAAATGTTTAGGCATGACCCCAATTCCAAAAGACGTCTCAAACCTGAGGCCACCCTTACTTTTCAGACTGAAACTAAGAATTGTCAAAGTTTATATTAAAAAAAGCTAAAGTCCCACACGCCATCTCCCAGTTGCCCTCTTCCCCTGCATGACCTTGTAGCTACTACACCAGCCTTTTACCAGTAACTGCTCTTCATACTGATGCTCCCCTGACTTCTCAGCTCCAAATATTGCCCTGGCCACTCTCCAACTTCACGTGCCGCTTTCCTACTGACTCAGGTGCAGGCCAAAAGCCTTTAGGCCAATCCCACACTCAGCACCAGGACTCCTTCAACACAGACACTTTCTGCAACCCCACAAACCACCCCACACTCCACCTGATGGATTTATACAGGATCCCTTTCAGGCTCTTCTCCACAGGTGTTCACGCTGAAATGATGTTATGCCAACAGGTGGGATGAACGACAAAAATCTTTAGTCCAGAATCTTACTGCCATTTTTGTGATCTCACAGAAATGCCCGAAACTTTGCAAAAAGTTTCTTTGCATAAAGGGAAATTACCATGCAGACCTTTGACTGACTTATTATGGCTGGCCATACGTTCTTATCTAAAATCCGCTCCTTCTGGCAGCTCACTTACCAAACACAGCATGTTCCCTTCCTACTTACCTCATCAGCAAAAATGAATGGATGGATGCAGCCTAGCTGTGTTTACTCCTGATCCTTCCTTTCCAGCTGTGATCTCGGCAAGCAATACCACAGCTCAGGTCCCTCGCTCTCCCCCTGTGATGCAGGCAAGCCGCGTACAGCAAGACTAGGAATGTACGCGGGCTCTCCTGTGTGGCTGCCTAGGGCTGAATGACAATCAAAACCTAGAGAAGGCCTTTCGAATCTCTCTCTTTTTTTTTTTTTTCCCCCCCCAGACCCAGCAGAGAAGACTCTGCATCCAGGGTGATAGGAAAAAGTATAGAGGAAAGCTCAGTATATGGCTGTAGTAGACGGCTCAGGGACTCCAGGAGGGCTCTTAAGGGCAGAGATCCACCAGGGCCCTTCATTATCTGCTCTGCTCTAGAGCACCTTAGGCTTTTCCTGTCGTGGCTCATGGTTTTCTGCACTTCTCATGTGAGAACTGAAGGCATCAGATTAGGAAAGCTCAGGGCGAGGAGGATGACATAACTCTCTGGGACAGTTTCTGGTAAAATGCATAAGACCTGGCAGATTTGCATATTATATACGTATACAGAACGTACACACTATGTACAGGTAGATAAGGGCAATCTGTAACAATACAAAGATCTAAAGAATAAGTGATGTATTGGACTTGGTTTTGAGCTCAGTGACATCACTAAAAGGCAGGAAAACTCCACTGCTGTCAACAAAGTTAAAGCGACAGAAAGCCACTGTAAATAAGAACAAATGAGAGAGATCTCACAGCTGTAAGTTTTGTGTAAGCTTACTCTGCAAACATTCCTTCTACTACATTTACAGACTGCAAAAGCAAAAAACCCCCAACTTCTTGGAGCCAGTCTCTTCGTGTATTTTAAATCAGGTAAAATGAGCTGGTTTAATTCATAATGCAAGTAGAACTGGCAGTATAAGACTCTCTTTGACAGTATGAATAAACCCCACACAGACAAAGATAAATAGAAGGGTGCTGCATGCAAAATGAGAGAGTGAAGATTGTTAGACACGTGTATATTTTATTAAGAGGAATACACTTCTCCTACATCAGGACTAACCATATAAATCACAAGTCCTCAGCCCACAACCATTTAAAAATCTTCTATAAATACCAACTAAAAATATGCACCTGAAACACATTTGTTTCAATTCACTTCACTGTGCCTATAAATAATCTCTCTGTCAAACAGGAACCCATGCTGATCCACAGAGTACTCTAATCAGTCCACACAAATCATTCCTTGCAATTTCAATAAAATACTCAAAGAATTTGAAGAATCATAAATAAGCAAAGAATTAATAAACTCTCCCAATTAATCCTAACTTACAGTTCTCTATTTATGCACACCTAAATCACAGCATACATCAGATTTCTCAACACCTGTCCTCCAGGTGGATGCTTACCTGAGCTGTTGGATTAGATCTTCCCCTTCTTTAATAACATTGAGGGTAGCATCCAAGGTGGCTGTTTGCTGCTGCTGAAACTGCTTGATAAGCTCCTGAACCGCATCCACAGAGTCAGCACAGACATCCTCTAAGAGCTCCTTCTGCAGATCTTCCATCCATGTCCACAGCTGGGAAGGAGGGGAGGGAAATATAAATCAGAGAGGGATTGAGATTTAACCCTTTTGCTCTCTAATTCCAGATCAGTAAGCATTAACTAGGGCTGCATGTTTCACATAAAAGCTGACCTAAAGTTTCTAAAAACAAAAAGATACATTGGTTATGGATTCTGGTTAATGCAATTCCATTTTAAGCAGCAAAGTAAAATAAATATAATATCAGGTAATTTTTTCCAAAATTAATTTGCATTTCCGTTTATTATATGACAATAACTAATTATATTATTCTGATTAACTCTTTACACAAGTAACAAATTACAATGCCCTACGGCTGTGATAACCTAACCCTTTCAGGAGCTGTGTGCTATCAGCTGCTATTAATTTCACATACAGCTGAAGCCCATTGCAGAACAGACGTAAAATCTTTGGTATGTATGTATGTATGTATGCATGGTACAGGCTGAAGTCTAGCTGTGCCTGCTCAGCTATGCCTTCCCAGGC
Organism: Phoenicopterus ruber ruber; assembly: GCA_009819775.1. NCBI lineage: Eukaryota > Metazoa > Chordata > Aves > Phoenicopteriformes > Phoenicopteridae > Phoenicopterus > Phoenicopterus ruber. Next base: position 32,276,539 of record CM020220.1, on the reverse strand, counting down.
AGAGGGTTTTGTGAAGGGTTTGGGGTTTTTTTTGGTTTTGGTTTTTTTTGTGGGTTTCCACCACTTACCTCCCTCCTCAAAGTGCACCTCAGACTCTGCTTTTTAACTTTGGGAAAATGCAAACGTATGAGACAGCAATATCACCAATCAATCCCATGCAGATCCATTAATTTTAAATAGTCTTGACTACCAATTTCAAAACAACAACAACAACAAATCATTTGAGTAAGTGCTTAGATGAGAATTTCCAGCCAGCTGTTCATCAGAGATCTGGACAGTGGCAGGCAAGCCCCAGCAGCCTCTCGTTGGCTGTAAAGGCTTAAAGCGAACAGAGGTTTCCCCTTTAAGCTTGCTCTGAAAAGTGAGTGTAAAATTGCACCAACTGAGCTGGCAGTCTGCCAGCAAATCCTAATGACTCCACCAGAGAGACTATTTTCTGTGCCATGCCTGCCCCATTAACCCACATTCTGCTGGTATATTCTGCAAGGTAGCAGAGAAGTACAGGAGCGGGAAACAACACGTTGTACCCGTGCACGGGAAAATGCCAAAGGACGCGGTGCTGGCGGCAGCAGGGCTGCACTTCTGCCTACCGTTCCAGGGAGCTGCAAAGCAGTTTGTCTCAAAGGGAGCTAGAGGTACACATGAAGCAGATGGCAGACGTTCTGTGGGGGTGGCAAAAGAGCTGGTAAAAACGTTCCTGTTCAAAATGAGGCGCGCTGGATCCCCATCCTACAGGATTTCTTCTGAGATTGCGAATTCTGCGTGTCCACGTAAAATGAGAGGAGGAGAGGGACGTCTTAAGTGCCAGCTGGCAAGGCTTCTCCCAATTAGGGTCCAAACCTAAGGCCGGTCATCAAATGTTACACTATACGCATGCTACTGACTTCAAGGATATCACCCTGATCTAAACCAAAATAATCAAAATCAGAACCTGTCCCAGCACTGCTCGTGTTATCAGAAAAGGGAGAGCCAGCTCCCTGTGCTCTGTCCCCGCCTCTGCTGCTGACTCCTTGCTTGACAGACTTACAAAAACAAGTTTTAAAACATATGCTTAATTTCAAGGCTTTGCAGTTAGATTTTTCAGAGTCAGCTTTGAATATTTTGGGTAAACGCCTCTGTTTATTCATAAATAGTATAATCATAATGGCCTACCCTACTACTGGCCTAAAATGGAATGTCTTTGCTCTAGTTACTTACATATTTTCACATTCTCAGGAGAAAGGCATGCTATAAAAAGGCAACTATTAATAAAAGAAACAAATATAATTAAGTAGTCAGGCTTGTGAAATAAATGAAAGAATGGAAACATATTTAAAGAACCAAATAGAGAGCTTTTTTGTTTGTGGCCTGAGGTCCAGGTGCTGAACTTTGGGAAGCCACCATAAAGGAAAATGCATTAATGCCTTTATATACAAATTACATTCAGAATCTTCCTGGTTCACTCAAACACTTCCTCCCCACTCAAACAGTGGGGACAGCTGGGCTATAACAGGCAAGGACCAGGTTGTTCGGGAGTATTACTTGCTCTTCTTATCAGATGTTCAAGTAATAGAGCGCTTAGTAAATACAGAAGAGAAAAATGGCCATGCATATAAATCATCCTTCTGTCGTGAGTTAAGAAAACCAGTAGTTTTTTAATTTCTTTCTGTTTTTCATCATATTTCATTTTTCCACATAAGATAACAAAAAAAGCTCAGGGAATTTCCTTTACAAAAATGGAAGTAAAATCGAGAAATTTCTTCATTGTTAGGAATCTTCTGTTTTCTTGAAATTATCATGTTAGAAAGGGCAGAGGAGAAAGTTTCTGATCCCCCACTGCAACTTCAGACGAAAACCCCGTTTTCAAAAGTGTCTCCAGAACCCAACTTTCAGCAGCAGCCAAAAGGATTTGGACGTTTAAGATCCTAAGTCACTTTTTGAGTATGCTTCTAAATCAAAGCAGTTTTCAAATACTTAAACATAAACTGTACTGTACTCACCTGGAACCAAAACACTCATTAATTTCAGAGAGCACTCAAATATATTAACTCATATTAGCTTCAGATGTTTCTATTAATGACTTCTGATTGTAAGGATTTGCATAATAAAATCTATCACAATCTAGGTCATCCTTGACTCAGGGGCCTCTAATCCTTTGGACTCCACCAATCCCTGGGAAATCCTAATACAAAGGATCAGTCAATATTAGTAAGATTAGGAAGATCTTTCAGGAACAATTTACAATAGGAACCTGATTCAAAAAACCTCCTAGGTTATGTGCTACAACTAACAGCACCTGAAATAAATGACTGCCAAGCCCCACTTGTGAATACCACAGCAATGAAACGATGAACTCCCTGTCACTGCAACACCAGAGTCAGAAGAGCTGTTAATCATAAAAGAGAAATCACATCCCGTTTGTCACAGCTCAGGAAAATCAGTCCCTATTAGGACTTGATGTTTAATTCCAATACAACTATTCAACTGATTTAAAAAAACGCTGACTATTAAAACCCCAAATCACCAGACACCTTGTGCATTTCCTCATTCATGCTGTGACCTACTCCAACACACAGAACATCTTCTAACTCATATTTGCAGAAAGTGACTTTCTTCTTTTATTCTTAGCATGAGCAAAATTCGTGAGCACCTGTCCCATTCACATACATACTCCAAACTGCTGCTAATGTATCACTTGATCCTGTATGGGGGGCCTATGTAGATGCATGTGGACATTTCAAATACTAACACGATATTTCCACATCCAGCTGTGGTGACTTTTACTAAGCTTGCCAGTGATGCACATGTCCAGAAAAGGAGATAATCTCTGCATTCTATTACTTAACATGTACTAAACCAAAGATACAGAATCCTGGAAAACAATGAAGAAATAACACAAAAATATTTTTTGTGCTTCCTTCAAATTGATCTATGCTTTGGTATGATTAATTGGATATGGAAATACTAATGCATTAGTGGTCAAACCTGAATTAAATCCATCAGAGAGATCCAGCCACAAATCTGACTCATGCACACTATGTCTAAAAATGTTATAGTTGTCAGCTACACAGAAGTTTAAGGCAAATACCTAGCCCTAAAAAGTCCATGCTGAAGGTCCATAGAGGCTCCAGAATTGAGGCTTTATTTATTAAGGTAACCATGGCTTTAAACACGAAAAACAGTTCTCTTCTGATTACTAGACCAGTGGAAAAGAAGAATGACACCCCCTCCTCCCCCTTTCTTTTGGGGGAGCATCTGGCACCTCTCATGCATTGTAACAACTTCTGTGTCTTTCTTGGATATAAAACACAGGCAGTTTCCCTTCATCCAAGAGACAATATAGCTCTTTATTCCCAGCTATTTCATCTGATGCAATACCCTTCATTTTACTCAAGTACTTAATGAGACCACTTACTGGAGGTTTGAAGGACATCTGTGCCTGTTACCTAGAAATTAATGCTTCTGACTTAGAGCAAGGGACCACTTTAAACAAAATCTAAAACCTAAAGAGATTGCTAAGAAAATCTTGCCTGCATGTTTGGAATAACTATTAAACACCCAGTGTTCATATGCTGCTATTTGCAAATGCCAGAGATGAGTTTTAATCCCCTCAAAACCAGTTTAAAACCACTGAGTAATGAGACCAGTTAAAAGCAAAGAACCAGTCAGTTCAGTCCATGAGAATTACCATTGTACAACATTTTTGCTAGTCCTTCAAAACAAGGATGTTAATGGAAACAAGCAACTTCCCACGATATAGGTTCTACCCCTTTAGTATGTCAGAGAAGTGTCATGTGTTGCAGAGCAGGCCCCAAAGATGTTAAACAGCGCCGGTCCCAATACCAACCCCTGAGGCATGCCACTTGGCACTGGTCTCCACTTGGACATCAAGCTGTTTACCGCCACTCTTTGAGTGTGACTATCCAGCCAATTCCTTATCCATCAAGTGGCCCATCCATTAAATCCATGTCTCTCCAATTTAGAGACAAGGATGTTGTGCAGGACAGTATCAAATGCCTTGCACAAGTCCAGGTAGATGATGTCAGTTGCTCTTCCCTTATCCACCAGTGCTGCAACTCTGCCGTAGAAGGCCACCAAATTTGTCAGGCACGATTTGTGAAGCCACGTTGGCTGTCACCAATCACCTCTTTATTTTCCATGTGCCTTAGCATAGTTTCCAGGAGGATCTGCTCCATGATCTTGCCGGGCACAGAGTTCAGACTGACTGGCCTGTAGTTCCCTGGGTCTTCCTTTTAAAAACAGAGGTCATGTTTCCCCTTTTCCAGTCAGTGGGAACTTCATCAGACTGCCACGACTTCTCAAATATGACGGACAGTAGCTTAGCAACTTCATCTGCCAGTTCCCTCAGGACCCATGGATGCATCTCATCAGGTCCCATGGACTTGTGCACCTTCAGGTTCCTTAGATGGTCTCAAACCTTATCTTCTCCTACAGTGGGCAGTTCTTCATTCTCCCAGTCCCTGCCCTTGCCTTCTGAGACTTGGGCGGTGTGGCTAGAGCACTTGCCAGTGAAGACTGAGGCAAAAAAGTCATTCAATACCTCAGCCTTCTCCATATCCCAGCTAGCCAGGTCTTCTGTTTCCTTCCAGAGAGGACCTACATTTCCCCTAGTGTTCCTGTTATCACCAATGTACCTATAGAAACTTTTCTTGTTGCCCTTGACATCCCTGGCCAGATTTAATTCTATCAGGGCTTTAGCTTTCCTTACCTGATCCCTGGCTGCTCAGACAATTTCTCTGTATTCCTCCCAGGCTACCTGTCCTTGCTTCCACCCTCTGTAGGCTTCCTTTTTGTGTTTGAGTTTGTCCAGGAGCTCCTTGGTCATCCAAGCTTTATCCCATGGGACTCTATCAGGCAGATCCCTGAAGAGGCCAAAGTCTGCTCTCCTGAAGGCCAGGGTAGTGAGCTTGCTGTGCACCCTCCTCACTGCCCTAAGGATCTTGAACTCCACCATTTCATGGTCACTGCAGCCAAGTCTGCCCTTGAGCTTCACATTCCCCACCAGCCCCTCCTTGTCGGTGAGAACAAGGTCCGGCATAGCACCTCTCCTCATTGGCTCCTCTATCACTTGGAGAAGGAAGTGATCATCAATGCATTCCAGGAACCTCCTGGATTGCTTATGCCCTGCTGTGTTGTCCCTCCGACAGACATCGGGGTGGTTGAAGTCCCTCATGAGGACCAGGGCTTGTGAACATGAGGCTGCTCCTATCTGTCTGTAGAGGGCCTCATCCACTCAGACTTCCTAGTTGGGTGGAGCAGACTCCCACTATAATGTCATCTGCCCCTGCCCTCCCTTTAATCCTGACCCGTAAGCTCTTGGTTGGCTCCTCATCCGTCCCCAGGCGGAGCTCCATGCACGCCAGCTGGTCATTGACATAGAGGGCGACACCCCCTCCTTGCGTCCCCTGCCCGTCCTTCCTAAAGAGCCTGTATCCTTCCATTCCAACAGTCCAGTCACAGGAGCCATCCCCCACGTCTCTGTGATGTCAATAAGATCATAGCCCTGCAGGTGTGCACACGTCTCTAACTCCTCTTGTTTATTGCCCATGCTACGCGCGTTTGCACAGAGGCATTTCAGTTGGCCCGCCCGATGAAGCTGACTTACTGGCTGGAGTGGCTGGAATTCCTTTGTGTTGCACTTAAGGTGCTCTCCTGCTGACCTTGTCCAGGCACTGGCATCAAACTGGTAGGAGTGGGATGGATTGAAGTTCCCCTCCCCCAGCAGCTTTAGTTAAAAGCCCTCTTCACCAGCTTGGCAAGCCTATGACCAAAGATGCTCTTCCCCTTCTCTGACAGATGGACCCCATCAGCCCCCAATAGACCAGGTTTCTTAAAGTGAGTCCCATGGTCTAAGTAGCCGAACCCCTGGCTGTGGCACAAGTCCCGTAACCATTTGTTGATTCGCCAGATTTGACTGGCCGTTTCAAACCCCTTCCCTTTGACCGGGAGGACTGATGAAAAAACTGCTTGTGCTGCGAAGTCCCTTACCGCTGCTCCCAGCGCTCTGTAATCCTTCTTGATACTCCTCAGACGGCTCCTGGCTGTATCACTGGTGTCCATGTGAAACAACAGTTATGTCCATCAACCCTATGTTGCTCTGCTACTATGCCAGCCTTATACAAACCTATTCTGAGCAGTAACATCTAGCGTTTTCATAATATGCATTAGAAAGTCACATAGTTCAGGTTAATTTATGGCAGGACTTCAGCCTGTGCTTATTTTTAAGCACCTGTTCAAGTGCTGTTGTGAATCTGGCTTCACTGTGCAGCCTTTAGGAAATTGGTTTTTCTACCCTGATTTCCCCACACCAACATGTGGGAGATAATAAAACTTTTCAGCACAATTAACCTTCATCCGCTGATGTTTATTAACACTCAGAATTCATCCAGTGCCGTTTCAGTTGAAAGAACTGATGGTCGTTACAAATTGGAAGCGTATTTCAACAACATTTTCCAAAGTCACATTCAAGGTCTCATGGAAATGTCAACAGAAACATAGAAAACAACGTATGTAATGATGAGCTGTAATGTGACCGCATGCCACCAGCGAAGTGTCACACAATGACAGCATACCTAATAAAATGTGACAAGATGGGATGCGACCAGACACTACATATGAAATGCCACGATATGCAACTTCCATGGTAAGATACAGCTGATGAGACACCCTGCTGCAAGAAGTAATGTTGTCAGATACCACCAAACTAGTTGGGAAGAAACGACGAGGGGAAAGAAAGGGAACATTCTGTGAAAAACCCCATCTGATCTCTTCCTAACCTCTTTCTTGCTTTTTCCCTTTTCCTCGCCAATTTCTTGACATTCATCCTTGGTCGGGCTGCATCTGGTGCTTCTGTATGCTGACGCTTTTTAATTAGTAACCTTGCCTATGGCAAAAGGATTTGCAATGCCTAAACATCTGATGCTTTTTCCAAGTCCTGCATGGACCAGATTGATATAGCACAAAATAATCTCCTCTCAAGGGAAACGTGATTTGGGTAGCTATGCTTACATCAGGGAGTGTGTAGATCCCCAGCCCAAGGTCATGTAAATGTAATTCAGGGACTATTTGCTTTAGGAGAGAAAGTTGGCTTGTAACTGAAGAATCAGATGTACGTGTTCTGTGCTGCTTCTGCTACCACCCTGAATTGCAAAAACATGTTCCTCTCCTAGTATGATTTTAATAGAAGTTATTTGTAATTATGAATCTGGATGTAATTAACTGCAGCAATTGTACTAAGCAAATCAAATTCTGCACTTGATCACACTGATAATAGGCTCGGAGAAGTTCTTCCTACATCAAAAGATTTACTTAGATTTACACCAGTGTAACGCAGTACAATTTGGTGCAGGAGGAGCTTTCCATAGCTGTAAAACATCCACTAAAAACTCAGCAATTTACTTAAATAAATGCAGGTACCGTTATATTTTCCTCTAAACTGTTCACTGGCTCTAATCATTTCATCACTTCTCAAATGGGAGTTGCACTACGTCTTCCCTCTGTGCTTTTTCCAGTGACTGGCCATATCACCTCCAGTCTTACTCTGATCTGCTGCTTTGAGTCTTTTGTGCAACTTTGTGCGCCACGCCCTAGGAATCTCAGAAATAAATCATTTGTGACAATTCTGAATCATTCTGAAACTTGCTAAGGATTAAACAAATCGTGGGACCTTTCTCTGACCAAACAGTCTTATTGGATCCATCAACTCAAACCACTACACTGACACTAACCATTTTAAACTAGTTGTCTAGACTCCGTTTCATACATGTACTGAGGGCGCAACAGGATGTGTCTTTTGAGCGATGAGTGAATTACAGGAGTGTCCCTGTATGGCTTTGATGAAGACTTACTCAATACGCAAATTACCACAGGCACTGGCTGCCCACTCTGTTGCCTTTGTACACAGCAGTAAAAGCTGCAAGCCCACACACTGGAACTGGGAGAAGCTCATCTTCTTCAGCTTCAGGAAATTGGGAAAATGGGCTGTAATATGACTAATAAAAGGGTACTTTATGAGAGTTGGCACATTCTATTTAAAGGTGCTCATACAACACTCTTCTAGCCGCAGCATGAACCACTGTTTTCTGGAGTACAAGGCATACAGGCTGGAGACCTGTCTCCATAACACACAAAACACATGCAAGGGCCCTCAAAAGCCAATGATGATATTTGAGTGAAGCCGAGCAGTCAGTCAAAATGCTAGTGAATGGCCTGGAAAATTGTGGATAGCAAAGTGTGAACTTAACTGCAGTCTATCTATAGGAATCCTTTGGCTGGCACATGGCAGAATGATGAAAAGTACTTCTCTTCCATGCACCTGCCCTTGCTCTGCTGCAGATTTGACTTCCTGAGATTTGGTCTATATAGCTGCATTTACAAACATTTAATTCTTATTACCTTGACTCTGTCTCACAATTTTTTGCCATCACAGATGGCAGAATTTTATTCGCTAGCAGTCTGGCCGTGCTTCAAACTCTCCTGCTCAAGAGCGGGATGTGCTGCCAGGATACCACGGCTCTCCATTCCCGGCTTCTTAATCCTTCATGAAAAAACCTTGCTTCTAGACAACAAATGGACAGGAAAGAGGGGCACCCTGTACCACCCCAGCTGTCCTGGTTTCTCAGTCCCAGATCTTTGGTAGCTTTACAGACAAGATTTAACTCTGCAAAGAATCCACCAACGTGAATGACTGGTGAATGTTTGCATTTTGGTCAAAGCCACAGTCTACGCTCTGGAGTTGGAGAGGGATTTGCTCTTATGTTGCTGCTTCATCGTAATTGATTGCTGATAACCCAGAGTGAACTTTTACATAGCTCACACAAAAATAATGCTTGTTAGACCAGCAGAGACCTCTCTACAGCCCCAATTATCAGAACGATAACAGTAAACTGGCAATGTATCTGTCTTCTCCAAGGAATCTGCCATCCAGGCAAAGGACTGCACAGGTTACCTGTATGTGCAGCTCTAGCAGTTCACTTCTCCCACATCCTCTGCTCTCTGCCTGCAAATCCATCTCTGATGGCAGTATCAGAATGTTTACGAACTGAGCACTTTTTTTTTTAAAAAAAAATCAGCATTTATTTAATCCCTTATAAAAGCATTTGCTTTTTTCACCCCCTTGTCTTGTGATTTCTCTGCTTATAACACTCCTCCCATCAAACTACACTGATTCAGCTCCCACCAAAAACAATATTCATACTTGTAAGAGGCATAAATTTAAGGTTTGATGTTTCACAGCGCTGCAGTGAGAGGAGGGGCAGATATTTTCAAAGTCTTATTTTGTATGCTGCTTTGTATGTATTTCAGCTGTTCATTTTATCTCATTGAAGGAACAAAATTTCTAGCTTTTGAACAAGGCATGTGGTGCTTCATTCTAACCCTGAAAAGTGCTGGGATGTGAAATGGCCAGTCAGTGAATACTTTGTGTGCAGAGAGCCAATTTGGGTCATTTTTGTGTTTTATGCTTTCATTGTTTTCTAAATCTGGCCATAATATGAGAAAAAGAACAAAAGCACTGTCCAGGACAGGAGTAGTGTATAAGTGTGCAAGACAAATACTTTGTGGTAGACATCTTCAGAGACCAAGACCTTTTCAGGACTTCTAGAAGTTGCCAGCAGCAAGTGGAATTGCTAAACTAATTATCCCTCTATTATCTAATGGGCCATTGCTCTGAAATGTCAATATTAACAGTTAAAGTCAAACAACAAATTATTAAGTTCAGTAACATTAACTTTGAATCCTGGGTCAATTTACAATGAATGACAGGATTATACAATATCTCCCAGATCTACTGTCGTGTTTGCTCCGTGATTAACTTTGATCCATTCTGTCAACTCTTCCGATGAGAGTCAACAGCAGCAGACCTTAGCCCCACGAGCTTTCTGCTCCCTGCTTCCCAGCAACTCTGCCACAACATGAGGGCCAAGCCCTGTCAAAATTAGTGACCTACAGTGAAATAATCTCTTAATCATGATATTCAACCAAAGTAGGGAATATTTAATTTCACAGGCCTTGGTTATCAAGTAAAATGAAGTTAGCAGTGCCTGCACTAAAACACTGTTACTGTTCCTAACTGACAGGGTAAACCTACTCCCGTTACTCACTTGAGTAACCCCACTGATATCTATGGGGTGACCAAGGTGACCTGCTGAACACAAATAATTTAGATCTATATAGGAAGCTGCCTGACGCTTAATGGTCCAGGACGTTGCTCTCAGTTTCTCATGGCCTTATCAGACAAGCTGTTCAGGGTGAAACTTTCCATACCAGGTATCTGCCTAAGGCTGAACTTGATGAATTTTGAGGTAAAAGGTCCAGAATGAGAGGAAAGGGAAAAAACTTACTTTGTCAGTGTTAGAAAAGGAGTCTTATTTCTGCTCACATGAGATGCTCCAGACCCTCCACGCTTTTAAGCAAGGGTTTGAAATTTTGCAGGGTTTAGCCTTGATGTCAAGAATATACATTATGTCATCCCTGTGAAAATTTGCCCAAATTTGGTCACTCAGAAGAACTCTGCCAAGTTCCAGTTTGCACATGTTCAGTAAGAACCTGTTAAGAGTTTGGCAGTTAATTTTTCTCAACATTAAATATTTCCTGAGCATACTCATCCCCCCATTCTGTGGGCCAGGTAGACCTGGCAGGCTCCACATGGAACTGCAAGCACTAAGCACCTCGTCCTGTTGCTCTTCTGACCTACCAAGGGCTAAGAAAGCACAGGGCACATGGCCTGAAACCACACTACTGTCTCTCCTGCTTTTTGCTGCTGTCTTGCAGGACTCAAGGCAACACAAAGGTGGTAATCTGAAACGCACTGAGGTATGAGAAACCTAGAGGTGGCAAAACATACTTTTCATGCCCTGAAGAGCTATGAAGCAAATCCAGAACTGCTTTGTAGTTCAGGTAAGACCCATGTGCTGTAAATGGATCTAAATTCAGTGAAGTTCCTTCTTGTTCTTAAATTAGCAACTTCATTATCAGCCAATACAAGAAGTAACACAAATGTTTACTTCAGTTATATAGCGAATATGCTGAGGTACATATACTTGCTCTTAAACACCTACATTAATCCCAAAACCTTAAAATCCCGCCAATGAAGCGAAGAATTTATTTGCATGTAGGTATCACATACAGCTATCTATGTGTAGCCTCATCTCAACACTTGACAAAAGTAATTCCCAAGCCTCTCTATACTGTTTTTTAAACCCCTAGCACTGAAGCTGTATCAGAAACTGCTGGTAGCAGTATTTCCTGCCACTTTAAGCCAGGCAAAACAAAACTATGATTGCTAAACAGAGAAAAAAATCTTTATGGAAAGTAAAGACTTTTACAAGATGCTAAGTCATCATTTAATTATGCAAGAGGATTTTAAAAGTTTTTGATGATATGGAAATGGTGACAGTGCTCTTTTGTGTCTACATTTTTATACTTGGAATTGTAAAGTACAGTTCAGAACAGTAAGTATAAAACTGTGAGACCAATGTAAAATATTAAGATTCAGACAATGAATTACAAGATGTTTTTATTATTTGCCTTGAAGGTTTTTGAGTCTTCAGGGTGTGATTTTATCACATCTGCAACCTCTTCTCCAGAATGCTCGGAAACTATTCTCTTTTAAACAAAATCAAATGACAGCCAAGAATCCTGTATCATCATTTGATCCTAGCAGCTGAGAGCTCACAGAAAAACATCAACTATCATGAGATTTGTGATAAAACTGCAAGATCTGACAATCCTGCCAATAATCGATTCAGATTTGAAGTAAGAACTTGAATTCAATCACACTTAATCCTGAGAGAAATTATTTGGGTACAAGTCTGTTGAAAGCCTTTATCCCACTGATAATTATTTATAACTTTATCCTGCCATACAGATAATTGGATTTCATTACCAAGGTACCAGGTTTCTGCTCACACCGTCAGGAATGCCTTGGCCTAAAAGAATATGAAGATATTGACTATAAACTAAGAGTGTATAATGAATACTGTAGGACAGTGGGAGACACAGCAGCTCTTTTGTACGCATGGCAACAGGACAACTACATTACTCATGAGTTATGACACTAACAATTGCTTAGGGGACTGCTCTAAATTTGTGCCTCTAAAATGTTTTTACCATACCAGAAAGTCATCATTTCAGCCTATTGCATGTAATCTTAAGTAAGGCCACTTAAAAAGAAAAAAATATTGTTACGCTAAATTGACAGTCTTTTCCATATTCCTCCAACTGTATAAGTCAGTGTTTAGCAGAAGAAATCCTCTTATAATGCTTTCACATGAAATGAGCAGTGATTCAAGTCTACTGTAGTACAAAAAAGCCACTCCTAATGTTCATTGCTCATGGGATATCTGGATTTAAATGACTCCCTAATTCAACACTATGTACTGTCCTGAAGAAATTCTAGCAAGGCAGATTACAAAAGAAAACATTTCTTTGACAAGATCACTTTTAAAACATGGGAGCTGTTAAAAGTTTCTCAGGTGCTGGGAATCCGAGTAGTCGCACGTGGAGATGAAGAGGTGGGCAGAGTACAGGTGGAGCAGTGAGAAGTTCACAATCACTGCACTCATCCACGCCTGGGAATTATCGCATCAGAAATGCAATTCACCTGTGCTAGGAAGACTATCAGAAGCGACATGTTCCTTGTAGGAAGATATTTAGAATATTTCCATAAAAAACATGTCAGTAAACCAATTCTTTCTACTTAATTCTCACTTTCACCAGTTCTGTCTCAGTAGATTAATATATCAAGAAATAATGAGAATTTGGGAAACTTAGATGAAAAATACTTCTAGGCCATAGTTTCCTGCATTATTGCCAAGACAACATGTAGGGAACTGTTTATTCATTTCCAAGGACATAAGAGAAACAGTTGTTAATAGTTTAAGAAATGGTTTTAAGAACTACAAAGGGTGAAGTGAATAATGATGGTTATTATTAAGTAACTAATAATGTCTTCTAGAATAATGCAAAATATGTCAGGTGTTACACATGTTAACATGCCAGCCAAACTACTTTCTCCTCGCCCCAAGACACTCCCAGGTGATGGGTTTGTATGATGGGCGTAGTACAGTCCAGCATCAGGCACAGCGTGGCAGGTAGGAGGGGCAAGGTTAATCAGGGAGGCGTGTGTCAGCCCTGTAACTGGAATGCCTCCTGGTAAAACAGCAGCAATAGATCTCGGATCTCCCTGTATTTTACTGCTGCAGCAAAAGGATTTTTTGCCTTGACATCTGCTAGGATTTAAATCTGACTCTGAACTCTTTAACTCAACTAAAACTGCTACTGACTCAAAAGGAATTTCGCTTTATAAATCCTGACTTTAAAATTGGAATCTAATGTTTGTTGTTTAGGACTGAAATCCCAGCAAATACAGTGAATTTACTTTTAAGCAGTTTCATAAAATGAGCATGGATGGTGCAGATCTGAGCTGGACAAGTGGGTGAGTGGCTAGAGCAAGAACCTGCATTTGGTCCAGCCCAGGTCCGTGGGCTGGGAGGTCTCAGCTGGGCTGAGCACATTTCCTAGTCAGAGCCCAGGGAGGAACCAACTGAGATCAGTCGGTATGAAACAGAGAAAGAACATAATACTATCATAGGCATGGTGGCAAAGGAAGGACATTTGTATTTCTTCATTTTTGAGAAATCCAGCTATATCTGTTTCATATTCTTATTGAAGAATGACAGTTACATTGGTTAACTCGCCATTTTACAATAAACGTGAAGGGCCAAGCAAGACCAAGCAATGAGTCATTTCTACTTGAGGCAATCTATTTATAGCATAAAAAGGCAAATACAGATCCAAACATGTGCTACGGCTCTCTTGTTGTAATGCTTTGCCCTTTACACCAGGTCCCCCCTGGCAGTCTTTGGTTATTTCTGTGTGCCTGTGGGGATCCCCACAGCTGGCAGACAAATACTAAAACCGCAGCAATTTCCTCACTTATTATTTTTGGCAAAAAAAAGAGGTATTGGGCTGTGTGAGTCCCACCAGTGCAGAAATGTGTCACTGAAGGAGGCAGGCAGTGACACACAATGAAATTCAGTGAACCTGCAGAAAACCCGAGCATTTGGCACCCACAGGAGCGAATTAACACAGGGGTAAGGAAGCGAAAACTTCCTTTCTCTTGCAGAGCTAATGTGCATCCTCTGACGTTGGGGTGCTGCTGGAGACTGCAATAACTTTAGCAGCCTCTTTGCACCCAACCCAACGGCTGTCATTTATTCTGATGAATGTGGATTCTTGGGTCCACCCTGACTTTGCTGATGTCCCTGTTTTATGCTACAGCTCCCTCGTCTGTCCCTCTGGAGAGAGAAAGGCACCTAGAGTCTGTCCACTCTGGATCTCCCTAAAACTGAGAGCAAGTACTTACTGAGCATTCCAAAAAGGCATCACAGCACCAATCTGTCCCATGGGTAAATGTCAATGAGGCAGAGACTTGGGGCGTACTCTCAATATCTAGTAAACAGCATTGATGTTGTCACAAAAGACTGCTTTTTTAATAGTTTCAAAAAAAATGTGCATTTTTATACATCTGCATTTCTATACACCAAAACAGGGCTCATTAAAACCAGATGAGTGGAGCAGGCAAATTCCCTTCCTGTTGAAGAAGGGTAGAAGGGAGTATAGTGCCCTGCGACCCAAAACTCTTCATACAGGGAAGCTCCAGGTCCCAAACCCAAATTAGGTTACACAGTACCAGTAATCATCAGAAGAAATTTAGATCATCAAAAACATTTTATACCGGTAACTTTGTGGAGTCATGCCTATCTTTATGTTACTAGTCACCACCTGCACAGGTGAAGCAAGGTTAATCACAGTAGGAAACTGTTATGAAATAATTTTGACTGAGGAAATAACTAATTAAGTTTCCCCTGCGGCAAACGAGCATAGCTGCAAGCGTTTGAGCTACTCTGGAAACAATAATACTATTCACAAGCTTAAAGTAACTAGATTTTAGTATATTGCAGAAGCAGGACGTAAAAGGAAAACCTTCATGTATCAACAGCTATAATGGACACACTGTAACTCCAACTATCTTCCATTCTTCCATATATATACATATATATGAACGTGTGCATACACCTTCTGTTTAAGGAGGCTGCCCAACACGCTGAAGCCTGCTATACACAACTTGTTTGTAATGTGTAAATCAACAAACACAGGCAAAGCTTTCGGCTTCTAAGAGCATCTTTCTGACCAAGCGTGCTTTTGCAAACAGATGCTGCAGACCATGAAAACAACCATTCTGACTAATTCCATCTCTCTTAGCAGAAACCCTGTCTTTAAGTCACTCGTCACTGAATGGCCTTTGGTCTGCAGAAAAATGTGAAGTATGCTTTAATTACATCCCCAGTGGCCTCCCATTTGATGTCCTGTCCACTGTATCTCTGGCGAGACAGCCTTATCTCTGGATATTTTTCAATTACACTAAACAGCATTTATTCAGGTCCTCACTGATTCACTGTATCAGTATGTGACTATTTGCTCTTTAACCATAATTTTGAAAAGTGAAGTCTGCCTCATTAAACAATGTAAGATTTCCAGTAACACTTAACGGCTACGTTAATTAACATTACATTCAAATGGAATCCCTCTGAGGATACGTATCACATTGCTAGCATGTTTATACCTAATGTGTTAATATCAAATCACGTTCTTACAAGAGAAATCTTGCTTTATAACAACATTCTAGTTGTGAATTAAGCACTGATCGATATGTTAGATATGCTGTCCCTGTATTTTAGTGTACTATATCATTCATATATTTCATTCACATTTTGTTTCCTCTTTAAAACAGTTAGTTGCGTGCATCAAATGAACTGGGTATCAGCCCTGTGCGGTGAAGATGCCTTTTCTACATCATCTGAGTTTTCAGAGTCAGCCTCTTGCAGCACTCTGCAATACACAGAAAAATTCCCTCATGCACGTCTTACCTCTTTGGTGTGGGTATGGAAGGAGACTGACATGTCCAAGAGAAGTTTCCTCTGTTCCACCCTCCGGACAAAGTCCTGAATCCGTACTTCCAGATGCCGGGCTGCTTTATAGATCTCTTCAGGGTCACATTCTCCAGTCTGAGCCAACTGCTCTGCAGCCTCCAAAAGCTTGTCTGCATTGGTGTACGTATTCTACCAGCAAACAAAGCAAGAAATGGAGTATGAGTAATACAACTGTGGCAAGTAAACCCCTGAAACAGGCTGTTCATACTTTAAGAGGCATGAAAGCAAGTGATTACCAGAGTTTTAAAACAATAGTAATAATTCCCACTGGCACTGCCATCTGTGAAAGGAAAATGTATAAAGCCACATAGACTAATCCCTGAGTAAACATGAAATAATTTCTTATTCAAACACACCACCCCAGCCCAATCCTGCCAGGCACAGCAACAGGACTGCGCACTTGTTTATTTCCAAGTCCCCTGGAATTTCTCAAAGATAACGTAATGAAGCAAGTGGGACTAACCACCTCAGAAGCCTACGGTGCCTCACGTGACACTCGGCTACAAGCTCGTTGCAAAGGCCTCCCAACGGCTATCACATTACAGCATGTAATCATGCCAGCCAGAGATGTCTCAGCCTCAAGAAACATTTGCCTTTCACTAGCTTTTGTGAGATAACTTGAGAAGACTGTGTCTTCAAGTTCCTTCTACGTTTTTTCCTCTTGTCCACTGTTCTGCATCACATTTCTAAACGGAGTAAGTCTATTTGATTAGCTTGCAGCTGCCAATATGTAATGTTGAGATTGCTTTGGAGGGGTATCATTTCCAGTCTGTCCGAGGTACATACCTGCCCTTCATTACATACGAATTTGAACACTTCACCATCCTGAGCAGATTTACCCCACAGCTATGGCCTTTGCGATATGAAACGTATTACCCCTACTTTACAGAGAGGGAACTGAAGAACGCAGAAGCTAAGCTCTGTACCCAAGACATGCCAGACTGTGGAGAACAGAGATGAATTCCATCAAACTTATCTCAGCTTTCAAACTACCTGCCCATCCTTTCTCTCCCTCTTTCACGTTTCTGGAAAACACCACTGGACAAATACATGAGAGAGTCTCATAAATAACAGCAGAAATGGAAATGGAGAGCAGTCACCTTCTCCATAGCCATGGAGCTATGGTTTAGTCAGCTATGTTTAGGTAACTAAACATAGCCAGCCCTTGCTGCCATAGAAAAGCTTTCTTCACTCAAGTTGAGGCCAATAGCTCTGTGGCGTTTAACATTTAACAAAAATAAGGAGAGACAAAGATATCAGCTTAAGGGTGTTTCCAGTACTGGGTGAGATCTTCAGAAATGCTTCAGAACTGGTCCCACTGGGAATTTTAACCTCCTCATCAATAGAAGCAGAATTGTAGCACTTTCCTTTTCAAAATCCTACTGAGAATCCTCCTCAGTTTAAAAATGCATTAAATTTATACATATACACAAAATACCTTTGAACACCGTAGACACACATGTACTTCTGAGCATTAAAGAAACACTGTCAAACATAAAAGCCATGAATCAAGTTGTGTTGTTCTTACTTAGATAATGTCCTGCTGCAGTCAATAGTTGTTGCTGGAGAAAATATTCACTACAAAGATGGAACACTGGCCTCCAAGTGTTTAATGGGGGAAAATATTTCCAGTTACAGAAAGCAGAAAGAAAACAGCTCATTCTCTGTTCATTTTCCCAGTTTCTGAGGGCTGACTATAAACATACAGTATTTGCATTTCTCCTTTTGGACTGTGAAGAACATATTCTAGACAGTTTTGTTACCAACAGTAAATTTTTATTCCCTCACTTTCAGGCCACTGCTATAATGGTTAGGTTGTTAACAGTGGCAAAATGTTATGTTTTAATAATCATTTTTTGGAAATCTCTTTAGCTGAGAATTTGTAAAAAATGTTCCATTTAATATGATCTGAATTAGGGTCCAGTTTCACTTAACAGCATCCTTTCTGAATGATCGTCTTCCAACAGTATTTGGAGCAAATGCCAAAGCTAGCACTATTTTTCAAAGTCTATTCCACTCTAGGGTTTTTCACACATTACTGCTACAACAGCTCAAACACCAGTCCAGCTCCCTGGGGAGAAGGCTGTCCCCTGCTTTTATTTATAATATTTAGTACACTTTTAAATACACTCACTCTCTGCTTATGGCACAGATTTGAGACACAAACACCTTTGCTGAAACACAGTATGAATACAGCTTTGCTGCATTTGTCCCTAATACACTTACGTTCGTCTTTGCTGAAAACCATTAGAAATTTACGGACTCCAACATGTGATGTACCTAATTACATCTAGATGAGGCGAGTTCACCAATATGATGATCAGATATAAATACACTGCATGGTGAATAGGCTAAGCCCTAGACTTTGGGGGAAAAAAAGAGCACAGATTGGCCTCAACAGCGGCGCTGACCACACTGCAGAGACAGTAAAGGATGCAGTGGTCCCGCAGCAGTCCCTTTGCATTGCACAAGGTTCTCCAAAGGCAAAGGGGATTTCCTGCGAGGAAGCTGGCTGGATGTGGAAGGCGGCACACACAGTGTTTCCCCTGGGCTGTGCCAGGCACTGTCAGCATACAGCGATGCTTCACTGAAACATTCATACCTAATTTTGGACACATTTGCTTAAATGTGTTGTGCACAAGAAGCCTGAACGCAGCGCATTTTAAGTATGGTGAAATTTTTGTTCACCTCTTTTTCTATCTTTGTCCACTGAGCTCCCAGCTAAGTGTCTGGGTTTTAAAAACAGGTGCAGTTTACGATAGGAAAAACACTAAGGGCTTTATCACTGTCATTCTAGAAGGAAGGCCTGGTGCTGAGAGATTTCCAGCTCACTGTTGCAGATTTAAGAGGTTTAGATACATTTCAGATAAGCAACCACATTTGGGAGTTAACCGTACTCGCCTTGAACTTAGGCGTTTGACGTGTTCACGAATGGATTGTCATCTACTGTCAGATGAGTTATAAACACAGCACAGGCCAAATAAGCTAGAGGTTAGTTATTTGGTGAGGGCCTGCTCTACTTCTGTTCTGTTCATTTGCTTCAAGTGCACATAAATCACATCAGAAGTTGTTACACATATCAAATATTTTCCTGTACATCTATTTCTCTACAAGTGCTGAACTAAAGCTATGTTGAACCCAAGAGCTTCATCCTGGTTAGTACTATAATGCTGCACTGCTTGCCTGCTTCGTACATTTTCATCCTGAGCTCACTCTCTTGTTCGTAAGCTCTTCAGGGTACAGACCCTTATTGCATTTGTTTAAAGCATTTTGTACATTTTTGGTGTGACATAACCCTGGATCAGGCAGGGTGGGAATCCAAAAGAGAATTAAGTCTCATGATGAAGAAAAGCATATAATGCCTCCTTGTCCTGCCACCCCAGACAGAAGAGGTTACCTCAGATTCCCAGCCCTTCTGAGATCTGGAAGGATCTACCAGGAGCACAGGATCTAGGTACATCTCCAAACTGGCATCAAGATTCAAAACTTTGGAAGGAGGTAAGGGCTAATGCAACTGCAGAAGGAAGTTTTTGCTACCGGAAGAACAATCATGGCTGTCCCCTTTTCTGCAAACTGCAGACCCATGGAAGGTTTTCTGTGGCATCCTGAGGAAGGTGACACCGAAAATGGCTAATCCCTCCAGAGGGAAGAACCCATGAAGAATCTCTCTTCTACATCTGTGGAAATTAGTTCCTGTCAAACAATAATAGCACAAGTTCCACAGAAAAATAATCTACGAGTTATCAAATGATATGCTCTTTGAAACTTTAGGGGGGTGTGGTATTTTTTCCTAACGTTGCATTAACCCCTGAGAGAACTGTCATGTGTAAACCCTTAAAATTGTCAGTGATCTGCCAACTGGCATTACATACTTCTGCTTCGTTTCAAGCACAAAACCAACTTCCATCTCAAATCTCTTAATAATCTTTCTATACTAATCTTTACATAATCACCTATTTCAGTCATGAAATCTGCAATCACAAGAAAATGAAACCGTAGCCTTCAGGTTTTAGAATGGAAATGGCTGTAGTATATGCTTTTCAAATTCATTTTAGACAGAACCAGGAGGCTTTCATCTCTCTTCTGTTTCTTGCAAATAACAAAAAAGAAATGCAATTATGGAAAAGAAATAGACTAACAAAACCTATACAACCATCCCTACCACAATTCGGAATTGGAGGTGATTGTTATCTTATCCAATGGCAACTAACAGGATTCCCATAACTTTGGTTCATTAATTGTTAACAGTTTGATATACTGTAGCAAGTTGAAAAAAATGGTTTATGAAAAAGCTGATGTGAAATTTGCCTGTTACATTTATCAAGTTTTCCTTTGCATTTCAGACCAACAAGCGCCAAAATGTCAGGATCCATTTTCGTCTCTGACTCAGGTGGCAGATCTCAGCCGAGATTCCACCATGTCTCCAGGATAACGCGTATGAAGCCATCGCTGCATTGGAAATGCACTATCCAAACACAGTTCTTTCAGCAAACTGCCTAAGAGATTTCCTTAAAGTTGAAACAAACATGACTTTGTCCATAATCTTTGTGCCAGAGAAGTGTTCTGTCGACTGTTCTCTCCAAATCTTTTTAACCCAGAGTAGTAGTTGCACTGATTCTCAGCATCAGAGAGCACTGGCTGCATGCAGTTTCTGCTTGGCCTCATCTGGTACACAGAAAATAGCATTGCAGTGCTCAGTACAAAACAACCAAAGGGCCCCGGTTCTGGTTTGAAGGTATTTGGCATTTTTTCATAATTAAAAATAAATAAATTATTAAATGAAAAAATACTGAATAATGCATCAGTTAATTCTTGGACCAGTATAAGGTTAGAGTCAGCAGAACAGAAATACTTTGTCTTTCTTATTTGTAATATGTATTGCAAGCTAAAGAAGTCTAATATCTTAGTCACTTAGAAACAAAATAGAACAGAATGGAATAGAATAGTTCAGTTTGAAGGGACGTACAATGATCATCTAGTCCCACTGCCTGACCACTTCAGGGCTGCCCAACAGTTAAAGCATGTTATTAAGGGCATTGTCCAAATGCCTCTTAAACACTGACAGGCTTGGGGCATCAACCACCTCTCTACGAAGCCTGTTCCAGTGTTTGACCACCCTCTTGGTACAGAAATGCTTCCTCATGTCCAGTCTAAACCTCCCCTGGTGCAGCTTTGAACCATTCCCACGTGTGCTATCACTGGATCCCAGGGAGAAGAGCTCAGCCCCTCCCTCTCCCCTTCCCCTCCCCAGGAGGCTGCAGAGAGCTATAAGGTCACCCCTCAGCCTCCTCTTCTCCAAACTAGACAAACCCAGTGTCCTCAGCTGCTCCTCATAGGACATTCCTTCCAGCCCTTTCACCAGCTTTGTTGCCCTCCTCTGGAAGCATTCAAGTATCTTAACATCCTTTTTAAATTGAAAAAAAAAAAAAAAAAAAAAAAGAGCAAATGTACCAATCCTATGTATTTGTGCTTTTCACTGACCCCTCCTCGCATTTTTAAGGCATCAATCAATGTAGTCCAGCAGCTTGGTTTCAACCCAAGTGCATTTTCTGAAAATGGTTCCATGTAGTTTTCCCTCTACTCCTAGCAACTACACTTGTAAGTAGTTTATTGCTGCACGTTTCTAGGCAGATTACGCTGAAAATAGCTGTGTCTAATGGTAGTCCAGGGCAGAGTTTGTGGCCCAAATCTGGGTAATTTTTTTCCAGAACAATCTCCCCCTGCACAGTATTTTACAGCTGTTTATTATATATGAGAGGTTTTCATGGTAACTGTCTCCAAGATCTCCAATGTGTTGTGAACCATGCTGATCAGCCAAAGATGTTTAGTTGTATGCATCAGGAGAAATACGAGGTAGGGGAATGGGGCAGGTGATCAGATACACTATCGCTTTAAACACAAACGATGTACCCTAGACACTGCACTTCCTAAGCAGATGTTTAGATATGCTGAAGGGGAATGAGGCAGCACTGGTTTGCCTTGTTCTGTGTTAACCAAGTTCTGGGGCTGCGAGAGGCAGTTCCAGGCAAAGGTTCCTCGTATTGATTCAGAGAGCTCTGTCACCTAGGTCTTACCACATAAAAGGCACGGAAGAGATGGCATCTCTAGAGGCCAGTAAGTACTGACTAGAGAGAGAACTTAGATGATTAGCTTAGATCTGATCTTCTTGACTAAAGACTAGTGATGTGAATCCCATCTTATGCCTGCAGGCTGAAGCTTAGGAGACTTACTAGGCTTTCTCTGATATCTCCCTTATGTTCTTTAGCATTGTGACTCGACTCTTCAACACCAAAGATGAAATCGCTGTATTGTTACTCCTGCTGTGAAGATGGGATGTCGAGACAAAGTTCAAAGCCTGATCCATCTTTCACTGAAAACAGTAAAAAGGATCTTACTGACTTCAGTGAGAACTGGGTCAGCCTCCTAGCCATTTGCTCAAGATCGCAGGAGGAGACAAAAAATGGCAAAGGGATAAAAATAGAACTCTGGAGGCCTTGTACCCCTGTTCTGCGCACAGACAGCGGGTAGCACTCCTCCCTGTAGAAACTACAGCACGATTCACATTCACAAAGTGATAACTATGGAGCTGATTCTGCATTTCTTCTCAATCCTTATAAACTATTGTTATCCTTAATTATGAAGCTCAGTTACTGCTATCAGATTCTTTGCTCAAGCCATTTTGTTAAAATTAGCTCCATTTTTTTGTTTAGGTTAAGTGATCTCACAGTCAGGCTTTTGTGGAGAATTATATCTTTAGTAATTTGATATTCCAAAGCTAAAATGAGTGACCACAATGAAGCACTTCTTTGATAAATAAATCTGGGGTTTAAGGAAGCATCCATCTTTGTCAAAATTCCTCCTCCCTTAAGAAGGGCAAAGGCTAAGTGCATATGATGATCTAATGTAAGATGTGATTTTATTCAGTTTGAATTTCACATAATCAAATCAAGATCTGTATTCTTACTTGTGCTCTATTGCTCTAATTCAAAACAGACGTACCAGGAATTACAGCTACAGAAGTTAAAGGCAGAACATCTCTCTGAGGTCATGCGGCCACTTGCTCTATCAGTACAGGACTGTTCCCTACTGTACACTAGAACGGAAACTTCTTCAGATCTTTTTAAAAAATATCCAGGTTAATGAAGTTTCCATCACCTTCTTTTGTAGACTGTTTTTCCCTTAGATACGGCAATTCATCTTACGTTTTTCTTGTCATAATTTTGTCCCAGTACTCCCTGCATTGTCCTTGAAGTTTGAGCTCTTCAAATACGCCAGCCAGTTATATTCATCTTTTGATGGACGTGTAAGAACATGCCTACCTTTAAATGAGTGAATCATATTTGTTTAAATAGTTTAACAAATGAGGGTCTCAGGTAAGTTTGTGAGTGCAAGCATGTGTGAGTGTGTGTCCAAGTATCAACCACTTGACAATTTCAACAAAATTACTACTATTCTCAGAACTGCATCTATTTGCGAATACAGTCTAGGAACCAGAGTGCCTGGAAAGTCACCTATGCTTCAGCACACCAGCAATGCATAGAAAACCTCTCTCCCAGCTCCTGGAAAAGTTACCTTTGCAGCTGGTACAGAGGGTTGAAAGGTCCTTATGCTTCTCATCTCCCATTGTGGGACCGTGGCTCATTCACAATGTTTTAAATGATTTTTCTTCAGACATTTTCTGGCTGAGCGTCTGTATTTACTGGCCCATTGTTACTTCTTTCCTCACTGAAGCTTAGGTCAGTTCAAGAACATCCACAGATTTGGGGAATGTGAAGTTTGCTCCCATTTCAGATGGCTAAAATGCCAGGTATAATACCATGCTGGTACTAATTACTCCTTTACATCTCCAGTAATTCCATGATTTCAGTGGATTATCTACACATAAGGGATTTTTCAGCATGAATGAGAAATAAACTGTTCCCAGGAATAACGAGGTGGATATCACACAGCATCCTCACTAATCGTCGCCAAGAACCCGATATTTTTCCAAGTATTGTTATCTTTTATTTATGATTTTCCCTCAGGGTTCACATACAAATTGAGACAAATTTATTATTTGAATTTAAAAGAATGACACTTACACATTACATCAAATGCTGAAACCCCAGATAAATTGTTTAAAAGCTACCTTAGACCTTCAAACTAATAAATAAGCAAGATTAGAATTAACAGCTGGAAATACATTAGCTAAAAGAATTCTTCTTTGTGCGAGTTCATACTGAGTGCTTACTTTAGATAAAAAAAAATGTTGCCTATGGTATATTTTATCACATCAACTGTCCATCTCAATCAGAAGCGCAGTCACACATCAAGTAGAGAATACTCTTATTACCACAATCACGCTAATTAACTCAAATGTGACCACAACCATTTTTCAATGAAATGCCAGAGAAACATTTAGTGAAAGAATGTTTTAAATGCCATCTAATATCACATATCATGTCCAATATTAGTAAGTATGCAAAGACACATAGATGCAACATGCGTGCACATACCACATACACACAAAGAACAAGTTAACTTCTTAGCTCAGTGTGGTCAGCTTAACCATCACTGAATTTTTCTATTACTACTGAAAAGTACCATCTATGCAAGGACTTGACTTTGAATGCCTCCAAAGCTATTTTATCCTTCCGAATCAGAATGCTCAAAAGCATGTTTGGCAAAGATCTAGACTTTTCAAACCTCTGCTTAGATTATTATTTCTTTTTAAATGTTGCAAGATTCATTTTTATTTTTGTTGCAAAGGGAAAGACAAGGGATATAATTCTTTTTGTAGGCAGAAAGACTACACCCACTAAAGGCTTCACCTGGAGCCTGGCAAACTTCCTCTTTCCTCCCTACTTTATTTTAATGAGTATATATGTGCGATGTCCTCTATTAAATAAACCACTAAGCACTTGCTTTATATGAGATAAGTAAATAGTCCTACTCTTTCCAGGGAAGCAATCTGCACACTTCATGCTATAAGGAGGGCATATCATTGTGGGATTACACTGGAGTCTGATACACGTCCTTGAAGAAGGTGCAGTTTAAACTACCAGAAATACATGCACCTGTACACTTTATGAGATGGGATTTAAGAAGTTTTGATCTACAAAACTCCACATAGGAGCTGAAAGAACATCCCTTTGGCACAAGAATGAAGTTTTAATCCCATAAAGCCATCTTCGACATCTTTCCTGAGGGAAGAGAGGTTGCCAGCTGCAACAGCAGTGCTGCCCCAGGAAGGCTCATCCACTCGGTCTAACGCACAAACAACTCTGTTTACAAACTAAAGAACCATCAGAGGAAACAATTTTCAGAGACTGCATTGAAAAAACTTGCCAGTTTTAACTGAGGTGGTCTCACAGCCCTTCAAAGCCAGCAGTTATACCTCACTTTGGCGCCCTGAATAGAAAGAGTATCTACTTAATATGGAGGCTCATTTTGTGCTTATAGGGGAAGGAGTAGGAAATATGACGAGAGGGTTATGCAGGCAAAGATCAATTAATACTCTTCTGATTTTTTTTTTCCATTACCCTACTGCTCTTCTGGGTGAAGCATACCTAAACTGCATATTAAAATGAGATGATGAAATACTCCCGTTGCCGTTAAATATTTCCAATATTTTATGGACTCTACAAGGATCTACAAGAATTAGGGAAGATATCTGAAACTGATGATTATTGGCCAAGTTTTATCCTAGCATTTGATCCTTGGTAATATCCATAAAAAGAGCTCGATCCGTTCTCTTTGAGAACATCCTTGCACAGTAAGAGGCACGTAGAAGCGAGTAACAGCAAGGAGAGCAGAAGAATGAAGACAACATAACCAACTGAGGTGCGATTATACAGTAGTTCTGGTATCAGACAGGAAAGGGAACTGGTTTTAAGGCCAAAAAATATCTGGTATTGGTTAGTGTTAGGCAGCACAGTGAGTGTACCAGTAGAACAGTATTATCACTGCACAATGACTTGATAATTGGGTGATTAGCAGAGTATATGAAGGGGAGCTGCTCAAGTGACTGTAGGGTAAGTGAGCCTCTGAAACTCAGCAAAGGTGAGGAAAGCATTTTTTATTTTCGGAGATGACAAAGGACCACAGGAAGGCAAACTGTCAGGAGTGAAATGCAGCATTTTGAAAGCTTCTCAAATGATAGATATCACAAACAAGCCCAGGTAGTTCACAGCAAAGCCCCACAACTTCTTTATGATTGGGGAAAAGGGAAGGCAAGTGGAGAAAGAAAGAAACGTGTGGCAGCTCAGAGGTGAGCAGCAATCTAGGAGGGCACAGTATTGTTTTCTGTCCCAAAGGCTCAGCTCGCATCTTTCCTGAGCCCTGCAGACATGAGTACAATCATGACAGCTTTATCAAGTCCTGCCGGTCTCCTGAATTGAAATAACTTCAGGCATTCTGGGTTTAATATCATGCTCACAGTTTGGAGATTTCAAAGACACAGCAATGACAGTATTAAAAGGTTTCGGACTGTCAGCAGCACTGGGAAAAGCCAGTACCAAATACAACTGGCAGCACTGCTGCCTTGAAAACAGAGGCAGAAATAAACCTACGCGGATGTGAATTCTGTAAACTGCCTGGCTTTGTTTCTAGTGTCTAGGTTTACATGAAACCTGCTTTAAATAAGACAGCAAAGCATTTCCTCTCCCTGTGTCCCCCACAGCTACTATCCCGACTCAGCTGTGCCTTTATTTCCATTAATGTAGAGATAGGTTATAACATCTTTCCTGAAGCACATTTTGAGTGACATGGGACTGTTTATAGAATGAGATAATGTTTAACAGAAAAAAAATCAGCAAAACTTTGTCTCGAATTCTCCAAAGGTTTCAGCTTAAGAATTCCTGTATAGCCAAATATAGAGACTAGGCAGTCTGGAGCACAACACAGTACTGCATATACATAACAACAATCGTACTTTCTTTCTGTCTGGTGACAAAAATATTACTATATGCAACATAGGCTGCTGCAAAAAGGTAAGCCTACCACAAATGCATCATAGGACCTCAAGATTTGCAGCAAACTCTATTTTGCCATAAGTTAAAGGCCACCTCTGACAAGCAAACTGATGTTTGACAGAAAAAATATGGAGGAAGATATGCCACAGCCTTTTAGCAGGGTCAGTGCACTGCTGCTACCTCAGGAAGGATACAGAGATTTAATGAAATTTTTGCTGCTGCTCCTTTGAAACACAGATTGCCTCCCTGACACACCACATTGCATCAGCTCCCACGCACTGACCCAGGTGGGAGCGGTGCAGGAAATGGGCATCATGGCTTGTGGTGCAGCTGAGCTCGTGCCATGTGCTAGTGCCATGTGCTAGCACTGTCTACGTTCCCTCCAGACTCAGAGAAGCAGGGAGTCCCTTGGTGTTCTCCTGAATCCCTTCTATTTGCCCAGGTAAGTTTAACTTGTGGCAAAGATTCACTTAAAAATTGGTCTTTCCATCCAGATTAAACCTCACACTTCAGTACACTGCCTGCTGGAGACGAAACACATGATGAGAATAAAACACCAACACCTCTGTTGTGCTGACAATTTGGATATTTCCATTTGGCAGAGGGTGGTTTCTTAACATACCCTGTGAACAGGAATGGTAACGCACCTGCCCACCACTGAGATAACCTCCATCCCCCTACTCTCTGGACTTCAGATAATTTGATGGCGAATCCCCCTCTGCTATCTACAAGAATAAAGCAGCTTCCCCAGTTTCAGTTAAAGTTGAAGTAACTTTTTACTTCATTTCCTTGTTCCAGCCCAGCGTCCTTAGGAGCAGGTCAGCAAGACAGTCCCTTTGGATTCAGAATCTCTTCACTGTCAACGTTAATTCAGCTCTCCGTCACGGTTTACACATTGGAATTTGTTTCAAATGAGTAGAGACCATTCTCTGTATCTTATTAGATTTATAAACCAATTTTTCACCACTGTTATTTCCCTGACATGTGAACTGTCCATACAGCTTACCCACCAAATTAGTTCTTCAGAGGTGCTACCAAAGCAAAATGGACTGAGGGCTTAGTCTTCCCTAAAACTTAAAAAGATTAAGATCTTCTGTAATAGCTAGTGAGATGTACCGCATATTTATAATGAGGAAAAATAAAAGGGGTTTTCACTACCCTGGAAGTAATAAACCACATCATCTATTTATATATTTTACACCAGACTTATTCATATACTTTAGAAAAGTCCCAGACAGGAACTAACATTTTTCATGTTGGTCAGAAAGTATTCGTATGGGGTGCATTTTAAAAATGTGTTCTACTGTGTGAAATTCAATTCAGGTTATCCATAATCACCACAAAGATTGAGGAGATAACATTTTTTTATTTCTGGCTCTTATTAGGTGGCCACACATGATCTGAGATAAAGATATCTTAATAATGACTTACAATGAGAGATCTGGTACAGAACAGTATTCCCACCAGAAATCTTCGTGCTATAAAATGTATTGATTTTTGCCATGTAGTAGATCTCCAAGAATATCGCAGGCATATGAGATACTCCCTCTATAGTCAACATCTGCCAAATTTTTTACTATAAAAAATCCTGAGCACTTTCTAGTGTATTCTTTATTTAATGTTGCCAAATCCTTCCTTCTCCCTGTCCAATCCTCCTTCCTCCAAAAATCCCAAATCAGGCCCCCAAAGGATAAAACTGGACATAATACGAGACAAAAACAAAGATCAGAGAAATTCTCTTTGAGTTGTCTTTTGATCTCTCTCTGCCTGCTATCCCGGAGTCCCAGTTCTGTGCCAAACCCCAAGCAGCAGGATCTGGGCACCTGCCCCCACCCCTGGAGACATGCCCAGCAGGTCCCAGCAGCTCTTCACACTCCCCTCATCATTCTCATCCCAAAATAGTCTCCTTATTTTGTCTCCCTATCCTAGCACACAAATCGGATTCTGCTCTGTGCTCTGAAGTATCTTTTTTTTCTGTCCCACATTTACATGCGACTACCAGAAAACTAAATTTACAACGGTTAAATGACCTAGTGGCCCAATTACCGGTCCTGAGGGGGAGCACACACTGGTGAGTTGACCGATATTTCAGCGTGGCTGCACAGCCCCGGCTGTGCTGTGAGGCTGCTTCTCTCCCATTTGGTTTTCAATGCATGACAGAGGAGCGGAGCAGGAACGGAGCCCAGCACTCGGTGTGTACTGAGGAACTATGCTTTGGCGCAGATAAAACTATGAATCCTTTGGGAAAGGGCCTGGCTCTGGGAGGGACAGTTGCCACCCTTGAAACGAGTCAGCAATGGTTACTTTTTACAAAGGAGGAATGGTGTGAATGCATTCCTGGCTGGGCAATATTTGTTTGAGCCACTTTTGTGGTGGGAACCAACACCTATCTCTGATTTTAAAAAGGATTCAACTAGGTCCATTTTGAGCCTAAAACAAACCCCAGAAGATAACAGAAAGTAACACTGAAATTGTACTAGACCTCTCTCCCCCACCGTGAAGCACTACAGGTTTCAAGTCCTTCCTGTACTCAACTTCGATGTGTGGTCACTGATGAATCCAAGTTCTGGTTGTCAATATAAATCCTGGCCACAGGCAAAACAACCAGGAGCCGTTTGCCAAAAACTAGCGCTCTCGGCCATCTCTCCTCTCCGTGCAGAAACACCCTTCATTGCACCGAACACTCAATGCATTTGCTTCAGCTCTCAGGTTGACACGTTTAACGTGACAGCTGCGCTTTCCATTCCCTGATATTAATGAGTCACAAACGCCCTTTTACGCTGTGCACTTTTGCATTGAGCCCTAATATTGCTCTGGGGGAGGCAAAAGCAGGGTCTGCCCTCCATTTGCTGCATAGCTGTGGATCTCACTAATGTCATGAGGAGTTACCTACACTGTGCAGGAAAAACAACCCTTATGCATTGAACAAAATACTGTAATGATAATGAGGGTTGTATGTTAATAGGACACGGTGTCATTGTTTTGGAGCACATTGGCTTCTATTGTATTAGCTGCATACTAATACAGGCAACCATGCTAGACAAACACATGTGCACATACTCACTGACAGTTCAGAAACACCTCCTGTCTCAGTCCCTGACTTCTTGCAGATTCGGCAATTTCCTTCTCCCCAAACAAGCTTCATTTTAAGTGTAGTGACATGAGAAGGCTGATTCTGCTGGCTTTTCTCATGTCAATCTTCAAATTTCTCTCCCTAGCTCAGCAGAGGCAGTACGGGGAGAGGAACCTGCCCTTTTGCATGTGGTCGTGCTCTGAACCAGACACTGAACAAAGATGCCTAAATGCCTCAAACCACATGCTATTTCCACAGCGACACAAACCAGTGCTTTCTTGGGGCTCGGTTACGCAAAGCCAGACCTCACAGACCACAGTTACGGAGGGCAATATTAATGGCTGGATTACATGCACTGAATCAACAAGTGAATTATTTATACACACATTAGGATTTTTATCCCTGTTCACACACACGTAATTCCAAAAGACCTCTATAAATCCACTGATGTTGCCCTATTTCTATACAAGAGAAACTGAGATCTGAACTCTATCCCAGGGAAATAAAATCTTAAAATAAGGTTTATACGCAATAAAACGTTGGTTGAATAATTTCTCTTTACATATAATCAGTATAAAACATTTGCAATAGTCTCATAATGCAAATGTAGTTTTTAGACAATTCAAACGCCTGATGTGGGAATAAGAGGACATCCTTCATCTGGACAATTGGGGACCTGTGACAGGAAAAGAAGAGAGGGACAACCACATAGCCAAGCAGCTTCTCTGCAGTGTAGGTACAGCCATGGAACTGGATTCTCCACTCTTTAGAACAAGTTAATTACAAGCAATTTCTCTGAAATTGGAAGTGTAATTTTTTTCTAAATCTTGTGCAGCGGGGTGATGGGACCCAGTTAGTCTATTCCCAGAACATTTGCACAATGATAACGAATACCTAAAACCTGTCCTTGAAAATTATTTTGCTCTGTTACTGAATAGAAACCTCTTTGATATTGGCTTAATCTACATGAAATTTCCTTTACCAAACGTCTGCAAATCAGCATATTTGTGATTTGCAGCAATGTCACAGTACAGTTGCTGTGGCTAATGTGGCATCCTCCTAAAGACACCACTGGCCAGCCGGGAGGAAGCAGCACAGCCACCAGCAGCTCCTTTTCTGCCCTGTGACAAAATCACAGAGTAAAAACGCTGATCAGGTTCGTAGTGTCGCCCTTCTACCCATGAGCCCTCCTGCTATAAATAGCTACAAGAAATTGAACTGAAGAATACTAGTCCCCTATCATTACAAATGAGATTCGGACATTGCTGCAATTAATCTTCCTGAATCAATAGGTACAGTTTGATAACCCACTGACCTGCCAATAAGAAAAACACAAAGAAAAATGATCAGAGGGGATCAAAAGCCTTTAGATGACAATGGTTTTCACCAACATACGTGATCAGTCAAAACAGCAGTGGCTTATTGAAGCATGTATATTTCACATAAATTGTCAGTGGAAAGTATCTTTTGTTTCAGCTGGATGTTTATTCACTTGAGGCATCAGTACCATATTGAATATATTTTTAGTATGCATGTTATATAACACATCAGCGTTACAATTTTCCAATGTTCTCTTCAAGAAATTTATGGCTTTGATAGAACAAATTCCAGGATTTTTCTTCTTTAGGAAATTTTGGCTTTCTTTTCAGGTTCAAAATGAAACGAATTCAAAAACTCAGAATTCCCCACACAATAGAAATTCCATTTTTCCAGAACCTCTAGAATTAAAAATACATATTTCTTAAATAGCTTCATTGTTCTCCCAGTCTGCTATGGGAACAGCATTTTGCATTTACAGGCAAATTAAAGGAACATATTTTAAAGACACAAAAATAAACCTACCCAAATAAACCAGCAATAGGAAGTTAGCTCCTGGCAATTGTCAAAAATGTATTGTGTTGCCAAGCCTTGAGATTTTATAGGGAGTATTTAGATTGTGAATCATGCTGCAGGCGGTTTAATGAAAAGATCCAGCTGTCATGTGATTTTGGAAGAGAAGAAATAGGAAAGAAAATCACCTCTAGCTTGACAAAAAATACACTGAAATGCAAGCTCAGAGACATGGCGTAATAGGCAGAGCTCTTCAAGTGACTGCTCCAAAGATTTCTGTGCTGTTATCGGGCCTCTCTAAAACCAGGTTCCCCATTACCACTAGATCGTGGGGCACCAACGGCCACCAATTCAATTACATTGCTATCCAAACTTTCAGAAGATTAGCCAAGACGCCCTTTCAGCAACCCCTGCTAATGAAGTCTCCATGGGCACGTCTAGATAATGCAATGGAGCATGGTACTGATAACCACCGCGTACTCTGAAGAGTATCACACTTCCTCGGGGAAAATATGTCTTACATGACCTGCTTCTGACTTAGGTCTGGCAGTCGAGTCCCCATAGCGTTACATCTAACACCGCTATGCTGCTCAGCCCTTCCCAGCCTTTCTGGTTCCTGGCTCAGGCTGTGCAGAGCAGTTTCAGCATCTCTATACTTGCAATGCAGACACGTCCCGAGTCACCCAGAAGCTGCTCAACTTCATGCAAGAAGTTATACTATTGCTTCCATGATAAACTATCTGGCTTTTCAGCTATGCTGCTAGAAGTTTTTAGATCCAGAAGTCCCAAGATAACCTTCACAGACAACCCATATATAGGTAGTTTCATTTTTCTCTGCTTCCTGTGACTGCCAGATGCTGCCTGCTGCCAGCCAGGAGAAGAAACCAAGAGCTCTGGAGCCCAGACTTCCTGCACCACAGTACAAAGACCTGTGTAATCTGCTGCCAGTGGGCATTTTTTCCTCTTTGTGTTGAGGTGAATACATTTACACAAATGAAGTGAACAGGAAACTGCAGATTATAGCTTCAGAATTTGCTAATGACCATGCAAAGGATGATGAAGATAAGAGTAGGGCTGATTTTTTTGTTGTCTGTCTCATGTTTTTGTTATTTTGAGAAAGGTTTGGCATTATTGAAACCACAGTTATTATTGCTAACTTCAAGCATAGTCCTTACCAGGTTTAATTGTCTGCTTTCTCCCTGTTTTGGCCTAGTATTTCATCCTACATAGGATTTTAGTTATCCAACCCAAAGGAAGAAATCCAGTATGCCCGGTGAGCTATTCCTTTCAACAACCAGGTAGGTCACAAAATTTAAAAAAGTAATAATGATAATTAAAAAAAAAAAATAATAATAATAAAAAAATCACTCTGGGACAACACTCCCTAAGTGCTCATTATCAACATGGGCTCCTAATTTATGCCTCGCTGTTTTACATCAGTACTGAACTTCATGCCAAGCTTTAGAACAATGACATCCAACAGAGCTGGAATTTGTATGGGAAAGCACTAGGTTTTTATCCTGAAGGCCAAACAAGTAGCTGTTTGCAATTCAGCTTTGGCCTGACTATTCCATTACCTCACTTAGTTTTAAAGCAGTTCAAGTAAAACTATGTGGGACTGAGAGATCACAGAATGCCATTTTTACCTGCAGGACTTCTTACTGAATCCATTGGATATTTCACATGAAAAACAATATAATCATGTTTTTCAACATATTTACACTTAAAGTTCTTTTTCTCTCCGAGAGCTCTTTGAAAACTCTGAACTGACAGCATCTTAGGAACAGTAGTACAATGGAGGAAGGGAATACTCAAGACAGGAACACCATAGCATAAATTGCTTCTCAGATGAAGAATATCACCTGATCTTTGATTTCTAGTGGGGGATACAGGCCCTTGGCTTTCCAGATCTCCTCTGAAAGCCTCCCCTTGCAGAAAATACATTTACCTCCCTGAGAAGAATAAAAGGAAGAGCTGAATCTTAAAGGACCTATATATGTACACATAATGTTAACCTTGATGGTTCAAAGCCAGTGTTGAGATGTTTAATAATAATCTTCCAAAAGTTCTCTTGGAGAAAAGGAAACACAGATACCCAAGAGCAGGAAAACTGAATAGCTTCCCAAATGGCATACTGCAAAGCTCAGCATTTTTGCTTGCATTTTGTCTGTCTCTCCTTCTTTGTAGTAATTCAAGAATAGTCCATGCATTACAGGGATACCTTGGCAAAATGGGGTCTGTAAAACTTTCAAAGTCAGGAATATAGGATACAGCTATGTACCTAAATCAACATTGCATTGGATATAAAGACAAGCCCCATGAACTTCAATGGCCACAGCTCAGCCTCCAGTCTACCTTCTTACTGTGTTTGATAACGAGAGACAGCTCCACACATTTTGAACCAAGGCTGTTCAGAACATGTGCCTTGTTGCATGCTGGAGTTGTGGTATTTTACCTTATAAACATCAGTGCCTTGGGATTGCTGTGAAAAACAAACCAACTATTGCATGCAACGTGCATGCAGGTACTGAATACAAAACTCAGTCGTAGCTGTGAGCATAATGTGGCCCAAGAGCCTTGAAAGCAGCTCCACAGATCTGAGAGCAGCTTATCCCATAAACACAGATGATAAGCACCACCTTGCATTAAAGCATTGACCGCCCAGCTTTGCATTTAAAAAAAAAGGAAGGTTGTTTTTCTGCGTGACCTTGAACATGCCGGTTTTGGCTGGGGTGGGAGCACACCAAGGGGACAGCGTGTGAGCCAGCTTCCACTTCTGCTTCGTTTCACTTCGAGACAATGTTTGGTTAGTTTGGATTAGAAACATCAGCTCTGGTTACCGTTAGCGGAGCCAAAGGCTTTTCCAATGCATTGCGAGTGCCATCTGCAGGTTGAAACACGTACTGGTGGGCGTTCGCATCCCCAAAACGCGGCTCAACCTGCCTGATAGGAAATCTTACCAGCGCATCTGATGGCAAAGCTCATAAATGCAGAAAGACTACAGAAATGCTTGCTTCGGATCATTCAAATCACAAAACCATTCAGCATAGCGAGTGGAGTGGGATTAACAGAGCTGTTTCCCCAGTGTCTTTCCTCATTCTGCACCAGCACAAACGCAGCGATGCTCTCCGTGAGCAGAGGAGGATGTCGAGAAGCCCACCCTAACCTCCGACTGCCAGTAATGCCAGAAGGGGGAGAATGATCTGTGGCCCCTCTCTTCATATACAGAGAATAGGAGAAGGGTTTCCAACACGTGCAGCTCAACTTGATAGTGCTGAAGAGTTGGGAGAATTGGGGAACAGAAGCCAGTTAACAGAATTTTCCAATTGGAAGGCACACTGGTTTTCAGGATAAAAGCCCGGAATAAGGAAAAGTTAGAGAGTCTAAAATGAAATTATCATTGGATTTACAATCATAACTGGCATCTGATTCACACAAAGTAATTCCAGACAAGAAAAGAGGCTGTCATTGCAGGAACATTGCAGCTACATCCACAGAGTGATATTTCTTTGGTGGTATCTTGATACCTACCTCATTGACAATGCCTGACTACTAAATTCCACTGTGCAGTAGGCACTGTGCCTGAGGTTGGCATTTTCAGGGTGGCAGCCTGTGAACAGTACCAGCACTGGCTGAGAAACCGTCGCAGGTATTTACAAGGTAACAATCTCCCTCCCAGGAGCTCAGGCTTTTTAATCCAAATTCAAACATTTGCCATCTGTGCATTCCGTGTAGAATAAATACAGTCAGAAAAATTGCCAGAGCATTGTCAAAACACCAGTTATGAGAGAAAGGGACCCCAAATTATATTTCCCATTGCCCACGATGCAGCACTCTAAAATCACTGACATTTTCTGAGCACAGCTGTATGCAGGAGTGTGATCTATCTAGGCCATGCCTGATTGGATCATTACATCCAGATTTATAAATCTGTGCAGTTTCTAATCAGACATAGAGGGAGCACATTCCACCTCAATCTAGTGCCTTGGCAGGTCAGTCGATCAGAGCATTTCTCAACACAGCAATCCCAGATACACTACTCTTCTTTACATGCCGTTAGGCAGCATTCAAAAACATGAATGTTTTGCCCACTGTTGAAAATATCAAGAAAACTCATGAAAATTGCTTCTAGTCTGGCCTTTGCAAATGCCTTCCTGAAACAGTAGGAGATAAGAACAAATATATCAGAGACAAAAGAAAGTAGATTTTGGAGAATATATTTATACTGTATGGTAGGCTGTGTTTTGGGGTTTTGTTTTTTTTTTTTTTCAGAGAACTGCTAATAGCAAATACTATTGCTTGCACTATCAATCTCACCAGGTATGTTGGTACTACATTTTTCATTTTATGTTTTAAGAAAAACAAACACAACTCTATTGTCGTTAACACCAGTAATTAACATCCTGATGAGGTGAATGGGCAAACTCATCAGTTTGTTTCAGGATCTTAGCACGCATGCTTTATTATATAGCTATATTGGGAATAAGCAACGCCAGTTATCCACCCTAGCCGTGGCAAAGATATTCACTATCTTGAGAAAAATGACAAATAATTAAACTTAAGTTAGAATTAATTACCAGCCAACTCTAAAGAGTTAAGCATCAAGACGGGAATTAGGAAGAATAAAAACTGTTCATAATCAGAGTGGGGAAAAGATTTATTCTCCAACCACAGAAATCGACCTCACTAGAAGATTCTGCAGGAGAACGCCAGGTGTGATAAATTTATTGCCTCCCCTCTTACCCTTGCTATTACTCTTTCCAAAGCAGAGAGTATTATATTCTCAAGTCCTTGACCTCGGATAAAGCCTGAGATTCCTTTCACTTCCCCTCAGCACATGTCCCCATGTCCATTTGCCAGCACCACATTCCAGTGTCACACTGCAGACAGGCCTCATAAATTAGCAATGGTATTCTGGTGTGAATGCGCCAGAGGAAATGATTCCTTGTCAAAGCCGGGGGGCAGTAACCAGGTTTGACTTGTGTCAGTTATTTCTAACTAGGAGGCACCATAAACTTCATACTCAGAGCGCAGAACTGATAGTGACTGTTCACAATTGTCCAGACAAAGCAATGAGACACTCGATGATATCACATAAGATGTAAAAGAATCAGATTCAGAGGAACCTAAGAGATTCTATACCCATGCAAACTATACTTTTCTCTTTTCCTCTCCATCCTCCTCCCAAACACCCACCTTCATTTGAACACGTGGTCATACAGTAACTAGATTCATAGACCTTTTGCTCTGAATTTGGCCTTGTGAAGTGAATGTAAATGTGTCTGAATTTATTCACAGACAGACATGCTGAAATAGTATAGAAGGAGGACTAACAGAGGGGTTAGAAAAGTCTTAACTGAAATAATTCTATTCTGACTTACCTTAGTAGCTACACATGCAATCTGCACATCTGTAAGGTTCCTAAACCCTGATGAGGGGATGTATCTCTAAATTACATCACCCAGTGGAGCAAGCCTTAAGTGAGTTGTTGTTTCCATGTGCAGACAGTTACACAGCTTGCTCTCATCTCTGTTGTCAAGACCATGTTATTTCTCTGTCTTTCCTCACCTGTTCTTAATTTGTTTCCTACATCTCAAGTGAGGTACTACTCAGAGGAGGTAAAAAAGAAAAAAGCTAACTGTGATCCAGAAATGTGAGATGTAACTGGAATTATGAAGCTAATATATCATAGGGAAGGGAGATTCAGAAAATATTAATGCCACAAAGGACATTAAATCACCTAGTTTCACCTCCTGTATATTACATGTTCTTCATTTTCATTTGTTACCCCAGTATTGCATCCAATAACAGCTGACCCAAGCACATCTTCTGGAAAGGCACCTAATGTTGATTTCAGGATGAAACCTCCCACTAACTTGTGCTTTTGGATGAGGCCCTGTAGAACTG
This sequence comes from Phoenicopterus ruber ruber, assembly GCA_009819775.1. Classification (NCBI taxonomy): domain Eukaryota; kingdom Metazoa; phylum Chordata; class Aves; order Phoenicopteriformes; family Phoenicopteridae; genus Phoenicopterus; species Phoenicopterus ruber. The sequence goes on along the minus strand of CM020220.1, from coordinate 32,238,785 downwards.
TGGTTTGCAACCTCCAGCTTAAGGTCCATTTTAATAAATTTGCAAAAGGTAACTCTAGAAATTCAAGCCTATTGCCAGAAGGCTTAAATCCACAGGAGGTCCCATGAAATTTTAGAGACCCACCAATCTAGAACAGCTGCTTTCAGGCTGCATGATTTCTCAATGGTATGCAAAGACATCCCATCACAGCTGAAAGGTAACACTGAAGTTCACTAGCAAGCCAAGCGATAAGAGTATTCCATCAAGAGCTGAACATCTGATTAAAAGAAGGATGTTAGCAAACTGAATGGATCCAAAGAAACGGGTAACAAAAGAGATTAAAGGGATTGGTTAATAAGAACATGCTAGGAGAATTAAATATGTTTAACCTGGTTAAGAGGCACATAGGAGAAGATATGCTAACATTCTACAGATATTTCAGGGTTGTTAATTCATCTCCTTCCTTGGCATTTATCTCCTTAAGGAAGATAAATAAGACTAAAGAGATATAAACAAGGCGGGGGGGGGGGGGGGATTAAAAGAAATATAAATTGAATGTGAGGGAGAGGAAAAAAAGAATATCTAGACAGTAGCTGCCATCAGGCAGTGAAATAGTTTCCCTGAGGGCAAAGTGAATGAGATATGCCCCTGTTGCTGGAAACATCTTAAACTAAACTAGGCCAACACATGGTAACGGTACTACAGAAAAACAAAACTAAAGTCTAATACATTTTTGTCTTATGCCACAGTGAAATATTTGAGCAATAACCTGCCTTGTGTGCATCAGGAAGACAAAGCATTTAATCTATGTAAAGCAGAATGTATCAATCAGGATTTTATCTGAAATACCCAAAGCATTACCTTTACAGAAGATCAATTTCTGACAGAGAATGCTTCAAATCTAAAACTAAAAGATGTAACATGATCTGACAGCCAGAGCTGAGACTGGATAATTTCTGGCCATAAGACTCTTTAAAGAAAGAAAAAGAAAAAAAAAAAAAAAAAAGCTGTTCAATCCCTTGAAGAACTTATCAAAGGTCCTCTTTCTTTTAAATTTTATAAATAAAGATGGGATGTATGTCTAAACATCCACTACGACCATGCTTCGAGGAACAGTTATAAGCTTTCAGGTGGAAGCTTTTGGCTTCATACCAAAATTCCTGGACAAGCCTTGCTTACGCTGTGCTATGAGGAAAATAATAATGATGATGATGATGATGATGTCTACCTGTAATGATTGCCTCATTCCAAAACAAACAAAAACCGCTTCCACACAACACCCTGTACTCTAGGAAACAGTGGAAGGGTAGTTGCCCTTACTGCAAACACACTCTAGTGTTTCCCCTGCGTCTTTACTAGCTGCTGCTTTCCACCTTATTCTCAAGGTCCTCAGTTTCCACTGCAGAAGTTACTATTCATTTTTCCATCTCTGTCACTCATAACCATCCTCCTCTATGTCCCAACACTTTGCATTACTGTCCTGTAACTGCTTGCAACTTATCATAGGCTTTGAGACCTCCCTCCTACTCAATTCAGTGATTTTCTGATTATAAGTCCTGCTGCTACCATGCTCTTGCAGCGTGCATGCTAACTTTGAGACCTGGGAGACAGCATCCTGGTCAGCTCCAAATGTTTGAAGATAGCGGTGTGAATATACAGGGCCCCAAAAAAGCAATAGTTTTTTCTCAATATACAAGAAGAGTAACAAAAAATCAAGCCAAAAAGTGGAAGTCTCTGATTCAGTCTCTTACCTGTGCTACCTCTTCAAAATCATCATGTCTTTTCTGCAGCGCACGTGCTCTGTGTAGAGACTTCCCCACTCCTGTATGTTTACTCAGAAAGGCTTCCCCGTGATTTTCAATCCAGTCCAGTACCTGCCAGAAAAGAAGAACATCCAATTACCTCTCTTGTCTCAGCAGCACCACAATATTCTCAGGGTGAGGATAAAACAGCTGCAGAAGTATTGCTTTGTGCTTGCTATGGCTAAACACATGCAGATCTGTCAAAGTCCATTCCAACTGGATAGAAGACAAATGTTTATAGATGTTACTGGTAAATTAGGATTATTGGATTTTTACTATTCAATTTATTTTGAAGTGTAGCTTAGTTATTTGAGCCTGGCAGATATTAAATATTTACTTTCACATAAATGAATTTTGGAGAACGGGAATCAGAAATCTGGAATCTTTTACAACAAGAACCCTTCTCTTAAGAGCTAAGGTTAAGAATCCTTCACTGCAGGCCATAAAACATTGACGGTATGCACCTTCCAAGTCTTTCAGGTTTTCAGTTCCAAATATAACTGATCCTTATGCAAAAGTAAAGTGGCAAATCTGATATTCTGAGAGTTTAAGAGGATTTTCTTTAAAAAATAGATCAACTGTATGAGCACCATCCATTTGGAGCTTCTTCTTGCAATAACACCGGCACTAAAATTTAGATCAAATCTGTTCGGGGTCTACTACAAGCTGGAAAAAAAAAAGGAACTTGCCAATACGAGCTTGGGAAATTTCAGGATGTGATCTCCACCCTTCTGCATCTCCTTCCCAATACACAGAGGCTGAGAGAATAAATATTACTAGACCAGTACTGGTATTTCTGTAAGTAGCTAGACTTCATTCAGCAAGGAGCCCTGCACTCGCAGCGAGTCGTTGATCCTCACTGCTACTGATGCTAATGGACTAGCAAACAGTAGCTGGTATTTCTGCCACACTGAAGGGAGAAGACACCGCAAGCATCCCCGGGATGGTGATACTACCACAGAGAGCTGCACCTGCAAACGGCCTCAGAGCTGCAGCCTTTCTTTGTGCAGCGCAGGGCCACGAGCAGCGAGCACGAGCCCCAGCGATGCTGGGCAGTGGCTGCAGGACACCTTGCAACTCGTGGCAGCTTGGCCTGAGAAGGGCTCTGGTACCGGGGCGGGAGAGAGCTGTTGTGCGAGGAGCCACTTGTGTTGTTACATGGGACTGATAAATGAGCAGATATTACTGACTAAGCCTAGAAACCTAAGACTGGAGAAATGGAAGATGTGATTATTTTTTTTTTTATTCCAGGCAAGTAAAGCTATTTCATGGCTTGGTTGTACAGAATCTAAACCACCTGGGCTTTGAGTCTTTTCTGTACTGTAGATCCCAAGCATATTTTTGTAAGAAGTTCCAAGTACAAACAAAGCTTTATACACGTATACTTATTTCCCAACTCTATTTCTTTGCTGGAAAAAGCATTTTTATAATTAATATTTTGTGCTTACAAGGTAGTTTTTCATCCACAGAGTATAAATCATTTCACAAAATGGGGTATCCACATATTTGGCATAAGTGTCACCGTGGGGATGAGGAAGCAGGACCAGGTGTGTCAGCAGCACAGTCATCACTTCCTGCTTCCCATTTCTCTGATCAGCTCGTCTCCCATTTGCTCTGGGTAGAGAATTCCAAATACATTCCTTCAAACTGTTTGACAGCCATGTGCCAGCTGGTCTGCTAAGAGCTTTTCTGCAATATATTCTTGACCAAGAATCTGTATATAACTTGTAATAACATTTATTATTGGAGGGTAGCCTTCTAGCATTTGTGTCATTAACAGTCCGTAAATAATTCCATTAACATCCTCTTTCCTCTTGTCAGGAGTTTTCAACTTATCTATTAAAAATGGAACCAGATCAAAACTCAATTTTGAAAAAATCTCATCTAATCATTGCCTCATTTCTAAATATTATTTTTTAAATGGCAAATGGCTTTAATTCAAACAATGTTTCGTATGAAGTTAGTATGCAGTATGTGCTTTCTATTTATTAATATTTGATAGCTACTCACTGTAATTCTACAGTAAATTATTCTAGTAACTTTTTCATGCTTATAGCATTAAAGTAGTAATCACATAATAATAACATTTTTATCCCAATCAATGTTATATTGGGCTGCTTTAGTCCCTGTTAGATGACTGTTGACAGACATTGCCACTTTTATTTTATAAACGAGTGTTTTGTTACATGCTTCAATTCAAAACAAGAAATACAACATATGATGCCCACTTTAAACAGAGATTGAAAAAAAAGGCAATGAATCTAGGCCAGAGTACTGGTCAAAATATGGATACTTTACTCTCAACAAAAAACCCAACCAAACCAAATGCTAGAACATTAATCCATAGGGAATAAAGCTTTGTTCCAAGACCCATCCAAGAGCTGGCAACTCCTGCAGCAAAGTCTCATGTTGCATTTGGGCAGTTTTTCAATACCGCCTGACACAGAAGGGCACCATCTGGTGATTCACCAAATCCCTCCTGTAACATGAAATCTTCCCTCTGACGTCATCTATGTAGGTATTGATTAAGTTTCCAAATCCTTTAGTTTATAAGATTAGATATAAAATACCCCTTGAGGTGACAAAATTGTACATCCACTTAATAAATCAACACTACGTGAGCGTACAAGATTAAAATAAATAAATAAATAAATCTATAAACCATCCAGTAATGACACTGGCTGTAACATCCTATTTGACCACCTCTTTCCTATGCCATTTCTCTGCTTAGAGTGCCATGTCTCAGGTTTCACAGACCCTATCTGCTCTTTAAAAAGTTCTGGTTCAAATTGTTCCAAAAACTCTACTTCTGCCATGATTCCCACAAGAAACAAATCACAACTTTTTAAAGAATAACTTGCTTAACAGCATTTTCTGTGGCTCTGAAACCCATATTAGCATATTTGACCACTCCAGTCTTCAGTGCATTTTTCACAGCCATTCTGTGAAATTCATAAATGGTGTATTTTCATTTTGCATAGAAGGGGGGATTTTTATATATATATATATATATATGTAAAGAGACTAAATGAATTGCTGAGGTGTCCCAGGAAGTTGGCAGGAGACAGGATGTTAGCATGAAGCTCTGATAATCTGATAGCCCTAACTGTCAAAAGAATCCTCGGCATTTATATGAGCAGCTAGTATGTTTTTCCTTATATAAAGCATCTGCCTTCTAATAAGCTCACAATAATTTGCAAACATGGAGAAATACCACATCTTTGTTTCCATCACACAAGGCACAGAAAGTTTGCACTAAATGAGGAGCTGAGGTATGGAATAACTGAGTGAGCAAAGCAACAGCAAGAACATAAATCTGGATGGATACAAAACCCTTACTCCCCAGTGAAAACAATGAGAAATGTTAAGCAATTAGTCTATGGCAAATGTAGGAACAACTCTGAAAGGTCACAATAAAACCTGAAATCACCAGCACTTGTAAACATCTACCTGTCAGCATGTTTGGAGACATTCTCCCTTACCCTGAAGAAAGAAAATGTCTTTAGAACTAGCACAACTGTGTAATAATTCAAGATGAACATTAACATTTTAATTGAGAGCATGGACTGTATAACTTACTCTACTGCCAAAAATTAATGTCCTGAGATAGTTAGCCACTGAAGTTACAGTGACTTAGTTCAAATAATTTAATTACTCCTTAAAAACATAAACAGCTTGAAGATGCTGTTAAAAATGCAGTTAAGAGTGTTTTTCAAATTACATCCTCAAATTTCCTAATTGTCCTTTATTGCCAAGCTATTTTTTCTTAAAACAGCTAGAAAAAGGCTGTAAGTCATGAATTCTTTGAAATGAAAATATTGTGCTACAGATAGATCCATCATCTGAGGTGTTTCTTGAAACAAAATATATTTTGTAACTCTAGTATATGCCAATTCTCTTTCCAGTATGCATTTACTACTCTACTTCTAGTTCAAAAGCTGCTCAGGACAGGGGCCAGGACCTGCCTCCTGCTCTGCAGCTCCTAGCACAGTGAAGCCTGATCCTGCATGACTGCAATTTAAATACAGGCTAACCACTGTGTGGACACACTTCCCACACAGGACAGCAATTTCCAGTCCAGGCTGCTGTCCATTAGATAATACTACCTTAATTAAAACATAGCCAAGTTCAAACTTCAAGGCACATCTCCAAGGGCAGGTAAAGCCGCCCCTGGAATTGCCTAGGAGATTTTATAACTCACAGACACCTTCTGAAAGAACTGGAGGATAATAAAGTCTTGGCATTTTACCTTCACCTGTGGCAAAGTCCCATCCCACACCTTACTGACCCAATGGCTATTGGTGAGTTGATTGGAGTAGCTGCTTCTGCTGTTCCTCCACCCAGTCCCATAAGATGTCCATAGGAGGAACTAAATAAGCTGCTCTGTTTACTCTGATGGTAGCTTGCATGGAGCTCCAGAAAGCATGCGTGCGAGGCTAAGAGGTGAGAATGAGGCTCCCTTTCTTTTCTGGATGGAGATTCATAATTTCATGTTTCATTCCCATCTAGTAAAAGTTTATAAAGCATCAGGCTCAAAAGCATGAAATGTTTGCTAAGGAGCCTGTTAACAGAAGGAGAACATAAACCAAATGCTCAAGAAGCACATCTGATGTCAGCAACAATTATTGGTGGGAATGCTGCAGGGTACACACACGTGTTAAAAGGAAGATGTTAATATCTCTTTTTTTATTTCACCTAGTTTAAGATCAAAAGTGGTAGGAGCATTATTTTCTTTCTATCATGATGTGTATGTCCTGTCTCCTTATCTCCTCAGGGGCACAATTACACACCCAACAAAATAAGCAGCAAACCCAGCTCACCAAGAAAATTAAATAAAACTCCAGTGCAATTACAGCAGGCTGAATGCACTAGCTATTACAGTCATTATATGGCTGGATAACCACAAGATTCAAAATGCGACCTGGAGGAAGAATAGCCCTAACTGTCCCTTTTGAATGATCTGCGTAACTGCAAAAAGAATAATAGTGGCAATTCAGACAGGTTTCATCTGAGCACAGCATCAGGAAGCAGGTGCTTAGAAGAGAAACGCTTCCAGAGGCCTCTCCACACTCCATTTTGCTGATGATCGAACCTTGCCTATGGGAAGTCTAAGACATATGGCACACCTAAGCTGGCAAAATAAATACTGCCCAGGTGAGGTCAGGGAAAAACGTATTTGAGAGTCCATTTGCAGGGAATGGTGATAGTTTGTACGGGACAAGGTAGGAAAACGTGGGAAGAAAGAAATAGAAGACTGGTTTTAAAAGAAAAAGGTTGAAGAAGCAATCAGGCAATAATTAAGCAAAGTTCTAGGATGATAATTGCTCCTCCTCTAGGCTAATTTGTTTGATGGGAATATGGCAAGATGATTGCATTAGTGCAGTTAAGGTCAATTCTTTTAATAGCTTAAAAAGTTAATTTGATTTTTAAATAAAAAAAAAAAACCAACCGATAGGCACTATTTTTAAAGGGCAGACTTCTCAAGGTAGCTCTTTGAAAATGAAGCCTCTTTCTGTAGGTATCTTTTCTAATCAGTACATGTGAAAACTCAGAAGCACCTCATAACTTTATCTGACTTTAAATTAAAATCTCCTTGGGAACCAACTCTTTCCTAGCAAGTCCCCATGCTCTGCTCCCGTTTTACATGAATACAAAATGTGAAAGTAGTAGTAAATTCATTACTTTAAGGACCCATACATGTTCTTGAAGTTAGTTGAAAAACTTCTGCATTTTCACATCTTTTAAACTGTATTTCTTTTTGCAGCAGTGAAGGAAGATGAAATGAGAATGACTTGGAGAAGAACACAGAGGCTTGCTCCAATATACCAGTCACTGAACCCTGCCCTCATCCTACAGGAAGGAGACAAGAAGTGTAAGCTGGTGATTAAACAGGCATTAATAATATGCAGCGTGTTGTGCTAGAAGTGATGGGGCACCCCAGCTTCTGCATTCGACCCAGGCCTGTGTTGAACAGTTCCACTGCTCCTGAGCAAGGTGACCCGTTGAAGTGCCTTGGCTGAGGGAATCATTAATCTTTGTTACTCTAAGACTCACTGTTGTTGCCATAGTGACTCTTAAAACTAGGCTACTCCGCAAACTGAAAATAAATTATACCATTTTACACTTTAAGCAGTTAAGAGTCAGATCTTGATCTCAAAACGGTACAAACCTGGCATAACTCAATGGGGCTAGGTTAACTCTTTGGTAACTCTAGCAGAGTTGTAATAAATTCCAGAGCAATTCCAGTGAAGTACACCCAATTTATTCAGCTTTAAATGAGGCCCCATTTCAAATAGGTGCATAAGCTTTGCCTAACTTTAAACACATGGACAGAGCCTTCAAAATCTGCTAGGCTTATGCCAGTGAAAGGAAGCCAAACAGCATTAAGTTGCCACTATGTGCACTTTATTGCTTGCTCTTGAGATACTATGGGCTAACTGGAGTTCCTAGTGTGATACCAGGAATTCATATGACACTTCAAAACTTGTGGTTTTATAGTCTCATCACCATTTCCACTCACAAGAATCAAACCTTATCTTTACCTTTTCTGTAGCTGCTATTATGAATGCTCAGTAACTCCAAGGCCTTACATGTCTGAAACCCCTATTCCAGAAACCCTGCCTTTGCCAACCATGCTTTTTGTAACCAGGAAGTGTAGTTAAAAGGTTCATGTTTCAGATTGTGCTTTCACAGATACTTTACATCCAAAGTTTATTGTAAATTTTTTGTTTTACTGCACGGCAACAAAATCCAATCTTTTCTGTCAAAGCCCTTCAAAATTATACAAGCCTAGTTATTAACACTTACTGGCTGAACTAGAATTTGCAGATACAAGACAGAGAATCTTGGCAGAAGAGATATAATTCATTTTCTTACAATAGAAGAACTAGAAGCTACACATCATATATGCCCTTATGAGCAACACAATTCAAAGTAGGTGTGCTCTCAGGATACCTACAAACCACTCCCTTCTTGGGAGGTAAAAGGAAAGGGCCTCTAAGCGATAAAGAGTGCACATTTGCCAGGGAGACCACTGAATCTCTGGGTGGAGGCAGTAGCCAGTGTGGGATCATCAACTTCTGTCCACTGGAATTACATCTGCTCCTGGATAACATTGTTCTGTGTGGGCTGGCATGGGCAGCCCAACCCCTGGCCTGCTACCAGGCCCTCCAGGAGAATTTGGTGTCAGCAACAGTGCCAGGGAAGACAGAACAAACACTGAGAATTGGAAGGAAAAACAAAACAAAAAATTCCCCAAGACCCACAACAACTCAAGGAGACTTAATAAATCCTAATCCTCGTTAATGAATAAAATGCACACCAAGCCTGATTTAAATTAAAGTATAGTTTCTTTGTTGTATTCCAAATCATTGCTGAAAATAGATCTCTTTTCCCTCCTATCCCTGGCCCTGTCACAGTAGGGTAATGTCAAGTAAAGGTCTAGCTGAGAAAATACACCAAATACAAAGGAACTTATCCTCTGGCTTTTCCTGCTATTATTAATGGTTTATAATAGAACCCAAAACAAAACTCAGCCATTCTCATTTGTGGTTTTTACCTCCTAATAAAAACTGAGCTCCTTTTTTCACTTCTTTCTTCATTATAATTTTAAGTTGGTGACACAGTAAAGTATTTTAAAAACAGTTTTTTGAAGACGGGAATCACACCTCATGTTTAAACAAGAAACATCATCTTTGGCTCCCATGACATTATTTTAATTTCAGAGACATCTATATCTGACTCTCAAACTCAGATCTGGTTCCCACTGAAATCCACAGCAAAGTTTCAACTGACTTCAGTAAACATGGATCAAAGACCCCCTGTTTGTAAAGTTAATATGCAGTGGCTAGTTGTGCATCCAGCAGAATTTGAGCCTCCGAACACATGCTTGAACACCATGTTCTATTTCCCATTTAGCAACTTCTGAACAAATGCAGTTCATATGACAGCATGTTACAAGCTGCATAGGTTAATGCAGGTAAGTGCACTCCTCATGTACAGATACAGCTCCGCTAATGCAGTTCAGTAGCGGTGGAAGGGAACAGTGCCTTACTCTGTTCACTCTCCATGGTTAAGCATGTTGAATTATGCAAGAGTTTTAAGAAATAAGCAAAAAGCAACAAGGACTTCATATCAAAAGTAGACTGGAATTCGAGAGATTTGGTTCAATGCCCAGCACTGCAGTTCAGCAAATGACTCAACTTCCCTGCCTCCATTCTCACTTCTGAAATGACATTAACCACACTTACAGTCAAAACAAGCAAGGCTGACAAAGAAGGTGTTGGAGTGAAAGCTGCATTTTACTTTAAGTCTTTGCAGCCTCTAGCAATATGTGGCTCCAAATTTGGTTGGGATTCTAGGAACCTTTTCCAATACAGGAAGACATTGAAATATCATAAATAGTAAACAACATCACGGAAGCTGTACAAAAGTGAGCAGGCAATCCATTGAAAGGCAGGCCTTTAAAATCAGGTGTAAGCTGCTTCAAATTCACTGTGGTATAAATGCCTAATTGCTGACCATATAGCTATAAAACCTGAAGTACCATAGTTTGACCTGTCCGTGTGGCGATGACTAATTCATCTTCAGAAAATAATATAGCCAGCCAACCAAGTTCTTCTGTATGTAATTCAGCTCAGACAGTCAGTCATAAGTATCACTTCTTTCAAACTGGCTTGAGACCTTATGAGTGTATCCCACTATCACCAACCAAGCAATCTGAGGTTTTGGGGGGGGTTGGTTTGTTGGGTGCTTTTTTTGGTTTGGTTTTGTTCTGTTTTCAAGAAGAGGTGGAAATGAATGAACAGAGCTACACTCATTAACAGTCTGAGGACTGGACAAGAAAGATGAATTTTGATACTTCTTCAGTCCTTTCTCAAGGAAGATCTCTCTTAAGATGCTGCAATAGACAACCTTCCCTGAAGTCAGTCAAAAGTTTGTCACCACCATTTTGCCTTTCCTTTTCACCACAACTTGTCCGTGTGGTATGTATGTACTCAGCTGTGCCTGGGTCTCTTTCAAAAGCAGAGAACTAACACAGCTGCTATTAAGTATGATTTTTTAATCACTCCCTGCTTTTCCTCTCTAATTGTAGTTATTCCAAATACCACCACGTAATTAAAAAGGTCTTTTCAAAAAGAAAAAACATGCAGTCCCTTTTACCCTTGGAGGGAAAAGCAACCTTACAGACCTATCAGTATTTTGCTGCACAGTGCAACTAAATTAATGAGGAAAATTAAATGCAGAGCCAATTATAACATTTAAAAAACTTCCTTTATTCCCTTGTCTACATTCAACCAAAAAAAGAAGTCCCCATGAAATCAGATTGTAGGTGTTTTTATGAGCTTCCTGAACATTATGTGAAAATTTCACCTCTGCACAATTTCTCATTTTAACAACAAAAATCTAACCTCTGTAGTTAAAAAACCCACTAGTTTGCCAAAAGCAGAACATTCATGTTCTGTTCTTTGCAGCAGGGACAGCCTTGCAAAGCACAGCTGATGCTAGTGAACACATCTGAGTAAATTATACAACTACTGAGACATGTGGGTCCACCAATTTAGAAGAGTGTCAGAAAAGCCCTCAATATGCAAAAATACATGCACATAGTGTTCTTCAGACTCCTCACTGCTTCTAGCACCCACAGATATCCTACAAGCCCATCTGGAAACAGGACTGTAGGAGTTTGTCCAGACAAGACAGCCCCTGCAGCAGGATCCTTGTTCATCAACACCTTCTGCAATTGAAATCACTACAGAATAACAACTCCCCCTGGCTACCTCCTTTTAGCAGCTTCTATGACAAAAGTATGCAAAAACAGTTCATTGTGAAAGACCTCCAAAGTTAACAGTATGACTAAGTGAAGACACTCTAAATATCTCCCATGGCAATGGCCTGAGCACCAACGAGACTGTTCTCAACTTTTCTAGCAGAGTCTCAGAAGTTCATGGTGCCTTGCTGATTTAGGCCTTAGCTTGCAGTAGCATTGCTCTTCCATTCCCCACCTCCCTCCAAGAGCTTTCACATTACTGTAGACCTATAGAGCTGTACAATAGTCACAAATACTCTTGCCCGCTCCCAGATACACCACCCTCCCATGGGCAACATGGCTGCTCACTTCATGTGATAATGAAGCGTGCACAGTCTCCCACACAGCTGCTCCAACTTACCTCCTTACCTTTTCACAGGCTTATATGGCAAAAATAACCTTGTGCCTGCTTTCTGCAGATGGCTATTATGTACTTGTACAGTTCTTCACATCTATAAATGTATTACGATGGTTTAAAACTGCCATACATTTGGAGAAGAGTGAGAATATGATGTGTTCTAGCCCCTTTCACCTTCACTCCACGTAAAGAGAAGAGCTGATCCCAGCCGTAGTAATTGGGGAGATGCAGGGTTGAGTCATGCCTCTCCCTTGGGAACAGCACATTCAGCTCAGGGCATTGGCAGAGTTGGCTGGGTGTCGGCCGGGCATTTTGAGAGCAGTACTTGCCCATTTCCTCTAGGCATTGGCTGAGGTCACGCAGCCCCAACCTGCTCCTTCACTAAATGCTGGCATCTAGGATGCAAGCTCCCCAGAAGGGAGTGGGAATACACATGCCTCTCTTACCCTGAGAAAGAACTTCTTTCAACTTAACAGTGCTTTCTTTTGGTAAAGTTCCCATTCATCAAATGTATCCCACTTATCTTTCGTTTTCTTGATTAAATGTTTTACTTGATAAAATTTGGCAACTGCCTCTCTAAAAACATTCCAAGTAAGAGAACAATAGACAGACAAATGAAGAACTAATGTTTCTTCCTTAATGCCTGGATTGGTACTAATGTTCCCAGAACATTGTTTTTAAGGAAATCAAGAAAAAAATAATCTTCAGGTTAAAAAAACTGTGGTATTCTTTAAATGCTGAACTTCTTTTAGAGCAAGTTTCAAAGCTGTGCGTGGGTGGAGAAGCTATAAATAACCACATTTGTGCACGTTCCTTCTGTACAAGACACAGAAAATGTGCTCTGCATCAGCATAGAAAGATGCTGCTGTGCTCTGCATGAGGCTTCTCAAGGCTGGCAGGTAGATTATTTCTTTTGCAGTTATGCTGCTGGTGTTGCTGTTTGTGAGTCTTTTCTCCAAAACTTAGGAATCATACCTGGCACTTATCTGTAGTGTGATGAATTAGCAATACAGCTAATCAGATCTGTCAGTCTCTTATCAATGATAATATTCAGAAATACAATTTTCTTAACTAGGGCATATAGAAGATTTTGGTTGTTGCTGTCCACAGCACTAGTTAGAACAGCGTTTTTCTTCCTTCTGAGGCTACTACACTTTCCCCAGGTCTCCATTTCTTGTCCCATGTTTGTCCTTTCAGATCAGTTTTACAGGGCGCAACTGCTGGGTCAGTCAGGGCTGGGGCCAGCTCTAGTCTTAGGTCTGACTCCCCCTGATCTGGGCTGTTTGCTTGGACATAATCTGAGTTTTCTGAAAGAATATCCCAGGTCTCTCACAGCTGGGTGGGAAGAACATTGCCCCAAGCAGAGTGGGCACCGAAGCAAAGGCAGCCTGAAAAGCTCTTGATTTTTTGGTCAAGCAAACCTCCCTTTCATTTTCCACTATGGTTGTTTCCACCACTTTAGCTTATGCTCTGGAGCTCCCAGGAAGAGAAATACCTGAGCATGCTCAACATCTGGCCCAGCTTCTTCCTCATGTGCACTGAAGTAGGGGATCTCTATAGCTCTTAAGCACCAACAGAAGAAATAATATCCTAATTATTAGAAAGCTCTCGGATGCTGAATTAGCAGTGCTCAGACTATGCTGTGACGATGTATACTAGCAGATTTTTTAATTCTTCAAATAATTATTTATCATCTTGTGTCTTCTCCTCTCTCTAGTAACTCTATTTTGCTTCTCTGACATCAGACCAACAGAAAATCAGCATTTGCAGACCTGATAGTAAGTAGAGACACCTGCAGGACCCAGCTGATTTAGATTTCTGATTGGAAGCTCTGATTTAGACTTCTAAGGTCTTGACCTCCAAGTTGCTGTTACTAACAACAGTTATCATCACAGCTAATTTTCATGTTTGTGAATGCAGCATCACAGTGATTTTCATGTTTGTGAGGAAAAGCATTCTGGTTCTATAGAGAAATTTGTGCCTTTGAAAGTGTGGCCCTTTGTGGCTTGTGAAGTATTTTCCTTGCATAGGTTTGCTTCATTTCTTTCTCAGTGGGACTGTCCAAAATGTAAAAGGTCCCCAAGAAATACAGCAAGTACACAGGAGGGAAAAAAGGAGCTATGTGAACTCTTTAGAAAAGTACGTTATCCTCAAGCATGCAAATAGATCAATTGTTTTTACCTCTGCCTGCGACAGATGTGCCTACAGGCCTGAAGAGAGGAAACAAACCAAAACTAATAAAGAATGGATAAAGATTCAGACAAAAAAGGACTGTTCTTCACAGTTCCAACCCTGCTCTGCTTTATGGTCCCTTTCAGCGCCTCAGTTTCCCTGTCTGTAAAACAAAGAAATCAATCCACTGATGGATAAATGTCAGACCAAGATAATGATATCATTGCTGCTACCATTAAACGTTCAGTGGTAGCCACTAAACGCTCAGGAAAAAACCCAATATAAATCCTGAACACATTTACTATGTGTTTTTCAGCTCCAGCTGTGGCCAGAGCATAACTGTGTTAGTGTAGGCAGAAGTATAATAGTACAATGGCAAGTCGGGTAGGCACCTACCTTGGGAAATACACTCCTCGTCTAATCAGCAGGAAAAGAGCAACCTACATGGCTGGCTCCTAACTTCAGTGCTTTGGGTCACTGTCTGGAACCGCTACCACTGTACTAACCTGAGATTGCTCTCCTAATTTAGACATGAATTAAGACAGTACCATCTACATTTTGATAGTATCAACCCACCTAAGCTGTTACTAGTTTAAACAAGACGTTTAAAGGCAATTAACAATTAGAAAGGACTGATAAAGCAAGGATGAGCTTTACAACAGAGTAATCTTTAATGCAAGCACAATGCTCCAGGCCTCGTATAGGCACTCCCCACTGTGCTTGAGTTGTTTGCTTCACCACAGAGAAAACTGCTGATTGACCAGGATATTAAATAAAGTGCTGCTTTAGGTTACTGTTGGGAGCAGACAATTTAATCATCTTGGTTTAACAAGGCTTATAATCACAGCACACAGCAAAGACAGGTTTAGTAAGAGAACAAATCCCAACTGGGACAAATGGGTCTTGGTACATAGTCTCATCTCAGTAACAGAAAAACTCACCAGGATGGTACAATGCTGCAGTAGTGTTACACACACCTGCCAGGGTCAGAGCCCCTTGGGGCTGAGCATCACACCCACAGGATACATAACCTTTCCCCCATGGGGCTCTGACCTGATTTGAGACTAGAGGCAAAAATCTGGAAGTGGAAGCCATGTGAGGAAGGAGGAGAACAAGGATGAAAGAAGTGCCCTGAATGCCAGCAGTGGCTATTCTCCATCAGGGACTTTTCTAGGATCTCTTCGTCTTCTAAATAAATAGCCTGATGTCTCAAACATTTTATCTCCCAGTTTAAGATAGTCTACATGTCAGGCTGTGCGCAGGGAGAAAGGAATGCAGCGCAAGGCTGTGTTTGACCTCCTGGCAGGGCTCCTCTGCCACTGGGTCCTGCCCAGGAATTCAACCTGCATCACAGCATTTCTCCTGCTGTAGGGCCACAGCAGCATCTCTTATGCTTGCACTGCCTGTCTGTCAACCACTGCTCAGGCAAACCAGCTGTGCTTGACACATGGTATCCCAGGGCAGAGAAGTCACAGCTCAGTACTGCGAATAAGTGGGGAAAGGGCTAAGTCGCTGTGGTGTGTGAGAAGCTTTGCATGTAGCATACAGACCCCGTGCTGAGCTGGCACTCAATATGCAAGACACGGCAGAGCCCAGGATGTTTGCGTCACTGTGTAATCTACCCATAACTGTATGGCTGATTTCTTCTACATGTCACAGCAGAAATGGATCCTGTGAGGGTTTTGAAGGGTGAAAGGCCAATGACCTTGCAGATTCACCAAAAGAGGCCATGGAGAATGGCAATGAGAAGCTGTTAGTGGGAAGGTAAACAAATGGATGCTGAGTCCCGAGTCCCCTGGCAGACTGGTAGAGAGAATGCAATAACAAACTAGAATATATGTGCAAGCAGGACCAGACTTATGAAAAGCCCTTTCAGCAAGGAATAACCTTGAGCTGTTCAAGAGAGAAGAGGAGCCACTTAAAAGACTTCAGGAGTGAGGGCAGAGTGAGGGGCAGAAGTGGTTGGGGACTTCCCCTAAGAACACCTTTTTAACGAAAAGTTCAGTTTCCCCAAAGTGAAGTTTTCTGTGAAAAACTGCTTGCTTGCTTATGTTTTTCTTCTAGCTTGGTGGCTCCCAGAACATGGCATCCACTCATCCTGAACTTCCTTCTCTTCTGGTTTCCTGACACCTTATGCACTTTGAAAACCCGAGGAGGTAAGCAATCAGAAACAATGCCCCAAATGTTTAAAGTTACTTTTTGCTGGAGGGAGAGGGAAATTTAAAAAAAAAAGTTTCATTTTGTGGTTCCCTCCCACCTCAACTTTTCCTTCTTATTTGGGAAGGGAAGTGTCTCAAGGTCAGAATGTTTTGTATGTTGCTGAAGCCAAAAATAAAAGTAATTTTCTCCATCCTTCAACACACGTCGCATCCAAAAACATCCAAAAGGCAGGAAAGAAACAAGAAGTAAAGAATTATCAAAACAAAGGGAGGAGAAAGGTAAAAGACCAATGGGCAGGCCTGAAATAGATTTGTTTTGCATGTTTTTACATTTGAAGGACATTTTTGTTAAAAGGGAACCATAGTGTAACATAAGAGAAAGTTTATAGCTGTAATAGTAGAAAGGAGTTTGAGCCAGCCAGCTCTGTCTAAATGTGCCTGAAGGGTCACCCCAGCCTAGGCAATAGCTTCCAGAACTACAATCCAAAGATTACAACTTTAAAAAACAAACAAGAAGCTTTGTGTAAGAGTTCCCTATGAGCAATATGAAACAAAAGAAGTTGCTTAAAAGTCTCCTGTGAGCTAAAACACTGTGTTTAGTCCTAAACAGTGCACAACCTCTCTTCCAAGGACAGAAATACCTGAACTTTTCAGTCAAATTGGTTATGTTGGGCAGCTACTGAAACTAGGCAGAGCCACCAGCAGATGCTAACAGAGCAAAGAGCTGCTGCAGAGCCCAGCCGTATGGAGCACAGCTAGTAAAAGTAGTTTGGGGCAAGGAGTAAGGTAGAGCTGCTAGAAGGAGGAGAGCTAGTGGGAATGACTAGCATGGAGAGGAGCAGCTAGCAGAAACAGGTCATGGTGCCAGATCAGCTCAACCTAAATTGGGCCTTTCTACCAGCAAGACGTAATAACCTTAAATCATGAGTGCAATTCATTACCAGAGGGAGAGTAACCAGCTGGCTGAGCAGCTGCTCCATGGGGGAAAACACAGCGAAATTGTTATAGATATACTTTAGGAAATAGCTATCATTACCCTCTTTGTTGTCTGGCTAGGTTTTTCTCACTTTAATGAAAATACCTTTTGTTGGCCATCAGTCAAAAGCAATATGAAAGAGGATTGATCACTCTGAGTCACAGGTAGGATCATGAAAAAGCTGGGAGGCCATGTGAGGAGATAACTGGGAGGAAAGATCAAGGGAAACAAATGAAGTAGAAAAGAATGACTATTTTGGATTCCTAAACCAATGCCTAAAATAGCATATTTATTTCTAGGCATAACAGACCCTTACTTCATTTTTAGATAGTCCCAATAAATCCTATAAGACGTTTTCATAAGGGGTAAAACTGGAGTAGCAATGACTTTGAGGGTTTGGGGCAGGGATTTGTGAATCAGACATCCTGACATGAAGAGTTCTAGTCATGAAGCTTTCAGTGACCTTTAGCATGTCGCTCAACATCAACCTTTTAGAAAACCCATAATCCTGAGATGAAAGAAACCACGATAAGCAAGAAGTACTACTGTTATTGTTACTTCTTAAAGTTACAGAGGAGAGAGACTTCAGGCACTTCAGCCTACGTTTATTCAAAGACTTTCTTTTTCTCCATGTCCTTGGTGACGATTACTCATTCTAGCAACTGCTTTCAAAAAATATACATATTTCTGGAGAAAACTCTACTTTATTTCTCTTCCTTCACCACTGCAGCCCTACTATTTTTGTAGGCCTAATCAGTAACAGACAAGCCTGATTCTTTCTCCTCCTTTGCCATGACAATGAAAGCCAACGATTCCTTTCAGAAACAATAAACTACACATCGTATTTTCAGGGATGCTGACATGCAAACAATCCTGGGATGGAAATAGACAACGAGGATATGCTATATTAGGAGGATGATTCTGCTTAAGCGTAACAGCAAATTTTAGCAGTTTGCCTGGGACTGACTTCCTTGCAGTTTGCTGCAAAGCACATCCTGGATCAGAGAGGCACTGAGTGGCCTGGCATGATGGCTAGACGTGCTCTGCGCCACACAAGATCGGGCTCTTGCATCCTAATACATCTCACCTAACATTAGGTAATAAACTGAAGGTCTTATCTGAAGACACTACCTTATCATTATTTCCCCAACAGTCAACAGTTAAGAGAGGGAAGTATCCAGGGTACAATTCAGATCTTAGACAGACTGAGTCATTCTCTGAAGATGCCAGTGTCTCTCCACTGACTATAAAAGAAGACTATGCATTAGACTCCTGACTTGGATGATTCAGTTACTCTCCTAAAGACAAGCAAGATAAATCCAGACTATGGATAGTTGCATCTACCTACAAAGAACTAACTGTATCTTTATATCACCTTCTCCATTTCTTCATACGATGAATTATGTCCTCTTCATCCACTATGAGGTAGATCCAAAACCTCAAAGAGTCAGTAGGATTTCAGAGGGTTTTCAGAAGGCCTTCTTAGAGGCTCCTAAGCTCTCAGTAAGAATCCAAACATTTGCAGTTCAGGAAATAGCAAAACAGACCATCTGAAAATACTAGGTCTTGAAGGACAGACAGTGCTCTAAACAAGAAAAACACTTTTTTGGGGTACAAAGGATTTTTTTTTCCAGTTCCTCTTCTCACTTAAATAGGTTCAGAGATCAAGCTGCCTGGTTCAGATTTCTTCAGATCCTATTTCCCAAGGCAGCTGTGGAGCTCATCAAAGTGTTCTCGCACTGCTTGTACATCAATGCTAAGTAAACTTCAGTTGGTAACTGAAGCTGGCCCCTGAAGTTTGATATCCCTAGCACTACTGCTCTGTGTGTAAATTAAAAAGTGATCATTATTATTTTTTAATCAGTGACTCTTTAAAAGCACAAAGAACAATTGTCTGCTTGGCTTAATAACTATATAGAGGAAGACAGACACAAAGGTTGTTTCCAGATAATTTCAAGTTACATTTTAAATCAAATTATGAAGAGGATAGAGTATTGTTAATCAGCAACCCTTAAGGAATTTCCAGAATAAATATCATTAAATGAAAATGTAATAATTTAAACCTGTAGTTCTTTGTGAAGAGTTTCGGCACAAAAAATACAAGATAATACTGATCTGTATTTAAAGAGCATTGTCAGAAGTTTAGAACAGAGCTCCCTTTCTCTCACATAAGTTTGAAGTATTTAAAGCAATTAACTTAGGCTGATAGCTTGAGACATCTCTGAGGTGTTCTTATACCATACACTGATCACTGGTTACAGGGTGCAAACGTGACTGCCTGGACAGAAACACAGAGCCTAGCTCCGTACCAACAGCCATTGTCTGAACATGCCCAAATACCAAAGTGCCATGTATTTGCACTCCTCCCTTGGGAAGCTGTGCTGTGGCCCTTCGAAGGGCAGGTTTCTATGCCAGAGTCACTAGTAAAGGGGAAAAATGCACATTCGTTCTTTCAGTTG
Organism: Phoenicopterus ruber ruber; assembly: GCA_009819775.1. Classification (NCBI taxonomy): domain Eukaryota; kingdom Metazoa; phylum Chordata; class Aves; order Phoenicopteriformes; family Phoenicopteridae; genus Phoenicopterus; species Phoenicopterus ruber. The sequence continues at coordinate 32,219,072 of CM020220.1, read as the reverse complement.
TGTTCTTTTTCCAAGAACCCTGTCCTGTTTGGTTTGGACAACCCTAAGCACACTGTCCAGAAATGCTCCGTGTCTTTGCAAGCTAAAGGAACTAGAGAAACATCCATAAGAAATCACCAGACACTGAAGAAATATGTGAGCAATATTCTCCTTCCTCACTCAGCTGCCTTGTGTGGCAAATCCAACACAATCTTGTCATTGAGTAATAGGGATTGTATAGCCGTGCAGGCTGCTCTTATTCTACTACTCTCTCTGTTGCCACCAGAGCTTAGAGATACATACATAGCCCTCAGAAATCATCTGAAACTCCTGCATAATCCCATGCCACTGTGGGTTCAAATTAAGGAATGACAGTCCTTGTTTAACAGTTCAAAATAAGCAACTCGGTCACTCAGCAACCCTTGTGATATTTAAATGGCCATGTCATTATTAATTCACTTTATAATATCTGCAGGATACTAATCAGCACAAATACACCACCACTTTACTTTCAAATCAGTGTCAGTGTTGGTTAATTGTTAGTCCTCTTCAGAAGATGAGTGGGGCTACAAATCTCTTCATTGCCTAGACTTGCACTCACATCTCCTGAAAATGTGCCAATTCCTTTGGCAGGAACAAAAGGAATGGAATGAAAATTGCTCTAAAGAAGCAGTTGCCAAGATGCTTTATTGCACGGTCTGTGACCAAGAGTGGATGGAAACAAACAAGCAAAAAATCCTTTTACTACAAATGTACCATCTTTTACTGCATAAATAATAAAGCAGACAAGTACTAAATAAGAGGCTGTTAGGGACATAACGTGGGTTTGGAAACACGTGCACATCTGATTAAGTTAGTCCTTATGTAGGTAAAAGTTGTATGGTCAATGCAGAAAAAAGTGGTCTGGTCAATCAGAATTGCGTGGTGAGATATTTGTATTGGATAACAAACCAGGTGTGGACACTCTTGCCTCAACAATTGCTGGAAGGACGGGGTTAGTGAAAATAGAGGCATTTATCTCTCAGTCACAGATAACAAAAGGTTGTTTTCTCTCCTGTTACATCCCATTGGGAGAAGGCTGCCAAGTAGTTTCACCAGTATTGACTCCTGAGTTCCTTTTTCATTAATTTTTGGGGACAATACAACCATAGTTAAAACCTCTACTCACTATCAAGTAATACTTCAACCTTATGGCTGGTAAGGTCACATATACCTCGTAAGCTCAGAGACAGTACAGCAGTAATACTTTGAAAATGTAAATGACAAACATTAAACGCATCTCATTACTTGATAAATTTACCAATCTACCAAATTCTCCAGGATGCTTTGAATTGTGATGTTTTAATTACTGATGTGTCAGTGGCAGCTATTTACAGGCTAAATCTGCTCAGATGGCGCACAGAGTATGTGATGTATTTTTGCAGGGTGCTGTGGCTGAAGTCATATGGTAGTAGATATATTCTTGACTTGATTATAATGTTCTTTTCTCTTAGCTATTGTTTACAAATAAATCTCTTGTTTTGCAAGACCCAGTGAAGGTATTATTGTAAACAAAGCATAAAAGGAGATATATAGTCTGATTTCTTCTGTCTTTGAAAGAAACTATGACTAGTTGGAAAACTACAGAATTTTGGAGAACTCTTCATTGCCTTGAACTGATCAAAACAACTGAGTGCATGCATGCATGTGTGGGGGGATGTTCAGACCTAATCTTCTAAAATCTTGTGTGAGAGCTAAATGAATCATGAACTGCCTCGAATATCCTAGCATTCTTCCGCAAATGGACTACGTAGATCACATGCATCACATGGAGCGTTCAGTATTCTCAGATATGCTATGGAGACAGAACGATGTTGGCAGGACATTTTTCCATACAAGTGATGTCGGGATTATGCCCTGATCTGTTTTCTCGGCCAGTAAAAGCCAGACACATTACAAGTTAAAGTGCTTGGTTCTGAAGAGAGACAGCCTTTCCTCTGCAATACTTTGCAGTCTCCCACAACAATGGCAGCTGGTAAATGTAATGATATCAGTATGGCCACATGGCCTTTTTATCCATCACCAGAGGCAGATAACCACACAAGGAAACCAAAGCTATGTCCATTAATGTATCTGGGCATGAAGCCAACAGAATGCAGATCCATAAATTTAGAGAAATCCAGGTGAACCTGACACTGGTCTAGCTTGACCTTTTCAATAACAAAGAGGATTTGAGACATCACTACAGCTGGTATGGCAACAGTCCTAGCTTTCTTAGTACGTGCCTACCCTCTTGCCAGTAAGCGTTTGTTAGTGTCATCTTGCTGTTTACCACTGGTCTTCATCTGGCATGAGGAGCCTGTTTCATTTTGCCATGCAGAGCCACCCCAGCTAACTCAAGGCTTTGTACATAGCCAAGAAACTCCACCAGCACACACAGTACCTCTACATCCACCTATTTTCCAGCTCTTCCTTTACAGGCAACCATCACAACCAAAGTAAAGCAAGAAGGAAGCAGCACCAGCTGTGACCCTGAGAACCATGTGGATCTGTGGAGAAAAAGGCTGCCTGTGTCAGGCTACATGTTGGTGTGTATGTATGGAAACGATGGAAAGACTGAGAATTTCCATGAGTAGGAGTAAGAGTAGCAGTTTGACTATTCTGCCACAAAAGTGCTTTAAAAAGTTCAAGGCTTGCACAGACTATTTCAATAATGCATCTGATGGGTCTCCATTTTCCTTCTACTTTAATAGGTATGCTTCAGGCTTTACAGCTTCACTCGAATGAGTTTATGAAGTGAGAGAACTCAGACAAAATTCAAACAAAGGGGATGGAAGAGGCAATGGGGTGAAGAACAGCATTATAAACTTACTTCAGCTATTTCTAAGGCTGCTTGGTAACATCTGCTCATGGTACAACCCTTATGCTACCCTTGCGGTTTCACAGAGTTGCTGTTCAGGATGTAACAGTGGAAAACAGTGGAAATTGGACACAGCACGAGAACAATTTCAAATCTCAACCGAAATGGAAATGGTGTTAATTTGCTGGTAAATAGTCTGCAGAAGGGGAAGACCCAGAGCCAGGAGGGGCAAAAAGGAAAAGCTACCAAAAATGGGCTGAAGCATCTGCAGCAATTACAGGATATCAGTATGAATGTCAAAGGGATTTTTTTCCTCTCTTGCAGGACAGTATCTCAGCATGTCCTCCCACAGCTGTGTTCTAAAAGGGTCAAACAGTGCAGCTCTTCCCTATCTGAAACAACAGAGAGCTTCTAAAAACCAACTGATGCCACGAAGTATTTTACACACTCAGCAACCCAACATTTTTATAATCATCCTAGATACTTTTGGTGTTAAAAGAGTTTCTTGTCAGTTCCTGCCTGTATAGAGCCTCATAACAGCTCACAAATTGTCTTATCTGTTAGCCCTTTTGCGTGAATGGTGCTCCATTTCCTGTGAAGGCTGCAAATGCAGTTTCACACCATGTATTTTGTTTCCTTCTTTAAAATGCTATACACTCATAACTCATTGTCCTTAGCACACCATTATTTACCTTGGTTCACATGTGTAAATTGATGTAATTGTATGAATACATAGATGTAATAGCAAATAATCTTGTAAAATGTCTGATGGTGTGAGGTAGCGATTACTTGTAATGACATTTTATAGCATAACATTTCTTACATTAATATTGTAACTTAGCAATCAGCAGTGTTTATTTAAACATTTTTTTTTCCTAAAGCACAACTTGTATTTTGGTTATAACATGACTGTAAAAGGATGCCTGACTTTCTATCTCAGAATAAAAATTACTTTTATATCTTTTAATCCATCATTTTCAATGTTTTCAGGTTTTGTACAGTTCAAACTGAAACCCAGCTAGAATCAAAAATATTTCTTTGACAGTGGGAAGCTATCTGAGAACACAGCCCTCACCCACCAGTAATGCATACAGCATCTACTCTGGCCTTGCAAATGGTGCAGAACACATCAGGAATGATATGAACGAGCCCTGTTTAACACGGCTTACCCTTAAATCCAGTCCACAAGGCACACACTTGGGCTACATAAAGCCTTTCTCCAGCTAACCAGTTTTGCAAGACTTCCCTATGAACACTTGATATTGCATGCCTAAATGCTTGATCCCTCTAGTAAGACTAGCTAGAGTAGTTAGGTGAGGAATAATTGATCTCCCAAGATTCATAAGAATCTCTTTGTGGAGATGTGTCTTTACCAAAAGCTATTAATACTGTTAATGGCAGACTGAGAGGATGCAAAATAATGCTGGAGTCTGTGTTAAGAACATGCAACACAACAAAACCTGTCCCTATTCACATCTGCTTTTAAGACAAGATGGATGCAGAACAGCTGTCATGAAGAGAAAGGTATAGATGAACAAGTGAGGGATTGTAAGCTCTGCCACAGAGACCATCTTTCACCAGAATTTTTACTGCGCTGGCCAACAGCTGAAGAGGGTGAGCCATGGGACATCCTGACAGGGGAAACGGCATCTGTGAGAACATGCTTAATTTTGAGCTGGGTGGAAAGGGAAGAGGAGGATCTTCCTTAGAGAAACTACACTGTATCATTACTTGTCTAGAAGACAGTGAAGTCTAATAAACTCGGGGCTCTCCTGTCAGGATTTGTTCTCCCACAGCTTTTCTTTTTAGACTTGAATCAGGAAGAACTTAGTTAAAGGTTATTAAATTTTGACAAGGCAACAAATTATTATAGATAAATGTTACTTATGATTAGTGACAACATACAGGTAGACAGCTTCACCTGCCAACTGATGGGCATTTAACAAAATAAACACAATAGGAATTGCACGACAGATATATAGGATGCAATTATTTTCAAAAAAAACCCCATCGACATATTCAGATATCTTCCTCCTCCTCATGGAATCTACACTTCATATTTCTGTTTAGCTGATAATTTCATTTATGAGTTACAAAGCATTTATCTTGAATAGTACAGATGTTTAGTGAACAGAATGATTCATCTCTTCCTCTCCACTTTCTAAGTAGGACAAAGAGATGCCTCCAGAAAGTGTGTGCTAGGACAGAAACATGTCTGTCATTAAGTCATTGCTTCCCAGATAATAACTACCCATTAAGAGAAAAATTTGGAAAGATTGCTGCCAACAGAACTCACACAGAGTGATACTCTCTAAAGTGATTGTACTCCAGTGACTCTTACTGCTTGTTTCTTTTCCTCTCACCAAAAGTCACAGTACTTACAAAAGACCTGTTCCTTTTGAAAACCAGTGACACAGCATATGTGGGAAGCAAAAGTCTGAATGGGTTTCATGAGTGAACCTCATAAACACTTCTACTGAATTCAGAAGATGTAAGAGAGAAAGCTTCGGGTTGGAAGGACTGAACAAAAGTCTAAATCGCCCTAGAGGATGAAGAATACCTAAGATAATATGGATTCTTATTGACATCATATACCACAAATGGAAAAAGCATAATACCACCAGAATTTACAGCCCTTGATTTTTGAGATTTTAACCTCAAAATTGTACTAAGATAATACGTCAAACTTCATATAGGTCACAGAGAGTATTCTAACTGAATTCCAAGTACATGCTCTATTTAATATATAGCTTATGAATTTCATTACCATGCAGTATGTTTGCTGACACATAATGAAAACGAAGTTGCTTAAATTAAACATCTGTTACATTCAATCCCAGTTTTAGTTATATATATGGCATGAATATTTGTGTGGTTTTATAGGAAAAACTGAGCAGGTAGAAGTTGTGGCAAACTTTTCAAAACTGCCAAAGAAATGGTCGTACATATTTGCGAAGGGTATCTGCAGCTGCAGTTCTGCAGTGCTGGTGCACTTCAACTATGGCACTAACAGGACCACAAATTTGCATGTTGAATAAAAGTAGCCTGTCTCCTGTCCTTGCTGGCTCATGTCTAGTTTGCATGTGACAGCTTTGTCGCTCCGTCTCCACCTCATTTTTCACTTGGAGGAAGGCAATGACATAAAGAACCCCAGGGACATTAGAATGCTCCATAAACATGATTAGAGCATTCAGCCTCTTCATTTAAAGCAAGTACCATATTGCTACCAACATCTGCTTCGGTGTGTAATGGGGCCCTTAAACAAACCACACCATCCTGAATGAGCAGAGTCCTGTAACATCTGTTGATTATGCTTGCATATTTGGCAGCTACAAACGTGGCATCTCATACTTACTGTCAGTTACGCTGTTGTGCTGGTATTCAAACGGATTCCTTTGGGAGAGAAAAGTTATTCACCTGAAGCCTGAGTTTTCAGAGGTGAGCCTGTGCCGTATAAACTGTATTTCTGTGGGCTCTGCACATTGAGGTGCGCCGTTCATTTGAGCCAGCAAACGCATAGCACCGGTATGTGGACTCCATAAGTGGCAATAAGGCAAAGATATCTAAACATCACCACTAAAAGGTCTGTATCTGTATTGTTTCCACATAGGAAGGTGACATACACCACAGTTCAATTGCTTTTTACACTTGAAATTCTTTTTTCTGTTAAACTTCAGTTTCTCAACAATAGTAGAGTATGTACAGCTACCTGCTCACTTGTGAAAAATTAACCACCGAAAATAGTGTCACATTCTTGTGGGGAATGGACTGATCAATAATCAATGTACCAATTGACAATTTCCAACATGAAACCAAGAGGTATTGAAGGGTGCGTTAGGATTTTAGCATATTTCTAGCATAGAGCGAGCTGCTTGTGAAATCTCGGTTATGGCAATATCCTCTAGATGAGCAACCAAACAATCTTTATGGCTGCAAAGAAAGGACCATTCTTTATCTCCTTTAGTAATGACGTTACCTGTTGAACATCCTGCTGGAAAACACAGAGCTGCAGCCTTTGATGTAGCCGGACCTTTCTGTGTTGCCAGATGCTCTCTAGGCGCCGCTGGTGATGCAGGACTTCATGCACCACATCCAGCACCTGGTGAACAGCCTTGGAGTAGTTTGCAGTAGCAGTGAGGGATTCAGAATTCCCAGGGCTCAAGGGACGCTGTAGAACATCCAGCAAGGCTTTCCCATCCTGGCTCACCTGAGTGAAGAAATGGGTCTACTTCACTGCACTGATACTTAAACATACAATAGCTGACAGAGAACAGTCTAGCTCATTCTTTTTCCCCTGTGTGTTTTCCTTATTTTAGTCAAAAAGGAAGAAAGACCTCATAACATCTCTTTCGACTTGTACTTACACATTCAGCTCTTGCCTTGGCTTCCTAGCGGGCCTGCTGTGTCACTCAGCAGGGGCACAGTTACTGCGCCGCTGGGACTGCATACATAGAGACACAGATCCCAAGACTATATTACGTTCTGACACTCGGGCACTGAAAATTCTTGACATATACTAGTTGATGACAGGTGGCATTTGCAATAGCGGGCCTATTTTTGTGAAGGAGGTGGCATTTTAAGAAAAACACAGATGGCAGAGTCATTCATATTCTGTATGATAAGGGAGAGTCCTTTCTTTGTAGGATTACTAAGTATGTATATACGTTGAGAAGTGTGACATTCCAATTCTGTATTTCATTCAGTGGCAGTGAAAAATAAATTAGTATATGATAGTGATTCTTTACTTCCCCAGGAACAGCTCAGAGGGACCTATAGTCTCCATTTTCAATGGGCTACAAAGTTCGTTGGCAGATGCAAAGCCCTCTGCACAAGTGTAACCTTTTTTGAGCATATTAAAACACATTTGCAGATGCAGATGCACTTGGGCATTAAAAAACCCCAGAATGCCAGATTTTTTAACGCCAGATTTTTTCCTGGAATATTCCTGGAGCATTTTCATATTGCAGGGGCAAAATGAAAAATGGAACCATAAAAACCAAACTGCTATTAACAAGTGTGTGCACACACTGGTTCTCTAAAAATGGCTTTTTGAAATATTTTTCAGTTGCAGATTGCAAAGTTAAAATATTTTGTTCAACGGAAATGGTAAATGAGGACACTATTGGAACCCCTCTCTTCTTCCCAGCCCACTTTTCTCTTTTCCCTCTGAAACAAACTGCAGTGAAAATGACAAGATTTTCTGAAAAGTGTTTTTATTTCTGTGCAATCACAATCACCAACCTTGCTAGAGAATGGCCTAATCAATGTTTTTCATCCAGTTTAGATTTTGAACATTATCAAAGTTAAAACACATCTCAAGGATTGCCAAGTCTCATTTATTTCTGTATTATAAGTTGCTTGTTCAAATGTAGTAAATACCCTTTAATACCCAAACTTGCGTCTTTTGGCAAGCTGTGCCATGTCCCAGTCTGCTGTAGCAGTGTGTATCCGGTGCATTTTCAGAGAAATCAAGAGTGCCTTTGTGATTTATGCTGGCAAAAGGGGGAATCAAATCTCATCATATTATGTGACTATTAGGTGGGCTTAGGCAGATCCTTGGAGATTTTTTAAATATTCAGGGCAATTTGGAATTAGATCAGGAAATAACTGGAGAGTCCATAAGGAGTGGCTTTCCCTACTGAAATTCGGTTGCTGCAGAAGACTAGCTGGAACAATTTGCACATGGTGAAGCGCACTGGGGTCACAGAGGGAACGACTGTACTCGCCAACAGCAGTGGATAGTGGCGATATGGGGGAGATTCTAGGAGGAAGCACTGAGGCACAGGAGTTACCTTGGCAACATTATGGAGGTGGCAATAGCTGCTAGGCAGGAAGAATCGGCTTCTAGACAGGGAAGGAGACAAGGCATACTACATCCTATTTTATCTGCGGGAAGATAATCAGCAACAATTTCATCACTGGGAACAGGAAACCAAGGCTATGCACGCACTTGGGAGCAGCTTATTAGACCAGAAACTGACTCTTTGCACTGGCTAAATTCACTGTGTGAATTCACTATGTTCCTGTTACTGGCCTTTGGGCTTACAGTTGGTCTGAATCTGTCCCTGGGTGGTGTTACAATGCTTTTAGTATAGTCCCTGCTGATTTACACTGATAGAAATCACAGCAGAATCAGGACTAACAATAAAGGTTCAAAAGTTTACCAGCAAGAGATACGTGATTGCACAGCAAATATGACAGAGATGCTTTACTCAGGACAACTTTCCTGGAAGCTTTGTGCCATAACATAGACCTATTCATACCTACACCATCTCCCAAGTGCAAGCCCTGCATGTCAGGTTTTTGCCTGCCAGAGGTATAATCCTGCAGTTCTTCCATTTTGAGGGGTCAGATCCTTGGGTGAAATATTCTGTACACTAATCATGACTGATCAAAACACCAGACTAAATACAGTCATCTTACAAAAAAGTGCTCTTCCAGAGCTGACTAGTGGGAGAATATGGCCAACAAGGCCTTTACAATAAAAGGTCTCAGTGGCAGGAGCAATGCAGAACAAAACGATTGTTTCAAAGGCAACAGTTTATATGCCCCTGCTTCATCTGAAGCTGAGACAGGACAATGTTCTCCCAGATTTGTGGTGTAAGGTAAAGAGCAAATACACTTCTGTATTCTCTCTTGCTCCTTTTCCTTCTATAGGATTTAGGCTTTTATCTATTGCATGATAATTTGTTCCTGTTGTCTGTCTAAAAAGCCTCAGAGATTACAAGTTATGATTTTTCCCTGACAGGCACAGACTTCCAGTTATTCTCTGCACAGACAGAGATAAACGCCAGACTTCAAGTGCTTGTATTGTCCTGCTAATAATCGTTAACACAAATCAGAGGCTATCTCCTGCTCTCCAATTTACATGCTTGTCTGGTCATGCTGGAGTAAATATATCACGAGCAGCACAGTGACAATCAGGTAACCAGTGGTACTCAGTATTCGCAAGGATTACATACATATTCCAGGATTTCATATCTTCTGCAGCTCTGAAGTTCTTTGGTTTAAAAAGTTTCTTTTCTGAAAGTATTTTTGTTGTGAATATACTGCATTCCCAGTCAATGGGCACAGAAGGTTTTTGCTCTTAGAGTTCATCAATGAACAGATTTCAGAAAGGAAAGGAACAGCTTCACAAATGGAGAAGCTACCTACTGTGCTCCTTCAGTCATTTCCATGTTCTCCTTATAACTGCAAAAATAAATCACAAAATGTCTTTTCATGTGAATCTTGTATTTTTCAAGGACTGTGCAAGGAGACAAGCATCAACCACCCAGCTTAGTTGCACCACTTCACTTGTGTCTCACTTATGATGTATTTTCAAGAAGTATTGCAAAAGTCTTAAATTGAATGGACCTGCACCCAGCATGACTTGCAGTCCCTGTAAGCTGTAAGTGCCAGTGCTGCATTTGTCAAAGCAAATTTGATCATTTCTCACTTATTTTGAAAAGTACAGCATTGCTGCTGGACTCTCTGGGAAGGTTTAACTCACCACCTAACACAACACACTTATACACTCCTGTCATATGGTGACATTCCTGCATTTTGGCTTCATGGTAGGAGGAAGGGCTAAGATGGGCAGTATGCAAATGCCTTTGTAAGAAGTTATGTGACCTTGGGTGAACCAAAAAATAGATTTTGTTGTGCTAGTGGAATAATCTTCACAGTTGCTGTATACATAGCTAGGGAATAAATTAAAATCTGTAGATATCCTATATAGTGCATCAGAAAGACCTCCAAAGTCTTGCAAGTGACTAGAGTAATAGTGCCATCTGTGAAACAGCTACAGTTTGCACTAGGAAAAAAAAATTGTTCTTTAGAGCAAATATATCATGCCTCTGGGAACAGACAGTAAAGTGCAGTTAATCAAGTCACACTGAACAAGATGCTTTTATCATCAACTAGGCTCAAGCCTGAGTGGAGAAAACCTTTCTCTCTCTCTCTCCCCCTCCTTGTCTTTACCAAATCAGTACAGTCCTCAGTAGGGGTGTCTCAAGTTTGTCTCTTGCTGTTCATCCACCAGAAACATTGGTGGAGCAACATAAACCCTGGCTAGAGACAACAAGAGGAACTCTTTTTGCAAGAGGGGAATCTTCCAAAGGCATATATCTCATATGTATCTCCTCCCTCCAGCACTGTTCTACCCAAAGTAAAAGCAAGAACACCATTAGATTCTCAGAAGAAGGAAGAAGGCCTGTTCTACCAGTAGCTCGTCTTAGCAGAGAAGAGGATTGCTTAGCTGTGGATTGCATATCAGGCCCATGATCTCTGCCGCCACTATTTCCGAGCTTCACTCAAGTGCAATAAAGGAAAGAAGGCAAATAATTATGGCTACAACCATGGCAAGACGGAAAAAAAGAGTCTCCCTAAGATTCTTTGTGTGTTTCTTCTCAGGTTCCTGCAGTGAATCTGAACTGCTTTGTTATACTCTGTAACAGAACAGAATAGGCCCATATATCCTATTAAATGTTAATTAATATCCTATTAAATATCCATATAAAATGGTTATTCCAAGGAATGTTCATTCTATTCTAAATCTCTTAAAATTGTAGAAATAGAAACAGAGATTTTCAATGACTTTGCAGGAAAAGGAAGGAAAGAAAAAGCTACAATTTTCATCCCACCATAGAGAGCTCTGAGGGAAGAAACATTGTTTTCTGTGGGCAAGGGGCATTATCTAGTTTGGAGAAATAGGCATGTGGATAGGAGGCAGGACTCCTAGTAAGCTCCCATGTAGCTGTGGGAAAAGGAATGAACATTTCCAAAATAACAGACTGTAACCTTTCTGGCAATTCTATATACTGTTTAAAAATGTACTTCTTAGTAAAACAATACAGAAATGTTTTAAACAGCTGTGTCTGTGACAAGTTATAGCTTTCGGAGGAAGCATCAGCAAAAGCAATATGCATGTTAAAGGTTGCTTTCGGTAATGAGTTGTAAATGAATCTTCATTTCACAAAAACTAAAATTGGGGCTGATCAACAAAATGCCAGTTTCAAACTTTTTTTTCTTTAATCCCAATTTGACTTAATTTTTAGAAATAATTTTTAAATGCAATCAAAAAAACTTAGTTTCACCTGACTAGGCACATGTATAAAATTCACGGTTGCAACCAGAGGTCAACAGGACTGTTCTGTGTTTCCTCACACAACCCGCTGTTCCTGAGAAGCCTAAGTACTGAATAAGGAATTGCCCTTTGTGATCGCAACCCAGACTTGCTCATTCTAATTGACTAACTCCTAAATTATTGCAGGTGTTTGGAAAAGAAGAGATTTCTATTAAACATTCCTTACATTCACCATCAAGGTATCTGCACAACTTCACTGTGTATGAGCAAGTGTCTACCACCAAGCCTAGATTAGCAAATCCTTTTCTATTTTATACTACAGATTCTTCCAAGAACATGATGACCAGAGCAAGGGCTGAGCATGGAGGAGAGTTGTTATGTTCTGTGCTGGAGTCTTCACTTGGTATCTTACTAAGTATAGCAAGCACTACCACAGTCCTCCTGTCCAGCTTGGAAAACCCTGCAAGGAGCAAAATCCCTTGAAAGGGATGTCCTAGAAAGACAGTCAAGCATAGTACAGGGAAATGAAAAATACAACTAAACCCAAGCATTCAGGTGACCTGTGGATTACTTTCCAACAAGCTTGAGTCCTGGAGACACGAATAACAGAACAGAACGGATAAGGTACATGGCTTCCCACCCTCCGGGTAATTTCCAGGTCGGCCCATGGCTGGGGAGAACATCTAGACTAGCTTCACTCCTAAAGGACTCCTCCCAGATGCCAGGGTGGTCCTGCAGCCCTCTTGCAAAATAAAGTGGACTAAATACAGACCCTGGCCTGCACAGTCAGATGCACTGAATGTTGGCTGTTTGTTGGTAGCTTTTATTTCATGCTGCAGCCTGGAAAGGGGAGAAAGCAAGGGAAGAATTTTATGGGTTTTTTGGTACAATGCCAGAGAATATGTTTTATTCTTAGCATCCTTTTACCCTCTTTTAAAGGAAAAAAAACACATACTCTATTTAGGTCTGAGATATTTGACAACAGTATATACAAACACATCTGACATGGCCTTAGGGACGTGGTTTAGTGGTGGAATTAGTAGTGTTAGGTTAATGGTTGGACTTGATGATCTTAAGGGTCTTTCCCAACCTAAATGATTATAGATTCTATGACTTTATCTAAAGCACAGTCTTTTGCAGCATTCATTGTAATGAGGACCTGAATCTCTGTGACTTTGTATATTGAAGGAAAAAGCCTTTGGCATCCTCTGTTCCCATTAGCATACCAGTGCTAGAGCCAGGACTCTTTCACAGAAGGAAAGCAACAAGAGTAAAGCTACTGGTGGCTTAAAGGGGTTCCCTGCTCATAAAGGCAGTGAAGCAGCTCTTCTTTGGGGTGCCAACACTAGTTCTAGATTTCATTTCTGTATGGAGTTTGTCCCTCAGATTGTCCTGTTGTATTCTTACAAGCAGATTGCTGGGAGTCACCCTCCTACAGCCTGGGATCAGATCTGACTCCTTTGAAAAAGTTGCAGAAATGGAAAGCAGAACCTAACTTATTTAGAAAAGCTAAGCTCCAAAATGCAATCAAATACCTGTTATCACTTAACAGATACTCACATTCTTCTCTGGGAAGCACATACCTCTGTGTAGGCCTGTGTTACTTGTTCATACAGGGTCTGATGATGATGGATGGCCAGTTCCAGGTCTTGCATTTCTGAGGGGAGGCCTCCTTCACTGCACATTTTGCACCAGGCATCCACACCTGAAAGGAACTGAAACAATTCCAGGAACAATGAGCAACAGTGGCACAGAGCAACATCTCACCAACGTTAGAAAACTGTGTTTGTAGAGCGCCACGTATGACTGCAGCAAGGACTGAGAAAAACGTAAGTTACTAAGAAGTCCTTTTGAGCACCCTGGAACAGCACATTCCTGTCATCTCCTCAGTACCTGAAGAACACCTAGACCAAAGGAATGTTTTCTGTTTCTTCTGGATTAAAAACAAATGCTCCTTTAACCAGGCTCAGAAAACACCCATTCTAAGAGTCTTTGCATACTGTACAGGGAGGCTACAACATTGCATTTCAAAAAAGGAGGCTGCAACATGTTTAGAAAAAAACACCAGCATGAAGCACAAAAGGACACAGTTACAGTTCCAGCTATATTTGGCATTGTCTCAGCTGTCAATCTTCCCTCAGTCGCCTACCTGTCCTTAACACTACTAATTTAAGCAACAGAAAACTCCCATTAAAATCAATGCTGACATTCATTTCAGTGAAAGGCAGACAGTCTATATTCAAGCAGTTCCCAACCGAGGGCCAGCTCAGTGGGATTGCTAATAGGATACCAAGGCTTTAAACCCCTGGGTCACACATTTGATTCTGGCCCAGGTCAGCAGCGATCAGATACCATTACCATCTGACGGCTGCTAAGCAGCCAATGCAAAATGAGCTGCTGGTCTCAGTCCAGTTCCTGGTGGGCAGAGGTCCACGAAAAGGGAGAAAAAATCATTGTTATTGCAATTGATATGGTTTAGCACCTTGGTTGGAAGCCTTAATAGACAGCCAGAAACTGAACGGCTTTGGGGACCAGAGGGATGGAAAAAAATACTTTTCCACTCTTAAAGGCCTCCAGAGCAGTGCTGATGCACTTTGGCAGAACAAATTGGGGAAGCTCTCCTGGGTGCTGCCTGTTCTGTAAAAGAAAGGAGGAATTTAGTCTCTAAGGTTCCCATCCTGTTTTTCTTTTAAGCAGGGCTTACTTCAATGACACAGCTCACATGTTCATATTTTGTCCATACTAACTGCCTAATGCCACCTCATTACTTCTCATCAATATTTTCTCTTCCTCCATCTTTCTGTTAAACCAGCCTGCCATACTTTGGGGCTATTTATAAAAAAGAACAGCTAGTTATACAACAGATGCAGTGCCCTGTAGGGTGAATGTATAATGCCACAAAACCACCCCCAGGATCACAGCTTTATCCACTCCTGAAGTGTTCACCTGTGGCTTGTTAGTAAAGCACTCACTCACAGCATGAAGGGCTGCAAGATTCAAAGCAAAGAATTTCAATTCAACTCTGGCTCTGGCATCAGCATCCTTTTTTATTAGCAATGTAAAGCTATTCACCATGCTGCTGTGTAATCAAGGCTATAAAGTGTTTGCATTGTAAACACTTCTTTTCAGTGCACAAAGAGTCAGTGACAAAGATGAATTCCTAAACGTTCACATCTACAAAGTATAAATCACCCAGTGAAAACTGTGCTTTCTAGAAGACTGGAGGCAAGAATGGCAGGTTCTCTTGTGTTGGTTTGACTCCCTATGTGTTGAATCTCTTCAGATGAAATCCCCAAACATCCTTGCATAAAGCTGAAGTCATCATATTTTGTGCCAAGGTAGTGGAATTCACATAATTTCCTGTGCAGTTTTAAGAGCACAGAGCTGAGATCAATCCCTTTTGGGGCTGCTACATGAACTTCTTGGTTGAAACAGTGAACAAAAGACCTTTACACCTTATAGACCAGTGTTCCTGCTGCTGGAATCACACTGTTATGGCTCTTATCAAAACTGCTGAATTCTACCAATTTTAGTACAAGCTCTTATAGTCATGTTACTCATATACTGCCATATCCCCAGACTGTGATTTGCACAGTAGGTGGGAGAAGTCTTAAGAAGATCCTGTGCACATAACCACATTTCCACCTCACATCTATCTTTCTTTTGTATATCTATGGTATACAGACAATGTCACATCAACAATTACATCAGTAACTTCACTTCTGCCCTTAGCAGGAGCAGTTGACACCATCTGTTTTAAAAAGTTTTCAGAAATGCAGCCTGTCAGTGTTTGATACCCTGAAACAGTGCATGGCGGTCTGTGCTGTGTGTGTAGATTCAGGTAGGGAGAACAAATGTTTTTTTAAGGATTTTTGCAAAGTGTTACTTCATACCATAGGACTATTGATTTGGGTATTTTGAAAAAAAACGCTATGTTAATTTTTATTATTTGTCACACACTGTGGCAGACACAAAAAACTTTATTAAATGTAACAACTCATGCTAGAAACATTCATATCACAAAAATCACCATCTGAGTTGAAAAAAGATGCATTTAAAATTGTAAATTGCTAACTGTTAGGTTGGAACAGGAGCTGTTACTGTCCACTGGATACTCAATACCGTTTAAACTAATTGCTTAAATTTCTAGTTAGCCCATAGACTACAATAGCTCCTATTGAGAACATAGAAGCTGCTTAAATATGACTTGAAATGACAGGCTCCAATAATTGTCTATGTTTTTCAAGACTTAAGGAAAGATTAAGAAAAATTTCTCCTAAATAAAAATGTCCCTAAGGTACCTTTGTGCCTCTGATCCAATCCAAAAGAAACTCTGATGTAATGACCTACGCTTACTCCTGACTCCCAACCTATTCACCTAAGTTGCAAATTCTGTATTAGGTCAGGTAATAAGGTATTCTCAGACCGCTTCTTACTAGCTTTCCTTGGGGACTGCTACGCTGTATCACATGGTTGCTCCAAAACACAGCTCAGACATTTTATAGTCCATATTTCTCCACATTTTTTTGCACGGTCCTTGCTTACGGTTTGCTAGACCTCTGTGTGGAAGCTTCAGGATAACCAGGGTGGTTCCTCTAGGCTCTGGAGAAATTAAAACCAAACTCTAGTGTATTTTCATGCTCCAGAATGGCTGTGGGAAAAGATGGGAAGGCAGCCATGAAATTGTTTTCCTCGGTGACCTATAAGATCTCTTGATGCCCTGAATTTTTTGTGTGAGGCTAATTGTGTATTTCCTGCTGTTGCTTCTGGAATTTTTCTATCTAATGCAGAAGTTATCTTGGTCTTATCCCTACACCTTATAGATATCAACTGGCTTTTCCTTTCCTTGCTTTCCTCAAATTCTTCCTCTCTTTTTCTTTTCCTCTCTTTTTCATTTCCTTTCCTCAAATAGGGGAGCTCAGAATGTGCTTAGAGAGATCCAGGCAGAGACGAGAACAGTAGTCTTCCCGGTTGGGGAGTAACGTTATATGAAACAAATCGTCAGGGGTCAGTCTTCAGAGAATCAGCATAAATGTCTACCTTAAAGAGCACTTCTGCTTGTGCACTTCTGAGGGTAGACTGACCCAGAATTAATTGGTTGAGATCTCTCAGCTGATTGAAGACATTAATTTCATTCTGACAGGATCTGTAGAGTGAGCATCTTATGAATACTTTAACACACTTTCAGAGATTGCACCCAAGAAAGGGAGGACACCTGGCAGGTCTGCTTCCCCATCTGGCAGTTAGTGGGCTAGAATCTCATTTGGTGTAAATCAGCACAGTTCTTGTGAAATCACAGTGCAATAAGGCGTGTTCTCCTACTTCCTCTTGCAACTTTGAATAGCCTCAGACATACCTAAAGATACAGAAGCAGATTCTCTTTTTCACTGGAATATCTCCATGCTAGCATGAGAAAGGGGGGGGTGGGGGGGGGATACGACAGACAGGGACCACGAGAAAAGAAAAAGAAAACACCAACCCCAAACCAAAACAAACCCAACAAACCAAGAGATTTGTTGCAGGTGGAATTAAGGGACATTTGGGAAACACTTCCACTGAATATCCTGAGTTGCACCTTGACCTGGACATAGTGGTTGTTTGGAGTCTAGTTTACTGGCTTTTGGTCAAACACACATGCTGAAGGAAGCCTGTCTGGAAGCTAAGTTGGCAAGATTTGTCTTTTCTTTCTTTCTTTCTTTCTTTTCTTTCCTTTTTTCCCTTTTCTTTGCTCTTTTCTTGGTGATGGCTTAGTATGTAGAAATTGTGTTTAAAAAAAAATTAAGGAAGACACATGCATGCACACACACACAAAAAGAAGAAAAAGAAAGAAACAAAGCAAAAAAAAAAACCCCAAAGCTTTGATCCAGGAACTCATTCAGCCAAGTTCCATTCAACATGCCACATGTATCTGCTGTAAGAGCCAGGAAAGCAATGTGATTCTGAGGCACGTGAAGACAGATGTGAGGTTCAATTCCCAGCAGGGTTGACTCAGCCTTTCATCCTTCCAAGCCAGACAAATTGTATTCGGTGCAGTTTTCTGTGTGGGGTCTTTAGGAAGAGACCTTGAAAAACAAGTTGCTTCCTGCGCAGCTTGCATATTATAGAGATCGTAGAGCTTTTCATAAATCTCTGTCCCAAGCCAACAACTTCCTTGCAGGCTGGGTTGTGCCAAAGGCTGAAAGATTACAGTCCTAATAGACTTGTTTCCTGTTGGCATCACAGAGAACTTCAATCAATAGGAAGGAATGAACAAAGAGAGAGCAGCAGCTTATCGCACTGGAGAAGGAAAGACAACCTGCATATCAGATCAGTATGAGGGAAGAAGGGGTACGCTGTGGGAGAAATGGTTGGATCCGCAACAAGACTACCTTTACTGACAGAACAAAGGGACAAAAAAAAAAAAATATTTGATCTGGGGCAAAGGAAATAGAGGATTTATCTACATCTTTGCTTCAGAGACTTAAGCCTTATTTATTGTGAAATAATGAAGCCTTGATTTGAGTTTAAAAAAAAAATGGGTGATGCCAAATAATAGAGAGTCACATTTGGAATCAATGTTTGATAGACACCAGACGGAGTTACAGACCAAATCCCAAACACCTCCCTTTTTATACTATACCAAGGTCAAATGACTAAATTATTAGCATTCAAGTTACTGGTTTATCCTACCAGAGTTACTAAAGCAAGGGCAAAATTTTAGTCCTGGCTAATGGACACACTGACTCTCACGTTTCTTTTTTGCAGCAGTCTGAGTTTACAGGCTTCACATCAGTACTTATCTTCCACTGAATTGTCTCTTATTGCAAGTGAGAAGCAACTGCTGTTCACAATTAGCAAATTCTCTTGTCTGCTTAGTAATGAGAGACTAGCGTCTGTCAGGCAGCACGAACTTCAGTTCCTTATGAAGAGGTGCCAAGGCAGGACTGGGTTTTTCAGATGCATCCATACAATTGTAAAGAAAAAAGACCCAAAGCTGAAAGTGACATTAGTGCAGCCTTTTTTCAAGTTAAGGCTGAGGCAAAATATCCACTTTGACAGTGTTCAAAAGGTAGGAAGACCAAAAAAAAAAATTCACCTCTAGCTTGACAGACAGTTCAATACAGCTTTTTGTTTTATCGCCTTTCATGCTATACAATAACTCAGCAACCCCTTATAAATTGCAAACAAGACTGCCACTTCAGAAAAATAGGGGATCGCTCATTAAAAAAAAGAAAAAACCCAAACCGAAACACCAAACAGACCAAAACAAACAAGAACGAACTAATTCAATAATAAACCTTAAACATTCTCATTGTGACTATAGACTAGATAGAAATTCTTTTTTCATTTTTCTTTATGAACATATGATGACTGACAAGTAGTAACACGAAGACTACACCTAAACACTACAGTGCCTGTTGTACTGAGATGAAAGTACTCGTACATCAGAGCCACTGAGTGTGCTTACATGAGTAAGTGCCCAGTAGGGTGAGTAATTGCTCTATGCTATGGCCTGTTGTCAATAGGAAACACAAAGAAAAATCCATTGTAATTTTAGGGTCAGAAACAAACAATAAAGAAAATCTTTACTCTGAGCTAAACTTTTCCATACATATATTCTGGCTTATGAGGCACAGTTTCTGGCTTATCAGTTATAATTTCTTCTTCAGACACTTGAAATATGGGTCATTTTATAAACATCAAACATACCCACGTAGTAGCCTCGATATTAACTACTTAGAAAAACAAGCACACAACAATACTGAAGAGAGCCCCAAAGCAGTGTTTGTCACTGGAAAGTGAATGTAATCAACATATGATCAAAGTTGAACCATCACCGTTAAGTGGACCTGGTTTAGGTGTAAAAAAAGCAGAAGGTTTATTCACTGATATATTTTAAATCTTTTGTAGCTATGAAATTATGGAAAAATTTTGGTACCTGTTAAAGACAGAAACCAGAGGTCAAGGACATGGAAAATTTTTTTGGATGTTCCTCGCTGTCTCTGAAGTCTCTACTTAGTGAGGTCTAACAAAGTTTGAGGCTATGGAAAGCACTGCAAGAATAGGTGATGGAATGAATTCTGTAAGTTTCATCAACAATAATGTGCTTTGGCTCCTAGAAATTGTCTGCTGGTGTGGGTCTGTGTCATATGTGTGAATATTCCTGTGCATATAGCACATATACATATGAGTGCTGAAACATATTGTTTTCCTGACCATAATAATCCTCAATTTATCCACAGCACTGGTGAAATATTAGGCAATAGAAATAAGGCAGCACGTTACTGCACCAGCGCGCTTCACTTAAATCAGATTTTCTCATCACTAAGGCATAAACATATTTTCTCACCCGCTCAGGGAACATGTGCCAGTTTTGGGGGGGAAATGTTACTTGGTTTTGAGACACTGATCCACTAGGAACAAGGCTCTTAACCTCACTGCATACAAGCCAAAAGCTACCAGGTAGTAACTGCAGCATCATCATTATCAAAGCAACAGCGGATGATTTCGCCAGTCACAGAAGCAGCTCACCTGTTCAGCTTTCTGGTGAAAGACAGCAGACATGGCTAAGATGGTGCTGCGCTCATCCAGAGCTGCGGCAAAACTCTTCCACTCTTGATCCAGCTGGCTAGATATTTGTTTAATTTGCTGGGAAGCATAATGGCCTGCCTCGGAAAGCCTCGACGCAACAGACATGATCCGATTGATGTTGACATAGGCATTCTGAAAATTAAAAAGCACACATAAATAAAGAGAAGGAAGAACCATGACCACCCTCTGCCTTCATTACACATTCCAAACACCATCAGTTGGAGTAAAGCTGAGCAGTTCACGGAGAGCAATCAACCACCCGCTTAAACATGCATGAGTAGCAGGCATACTACCTTCCACTCTAAAAATACATCCCTCAGGAATCTTTTTGCACATCTATGCCATTATCTAACACTGTTATCTCCCCCTCTCTCCTTGAATTTATTTATGTAAAACTAATTTGGCATACTTTAGCTATTTACTCACCTGTTAGGGTCTACTTATTGCTTCTATTTTATTCTTTATATTTCTGTTGCATTACTTCATATTTCTGGATGCTATATCCACATATTCGTAAGTGAAATGTTTGCTTTCCGTCCTTTGAGAACTCTCTGACAATCCTTTATAGACATGCAGTGTCAACAAATGGAGAAGTCTTATAGAATTTAAAAGAGCTCATGAGGACATTCTATAGAAATATAAGAGTTTCCATAGAAATGTCTATTAAATTATATTCTTCAGTTAAAATGTTATCTTTTCTGCAGGTTATTTTAAGCTGTTCTCCAGCAGAGATGTCATTTAACCACATTCTGAATTTAGAAGGATTCAAAAGGCCTTCTAAAAGGGTAATATTTTCTGTTCTTTCATAAGAATTTTCCATGATAGTTTTTATTCAGCCTTGAAGCAGTGGAAGAATAGTTTTTTCTCAACCTGAACTGTGGACAGCAATGTAATTGAATTACAATATCCCCGTTCTGCATAGGAATGTAAACGTGAAAATAAATAGCCATCATGACAATGTCTTACAAAGATGCACCATCAAAAACAAATGACACCTGTCTTGCAGATTTCTGGAATGTCATTTGATGTAAACAGTTCTCCCTTCTCTTTCCTCCTCACCAGAGGAAAGGAACATCCCAGAATTTGAGACATTTTGCTAACATTGACTCACCGTTTTCTTGTCTTACTAAAGTATTTCACAAGGGCTTTAGGAATTTCAGAGGGTAGAATCTGTAAGACCCTTATGCACAAGGACGGACACAGCCCTGATGATTTTAACAGTATTACTCATGGGCAAATAATAAATCAGAGGTGGAAGTGTTTGTTGGAGCAGGATCTCATCATAGTGCGTGGGAGCATAATGTGGAAAGGTATCTGCCAATCCAAACATGAAACACAACAGAGCACTGCCAAAGCAGGCACGGGTCCAGACTAAGTTGTGAAGCAGGGCAAAGTATGTCTGCAAAGTGTGTGGGATAACTACAAAGTACACTCATCATACCTGTAGGTGCTAAAGGAAAGGAGGATGGGGCCACAGCCCTTACAGCCACTCTGTCACATTAATAACACAGATCTAAAGCAATACCCAGCCTCCAGTTTTGTTTTGATTTTTTTTCCCCTTATCACATAGCCTTTTCTTAAAAATAGGATTTGGCTCATAATTGTAAGATTAATTTTAAAGAATTTTTTTTTTTTTTTTTTTTTGTACAATTAGAGAAACCAATCAAAATTGTTCTGGATTTTAAAGTATACTAAAAAAGATATTATAATTTGGAATTTTGACCACCAGCCACAGTCAAACACTTCATTGTGTCCCTCTGGGTTAGAAACTGGAATTTAGACTAAACATTTAAGCCCTTCTCCCAGACAGTCTTCATGACTGAGCCTCAGCTAAGATCATTTTGCAACATTTCAGGTCAGCTCTTCTGGTGGAAAGCAGTGTAGCATCACTACAGTTGCTAGAGCTTGGATGAGCTGCACCAAATGAAGACATAGTACTTTGCTGTGTTTGAAGGAATGAAGAGTTGCTGAAGAAGTTTTGATTTCATCTTGCTTTTATTTATTCCCGCCCCCACCCCCACCCCACAGAATTCTCTCAGCCATTGCAATGCAACGAGCATGGAGGAAAACAACTTTGAATTCCTTGGTTCCTACGGCATATAGATGTATTAACTAGTAGAAGGGTAAAGGTAAGATTAGTTGAAATACAGTAGATGTTCGTCGAGTCTGTTTTATAAGTTAGGGAGATTTATATATTGTTATGTCTGTTTGTTATATTTTTATACAGAGACGAGGATTTTCATGGATGAAATTTCACTTTCCTAGATGAGAATTTTTCATGGAAGAGTACCAACCTGTCCTGTAGCCAACCCACTAACTCCATACCTTTTCCAGCACAAAGCACGGAGCAGTTTGGGAATCACCTGCTCACACCTCCATTCTTAGTGCACCAAGTGGAACTGGCTCAGGAAACAGACTCCTGAGCTTCCCCTGTTGCTTTCCGAGCAATAAACGGATTCAAGTGCAGTATCACATGTGATGTGCTCTTCTGTACAGCTCCAACAGGCAGCGCAATGGGGATACCTCCTACTTCCAGACGCGTGCACTCTTTACCTCCGCTTAATCTGTCCCACCTCAGTGAAGCAGAGACACTGAAGTGGGGCTTGGACACCTAAGACTTGTCCAAGGTCTCACAGGAAAACAAGACAGAGCAAAGTCCTGGCTAAAGATCTGGAGCTCAGGATAGCACATCCTACCAGACACAACACATTTTACAGTCTCAGGACATTTACCCAGTGTCACTATTACTGGGAAAGATGGGATCTCTGTCGCGGATTGAGGTAAAATGCAACATGGCTTTAAGGCATTCAGAATTTAGTTTCAGGAGAAAAACATTTAATTGACCACAATCCAAGAAGTGGAAGACATTTCTTTTCCACTTTGAAGTAGAATAAAATTCTAAGCCACTTTTTTCATCTTTAACTGCCATTGTGTAATGTTCTGAGTAAAACCAAACAAAAATCCATGCTACCAAAATTCAACTGTTGACATTTCACAAAGTTAAACCTTCCTTTCCCTCTGGTTTGTTCACTTCTAAAAACGGAGGTTTTTAAAAATTGAGATTTTTCTATGTCACTATTATATAGATCTTTTTATCCTAACAGGAAATAAATTAAATAGAACAACTAATATCTGTGACTTTATTTTTCCTTTAGGCTGGAAAATCCACTACTAGCAGGTTCATAGAGAGTCTCACCTTAAATATAACCTAAGGCCTCATTTTTTTTTTTTTCAAAACAGAGAGGTGTCCCCAAAGAGGACTGCAAGGGATCACTGATTTACAGCTATATAGCTGAAACAATATATTAATAGTATTAGAAGTAATTAGAAGTAAGGGTAAAAGCACTTCAGTTGACATTCTGTTGTAGTGATGCTAGGATACACCCAAGTTTTGGCTAGTATATTTCCTTTATCATTGAAAAGGGAATCTTTTATTATCATTTATTTACATGTATTTGCAGACTTTCCCAAAGCACTCCCCATGTCAGAGTTCATTTTTCATTGACTTTATTTCAGCTTTGAAACTTTAGTCAAAAAAGGGGATTTTTGCCTTCTAAAGATCACTTGACTGGCAAACAAAAGAAAAATTTCCCTATATGTACATCAGCATCATGATATGCAAGAGTTTCTTTTACAGTTTAGGAAAGCCTTGTGCAAGTGCACATACTCCTCTTTGTCCACCAATTCTTAGTCCACTTCTGTCACTTAAGCAAGGCCTTGATTCTGGTCATCGACGTCTATAACGTAGCTGTTCCTTCCAGTGTAAGCGATCACTGCCAAGGTCCTGAACACGTGGTAGGGTAACAGCCCTCAGCCTCAGCAAAAAGCACTGACAGTAGTGGAGTTTCAATTGTGGAGTGATCTCCCACCGGGAAATACGCTAATTCAGCCCTGATCATCTAGTGGGCATGCTGGGAGACCTTCCCTCTTAATTAAACCCTCCAACTCTAGCCAGAACAATACTTTCTTCTAATAACGTATAAAAAGAATACCTTACACTCACAAAAGAAAAATGAGCAGTGAGAAGCATTAAATCTGCAAGGAACTTGGCTGTGTTCATCTCATTTCCTAGAGAACTAGTTGAGATATTGTGATGGCAAGCAGCAAAGGTGGGCTACAAGAGAAGGGTTTTGCAGATTAATTGAAGGTGAAATTTGATTGTTGAAGAGTTCTTCTTTAAAGTAAAATAAAATATAACCAGCTTGCACTGTATTACTGTGAGTTTAGAAACCATCTGTGAAATGAACCTAACACATAAATCCAAAGCAGAATGTTTCAGTGACAAAATAAACGCATAAGGTATCTTTAAGACCTTTAAGTTTCTATAACAAGGCCAATTATATGTAGACTGTTGCAGAATAATATTGGATGGCATTTTAGCTCAGCCTACGTACAGAAAAATATCGTTCATTTAAGATAAACGTTGGGAATTTTCAACAGACATCATTAGCCTTTACATGATAATTGTAACGTGTTTGAAATATATTGTGTCTTTCTTAGGACAACATGCATCTCCATCTAGTGTCAGACAGCTGACTCCCTGACAGCAGGATAGGCAGCAATGCCAGCACTGAACACTGCCATTTTTATGCATGTCCCACAGAAAATGATAACTCATTCCTTAAGGAGTCCTGGCAAAGGAAATACGAATAACTTCAGTTGGAACAAACGGCACTTACACCACGTATCCAAGTGCAGAGCTACAACCAGTATGCTTTGTGTCATATTGAACCACTGTTTTTTTTTTTTCTCTAGTGAATTTACTAGATTGAAATTACTCATAAAACGTTGGAGCTAAATATTCATCTTTGTGAAAAGTATTATTGCTTCAGTATAAACATTACACAGCTGTGATAAAGACTAACATAATTTATTTTGAAACTGAAGTGAAAACAAGCACTGCCCTAAATCACAGAAAAAAAAAAAAAAATCTATGGTCCTTATTTGAAAGAAAAATACCACACTACAGTTTATTACTTCAAATACATGACTTCTCCACATCCCACATTGTTCATTTAAAAGGAAGAATTATTATTGTAAAAAACAGAGCAACAAATTGTTTTTTCAAGACAGAGCTTTGGTCACAGCATGCCTATAGAGATGCATAGGAAGAGCATGCGACAAAAGGCATGACCCAATAAACATTTGGAGAGTGTATTTTCTAGAGGAACTGAAGAGAATATTTTAACTATTATTAGTTATGCCAAGCTTAAAGGACCCTAGGCACAGTGTAAAGAAAAAAACCCAAACAAACCAAACCAAAACACCTTAGAGATCCAAGATCTGATCCAACTTCCACTGAAGTTTGTAGGGTTTTTCCCTGCAAAACATACAGCCATCCTCAGCTACATTGTCCTCCTCCGTATCTTCTCTCAATACTGATTTTAATGTACTGACAAAACAAACCAAACCCCCAAAGCCTTCAAAAACTCCAAGCCCCACAACCAATAAGAACGCTTCAAGTTTTCATTATTTTGTTACTCAGATTCGTGACAGCCAAACTATTCTCAATCGAACAGTTGCTGGGACTAATATATTACATAAAAACGAACTAGCTAAATTATAAAGCAAATTTCTTGCAAAATCACAATTATAAAGCAAATTCCCAGAGAAAAAGTTTATAGTGTGATCTAGTTCACCCTCAAGACTCAGAAACCAAAAAAAAGGCAGCACCATTTAACTGGGTTTGAAAAGTCATTCTTCCTGAACCAATGTCCATGTCTTAAGCTCGAAGCATAGTAGCTAAATATTTGAGTTTTGTAATTAGCATGAGAGAGCTTGAAGGCTCATCAGATATGAATCTGATACAAGTGATATGAATGTTTTAATTTATTAGAACTCACCAGAATCTTAAGTTTTCAGACTTGGGTGGGTCACAATACTCTACCTGGTATTGCAAACCGATCTGAGGGTAATAACCTCCCTGTTCTCTGGTAGAGAAACAGGAAAGGATTCCTGTCATTTTCTGTTTGCAGCCAAGGGTATTAAATGTAGAGGTTGAGGAATACTGCATTATAAACACAAGTGAGTACGTACCTAATAGTAAATTCACAAGAGCTATAGTTTTCTCTCTAACACCTTCTGCATTACATTACTTAATCCTAATCCTTAATTTCACAAATGTTTATCAGTAGGTAACAACGCAAGAAGATTCTTGATGTGAAAAACTAATTTATGTATATGAATATTGTAGGAGCAGAGCCTTTGGCAACAGACTGCAAGCCAAAGACCATTTCTTCCTTTGAAGGCGTATAGCACCTAGAACTTTGACCTAAACCTCCTACTCTTACTGCAATACAAATATTATCAAATAATGTGCACTAGCCATTTTCCAACAGTCTCCAACAGAAATCAAACGGTAGCATGAGCAACTGAACTGAGATGTTCCCATAAAAATAAGACAGTTGAATGAAGGCAGTTGTGCAGTAGCAATTGCCTAGTTATGTATTTCTAACATCACTGACTGTAATTTTCTTAGACAAAACTATATTGGATAAAAAAAATTACATAATCAGACTGTGAATCAGAAAACCTGGCAAAACATACAGACCTTGTATATTTTGCCTCAAGAAGCTACAGTTAGCTGTGGTGGGTTACACCGGAGACAGCGCAAAATGGGAGGTGCATAATCTGTCGCACTCTTTCCTCTCAGCCGAAAAGGTCTCTCTCCCGGGCAGCTCTATTAGACAGGAGTTTGGCAGCACCGAGATGGTGAGATGGCACAGCCGCGAGCCACAGCACAGCCACTGAGAGGTCCCTGCCCCAGAAGTTCCCCCAAGAGCTTTGCAAATGTCTCACTTCCTTGCATTCCTCATTCCCAAAAGTTCACTTGGGGACAGATGGAAGAAGAATGGAGGAAAATAATTTTTCTCCCATTAGGTGGCACCCTCCCTGTCACTCGTTAATTTTCTTTTATCAACAATTCTCTCTTTCTAAGTTTAGCTCCCAGTTATTTTAAGAAAATAATACCAGACAGTACCACAAAAAGGATAAAAGGGAGGTCCTCCAGCTTGACTCTTCGAATATTTTCTGAAGAATTATGTCTGACTTCGCATCTTTCATAATCCAAATGACTTTTAATGCACTAACCTCCAGGACGCATTTATTCGTTAGGATTCTGTGAGCAGCAGTGTTATACGGAGGCTGTGCTATCCTGTAGTTTACTAGATGGCGTTGTGGTGGCAAGTTTAATGATCAGATGCCTAGAGACTGTTTTTCAGTGCTCCTTTCAATTATAATCACAATAAATACATTAATAGACATTATAAACATTTCTCATCTGCCACTGTTATGCAATGCCCTAGTGAGGCACAGTGCTTTAGTGAGGAATTGCTAGGTAGGTGGAAATGGCGGGTGGAATTTAGGTCAGAGAAGTTAATTATGCGATCTGGAATTTGGCCAGAATACCAGGGTTAACACCTGTAATCTTACAAAAGCGGTGTGCCGTCTTTAACGACCTCAGGTAGCCAGGACCTCTTTTTCACATCTCAGACAGCTGCTCTCGAGTACCTTGCCCTTTGGCGGCATAGCAGGGTGTGGCTCTCTAGTGACTTACACCACCAACTTAAACATCAACCACCACCTTTGAGGTCTCAGCCCCAGTGCAACTGCAGTCTGGCCGTGCACAGCATGAAGAGGTACACCTGTAGGAGCTGGTTTACTCAGGGCAAGCTTTTGTGTAGCTGACGGAGAGCATTCAGAGAAGGCTCAGCTCTGCATTGTGCAACTGCAGCAGGGGGTGTGCACGTATTTTTCTAACCCAGTGCAACAATCAAGACATCAATACATTGTGTCCTCATTTCTGTGCTGAAAGCAGAGCAGTTTCTAGAACAAATACCTTATGCCTGGAAAGAATAAGAAAGTGAGCAAAGCACTCATAAATGTATAATGATGCCCCTTTTTTTTAAAAAAAAACAAAACACAAAACTAAGGTAAATTGAGTTGCGTTCAAAAAGACTGACCAATTAACTACTGAAAAAGCCAAAATCCCACTGTGGCCACAACTGACAGCTTGGTTAGTGTCTGTTTCTCAAGGTGCCACCTACAGCTCTCATTAATTCCCAAAGAAATGTCAAAAACTTAAAAAAATATTGTATTTGCTCTCCAAAACATAAACAAACTCCACAGGACTGTGCTGCTCTGAAGTCAAGGAAATAATACCAGTGGCTGGGTGGACAGAGCAACACTCTGCTTCCCAGAAAGAGGACTGCTGCCACAGCCCAGCCTTACTTCACCTCTCACAGGTCCATAGTGCTCTCCAAACTGGAGGTGGCCTCACGTGCCAGCCCCTTCCTCGCCCACACGCACAGACCTGCTGGTTACAGCGCGCCCTCAACTCACCATGGAATTCATGGCAAAGTGATTGTGCTGCGTCTGTAGGTCAAGGGCATGTTGGTAGCTCACGCCGATCTCCGTGTGACTCTGCAGGAACAATTCTTTGTTGTGGCTGATCCAGTCAAACATCTAGAAGTATTCACACAGGACAAAGGGAAAAAAAAAAAAGTGTTAAGCAGGGATGAATAAAATAAGGGACAGTGCAAAATATAAAAATCCACAGTTCCGAGACAGATGTATATGTAACACAGATGAAAAAATTTCATCTATGTTCCTCATCAAAATAAGCTGTTATCAAGCAATGGACACATTTAAGTTATCACCATATTTCGTTATTAACAGAATGACAGGTCAGGAAACATAACTCATAAAGCATGTTCCTCAGTAAGCTGATCCCATAGTCTTTTCCTGTAAGTAATGGGAATTTCATATATAGAAAGATGGCAGCAGAGCGACCTAAAATCAGGGGTTGCTTCACTAGACAAAGATCTAGCAGTTCATAAAGTACCCTTAATACAGAAATGGACCAAAAATTCTATAAATATCATTGATGGGATTTTCTCGCCCCCCCTTTCTTTTTCGTCGATACATAAAATTTCCAAATGTCACATCCAAATAGCCAGTTGACTTCCTACACTTATATTTCCTAGATCTTTCCAATTCCAAAGCCAGAACCCAGTCTATCTTCCACTTACTATTTCTGGATGAAGACAGAAAAAGAAAAATTAAAAAAAGTATTTTATTAGTATCCATAAAGGGTACACCTTTCAACTTCTCCCACTTCTAACTGTATTTCCAAGCAAAATGGATAGTTCAGACACAGATAGAAATATATTGAATAAAGACGATGAAACTCATTCCTTATTTTGTAGCACGTTAATGTGACACTTCAATCTGCAGCACATTCATTCATTATAAGATGCCACAAGTCAGCCAGGAGATAGTGTGTTTATGTTTTGGCTTGTTCTGTGTTGTGTTAGAGACTAAATGTGTTCAAAGTGAGAATCTTTCATTCTTTACTCCTGTCTACAGCTCTGCAGGCATTACAATCTCAGATTTCTTCTTTTCTGCAAACATTTTTGTTACAGAATCCCTTCAAATCATGTTCCCTCATCTCCATCCCAGCAAGCTGGGGAACCGTCCATTAATAAGGAATCTTTCATAATAGAAAAAACCCCAAACCAACTTATTAATTCATTATAAGGAAAGAAAAACTAATTATAGAGGCAGTGGAGGCTGGGTCAATACAGTCCCTGGTGTTAAAGAAAGTGTTTTAGGGTAAAAAGGGAAGTCATGCAGCTTCTAAACAACCACCTTACAGTCAAAGGATCAGTCCAGATCTTTGTTATAACGTTTATGGGGCCTCCAGTCAAGAGCTGTTTAGTTCTTTAGTACTCACTAACAATTTTTGACCTGTGGCAGCTGAAGAACACCCAGAGCCCGCTCTCAGGCACGGTGTGTTGCTGCAGTTTCTCAGGGTCAGTTATCTGTTCCCTGTAGAGATGGTGCTCCCGAGGGTAGAGGAAAGGCCCTGTATGGGTCACCTAAGACTCCTGCAATAAACTCAGCATTTCATGCTGAGCACTCGATTCGGCACGGGAGTGCACTGCTTTCTGCAGGGGATTTGCAGAAATAATATTGAATATCCCTTTCATCAAAAGGCAAATAAACATTGCAAGTGCTCCAGTGCCACCAGACACACGACACTGACCTGGTCTCAAAAAATCTGTCACATATGGCCAACTTCTTAATCTTTTATTTATGAAAATACAATTGCAACTACAGAGTCTATACTAGCTTGTATTTTGTGTTGATGAATAGTCTTAAAGGCCAAATTTGGTTCAAGTTGCAATGATGCAAGTCCAAATTAGTATCATTGACACAGTCACTTTCTCATCTGTGCTCATGGAGCTGATCAAAATCAGGCCTATCACCGTTTTTTTCAGAAAAAAAAGTTTCAGAAAAAATTTTTCACAAAAAAAAAATCTTTAATTTTTTTTTCAAGGATGAGGTCAGGGGTTTCAAACGTTACTGCCAATTAAACAGAATGAAACAACCTACTATAACCTGAAGACATACCTAAAGCTTTCTCAATGGATTCTTTTTTCTCACTTTATTAAGATTTAATAAGTAACATAAGCATAAAATAATTTGCCACACTTGTGGGCTTAAGGGAAAAAAAAAAAAAAGCCATAAAGCCAATAAAGAAAGAAAAATTCCGTAACAGCAAAGTTCATGTCCCAACAACAAGCTTTTACATCTCTGCTGAGAAACCAACACAGATTTCTTGTAAGTAGATATATATTTGATGTGAACATTTTTTTAATGTTTTAAACAATCTAAAGACATTCAGGGAGAAGAAAACTGGCAGCAATCCACTAAAAATAAACAATAAATCTAGTATTTTATGCTCAGCAAAGCCAAATCAGGGTCTTTTTAAGACAAGTAATTTAAACTAGTAATCTATTATTCTGTGGATAGGGAGCATTTCCTCCATCTAATCTATACACATATTATTGGATGAGAATCTAGGTTAAGTTAAACCATGCTTCTGCCTTTTAAAATACAATAATAAACTATCAAGAAAAAAAGATTTAAAAGATGATTAATCTTTTTGTCTTGTTTAATCAACTGAAGTACACAATAGCAGTTGAAAGGACGACCTTCAGGAATTTTGAGCAACAGGCCTCAGTGATGAGATCTGTACCACCTTCCAAAACAGTATGTTTTTTAAACTTCTATTCATGGACAATAGCAGATTTTGGAAGAGACTCAATTTCCATTTAGACTTTGAATCTTTCTATTATGTTCTTCATAAAAAATAACTTTGGTTTCAGCTGGCCTATGCCTGTAGCAAACTATGCCCCATCAATATGGTCTGGGTCTCTCCCCAACTCTCTCAAGTCTCACTTGAAAGCCCAGAGAATGCAGAGTTTTCAGTTTCATGTGGTTTGGAGCAGGGAGAAAATAGAGCGAGATGCCTAAGAATGCGTGCAGAGAAAAAAAGATGCAGATCCACTACGATCTAAAGCAGGGATAATGATGCACTTTGCTCAGTAAAAACTTTCATTGCTCTTGGCTCTTAATGAATAATAAGCAGTATTTACAATCACTCTTCCTTTACACAGCAACCAGGGCTTTACAAGACTGCAGACAAGTCTACCTTACGCAATGCATTACTGTACCCGAGATATCCATACACGTTGCAGATGAATTGGTACTGCTGCACGGCACAGGCCAGTGCTGCGTGGAAATACTAACTTGACCCTCCAAACCAGCACAGCCTGGGCACAGTACTGCTTGGATTTGTCTACATTGCTTTTGTTTCCAGGGCTGGTTCATTCAGAGACTTCACAAGCACTTCTGCTCAATGCTTACTTAACTGTAGACATTTTCCCAAGTACCCAGAAGATAGTATTGGGTTTTCTTTATTGCACAGGTCTGGCTTCATGGAAAACTTTGTACTTTCACCCTCCTAATCAAGGATGCATGGAAATGATAAGTATCACACAGTCCAACAGATCACAAGTTTTGCTTAACAATAATGGGATTAAAATAAATAAATAAATAAATGGGGTCTTATTTGCTTTTGAGATCTAATGGATTGTGTTTTCAAACTTTTCTCTTTGACCAGAAAGTCTACAAATGGACTTAAACAATTTTCTCATAATAATATGACTGGGAGTTGCGGCTCTGAAAATTCCAGATGTTGGGTGACTCGTGATGACGCTGTGAGAGTTTGCAATGTGTGGCCAGGAGGTTTCAATATGAAGATCTGTCAACATTGTCTGGCCTTACCCATATTACTAGTAATATTTCCTGAAACCTTTCAAGTTAAACTTGTTTTCCACGTGAGAAACACTGATGCTTCCTGTGTTCCTGAAGTGAGTGTGCTGCCTACTTTGCTTAATTAAAGCACACCATTAAGGATGTGAGCATGGCAATGACCCAACAATTGCTATTTTACTCAACCCTGTGAGGACCAGTCTGGTTTCAACTTGGGCTTCTGGAAAAATGTTCAACATCCTTTGATAAGTTAGTTTCCCTGTCAAAGGAATGAGTTTTTAATACAGTAAATAGCAGAGTCCGGAGAATGTGCCCTGAGAGATCAGCTTAAACCAGATACAGTGCCTCAGCTAACTGAGATTTTCCGTGTCATAACAACATTGCTATACAGAACTGTATCAATGGATCTCATTCCATTTGTGAAAAAGACTGCCCTAACAAACCTAGCCTAGTGAGCATCATAAAATTAACGGATCTTTAACTATTCCTTTAACTTACTTCTTAGGAGTCATCCTGACTGCCAGTGAGTTAATTCTTAAGTCTGCTAATCATTCCTGCAGTTATGAATTCCCACTAAACAGGAGTGCAGAATAACTAAGATTGGACATTATATCACATAAAACATGTGAACCAACTGTCCTCGTCGTCTCCCAGACTGGCACATCTCCACTGTGCTGCAGATAATCTGGAGAGCAATTAAATAGTTAAGAGTTTTCCAGGGACTGAGTAGCTGGGGGGAGGGGTTAAGCGTACTTAAAACAGAAGATAAACTTTCAATGTGATTATCTCTTGTAGTCCCTGTTTCTAACAATACATAAAGGAAAGCAAATGCATATGCTCAAGAATGTTAAGTGCTACATTTAATTAAGAAAATTAGTCTCTTATGAGAGAGTCAGAAGAACTAAGAATGATCCACAGGGGTTCTGCCCAATGCTTTGCTAAAGCATCTACCCTAACTGTCATTAATGACCATACATGCGCCAGTAATTATTACACACGCAGTCCTGAGGCCACTTCACTCGAGAGTTAGGATATCAGATCATATCTCCAACGTCAGTCGTGCTGGCAACAATGAGTTCTTAACCTCATGTTTTGTCATCATAGTTGATGAGTTACTAGAAAATCCAGGTTAAGTGTTAGACCAAACAGCACGTCTCAAGCCGGTCATGAATAAGTCCTGCGGAGGGAGAATGTGAGTCCGTACTTTCCCTGGATTTGTACCATCTGGCAGGCTAGTGAGTACAGGGCGAGAACAGCTGCTTGAGAACAGAGAAGAACCACACGGATATGGAACAGCATGTATGCAGACTGCGTGCAGTCCAGCCCTACCTCAGATAAAATGAGATTTATAACATCATTTCAAATAACCTCTGCTCTCTGGCTTTTGTCAGAGCGTGCTGAGGAGCATTAGCGCTGGATTCTGAAACAGTGGTGCAGAGCACCACAGGATGATGTTCCCATCACACAGCTGGCAGCACACCCTATGCCAAGTGGTACTGATAGAATCATAGAATCATTTTGGTTGGAAGAGACCTCCAAGATCATCGGGTCCAACCATTAACCTATCACTGCCAAGTCCCCCACTAAATCATATCCCTTAGCGCCACATCTGAACGTCTTTTGAGTACCTCCAGGGATGGTGACTCAACCACCTCCCTGGGCAGCCTGTTCCAATGCCCAACAACCCTTTCGGTGAAGAAATTTTTCCGAACATCCAATCTAAACCTCCCCTAGCGCAACTTGAGGCCATTTCCTCTTGTTCTCTCGCCTGTTACTAGGGAGAAGAGACCGACCCCCATCTCTCTACAACCTCCTTTCAGGGAGTTGTAGAGAGCGATAAGGTCTCCCCTCTGCCTCCTTTTCTCCAGGCTAAACATCCCCAGTTCCCTCAGCTGCTCCTCATAGGACTTGTGCTCTAGACCCTTCACCAGCTTTGTTGCTCTTCTCTGGACATGCTCCGGCACCTCAATGTCTGTCTTGTAGTAAGGGGCCCAAAACTGAACACAGTACTCGAGGTGTGGCCTCACCAGGGCCGAGTACAGGGGGACGATCACTTCCCTACTCCTGCTGGCCACACTATTTCTGATACAGGCCAGGATGCCGTTGGCCTTCTTGGCCACCTGGGCACACTGCTGGCTCATATTCAGCCGGCTGTCGACCAACACCCCCAGGTCCCTCTCCACTGGGCACTTTCCAGCCACTCCCCCCCAAGCCTGTAGCGTTGCCTGGGGTTGTTGTGACCCAAGTGCAGGACCTGGCACTTGGCCTTGCTGAATCTCATACAATTGGCCTCGGCCCATCGATCCAGCCTGTCCAGGTCCTGCTGTAGCGCCTGCCTGCCCTCCAGCAGATCAACACTCCCTCCCAACTTGGTGTCATCTGCAAACTGACTGAGGGTGCACTCGATCCCCTCATCCAGATCATTGATAAAGATATTAAACATGATGGGATGGTTACAGCCCTCATGCTTTTGGCAGCAAGTGATCTGAACATATTTATTAATGAAATTGTTTATACATGGTAAAAATAAGAAATCCCCAATCCATCTAACACTATACTAGGGCTGGAATTAATTATGAACCTGCTTGTAGCAAATCATCTTCTCTCTAAGTTCTGAGCTATAAATATCAAACTCATACTGCTAAGTAAGGGCAGAATGCTAACCATTATAACCACACCATCTTGAAAAACAATATAGGATACATATCAAGAAAACGGTCCCAAAGGGATGTTCAGGTCAAGTCCAATCACTGCTTTTGGCAGCTAAACACAGTATAAAATTTCCTTTCATAAAGGGATGAAGCTCCACCTGAAAACTAGTTAAGTGCCACAGCTCAGCTCCTCCTATGTGAAGCAGTTCCAGAAACTTTCTGCTCCTGTTACTGAACTCTTCATACACTCTCTAACCTAAATCAGACTCATGGCCAGTTTATACACATTTGCTCTTAGGTCAATGCTGTCCTTTAAGTTAGAAAAGTTCCCCTCCCAGGTGTTTAACCTTTTCTAGTGTGGACAAGGAAGGTTCATTGTCTCTCCTGCTATTTGTTTTACTAGAGCCCAGCTCTTTTATTTCTTCATGAGATACGCAGCCTCTCTCTGCACTTGTTCTAGTTCACGGTTCTCTTTCTACCCAAGCTAAGGTCCTAATAGGACTTCGTGGAAAGCCGATTTTTTTCTGGAAATACTCCAGCTGACATCAACTAGGATCACCTGTGCAGTGCTTCTGGCATCAACTTCAGAAAAGAAGATACAAAAATGGGAGAGCAACAGCTACTGAAGCAACATCAGTGCCTTCTGCATTACCTCCCTATCTTTTCTCTTGGTAGCCTCCTGCATTGACAAAGACCAGTAGTGTTTACTGCATTTGCTCTGACAAGCACAATTCGGGTTATGTTCCAAATAAGAAGAGCAAATTCAAGAGCACTTGGAAAAAACATGAGAAAGGGTTTTGTTACAAACTCCAGTCAGTCTCACATGTAATGCACCAGGCATAAATGTATTCTCCCACTATGTCTCCACATCTGCTAACAAAGAGAAAAAAAAAAATGTTAATCTAAAAGAATGTCTTGCCTGTAGTGGAGTAGAGGGCAGATGACTAATTATATG
The DNA here is from genome assembly GCA_009819775.1 of Phoenicopterus ruber ruber. Taxonomy (NCBI): domain Eukaryota; kingdom Metazoa; phylum Chordata; class Aves; order Phoenicopteriformes; family Phoenicopteridae; genus Phoenicopterus; species Phoenicopterus ruber. The sequence goes on along the minus strand of CM020220.1, from coordinate 32,182,890 downwards.
CCAGATGAAGTCCCTATTAGATCACTGCTTTTCAATCTTTTCCAGTTTGTGGACACCATAAAGTTTTTCAAGGCAAGTGCTATAGCAAACTAAAGTCTATAGACAATAAATCTATTTTATTGAATACTTCTACCAACTACTAAGGAACTTAATATCCATGATCCACAGGTTGGAAAACACTGGAGATAAGCGTGCATTGCTTACTAAAGAAAGGTCCATGTAAGGGTCCACGTGCATTTTGGATTTTCTAAACTATCCAGCCAGTGGTAAACTGACTAATCTACAACAGCAAGTGGAAAGTTCCACTCTGAGGGCATCTACAGCTAAGCAAGTTCATTTTCATATGTTTCCACAATACAAATAAAATAATAACACACATAGAACAGTAACTGCCAGAGTCACTCTCCTGAGGTTTACTAAGTTTCCAGTTGCGAGGTCTATTCCTATCTCATTAAGTGAGTAGAAGTATTCACAACAATTCAATTGAAGATAAATCAAACCATATTCCTTACGTCTCTTGCAATTGAATTTAGCCAGTATTTGAACAAAAAGAATACCATGCAACAGATTTGTGGTACATACACAGTCTATACTAATATGCAAGGGCCTGATCCCAGAAAGATTCGCACATGAGCTACCATTATAAAAGACAATCAATCAAGAAAGTCCCCTAGTGCCTCCAGACAGGAATCATAACTACAGTTTAATTGGAACCAGCCATACCTAGGTCACCTGTACATCTGGAAAAGGCCAACACCTCCACAAAGGAGCACATGAGAAGAGCCAACAGCCTAAAGAATCAAGATATTTACCTGGAATACAGAAAAATCCCTCCACTCAAGCCTCAGAGCTAAATTCAGCAGAACAGAGGGCTGATGCTGGCTGTCCAGGCTAGCTGCTTCCTAAGGGACTCTGAGGAGCCAGGAACAAAAACCCAGCAGGCAGGGCAGGGGCCTCATTAGTCAGAGCCCATCGCACAGCCCCTGAGCACTGATAGCAGCCAGGTTTAATCAAGAAATCATCAGGCAAGTTGTGGTGACAAGTCCAGGCTTAAGCTGGGAGGTCAATCAGCAGGTTAGGATCAGGTCCAGTGAGGGTAACCAGGCTCAGACACAGCCCCATGATCGCAGCAGAGGACCATAGGGACAAGACAAGTCCCAGGTCATGCCACAAAATCAGCCAATAGATCAGTGCCCAGCTCAGCAGGGCCCACAGCCAGGCAGGACAGGGCTGAGGCCAAGCTGGAGGCTGATATCCCACAGCTGAGTTGAAATGGGGCTCCTGGCCCATGGGCGGAGGTTGGAGAGGCCCCAGGTGAGGCTGGTCAGGGCCATTAATGCCCATCAGTGCCCACAGGGCCCTGACACTGGGCTGCTTACATGAAGGGTCACTAGGAAAATGGCTGTTCTCAGACAGGAGCGTCCTGGCCCCAGAATAAATTTTGGACTTAAAGAAAACTTTGATAGCACATTTAATTTTTTTTCATGAATCAACAAGTTTGATGAAAACTGCTTCAACAGAAAAAAATCCCAATCTGCTGTAATTCCTATTGCTGCTCTATAAATACAGCCCTAATTAAATCAAAGTACTTGTAGGTTTAAAATAGAACTCGGCGTACATCTAAATGCTTTGGTAAGCCAGGGCCTTAATACAAAGTTGTGTTTGTTTTTGTGTTTGTCTCTTGTTTACAGACAATGATGGACAAGACGACGCTTCTGCCAGATCTTTCCCTTTCACATGTGTTCAGCGCGGCCCATAGCCAGGATAAATTGGTGTCGTTCCAATGAGGCCAATTTACACCAGCTGAAGATTCAGGCCCACAGCTGTATTTGTGTAACCTCAATGCTGCATGAACACAGTTTTTCCGTTATAAATATCTGTGTATATGATTCATAGAATACAGTAAGTTTCAGCTACAGCACATTAAATTACTCCAGACAATGGGCCCAACTGTCAACCCACTAGAAAATTAGCTATATGTGTGATCTGACAAATAGCTTTGTATTAATATCAGAGCACCGCCTCTAACATACTTACGCTGAATGTTCCTACTAAATGCCAGAGTAAGAGATCTGTGTTTTTTTCCTGACAGATATCAAGCCACAGCCATGCACAAAGTAAGGCATGTGATTCCTGTAATGCTGAATAGAGAAGCAATAATTTTGTTGTTGAAGGTGGGGGAAAATTACAGATATTGAACACATAAATATGACTAATGATATCTGGGTGTATTTTATGCATCTGCATGTTTGCTTCGCTTTTTTGAAATATTGTACCTTTCCACCGCACTTAGTGACATCAAACACTCAGGCATTCCTGGAAAGGATTTTCTGTTCCTTAAAATGGAAACGGCCTTTCCTGGGCACAGATCATCTGCAGAGAACTGCTTGCTGTCTAAGTGCAAATTAATTCATTGGCTGGATAGGAAATGTAATACTAAAAGAGATAAATAGACAACAGTCCTGGGAATGGAAAAAGTGTAAATTATGAAAAGATCAGAGTAGGTCCCCAGATGAGGGATCTTCCCCTCAGTTTTCAGAATGTATGAGATGATACAGTTTCATTCAGTTGAAAATGCTGTACGAGTCTGATGACTTTATTATAGACCCTGGTTCTATTCCTGGCTTAATGTGCGACATTCCTGTGACTCCAAATAGCTGCCATTAAAAACAAAACAGCCAGACAGATGTTTACTGTTTTGTATCAGAAGTGTGGCATTTCCCCTACCAAAACCACCCATGTTTGAGACCCAGAGATTCAGCTGTGGAGTAATCGTAGGTTTAAACTCCTGACATGTCACGACAGTGAGGCCAGAGCTGGGATCTCTGCGCAGACGGAAAGGTGCGGATGTCAGCTTTCTGCTGGATTCCAGGGTGCCCACCGCTCCGGATCCCTGTGCCTCAGCTATTTCCCCATCCCATGGACCAACTGGTTCAACGCTTTCCCTCGACACCAGCAAACCTGGCAAGCTGGGAGGGTGGACAGGGTCCCCGCCTGGGGACAAGCGCTCCGCAGGTGGCACCGGGCCTTGCCACCGCCTCAGCAGCGCCCCTGGTTTTCTTGGGGCTGCCTTAGGGCCTCCCTCAGTGAACAGTCTTGTTGGCAAAAACCTTAAAATCCAGCTCACCCCTCACAGTGACTTCTGATTCCCCAGGGCTGAAAGGACTGTAAAAGCTAATTTGACTGGGTGTCAGGGTGCTTGCCCGTTCCCCCGTGCGATGGGCGTGCGTGAGAGGTTGCACAGCAGGGCGGGCTGTCAGGGGCCCTGAGCCGCCCAAGCCGGTCCCAGCCGGTTCCCGCCGGCTCTGGCGCTGAGGGGGGCCCCAGCGGGGAAAACCACCACACACCAGAGGGAAAATTTTAAGAGTCAGAGAATAGCTGTAATAGTGGCAGAAAGAAACTCATGCAAACATTATCCCTGACCTGACCTGCTGCCTGTCACCCTACCAGAAGAATTTTGATGGACTGAGTATAAACCATGACAAAAATAAGGAAAATTGAGTCTGGGGAAGGACAGGTGTTTATGGGAGTGTGTCCTACTTTTTCCTCTCAACACCCAAAGCGAGATCAGAAGTTTGTGTTGATCAGCAATAAATTGAGCAAAATTCCTCAACTCCAGACTGTTTTGCTTGCAACACCTTTTCAGCACCTGTGTAGGAAGTAAGGCATCCCGGATTTCGACGCCAAGTAATACGGAGGGGCCTCACGTGAAGGTTCAAGAAAACATCTCTGAATTAGTTTTCATAATGTGCGTGATACGTAAGAAGAAAGGCCAGAGTGACCTGGTTTAAAATGACACTGATACTCCTGGAAACGATCCACAGACCATGTTCCTGGTTTCACTTCTTAAACCATCAGCAGCTCCTGAGGAGGCAATCTCTCGACTGCACGCCCACCCTCATGTGTTCCCTATAAATAGATATGAAGGCTAATTTAAGATATACTTTGAAGACCCCAAGCTGTGCCAAGTGTGGGCCATTTAAAGCATTTCATCCAGGCCAGGAAGACATTCATTTAGGAATAATCACAGAGCTACATCTGAAAGATGCTGCACAATAAGCCTGTGAACCTCGTGCACAGTTTAATTACATTATTTCCTGAGAGCTAGGCTCTTATCACCTAACCTTCTTGAGGATCAAAGCAATAAATAAAAAAAGCATCTTCTCTTTTTCTGTATGTGTGGGCTTTGTTGCCCTTTAGAGCATTTGGGTCTTCTTGTCTTCATTACTTTAAACAGAACTTCGTGGTTATAATATGCTATATTCATCCTTAAAAATGAGTTTTTAGTTTGTATTCAGATGCCAAAACACTTTCTCTTGCCATACTGATCAGGGGAGCATTCCTGTGTCTCCCAGCGGTGCCAAGTTGGAGAAGCTGAAACAGCCTCGAAATGCTCTCTATCAAAATTGGCAAGCAAAATAAAGAGGAAATTTGTGCAAATGCAAAAATATTCCATCGGAACATGCTGCCTTCGATTATTTTTGGACCCATTCTAATGTTCATGGAGGAAGCAAGAGGAATAGTAACTGCGTATCCAGTGTCGGCAGCAGGAAACTACAAATAGCACAGCACACCATGTTCCAGTCTCAGCAGCGGCAGCCTTCAGAGCCGTTTCCTTACAGTCGGGAGCGGACGGATTGCGAGGCGACTGCTGCCAGAGTCTGGAAACATAAAGCAGGAACTGCGCCATCACTCAGTGAATGTTCTGCCCTCTTGCACTGAAAGGTCACAAGCGTGTTGGATGATCCCGTGCAAATCGGAGAGAAAGTGGCCCCAGACCGCTGTAAGTATGCTATAGGGCACACTTAGCATGAAGGAAACGCGCAAGTCTTCCTCATCCCTAGTTGCAGCAGTGGAGAGAGGAATTGTTATTGTTTTTACATTCCCATCAAAAAGAGCAGGTTCAAATCCAAGTGCTGTGGAGGCAACGTATTTAGCTGCCTGCAAAAAAAAGCAGATTTGGCAGCACAGGGCAGAATGAATTGATAAAGAGAGATGGAAAGCACTATCTATTTCACACATCAGATCAGAACTCCCACTGCAGGACAGGCTTCCTGTGTGACAGGAGGCAAGGCAGTTAACCCCTGTGGTTTTTAATTCCCAATTTTTAGCTTTGAACTTTGCATCCTTTGTACTTTCATTTTGCTGCTCCAAAGCCAATCCAGCTCAACAGCAATCAGTCTCCTGCAGATGATTGCCCTTCCTGACGGACAGCTGTCCACATCTGAAAAATCAGCACCACAAATGCCTTCAGAAGATTCTTATGTGCTTTGCTTGTGGAATCTGAACTCGGGTCATGGAAGTGTTACGGGAGGACGTTTGTACCCTCAGAGCTGTCAAACCAGCAACAGACTCGTTGCAGCAGAAACAGAAATGTCAATGGTAGGCTCCAAATGGAGTCCTCCCCCCTCCTCCACAGGGAAAGAAATGATGGTTGCAACAAGGGTAGGTGACATTCACCAGGAAGAGGATTTCTGATATATATTTATCCAGTTCCCTGTACTGCTCTGCTCAGCAGGCAAGGCAATCCCACACTTCCTCAAACCAGATGGCAAAACTGGGTTTGTAGCTGCTTTCAGTTGTAGGAGCAGCACAAAGCAGTTGGTGCATACTTGTGAATTTGTCCTGTTGTTATTAAGATTTGTCCCCAAGCTTTCTACTGGTGGATGGAAAGGCAGAAAAGCAAATGTTCACAATGCTATTGGTACATAGGGGCAGACTCCCTGCGGCCCTGACTGATAAGTAAGAAAGTAGCAGGATACAAGCTTGACACTGTGAAAAAGCTGCAAGCTCCTTTGGAACATCACTAATAATGAAGACATTTTGATTTTACAGTCCAATTAGCAGAAATGAGCTCTGTTTGTGCTTTGAGGGAAGTTAAAAACTTCTATAATGATCTCCTGGTCTTGCAAAAATCTGTTCTTTCCTACAGATACCAAGAACAGGATCTTATTAAGTGTGACCAGCAGTGGTCAAAGTAATGAACACTTCCCACGGAGCCCCCCGTGATTACTTCCTGCTCCGGCAACTCTTCACCTTAGATTGGGGGCAACAAATTGTGGATGGCATTAGCAACCTGTCAGAAGCATACTTCATATTAAATAGAGCAGATGTCAGCTAGCTGCAACTTTAATTCAGAGCTATAGCCTGCAAAGACTGCAGGTCCCAGCATGCAGTTTCCTGAACTGAGAGATATAGGCTATGCAGGATTCATCATTCTGTTAAAGATGAAGGTTTTTGCAAGTAATTTATCCTTATAAATGCAGAAGAGGATTTACGCCACAGTTCCTCAATGATTCTTTCATGTCCATGACTACGTGAGGGGGATTGCAGATTTGACGCAGTTTAGCTGCCACTCTCAGAGCCTTCCAAAGTGGAAGGTGCTGATCCCACTCTGAAATCTCTTTAGCACATGACATCTATGCTCACAGCATCACAAGGAACTGTCAACACACACTCTTGTGCACAACCATCCCTCGTTATAACATTTTTTCTGTTTCTAGGCGAACTTTGGGTTTTTGTTTGTTTAAAAAAAAAAAAGAAGAAGAAAAAAGAAAAAAAAAAAGTCTGAGACCAGGTAAACCCAGTAATTTGGGGAATCCATGAGCTTAAGCCCTGTTTTGCTACCACTGAGCTTCAGAAAAAAAATCAGTAAAGATGCATTCAGAACATCACACTGTTTATTCAGCTGCATCAGAACACCTTATAGCGGCTTATCCATGACAGAGAGCACTGATGTGCTCCAAGACAAAGCAGGAGCAGTACTCAGTAGCAAGAATTCAATTATTTTAAAATGCAAAAAAAAAGAAACATGACAGAGAACACATTTGAATAAACACTGAAAATTAATGAAAAACTGCTGTTACAATAGAGTTATTGCTACATGCTTTCACTTCTCACTTGTTTTATTAGAGCCTCCTTTATTCTAAGATGTGTGAAGTAATTAAATAAAAGTGATTAGCGCTGGCATAGGTTCATTTGGAGAAATACACAGATTTTTAAGAATGCATATACAGTTTCTCCCTTTGATATGAATTTCCTGTGTTGGTCCTTTGTCCTTGATTGATGCTATTAGAAAGGTCTTACACAAAATATCTGAAGTGAAGCAGAATATTCCCAGTACTACAGTAAAGCAACCCAAGTCATGTGTGGATACATATCTGTATTCAGTAGGAATGTTTCCATACCCTTACATCTCCAAGGGCATTTTTCAACTCCAAATTGGCATTTCTTTGCTGGAAACAGCCGATACTCTTGCCAGATTCAGTACTTTACTGTGCTAGGTGCCATATGAATATGCACTTAACTATTGTTTATGCACCCAGCTCAGTTTCAGTTTAAGCCTCCTTTCCAAATCATCTATGTAATTATCTTTCTGACATTTTAAGATCTGATATTGTAAGATGGTGTCTGCCAATTCAACAATTTAGGGACCTATCTGCACCCATTTTCTGTGTTCTGCCTGGTATTAGAAATTCTGTGTCAGAGTGAACGCTCCATGTTGAACATGGGGCTTGTCCTCTCTGTTGTCATTTTAGTTTCAGAGTGGGCTTAAATACAAAGGATGGCACAAGATGATGATCTTCTATTCACATGGCAGTTTATTTAGACTGATAGCTGACTTCCCTTCCCAGCATTGGCATCCCAAGTCTGATTTTATTAACGGGGAAGAACAGTCGTCTTGTGAGAATGTCTATACCAAAAAAGACACCATATGCCAAGGGAAACTTCAAATTATAAAAGAAAGCATTTTTCACTGGCAGTATGAGAGAGTAGATGCCAGATATGGAAACAGGGTGTCAGGAGAGAACAGACACTATGTGCTCTGTGCAAGAGTCCATATGCATGAGAAAAGACAGAGAAAAAGACACTAAAGCAACTTAAAATACTTTGACTAAATGTTGTTCTTGAGCAATGTCTATTCCAGATCCATAAATGCAGAGATCTGTATATTTCTTCTATAGCTTAAAAATAAGAACCAGTTGTGTCAGGAACATTTTCAAAGCTTGTTTTTCTTATATTAGGACTATTGCAAGCCCTGGCAAATCAGGCTGCCCATAGTGTTGCAAATGTGTACTGCCATAACTGGAATACTGGGGGGGGGCACCAGCACAGACAGCTGGAAATATGGTCTTGGTTCTGTAAGCAAGCGGCAAGGTTGCTAACCCTGCCATCAGAAAGGCTGGAGCCAGAGACAGTAGCTAGAGATGGTGGCTACACTGCTCCTGGATGGAGGGCTCTGACAGCACTGGCTTACTGAGTACCTGTCAGCGGGAACTCTTACAGAGACCGTCAGTCTTTCACTAATTTTAACAGAAGTTGAGATTTACTCTGCTTTACAGGACCAGGCCTCTGTCTTTTTAGCAGACACCCCAGGGAGACCTTGAGCACCAAAATGCAATCAGGTCAGGGGCTGCAGCTGAAACTAGCCTGAACCTGAGGGGTTTCACCTGATGAAGAGAGAAGCTGCTGCTTTGGGCTGAGAGGGTGAGGTACCAACAACGAATTGAGCCCTTGTGATCTCTGAGAACTCTTTTTCTGGGACTATGGGTAAGGGCCTTCATTTATGCTTAGCAGTAAATTCTTGGTCACTCTTCTTATAAACCTCACTGCAAACACATGCACGTTCACAAACACAGACCCCAGTTCAGTGCCTTTCCCAGTCAGTATCTGTACCCTAAGGCCTCTGTCCTTCCTTGTCTGCACAGGCATTTGGGATGGGCTAAGGATGAATGTAACAGGCTTAAATGAGCCTCACTTAGACCCTCAATCAAATGCCTCTGCAGAAGACACTAAGCTTATTGACTCCTTTTATTATGGAAGTCTTATGGAGCTTACCTCAGGCCTAACAACACCCTCCGTGTTCAAAATCTCCAGGAAAGCTCCTTACTGTGATGCTCACTTACTGTGCTGTTGTGATATCCATGGTGTAAGTACTTAGATGGAAAATCCAGGGCACGCTGAGTTCTGTACACCAATGCGGTGTTCATGTAACTTAAATGAAATCTAAACCCTATGCAAAAATCCATGTCTAATCCATGCTTATTACGCCTGTAGGATTATTACAGTTAACCGTTAAATACCATTCATTCAGTAACAAATCCTTTCGCAGTGAAACAGCACAGGGGGCATATATACTTCTTGGTGCAAGACGCTAAGGATGTGCTCTCATTATTAATCCTGATTCTGGTTCTTTCCCCTCTTAATATGCTTCCTGCCTCCTCCCTAGTCCTAATTAACCACCTCCCCAGAACTCACTCGCTTTGTATTCATTTCACATATCACAGCTCCTTCCGTCAGCTTCTCAGTACTTACCTCATTGGTTTCCCAGACTTACTCCCTGGGACACATCCCCCTTACAGTAATTTCTAAGGCAACGTTTCACACGAAATCTTGGAGGCAATTATATATATGGCACGTAGAACAGATGAAAGGAAGTGAGCGCTTCCAGCAGTGAAATAAGAGAGGGGAAATGGTCCTTCACTAAGTGGATTTTATCTCGGTCAGAGGAGTCTGTCCCAGGTGCTATGCCTTTTCGCATTACACAAATCCTGAAGGGTTAATATGACATATTGTAAATGGGAAAACTCTATCATCTGCTTCTGTATCACTTCCAGGGTCTTCTGACACTGCTGGAAGAAGAAAATGCAGAGGTGATGGGAAATGAAGAAGGAAGTGAAGATGTTGCTGATCTTCTTAATCTTTTGTATGCTGCTCTTCCAGAAAGTCAGCTAAGATCCATTTCTAGGAAATCCTTCCCCATACAGCATCACTTGACTAAAGGAGCAGCTACAATTGCTCTACTTAATGGACTGTAATAAAATCAACTGCCTCCTATTAGCAAGAAGGATCATATCATCAGATTTGTAATGCATTTTATTACAGAACATGCAGCATCAGAATTTTTAAGTGCAGTATAAGGAGAAGTAATGTATGAAATGGTTAAAGTGGATATGTATCACAAATGCACTGATAGTTTCCCTTCTCTCAAACAGCAAGATATCAATGTTTCTTTCTTAAACCCATCTTTTTTCCCCCTAAACAATGGGGTAAATATCCACATTTTGCTTTTTATTATTCCTTTGAAGTCATGCTGCATCTTTTTAGACAAAGAGTAGCTTGCACAGCATTCCTTCCTTCTGGGGAACGTGAACCTTTGGCAAGTGTAATACTCCAGTAACACTGTGAACACTGTTCAGATACTCAGATTATATACTTCTTGGATAATCTTCTCTCCCATCGAGTTTGCTGTGGAGCTAGAGGTTCTCTGTATTTTTCTCGAATAACTCTGTATGGTGTTAAGTTAGATTCAAAACCAGGAACTCCTACATTTCATCTGGCACTTCAGAATAAGCATAAATGGGTATATTGTGCGTCTGCTGAAAATCAATAGGAGTCTTCCCAATACTTTCATTAGGAGTGGGAATAGGACACTGGATAGGAGTCTAGTACAGCTGGTGTATCTGTGATTTTCCTCCTTCAGAAACCAAATGCCCCGTTATTTATTTCACTAAATGGGGACTGAGTGCAATAGCACCTATCCAGCAGAATAACACATCAGTTTCCCTATTTAAGAAGACCAGACCGAGGAAGAGGCCTGAAGCAGCGCTGTGTGCGAGAAGGGAGGGATAGAGTGTGTGCTACTTGGTGCCACGGTCTCACTGCCCACACCTGCACAGGGGGTGGGATGCAGGAGAATTGCTGCCACTGTTATTCCACCTCAACCCTTTTGCTTACTCCTCCCCCTCTCCAAACTTGTCTTCTATGGTATGAACTTTGCATTGTTATCATATTCTGATCACTCTTGCACTCACTGAAATCCTTCCGTCATTCCAGGCTTGTCACATTGCCTGGGACATGGGAGAAACAGCTGCTGTGGGGTAGGAGCTGCAGGCCGTGCCCTCTGCTCCCTCTTGCTGCAGCCACCCGCAGAGCAGCAGTACCATGGCAGCCCCCAGCAGACAGCACAGCTTCCCATAGCCTGCTCCACAGGGAAAATCACAGGCAGAGCTGTGTTTTTCCGAGGGAAGCTTTAGTATGGATGAGGCAGATGGTTTTGACTGCAAGCCCGCTATTTCACTGCCCCTTGAAGACTAGATGTGGCCTGTGGTTTGCCACTAGACTTTCCACAAAGCTGGCTCTATCCAGATAAAATGTTTCTCCCACCGCAAACTTCCAGTGAAATTCACTCGTGGCATTTTCTAACTACCATTGCCGTCTTTTGGAGTTTGTCTTCGTGCCGTGGACTCTGTAGAAAGTTGGGAAGGAGAAGGGGAGGTGGGGACAGAAGGAGCATGCAAGGTCTCCTCTGCCTGCCGTTAGAGGCTGACCCCAACGGTATTACAGCAGCCGGCTTTCTTTGCTCTGGTGTTGCAAGTTTGCAGTAGAGACCCTTGGTTCAGTTCAGCCGTTGACTGTATTGTTTATACTTAATGGGGACAACGCTGATTACATCATGATAACTGTTTTTCATTCACAGACATGCTGGGGTAGTAAAATTGATATGGAACCAACCCAGAATGATGGGGAAATTCCTACAAAAGTCAAGTTGGGTGCCAGTTACAAATGATTTCCAGAAGGGCTGGAAAGTGCAGAGCGTAAGGATAATTTTTTGTCTTTTTTTGGTATTTATTCAAGTGCAAAACATGTGGACCCTTGCCTGAATTGTTCTCCCTGTCCAGATTTCCACCAACCAATTAACATTTCTCAGATAGTTCTAATAGTTGGATCTATGCTGATTGTGGGTTTTTTGTTTTAAGCAATATTCAGTTTAGACCCGACTACATTTTTTTCATGTTGCTGATGGCTAAAAATATTTTCCCTGTTACCCAGTAAAAACACAGTGAAGCCTCAGTTCTAGTTTCAAAATTATATCTATATGCACATACGTATGTCTATATTAGTTGGTAAGGAATGAATTTGTTGAACGGTAAGGGTCAGGGCTACACCGGCGGCTGAAATGTGTTATTTATCAGCAGCTCATTGCAGTGAGCACTGCACAGCATGTGAACTTCCTCACGCCGCTCTGCCAAAGCTCCCCACATGGCTGACCCGCCTGCTAACTTGAGCTTCAAGGAGCTTCCAGTCTCCATCTGGGGATTCAATCTCACTGCGCTGCTTGTGCCTATGTGATAGCCCAACTTTTCCTCTCCCTTGGCCCCAGCACAGCAAAATAAAACCCAAAAGGCCTGACTTGGAGACAAAGTTTCTCCACAGACAGCTCTGCTCTCTCCCATTGATTTGAGTGGGAGAAGCCTGGGGTGTGACTGCCACCCCCTCCTTTTATTTTGCCAATACTATGAGTTGCTCAGCACACAACTACACAGACCTTCTGTAAATTGTAATACCTGTAATTTGAATAATTCGTGTGTCCAGCCAGTGACTGTCATTTATAAATGTTCCAGTAGAGGGGATCTATACGAGGGAAAAAAGTGAACTGATTTGCTTTGAACATCTGGGTTATTTTAATACCAAGGGGTTCAAAAATTAACCTACCTTGAAATACTGTATGTTTTTCCTTTTTGTGTCCCCTTTTTTTTCTGTCATCTCATCTTTAAGAACTTTTCAGGCAATGAGGACACCTGAAATTTTTAAAATCATAGGTGTCCAGAAAATGGAAAGTCCTTGTCCATTTTCTCCTTATTAGAACAGGTTTCCTAAAATATCACCCAATGAGTACCCAGAGGTATTTTAAAAGGCCCTAAAACCTTATTTATATTCAGAATTTTATGTTGGAGTTTGAGCTTTCACAGGGTATTAGAGTTGTCATTTGATTAGCACTAAATGACATATCCAGGTTTTAGGGAAAGAGCTGTGCCTCTCCCCAGGAGATGAAGGCCATCCTGGCTCCACTACCATACCTAATTGTAGAGGGTAGAGTTCAACTGAGCAAATGGAGGTACCAGGAAACTTTAAAATTCAATACACAGACACACTGTGGTGGATATTTATACAGTGGAGACAGTGCTCGGACTGGATTTAGCTCTGAACATTTTATAAGACAAGTACTTTCCAGTCTGAGATGGTCAGACTACTTCAAAGAGTTCTGCAAAAGGCAGCCAAAGATAATAAGCACATCAATATTTTACATCAGTCTACATGTGCAAAATGTGAAGTAAAAGGGTCTGCAACCTTCCCTGGAAAAATTTTAGGGAGTCACAAACTGAAAAGATTAAACACAGTGATTTGAGAGTATAAAACAACAAAGTATTTTCTGTTCTGCAGTAGTCAAGGAACGGCAAGCAGAGCTACTCAGAGAAGCCAAAGCAAGACTGTGTGTTTAGTTACTGTGAGGTAGATGAATAAGAGATATCGAGAAGATCAAAATGCCAGTTTTGTCAATCAGGAATTGCTCAAGACAGCCAGTATTAAAAAGGCAGGAATCACGTTCTCACTGCTTCTTCCTTCACCTCAAAAGTTTCATTTGTCTGCTGACTTGCCTAAACCTTATGCTGAACAACCTCAGAGTAACACATGCAAAGAACCTAGCTGTCATAATGCTCAGACTTGTATCACACCGTCCTTTTATGCCTGTTCAGGAGATGATAGAAAGGAAAAACATATTGAAGACTTCCTTCTACACTACAGAACAGTGCTTGGCAACAAGAACTTCTCAGACACTGACTTGATCTGAGAGCCTTTCACCTTATACTACTACTACTGGTAATAATTTGGTAAATAATAATAATTTGCTCATAATAATAGCAAATAATAATCATAAATAAAAATAAAAAATTATGTTAGTAAGCAGTGGTCATCTGAATAATCCCAAAGAAACTGAAAATCCAAACTGAAGCACTGACTGAAATACAGCCACGGCTGGGAAGGACAGCAGTGAGTGATCTCCTTACGGCATGTGACACACAAGGAAAAGGGAGAAGAAGAAATTGTAGCATTTGGAAGAAAAACTCTGCTCTTATGCATTATTAAGTGATGCTGCGGTGACTCTCATTTTAGAGGGACTCATCTGAATTCAAGGTTTTCCCCATAGGAGGATTGATTATACAATGATGGAGCCTTTTCAGTCCTAGATCCCTCAGAGATATTTAGTACATGCATTGAAAACCAATGTCTTGTGTCTTGCTCTGCACTACTGAAGATTATATTTGTTTCAGCAATGTGCTTCTCCCTGATGTTTTAAAAATAATATTAATTTGCAGCTGATTAAAAAAAATCATCTTCAGTGAGATCCCTTGCAGATGAGGTCTGCATTTCTCTTCCTATTCCTCCTGGGTCCAGGCAGACACATTAGTGAAACAACTGGATCATACATTAAGTGGAGAAGATTCAGAGACTGGTGCTTTTGATGGATATACAGACTAGATAAACATGAGTCCGAGAGCTCAGTACCTTCCACTGAGAATACCCTACTTCTGTGGCCTAGAATTTTAAATGTGCAGCGAAGACTTCTCACAAAACTGCCTAACGATGTCAAGCACTTCTGCATTAAGAACGTGAGACTGCCAAGACTCCAGCACAACACAGTTTTCTAAAATAAATTCACTGAAATCAGTACCTGCATATGCTTCCAGAGGCAAACAGCAGATGAATACTAAAAATAGTAAGAAGCCTGCTTTATTGTGTATTGCTGAAATTTGAAGGTGGTGTTGTGTATGAGACCTGGTTGGGGAACTCTGGTTGTTTTTTAGCCAGTCTTTTCAACAAACATGACAAGCTGCTGTGCTTTGCTTGCAAGGGACTTCCCTGTCTACTACAGGTTCCTGAATGAGTATCTTCTGAAGAGGCAGGGAAGGGGGATGTAACTCCTCAGCGGTACTGCACACTTGTGAAACTACAGCTTCCTAAAGCCATGTTACTTACCTGTGCTTCTGCTGCTCTGAATACTTTTGTACACTGTATTTCATTTCGAGACACCCTACGTGCTTTTCAAGTTGATACGCTACATTACAAATGTCTAAGAAATATGACATTGCAATGCAATCTCTATGGAATAATTTAATGTTAAATATTTCTTGAATAAGGTCTTGTGCTGGTGAACAGGAATCTTGGCCACTGACTCAATGTCAGGTATGAATTCAAATGCCATCCTTATGTGCTTTTTAATGCAAAACAGCCACACTGAGTTTTGCATGCTGCTGTCATTTCAGAATACTTTCTCTGGGTCTGTTTATACGTTTAACCTAAACACAGTCTCAGATCTCGTGCTGGGGGAACTAAGTGGCCATGTCCTTGGAACAAAGCCATCACTAAAGATTTTACCAGTTGCAAATCCTGTTGCAATTTCCTAGGAAAGGGAAACTGAAAATGTTGTTTGAGATAACAATTGGGAGGATTTAAACTACAAATTTCCCATAGACTCACAAGAAGTGCAAACAATAATCATAGTGAATCAAACCCTAAAATCATTCTTCTTTAGGTGCTGTGACATGTAGATAAATATATTCATAAGCTTAGTAAAAGAAATTTGAAAAAAAAGCCTGATTCTTGTGCTAATGTCTACCAAGTGTACCCATTCTGACACAAAAACGTAGATTAACTTTCATCAAAAGTGACACAGACAAGTTATTCTTGGATATCATTATGCCTGCTACATCCAACAATTAGTTCAGTGAATTTGGTTTACGAGTCACATAAAGTACATCTGCTGGCAACATGAGATTTACACCTGTGATGAATACCTCATGTTGCTAATTACAGAAAAAATGGTCACAGTGTCCTTGCGATAAAGTCTTGGTTATAAAGTATGAAAGGAACAGATTATTCCCTACCTTCTCAGCATCTTGCTCAAAAAGCCGGAGTTGAAAGCACTGGTCCAGTTTCAGCTTGCGGACATGCCACATCTGATGCAAGTGTTGCCGGGTAGAATGCAGCTTGTCTAAAAGGCTGGTGATCTTTGGCACAAGACTTTGAAAATCTGCACTTCCAGGAATGCAGTTCCTACCAGAAAAACCATCACTGCATCTTATGCATTGTAACAACCTCTGACCCTCACGATCCAGTTCTTCCACAGGAGCTTTAATCACTTTTTTCTTAAGCTGCGTGTGCTCATCAATCAGCCTTCTTGAGCCCTCAACATCAACTGGAAACTCCTTCCTAGCCAACATTTCCTGGAGATCCTCCAGCCTTGATAATAAATGGATGGCACTGTTGAAAAACTCCTCCAAGGAGACGCGCAACTCTATCCATTCATCGTGGTTGTAATCCAAGGATCCTTCAAACTCATCCGTCAGTTGAGAAGGATCTACGAGTTTTGCCAGGCCTTCAACAGATACCATGCTGGTCTAAGGAAGGGAAAATGACAGCATTTGAATCAGTGATTGTCTAATCAGAAATAACAGTGCAATCCATAAATAGCATGAAGGGATTATTTTCCTCATCAATACATAATTGAAGGAACATTGTAAAAGATGCTGAGGACTATGTTTAATTTTGATGAATTAATTGGATTGAAAACTTTTCTGTTAATGGCACTGATCTATTTATTTATTCATTAAAAGACATGATATTTACTGGGATAATGTCTATCTTTTTCAGCTGGCCTGACTATCAAAAATATATAATGAGAATGCTTCTGCCGTAGATTACTTTAACCCAGTTGGACACTAAAGACTTCTTACTGCAGCTGTTGGATATCAGGACATGACTGCTCACTAAACAGGTATATGGTATTACAGGGATTCTGCGACTTGTGTTACACTCAGGCTGGTGGCTAGACAGCAGCGAAAGTTTTAGGCATATGAACTGAAGCAGGTATTGTGACCTGCCAAAACACAGAATATGCTGGGTTTTTCTTCCAGATCATTCCAGTTGGCTTTTGCCACAGGCAGATCTCTTTCATATTAGTAATATCTAATGTAATTAAGCCAAAATCAATGTATAAGTGAAATGTCATTGGCGTATGAACAGTTAGAATTTATTGCTAATAAAAAGTACTGCTCATGAATCATACACAATCAATGAGAGAAGGTTTTAATTAATTCAGACTCAATAATCAGTGATAGAGAAATGCACTAGGTGCCCGGAAAGCAGAGTACAGTTTAAGGACGCAACAACTGATGGCTGTTCCCGTTTATTTTAGACAGATTACTTTTTTCTGAAATATGAACATCGAGTTTCATATGTTACTAGCGATTTTCAGTGCTATCATGTTAACACCCAAGTTGGCAGCCCTTAAAGGCTTGTGATGTTCATCAGTGACTGCACATCTATCCCCTAAAGATCAGTTCTCTAAAGAATGTCAGAGTTTGTGCTCTTCAGAAGCAGAGGCATCCAATAATCACAGCAATCTTGTAAAAGTCATCTACAAAGAAAAATACCTCAAGTCCTGTCCATTATCCTGAATTACGTCCAAAATAGCAGGCTGCCCACTGGTTTAAAGTTAATAATAGGCTTTCCTTCCAATTTGTATCTACCTAAAAATATCAGGCATTCTGCAACGTATTAAAATTGTGATTTTATTGAACTTATGCTCAGCAGAAAGATTATTTTAAAACTTCCTTGCAATGTTCCTTGCTTTGGGGATGGGGGAGGACAGAGGGAAGAGCCAATAAACAATGGGAAGGTAAGTATGTAGCTTCAGAGGGATTTCAAATTTCTAAACCTCTTGACCTGGACACTGACCCCTTGACGATAATTCAATTTAGAGTTTAACTGCCTGTCAAGAAAAGACTTCTCTTCATGACTAATACCTGGGCATTCCCCCTGCATTCTGTCAAGCTAATGCAAGCACTGCTCTTACCATGAACAGAATTTGACATGATGATATAGCAGAAAGGCTTTTCATTTCACGAATTCTGCAGCAAATTCCATTATTCAGATTTGTTTCTTTAAGGAGTTCTTGAAACTCTCATGAAAACAACCTTAGTTAGGCAGGTAGGTGGTAAGATAAAATAACTGTCTCTCAGGCATCACCCGTCTCTTTTAGAAATCACTTTAAAAAGCGCTGCCCACTATTTAAGCCCTTTTGGCAGGAGAAAGAAAATAATCTTGAAGGCACCTCTGAATTAATGCTAACTAAGCTGCCTGGTCCATTCCTCAAAGTGACAGGAAGCTTTGGAGTCCACATACGTCAACCAAACCCTTTTTTTTCTCCTTTCTTTGTGTGATGATCTGCGGGCATGCTTCACTCTCTGGACTGTGACACAGAATCATTCTGCCGGAGTCTCACAACACAAAATCCAGATCATTAGCCTCCACTAAGGGTCATACGCTGCCCTGGCACATGCATAATGCTTCCATTAAGCTCAAAAGCAGAATCTGGCCTTAAAACTGACACTGGTTACTGCTGAGTTTGTAGACGGGGTAATTCAACAGAGGCTTCCATTGCCTTCCACTGCAGTCTGTTCCTGCCAAGGACCTCGTGTCTGATCACAGCTGTGGGAAATCACCACGATGGTTCAGTGCAGAGAGGGTACCTGTGTGCTGCCCCACATAAATCAAATAAATGTGAGTCATATTGACCTGCGATGCTTATTTGATATTCACAGTTCTTCCGAGAAAGCATAAGCTGCCCCAGAGCCTGAGCCTACTGATAAGCAGCAGCATCCACAAGGATCCTTTAAAACAGAAGATCCTGGACTGTGGTGTGTATATTGCAGGGGGTCTACTGTACAGTGCACCACAGCTTAAAAAATCTTCTTAAAATCATAGAATTGAAGGACTCATCAGTTCTGAGTAGGGGGTCCAATAGACAGCGAAAGCACTGACTCTCCTCCTCTGGTCCAAAAATTTGTGAACCATTACAGACACCCATGTGAACAGCCCAGCAGACAGACTAAGGCTCAAAGGCACACACACAAAATGAAAATACCCTTAGTGCGTGCCAGCGTGTGCAGCAAACGAGCTCAGAGCTTTTAACACAATACAGGCTCAGAGCTGTAACTATGAAGAATAGCTTGATCACAGTTTACTCTTCACTATCATCACACCAAATCCACACAATACAAAAATCTAAGTCAAGCCTCCAGAAACTATTAATTCATTTTAAAAACAAACAAACATTCTAAAAATATACATTTGAACTCTGTTAATTTAATTCTAGGTTTTGAAGCTTTAGGAAGACATTGCTTTTGTTTACTAAAGCACTGGAGGATTGAAATTCAGTGTTGGATATACATGCATAAGCTATCTTTTCTTGGGCTACTATGAGACTGCCCCTTAGTGCCCATATATATTTTAAACCGAAGCTCTCCATCCCCCAAAGCTATGCTATTACTAGTCTCTGCACAGGCTCCCTCCTGCTCCACGTTTTTCTGTACCCATATATCTCCTTTCTCCTTCCCACAGCCCTGATCCCTCCGATTCCCCACATGCAGCGTTGCCAATCTCATTGCACCGTAATGGCAGCCACTTCTGCCAGGAGCGGTGATTCCAGGGTGTGTGAGGAATCTCTAGAGGGGACATAAACCTATACTGAAGGCAGCCTTGCTTTCAAAGGTGCATGGGGGATAGCAAGTGGTAGTTATTTTGATGGCTCAGTCCTCATAGGTAGCCAAGGAATGTAAAGACCCATTGAAACAAAGTAAAATTTATGAGTAGACTGTTTTTTGTGAGACAGAGGGAAAAAATGTACAAATACTTAAACTGTGATAATAATGTAAAAGTTTGTTAATGCTTAACACCAATGCAGTTGCCCATTGCAATTCAAGAGTGCTTTTAAGAAGAGGTTGAAAATAAGGACATATTTATATCACACTGACTTCAACAGATCTTAAATATATACTTAAATAAAGTCTTCCATTGTAGTCAAATTAAGAACTATAGCCAAATTCTCTTCTGAGTTCCAGAGATGCAAAATCTGAATGTCTCTCTGAAATTAATGGATTGGTAAGTAAGACAGCCAATGATAGAATTGTTTCTCAGCAAACTAAAAAAAACCAACACATGATTAACTCATGGCTGGGCATGATTGATGTATGAGCACTTCACGCGCCTAAGCTTTGCTTCTCTTTGGGTAAGAAGCAGAAATTCACAGAAAACTAAAGTGCACTAAGAGAACAAAGCTGGTTTGTCTTCACCAATGACAAAGTTAGTAAAATTCCCTTTAAATATGCAGTTGTTGTATATTGGTTACTTATCAAAGAATCTGCCTGAGGCACCTTATCATTAACATGAATTGTTAATGTTAACTCTGAATTGTAAATCTCAATTAAATTAAAGCAGTGACAATATATAGATAAATTTAGTATAAATGTCTTTTATAAAAAAAGCCACTACCTGAAGTTGGGTAGAAGTCAACTAACAAACCCATACATTAGCATCTAGAGAACTTTAGTATACTGACTGATTTGGTGGGGTTTTTTTTCCTAAGAGAAACAAAAGAAAGACTGAATGCAACACCACCAAAAATAAATACCACAAGAAAACCCTCAGCAAAGTGAACTATGTATGTGAATCTCCGAGATGAAACGTGCATCCCATTCCACCAGTGTGCTGAGAAGGCAACCTGATGCCAGGGCATCAGCCCACACCTGCAAACAGTCCTCAGATGTCTTTTACTCTCTCAATCACAGGGCTTGGGATTTTCTTTTTTCTACCTGAAGAAAATTTCTTATTAGAGAGCACGTTTTACCATACATCTTTCATGTGGCTCTCACCTCAAAGATGAACTTGGAACTGCCAAAGTTCGTTTTCTGCTTCTGCCAGAAATTATCAGGTTTTATAATCAGAGCAACATGAATCTCAGCAGGAAAGGCTTCTTGAAGGGTCTTTAGGAGAGGCTTGATCAAATCCCATTTGGATCCTCGCATATCGATAATAACAGTGAATCCTCGCTTACAAACATCTTCGCTGTAGGAATAAAAGCATATCAAGATAATTAATATTGTGGACAGTCACACTGAGACTTAACTTTTGTTGCTAGTATTCAGTACTTCAGAGCAAAGCAAAGAATGATATACTTCAAAATAAAAGGCAAAACATAGTGCAGCATAAAGGCTATATGCAAGGCTATATTAATTTTACTATAATCTAATTTACATGAAATTCAAGTGTATATATTACAGTTTAATCTCTAATTTCCCAAATACAGGTAATTCAGATTTTCACTGAAAACATACATACTTTCACACAATTGAAAACTGAATCAAATATATCTGTATAGAAGCTATTTATGTGTACATACAACAGATTCTGCTTTCAACATACTGAATTCAATCCACAGCCAAAGCCAACAAACAGGGTCCTGTGCGTTAACATTGCTGTCCACTTGTAAATTTGGGTGCCCTCATTTTTAGAGGCCCCTTTAAAAAGTATAATTTCCAGAAAAGTGCCTGCCAATCATTTCCTGAAAGGTCCATGTGACTCAGCATGTGCCCTGTTAAAATTGGGGCCCTTTTCCCTCCTGATTGATCTTCCAAATGTTGGAGGATCTTTTTTGATCTGCAGTCATACTTTTCTGCCAGCCTGTGCTCCTCCCTTCTCAGAGGTTCAAGACAGTTATCTGGTCTGGTCATTGGCAATGTGTGGGGCCCAAAGCGCCAGAGCATTAGCTTGCAAACATATCTTCCCTTTTTCCTCAGGAGAAGAGAGGAGAAAGAATAAAAGGACATGTTGATTCAAGTCAAATCTGGGCAGCTTTCAGCATAGCTTTTTCAGGGACGTAGTATTGCTCCTCAGAAAAAGAGGTATGTCTCAAAAGTGTCATCCTCCATCTGCAGCATCCAACATTTGATGAGATTTAGGAAGTGTCTACTCCTCTGACTGACCAGCTAATATATCTGCCATGCATGGCGTTGAAGTCTTGAGACCTATGGTGTCTGCTTTAGGCCTCAAGCACTTGCACAAAATGTGAAATTCCCCATCCCCAGTAATATTAGTGGTATGGTAAATGAGTAAAATTCATTGGTGATGCTCTAAAAATGCCAGAATGGTCTACCTACTGATATTTTTTTTTTTAAGGTGGAATGGAGGTCACAGCCTTTTCCACAGAAGGAGAAGCTGTTGGAAGAAAGGAAGTATGGAAAGAGGAAAGGAAGATGAAAACAAAAAGAACAGTTGAGAAAGAAGAGAAACATGGCAGAACATGAACATATTCTGTATAATGAATGCAGCAGTGAGGTACAGAACAAGAAATCCTCTTTAATACATGAATATAGCACCTTTGATCTTTCTGGACACTGGCCATCAACATAAATAGGATCAATATTGTGGACATAAAGGCATATGTAAGATAATTTAAAATAGCAAGTGTTGATACCACCGGAATGAACCTGAAATATGCTGAGGATAGATATTATTAAGTACGGTTATAATGCAGGAATTATAAGACTCTGTTTAGCCTTCACACGAATACTCTCAGTGCACAAACACATAGGATGATTTTCACTACACTCTACCTCTCTAAATTCTTAAAGCACTCTTTCTGCTAATAAGATCCAGCTCCTACATATCTCACTGAAAACAACTCTATAAAGCTTACAACTAGGTTTATGGGCTGGAACAAGGACAGAGATATCCTTCATAGGAGGCACACTGGACTAACATGTATAACTTAAAAATAAAAGTCCTCAGTGACCTTACCAGTCTCTAGAAAGATTTGTGCACAGATGGACCACCCCATGGCAAAGCAGATTTTGCCATGTTAAGAGAGTTCGCTAACTTGAACAGTCTCAGCTTAGTGCCAGGAAGGAGCAGTCAAAGCCAACAAGCTTGGTCCTCTGCCTTAACATTATTGGCACATCTAGAGCACACCACATACAACAGTCAGTGCAAAGAAAAACTAGGGAGACCAGGCACTTCCAAACACTGTCAGGAATATAGAACTTTTTATTCTCCTTTTACCTACTGCTGAAAGGCCAGACATCTGATGCTTCCACAACTAATGCCAAAAAAAGGCTGTAAAAGAAGCTTTGTTGGTGGTGCTACTGCCTCTTGCCCTTTGGAATGAGAGCTGACACAAAGAATCAAATCAGAAAGGGATGAATAGAAGGCGGTTTGTGTTTGGGTTTTTTTTCTTGCAAAGCTTTATACGGTCT
This sequence comes from Phoenicopterus ruber ruber, assembly GCA_009819775.1. Taxonomy (NCBI): domain Eukaryota; kingdom Metazoa; phylum Chordata; class Aves; order Phoenicopteriformes; family Phoenicopteridae; genus Phoenicopterus; species Phoenicopterus ruber. The sequence goes on along the minus strand of CM020220.1, from coordinate 32,159,956 downwards.
TCAGTAACTTCTGCCAAGTCACCGATCCCTGTTATATTGAACTAACTTTTCCAAGGATTGATTTTTCTTCAAACACTTGACAAAGAGATCCAGGAGCCATACGGGCACACGGAGAGCCCCAACAGCAGACACAGTAACAGGTAAGTGCAGTCTGTCTTTTCTGATATAAATAAATAAATACACACACACACCCCCCCCTTGCAACCACAACAAGGCATAGCCAGTATTAACTTCATTCCAATTCCCCATGGCTGCTCCCAACTTGACAACTTACCAAATCTGATCTAAAAAAATAATTTAATACTTACTGATGAGCAACAGAAAAAACTGTTTCGGTAAGTAGAACAGGAATGTCCTGAGGGACTGAAGTCTTCCATTTATGAACCTGAACTAAAGTCTTAGACCCAAACAGACCCAAAATCAGACCCTGCCTCCAGCTTTAGAGCGTAGGCAGTGTGATATCATCTTGACACCCACGATTACATACCACCATGACTGGAAGTTCAGCCTGCAGTAAGATAGATATTCCAGACAGAGAAGTAAGAGATGTAACTATGGGCTGGATTCTGTGTTTACTGAAGGTTTAGAGCCTCTCCGGACCCTGGAGGTGCAGAGAAGCAGTGGAGGGAGCAGACAGTACTGCTGCCCATTCCCATAAGCACACCATGCTTAAGCATGTGTGTGTGAAAAAACGCTCCAGAACACCCTAAATCCCTACTTTCAGGTTTTTGGAGACTTCACAGTATGTTTTCAGTCGAAGAAGAAAGGTTAATGATTCCCCAGCTTTTTCTGGTAGACACAGGAGAACAGCCACTGACCCTGCAGGCCAGGCTGGGACATCAGCCCATGGGCAGGGGTCAAGATGCTTCCTGATTCTTGTCCTGGAAAAGGCAATAAGCAGTCATTCCCTACCAGCACTATCCACACTCCTTGTAGTTAGACCAAATTTTCGACAAGCTTAGTACATTCTCAAGTATGAAACTGATAGGACGCGGGGATGGAGAAGGAGGAAAGGAAGGAGAATAATCATAGATTTCTTAGGTTCAAAACACATCAACAAATAACAACTGTTTCACTAATAACACAAAACTCCATACAATGCGTTTAATTACAAGGAGGATTTCCCTACTTGATTGGTCACATAGGCAGGTAAGTTCCTGTATGAAATAAAATAAGTGAAAAGATGGGTACCCCTTTTCAATTATAGTGCAGATAATGTGCAAATGGATGGTATTTATCATTTTGAGCAAATCTAACTCTGTTTCAAGAACCTTGCTCACAGTCTTGCAGAATTGTCTCTGCTTGCAATTTTTTTCTTTAATGAGATGAATGGTACTAACCCATAACAAGACCTGTGGGTCTGTGGCCTCATCTACTGAATTTGATCTCCCCAGCACAGTGATAATTCTGCACGTCCTTCTCTGACTCTTTGCAGAAAATTAGCATCTGATTTCTAAACCTGCTTGTCAAAAACTATTATTTGACAGTGTTTAAACTGTTGCAAGCCAGAAAGCTGTCTGCTCATTATTTCTACTTTCAGTTGCCGAGCATGCTGTGGAGAGGGGTGCCTTTGAGAGCACTTATACTATACAAGCAGGCAGCTGGATACTAATCAGGTACTAATATCTCAGAGAAAGAAGAGGGAGATAAGAAAATTATTTAGACTGTAAGCTCTTCAGGGCAGGGACCATCTGCCATACTGTGTTTGTCTAAGGAGCCTGCCTTGGTGGAGGTCTCCGGGTACCTATACTCATACTACAGCCTTCAGCTGTCTAGAATGAAATCCAAAAAAATTACTGTGCAGGAAACTATGGATGCAAATCCAAAGAATTAAAACTAATGAGTAATAACAGTCTGCAAAACCACAACTGAACACATATGTGAAAGTACAAAAGGCTTACATAAATGTGGGGACACCTCGTAGGCAATTTAGTTAAAAGAAAACTAAAAAAGGCTAAAATGTAAGTTGCAACATCCAAATATTTACAGCTATTGATAGGGTCCTAAAAAGTTGGCCTTATGTAGACATAATGAAGCACCCATAAACTCTGGTGAGTCAGAGCAATCTGTGAAGATTTGTCATCTTTGACAGTCAGTCATTTTTCTTCAGTTACCTCAACATGTATTGAGGAAATGACCCTAGGTTCCTTTTGAATAGTCTAGCCATGCTTATTAAATTTATTGTTTAAAAGCAACAACTCAAACCCTCCCCAGTTTAGCAATTGATCGGGAAAAGCATCAGTAGCAATCAGGCTTCCTCCACACTGTTTGAGCAAGACATGCCTTATCCCTGGCTCCCAAGACGCTACATCAATCCACATATCTATTACGCACAAGTAATCATTTTAGGATGGCAGTTAATGTTGACTGTAGTGCTTAATTTTTTCCGGTATTGATATTTGACCAGAAACTGGAGAAAACACTCAGATCAAGGTATTTGGACAATCCATCAGACTTTTGGCTGTGCTAATCTGGACTAGATTTGCAATGGTGAGCGCAAAATATTTGATAGTTGATATGTCATTTCAGTTGCTACACTGCTTTTAAGCAAAGACAAAGACCAGCTTCTAAGTTTAATAAAAATACCCTGGAATATTTGTGAAAACAATACTTACAAACTGGATTTAAAAAAAAAAAAAAAAAAAAGCATAAAATTGAAACTCAGAAGCAGATGTGATAATTTTGTCAAAATAAACGCCTCTATTTTGGTTTCTAGGGTACTTTCATAAGGTTATTTTCTCAAATTTCCTCTTTAATTCAGGCACATTCTAAATGTATTTTCTTTGGCAAGAGCTGGCTTGTTGGGTACCAAATGAGTTTAAGGACTTCATGCTTTCTGATTAATCTTTCAAATACCTATCATTGATTATGTGTATTTTTCATCCTTATGGTCTGGCCAAAGCTTCTAGCGTTTAGAAGCTTCAGCACTTGATTAGCTGAAATAACATAATATCTCCATTCCCATTTTGCAGTCATGAGTTAATGACAAAGCAGCACATTTAGCACGCCTGTTGGACCACTAAAAGCACAGATCTGACATGAATGGCATCTCATTCAAAATATGATTTGTTAACAGCGAGAGCAAGATCTCCTTTAAGGAGGGTCAGCGTAACCTTGTCAGGAGACACTCTCAGCATAACAAGTAGCTCTGCAAGCATCAATTTGTAAGCACAAAATCTGCAGGAACTTAATTGTTTTTGAGATCACCATTCCTTTGACAAATGTGGCTGTAGTCAGCCAACTGATTCACAAGCCGAGGACGGAAAAGGGAGAGGGAGAGGAGAAAAATGAGTGTGTGAAAGCCTCCAAGCACAGACTGTTATCCCAAAGGCTTCATTTCATACTGAGACCAAACTAACTCCCTTGCCTAGTTTTCATATTAAAATGTGCCAAGGATCACTTCAGTACCTTACGTGTTAATATTTTTTATCTATTGCAATTTTTTATTCATCTTGTTCCTGGTTTGTTTACTCAGCTTGAAAATGAAGCTAGATGGGGAGGTTTATAATCAGCATCACTTACAGACTTTCATACTTTGGTTCTACATTATCATGTGGAGCCTGAAGATCATCTTGTCAATAGAAACAGTCAGTCATCTATATTCATAACATACTTTCCAATACATTTAGAGGACCAGATAAAGCCCTTTCTAATAGACCTGTTTGTCAAGCACTCTTGAATCAGCAATATTTATTAAAATATTTTACTCCATTTAATACTTCTCAGCAAAATGTACCTTGCTCATTATCACAGTTACCAGGTATGTTCCTGAACTTTCACACCATCGGTCTGAGTTGTCACCCACATCCCCTAGTGGCTGCAGCTGTTGGGCGCGACGGGGCAGTTTGTCTTCTCAAAGATCCCAGGACACCTGTGACTGCTAATCCTCACATCTCCCTCACGTGCTGGTATAGAGGTAACCAGCGGAGGACATAAGTGGTGCACATCCCGAGAGCACCATTACTCTGGAATAACAATTCACAGAAAGCTCCCGCCAGAGAACTTCAGCTACATAAAAGACTGTAGGTAGACAGACTTCAACCTTTTCCTTCTTACGTTTTCTAACTTGGTTTCGCAATGCTTTTTTGTAATTAGAGGAGAAACAGTCATCCAGCCGCCATTTCCAATTAATCCTTTCTTCCTTACTGTGACCTGAATTTGTTTCTTCTCTTTCAGTGCTGAAAAGGTATTACTCATTCTCACTTTTCTTTTATAAAAGAGAAAGAAAGAAATCCAAGCCAGTTTCACACTGGCTGGAGCTGGACATAAAGCAGCGATCTAGAGAAATTTCAGTGACATGTTGTAAAAAGACTTGGAGCCAGTGAGGTCCGGTCAGAGACAAACCTCCTGTCTCTGGTTTCCAGCCACTGCTCTTAGGGGACATGAGGTGTGATTGCGAATGGCACAAGAATGTAGATGCGTGGGCTGCACAATGTCCACATTCAACCCCCGCCTCTGGCCCCATGTCAACAGGAGGGAACAAAAAGACAGAAAAAACCCCAAATATTTTGGCAGAAGAGAACTGGTGCCAGAACGGGTGCTCCTGCTATTTGCAAGCAACTAACTTATTTTGGTATTCGATTTTTACTCTAAGAAAAACGACTTGGAAGTCAAAGCAATTCTGTGGTAAAATGCTGTAAGCTAGGAAGAACTCAGACATCAGCTAGGTGTAAGAAAACCTTTTCCCAGTATGTAACCATGATCCTGTGAGCTCCTGAGAGCCGTTATGAGAGGTGCAGGTCCCAGATGGTGTCTCTGTCAGGATTCAGCAGGGTTGTGTTGGGCTGTCTGCTACCCAGGTTAAAATCCTGATCTACATCATTACACCCCAGACCAGAACTTTGACACAGAGCTCTGCAGGTATTCGTCCTCTTACTTAATTGAGCAAATAAACACTATTTGAGAAGCTTCCCGTCTTCATTCAAATAGCAAAGATATAAAACACAGCTGTGTCCAAGAATGCATGATTGCAGCTGTTAAAGCCAAATCTGGAGGACGAATATTATAATTTTTCACATTCCTATTAAGTTTCTGCTGGTAAATGATGCCTTCATATAAACCCGTTTCCCCTCTTCCCCTTTTGTTGTTGCGTGTCTACTATATTTGGATCAATATCTGGCAGGTCTTCCTTGAAACAGCTGCTGAGATAAATATGAAATTAATCAGGGCTTTGTTTTTGTTGAAGCAGGGCTACATTTAAGGATTTGTTAGTACAACAAAGAAATATTTGAACAGTAAGTACCATTCAGCTATCTCTTGAGCATTTAAAGTCTTGTATTTGAGATGATTTAGCAGAAACAAAACAAAAACGCTTTACTAAATGAAAATTATATGTTATTGATATTTGCTGAAAAAAATAAATATTAGACTTGTGTTGAAATATAAACGCACCATTCTTGAAAAGGTTTGGATGAGTGGAGGCTATTTGAGAATATGTTTGGAGCTTCAAATCCATTGGATTCCAGGTGAGAAATAAATATTTATGATTGTGCTTAGCAGAGCCAAACTAGTAAGATTTAAAAAAGAAATATGTCTTTTTGCTTGCACTCTAAGCATTTTTTGTAGTTCAAGCAAGGAGACCATGAAGTCCATTTCACATGCAGTCGCTATAAAATTTAGTCTACAGTCAACACTGCCAGATTTTCACATAAGGAAAAGGATACTTCATCTGGGCAATGACTGCTTGGAGCTCTTGGACTCGGGATTCTGATTTATCAGTTCAAGGCATCAGTGACTTAAAAAGTGAGTGAATGGAGCATGGTGAACAGCTCCAGGAATTCCAGTCATCATAGTAAAACACAGTCACCCCAGAATGGAAAGTCTCCAGATTGCAAATACATACATTTTGTTGAAATGCGTTGTGGGAGGCAGAGTTACCCGCAGTGGAAAGACCTTTTATAGCATAAATAATCCTGCAAACATGTTCGGCTCATGCAAAGAATGATTAATGTACGTTTGGACAATAGACAGCAGCACCTGGTGAAATCCAATATATGTCCAGAGGCAGACACCATGCCAAATTCAGTCCTTATGTGAGCAGGTATAACCACTCTGGGACTAGCACACTTGATCCCAGGCTCAGTTGGGCTCATAGATGAGGATAGGAAAAAATACTCTTCAAAGATCCTAAAATCACTTTTTCTAAGTAGTATTGACATTTCTTGCAGTAAGCACTCATCAGTTCTCACATGCTGCTCGTGGCAGTACAGGAGAGCAATGTACATCCATGTACAGAAAAGCTGTAATTAAAATAAGGAACTAAGGAGAGAAGATGAGAAATTACAGATTAATTCAAAATAAGATGTTTCATGATGAGTGCAAGTTCTCATGAAAGTGTGTACTGAATTAAAAACTGAAAAAAGGCTTTTATAACAGCAAAATATTCTGTTTAGGCCTTTTCAGACAAAATGTCTTTTTTTCCTTTTGTTCCTTTTTTTGATCAGACAACATGAAAAAACAAAGAACAAAACCTTTGAATTTTATCAAAACAAAATATTTTGATCGACATAATATTTTAGAGGTATTTTTTTTGTGAGAAATTTCTAAAGTTTTTGGATTTTTCCTCATTTAAAAATCTGCACTTCAAAATAGCAAATATTCTTCCACAAATAAGTAACTCAGCTTCTGCCCATTTGCAGTGCAGAGTTCAGCATGAGAGTCGCTTTGCACTTTTTATCTGCTAAGCAGAAGTGATATAATCGTTCTTTGAGGCTTACAGGTTTTTGGCTGGAGTCCACACACTTGTTTTATTTAAGGGCACACACTGGATTCAAGTGCATCTGTTAGGAGGAAAGGTTGAGTGCTACATCCCAGAAATACTCTGTGGTCCCTGCAATGAGTCTGTTTTGCTACGACACTACATGAGAATTTGACTTCTCTTTAGAAGTGTACAATTTAAAAGCTGATGCCTCCATTTTCCCCAGGTTGGACAATGGGGACTGACCATGACTAATAAATCACTGGTACTCATTTTTTTGAGCTCCACCCATATACAAACAAAGCAGGTCTTTGTAGCCACAATGTTTTACCCAAAATAGTTCACTTATCAGATAGATGCTTCCTGCCATGCCAGGCTGCCTGTGGTATTACATCCAGAAGCTCTGAAGCTATAGAATCAACCTACGTTATAAGATACACTTGTAAAATCAATTTTTGTGTATTCCTTTACACAACAGACTTATTCTTTCAAACAACTACCATGATGGCAGTGAGAAGAGAAAAAGTCCTTTTTACTGAGTCCTCAAGAGACAGTGGATACTGATGTGCTATTCACAATCCAGCTTCAAAACATCTAGCTCACGTCTGATTTTTTCTGAATCTATCTCCTAGCAAGGCCAGGCTCTCCCACTCTGCCTAGCAAGGGTGACTAAGCCTTGCCAATGAAGCTACTTGATGTGAGGTATCCCTTATTATTTGTACGGAGACATAAATATGTGATAGATGAAAATCACTGATGCTGACTGAGCACGATCAAGTCGATAACTTGGTGTTTCAAAGGGAATAGAAGACCCAAAAGATACCATTGACCCTCAGAGTAAGAAAGCTGGACCCAAAAAGCTTCTGGAGAGCAAAGATGAATCCAACACTTAAATAATGGAACGAAAAATTGGCAATAACAGTGCAGACCTTGACTGAGTCTCTGAGCTAACACTCTGCCTGTCTTCCCAAGAGCACTTGAGGCATTCCTCCAGCCTCAGATGTTCTCACCCTTGTAGGAGATTGAGCTTCTTAGGTGCCTGTGTGCAGTCCCCTCAGTTTTACAGTCCATCATGCTATGGCACTTTCCCAGCCTGATGGGAACTCACATATTGGTGTCATGCCAAGTTTCAAGGTTGCTTCCCTTATTCTGAATTTCCATCAAAACCACTAATAACTTCAGTTCTCCATCAGTACCTCTTTCCATCAGTCACTACTAATTGGAAAAACCCAGAACAACTGTTTCATCAACTAAAGCAAGTTCAGATAAATGCTCCGAAAAGTAATTGCCTGGTTTCAGCTGCCTGCTCCCTTTCCCCTATTAGCTATATTGCTTCTCTATCAAAAGCACAACAAAACTTCACAGGCAAGTCCATCTACAAGTGCCACATGTGAACATGCATCGTCCTATTCGTATCAGGAACTGCATAGCTCAGGTGGTGCTTTTCCTGCTGCCAGACCTGAAAATTATATTGACAAATTAACGTATGCCAGGATAGGAACGACAGGAATCTGCTAGTCAGAAAACTCTTAAAATTTACTGTAGATGTCAGCCAGCCCACGGTAATAATAATCAGTGAGCAGATTGATGGAGACTGCACCTAAGGTTATTTGTCCTAACATTGAGTGGCTCATTTGATCTGGAAGAGACACATCAAAGATATGCCACAGTCCACATCTACTCCACCAGACTAATCGGTGTCCTACCTGTGAGTTAAACTAATGCAATATAACATCCTGTGTAGAAATGGGCCTAATGCAGCGGGGTTCTGTAGCAAGATGAACCACGATTGTCTCCCCCCGGGCAACAACTGGTGAGAAACAACAGAAAGCATTTCACAGTCGCTCTGCAAACCTCTAACTGATGCTCACATTGGACACATCACCCGGTATAAGAAAAGCCTACTAAGTATAACTCCCTGGCACTGAGATAACACAAATAACTGTAAGTAGCTTCCTTTCAACTATAGCTTCACAATTTATTAATTTTTTAAATCTGGCTGGAGCACTGCAGTCCAGGGGATGAGACTGCGAGTTGACCAATCCTAGTTGGGTTGCTTGCCTCCTGCCTGTGTTTCTGTGTTATAGCTCAACTCTACCTCAGGGGTTTTTTTTTTCATCTGTAAAATGGGTGTTGCAGTACTTTCCTTTATTGAGGCTAATGCATTCTTCCAATGAATGTATTATATTTACCACATTTTCAGACACAGGTAGGATACATAATTGCAGGAGAACTACAAGTTGCAAATAGTCACGGCCGCTTCATGGTTAATTCACAAAAGCTTAAGACAGATCACTTAATAATCTAAGCATGTGCTTATTTATCCATGCTGGACTATATTCTCTGTTACACGTGTGCTGATTTTATATAGGGAGCATTTATTGCTCTATACATATGCTTATCTATCTGTACTGAATACACATGCTTTATTAAACTCATAAATGAGCACATTTATGGGTCTATGTGAAAGTAGAGCCCTTCATATTTTATTTATAAAGTGGGACAATAGAACTGCATTGACATAGAACATCCATTTAATTCAGAGGATTTAGGGTCGTCCCACAGATTTTGCTATTTTTTGCCAGAATCAAAGCTTTTGGGTTTTTTAATTAGATTTCCAGCCCATCTGCTTGCAAAGATAGCCTTAACAATATAAACTAATGCACATTTGTCTTGCTGAGTCTGCAGCCAGTGGAAAGAAACAATGAGACTAGGAGAACAGTGAACTTGCACCCTCCGTCTTATTGGGGTGTTAACTAAAAAGCCAATTCTGACTGCCTAAATACCAGGATTCTTAACTATTTCATTGCTGTTAATTTTGCCAACAAGCCTGCAGATAAAATGTTTGTCAATGCTCTGAATTATTCACATAAGCTCTTGCCCATTTTGATGACCATGCTGTACAATTCCGGCTGTCAATTAGGACCAGACAAGTACCTGGCCAAATATGTAAGCCTTCAATGGTAATCAAGGATTTTACTCCTTTTTTAATGTGTGGAGTAAAAGCATTGATCACAGCATAATCAGACAACTAGTATCAGAAGCCTATAGCGGAAAAGATTGCAAACCCACAATTATTTTGGATTTGACATAGAACCCACAGGAGCCCTAGCCTAATAAATAATTTTAAGTGCTTTACGATATAAAACTAAGGAAAACAGATTAAAATCTCTGTTGCTATGACATGCTTTACAAACAGCATACAAAACATAGCTCAAATAGACTCAGACTTTTTCCTACTGGTTGAAAATAATAAGAATACTGTATTCATCTCTTAAGAGAGTGACACTATACCAATTCATAGTACTTCAATGCTAAAATCACCCACAAAACTAATGACTCTAAAAAGAACTGACTATTCCTGCATTTTCTGTAATTACTGATTCCAAGCTTGAATAACTGTTTCAACCCTCTTTCATATAAAGTCTCCTAAAATCATTAACAATGTGCGTTTATGTCCATCAAGCAAGCTCACACAGGTTGTTGATACCAGAACATAAAGAGGTAAGATTGAGTTTATGACAGTGGTTGCTGCCTGAATTATCACATTGTGAGGATGCCGCATGGATGCAGTCATATCCTGATGCTGGCTTTTTAAAGGACAGCCACGTTCAATGACAACGCTGCTTTAATCCTATGGTCTGTCTGATAAAAATATCTTCCATCTGGTTCCTGTTTGTATGGTTGTGCCTCACAAAATAGGGAGCTTGATTAAGCAATTAAGATGGTGCATGAAGCACATGTTTACACTTGCTGGATACAGATGGACCTACGTACGCACTTGACTGCTTTTCTAGAGGAGGATCACAGTACTTAAACAAGAATTGGGAAAGGACAAGGGAAGTAGAAGCCTGCAGGCCAGGCAGGCCTTTGACTGCTGTGGTTGACCTCTTGCATCAATTTCCAAGTTTATTTTAGTAAATTAATGTGTTAGCCTAAAAAAGTATTGATACCCTCCTTCCATTTGTGACTAAGAGCAGATACGGTGACTGCATGTTTCCACCTTGATGATTTCTTAATTATGACCCTGGCAATTTACATAAGGAATAAATATCTTTGTTGTGTCATAAGATGTAAGAGAGTTGTGGAAGAGTCCTAGGCTTGGTGAATGGCTGCCTGGATAGATCCTTTCTAGTCTGTTATTTTGAGATATGTTTCTTGCTTGATTCTGTTTGCAGAACAGATATATATTTCCAGTACATTCAGGTTCCGTTGAAGTCATCTGTAGCCTGGAAGAACCAACAGATGAATCCTGTGATTTTCACAGGAGGCACCTATCAAAAGTAGGAAGAACTAATGGTTTGGCAAACCGACCCAGACCCACTCATAAAATTACCTGATATGTTAATTTGTTTCCAACCACTTTAAAATCCACAAAAAAATTCCTGTTACTTCATCTGGTGATAATGACTTCTTTGCTCTTCTCTCTGGCAAATCTAACTAAAATAGTTTATCACTAGCTTTGTTAGAACTTGACCAATATTTGAATCTATGTGATGCAAAACATAAAGTGCCCCATACATTACTTTTAGCATTGGAAGAACAAACCTACATTATAAGAATACTGTCATAACCTGTTGTATCATCTTTCATCCTGAAGGATCTTGAAGAGTTTTGCCATGAGTAATTAGGTGTTAAATAAAACAGGGTCTAGTATTATGCTTTAGAATATTTCACTCAACAACAAAAGCAGAGGGCATTGCCTTTTCGTATTGGACTTAGACAAAGAACAAAATACACCCCAGAAGGTCTTTGACAATTTCCTTTGAAAAGGAACTTAATTCTTGGCCAAGAAAATGAGAAATACGAGAAGAAAAGCAAGGACTTAAAAAGCTGTGTGCCAAAAAATGTTCACAGGTGCAGGAATTAGACTTTTAACAGAATCCCTAATTACAAATCTGATTTTTGGCATCTTTTCAAGGCAGCATGAACACAGCTAAAATTCTTTTGTGTATTTGTGTCCTCCCACAAAAAAAAGGCCAAAATGTGTTTTCCTTTCTAAAAACAATTAGAAGTCAATTACCTCTAAGTGGGCAAAGTAAGCACAATATTGGCAAGACGGACTTCAGCTTCTGGAAATGCTGACTTGTCACCAATTTTAAAAGTCCAGAAATGGAGATCAAGACAACTTTGCCCTGGTACTGTATCCAAAACATTTATTTGATTTATATTGCTCCACTTTCTGTACCCTATTCAAACATGTCTGCTTTAATTTTCCAAGTGCCACTGGGAATGTACAGAATATATAATATATATTTTAACATGAGGACAATAAGCATCTTATTCACTAAGGCAAATATTTCTAAATCTAGTGTCAAAGTTAGAGTAGGTGGGTCCTCAAGTGGCCTCTTTCTCAAAGGTACTGAGTTGATTTTACCTAACAAAAATGTATGCCTTACTCATATAATTAGTAGTGCCCAACAAGTCATCAGAAAAGTGCTGCCGATGCTAATATACCACAGATGCCATTTAACAGTCCATAAAACTACAGAGGTGAAGTGTCCTACAGAATTCATTCCTAAATGAAAATCCCAGGAAACCCTTTTAGCTGATCCTATTTTCCTGTCACCTACCATATACCATCTGACACTGCAAAATCATTGGGGTAGCTGCTCTGGAAATTAAGGAGAAACTGAGATTTCCAGTAAGCGTGGAATGATATAACAGCTGATTTCTGCCTTGTGAATGGAGAAGAAAGAAACCCTAAAAACCCCACACATATTGCTTGTGTATTTGATTCCTAGTCTAACAGTTCATTAACAAAGCAGAGCTTCCAGACATTCTTCCTATGGGTAAGATTGTCCGCTACTTTCCTATGTACCTGCTTTTTAATTAGATTTTGGAATGGAATCGCAGCTCCTACCCACAAATCTCCAGTGGGAAGCAAAATCTAAACTAATCTGTGATCCCAGAGATGTTTGCTTCTCCAGATGCAGTTTCTGAGCTAAATTACAAATGTTGTAGAAACAGAAGAGTGGAGAAGTAAGGGGACATAACCACAAAATTGGATGTGATTAATCAGTGCTGTAAGGGTTCAGTTCTGTCTTGAGAATGGAGGAAAAAGAGGTCTTAAAGAAAAAGAACATATTGCCTATGTGATTAATTCTTAGACTAACGGTTTATTAACAAAGCAGCATTTCCAGCCTTTCTTCCTATGCATAAGATCACCCATTAGTTTATCAGGTACCTGCTTTTTATTTAGATGGTGTTTTGGAATTAGAGTTACAGAATCACAGAACAGTAGGGGTTGGAATGGACCTCTGGAGATCATCTGGTCCAACCTCCCTGCTAAAGCAGGTTAGTTCTTCTGTAAGTTCTTCTACTCCCTAGACTCGCTGCATGGAAAAATGGTACATTTATAATGCGATGCTTTTATCAAGTGTGTTTTCTAAGGTCAGGAGGTGACACAGTACACGGCCAATTTCTTACACAGTGCTCCCAAGACAGTATTGGGAAATGCAACTTTAAAGACCTTGCTTCCCCAAAATCAGAGGTCTAATCAGTGCGTACTATTAAAGGGACCTGTATTTCTGCCTCATGCAGCATAACTATAATAAAACTGCTTAGGGTTTTCTGTCTTCCAGATGTAAAAATATCAGCTCATTTGGTTTCCCAAACCTTTGTGAGGTGTCTCCTGTATGGACTGGTAAATTCAGGTTATACAGTTAAACCAAGGGAGAAGAGAACTCAATGTTGAGCCCAGAACTAAAATTTAGGAAGCTCTGACTGTGTCTTCCCTGATGTTCCAGGATGGCACCTACCTTAGTGCTAATGTGACCTAAATGGGTGGCCTGAATTAAACCTGAGGCTCCCATCTGACTACCGTCTACAAAGATCACAAAAGAGACAAGCAAAGCTGCTAATAAGCATAGTTCTTAGTTGGTGGTCTAAGCAGAGCTGCTAAGGCTACTGAAAAGGAAACTCAATTTTAGTCCCAATTAGGACTGACTCACAATAGAAAAACAATGGAAGGAAAAATTTGCATTGCTGCATTAGCAGAGGACTTCGGCCTCTAAGGCGGTCAACTGCTGAATCACAGAAGATTGAGATAGAAGAGACCTATTAAATCATCCTAGCCAGGGATGTTGTTGGCACTTGGCCAAGAAAGAATAGCAATCAGTACCGTGAGCCAACCTTTCTTGCAGCTAGTCTTTCACTAGCATTAAATTAACATGCACATAAAGAGGAATGGTAGGAAACTATATTAGAGGTATAGTTTATACTAATGTAATTTAAAGAATATTTGAAAACATGGGATACAAAAGTCTCCATCCATTATTACTGATGGTATGCCTTTTTCATGTGACATACAAAGTGTAAGTGCACAGTAGATGAAACGTGTACAGGAAGCCCATTTGGAGTTCTCTAAGGGAAAAAAATCTTTTATTCCTAGTGGAATGTGATGTTTGCCCATGGAGCTGCTTAATACCATGCAACAGCACTTCAGAACATAGCATTTTTTCTTGACCTGAAATGAAGTATTTTGCTGATCGCCCCTCAGGATCACCAAAGCCATTTACCGTGCTTTGCAGAATGTTAACCTGCAGAGAAAATTTGAAATCACTCCCTGGAGTTCCACAGTATCACAGCTCCATGTATGGTTACAATGTGTATTTTAAAATGCCATAAAGTTCCTGTTAAGGATCTCACGCATCTCCATATTAATGCTGTGTTGGTATCCTTACTGTTTGTATTCCTTAAATGGATACATTTAATAACTGCTTGGATGATGGACCCTGGTTTAGGACTGGGGGGAGAAGAAGGGTTGAATTTTACCAAGTAAAGGTTTTTAATGAGTAATTCTTTCAAACTAAATTTCAAAAAGTAGTATTTATTTGATCCTCAATGACAACATCAATAGCAGAAGCATCTGGCTTGCCAGATGCTCAAATAAATAAATTAACAATCAAACTTAAGTCATCCTTCTAGTAAAAGACTAAGTGCTAATATCACTGCATAGATATTAGAGATTGTCAGTTCTCCTTGCATTCCCACGGGAAACCAGGTGATAGAGGAGAGCTACATCATATGAACATCACATACACACTTGAGAGTAGCGCACAGGAAAGGCATATGAAAGCAGCCTGAATTTGGCTGGAAATGAACTGCTGCTGCTGTTACGATTTTCAGAGAGAGATGTAATTATTCCACAAAGCCAATGCTCTAATACAATTTCCATTCAATGACTTTAACCAAAAGGACCATTCAGCAAAGACGTCCCTCGTGAATATTGCAGTGAGCCTACAGCAGGTCCCTGCCTTCTCTTGTTTGCACTGTAGCAGGGGTCTGTGGAAGAGGTGCAGGGTATTTCCCTGAATGCAGCTGCAGGACAAGGGAAAGCTGTTTCGGTGCTTTGGCTTTTTGGTGAAGTACCACAAAGGAACTTCCTAAAATACTACATCACTGGAAAATTCTCCAGAGACTAAGGCTTCTCTTTAAACTTGCACATAAAATAAAGCCCTGTGTACACAGGCAGGGAAACCAATGCTCCCTTGTTAATAGTAGAAAAGTACCCTGTGGCACACGTTGGAGACCAGACAATATCTGCCGAGCCAAAAGTATTTTTGGGTTACACTTTTCTGCCTTTTCTTGGGGGAGGAAGGAGAGATTCTGGAGTTATTTTTCTTATATATTATTTTCTTTTGTGTTGAGGTATTTCTCTCTCTCTCTTCCCCCCCCGCCCCTTAATCCAAGTAGCCCAACAGCCTCACACCATGTAGTTACAACTACATTTTGCTGCACAGAGCATTACAGGATCCATAGGGAACTCTGCAGCAGCGCCAGGATCCACAAGGAAAACATAAAATACCATGGACTGGCTTGGTTAGGAGCACCTTGTGGAAAATGAGAAGAAACCATTGATGAGATTTACAACCGCCTACCAAACTTGGATACCAATTCCCTTTGCAAACAGCAGGAAATTGAGCATCCCAACCTCTGAGACAAATTTTGCCAGTCCCAACCCATACTTTCCATGCTATAAGAGCATCAGCCTACTCAATACCATATGTTACCATGAATTGGTCATTGTTCTATTTTAGTATGATCCAATTTTCTTATACCATAGACTAGCATGCACTTTTATGAGCATGGGAACTGCCGAACCCTTGGTAGTGGTTTGCACATTGATTCTCTAATGTTTAAGAACAAATTTGCCTCTTATATCCTCTGGAGATATCCCCCCTACCTCCAGTCTCTAAGAAGGGGTGAGTTCAGACCACCTTTCCCTCTCTGTGGACACTAATTAGGTCTCTTTCCTTGACGCGGCTGTCTATTCTCATTAATTTTGTAGGAATTTAATATTCTTGAGACTCTTCTCCGACAGATTTAGTTTAAACAGTGACTGACAGACAGCACGACTGTGTAAGCTTTTTATCATTTGGTGACAAGGCTAAAAATATATTCCTGAAAACACATCTTCAGTCCTACCCAAGCTGTGCACTGGGGAATCCAGACTTTGGAGCAGCATCCACAACACTTCTATCCATGTGATGAGGATAAGGACCAGGCAGTCTAGACTGAGACGACTCCACTTCTGTGTCTCCTATTTGCTCCATATTGGCACACAGTAAAGGTTTTATCCATTCTCCACGGGAGTTCAGAAGAGCTTTCAATTGACATGAAGATACCTTTGACAATATTCCCATTACAAAGCAGACTGCAAAGCACAGCGGTTGTTTTCCTGCTTCTAATGACATCCATGAAGAGGGTGGCATAAGACGCTTCCAAGTAATAATAATTTCTAAGAGCGAAAAGGATGTAGCACGTACTGGAGTTACTGATGAGGAACACAAGCACCCATGCTGGAATGAGACAAAAACCATTTTACAGTCTCTGCAAAAACCGCAGGAAAGAGATCACCGAAAAGAAAAGTTGGGATTGGCTGAACCGCTGCATATTCTGCTGATGGCTGCTGACAGCTTCAGGAGGGAACCGCACGCGGCCGGTGCCGGCTCTGCTGCCAGCACGCCGCTCCCACAAAAGGTTTCTGTTTGCTAATTTTAGCTCTTCTGAATTACTGCTCACATTAGTGCAAACCTGCCTTCTCCATGGAAGTCTCCAGGTCATGCTGCCTGGACCTCTAGGAGTACTGTGGAGCCACAAGTCTGATGGTTAAAAAGCCCACGAGGAGCACGCAACAGCTTTAAATCAGCACTAGCACGGAAAAGGCCAGAGAGGGCAGCACGGCAGTGTGCTGCAGAGACTCACAAACCACTTGTCAGAGAGCCACTGAGGAAGAGGATGGGGAATACGATGCTCTGCATAAAATTTATAGCAGGCTGCGGTGCCCACCGGTTCCCTCACCAGTGAACGGGTGCGGGATATACCCTCGTTTACAAGTTTCTGCCTTTTCTCCATCACCTCAGCTCCTTCTTCCAGGCAGCAAATGCCGGTACAATCAACATGTAAAAGCCATTTAGCAAGGAGGAACAATGCTGATCTAATCCCCAGATCGAGGGCTTGGATGGAACTCAAAAAGCAGAGTGCAGCAGCGCAGCTCTACGTGAGACAGCTCAGGGGATGGGATCAGGCCCCAGACCCCGCCGGCACCACCGGGTGTCACTCGGTCATGGTGGCTCCTGCATCCTGGTCGTGGCAGTGTGCATGGTGAGGGGGGTTGTTCTGCTGCTTTCTCCAGATTTGGAGAAATCTGAGCAGAATCCTTCCCATCTCAAACCCCGTGCTGGAAATGCAGTCAGACGCTACCTACAACATTGCTAACAGAAAAACAGCGACACAGGGAGCGGCTGCACAGGGCAGGCACCCATCCTGCGCGGGAGAGCCAGCGATCAGCAGCCCCCAGCCTGTGCTGGGGAGCTGAGCAGCATCTGAGGCTCCCCCAAGAAGACAGTTGGGGTTTTCTCAGTGCCTTGGCAAGGCTCAGACCTCTATGCCATCAAACCCCTCAGAATGCCTTGGGGTCACCATCCTTACAGGAGGTTCCTGTTTCCAGGTCAGCCCCCCTTGGCTATGCCTTTGGTAGGAAGCACTGCCACAGGCATCTCTGCCTCTGCTCAGAGCATTTTAGGAGCCCTCCAGTCCCTCCCCTCTCAGTGAGAAAGAGAGAAGCCAGGTGCGGTGATGCTGTGGAGCTATGGCTTGGCAGCAGCATCCTGTTGGCTGTTTTCTGTCCCATGGACCTGGAAAGATGGGGGCTGTGGAGAGGGGCTCCACTCACTGCCATCCTTCTGGCTGCTCTGAACTTGCAGCCCGAATGCACTGCCCGGGGTGAGGAGACACAGCCCGCAGCTGGGAAGGGTAGGGCTGGAGCGAAAAAGGCCAGACCAGTAAAACCAAAAGGACCTGAACTGGGTAGACACACTTGCTCTGCTGCCTGGGAAGAGCACAAAGTAAAACAGTGACCTTTTATTACATGGGATGCATCCCCTCATTGAGCCCTATCCGCTGACTCTGCTGAAGAAGGCATGACTGAGCTCTCACTGGGCTGGAAAAGCAGCACAGTGCTGGGAAAAGGAACTTCTCTTCCAGACCTGTGCATTTCCTTTGTACATTAAACTTGCCCTGTAGGGCTACCTCTGCAATCCTAAATCTTCAAATGAGTAACCCACTGGAGAATCTTTATGTTGGAGATGTTAGATGAACCAGAAAGAACCCAATATGACTTTGAAGCCTCAGCATGAGTCTGCATGCTTGGCAGTAAGAGAAAACTGGACCCCCTCCCCTACCCTGTAAAAAAAGAACAATTGCCTTGGAAATAATTCAGACACAATAAATGAGGGATTCCTTCACATTAACTGTTTTCAATTGCAGATTTATAGCCTAAAATTAGGCAGATGTTGAGTGTTGAATAGAATGCTTAAAAACACAATGGCAAGTTGAAATCCTAGTTTCTCTGCATGTGGCAATCAGTAATTTCAATTATTTATTGGAATACAATTAATATATAATAAAACAGAGCAAGCTACTACTTAAGAATATAGAAATATTGAAGAAGTTAGTGTGAAAAAGCAGTAACAGATTTTTAAGTCTTCCAAAATGGTGTAAATATTTTTGGATACAAGATAGACAACTTACAAAGGGATTTGCAAAGTATTTTCTGTGTCCTTTAAGGAATTTATTTCAAATAAGGAATCCAGTCTTGAAATAACATCAACCTTTATTTTATTTATTTGAGTCCCCAAACTCATGTTCCGAAACAAGACAATCAAATCTCCATGAGTTTGTCTCAGTATTAACATTATGTTACTCATTTGCCTCTTTCACAACAGAGAGATGAGAGAGACTTCTGCTAGACCAAATAGAAGATATTGATGATTGCTGGCAAAAGTGATATGCAGAGCCCAGCTTACCCTGCCTTTTATTAGTCTTTAGAAGAAAAAGGGTACGTGAGCCATGCAATTCACAGTACATTAACTACAAAAGCTCTGTATCATGCTATTTGTGGTGTTCATCACAAAACCAGTCTGAAAACACTTGCACTGTTATCCAGCTAGAAGACAGAGCAGGGCTCAGCAGCTACCCAAGCTGGAACCAGTCAGAGCACTCTCAGCTCCCACAGAGGGCAGAGGAAGAGAGGACATTTGCTTCAGGCCCAGAGCTGTGCAAGATCGGTCCTTGCACCATCCAGGAAAACAGCAACAGACAATGAAAGCAGGAAGTAATTTGGAAACTGATACGGAAAGCCCCCATTTACCTTAGGTTTGGGCTAATTTTCAAAATATTCCCAGGATTAAAAATAAATAAACATAGGAAATTAAAATCTTGTACCTATTTAAAAACCCCCAGATTTATGCAACACAGTGTCACAAGAGCTGGAGAGGCTGTTTTCATCCCTCTGCTGCAAGACAGGAGCGACAATAACTGGTCATTCCTGATAAGCCTTCTAATAGGGTCTCCAAGATGGAGATGCTACAGAAACCTGCTTCATTTCTTCAATCTATGATTTTAATCCATTTCTTTTTGTCCTGTTTGCCATGTACATTGAGACCAAATTGTTTCCTTTAGCTCAGTCTTGCATACTGGACTGTAATCACATAACTTTAACTGTCCCTCTCTAACCTAAGCATCCCCAACACCTTCAATCTTTTCTCATAACTGTGGCTCCCCAGGCTCTGACGGCTCTTGTTGCTCCCTCTGCACCTCTAGGAAGTCTAACATCAATTATAGCCACTGTCCACTTATCTAGGAATAAGATGTCTCAAAAGGTCATTACTGCAGCTGGAAGAGATCCTCTTTTGCAGAGCTATCTCCAACAAGAGGTGAACATGTAACTTGGACCTGAGGTGGTCAGTCAAGAGACACAGGAAGCAAAACAGAGTGATGTGGTCAGAAGCCTTTTAACAGGACAAGGTGAGACCACAATTATTTCCACAGAAGTCCCCCAGTCCCTAACAGGTGGTGGTAACATTACCACATACCAATACCATGTACAACGGAGGCTGGATTTGAACTGGCTATGGAGTGGCAAAAGGCTCTTAAATTCACTAGCATTCAGGTCAGTTTTATACTCCTAATGAGCTTCTTTCTCCAAATACACTTACGATTTTTTTTTTTAAATCAAATTATATCTGAAGAAAATACTAAACCTCCATTAGCCTCATTAGCTTCACTTCATTTTTTACTGTGGTATTTTGATACAAGTGTATAGTGGAATGATTATCTAATAGATGGCACTAGATATTTAGTTACTAAAATTAGGATGAAGTCTCTGGTGTTATTTTTAAAATACATGATTATTTTTGTAGATCTACAATAGCCTCCAGAAAAAAATGATCCTCAAAAGCTTCCTTTGTGCTAGGATCATGTAACAGAAAGTAGACCTCTAGGGTTTAATTCCTATCAATCAACGAAATGAGTTTCACGCTATTCCCAGCCAGAGGAGCTAATATACACAGTACCACAGGTCAAAGAGGAGCTTAAAATAAATCCAGGAGTGGGTGAGTATTGCTACATTTTGCCATCCCCTGTATTGCTCTACTAATTTTATAAAGCCCCAATCACTGAACTAATTATTAGAGGCACTTAAGTTGTTTTACTGATCCTAGCACCTTTCATCAAATTCAGGCAGCCCTGTGGAGCTGTTCAAACACACAGGGCTGTCCCTTGGAAACATTTTGCTGCTGTTATGAGCCCTGGATGTCCCCCAGAACAGGGAAATGTTTGAGTAGGTTTTTAAACAGAGGACAAAAAAAGTAGATGTCTTTAAAAATACAGGCCTCCGAGGCATCTCGGGTTTCCCCCTCTGCAGCGAGCACAGAAGACTGCTTATCTTGGCTCCGAAACAGATTGATGTGTTCAGCCGGAAGATTCACTATAGCTGACAGAGAACATTTCCTTCATCGTATTGCTTCACCATGCGAGGAGATAACTCAGGCTAATAATATTCTGTCTCCTTTTTATCCTCCTATTGCCTACGCATAACTTAATTCTTAATTCTAAAGGGCTCACAGAGGAGATTGGCCTGGTGCTAGTTTCATTTACACGCATATAAATCAAAACTCAGTCTACCGGAATAGATGGCACTGCACTGGTGTTAAAAAATAAAATCCTCAGCGAGGCCAGAAAATTCCCCCTCAGCTCCCCGATCATAAACACCATGTTATCCGAGATTCAGTCACGCCCTCCAAATTTCTAAACATTGCATCCAATTTAAATTTGCATGTAAATAGGAGCTATCCTGATTCACAAGAAATACAGCTTCGCCTATCCAGAAAGCATTAGTGCAAATGTAAAACAAGCAGAAAATGGCAGAGTGGTAGAACCCTGGCATCCGTTGCAATTATCTTTAATTCTCATGAATAGTGTCTTCGTTTCTTAGTAACTAATTATGGTGGAACTGTGTGGAGAAAAGGACCTCGTGATATGCCTGAAAGAAGCAGTGTACAGCACCAAACCAGGACCACATTTGTCTACAGTGTCAGATACTCACTCGCAACCTCCTCCTAGTACCCAAGACTGCAGGATCAGTCCTCTGAATCTTCCAGGACCCTCAAGTCACCCCAGGTACTACGGACTGCAAGGTTACCATTTTGGGACATGAACAAACCACGTTGCTAGATCTGAAGTCTTAACCCCCCAGCAGTAATCCTCAGCCACAGGAGAAACCCCACTGACTGCAGGCACCTGCCTGACCGGGGCTCGCAGCTGCATGAAAGCACTCACTATTCTGCTCTGACTCAAACACACATTGCTGCTTTCAGAAAACCCACATTATTATTCCGGTTTTGAAGAAGGAATTGCAGAAAGCTGAATCAGAAACTCTGAAAACTGCTAGCAAGACCCTGGTTTCACTTACCCTAATCTATCATCATATTTCATCACCCATCTCATACCTGCTCTAAGCTCCCAGCAATGCGCCACCTCTGCCCCCTCCATTAAGATATAAAACAAGGGTTAAGTGACAGACAGTATCAATGTGGATAGCAATCTGTCTCACTCAGAAACCATTACACCAGGAATAAAGAAAGAATTATTATACTGGTGTCAATATGATAAATTACAGTCTCTTTTTGTCCCAAAGAAGAATTTCTAGTTTTTCACCTAGCACAGAAAACTCTCCCCCCTTTCAGCACTCTAAACATCAGAGCAGTTTCTCCTGACATCCTGTTCAGAGTCTCTGCTAATCTAACTGTTTATTTTGGTGGATGGCTGATGCAGTTATTCGTGACAGCACTTATCTTGGAATATATATGAACTGGGAGCCAGTGATATGAATTCAAACTGTTCCTTCCATATATTTGTTTCCAAAAAGTAAATAAGTTTGAAAGTTCTGCTGGTTGCCCTTGTTAAAGTGAACAAAATCATAGAATGGTTTGGGTTGGAAGGGACCTTAAAGATCATCTAGTTCCAACGCCCCTGCCACGGGCAGGGACACCTTCCACCGGACCAGGTTGCTCAAAGCCCCATCCCACCTGGCCTTGAACACTTCCAGGGAGGGGACATCCACAGCTTCTCTGGGCAACCTGTTCCAGTGCCTCACCACCCTCATAGGGAAGAATTTCTTCCTTCTATCTCATCTAAATCTCCCCCTCTTTCAGTTTGAACCCATTACCCTTGTCCTATCACTGCATGCCCTTGTCAAAAGCCCTTCTACAAAATGTTTAGGGAAAATGAGTTTTCAGTGTTTTCTCACACCACACAGGTTACACAATCCTGCGTGCCAAACCCACAAAGTTTGTGGTCACGTTTCCCTCCTACAGCAGTGAGTTCACAGCTGCGGCACCAGACAAAACAGGACTAGGAGGAACCTAAAGAACTCACCTCCTGATTCATCATCCCCTCTCCCTAACATTTATCCCCATGCCAGAAGTTTGCCTACAGAGTTACGGAGGAATTTAAGAAGAAATTAGATGACTTATTTTAGTGCTAATGGGAATCCATTAAAAATCTCTTCATGTCCAGCCTAAGCTTCCCTTGCTTCAGTGTTAACACTTTTGTTTCCTGCCCTAGCCCTACGAATCCTTTCCTTTTGTAGCAGCACAACATGCTTTCAAAGACCCTTCTCACTCTTCTGTTCTCTAGGCTGAGCAACCTCTACTCTTTTAATCCTTCCTCAATAGGCCACTTTTTCTAGACCTCTGATCACTCTTGCTGCTTTCTGCTCCACACCTCTCAGTGTGTAGTATCCCAAACAGGAGACATTACGCCAGTTAATCTGCAAGGATCCTTGGAAAACTGGTGAAAGTGCTTCATGAGTAGCCAGTCCCTCACTGCTGGGCACATTTTCATGATGGGAGGCTGTACCACAGAGGAAGGAATGTTCTCTGGTATAACTAGAGATGTCCTTCAAAGGCTTCAAACATCAGGGCAGAACAAGGCTTTGCAGTGGGGACCAGGAGGGGGAATGCCTTTTTAGTGTTTCTACAGATAAGCAGCTGGGTCTTATACTAGCTCCTTCAGCATGCACCTCTGTCCCCCAGCTTCTGCATCATCAGAGAAAAATCATTGCCGGACTGATTCAGAGTGAGGCAACCAAAAGCAGCATCAAAGATTGAGCTAATTGATTTAGTTGTGTGAGAATGGGGAACAGAAGGGATGCATCTTGCGACTACTGCCACCTCCATGAGGGAAGAGCAACTAATAGAAAAGGTTGACATGTTAGAAGGTAATTTTTGCTACGCAACTGCTTGCAACCCCAAGCAATGTCATATCTTCGTACTTGCGACCATGCAAAAAATGATGAGATGTAAGGGAGCAGCTTCATTACTGCAGCAGCTGGAGGGGGATTGCCAAGCCCTGGGACACGCACTCCCAGGGAGTGACCTACTGGTCTCCCAGCCCCACAGCATGTCTGTAATCCCTCTCACCTTATGGTTGAAAATAGAGCTGGCTAGAGGAAAAAAAGGGGAGGGGATGGGGAGAAAAGCAAACCAATTCAGCTTATTAGTAAAATCTTGATGAGCAAAATTCTAATGCAGCAAAAAATGCATCATCAGAGGAGTTGTGAAGTCCAGGAAAAAAGCACCAGCAGATCTGGCACACACAGCTGCGTTTGCCCCTCACTGTCCTCAGCCAAGTGATGAGTCTCTAAACGGCCCTCAAGTCTCTTCCATACCAAATGCGGGATCTTTGTTCTCTGCACATCGCATGTCAAAGGAACTGAGTGCATTTCCAAGACCCCTTACCTCTTAATTTCCAGATGCAGCCAACCCCTCTGCCCTTCAGGTGTTAACAACACTCTTCGCAAAACTATGAGCACTGTTTAACAGGTTTAAAAAAGAAGGAGCTCCTGGGTGGCACAGGGTGTGTTATTGCAACCCTGAACATCTCTTCTCAGCCCCTCATTTGCCCTGGGATAACCTTCACCTCAATAACCGGCACAGTGGTTATTGGGTAAGGATATTTGGCAAGCCTGAAAATAGGGAAAGGAAGCTGGATGAGGGCGTACATAGCCTTGTACTCTCGGAGGCATTAAACATTGGCTCAGAAATACCTGCCTGGGCACTGAGCCTTATAAACTGTCTCCCAGAGCTTGCAAAGATAAATATGCACTGGCAACAGATCTTTCCTCCAGTGTCCTTGGGAAGGGAATGGGGTCCTGCATGTTGGATGAGGGACATGGGGACTAATGTGGGGAAAGGTGTTAATTTACATGCAGAACAATTTGAAATGCCTTTCTTTGAAAGCTTTCCCCTTAGTCCACCCATGTTCCTTCCGGAACCTGGAGAAAGCTCTGGGAAGTGCTGGAGCAGGAAGATCTGCCTCCTCGCACGAGGCAGGCTCTCCTCCCCAGCAGCTACAGTCCCCTACCCCAGCTCTCCTGAGCCTCCCACAAGGTATTGAAAAGCAGACAGCAGGCTCTCTCCAGCTTGCTGTATTCAACTGCAGACCTCTAAGCACTCTTCTCCCTTTCCACTCCTCTAAAAGAGCCACGCAGAAACATGGGGAATGAAAGCTGCTCCTCGTTGCTGTCGTGAGCCTGAAGCCCAGGTTTGCTCACACTGCCTGTGCTCTGGGGCTCCTGCATTGCTGCCTGCGTGATAAAAACCATCAGAGCATACACAGGAGGAGGAAGGGAACACTTTTGTTTCTCTGTCCTAAGAACTGAAGGTCCTAAATGTTAATACTTGGAAATCAGCAACTGCCAAGAACAAGTTCCCCACCCACCCATCCACCCTAAGCTTTGAAGTGTTTTCTTTCTAGCTTTACCTTGGCACGCTGGCCAAATAAGTCACAAGTTTCCGAAGGTCTTCCTGCCTTATTCTGTCGTGATTGCTGCGGGCTGGGAAGGTCAAGACAGGACCACCTCGTTTATCACGGCCACCTGCGGAAAATAAAGGATTGTTAGAAAATCAGGCAGGAAGCACACGTCAAAAAAACTATGTGCACTGAATTGATAAACATAAATTACGGCACATTCAAGAGCCAGTGCACTCTTTGTAGCTTTCAGGCTTGCCTAATCGAGGAATACATGCTTGCATTTGCTGGAGCTCCAAAGGGGGGAAATAAGGAAAATAAATAAAAAACCCCACAACACAAGGAAAATTGCTACTAGTATTTCTTCGGACTTTCACCTAATCCCATCAAATCAAACAGAACTGCCAATCCAAGCAGGCAATGCTAATGAAATCCTACTGTGGGGATAGTTTTAAACTGGTCAACGCCAAGAAAGTGAAAGCATTTTTCACTGTTACTCAGTGTGTTGCATCGTTCATTGCCAGATAGTTTACAACATCCCGCCAGTTAGAAGCGACGTATCCCAGTAATGTTTATGCAATAAGATGTTCTAATCTATCTGGCAATTCATTAGAAATAGAAATTTTGATTAGAACTTCACGCCTCCTATGCTTTCTATTTAGAGAGTGTTGTTGGCAATCGGAATGATTTTTGGTTTGTTTTTTTCCTGTAGCTTTCCTGTCTTAAAATCCACTCCTTTTAAACTGCCAGTGTCTGGCACTTCATCTTTTACAGCAATTGTCAAAAGGCTTAGCATAAAGCAATGGCTCTACCCTGAATTATACAATCACAAATTTAAGGGTGAATACAATCTATTCTGCAGCACCGTATTTCACTCTCTGCTGTGAATAAAGTTTAATAAGCTTGAAACTGAAATCTAGTGCCTCACTCAATGTTTACTTCTTTCTTCACATATCACAGGATTTTTTCAGAAATTGGGTGTTATTAGATATATGTTTGCATTGTTATCTAGGAAAAAAGTCACAGCAAAACTACAGTTCAAAAAGCTAGCACAGAACTGCAAGGACTTTGCAAATAAGGTGTAAAAACGCAGATGAGTTTGTGCTTTTCAATGGGAAGTATAATCCCTTTAACAGAAATTTCACTTCTGAGAAAGGAAAATCATGTGCTTCTCAAGTATTTTACCTGGCCAACAAGAAGAAAAAGCTACTCAAGGACCTGCACATCTCCAGCACCAATCCATGCTGCGTTCTCTCGTGCAGAACACAGGACAGCCGCGCTCTGTGGGGCCATGACTTCTGTAGGGGTCCTGAACACCCTAATTCAGTAGAAAGAGTCCTAAGAGGCTCTGCTGTAAGAGTAGGATCGGCATGAGAGCACACGTGTGCTTGGAAAAACAGTGTCCTGGATCACCACAGGACAAAGAATTGCTCTGGGCAGAATTTAGATCAGGAATCAAGGAGATGCCTCATATGGCAGGAGTTCCTGGAGGTGGACAAACCAGAAATCAAACTGATGAGATCCATGCACGTACCCCCAAGGCACAGGCTTTCCAGCTGGCCCTGCTTACAGAACGGAGAAGCCACTGGCAGATCCAGCTCCCATTCGACAACATACCCCCTGTCCATTTTATTCTGGAACTGTCCATTCAGTTGATGCCACGATAGGTACAAGGTCACCTTCTAGCACAAAGTATCTCTCTACATGACCAGAGTCACACAGCTAAAGACAGCAATGTTTTTACTATATATAATTTTTTAAAATATAGATATATATTTTTAAAAAATTGCTAAGTCCTGTCTAAAGAGTTTTCTACAGCACCGCAGACTGTACAAGTCAAAGTCTGTTACATAAACTTCATCTATGCAGACAGAGATGCGAGCGTTACTCTGTGTTACGGTTCACCAGCATTGAAATTCCCTTAGTTTCCAATGGATGCAATATACCTGAAGGGCCACATCGTGCAACTCTCCATTGGAGCCAGGTCACATCTGATTTGGCCAGGGGTACAAATGGAGAGGCCCACAAGAGATGCCATCTTCATTTTGAGCCCTCACGCAGCCAGGGGTACATATGGAGTACGAAACCAGTCCTGCCTAATCTCCACCCAAATCTCTGTGCCTGATGTTTGCCTTTGGCTTCACACCGTGAAGGTGAGGAAGGTCCATGGGAATCTGGTGTCATCTTGGCTGATCCATGCATCTGCCACATAGCATGAGAATGGAGGTGTCACATAACAAGGATTCAATTTACAAGGAAATAAGCTCATTTTTATTTTCAGACCTATATACATATATATGTATAAAAAAATTCCTCATTTTAAGCACATTCTCCCTTTGTTGAGATTATTTCACACACCATAACAATGCCAAAACCATTATATCATGTATGATGTGTCCAACAGAAAAGCAAGCCAGCTTATAGAATGGCAAACCAACATAGTAACTAAAGCTGGAGGGAAATATTTTTTCAACACAGGAAGCTTTTCAAGGTTTTGAAAAATTTCCCGTCATATCAAGATGTAACCAAGGATTTCAAAAGCTTCCAGATATTCACTGAAGCAGAGACCTGAACTTGAATTGCATCCCAGAAGAACATGTTACCCGCTACTCAGTCAGGCTCCCTCTCCTCCTCCATTCCCAATTATTTAAATATTTCTACAAAGTGGAAAAGCACTAAGAGATGAGATCAGGAGACATCCACGCCCACAGTTATAGTCCTCTCCCAGGGTATGAAACACATGGGAAGGGCCATGAGCTTCCCATAGCCCAGCAGGCCTGATCACTCTGATGCTGCCCGTTCACCTCAGCTTGGTAAACCAAAAATTGTGTTTCTGGCCAGGGACCCCTTTCCCACCTACATTTCCACCAAAGTGAGCTCTGCAAAAAAAAGAAATTAAAAAAAATTATCTAAATTCTGGTAGCCTGAAAAAGCTTGACCCTTTTACTGACAGTAACAAGGATTTCAGCTACAAAAAGAAAACGGAGTCCAGAACATTCCTGTCCTGTCTTTGCTTCAGGATAAAAATTGTCCCTCAACGGTTCATCTAAACTGTCCTCAGGGGAGCAGGATAAATAAGGCTCTAGCGCAGAGTCAGAAGTTACCAGGACAGACCAGAGAAAATGGGTTAATTCTCGTTGGAGGAGGAAGGTTACATGATGACCCAGTTGGAGGTTTCTGGATGATGGAAGGATAAATAAGCGCCTGGACTGATTCCTTCTAGTCCTATGGCACAGAAGGACAAGGAGACATGGGGCAAATCTCAAGAAATGTGAGATTTAGAAACAAATGTTTCTGATTTGTGATAGAAATACTGCTCTATGCTTTGAGCAATAGGGTGAAATTATTATTACAAGTGCATCGTACATACTAAAAATCCTTCACTTGTTTCCAAATTATTCATGAGCAATCCCTAATTTTTATGAATGCCTGCATAATTTACAATTTTACGAAGAGCCTGTATGAAGAAACATCAGGTTTCTCCCAGAACAAACCACGGTATGTTTAATTCACCATAAGACTTGCAGAGTGCAGTAACTGTGGTTTACTCTTAAATACTAATAATATATAGCTTTTCCATTGCACTTTATAACCACCAATCTCAGCTTTTCTAGGCAGACTAAATGGGATATTACCACCATCGAACTTTAGACACCTAACATGCCTATATTAGGATCCTCATCTCCTCTAACAGAGTCTCCAGACAGGTAGCAACAGCCACTAAAAGAGAAGAAAATCTG
This sequence comes from Phoenicopterus ruber ruber, assembly GCA_009819775.1. NCBI lineage: Eukaryota > Metazoa > Chordata > Aves > Phoenicopteriformes > Phoenicopteridae > Phoenicopterus > Phoenicopterus ruber. The sequence goes on along the minus strand of CM020220.1, from coordinate 32,130,922 downwards.
TTGGCATTGGCTGTACAGGGAGTCTACACCTTTCCTCTTCTTTATTACCTCCTTTTTTACTTAGGGGAATAGTGAGGTACAGAGAGGGGAAGAAATTCAGCCCAGATCCCACAGCAAGTCACTTGAAGAACTAGGAGTGGAAATAAAGTTTTCTGACTCTTAGTCCACTGTGTTAGAGCTTCGTAGTGCTTAGGCTAAAAGTCAGCAACTAGAAACATTAGAGAAACTCTGTTTCTGCTTGTTAGTAATCCATCCAAGGAGGCTAATCTTGCCCCAAGTCAGCCATGATCTCAACACCAATTTTACATGCACAATCTCTTCAGAGAACTACCCAGTATATTGTTTTAAAAGAAAATAAAAAATGAAAGGAAGCAAAGAGTCTCAATTGCTCTAATCAATATGTCCCATCTTCTGCCTCCCACTGCGCTCACAGACATGGGATGCAATAATCAAACATGTCATTAGGTTTGCTAATTACAGTTATTAAATGCTAAAACAAACAGCTGATAATTTCTAATTGTTTTTCAAGGTGGGTTTCCACAGGCTTTGCTCTGATTTAGAGAGGCAAACAGATGGTCTAGTTATTAGTGCTCTGGAAAAAGGAGTCAGAAAAACACATGTTCTTCAGGGCACAAAGTACCCTGAGAACAAATATTTAGCCATATATGTCTTGCGTTCCTCCTACAAAATCCTTTGTTGATGGCCTTGCCTGTCAGTGGCTTGCTTGCCAGTTCTTCCCATCTCCCTTTCTTCTAGCCTATACAGAAACTATTGCTAAATTCAGCATTTGTTCCCAGAAGTAGGACGACATCAATTTTCCTCCACAAATCATACAGGGGATACTGCAGTGATGGCACAAGACATCGTGATACATACCACATTAAAAGAAAACATGAAAGAAACCTCAAAACACCTGCATGGAAGCAGGCAGCACAGTTAGTGACCTTGTGACAACCACTTTTCTGGTCAAGCCTGCAACCAAGAGGAAAGGGACTCCAGCCACAAGACCCCTGTCCTGGCAGCTGCCTGAACTGACATCTCGGTCCTCTCAGTGGTGGGCCCAAATGTTTCTGCCTATGGTGGCTCCAACTGCTCACAGGTAAGTAAAGATGCTGGCCAACCCAGAGTGTTACTAATGTAAACTCTGTGTACGGGCCTTCCCAATTTCAAGTCCTGAGGCACATCCATCCCTGATAATACACAAAAAAGCTAAAATTCCAGCTTTGTGTAATTCTGTTTAGGACAGGAAATTGTCAGTTTCCTTTAATGCAGACTTCTTGTATACAACATAATGATTTTATCAAGCTCTATTTTCAAGCCGCATCTCTCCAGTTCTATCAGCCATTCTACCATGATACTTATCTGCTTGCATTTATCTATATGCAAGGGATTCAAGCCTTCTCCTTCCTTTTGCACTGTCTTTATAAGCATGAATTCATAAGGATTAACCATAGACACAGACAAACGTCCACACATGTAACGGCTCCCGAGTACCTTGTCTGAGGTCCTGCAACACATCAGCAACGGAGACAGGAGTAGTACACAGTGTCTCTGGCCTCCGTTCAGATGTCTACTGCAGTTCAAATAAATATGCTGCTTCATCTGACCCCTGCAGATCATAAGCTGATCAATCTTGATGTTGCAGACTCTGCTGAGACCGTAAGTGAGTTTCCAGAAGAGCTGAAATACTCCTCAAAAGGTATTTCAGTCCAAAATATGGTGAAAAAATGAATGACAATGAATAGAACTAGGAGACAGAATGATCTCAGCTGATGTCAGGCACCTCAATAAAATGACAAACAATATGCTCTGGATTTCTAAATCTAATTGACAGACTTCCTAGGAAAGCAAAGCATCAAGGAATTGGTATCCAGAGTCTTAAAATAATATTCCTTTCCCTGCCATAGCTGAGCTCTCTCAGAGTCTGCTTGCTACCAGACCTCCTCTGAGCAAACTTCTATACTAAATCCCCTCCAGCTTCAAAAGGAGCTAATTTGTTGTAAGGGTCATATATAGGATTATCTGAATGACCACCCTCAAATTCAATTGGTTCCAAAGCAGGTGATTCTAGTGTAACAGTGATGGAAATTTAAGCTCCCACAACAAGCCCACCTGAAAATTAACACAGCTGCAATGCCGTCACCAGGGCTTGATCCTCCACTGTGCTGCTCTTTGCAGCATCCCATATCCCAGAGTCAATTGTCTGAATCAAATCCTAATGGCCAACATTTGCAACATTACATTTAAGGTTAATGGCTCCAAAACGAAGGCTGTATGTTCCCACCATAAGATCCCTTAGCAGAGCAGATCAGAGGCTGTAGATGGGATGCTTGGCACAGCCACTGGAGCCACTACCACCAGGTAGATGTGTTCTGCAATCACCCAGAGCCACTGCATGGATTTGAAGAGACCACCTGTTGTGGCTTGTAATCACCTTCGCTGATTTATTCAAGTATTTTGGGGTACTTCTTTAATTTTAAATGCTTACTTGCCAACAAGCCACTGCGAAAATTGTCTCATTTCCCACAGAGAAAGTTATTGCCCCGGCAAAGCAAAACTAAGGACAAGTGAGACTCATTAAAATGAAGGAAGAGCGTCTTTGTGTGGAAGGCAAAACTTGCAGAGAGACCAGAGGAGCCCATTTCTTCCTCTGGAAGAAGCTGGTTTGCTGTGAAGTATCAAGGGAGCACCAGTACCCTCCTCTTCAACGCTGACCCTTACTCACACCTACACAAACCTCGCTGCCTTTTGCCCCAGCTGCAAATCAGGTTTTTTGATCTCGCCTCCTCTATCGCAGATGTATGGGAATAGCTGTATATATTTAAAAAACAATAGAGAAATTGAACAAAATAAACCCTAAATCTTCTAAAACAAAACACCCTACTGCACACCCTCTTGCCCCTGGAGAAGGGAGCTAAACAGCACGTGGCGATGCCAGTCACGCTGCTGATGGCGGCACTGACAGGCACGCCAAACTCACACCACTGGGCATAACGTTAGAAGCTGTACAGAATAAGGAGAAACAAAGAGAAGCCATATTCACCCTGATAGCACGTGTTTGTCTTCCTCATTTGAGATATGCACAGAGAAACAGCAATGGCAAAGTTTCTGATGTTCATCAGCAAAGTGAAATACATGATAAACTGATTTAATATAACCGGCTGCTCAGGTTTGCCACATCCCCAGCAGGTAAATCCTCAACAGCTACAGCCAAGTAGAGGATCCTGCAAATTAATGAAAGTTCAGGGGAGAGTTCAAGCTATTGGACTTACATAATTGCTATTAGGAAGTCTTCTTTCCCTCTGGTTTTAGGAAGAAATTCAGCCTGGAGCTGGAAAACACTGGTAGATGAAAATGTTTCTGAAATTGCACATTCCAGCAAACTATTTCCATTTCAAATAGCCTATATTTTCCCACAAAAAAAGTAATAAAAAAAAGTCAACGATTGCTAATACAGAGAGGATGTCCAGTTGTGAATTTCAGTGCTTCTTGTCAGTTAAAATTGATTCCTTAGGAAAAAACCACAAGCCTACGAAGCAAAGCGCTTTCACAGAAATAAGGAAGTTTTCAGAGACGACGAGTCTCATTAGTGGGACAGACGAGCACACCTTACTGCAAAATGACCAAAATGGTTGGTTGTTATCGTATTCATTACCTCTGGTGCTACGGTCACCTCTCTGGGTCCTGATATTGGTTTATAGGCTCCCTGCCTTGATTTATGTATAAGGACAACTCTTGACTGCCTGCGTAAATGAAGACAAGACCTTTGCTGAGATACATATGGAGCTCACTGTGTCTTTAAGGATGAGAAAAGCCTGTGAACTGGAACAGGATGGGATGTATACAGACCTTCTTGCTTCACAGGCTCAGTTCCTTCCTCTGATTGTTATTTTGAAAGTCCCTGTCATTAATTGAGAAGCTATACCTATGTGACAGGATGCAGGGACTCATCGACCAGGAGGCGGTCAGAGGCCAGCGCGTTGGCATGACACCCAATCAATGACGTGTGACCCCACAAGTTCTCGCGAGTCTTTTTAGATAGAAATTTTGATTGGGTTGATTTTTTGCCCAGTTTTGTAAGGCACTTGAACCTTTCTGCCTCTCCACAAGGCAGCACAGGTTGCATCACTACTCTCACACATGTTAATTAAGGAAGTACATAAAGGAGAAATCTCCCTGCTCTGAGGAGATATCGGTGGATCTTGGCAAGCTGCTGGTGTCCGAGCGCCAGGACAGTAAGTGCTGGCAGCGACTAGACATTCTCCACAGAAATTGTTTAATTTAGTCCATGGCTACGGTTAAAACGTATGGAAAGAAATACGGGAACTGATTCTGCATACTACATTTACAACCTGTAAATGAAATCAGAAATCCCGGGAAACATTTTGATTTCTGCTTTAACCTTAGAGTCCCGATGAGGATATCTAAATAGCCCTTATATAGGTAAAGGCTATTCTCTGTCCTCAAAAATGACCTAACATTCTTGAAAAACAAAAGGAAAAAAACAAACAACAACAAAAACCTCAGCAGGCTCAGACCTCATCAAAAGACCTGGAAACTTCACAGTCTAAACTTCCTCATTTTCTTCTTCAAAGAAAAATCTGCATCAATGCAGCAGCAAATTCTAGGTGAAAGCATGATGGCCCAAAACTATTAGGAAAATTCAATAGTCAAGCAATGCTATGTTTTTCTAATAGCGTATTTCCTCTTTTGGGAATTTCCATTGATTTCAAACTACATCAGGGGATGGTATAAAATGGAAGACATTTTTCTGTAACAAAATATAGAAGAATTGTTGATGTTTCACTTGAAATTTCCATTCCAGAGGAAGAGGAGAATGGAAACTTTTAACTTAAATCAAAACTTTTTGTGCAAATACAAAATGTTTACATCATTCAAAAATTAAGTATTTTGGTTAGTTCTATTCCCAACCCAATACAAATTCCAGTGTCCACAAATCAGCATTTGAGACCCCCTGAAACTGAACTCTTCCAGTGCCCAAAGGGCCCTGGGGTCTCATTTCAACCCTTTCTCTAAAGAGTGAAGTGCATCCACTGCAGAAATAGAAAAAACATATCCCTCCACATGTGGTCTCGTGTACCTCTGGCACTAAGTGACCTGTGGTGTCTTCAGATACATTTTTGGGAAGGTCAGTGTCTTCCCCTCTCAGCCTTCCTTTTTGATTCATCCTGCTGGCCTAAATTTAGTGAAACCTAATTGCAAAGTTGTCCTTTCATCTGATCTATTTACACTGAACTTCTTCCTCTGAAAGACCTTTCAGGAAATCTCTCTCTGTTTTCCCTTCAGGCTCTCAGCCAGGCTCAGACGTCGCTGTAACCCTGCTCATGAGACGCTCATGTGGGGTTGGGAACAGTGGGCTTTTGAAGGATGGAGGTGGCCAAACTGTTACGGCATCCGCTTCTCCCTGCCCTGTGCCTTTTGTTGGTCGAAGTCCAGAGAAAAACCTCCTGCTTTGCTGAACACGTGTTGGGAGCTCTGCTTGTCACAACCGCAGCAGCTCACCGGCTTATTACACCCTTCTGCCTTTTGCTGTTGGTTCCTCCATGCTCAACCACCCTCTCAGAAACCTGGCCAGCCTCCTCCTTTGTACTCCTGCCTCGGTAGATGAGCAGACGGTACCTGGGTGACAGGCAGGAGCCCACACGCTGCCACTCTTCTGAGCCCTCTGGGGAATGGGAAGTGCCGGGAAGGATCCTGAGAAACTCTTCTGGGTGGGACATGCGGAAAGGCAAATGCTTTCAGCAAGATCCACGGCATTAGTCAACTAACAAACTTTTCATAGCCTAAGTGTATGAAAAGCTCCATGTGCGGGAAGGGAACATGGTAACACACTCCTCTCCCTCTCCTGAGAGCCTCATACGCTTCCTCCCGTAATGCACTGATCAATAGAAAATCTATAAATATAATCAAGCAGCTGAACAACATCCCAAGTTAAACCACTCTTCTAAAATAGCATCTGTGCTTCCTAGGAAAGACTATAAGTCCAGCTTCCAAAATATTTCACCACCTCTCACTGAAAAAAACCACCTAAAATAATCTACAACCTGTTTTATTTCCTTTCCTCCGCGCTCATCTCCTTCTCGGAATACAAAAATCAGTCTCTGGCCTGTAGCTCGCTCCCTAATGGTTCCCAAAGCCATTCTGTTGCTGGAAGCAACACAGTGAACCACCCAGGCAAAGCCAAGATTTTATTAGGGTTTAGGCAACAAGCAGGCGGCCAAAGCCTCTCCCCTGCCAACCCCCTGCTTACTCTGCTTCACGAGGTCAGCGATGGAAGCAATCAGACAGCAACGGCCGGGATGCACCGCGCTCCCAACTGCTCCGGCTACCTCTCTGCTTATGAGTGCTGGAATGGGATTTTCAGGTGCTGTTTAGACACACATACACATGAACTTTGCTCGGGTTCAGTCTAGCTCATACATGAGATCATTGGAAGAAATCAAGAACCAGTTCCAGGAAAAAATCCCAACATTATCCGCCCCTCAACTCTCCCGCGGCGCGGGGATGCGGATGCAGAGCCCCGCGCCTGCTGCTCGCTGCCGGCTGAGCCAGCCGAGGGGAAGCGCCAGGCACAGAGCCCCAGACAGCATTTAGGCTGGATGAATCTGTGCCCAGCTAGTTAGAGCTGTATTTCAACTCTGAAATTAAGTGCACTTCTGAAAGCTTGAGTGCTCCTCTGAGACTACACGGCTATGCGGGCAGGTCCTGTTGTGCCTGCTCTGGAGCAGGCGGCACCAGTGACACTTCCCTGCCTGTTCTGCCCTGCTGCTCTGCGTGGTCCAGGCGCGGAGCATCCACAACACTGAAACACAAAGCATGGTACAGCCCCTGCCTGAAGGAGCTTGTTTGTTCTCTGCAGCTTTCCTGAGAATCATGGACTAAAAAACAAGCTGGTGAGACACAGCAAATGAGAAAAGAAATAAACTACGTAACTGAGATGTTCAGTTGAGATTTTTTTGTGCGTGCTGATAAATTCTGCTGGTGTAAGGAGAACCCCCTTGACAACTTTACTGTACCATTATCGTTAAAATTAACTGTAGCATAAAACTCTGAAGAAGACTCAATAAAACTCTCCTTTTCCTCGAGGAAGCCTGATTACAAACGCAATGCGCTCCCAGAGTCTGTGCTAACTACAGAACATTTTTTTTTTATCTTGCAAAGTCCAGCTATTTGATTTTTCTATTTTGGCAAACATTTTCTCTTCTGCGCTCAAAGCATACTCTAGGAAGTTATTCCATTTTAATTAAAAAGGACCTAGCCATCAGCTGAAGTGCTCAAATCCTTTTCTTAATCTGCTTTATTACAACAACCCAGGGAAGACTGGGCAGTGCTTAAACTCTGGGCGGGAGGGTGATGCTGGGGCTATTGCAATAAGACACTAGCAGCTCGGAGCATTCTATCTATCTGCAAAGGCCCCTGACAATTGTTGCCCATAGTCGTTGTGTTTGGAGACCATGGAGAGGAGGTGTAAATCCTAGGACTGCTATCTAGCTAGCTCTGTCAGGAACAGGCACATCTTGAGCAGATACAAGTCTGGAGGCTGGTGAGTCTACGAGGAGCGAGCTGTCTCTTGCCTGCAGTGGATCACGGTGCGAAACCCCGGGGGATTGTGTTGGTGCTGCTTCTTTAATGGCCCCCCACAATGCAAGCTTGGCCCAGGACAGCATCTAACGAGCTGATGATTTGGTGCGAGACCCTCTGGCTCAGAGCTGAACGCAGGCACCGTCAGTGGAAGGGGCTATATAAATGATCCAGACAGGTTGTCGTTATTAAATATTCCATGAATTACCAAATGATCCTGCAGTCATTTCCATGCGAAGCAACAGCAGGAGCCAAGAACTAAATTCCAGTACAGTCCCTGCATAAATCCCTCCCTTTCACTTCCCCAGAGCACCCGGTTCAGCTTTGTGTCGCAAACAAGTCTGCAGGTACGCTGTGTTTTTATGACTATGTTCCCCGCTTTGGAGCAGTGAAACACAACCACCACGTAAAACATTTCAGGACATTCAGAATGAGACATCAGTGCGAGGTAAAGTAGTCCTGCATGTGAGTACTGTTGGGATAGCCTTGGGTTTTCACATGAGGCTTTTGGTGTCTCACAAACTTCCCTCAAAGTCCTGGATTTTCCTGATGTTGGTCAGAAAGTTTAGGGTTTATAGGGCCACAAATCATTTGCCCAAGTCACTGCTGGACTCGTGATCCCTGGACCTTTTAACTGTTGCTACATGGGAAGACATCTCACACCAACCATTAGTCAAGGCAAAAGCTTTTCCTGCTTGGCCAGGCATCTCCACGGCTCGGCAGGGTGACGAGCCCCGTCCTCACGGGCTCCACTCCAGCACCAGGGGGGAGAGCCAGGGAGGACGAGTCTGGGCACCTAATGGCCTCGCTGCTACTCTCCTCCCCTCTGCAGTCAACATTACTGTGGAGACAAAGGAAACAAAAAGCAAAGACTGCAAACAAGGGGGCTGACTGTTTTTGATGCAGGTTTTCTCATTGCAACAGGGAAGATCACCAAAAGCAGCCTGAATGGTTTGCAATCATCAGAAGCACTGGCACTGGAAATAATACCCTGGTTTTATGCTGCCAATTTGAGTGACTTCATGCAAGATTACGATCGCTTCAGACTTTCTCTTCCCCCTCTCCCTGACAAGTTGTAATTCACGCCAGAAACAATATCATCCAAGCCATTCTCAAGGCCTTTTCCATATTGTCTAGTTGTCATCCACCCCCCAGGTCCTCGAGATTTGTCTCCTGAATGAAGGCTGTAAATCTTTGTACAGGATGGCAGGACATCTTTGAGCATCTGAGTTATTACGTAAATGGAGCAGCAACGGTACTTCTAACTGCAAGTTGATTGGGATTGCAAATGAAACACCAGTGATTTACAGGTCTGAGTGCTTCCTACAGACAGGAATTAACGCCATTCACTGACCTTGAACCCCAAGCAGGATCCCTGAACCATCCTGAATGCTGAGACAGCACAGGTCTGGGCTGGAGCTGAGAAGCTGCATTTCATCCCACCTGTGCTGCCCATTTAACTGTTTCTCAGAATATGAAGAAAATCAACATGGGCCAGTTTCCAACACTCTGAGTAGTACTGGATAGCCCTGTTCCACATACAGCTCTCTTCTTAGCAGACGAGCTAGTTTAAGTACTATCAAGTCCAAACACGAAACTGGTCCCCTGTGACTCTGCAGCACCATAAGGACCGGGATGCGGCAGACAGTGCTCATGCTGGGCTGGAGGGATCCAGAAAAGATGTGCTCACCTGACACAAAGGCCACTTTCTCCTTCAGTATAGGAAGGACATCAGCAGCTTTTAAACCATCATTTCGAAAAGAACCTGCAAAACAGAGGAAAACAGGAAAGCCACATTAGAAGAGAGCATGTCCTTGCTCCCAGCTACACGGACACTCCATGTTTCTCAAAATCAGATTGGAGAAAGTCTATAAATTACATAAAAGCACCAAGAAACAGACCCTAATGGCCAATACACAAACAGCATTAGCATCAATAGAGATATGTTTGTAAAACATAAATACAGAGAATCAGCTCATCACTTTATCTGTGAAAGGTTAACAAATTTCCCACCAAGCAGCCAGCTTGGTACCCTTGCTGCCTTTTTCACAGACCATACTATCAATCCTGGGAGATGCCCAGCTTGCACGCCAAGCCAGGAGCCTTGTCCCTTCACTGTTTTGAACACAGTCTAGTCAAAATTGCAGGGAACATTACAGCACATACACATCCATTTAGCGTCAGCCCTTGAGACAGATTTGCACAGGGGCTGGCTTCAAAAAGGCTTTTCCGTTTCCCCTCTTTCTGCTCTACAGAGCACAGCTGGAGATGGAACGGCTCAAGGTGGGGACCACACTTAGAGAGAGGACACGCTCCTTACGAGCCAAACAAAGTTTTCCTTGGGTAAAGAGTGGTTTGAAGCCACAGCGCACCATCATGTAATTCATGCTGTTTGATTAAATATACCTGCACAGGCCGTTTGCCTTCCCTGCAGTGCCAAATTATTTCATGTCTCCTGAAAGTTCACCAAAGAAATCCTAGATTTTTACTCTCCTGGAAGCCTTAGGAAAAGAATTGCCGATGGTTTCAGCCACCAGCAGCACCTTTTTGCTTTGCAAAAGACTAGCAGTAACAGATCACCCCACAGCCGGCCAGACACTGCTATTACAAAACAAAAGGTGGGTTTGAAGGACATCTTTGCAGTTGCTCTGAAAAATAACTCATCCATCACTGGGTAGTGAATACCCATCTCGACAAGTGATCCTCAATATGGCCTTAAATCAAGGAGTACAACACATTCGAAACCCTGTATTTTTACTTTCTGCCTTTCACAGGCAGGCAGCAACCACCATTCTTCTGAGATGGTACCAGGGCAAGAGAGTCTTCTCACTGAGCAGCCTTCTCGACTGGCTAGAAACAGGGCAACGTTGCTCCAGCCATCACACCTTCCTTGCTGAACACAGCAGACATGACACCTGACCATCTGGGTCTGAAAGTGGGAATGGGGATAAAAGCCCCCCCGATATATTGTCATCTATTTCTTGCATCATGCAGCCTGCACAGGTACAGTGGTTTGATCCATGCAGACATATGGAATAGAGAGGATGAAGACCGTAACAGCCATTTTCATCTGCAGCTGAACCTGCGTACCTACAAGTATTATTATTATTATTATTATGGTTGAGTTACTGTTAATGGCAAATGAAGTAGCATTTGCCATTCGCAGTCAGCTTGTGCAACAAGACTGTTTTGTACATGCAAATACATCTCCCACCGGTGACCAATGACCACAACTATCTCTCTATGTCCCCACATGCTCTCAGGTGTCACCTCCCCGACGCACAGCTCCAGAAGATGAGCAAGCTCACCAGCTGAGCCTGTGCTTGCAAAAATCAGCACACAAAGGAGTGAGTGAGGTAACTGAATGCAAGGCCAAGACCAATGTAACTGCAATTTGAACAGGCATTGGAGCACGGTCCTGAGAGATCCCTAAAGAGTGTTTTGGGATCGGGGAAACTAGCCCTGGTTGCTGAACTCTTTCTGTGTTCAAGTAAGCAGGACTTCATGCAATCTGTGTTAAATATATGAGACTTTGCTATTAACTTATCCTCTTAACAAGAATAACCTCTCAGATCCCAGGCTGTGGCTAGCTCTTACATCACAGGCAGGAACCATTCAGCCACAGGCAACATTTGGAATTTAAGCAGCTTTGTATATGAGCATCTCATCCCACCGAGAAGCAAACAAGAACAGCTAACGTGCTAGACACATCACACGATTGCTCGAAGACACTGAAGCAGAGTATTGGGCCAAATTTCTCCAGCTGCAAGATCAGCAGTGTCAGTGCAAGTTGAGTTTTGGCCAATATTTGTTAAATCTGTCAGGGAAACAGCCAAGTCAATTCTTAGGCACCTAACTGTGCAATAGACATTATACAACTGAAGTCTTAGTGAACATTACCAAAAAAAATGTCAGTGGGTGCGGTATTCGTATACGTAAAACACAAAATAAGGACTTCTTAGCCACAGCCTGCTATAGTGATGGCTGAAGGAGAATTTCAAACACTCTCCCACAAGGAAGGACTGTATCTCGCAGAGGTAATACGCATGGAGACCAGGAGAAAAATGTATGACTTTTAAAGATGGTCACCGCCTGAGCTGCAGCAGGGCAGGCTGCAGGCAAGGGGTTGTTGCTAACAGCCCCCATGTCCTGACTGTGCACAGAAGAGGCAAGAAAAGACACGAATGAGGACAGTGCTGCCAGCAGGTGCTTCCACCTTTCTCAGTATCCCCCAGGACAGGCCAGTCACGCTGCAAAATGATGAATGAATTAGAAAACTGTAAGCCCGTCCTACAGACAGGGAATCGACAACAGCTCCCAAAGGCTGCAAAACTTCCCTCGGGATAAGGGAGGAAACTCCTGAAGGTAGATCAGTGCCTAAAGCAATGCCCTTGCTCTGGGTGATGTGCGTGCTCAGCCAAGTGGCAGCTCATGACCCACAGATGAGGCCATGGCCACTGCTTTCAGAGGTCACTCCAGCTCCTGACAAAACCCTCACGTTAGCAGCCACATCTCAGAGCATGCTTCAGGTTTTCCAGCAAGGGCTGGGGGAAGGGATGCATAAATGGGAAAACCAATGGCTGTAATAAGGGCTCCAAAAGAAACAGCAAATCTGTCTCCAGGAGAGCCCAGAACAGCAATGATGAATTCCCCGGTTCATAAGTTATTATAAGCATACCCCTAATAATGCTCATTTTCATCCTATTCCCCAGCTGTTTCTAATACATTTGTTTTGTTTGTTTGCGTGCTGGATCCGGAGCCATGTCTGCATCACACCATCTAATTTTTGCTGCAGAGCCCCAGGTAAACAACCATCTAGCCAGTTCATTACTAGACGATGACGAAGGCTGTACTTTGTATCCTGTCCTACACCTCTCTCCTACCCCTGTAAGACCCGAGCCCTTCTGTGACAGAAGGATAGAGAAGGACAGACGGATGAAGGAAGAGCAGAACACTGAGCCATCCTGCCCATTGTCCATGCACTGGCTTGCTGGTTCACCATCATCATAAGCATGGGACTACACAGCAGTGCCCTTCTTGCCCTTCTACCTGCCATTCTCACCATAGTCTGCAAAGAAGCTTGAGCATTGCAATCGCCTCGTTACCAAAAGAGAGGCACAGAGAGCACGGTGCCATGTCCCAGTCACCCTGCAGCCCCTCACACCCTTATCACGTCCTGGCTTAGTGTGCTGCCCACATAGTGGGGACACTATGACTATCCACAAACTTTCATTACTTCAGTGACACGAGAAGAAAACGCATCATGCCTGCAGGAGCAGCTGACAGAATAATGTATTCTTGTAAACTTGGAAGCACTGAAAAATTGAAAAAATGGATCCTCAGCATGGCTGAGTCACATTTCAGGGCAGAGCAGCGCCGCACATGCACAGCCCGTCTCCCAGCAGGGATTCCCTGCGTGGCAGAAGCAGCTCACAGTTTTAGGTGAGATGCTGTAATGAGCAGCCAGCTGGGTGAGACGGGAAGCTTAAGGCATGCTTCCACATTAAATGCAGCAAACCTGAAATCGAGAAAAGAAAATTCCTTTTTCCCCGCACAAATGCCTCAGTTGGCCTGGGGAACTCACTGCTGCAAGACACGGAGGTCAGCAGCTCAGGAGGCTTCCTGAATGGGTTAGAGATCTGCAAACAACAAACATCTCCAGGGAACTGTAAAGATTAATAAAATAAGCAAGAGTTTTGGAAAGAATATAAGCCTACAGACTTTGGAGTGAAAGCCAAACTCTAACTCTTGGAGTGAAATATAAATTACCCCTGGAGAGAGGCCTGCAGGGTTTAGGATTTCTTTCTCTGAGCAGGGTGCAGGGCCTCTGTTGGAGACACCGTCTTGGGCTAGATGGTCTGCTTGGACCAATGGTCTGCTCCAGAGTGGCTTTTCCTAGAAAAGCTTCAATTCTCATCTGAAAAATGCAGCTCTTGGCTTCAAATAAAGATCAGCTGCTGGAAATATGGAAATACTTTCTATACTTAAAAAAAGTATGCGTAGGCAAGAAGAAGGCCTCCTGTCAGAGCACTGCATGGGGCTTAATCACTTGGCTCCTGACGCCTTCAGCAGGAGTTGTTCATCCCAAGTCCCATGCAATGTTTCAAGGAAAGGCAGCCCACATTCTCATAGTTCTCAGAACAGATTTGACTATTTAAAAACTTTGGCATGAAGTTTCTTTAACCAAACAAAACTGAACTCCTTGGGCTAAACCCATCCCTTGAGGAACTCTACTGGAGTCCAGGAGGCAACAGTAGGATTAATCTGGTCCATATTGTTTCTTTCTTCTTCTCTCAGTAAAGGCCCCTCCTGTACTTCTCCCCCACCCCCGCTCAGTTTTTGGAGCAGTTATCATCTCCTAGGTTTGTCATAGCCTATTTGCCTTCCTACCTCTCCCCCCCGCCCCGTCAAAGTCTCAATGGATTTTATTTTTGTTTGCAGTACGGTAGCATCTTGGCTTTCTACAACATACAAACAGAAGGGATGTCTGATGTGAGCAGAGAGAGGCAGAACAAAGGAGACTTTATTATTCCCATTACAATGCCTTTGCAAACTGAGACACAGAGAGATTGACTTGTCCAGTGTCAGACAGAAAGTTTGTGCAGAGCTGAACCCTCATTTCCCCAATGCTTCCCCAATGCTTTTCTCATACAACCATCCCTTTGTTTTCTGGCAGAATATAATCCTCCTTTTTCTTCTCTTTACACTTCTTGCTTCCTCCTCCTGCCCTTCTCTCTCCATTATTCTTTCTTTCTGCATTTCTGCCTCAAATATTTACTTTTTGTATGTGCTAAACCCTCTTTAACCCCTTCCTCCCTTTCCTGCACGCTATTGTCTGTCCCTGCAGGGCTGTGAGCCTTCCTAGTTTGATTTCTCTGATTTTCTACAAGCCATGGAGAGGGGCTTAGCTGAGGGCTGCCGGGGCCTTTGCCGCTGGGATTTTGCTGGCTGAGGCTCATTGGTTCAGAGGCAGAGAGGCCACAGCATGGCACAAGCATTTGGTTGAATAGAAGCAACATGTGCTCCGGACTAGTATTTTAGCACCATCTGGCAGAGATAAATGGGGCTGGACACTGTGCATCTGCCGATCGCTCCTCTGTGGACAACAGCCTGATCCCTGATGCAAAGAAAGAGCATTTTAGTGCCCTGAGCCCCCCAGGAGCCTGCGAGGCTCTCCTGCCACGCTTCCCCGCTGCAGGCAGCAGAAGAGCAGGTTTTGACTTCGCAGAGGAAGGAAGGAAAGATTGAATTGAATTGAATCTAAAGGCAGCACTAGCCAGGAAAAACACAAAATTAATCTGTAAATATCATTACCAGCTATTATAGAAGATTAACCCAGAGCTATATACTTCACTAACAAAGGTTATTTTTCTCCTTAATAACCAATAAAAAGTAATACCTGGCCTCAGAGGAAGCATTTACAGTCCTAGGACTGCAGGTCAGAGTGTGGCAGGGACAGGGTGACAGGCAGGTTGGACTAGCACCACAGCCCTGGGGCAAGGATGGCAGCTGTCCCCCTCCGTCCTCGGTTCGCTTCCTCAAGCAAGAACTTCTCACCTGGTGCTCCTGACACGTCTGCCCTTCCTAAACGAACAAGTGCAGCACACACTGTCTGCTTTCAACATACCTTGAGCAGTAAGCATGGCCACAGCGTGCAACGCTCATCTGGGGAGACGAGCAAAAGCTAACGCGGACATTGCTGATATTTTCCGTGGAAGCACAGCTGGCATTGGCTGTGTTTCTCACCCCATGCAGAGCCGGGGCTAGAACTTACTTTCAGCTCTGCAATGGAAAAGTAAATAATCCCTGGGACCTTCGTAGACTTGTGATGGCTTTCCTGCTATATAACTGAAGACTCACATAACATTTAAGCTTATGGTTCAAGTCTACTTATTTCCGCACGTGTAAGTGTATATAAACACAGGATTATAGACATATCGGTATGCAAAGTGGGTTACAGGTACCTCATAGAGGATCCAACCATAAATCTGCTGTGAACTTGATATCTAGTACTCCTGTTAGTCTTGTACGGAGTAAATGTTTTTATGCCATCAGATCTCGTGTACAGACTGACACACAGACCCACGCCATAGCCTGAAAAGTTGCAAGAACTATGGACACCAACTAGATGGTCTGCACAGAAGACTAATCCCACTGCACCACACGCCAAGCACTTAATCCCAGCGGAGACAAAAGTTATACTCATTATATTGCTGCATTTATTCTAAAATGAAAAGATGAATGTTGGTTTTATATGTAATACTTAGGCTTAGTCCAAGACTAATATTATTTTCTCTGTGTTTCCTTATTCTGTCTTTCCTTTTATTAATTATACACCACTACTGCTTGCTGGAACATCCTTCTGGTCACAGCTATTGGGTGGCAATACTACAGGCTACCTCTGCTTCCAAGTTTTGTCAGTGCTTGTCAGAGGTCCAGCTGCTTTTCTGCCCCTTCTACACTGACAAGTCGGTCCCTCTGATTTACCACTGCTTGAATCCCTGCAAAGGGACAGCCACTGCCAGCACAGCCCCCTTCCCTCCCCTGCCTGTAACACCGAGAGAGGCAGGGCTGGGGTTTGGGGGAGCTTGCTAATTGCCGAGATTGTTATTCCTTCCACGAGGTACTTGGCAGCATTGAGCCTCCCAGCACAGCCTTTGAATGTCCACACATTTAAACAGTAGCCTCAGCTTGAAAGCACGCCAAAGAATAGGCAAGGCTTCAAGAAAGATACAGCCTCTTGCAGCAAGCATGCAAATTCATTAGCCTCTGCGCACATGTGGCCTCTAATAAGCTATGTTCAGCATCAGAAGCCTAAAACATCGCACCCTGTGCATCCCACGTAAGCCAACAGCCAGGCTTTGCCTTTTCGTATGTGGCACAGAACCATTCAAAGCATCAGAAGGATACCGAATTAATGCACAGTCTGCGGCAAAGGCTGTGCTTCATCTCCACCCATGGGGGATTTTATTCATTTCATTTTAAACATACACTAATAGAGATGCTAAGAGAATGCAATGACTGTGAGTCAATCTTTTACGCATTTCCTTTTTATTTTCATCAGGACTTTGGAATCAGGCTGAGATCTTTCAGTTCCTACCCTTAGAAAAATAATTAGACATTATAGGTAGCCCCGTGGATAGCACATCTGACTGCTAGTCAAAAGACTTGGCTGTATTTGTGGTTCTGCTCCTAAATTGCTTTGTGATCCTGAACAAGCTGTTTTAACTGCGCTAGATCTTGGTTTTCCTCTCTACAGAACGGAAATAATGACTGCCCACATCAGTAAAGCACAGTCAGGTCCACACACCTCAAAAGCGCCTTTTACAAACATGAATTAATTCTGTCTCAAAAAACCCTTCTGAGGCAGGGAACTGTTGCAGTGTACTTTTGCAGATAGGCAAAAATGAGGCACTGGCAGTAGGAAAGACTTGCTCTGGTGATCACAGAAAGGACTTTTGGGGCAGGAAAGGGAGACATTAAGAGATTTGGAAAAATTAGGTCATCTGACACAAAATCCTGTGTTTTATTTCTTAAGTGTGTAAGGGATGGATGTGCTGGCCCAGAGGGAAATGAGTGTATTCAGCACCTTGAGCTTTTAGTCATTAAGTGTCTTGCTGTAGATTGCACTATACATCAGTGGTCACCCAGATGCAACAGTCTTTTATGGTGTTAATAAAGAGCTATGGGCCATTTGCAATCTGAAGTCACACTTTAAGCATGGCCATGGTTTCTACCCAAGCCTAGTGTGCATGTATATTTTCTTTTCATTTCACTCCCCTCTCAATTACAATTGGATTCCTTATGGAAACATTCCTCAGAATTTTATAATCCTATAAAATTTTTAGACCTGCTGATGGATTCCTGTAGGAAGGACACAAATCCTCTGTGAAGTTGTAGAGGTTGGATACCCAGGGTCTCATCCCCTATTAAGTTCTGTAGGTTAGAATAATTTCCTTTAACTGGCATTGGTTTAGTCGACAGACTTTTTCCAAAAAGCTGCAGCAGGGCATCTGCCAGCACCTGTCACGTATCAGTGACGTGCTTAGGGCTTCCCATCCGTCTCTGAGAAAGCCTCCCTCTCGGATCCTGGAGGTCCCCAGCCGCCAGTAACTTCTCTGGGACAAAAAAATAAAATAAAATATCTAATTATGTACAACATTCAGGAGGCACTTTGCTGAAACGCCAGCCTTACAAAGGAACCATATGCCAGTGCCTCAAGTGTGCTTTGCAAACATCTGCCTCTCAGGGGGATTTCATGCCAGACAGTAAGAAAGCAACTTTAATTAGAGGCCAATTGAGATCCTTGTCCCAAGGCCTGTGACTTCCCTAAAAAAGAAAAAAACCTCACAAACAAACAAAGCAATTGCATTTGCCCCCATGTTTAAAAAAAATCTGTACATTTTCTTTTTTTAATGCAGAGTTCTCTTTTTAATTTTTCTGACAGGGTTCAACGTGCCCCGTCCGAACAGGCACACAGCCTGACAACGTTCCCATTGCCTTCAGAAAGATCCCTGCCCAGGAAGGATGGTTGTGTCTAGTGCGAGTGTCAGAGTGGGTTTTAAATTAGTCATTTTTGATTGTGGTTCATCATACATTCACAAACTAGTGCTTCACTATTAATTAGGCTTACAGTTCCCTCTGTCTCACTTCTTCCTTTGCTCGTCCCCTTCAGTCCCTCTTTCCTCCTGCTAGGGCTTATGATTTCAGCTTGCACCTATTGTGTCATCCTGTGAAGCTGATTTTTAAAAAAATTAACAAAACAAAAACCCAAACCTACAACTCAAACGGGAATTTTCCCTTCCCATGCACAAATTCCCTGGTTAGGGATAAAGCAAGATCCATGCCCTAAGCTCTTGAAACGGGGCAGGCAAGTAGAAGGCATCCCTGCAGAGGGGTACGTGGGAGAGCAGCCAAAGCCCTGCCGGAATCGCAGAGGCTGTCCCCACCCCTGAGTGGGACACAGTTCATCCAGACTAGGCGGTCGCAGGTCTCTGGGTGATGTCCCTCTGGACAGACCCAGCAAAACCCAGGCAGCAACAACGGCGGAAGAAAGCACGCCAGATAACATTAGGTGCAGCACATCCCCATGGGGGCACAGGGAAGGCTCACAGGCTACGCTGTGATGCTGGGCTGCTCCGACAGCAGGTCCCCACAGCCCCTACCTGGAGAGCAGGACCTCCCTTCACACCCTACTCTTCTGTCCTTATTTCAGTTTCCCAGGGTCTACTCTGCAAACCAATCTAAAACCAACCCCAGCCCACTGACAGGGACTGTGCGTAACCCACTTGCTGCTAACTTCAGATTGCCCAGACCTCTCTAAGGACACACTGAGCTGTAAAGCAGTGGCAGTAGCAGTAGCAGCTCCTCCAAGGGTCTTGCAAGGAAATGCTCTGGGTATAATAGCGGTCGGTTTAACTTCCCCGACAACATCCTAAATCTAAACAAAACCAGGGCAAACATTTTACATACATCAGTGGGAGGGGGAAGACAAGACACTCACAGGACTAAATAATTTATCTGCCTCTCTTACGGATGCTGACATTTTTGACACACATTAAACATTAATGAAAATCATTTTATGGATGGTTGAGTCATGCCAGTCAATGCATAATCCCCTGCCTCTCCACCTGCCCCTTTCACCCTCAGCTGGCTCCTATCGCAGAGCGCAGCCACTTGTAACTCTGCCCCCTGAAAGAGGCTGGGCTCCACAGATGCCAAAGACCAGAGAAAAAGCACCAAGGGGGCTGAACAGACCCTGACAAACACATGGACGAGAACCGAGCCCACCGAGTCCTAACCCCACTGCTGTTAAATTCACAAACCTGCTGTTTTGTTAATTAGCTAACACGAGATGCTGTGAATCATTTTGGGAAGCAAATTACCTCCCTGATTTCTAAAAGCTTCCTAGCCACAGTTTTTTTTAAACTTACTATTTTTTCCTTCTCTCAATGTATAAATGCCAATTAAATTACTGCCTGCCTCTGTTTAATCTAATGTTAGCCTACTCATGTTTTCAGCCGCTCCCTAATGCCAGTACGGCCCCTTATGCCCAAATCTCTTTAGCATGCTAGTATAAATGTTTATAGCCCTAAGACTTACTGCTGTAAGAAGCTTGACATTTTTGTGGTAGAAACCTGCAATGTTATTGTAATGTTGAATAGAAAAGGATCACCAATGGGTTGAAAATGCAGCTTTCCTTTAGTTTGTTCCAGCTAAGGACACATATAAAGAGATGAGTGGGATTAAAGCCTCGCTAGCTGTCTGGATCTCTTCCTGGACAAGCAGTCCTTAAATTTGCTGAAATGATACTCACCAGAAGGTAGAGTTACACAAAGCCACTGGGCAGCCTTCAAAGACAGAGGATACGCATTTAATCTCATCTTACATATCCCATTAGACTGTAAGACTGGATGCCAGAGTTACCAGAAATATGTTCTTCATCCCAAACATACTTTTCTTTATGGAAGGGGCTAAAATATATCTAACAAGATTATTGCCTAAACTCAGTAAATTCGTTTCTTTTCACTAAGGGGGAGCTCAGAGCTGCACAAATAACCGGCTACAGGTTAATGAGATCTGACTGATCTCCAGAGGGTGCAAGCTGCTGCTCTATAGATCCCCGACAGCTGGAGTCAAATGACCATCCAACTCCTCCCTAAAACACAGGGAAATAGTTTGGGGCCCCTCTTTCCAGCCCACTGCCAGGTTGCAAATGCAAAAGCCACAGACCTGACATTGTCTCCTCATTTTTTTTCAACATAGGTGACAGAAGTCCTATATATTGGGCATGATTTTTTAATTTCAGAGATTGCATTATAAAATCCTTTTCCCATGCACATCTTCCCTTCTTCTGAAGGGATTTTACTGGTTGATGACTTCCCTGATTTCAGTTTCACTGAGCAGCATGCTCTGCAAAAAACAGCAATTCCAGGCAGGAGGAAACTATCACATGCAAAGTGTTGGTAATAGTCCACAAAGTTTATTAGAAAGGTCTCCTAAAGATACTGAAATTATACATTGATCACAGACGACCTATTGCAGCCTGCAGTTTCTTACCAGGATCTTGCTACAGGCAGCTGCCAAGCCTCATTTGAGTACAATATTGAGGAGCAGACCCCAATCGAAAACCAGTGAAGTCAACAAAAGGACATTTATTACCTCCAGTAAATTAGAGATGAGAGGAAAACACAGCTCCTCCTTTCCCCCACATGTCCTACTACAGTTTAGATTTCACGCCAATTTTAATAACCTATTTTTATATTTTTCCCCAGCCAGGAATCCATCCTGCGTACACATCTCATTCGAGGCATCTCTGCTCTCCAACACAAACATGCACCCCCACACACCTTCTCATATTTCAGCTCTAGATTTGCTGATAAAAGGACAGACCTTGTCCATGTTTCTAGCCTGCGACTCAGCCCAGGGTTTCCATGACCTTTTCCTGCAAACTCCAGCTCTGCTGCTGGAATGACTTGCCCATTATGTTAGTTGTTCAATAACTCTTAGGCACTACCACGCTAATATGGCTTTGAATAAATGACAAGTCACAGTCAGAAGTCAATGAAACATTAGGAGCGATGACAAAACAAAAATGGCAAATTAACTGCACAAAGGAAAAGAGAGAAATGCACTGATATTTTTCTGCCTGCTTCCAAAGCAAAGGCAGAATGAAAGATGGGCTGGAGAGAACAGATTCATCACGCTTTGGCTTCATTATTATAATAATTAATTTATATTAGCAGGTGCACATTAAGAAGATGCGTTTCCACCCCTCTGCCACCACCAGCTGGTGCAACATGCGTGTGTCAGTCATGGGAAATAGTAGTTGTGCTGATGCCCCTCACCATCCATCTTACGTCTGCATCCTGCCCTGCCTGCAGCTTTGTTATGGGGTCCAGCCAGCATCACTGGTACAGGGCTGTAGAAATACATCGTGGAGAGCAATTTCCACCCAAAAGTGCCTAAAATGGCCAGAGCCAGCTATGGTTGGAGACAACCAAACAGGTAATGGCATTTCCCGTATTTCACGGCATCTGACTGATGGCAGAGCACAGGTGTCATGGCCAGGGATTTTAGGCAGGACATTTACAATAACCTTTTATAAACGTGACATTTATAAACATGCACTGGAAAAGTAGCTAGGACTTTCCAGCCAGAACTGTTGCTCCTGAGGAACATATCATGGAAATGTTCACGAGCCCACAGATCTCCGTTCTATACCTCATCTGGTGGATCCCACCGCAGGATTTGGCCCAGTGCGCACCAGCAGGGTTCAGGGATATTGCATGGGACTGAGAGGGCCAGAAAAATATCCTCTTGGTAATGCCTGCTTAAATTTTGTGATCTGATGAAATGCAGCCTGTGGAAATACATGTACCCTCTCTATCACTTTCCTGGGAAGCCCTACCAAATGTTCCAATATCCATTTATAGCAAGGTGTACATTAACTCCAGAAAGTTGAGATATATGACACTAACTACTAATGAAAGCTGCATGATAAAACAATAATTACATGCTTGTGAATAAAAAAATGCATACTGAAACATTATGGAAAGAAAGTTACCGTGCATGAGAAGTACAAAATTCAATTTTCCGAGTGGTATACTGGCTTAAATGATATAGACAAACAACCTTTTCACAGCCATAAGATGTTTCTTTGGAAATGTTTTGTGAGCTCACATACAGAGAGAAAAACAAAGAGATAAATAGTCTCTTCTTCCCCTGCACTGAAGAGCTACAGTACTGAGCACACTGCCTGCTATGAGACTACTGACAATTAAGGATATGTCACCCTGAGCAGTATCTCTGTCTGCACGTGTCTAATCTGCCCATTACCATCATCCCCAGCCATTGCAACATGACCATGCACAGAAATCCTACGTTATGGGAATAAATATCCATTGAAGACAAAATGGCAAGTCAGCTGAGCACATAAATTGCCCAGATTCTACCCGAGGACAAGAATAATTATCTTTCCAAATCCACTTTAAAACCCGCACTAAAGAATACTTTCTGAAGAGGTCAAGCCCTGATGATAGCTAATACTTTCAAATGAATCTTTGTTATTGCCCAAATACAAAGAGCTGTTTTAATGCCTCACGACAGAAGAATGCCTCCTCCAAGAGTGAGCTTGCCTGCATTTGTATAGATCATCACTTAAGTGTTTGGAAAGTCATATGACTTTGTGGCTTTGAAAGATTGCACTTTGATGTCCAACAGACACATGTCAGCATAAAAAGATAGGGGAAAAAAAAATCTAAGCTCTGTGCAGCCAGCAGTAATTGACAAAACAGCAGCGAGCTTGTGTGTGGAGACCAAATAAGCAATAGCAACCGAGCTACCTCCTCACGCCTTTGCTTCCAAAAACTGTTTAGCAATAGTGTAGCTACAAAAGCGCCAGTAAGGTGAAGTGCCCGAAGTCACCGCTACCTGCTCAGCAGCGTGGCTATGCAACCATTTACACTACTGCTAGCTCAGGAGCATCCACCACTGCTAGAAAACAGGTCCCTGGCAAAATAGTGCACTTGAAGCGGTAACACCAGTTAGCCCCCTGGGTGTCAATTGTTTGAGGAATAGTGTGTTCTAGCTTACACTACCACTGTCACTGCTGTTCCAGGGATAAACAGAAGGCTTCTGTCATCAGTGTTTTCAATCCAGCCCTTTTCACAAGCACTGCTATTCAATTATAATGACTGTTTTGTTAAGTGTGGTTCTACTCGGAAAACTGACTCCATAAAAATAGGATCATGGAGTTCATGTTTATTGCATCTCAATGATTTCCAGATCAAACGCAGTCAGTTTACAAGTAAAAAAGATGTTTGGTTTGTTTTTCCAACTACCAGGTCTACAAACTCATGCTGGGATCTAGAAGTTAAGTTGTCATCTTTTTGGCTTGTACGATTGTAAAAGGAATGAAAAAGAATTCTGCTCGCCCACTCCCGGAGTGGCTGCGTATTTCCAGCTTCAACAGCGATAATAAGGAATAAAAATGAAGACAGTATTTTCAAACCCACTTATCTAATTCTGTGCTTCAGGGCTCCAGAAAGGTAATCTGATTTTAAAAGCTACTCCAAGGGCAACTTGAAGTGACAAGACTTAAGTACCAGTTAAAATCTTACTGCATATTTAGGTACCTAAACAGTATGTACCTAACTTTAGGCACCCATTTTTCAAAACCATTCCCCTTAATTTAGTCAGCAAATTAATCAGACTTGCATGTGATTACACATAGATAGCAGATCATTTCAGTAGGAAGGTGCTATTTTTATATAGACGCTTGTCGGAGCAGAATTGCATGTTAAACTAAAATTTATGAGTCCACAAGCTGAGTCTATTTTAACTATTTGACAGCTGCAAATTACTGCATTACAGACACTGCCAACTTGCTTACACAGAGACATGTGCGTACATGTAACTTAACCATTCCCCAGCTGTCTGTCTGTAAAACCTCAGTGTTGTAGGGGTTAGCAGGTTTCCCTCATGGCAACTCCTACAGGTCGTAATCAGGTATCTGAGCCCCACTATCATGCACATGAAAGAAACAAGCTGTTCTAGGTGCAGAGGAACTCCTGAAATCTGGTTTGCTATGGATTAGCTTCCTACTACGTTGCCAGCCAGATCCTCCAACTCTTTGTCATGTCCCCTATAAGTACCCTACAGCAAAACCTGCACTTTTCAGCCATGCCTTTGCTTCTCCCCATTTCAGCCCCCCAATACATCCAGCTCTTTCCTTCTGGGCTCCTGTGCCAACTGGCTTTGGTTGCCTCAGTCAAATATATATTATACCCGCAGTGCTGCTCTGTGGACCCCACTATGATGGCTGCCTTCAGCCTTGCAAAGGATTTGAAGGAGCGTGAGCTAACAGCTGTATTTGAAAGGTGGATTTACGTTTGGGTAAACTGAGGGAATGTTTGCCCCTGTTAACCAGTTGTCATGAAGCTTTTCCCCACGAACCATGGTACAAGCGTGTTAATGCTGATCACCCCGTCTGGATCTGGGCTTTGCCTCCTCCTGCCTTGCACCTTTGGGAGTTAATAACAATGTCTGATGGCAACCAAATAGATAATGCAGAAGAGCTTACAGGAAAAGTGGGCTGAAAATAAAGGCTGGGAACATGGCCAGCATTTACAGATGTACTGAGTTAACAAGTTCGGAGGAACTTTCCAAAATATTAGCCAGTTTTACACACCCGGCCTCTCCACACTGGTTTCACAAGCTGGAGGTGCCTGCTTGCAGGGCAGTCCTGCCAGACCATCCTTGCAGCATTGCTGTAGCTCTCCCCGCCTCCCCATCCTCCTCCAGCAAGGACAAGCAAGGGTGTTTAATTAAATCCAAATGTTATAATTTTTAGCTAAGTGTAAAATTGTTGATTTGGAAAGCACCGCGCCTGGCTTTCATCATTAAGGAGTGCTGTGATCAATGTAACATCAGGCCAATTACGGCTGTTACGGTGCTGAGAGATGTATTTCTGTTCTCTGTCTCTCTTTATGTATTCAGGTGTAAAGCGAAGAAAAGTGCAGCAGCAAATGCTAATTGTGCTGCTTAGGACATATTCACTCCCAAGGAGCTCCTTCCAGGGCCCCTTCAATCACAGAGCTATTCAGTGCCAGGCAATTGCCAATCCTTTCCCACTCCAGCCCCAGTCAAGGTCTTGCCCGCGATGATGAAATCTGCCTGGAGATTTTAGAAACTCATAGTCACGCAAGACAAGTTTGCTGCTCCGGCAAACAAGTCACTGCTGACTTGCCTTCATAAACTGTCAGGGGGATGCTGAAACGAGCACAGCGAGAAGGAATGGGTGTACTTGTGGCTCACTCCATCCTCCGGATGATATTTTCCCAGCACATAGTCACAGCTCGTGCTATTTGAGTCATTCTCATCTGAGAATGCAAATAGTTCCCAATCAGTAATACATCATTCCTGCTTGCAGGCTTAGAGCTCAGTTTCTTTCACGATGCTTCAAGGTGAGCTGAGTCCTGGAGAACCAAGGGCTGCTCAATGTCGGGGGGAAGGGTCCGGGTATGCCCTTTAGGTGCTTTGCAGAGAGGGAGCCCACAGGACAAAGACGGACATCAGCAGCAGACCTTGACGCAGGGGCTGAAGGAGCTGGGAGCAGCTGCCCGTGGCACTGTTTGCTCTGATGTTTGGGCAATTTTGCCCTGAAGAATAAACTTCTGCCCTGGAAAAGCTGATCCTTGTGCCCCACTGCGGGAAGGGTGTTGTTCCAAACCCTGGTCTTGTAGCAATGGGCTAGGCCTTGAACAACCCTAATTTTCCTCCAGATTTGCGCTCAGTACAGGATAGTCTGTGTTGTAAAAAACTAGCCAGTGCAGCTGCCTGAGGAAAGATGGTAGTCAATGAAATGCTTTGGGCTGGAGGAAAAAGGGAGCGCTCCCAATACCACTGGCTTTAGACTTTGGATTAAACCCTATCCTTAGTCATGCCGGTGCAGAGAGGAGCAGCTTTATGCAGGTTTCTGAGAACTGTAGATTTATCCCACTGAAATTATCCTTCAGTTCCTTCCACACTTCTGTATGACTTTCCTCACGGTTTCTCTGTGAATTATTTTAATTCCTTATAAAAAGAAATGGATTTGCCTTGCCATTTACAGCACAGGACTTTGCACGGTTACTGACTCAGAACTGAACGCTTACTGCTGGATTCCCAAGAAAAATAACATTAAATTGGAGTTTAGGTTGAGTAAATTCAGATATATGAAAGCAAAAGGAGCATTTTGTGGGAAGTTGTAATTATTCCAGACAACCAAGAGAAATCCAGAAAATTCAGAGCTGAGTTAAATGTAAAAGCAAACCAAGATGGCTAAGGTATGGAAATCAGTGTTAAGGCGTACCAACAAAGTTGCGGAGAGCCTTCAGGGATGCCAGGAAACAAGTGCACAGCTATGGCTAGTGTGCAGTACTACTGATAGCTGCGGATTAAATTGATATTGAAAGCCATTTCATTTTTTATCTCTCCCTTATTAAATTATTTTGGGATGAGAAAAAGGAGACCACATATCTGTCTGCTAAGAGTAAATGCAGGTGTACCACATTAATCTGGCAATAAAGCCATCATGGACAATCCCTTGGCTCAAAGCCTCGGGATGTATATCTTACTCAAAAGTTGCTTATAAATTAATTTAGCCCAGGAAATAGTTACTGCCTTATAACATAGGATGTTTCTAAACTTTCATTTACCTGTACTCCTGCAAAAATAGGAGATGGTGGAGATACCCAGACATCAGTGCAGGTCCCAACCCCTTTCCATGGCTCGTTTCAGAGAGGTCTCCAGAAATTAACACTGAACCTACACTTGCGTTTTATTCCTTGGAGGGAAACGTCCTTCTCTTCCTTGGCATCCCCTCTCCGAATGCCTGTGAAGGAAGCAACCCATGTCACAGCGAAGATAATAAAAGCTGCAGGTGGCTCACTGTGTGAGACCTTTCCCCAGCTCCATGCAGCTATGTCTGGGGTCTTGCTGTGCCAGCTCTGGTCTCCAGGAAGCTCTGACATTTTCCTTGATGGTCCCAAGATAAGGAAGGATAACGGTTACGGGGTTAGCCTGAAACATTTGCTTTTGAATCCCAGCCACAGACGTAATGCGTGATCACACGCAAATCGTTTGCTCTTCCTGCATCTCGGTTCACCCATATGCTGGGGACAGCGTGTTTCTTTGCTTCCCGAGAGCAGCCGCAGAGCCTGGAAGCAGCATCTTGTCTTTTCACTGGCCAAGAAAATTTCTTACCATCAGTGGTAAGTGGGTGTTTTCTTTGTACAGTTTGCTCAAAGGGAAATTAAAAGGCAGAAAGAAAAGATGTAAAGCTGTTCTTGAAAGAAAACATGTCCATCTCTAGAAAACTGAGAAAATATTCAAGTGTCAATCATTTAGCAATGCTGCCAAGTAAACTCTTGAGTAATAAGTCTGCTGACTGCTCGAACTTCACTGGGTGTAGTCTAACTTACCATCAGTCCAAGCCACAGGACATTTCCAGCACATGGTGGTCAGAGAGAGCTATTCTCACCTGCTCCACTATTTTGACCCAGTGAAGACCTTCAGGTGCAACCCACCATCCAGTGCCAATTTTTAGTGGAGTAAATGAGAAATAGGAGTGGAGAATACTGCATCCAGAAAGAAAACCAGCTTGTCTGAGTCATCCCTGAGCTTTCAACGCACACATCTTGAGCAGGATTGCTCGTATCCCAGAGCAGCCGCCACATCTACCGTGTGGGTGAAGGAAGAGCAGCATGGGAAAGCCAAGTCCCTTGTTGAGGTCACGCATGGGGTTATCACAGGCTCAGGATAAGGCCCTCGCCCCCTGCGCAGAGCCCTGTGCCATGCACCGCACTGCCTCCCCTGACAAAAACCAGGACTGAATCCGTCACTTGCTTATCCTCCATGCTGCAGATGTTTACAGGCAGTTTTACTAAACACTTCAAAAAGGTGCTTGTCTCAGGAGTCTGCTTACACATTCTCGATCTTCTGAGCTTTCAAACATTTCATTAGATCTGAAATTCCCACCACAGCAAGTATTGATCTTCAGAAGGTATGTAGTGGTTCCACGCATAGTCTGGGTGGTGGAAGAGGCATTTAAACGCAGAGTGTGTGTTAGCCCAGATGCCTTCCTCCTCAAGCCTTCCTTACATCTGACAATGACTGCACCAAATTTCCGAGCAATAATAGATCCAAAAGTTGGCAGATTTGAAAATAAACCACAAAACCACGTACTTAAGCACCTGCGTACTGAAGCAAATAATCTCTCTACCTACAAGCTTGAAAGCTGCCAATGCAGTTGCAAAAAGGAGCTGCAGTGTGGGGCAACAAGCACACATCTTTTGTAAACTGTTTTTTGTGGGGGAAGCGAGAACACCTGGTCACCAAAGAAGGTGACCTTCAACTTTTAAGACATATGCCCCAACTTTGTGTGGGATTTTCAGTGAAATAAATTGAAGATATTGTCCTCAATAGAAAAACCTACCCATTGAAATCTGGAGTAATCAGTTGTTGGTCCTAAGGGATATGATTTAGTGAGGGACTTGGTAGTGATAGGTTAATGGTTGGTCCCGATGATCTTGGAGGTCTCTTCCAACCAGAACAATTCTATGATTCTATGATTCTATGATTCTACTCAGGTGAGACTCAGGTGAAGCAGAACTGGCATCAAATGACCTCTCACATTTAAAGTGCTTGTCCTATATGGCTGCATGTGAGGTGCTAAGCAGGGCATGGAGAGGAAGCTGACAGCCAGTGGTGTTTGATGTGTGGCTAAAAACAGAGACGGATTCAGAAAAGAAGAGAAAGGCTCCCCCTGCTCCCAGTCTTCCAGAGTCAGTCACGTCTAGACCAAACCCAATATTGCTACAGAGGAGACTCATTAGTGGCACTATAGCTTCCCACTCTGGAAATACTGGGTTTGATGGAGTCTATGATTTTAAACTGAGTCAGCTAACCAATAATGTGGCCAAAGAAATTCAAAAGAAGTTAATGTCAAAAATGGGGAAAAAATGGCAATGGGCAGAAGAGAAATGTTATATGAAGATGTTAATGACTAGATGATCTTTGTCCTTTGTCCCACTTTCCTGCAAGGGAAACCAGGTATCACACAGGACTTGTAGCTGTAAGTCTAATCTGTTCCTCCAGACAGGAGAAGCACCCAAGATCTCAAATGCATCTCCACCACAACGGGTCCCAGCCACATGCTCTTCTGGCACAGGCGGCCAAATTCCAAGGCGTTTCCAAGGCCTTCTTTAGGCCAAGACCCGGATGCTATTGTGAGGTGACTTGTGCTGAAAGCCAGTCCAGCAAGTCATAAAGAGATGTGCTCATCTCCAAGCTCTTCAGGCTGGAGCTGTATCTGTTTATAGGAGGTTCCTGTTAGAGAACTTGTGTCATCTGGGAGACAATGCTTATCATTTATTCAGACTGTATACTTTTTAATTCAAGCCACAGATACATGTTATTGCTTGAAAACAGGGTAATCCAATTACCCCATGTTCTTCCTTTAACCCAACTGGAATTTATAGGAATTTAATGGAATATATAGGACTTTCCTAAAAGAGCGAGATTGCGTGATAGCTGAGAACTGCCAGGCCTTTCCAGCTGAAAGTGCAATGGGGTGAAAACAGACAGTTAATCAGCAAAAATGAGGACAATGAGTCAAAAAAAGAAAAAGTGAGAAAGGAAGACTTTCATGCTTTTTAATGAGAATATTATCCTGCTAAATTGCATGACTAAAAGTCAAAAGAAGAAAATTTGAACATGGCACAAGTTAAAAGATTTACATTTTTATACAGATTTTTTTTATTCTGTCTTCTAAATAGTCAATAATCTGTTGCACATAAAACTGTAGGATGATAATTGGAAACAGAGTCTAGTCCCATGACAGGAAATAAACTCTTATCAATGGCTTTTGCAGATCTCAGTCAAACACTTGGGAAATTGCTAGTCCTGGAAATGAATACATAAGATCATGATCTTAGAGAAGGATATAGCAAATACACTTATCTGTAATGAGTCCATACTGGTTTTTTTGCCATAAAGATAACCCTTGAATAAGAAATCCAGCCATTTCCTGGTTTGGACTTTGTCAGGATTCCTGGTAACAGCATTGAGGAGAAAACCCACGTAATTTGCTTGGCAAACTGAGACAGACTCTAGCTTCCAAGCAAGCGCAAACAAGAGATTTTCTAGCATCTCATGAGCTGAGCTAAAGACAATAACAGAGCATTATATAACGTGACAGAAACCCATTTTCACTGCAATCCATTAGTGCAGCTGAATCACTCAATTCTGCAAACTGCACTGATCATTCAACATTAATTGGGGAAAATTAAGTTATAATTTATGACTTTTCTCCTTCATAATTACTTATGGAAGGAAATTGTGAGGAACTAACAATTAAGATGATGGGAAAAAGCTTCAGAATAATTTGTTGAACACAAGTGCCCTTTCTTTTTCTTCCCCTTTCTCTCTGCTTACAAACAGACTAGTAACTTACCTCTCAGTTACTTGGGTCATCATTTACAGCTATGCCCCAATATCCAACTCACGGGAAACAGAAAATTCACAGCCCACTTTCTCTAGATGCGTGGATAGCACCTATGTCCATATTTGTATAGTAAACACCCAACAGCCATTGGACATCCTAGGATCCTGATACTACAGTGGAAAGTGTTTTTAGAAAAAAGAAAAAAAAAAAAAAAAAAAGGATTAAAGAGATTAAAGAGAAGAAACCAGTATAGCAAGGAGATCTGGAAACCGAGGGAGGAATCCATGAGTCTGAGGCCGCTGCATCATTACAGACCGACAGTCCTGGCACACTGTGACTTGTGCACAGAGCCTGTGCCTCTCTTTTTCCAGAACGATGATTTGGACCCTTAATGAAATCAAGAAATCATTTCAAACAAGAGCAATAACTACTGCTTATCTTATATGCCCAGAAAAGGAAATTTAACTTGGTCTCAAAGGCTTCTTTCTTTACAAAAAAAAGAAAATCTCTAGCAATGTAACCTCATAACCAATTATTCCTTTCACAGCCTATTATTCCTCGCATACTGTCAGTCCTCTTCAGTTAAATGCCCTGTGCTATTTTAAAGACTATAAATCAGTGCCAGTTCAAATGGACGTTGTAAATTCATGCAGATGAGGAAGACGCACACCCAAGCCATAATTCTTTATTCCAGGCTAACTTGCTCAAGTTATAAACTGCCTTTTTGGACACAAAGCAGTCCTGACTTATCCATTTTTCCATGGTGATCAGAAGACAGGGTGTGGGGTTGATAAGAACATGCTGATATTTGGCAGTAAAACCTCACCAAACCTTTCCAGACAAGATAATATTCAAATCCAGAATCTGAAGTAAAAGCAGTATGCAATTTCTTGCCCAAGCTGAAAATTCACTTGTTCCCATTTTACTCCTGTCACACACTGTTTTCTTAAACAGAAGGTATTTGTTGAAGAAAAAGCCTAAAGTAGTTGACATGAATAAAACGACTTTGGTTCCTACCCTGCCTTCCTGTTTACCAAGTAGCAAATCTTGTCTGAATTTCTCTACACTACGCAAAGATAACTAGCAGCTAAATAACATACTGCAAGCAAACATATCATTACAAGGCCAATACATACAATCCATGCATGAAACGCCCTCTGAAAGAGATGGGAAATCTTGACGTGGAGTGATTACAGATTCAGGACCAGGTGGTAGCGTGGAGTGTATAAATCAGAGAAGAAGTTGGCCCTTCATTTATATTTTTGAAGATAACATTTCTTTAAACAAAAAATGGAGCAAGCTAGAGACTAGCGATAGGCTCAGATGGTGTCTGTTTTCTCAGGGAAGAACACAAAACCATGTTAGTGCAAAGGGTGACGATGCCTTTCCACTTCTGTGGGTGCAGAGCGGAGAAGCAGAGAAGGATTTTGGGGACAGCTCACATGAGGATGTCTTCACGTCAAACAGCAGTGGAGTGTACAGATAATCAAGCAGCTATGAGTGCATTTGAGAAGCTACCACAGTAAAAAGCTTGGCAGAGCTATTGCCCATCTTCTAGGCAAGAGAAATGACTGCCCCAGCCTGCTGTGTCACTAGTGCTCAAGTTAGCCCCGTTTGAGCCAACCTCTCGGTCACTTTGCCACCGTAACCACAAGAACAACTCTGCCATCTGGAAATTATTCCTTGAGCCTGTTCACTGCAGGAGTTTGGGTCTGGAATGGAGGTATTCAGGGCAGTGAAAAAGCAGAGCCTGAGCAGCAACAGCTGGATACGGCTTCAGGATGAAGATGCTCCTTGCTCTGTCCCTGCAGTCTCCCCTCACCTGTATTAGCCATGTAGGCTTGGAAAAGAGAACTGAGTGAGGTGGGGTTGTGTCATGTTGGCCCTGTGTATGTGGACCAATTTCCTTGTATTACGAGAGAAGCAACATCCTCCTAAGCCCAGAGATGATGGACATCCTTTCCTCTGCCAAATTTCTCATCTGTCAGGTGTCTCTATGAGAAACGATGGTTCTTTCTGTTCTTGCTCATAGCAGCAAACTAAAAATAACAAAAAGTACTATTGAGCATTTTGTGGCTGTTTTGAAATACCACAAATGCTTCTGATAATAGACCAGGATTTTCAAAGGGATGTCCATTTGGGGAACCTAGTTCCTTAGCAACTGCAGGAGACTCTTAAGGAGCAGGGATTTCAAGAAGACAAGTGATGAGCATGCTCTAAACCTAGCCTCTTCTTAGGAGGCTCCAGTAGGGTAACTTGAAAGTATAAACCCTCAAAACGTCTGCTTCCACTGGTGAGATCTCAGCCCCAGTGCCATATCAGGCACAGCCTTCTGTATCTGATCCCCTTTGCATCCTCCTCCTGCTCCCACTAAAGCAAATAGGTGTTTTTGTCAGTGCTGCAAGCAGGTCCTGTTTCCGTTAAAATCAATCTTTCAGCACGCTTAGGAAGTTCAAACAAGCACTTGGCTGTAAATCTGAGGGTTTTATCCAAACAATGATGTTTGCTGTCTCTGTATGTAGGAAATGCTGCAGATTGACCTAACACGTCTTCTGAACAGGAGTTTTACTACATCTCCTGTGTCAGTCACAAAAGTGATGGGTGGAAAAAATGTTCATTGTTATTAAAAAGGAAAGTCAGCTCCCAAAATAAAATATATCACACTCCATCATTCCTCTGCCAAACATTCCCATGTACTTAATGACTCCACTAGGAAAAGAGATTAAAGAGAATTGTATAGATCGGATTATCGAATGACAAACTCTTTCAACCTGCAATTCTGAAAGCATAACATTCAGATGTCCCACCCCACACTTCAGCAGCTGGAATATCAGACACAACCAAGGCTCGCTGAATCCACCGCTAGTGAGAATCAGGCTTTACAGTGTGATGTGAGTTTCCTTTTACTGTTGGAGGGGAGTTTTTCTGTTAGTCTGAAACAGAGAGCAGCACAGCTGAGCAGAACACAGGGCAGTTTTGTCCTTTTCACTTGCCCTGCTGAATGGACTGTCAGCAGTTCAGTCTATGTATCATGAATGCTAAAGTACTGGTTCAGACTGGGGTCCTCAATAAACCTGCTGTGGTACCAGGCAGCCTCATAATTCCCACCGCTGCAAGGGCAGCACAGCATAACACACACAAAAATCCTCTCCCCCCAAAAACCCCAAACATTTTCTTTCCTCCCACATTAAACAACATTTCTGCTCTCCATTTCTGCCTCCTCTTTCTGTATTGCTGAATATACATCAGGGACCTGCTCAGTTGCATTTCAGTGCTGCACGCTTTATCCCAGCCCTCCACTGGGAAACAGGAATCACTTAAGGTGCCTCTTCAGGCAAATTTCTTTAGTGGCCTCCTGTTTCCCCCCTCTCCCCCTCCTCCCCCCGACTTTTTCTGATCTCTGAATCATTTGTTCCCACAGTATTGCTTCCTTCACCATTAGAAGCCATAAATCAAAACACAAGCACTGCAGGGTCTTAATTTTCAGAATCTATTACTTTCCGGTTTCTTTGGAAAAAAATCTGTGCAACAAGTATGAGGGAGTCACAATTTCTCTTTTAACTCAGGCTGATGGAAACTGAGTTAACCCAAATTTGTGCCAAAAAAAGAACGCTTATTTTTTTCCCTATTACTTTAAAAACAGAAGAGTTCCCCAAACCTTGGCTTGTTTTCTGCCAGCAACCATCAGGCTGCTGTTTGCAGATTGCTGCCCAGTAGAACATGCCTGTCTGCTGGGATCCTTCCCTCCGTGCTCCCACCCCAGCCTCTGGCATCCCACGGCCCCAGGACGGCGGTTCAAGGAGGGTTCTCCCTGGGTCCAGGCATCTCCTGTCAGCTTTGCTATTTGTCACCACAGAGCAGCACGGAGTGATGCTGTGGACAGGGAAATCACCATTACAAGCCTGGCTCAGAGGACCTTACGGTCAGGTTCAACACAGCAGGACAAAATTCCCACAGGGCGGGGAAGTGCTGAACCAGGCAGCAGAGGGATTCGCTCTAGTAGCTGCTCAGCAAGAGAAATGCTTACTGTCCCCTAAGTTGTTTTTCCTGCTCTTCTGGCCAAAATCCCCTTTTGCCATTAAATTACTCTCATGAGATCTTTATGCTGACAGGTCCAGAGTAATGGCACAGCCTATGGAGCTGAAGATTAGAAAATCCCCTATATCAGCTGTACTCAAGAAATAAGAGAGACGGTCAGCACGTTTTTATCTGTTAATGGCTCTACCATCCTGGGTCACCTCCATGATCTTCCTATGGAGAAATTCTGACTGTGATTCAAGGACAAATGCTCACACTTCATCAGTGTACCTCACAAACATTTCCATTTGGTTTTGGATCCTACCTACCTAAAATCTGCAGTAATAAGCTCAAAGAAGTGACATGAACACACAGAGGCTTGTTTAATTACCACCAGCCCTCAGAAGCTGTTTGATAATAGCGAGTGCTCTTCAGAGGGATCAACACCTCCTATATGAGTCCCTGAAGCATGTAATTCTGCCCCCAAAAAACATCTGAAAGCCAGCAGCGATTGCCTGAGTCTTGCAGATGACCTAAGTGGAAACAATCATGCGTGTACAATAGCACCCAACTATTACAGCAACTTGAAGCCAACACAGCCAGCAAATGCCAGAGATGAAGCTCAGAGTCACACTAAAATAGCTTTTTCATCATGGCCCTCGTCCTGAAACTGCGAAAATGCACCTTGCAGAGTCAGATCAGCAGGAAGTTATTTTGGCTTTTTACATCCCGTATCTCTGAGAAGAAAAGAGGAAAAAGCTGCAAGTAACCAGAAATTTGTAAGATGGCTGTTATTCTGCGTTGCTTTACAGGTGTCAGAATTAATTACTACAGAATATCCTTTCATTAAGAAAAGCATTTTTATATCTGGATTTCACCAGCTGCAAATAACTGAGACATCATTTAAAGTACCAAAGAAGGGCTTTCACCACTTCAGAGCATTGGGGTTTGTAACCACTTCTACAAATCTGCGGAATTTATGGTTGAAGTGTGTTTGTATAATGGGATCCCAGATTCCAAGAAATGACATCCCAAATAATTCAAAGCTAAACAAGGGCTCACACAAATGCTGAACTGTGAGGTCTTGTAGTGTCTTTTTTTACAGGAGCTTCTGAGCACAAAGAGAGTGTAGCCAGAGTCAAGTTATCATCTGTCTGTCTCTTCCCAGGAACTCACCAGTAGTAACCACTAATGTCTGTAGTCCCTGTTACAGGATGCTTGCACAGCTGAATGCTCTATTAATGATCTCTATACCATTAATAAAGATTATATACACACAAACGCAAACTTCAAAAGGCCAACAGTTACATTAGCAAAAGGTTTTAGCCAATCTGTGAAAACTAGGCAATTAGTGCAACTTCTCCTGTTAAGAGCTAGTGTCCTCAGTTAACAATTCACGACAGATCACTGAAAACAATTAGGGTTGTTAACATACAAGGCACTAATGACATTTACAGTGTGAAGTCATGTGGTGTCCCTGCATGATGTAGAGTTTTTACACTAGAGGATACATATGTTCGCGCATGTTACAGACCTGCTTATTAGAAACTACCAGAAATGTCACCTTAGAATCCCAATTCCTTTGAATAAAAACATAAAAGGAGTCATGTATTTTCTTCTGGTGATGCATACTACAGTTCACTGGAGTTGTCCATTTAAAAACAAGAAAAGAGGGAGAGAGGCAAAAAGACAAACCCTTGTCCCCTTGGGACGTCTACTGTCTGGACAGGTCTTCCAGAAAGGTGCTTTTAGCTCCTGCCTAATTGGTGCTCTGCTCAGAGTCCTGCTGTTCTCCAGGTCCCTGTCCCCATCTGCCACGTTTACGGGGGGTGGGCCTTGATGGGCACTGAAGCTAAATGCAACAAAGCAATAGCAATAACAGGCATACACCATCGAGATGGATTTAAAATTCAGCTCTCCTGTGCAATCCTTCTGCTTCCCTCGTCTCTTAGAAAGTAGTGGAGTTCCCTCTGTGCTGCCAATAGATGGGGTTTGATTCCCGTAGCCTTTTTTAGCCCTCTGCTAGTTTTAATTATGGTGGAAGAAGTGGTATTTCACCTCTAGCTTTGCAAATTCTGTTCCAAAGGGAAATTCAAACAAGGTTGGTTTTATTCTAATTTTGAAAGAAAACAAATTTGGTAATGTCAAAATTTTCCATAAAATAGACTTCCAAATGTTGACTAACTGTCATCCTAATGCTTTAGTGGGCATTTAAAAGAGCAAATTAGAAACAGAGGAAATACCTGGAAAAATTAAATAGCAACTCTTGATTTAAGAAAAATATAAACTGATGGAGTAACGTGCATTAGATGCAGAATTAAAATGCACATGGGAAATAAACTGGAATATCTTGCTCAATTTTTGTTCATCGCAGGTCATCAAGCTCAAATGAGAAAAGCAAACTTACAGTGTTTTACTAATCTGAGTTACGGAATAGAAAGTGGTCTAGGACTGCTCCCATAGCAGTTTGGAAAAATATGCATTTTTAAAAAGACTGATTCTTCTGGCAAATTCATAACCGAGTACAGCCACGAGCTGGAAAGGATAGACCACACACATGCTTTCTGGACAATCAGTGACCAGACCCAAGTCTTTCCTCTGACTTCATGATATAAACTTGATGGTTACCAATATTTACTTAGTCTGTAAATAAAGGTCATGATTTGGTAATACTTCTCTGCTCCATGGGGTTATTTAAGCATGTGCTTAAACAATATGGAAAGCAATGGACCATAAGGACATGGACATGGCCTTTTCTCAATCAGGAAAACTTCCTTGTCACACATTAAAAGAGAAAATCCCAACCCAGAGAAGCACAGAGGAGAAGATCTTCAAAGAGGGCAAACTGAACTGCAGTTTGAACACGAAACACAAAGATATTTTCTGTCAAGGCTTGAAAAATACATTTTCCCCATTTGCTAGGGGTGATTTGGTGGCTTTGGCCAGTACGAACACGTTGCGAAGCCATCACACACTTCTACACTTTTTGGATTCCTCCTTTAAAATAACCACCAAAATTATCAGAAGCCCAAAGCAGCACTCTCGAAAACTGACAGAAAATTAGAGATTTTTCCCTCTTTTTTCCTTTATCATATGAAATGTATCCACTGACTCTCACAGACTTTCATACAGCACTGAGGATGAACAATCCCGTTAATAACATTGCTGGAAATTCACACATCTGGGATAAAAGCAAACTTCAGTCTGACAGCTGTTTGAAATGTATCAGATGATAGCCTCATTCTGTTGAAGAAAATCTCTCCAGTACAAATTTTAGGTGACTCAGACAACTTTTTCACAGAATCACACAGAATCACAGAATGGTAGGGGTTGGAAGGGACCTCTGGAGATCATCTAGTCCAACCCCCCTGCCAGAGCAGGGTCACCCAGAGCAGGTTGCACAGGACCGTGTCCAGGCAGGTTTTGAATATCTCCAGAGAAGGAGACTCCATGACCTCCCTGGGCAGCCTGTGCCAGGGCTCTGTCACCCTCACAGTAAAGAAGTTTTTCATCATGTTCAGGCGGAACTTCCCGTGTTCCAGTTTGTGCCCGTTGCCCCTTGTCCTGTCGCTGGGCACCACTGAAAAGACTCTGGCCCCATCCTCTTGACACCCGCCCTTGAGATATTTGTAAGCATTGATGAGGTCCCCTCTCAGTCTTCTCTTCCTCAGGCTGAACAGCCCCAGCTCCCTCAGCCTTTCCCCACAGGAGAGCTGCTCCAGTCCCCTAACCATCTTTGTAGCCCTCTGCTGGACTCTCTCCAGTAGTTCCTCGTCTTTCTTGAACCGGGGAGCCCAGAACTGTAGGCAGTGCTCCAGATGGGGCCTCACTAGGGCAGAGTAGAGGGGGAGAAGAACCTCCCTCGACCTGCTGGCCACACTCTTCTTAATGCACCCCAGGATGCCGTTGGCCTTCCTAGCCACAAGGGCACATTGCTGGCTCATGGTGAATTTGTCATCCATTTTGTTCAAATTTACTAACTTATGACATAACACTTGCTTGTGAAAAACCTGCAAGTTAATTTTCAGAGACCTGAAGATCTCTGAAGATTTAAAGATCTTCAACTGATTCCCAGTTAGACGAAAGCACACCTGAGCTACGCGGGTGTCAATCCGGTGTAACTCCCCTGAGACTTCTGGGTTTGCACCCACCCAACAGCGGGCAGAGTCTGGCCCTGGTGCTCTCTTCCCACACCTGGTTCCACAGGGACCTGCAGCACACCATGTTTAATAACTGCTTTCCCAAGATCCAGGAGGCGAACCCGAGGAAGCCATCAGTCATTCACTACATACATACATCATGCCCGTGTAGGCCACTGCCATCCAAAGGAGTTTCTGTACCCATAGACAGTAGGTACGTCCACTTGGAAATCCTTGTCTTCAGCACTAATACTGTGCTGTTTATAATCTGCTGGCCAAGAAAACCACTTTCATTTACAGTACAAACAATAATAAAACAAGAATTTCCTCTTTTTCCACTAAGCAGCCCCACTTCTTGATCCTCCTTACTTTTGGCTTTATCTGCCCAATGTTTTGAGCATTACCTGCATGCTTGAGAAGGCAAAGGCACTGCCCATTCCCACTCACAAGCATCCCAATAAAATTTCTAGTGCTACAAACAACTCTAAGCTTCCTTTTAATGACAGTCAACAGAGAGACATCCCCCAAAAACCTTCCAGCTGTCCCATCAGCAAACATGATGCTTTCAGGAGAGATTTCTACCTGGTTCTCCAGACAAGAAAGATGGATCAGATCAAACCAAGCTGTTTCAGTACAAGGGAGGGAGTGGGCAGGAGGCAAATGTGAAGGCATACAGGGAAAATACACACGCAACCAGTATTTGACTGCAGGGACCTACAATCTGGCAGTTGGAGACATCCAGGTTTTTTTTAACCTTTTGTTCATTGTTTTAGTAATTTTATCTCTCGATGACAGATGAGGCGGATATTGCTAGGAAACTAAATGATTTCTTTGACTCAGTGTTCTGCAGGGAGAATGAGGGAAACATGCCAGAAATGGAGAGAAATTTCCCGGGGGCAGAAAATGAAAAATTAATGAAATGCTAGGTAACACTCGAGTATATCAAATGAAAGAAAAAAGGGATAAGAACAATTAAAATCAGACAATGCTCTGAAGAGGTCGGGAGGATCAGCAAGGCAGGAGTGATAGTCTGAAGAAGAACTTGTATGGTGGAAGCCCTTTAACTCCCCATGAGGAGCAGACAAGAGACTGGGCAAGCTCAGGTTCAGGACAGAGCACGGGGAACATCAGGCATCCTGAGCCTCCCCTTAGTACCAGGAAAAGTTATGGCAATAACTTGAATAAAAAGTGACACACGTTCACGGGAGGGATGTCAAGGTGGATAGACCTATTTTTTTTTCCTGTAGGGAGGTGACAATGAAGACAGACCCAGGACGAATAAGCCAATCGTGTTGACTTGGTTTTCAGCAGGCAAGTACCATCTCTATACTCAATGACAGCAAGTGGAGAAGACAGTGTAGATATGTGGTAACTAATCAGGTAGGGGAAAAAGTAACATGTGCGCTAATTTTCCTTATTACATATAAAGCTGTCTATATATTATTGTATATAGAGGTGTTCTGTGCCCGTGACATCTGGTTATTGAAAGGCTGTGTCAGCACCAAGCCCAAATTTGCTGCTCCCATCTTGCAGCCGCTCAGCTGCCTATGAGCTGTTTAGCAGAGTAATTAACAGCTCCGAATCCCAGTCTCTAACCTAATCACGGCTTGGGGCTGCCAAACCGACTCTGCATACTGATCCTGCAGCGGCCCCGGGTTTGCGACTGCAGTCCTAGTTTGGCAACAGCTCGCTCTCAGCGGGGGACAGCAGGAGAAGGCCATGGATTTAGGTCTAAACTCAAGGAGGCACTTAGGCATATGGCTATGCCTCTTTGGGACAGGGCTGTTTTCCTAGATTAGTGAGTGACGCTTCAGCTTGCTAATAATCACACAGGGGAAGACTAGATGCAGAGACACGAAGAAACAAGAAAATAGGTCAATCACTCACTTCTGAGAACAGACGAGAGGGGGGATAATGCTGGAAAACAGAGAGCTGAAAGGACTAAACCCAGCTACCTTGATGACAGTGCAGGATGTTGACCAAGAAAGCATCACTGGTGACAGCAAAAAAAATAAAACAGGCCCATGATGGAGAACAGACAACACTTCCTTTACAAAAAGTAGAAAAAGGGTTTCTGTGGACCATATCCCAGAGACAAACATGTTTTGCAGGGCACAGTGGTAGCCTTCAGTCTCCTTAATTCTCTTTTAAAAGGATTAATTTTCTAGTGAGGGTACTTGCCAGCAGGTCACATGGTGAGCACAGCATGTCTGCTGGTACCAGCTAGGTTGTGCTCCCCTACCAAAGCAGCCAGCATTTCTGTTTTATAGAAGCAGGGTGAGGGGAACTGTCAGATGGAGAGAGAGGTGCCAAGACTTCCTTGATGGAAAGTGATAGACAGGTCTCACACTTCTATACCAACTGTTTCAAAGCCTGATTTTTCAATCACTTTTAATAATTTCTTCTGGATCCAAAATAAATGTGGACAGATGACATGATACCCAGACAAAACCTGACTCTCCCAGTGGGAGGAGGAATATTCCTGAGGTTAGTAGGAGCTCAACTTTTAAAGCCAAAGAAAGTAACATTTTTCCTATATGCAGCCATTACATTTCCTTTCTGTGCATCTCCTCCTTCCTGTGAAAGAAAAACACTCATGACTAAGTGAGATCCAATATATATATTTATGTATATATATAAAGTGTGATGCTGGAAGAAGCCTGCTGCCAGAAACCCTGGATGCTTTGGGACCAAAGCTGTG
Organism: Phoenicopterus ruber ruber; assembly: GCA_009819775.1. Classification (NCBI taxonomy): domain Eukaryota; kingdom Metazoa; phylum Chordata; class Aves; order Phoenicopteriformes; family Phoenicopteridae; genus Phoenicopterus; species Phoenicopterus ruber. Next base: position 32,089,476 of record CM020220.1, on the reverse strand, counting down.
CTGAAACCAACTGAAGCCCTTTATTCACAGCTCAGTGGGCATCTTGCAAAACCCTGCACGAAGCTGTACCTCAGAGCCTCTCCTGCGGCTGTGAGGGGACTCGTGGATTTTACATCAGGAATGGCACAACATGAGAAACGGTCCCGTTCCTACTAAATTGACTGGCAGGCTTTTCTCCCAATTGAGTGTTTCACCAGTTCAACAAGAATAAACACATCATAACTGGCTGTCCACCTACAGCACAGGGGTAAAGTGTTGCTCACCAAAACCAAGCCAGACAAAAGGCAAAGGGCCAGCTGGCACCTGTCAAAGGAAGCCAACAGTAGGCAGCAAAGGCACGAGGTGGAAAGCTGAGCACCAGATTTTGACTTCAGGTACATCTGTGCAGACTTGCAAAGCCCTGGGTTTGGAAGGGGATTCGTGCAGGCATAGCCAGCACTTTTACTGCATTTATCGCAACATCAGGTTTTAAAGCGCTGGTACAACAGTACAATGGTGAGCAATGAAATCACAACCCGAATTTCCTTTTGGATCTACAGCTGTTTATCTGAAGTTTGGCAGCCGTCTCCATGAGCTAAGGTTTTCATTGGGCTCTTTGTTTGGTACCAGCTGGATCCTCAGCAGCTGGAGACAGCAACTGTAATTTCACATCGCTTCAGTGAAACCCAGGGAACGGTTATGATTTGTCCCAGCTGAGGATCTGGCCCACAATACGAGAGAGATCACATCATAAGGGAAACAGCTTCACCAGGGAGCAAGGCTGCGGAGCCATCGAGTCTGCCATCTGGCTTTGCAGCACGAGGGGTTGACACTTTAAAGGGAGGAGAGGAAGGAAAGACTCCACTGAGCTGCTACCTGGCTGTGCAACCCTGCACCACATTTGGGTGGGAAGATAAAGCCCTGCGTGGGATCCTTTCGTACTTTGAAGCACCAGTCTTTGCACTGGATAATGCTATGCATTTTTCTACATTACAGCATCCAACGCATATAAATCAGCTGCATCACCGCGACTCTCTAATTCATTCACTGGCTCAAGTGAGTCCTAAATAAAAGTCAGCACTTTGCAGATTTGAATCCCCTGCACAGAAAAAGGAGAAAAAGTAACCTTTTTACTTTTCTCCAAAATGCAACACAAAGTAACGACCAGAGGAGGCTGTGAGCTACTTGAGAAGTAACGTCACAGGCAGAGACGAACCTCAAGGTACTTTGTGCAAGACTAGCCTGGACAGCCATCATGACACCTCTCATACATATTTTCCCGGAGCAGCCCCCACACTTTGGTGGTGTTCCCTTGGTCTCACTCTGTTGCTTTTCCAATGTGTACCCTTCAGATGCTGGGGGGACCGCCTACCTCCGTTCGTGGCAGTGCATGTGCCACAGCAGTGAAGAGGGTGTTTGCAGGATGCTCAGGGCCGGCTCCTGTGCCGAGGGTGAGAGCCGCCAGCTGTGGAGCTGAAATGGCCACGTGGGGAGAGGACAGGTTGTGCAGGGGATGGCTGCCAGGCTTTCGGGGGAGAAACGTCTCCAAAATCCATTGATGAACCCATCCCTTTGCATAAGAGAGGAAGAAAAGCTCATGCTATTCAGGGCTCTTCAGCATGGGGAGGAGGGTGTGCAACCCACAACGGTTTACCCCTGGGCCCCTTTTCTGCACTTACACGTTGGGTATCACGTCACCTTGTGATGCATCCTGGCCCCGGGGCATCCCACGGCCTCTGTGTGGTCCTGACTTCTCTCACAGAGTAACGTTAAAGAAAAGCCTCCAAAAAAACCTCAGCAAGAGGGTGGTTCATCAACATGCATGTCTCCAAGCACGTCTCCGACCCTTGCCGTGCAGCTTGCAGGCGTCCCCATCCCATCGCATAGTTACAGAGAAAGCTGAAAGGATTTATTTTTGATAAGCAGGTGTGTGTGGTGGGCAATCACTGAAATAATATTTCAGCTTGTCAGAGCATCTCCTTGTGAGAAGATCTCGATCTTATGAGGTTAAGAAAATCTGAATGTCAAGCTGAGCCACAACATAAAAGCCATGCTATCTGTGAAAGTCATCAACAGCCTTGTCAGTGGGATTTAACAGTCAAACTCCCAGCCCAGAGCCTGTCAGCTCTGTCTCCCGCAGCAGATAACGCATCTAGCAGCAGAACTCTTCCACACGAGACAAAAAAATTATTTGACCACAGAAGTGAACTTTGGATTTTAGATTCTCCTTTTTTTAATTGGTGATGAACATGTAATAAAGAGGGAAAAAGAAGCTGCAAAACAACTGAAAAACAGATGTTAAGTATTTCTGAGTTAGACTGGAAGCTTTTTCTGCCAGAGAACTGTACACACCTGATTTGCAGCACTTCCAGAATTGCATGCTGTCCTGGTTTCGGCTGGGATGATAGAGTTAATTTTCTTTCTGGTAGCTGGTATAGTGCTGTGGTTTGGATTTAGGATGAGAATAATGTTGATAACACACTAATGTTTTTAGTTGCTGCTAAGTGCTTACACTAAGTCAAGGACTTTTCAGGTTCCCGTGCTCTGTCAGCGAGGAGGTGCACGAGCAGCTGGGAGGGGGCACAGCCATGACAGCTGACCCAAACTGGGCAAAAGGATATTCCATACCATATGATGTCATTCTCAGTATAGAAAACTGGAGTTGGCCATGGGGCAAGAATCGCTGCTTGGGGACAGGCTATCAATCACCAGGTGGTGAGCAATTGTTGCATTGTGCATCACTCATTTTTATATATTCCTTTATCAGAAGGAGGAGGAGGAGGAGGAGGAGTATTTCCTCTTCCTTTGCTATCCTACTAAACTGTTTTTATCTCAACCCATGAGGTTATTTTTTTCCGATTCTCTCCCCCATCCCACCTGCGGAGAGGAGGTGAGTGAGCGGCTGCATGATGCTCCGTTGCTGGCTGGGGCTAAACCACAACACATGCCTAAAATATTTCAAAATTTAACAAGTAGGTTTGAAATTTCTACAGAGTAATAGCTAACCTTGACAGCCATTTATCAGAAAGCACTTTAGTATGGAGCAATCCTCTCATAATCTATGCATAGAAGCTTTTATGGAGCTCCCGCCATTGCTGAAATGGTAGGGCTGGTATGGCTAGAAGAAAACAGCGCTTCTGCTCAGCCTGCACGTCCCTCTCGAAGAAACAAGAGGAGAGTATAAAATAAAAAAATTAAATTTACCAAGAACCAGGACAACTCAAATGGAGGAACACAAAATGTCCAAAAACTAGTGCAAAACTCCTTCCTGAACGGCTGTGTTCACTGCTGTGAGCCACAAGCCACAGGGTAGCCCCATCAGGAGCTGCGGGTGGGTAAGCAGCAAACGAGTTTGCTCTAATGGGGGTCACAGAGACAACACAGCACTAATAGTGCCTGGGTTGCATCATGACCTACCATGTTTAACTGCGAGCAGACGGTCACCTCGAGCTGCAGAGGGACAAGCCTGAAATCACTCCCCTGCCCCACTGAAGTCCATGCAAACTCTTTGCCATTCCCTGAAAAAACAAAGATGCATCACATGCAATTTCACAGAGATGAACACCAGCTCCTACAGGAGCCGGCGTCCTGCCTCACCACCCTGTGTGCTCCCAGTGCCGAACGCAGCGGCAGCACTGCTCTGAGGGTTTCTGTGCTCGCTAAGGACTCGCTTGCTACAAACAAAGGAATATTTGACCTTTCTATCTGAAGGAGCTAGCCAATTAGCCTTCTAAACCTGCATCAGTCAGCCTGTGTTAAAAGGGGGAGCCTTTATTCTCTGCAGTAAATCTGTAATTCAGGTGACGTGCTGAGCAGCAGGATAAGAAGGGCATCTGACACAGAGCAGATGTCAGATTTTATCTTTTTTTTTTTTTTTTTTTCCTCTCCTCCAAGTCTAGACAGTGGGTCTCACATGCTCCCACCTGGGGACCGCTTGATGGGGCTCATGGAAATGAGCAGTGATGCACCTTGTGTGGATCACCCGGATAGGCAGTGATGCACCTTCTGTGGAGCAGCCTCTCAGGGGAAAGCCAACATCACCACTTGGTGATGATGACACCCCACCACAGGCTGGAAGCAGGATGCTGAGGCAAGGGTGAGCTAGTCTGCTATACCATTCAAACCAAACTCTGACAAAACCAGTGGCAAAACACAGTAATGTTCAGTGGTGGAGGATGAGCACTTGCTCCAATGCCACGATACAGGCAGTGGAGTGTATCCTGCACCAGCCACCCAAACCAGCAGCTGGGAGCCCATTAATGAGGACAGGGAGAAAACAAGCCGTGAATCTCCCCCACCTGCTCAGTCTTTGAGACATTTGAAACACTGTCCTAAAATTCTTTGTTCTTCAGTGTTTGCAGGTCACCTCTTTGATAAACTAGTTTCCAGCTAAACTTTTAATGACGAGTGAGGCACTTGCATGCTCCCAGGGCAGGGGAAGCCCCTGGGCCCATGCGGCTTTGGCTTCGCAGTGTGATGCTGAAGGGGAGGCTGCAAGGCCGGGTGCCCCAGATCTCCGCCAGCATACCCCTGCTCAGCATACAGAGAGCACAAACATTGCACCCTCAAGCCTAACAATAGCAAAGAAGTTTAAGATGTTTAAGATAAATGGGTCAGCTACGCAAGGCTGGGAGTGGCATTTCCAGAAGCTTGTTGTTATTTATATGGCACCATAGGGGACTTTGGAGATTCAAAGACAAATAAGTCATGACAGAGTCCCTCCCTGAGGGGCTTTGTAATGTACAACTCAAACCCTCTGGGATGTTAAATGCCTCCTATGAGGTGCTAAGTGCTATCAACTCCCACCGACTTTAATGGACATAAGGATGCTCCACACCTTGAAAGACAGCACTTTTAAATTACTTTCATCTCCAGCAGTGTGTCCACTTACCCAGCTTTAACATAATGAAGTAGCAAATGATAACTATACCAAAAAGAACAATACTCCGCAAGGGACAGATGGAGGACAGGACCACCTAGATTTTCATCTCTAGCTTCTACAGTACAGGGATTTGCTGGGAGGAGATGGACATCTCTGAGAGGTTGAACAGAAAAATGAATTCGTATGAGAGTGCAGCAAGACACAAGTGAAAACATCACAACCAAAGTTGACCTTCAGCAAGAGATGGGACAAGACGCCTCGCTACCCTAAACTGTTTTTGGGGTATTTATTTGTTTTGTTTTGTTTTAGCATTTTCATTTCAGTTGCTTTATAAATGTTAGCTGTGTCTTTAGTAATAGTAAACCATCTACAGCACAAAAATTCCTTTCCTGACAGGCAAGTGATCCAGACTGAAGAGATGTAGGTCTATCCTAGATCTTCAGACTACAAATCTGATTCAGCTGCTGCCTCCAAGCCCAATCTTTTAATTAAATTTTCTCCTTTTATAAAGGCTTCCTCCCCCCCTCCCCATGAATCTTATAGCAATGGGTTTGGCTTTTCTTTTTTTTTTTTTTTTTTAAATCTTTAAATCTCCAGGTAAATTAAGCTGCTTCCCCCATGTAATCCTTGCTCAAGGCATAGCTGCAATTCCATAAAAATTTCAACACACAGAGTGACAGGTCACTCCTTATAATGAAGCTTATCTTGTGGGAGTCTGTGTCCCTGCCTAAGTCTTACAAGCAGAGAGACAGAGAAGTACGTCACTGTTTTTTTTTGCCATCAGAAAAGCAAAGCAGAAGAACCTGACTGTGAGTGAAGCACACAGGTGGAGAAGTGGCTACAGCTCCTGCAGCCTACGAGCCTCGAGAGCCGGATCCACCTTCCTGTGCTTCCAGCTCTCAGCTGCAAAACTCCCCCCCCGCATATACACACACACCACCCTGCTCTATAAGCAGTTGGAGGTGTGAAATACACTGGGACTTTCACATTCAAGTAATTCTAAAAAGGGACAGGACAACTCTATGACCAACTTTATGCCCACAGTTTCAAAAAGTTTCAAAAGTAAATCCCCTAAGTACAACAACTGCTTCTAGTTCTAGAGACAGTAATATAAATATAGGTAGTGTCCTAAAAATAAACCTCTCCCCATGTGGATAGAGACATAAAGAGTCAGAAGAGAGATGTGAGCTTATTTACAGACTGGTGTGAAACAGCAGAAGGCTTTCCAGCCCCGTGATCCTTTTCTTCCCAAAGGACTCCTTAAACATGTTATTGTTTTCACTGGGACTTCATTCCAATGGGGGAAAACAATCCATCAAAGATATTCACTTACTTCACTCTAAAATGCTAGTTGGCTTTATGAGGTAATAATAAACATATTCATGTTAAATTTTATTCCCATGAAAGACGAATAGCAGCAGCACATATAAGAATAGTTGCTCTGACTTAAGTTCCACATTTTCCCAATTCACTGACAAGAACAGATTTCCCTTCCATCTTGCATTTCATACAGGGCTAGATTTCAAATGAGGACTGCCTTTTGCAGGTGTATTTTTGGTTCCTGCATAATTAGGACACCCCCATTTGTGTGCCAGCCTTTGAGAAGGAAGAGCCAGGCTGAATACTAGTGCTTCTTTCTGCTTCTGTGTGGCTACAAATCAAAGACCTAGAGAATATTCTGATTTGCACCCTAAGTTCATTTACAAGGTTCAAAACCACAAGAAAGGCTCAGGGCTTCAAAAGCCGTACCCGAGTGCTCTGCGTTAACCATCACCTCTTCCATACAATACTCTCAAATTGCTTTGACTACTTGCTACATAGATCAAACTCAGGTTTCTGCTCGTATCTTGTTAAAGCAAGCTCCTAGGCACCAGCGCGGCTCAAAGGAGGCAGCGAGAGCACTGCTTAGAAACTCATCCAGATAACAAGAAAAAAAAAAATAATCAAAGAACATAACTTGTGTTATAAATGTGGTGTACGGGCCACTTGCAAAAGTCACGAGTTGTGAAAGACAGCCAGAGAAAACTGAGTGTGTGTGTGTATATACATTGTGTACACCATGCATACATATATATACACACAGATATATAGATGTGTGTATACATATATAGGTGTATATGTGTGCGTGTGTATATATAGGTATGCATATAGATACACATCTATATATGTATATACACATCCATATATACATATATAGAGAGAGGTATGCAACTAGGAGTTGAGAGACACCATTTTTGGAGATGCTCTTGCATGGAAGGGGCTTTTTGCTTTGGCATCCATATCTGTGAGATATCTGGTGTTCTACAGGACGTAGCCTCACTCTGTGTTGCTCTGGCTCCCCGGATGGCGTATGCTGTACGTCCAGCAGCAGGTCACATTGCATCCATAGCATGACTCTTTTCAGCTGCCAGCTGGTTAAGATGTTGTGAGTGACGCAGTTGATTCCAGGGGCTGAGTAACGCTGTACTCTTACATAGAAATGAATTGTCCTATCCACTGTAACTCCTGATAACTTCAAAGTCCCTAATGCACTTTCAGTTAACATGTCTGCAGAGAATGGAAACACCATCTCAATTTTACAACGGATTTGCTCATGCTACGTACCTGAATACAAGACATTACTGTAGACTTGTTCCTCAGTATGTGACAAGCAACTGAGCAACAAACAGCTTTTTGCCACCTAAATGCCTTTGTATGCTTGGAAAGTGGCTCCAGCACTGTTTCACAGCACCTGAACTGGGCAAAATGGCCATTGGTCTTAGAATAACGGAGATGATAATGTTTTTATCTAATAGCACTTGAATTTGGTTTTATTACATACAGTAATAATGTTCCATAATGCGGGCAGTTGTATGCATGCTGTGCCCCTCAGAATAACCCAGTTTAGATTTCTATGAACAGGCATAATACATCCCATCTCCCTCTCCACAAAATTCTTCCTTTGTCCATAATATGCCTTCTAGCAGTTTTTATTTGGAAATAAAAATGCTTGTGAGCCCTCATCTCATTTAATTAGGCCTTGAGAAAGGCAGATATGACTCGAGCACTGGCTGATAGTCATCTGTCTTCCAAATAAAAACTGCTTGCAGATAGAGGAAAGCTGTTTAAGCGGCTTTGGCAAGACACACAAGGTAATGTTTACACTTCTTTGTACACAGATCTGTCCTTAGATATATTTAGGATTTCTTTCAAGTCTAGGAGTTCTGCTATTGATTTGGATACTCAAAGGGCACCTCTACTATTAAGTGGGTTTAAAAAACACCATCCTGAAGGCTGTGCCATGGGCTCACCAGTGTCCGCACCTACCATTTCAGCACTACAACACCACTATCAGCATCTACAACCATTTGTTGGGTGCTGCATTTTGACGTGGAGAAAGAAAGAGGTGCTTGCAGAGCACCCATCTGCAGAGTGAGGTAGAGGCCTTTCTTGGCTTAAACTAATGCCGAGAATTGAAAGACATCAAACATCAACTCATTCTGACCACAGACCTCTGCACAAAGGAGTAAAATGCTGAGGAACCAGCTATTTCCTATTTTCCTATGCTGCTGATCAAATCTGGCAATAGGAGATGCTTTCAAGCCTCCAGCTAGCAGCTACTCTCATTTCTGAAACCATATAGTTCTACAATGGATTATCCCAGCCAGGATTTTCCAAAAAAGAAACAAATCAGAAAATATAAAAAGACAAAAAGGTCAACAAAACCTCTTTTGGAGTATCCATAAAGTGATGTTTACTGTCATCAAAAGGTTATATTTCTCTAAGAGCATTACAGACTGAAGCAGCTTGTGCTATGATGCATGGGAAGCAACAGGAATGTTGCAAACAACCCGTAGACTGGAGAACAGCACTCCACCTCAGGCCAGCCAGGGTAGTAGGACAATAAATCCTCCTCCAATCCCGTTCACAAGTCTTTGCACATCAGACTAAATCTGACCGATGAGATTGCCAGCAGCAACATCTTTTAAACCTCTTCTGCTGTCCAGCTTTTCAACACCCTCAGCAGGAGACTCTGCATGTCCACCTGGGCATCAGCCAGTGACTCTCGTTGTCCTAAATGATCCTTTATATTTTGGTATCTGAACCACGGGACAGGAAAAGGGATAAGCCTCATGAATTAAATGGTGTAACTCTGAATGGTCAGGTGACCAAGACATAGTTAGCAAAATCAAAACACAGGACCTCAAGACATCATCCGGTCTATGCCACCCCCACAAGTGGGTTTTTAAATAAACCTAATAAACAACTACTGTTTTCACTTAAAAATCCAAATGGAAATAGCTCTCCTTTTAGAATGGAGTTGTCAAAAATGAGCAGCCCCATCCTTGACTTTTTCTTGTCTAGAAGAAAAAAATTCCCTCAACTTCAACACAGAAAAGTTACATCAACACCACATGCATGTGGAAATGCCAAAGTCAATATTTAAGTAACAGGTCAAAAAATGAGAAATAACTGTGCAAAAACATCTCCAAACACAATGCATGAAAGCTATACTAAATAGGTTTGTTATCACTGTAGATGGAAAGAAGCATTTTTCAGTGAGGTGTACAACTGTCCTTCTATTCCAAACTTGCCTTGCTACCGACTCTTGACATTCACAAGATTGTATCTGGGTTTGACTTGTTCTGCTCAGGGAAATTATCATTTCTATTTAAACTGCAGTAATGGAATTTTAAAGAAAAACTAAGGTGGCACTTAGGATCCTAATCCTCACCAACATTCAGGGCTCCTTTGCATTGAGCTGAGCGCCCTTAGCTTCCCTTGACTTCCGTGCTGATTGCAGGCATTCAGCACATCGCAGGAGATGCTTTTTATTGTTCATTACTATTGCCTTGAATCCATAACTCTTCAAAAGCTCAGCGCAAAACAAGAAGGTATGGGTGTAGTTTGTCCTAAATGACATTACAAAGAGATACAAGACAACTATAACTTGGCCCCAATAAACTTCCACAAACCCCCAATCTGGTTGCGTATCGTGATCTATCGTCACCTCCCATGTAGTGGCAGAAAGAAAGGAGAGCACACAGCAGAGAAGCAGGACAGAGTATAGGAGAATACCTGACTGTAGCCCTCGAAAGAAGGGAGGACAAGTGAGTCCTGGATTGCAACTCCTGGATTGGTGCTGCCACATGTATCCTCTTAGAAGGACAGACTGGAAACACACTCTAACCGTAATAAACACAATTTCCAGAATCTCTGACATCTGAGCCCAAGGCATAGGAGAAAAATCCCTGCATTTAAATTAAGCATGAAAATGCAAAAGTACAAATCTATTCTGCCATAATGCATGGGAGCATAATATATCTGAATACCCAAGCATCAATTAAAAAACAGACACTTCCAAGCATATCAACCAGGTGGAAAATATGCCTGGATTTCTGTGGTCCTCTGAAAAGAACACCCTGTCCACCCTTAGTAAGGCTCATTTATTCATTTAAAGAAATACAATCTTAAAAAACTTGCTCTAGCCTTTGATCTCTAGTCATCAGTACAAAAGGCATTTGGAATACCACTCAGACTTAATTAGTTTGCTCCTTTTTTATACATGACCTCAGTCACACTCTAATTAATCCATTTATAGTTAAAAATCTATCAGTCAAATCCCATACTTCATTCTTAAGACAACTTCAGAAATGGATCCACTCCTCCTCCTAATTTGTTGCGCTACTAGCAACATCCATCCCTCCGTTGGACAGTCCCCCTTTCCCACCCAAGAAAAAACCCAAAAAGCATACACCTCCAAGGAGTAACTGAACCTGGATCACCCGGAAACAGGGCTCCTCAGCACACCGAATAAAAAGGAAAATATAAGCCTTATTTTGTAAAAAAGGAGAACTATGAAAAGCTGAACCCCACCTCCTGTATTGCACTGAGCCACTGCTGCACGTAATGCAGAGAGCTGTCAAGAGATTTAATTAGGATACAAAATCCAGCGATTTAAGAATTCTCTCTCCTTAGAACTTTCTTAGGGATTTGCTCAGAATTAGAGGATGGTTTAAACATTAAAGGTTTTTTTTCCCCCCTTTAATGAGATCAGCTGCATAGTGGAAAATGAGACTTTATTTATCTAAATATCACATGAAGAACTGAATAATTTAATAACCTCTCTCAACTAAATCCAACCCAATATATTTACATGTCTTTTTTTCTTTGGCATAAAAAAAACTTATTTTGTATTTGACTTCCAATGTATAAACAATTCTTAGCTTTACCAACCTTAAAGATAAATAATTAGAATTCTGTATTAAAAATCAACTGTTATCTTTGCTAGCGACAAAAAGTCTTTCAGTTTATACTTATATTCAACTCTGAAATCATATGATGGTTATTCACTTAGGCTAGATCTCTTTGTGAATATTTCTGGACATAAAAAAACTTCCACCTCATTTAAAAGTGTTATGTACCATTCAAAAATTAATTCTAGTCAATTTTAGATCAAAAATAGCATTGGGAATCAATAACACCCAATTGATCATTAGGGACCTAGGAACGCCTGAGTTATGCATTCAGTTAAATACAGTTTTACAGAAAACTTTAACATTTCAAGGTTTGGAAAATAATCATCAAGTACTGGAAACCTTAAAATCTAGTACCTCCATGTCCTTTTGATACAGCTTTATCTATCACTAGGGCCAGATTCTGCCACTCTTGCAAACATTTACTGTCTCAGTGAAATGATCCATTTAGTTTAGGTTAATTTAGTTCAATAAAGTCAGTCGAATCAGTTCACCTAGGATTAAGAAAAGGACTGGGGGGGGGGGGGGGGGGTGGACAACACAAACCACAAACAGGAAGATTTGTTTTCTCCTTCTGATACATGAAAATAAATGGGTGTGGAAAACTGGGATCTAATCATTTGGAAGGACAGGTTGACCAAAAATAATCAGTCTAGTTTATTACCTAGAAATAATATTTTAAACATTTTAAAATACAAATATATTTGGATTAGTAAAAAAAAAAAGTCTTGCATCCAGCACAAGTAAAGTAGCTTTACTTAACTAATACTAAAACAATTCTACAGTGCAGGTTTTCTGCATTTTAACTGAAATCTAATTTGCATCCTTATCAAGTTTGTTATAAATCATGAATGAAAAGTAAGTTGGTAAATAAAAATAAAGTGGTTCACTGTTTTCTAAGTGGTTAAAGCCTAAAAGTTGAAAATATGAAAAAGAAATTCGAAGCTATATAATTACTTACATTTGTGTACCGTGTATTCTCTTGCTGGCAAAACCTGCCAGATTTGGTGTAAATTATGTACTTTGGCAAATTGGCATGTCCTAATGTTTACTAAATAATATCAAACCAAGCCTCACTTGCAAAAAGATCAAAAAGTAAAAATGAAAACCAAAGACACTTCTCATGTTAATTATAGAGACTAGATGGACTCCTTGGTGTGACGACGTTAAGGGTGCATCTGCCCGCTTTGGTGCATCTCCTCTCCCCGTGTAATTCTGTGGCCACGCATGAGCTCAGCAAATGGAAAAGCTTAATTTACGCGCAGCTGCCAGCGTGCACTCTGCTCACCAGTCACTCTTGCTTAGCAGGAAAGCACACGCTTATATTAATATTTATTAAGGCCCTCTAATGGCGCTGGCCTATTTGTGTGCTTCCACTTCAATCCATGGTTGCCTCACAAGAGCATGGTATGAAATAAATCAGTGCCCCATTTGCAATATCTGCTTCCCTGACTGTAATATATGGCTGCGCATCGTGGCAAAATGCAAGCTAGGAGGTTTCCACCTCAAGTAGCCTTTCCCTTTCAGCTGCAAATAGCACGTAGAGTGGAAGAGTGGGGATCGCTGAGGTCTCTCACTGCTTCCTTCCAAGTCAAAGATGCTCCTTGATCAAGTAAAGCAGGAGAAAAGTGAGCGAGGGAAATAGAGTAGGTTGCAAAGACGCACTGCACAGAAAGCAATAAAGCCCTACGGCACTGTATGGGCTTGGGAATATGTTCAGTTATGGGTTTCTATCACTGTTTTTTCCAGTTAAGAACACTTTGGAGCATTCCTAACTCCTCCGTTCCTGCTGAGCCTTCACTTTGCATAGGGCCGCAGCAGGTGCAAGCTCTCCCTTCACAGTGACGTGCTGGAAGACAACTGTAGAGGCCAACATTCAGTGGTTTTACTTCATCGTGTGCAAATGGCTCACAACAGAATCAAAGGAGAGAACAGAGAAATGGGGCGATATAGGGGGCAATTCATCTTATTTGAAGGATAAGTCTAAAAAAAATAGGATGCATCACTCTCTAAGAGTGTCTATATCTCATAATTAACAACAAAGAGATTCCTGATTAGCCCAGATGCAGGTGTAAACGCTGTAAACTTCTGAAGTAGGACCCATCAATCCCACCCACAGCACCTTCAGAGAGCTGAGCTGCTTGAGTGTCTTTGAGTTTCCTCTGCCCAGAGTTTAGACTTTAGCAGCAAACCAATACATTTAGGTCCTAACAACACATGCTGATTTAGAGGGTGAACACTTTGGAAAATAGCACAGGTTTTTAACCATGGCATAAAGGAAGATTTTCAACAGTCTAGGCAAAAGCTGATGGTGTAACAACCATCCATATATTTGAAACCTCTCTGCTGGCTAACCTAACCCGCCAAACTTTGGGTGTCAGAAAACAAACCAAACCAGAACAAAGAAACACCCCAAAACCAGCTTAGGGCAGTGAGGTGTCTTGCCCCAACACATGGTAGACACCCAAGTGCACCGTGCAATGCCTGACAGTGTGGTCACCAGCACAGCAATGAGCTCTGCTTTCCAGCAGCCTTACATCTAGAGGTTTGTCTGCAGGTGAGCAAAGTCAGGCTGCACTTGGGATGCGGGTTTGGGCACATGAGACATGCCAGCTCCTCCTTTGGCAACCTCTGCTTGCATTAGCTGGGAGCCTGAGGACTCCCAAGGACAAAACAGTCTCTAAAGACTATACACACTGAGTAGGAGAAGGGGAGGAGCACAATCCTATTTATGCCATGAGCAAACTGCAGTGTCAGAGAGATGAAAAAGTGGGAATGAAACCATCTCAATCCAGCATAGTCAAGTGTTCAAGTAAAGGACTGTCCTTCCTTTCGAAAAGAAAAAAAAAAAAAAGGAAATTTCTAATAAATGTTTTCTTTAAAAAGTACTTGTATATAAGAGTATAAGTAGTGAGAACATGGGATCAGTATTGGCATACAAATCTTTAAAAGGTTGATGTTCTCAAGATACAAATGAGGAGCTGACATTTTCCCAGCACTAGCACAGCACAGTCTCAGGATGAACTGAAAATGAGACCATGTTATCAGTAGTTCACCACAGATGCCAGGTTCTCAGTCTGCTTTTCATTTTCATCAAGCCTACTTCATTACCATGGCCTTGATGCAAATTAAAATAAAGTCATCAGTCTCTAGACAGATATACAATTTTTGTTAGAAAGGCGATGAACCCAGTTCCTGTTCCTGCAAACAATTATGCAGTAAGCAGTCTAATTTTCTACAGATGGCTTAATGAGGCTGCATATGCGTAAAAAGTTACCCATAGGCATATTTGCAGTAGAAAGGCCATGGTTATCTCTTAGCTGCAGGGTCTTCCAGAGACCCAAGCGATTACCGTTGTTGAGAGCAACAAAAGCAATGCTATGAATTCATCATTAGAACAAATATTTCATAATTGTGCTTTAATAGTTACACCTGGTGCTGATATTCTTGATGATGGAGCATCATTCGGGGGGGAAAACTTCCTGCACTGGGTGATGACGGGTACACCAGCATGGACACAGCCAACCCAAGCCTCTGTGGTGGCCGCAAAGTTCAGAGAGAGCTCAGATGCCAGGATGGCATCGGTGACTGAGCTGCAGAGCTGCAACCACACAGAGGTAGCCAGAGCACCTTGAATTCTCTCTGTGGTACTGAGGGAGGGATGAAGGGAATTAGGCGGGACTGTAGAGGCCAATATTCACAGCATAGCCAGGGATCCCATGACCTGCCCACGCAATGCCATCCCCTTCATGGAGAGATCAAGTTGCAGTCTGCCTCTTCTCAGCTTCAAACACATCTCAAGGCTCTTGGCTGTATGAAAATTTTGGCACTGAGCTGTAGGGAAGGATGGCCACCTCTGTGGGGACAATCACCCCAGGATGGTGGGCTGTGTCCAGGCAAGGGCAGCATCAATGTGATGAGGACACCAGACACATCTTTGTCACAGGAGTGGGAGAGCTGCTCATGGGGGAAGCTCCAGCATCCCAGGAATGACCCCAAATATAGGACATGCCCAAAAATGTGCCAGGGGACAGTCAGGACATTAACCTGACAACCATTACAGTCTTCCCGTGACTGCAATGATGTTTCCAGGAGCAAGTCCAGCATTACTATTCCTACATTTCCTCGCTGGCTGCTCTCAGCAGGTGTCTTTAGACTTTTTGAAGGCTGAGCACATTTTATCTGCTGTAGCCCTTCACTCTTTAGGACAGGCCAGCTGTGATAATTTCCACCTCTCCTATATAATTTTAATCCAAATCCTGACTGCAAATTGCATGGGAATGCATTTTCTCGCTGACAATAAATGTTTTCCCTTGCTGCTCTTTAACATGAAGGCACATCTCATAGGGCATGAGAAACAGGAATTTTTATCGATGACAGTCATACATATCTTACTTCCTTCCACCACAGTAGGACCAGGATGACACAAGTCAGAGACAACGCAGCCTCAGATACCCTTGGGTGACGCTAGGAGACTGGAAACTCTTTCGTTGCAGTCTGCACGGAGCACGGACCCTGCAGCTACCCGGGAGCTGAGTAAGGAGTACATGGCCCAGGGATCTTCAAAGAGATTTTGAAAGGAAACAGCTGGTGTTTCAAACTCCTCTGCGTGTTTCTGAAAAGCTGCATCAAGCATGTAAAAGGAAAGGAAATATTTGTCTTTGAAAAGAAAACAAAAAGTCATTAAAATCTTGGAAGATGTGACACCATACAGGAAAGTAGACAGAAGTCATTCTTAGAAAATATATAACTTAATATTTGTCCCATTTAGGTGCCTAATATTCCTAGGCTCCCGCATTAGTCCAGGAGACTGGAAGACTCCCTGCTTTGCTCAGACACAGACCAAAGACCCTGTAAGGGCTAAGGGGACGAAGCTGGAACATACCTGTACAGGAAAGGATAAAAAAACCCACCCAAAATCTGGGGACACCCCATATAGGAGACAGTAGAGGTATGAGAAATATTGCCACATTTGTATCTGCAATACAGTTGTACTGCAAATACCTTGAGAAATTGGAACTGGAAGAGACTGACTGGGTAATTCCAGTGTTAACAAAATAGCAAGAGAAAACACATACATAAATTGGAAAGTTGTTCTATTATGTAGAACAAATAGATCTCCTGGCTTCAGACCCAGCACTGTTGTCAAAATAATTATCGATGAGCGAGGCAGAATCTATGGTCCGTTACGGAGATGAGAAAGAACCTCTCAGGGACCATTGTTAGCCCAGGGTTAGACCTCGTTAACCCTAGTTAAGCCAAGGGGGATTATGTGCTGCAAACCAGATCTGAATTTGGCTTTAGATTTACCGCTTGTTTACACAATCGGATCAAACAGAACCCATTTCTGCTTCCAGACACCCTCACTGACCACTCCGTGCTTCCCTGGGAAAATTCTAATAAAATAGCCATGCTATTCTGTATTGGCACAGCACTTTTCGATCCCAGTCAGACTGATCAAAGCCCAGGTCTCATGCTTCTCTTCAGACAACTCTGGTCTCCCTGCCCACCTCGTAGGACACATCAGGACAAGTTTGGCCTCTTGGAGCCTGCAGAAGCTGGGGAGCAGCCAGTTCTCTTGCCTCTTCCTGAAGCTGGAGTAGATGGTTTGCCCATGACGTGGCTATTTGTTTGAACTCAGACTCCCAGGTTGTATTTGATGAATAAACTAAATGCAGGTTGGAAGTCTGTGCTCTTTGCTGTTGAATAAATGGTGCCTGGCATGACTTTGGCTTGGGCTGAGAAGCACTTTCCTAAATAATTTCCAAGCAAGGCGACACAGGCCACAGGCCATTCCCCATGACCAATTTGCATGTAGCCACCCTGCTTTGGAGGCTAAACCAGGGCATCAGCACAGATCTGGGCTGTCCCATGCCAGATGCCCTCACTGCTAGAGAACAGTCTCAACCACATTCAACTTGTTGGTCTAGATGTACTCCCAAGCCTAAGTCCAGTGGCTTTCTCAATATGATGGTGATTAATTAGCCTCATGCTGCGGTATGGGAATTACTTCTCCTTGCTGTCTCACGTGAGCACACAAAGGGGGACACCGGCTCCTGGTGGTGGCTCTCCTTCCCCATCAAGAGATCATACACACAAGCCTGTGCATGTCAGGATGGAGGGAGCAGCCTTGCACAGACTGCGTGTCCTTCTGGTGAGCAAGCCAAAGTCCTGCCCCCACCACTTCACAAACACAAACCCTACAGCCCTCTGGACCAGCTGAGACAAGGCGAAGGCGCAGAGGGGACAGGGAGGATGACGAGAACAGGAAAAGATCAGGTACAAACCAGAACCGCACTTAAGCATCCCCCAGCCTCTATTGCTGAGGAGCTCCAGCTCACCACATTTCTAAGGGATAAAGTGATGTATATCCATCCATACATGCTAAGCAAACAGCCAGTGACTCAGAGGGTAGTGCACGGGCAAGCCGAGACGATCAATCTGCCACAGCTGAGCACATCCAAGTCCGCTATTGTCGCTGGGGGATTCGTAACAGTTGTGCTCTGGGAAACAAAACAAACAGCAGCACACTTCTGTACGCACCAGCTCAGGCAGCTCACCAAAATCAACCCAGACGAGCGAGGACTGCTCGACCTGGAGGATTTAATTAAAGGCCCCCCCCCGCCGAATCATCTGAAGAGTTTAGAGTTTTATTCTTACTAACTTGTAAATTTACTGCTCTTATTCAAAAGGAAAATTCATGATCTCAAATGTCAAGAAGTTTTGTTCAATTTCCTCCTGGCGTTTTGACCTTCTCAACACGAGGGAAGTAACCCTTAAAGAGCCAGTGAAGCGGGGCTGCAGAGAATGTTTATGTTGCAGGGCTTCTGTACGCCTGTCAGGACAAGGCTCCATGGTGGGGACCTCTCATCCATCTCAGATCCAGGAGATATCTCCTCATTTCAATGGACAAGTGTAGAACAAATACCATCATTTTTCAAAGAATTTGCAAAAACAGTGAATAATCCAACCAAATCCAGTTTGGATTCCAACATGGAAACTCAAAAACATTTCTAATTTAAATTATCTTTTCAATTCACTGTATGAAACCAGGAATTGGGCCCTCAGTTTTTCTGCTTTTAGTGAATCATCATCTCATGCAGCCAAGCGGGGTTATAACATGACTCAGTGAGAAGCATCCTGACATTCCAGGGTGAATTTTGGATGGTTAGGAATTTCCAGCTAAAATTTCCAGAAGTAAATAAATCACTGAGTTTCATTTTGGGCATTGCTGAAAATGTCACCCAAGCTGAAAGGGAGTTCATATTCATTAAATATCACTCCAGTTTCTGGAAAGAAAAGAAGAGGAGGGGGATTTCACCACATTATTTGTAGAAAGGTAGTAATAAAAATACAGAAAATGTGAAAATCTCATCTGTCATGTCAATTGTGAATACACCCTAAAACAATGAGGACAATTCAGTGCAATTTCAACTAAAAGTGCATTTTGTTGGCTGCTGGAAGGTAGCAACCAACTAGTACAGCACTCCCTCCACAGTGGTCTAGTTCAAATCCAGCCTGTGAAAGTTATTATCCACACGCAATATCGGGCTTCCATGAAACCATTTCCATCCATCCATCCATCCATCCATCCATCCATAGGCTTTGGAAGGGACAGATGCCCACATGCTAAAAGCCACTATCACAACCGGCACCTTTGCTGGCATCCTCAGCTGCAAGGCTGAGGACGCAAATGCACATGGAAGATAAGCAATTCTCCCCCTCCGTTTGCTCCCAGGAGGTTCACTCAGGGAGGCACTGCTGCGCCTCAGAACAGGGGTAACACTGGAAAACGCGCCCAAACATCTTGAGGAGGAATGTGAAACTGCAGACTTTGCATGCCGACAACTTTCAGCAAGTCACTTCCAAACCGTTTGGGGATTTCCACACAGATAGCATGAGCTTCTCTACTCAGAGCTGTGCAAAGAGTTATTTCAACAGTTGTCACCATCTTTGTATGCTCAGCCATGCCAGCTATTCAGCCTTCCTTGCTGCTACAGACATGTAGGACACGCTACGTGGACATAGGACCTCAATGCTACGGAAAACCCCTTCTTCCGTTACAGCAGCATTGCTGCTGCTGCGGTACAGTAAAAAGGAGGTGAAACTCAACTCCTACAAGAGATCTGTGGCATCAATTTGTGTTGTTTTTCACCCCTTGCAAGAGATCAATGAGGCATAAGAGCAAAAGAAAGATGGCCCTCACTGGCATGAAGTTTTACAAGCATCCTCCCATCGCTTCAGCCAGCTTGCACATTTCGCAGCATTATGAAGTTTAAATGCCATGGGATAGATCTGTCTGGCAATAAATTCAGCCAAAGGCAATCTCTTAAAAAGTCATCATTATATAAGGGTGTGCTTGCTTATTATAATGAAGGATGGAAAATACAGTATGCATCACATAGTGTAATTTAAAATTGATTTCCTATCGTGACACATTTTACAGAGGCTATTCTGCACAGTGCCTTTGCAATGGTCTAAACCAGGACTGTTTTCCCACTTTTCTTCCCTTTCATCTTCTCCTGTTTGCCCAGTGCAGGAAACTATTTCAAGGCAATGCCTTCATCTTTGCTGCACATCAAAAGCAAAGCAAGGGAGGAGTGCTGCTCCTATCCTGGCAGCTCTCCATCACATTTTAAAACTCTTCCTTGAACCAAAAAAGCACATCACTCATTTTATTTTGCTACTCGTCAAAGAAGAGCTGGTTGCTAACAGCAAAAAGAGCCACTTGTGAAACATGCCAGCTCCTGGTCTCATCCTGCCAGCAGCTCCGCCATCTCAGTTCCCACCGACGCTCTGCTTCCTACAAGAATCTGGACCATGCAGGACTGGCCTCTCCCAGAGACTCAGATGGTGCTAGAGCTACGTTTCTACTCTGAAGACTGTATAGAAACCCTGTCACAACACCCTCAATTTTTCAGCTGAGCTCTACTTTCTGTTAATTTAGATTTTAGCTCTTCAGCCACTTCAAATTTGTAATCTTTTTGCGCTGATGCTGCTAAATAGGTTTTATATCCCAAAAATCACTTTACCACCAGCACTGCCTGGCAACCTCGTTCGCAAACTCAACAGAGATGCCAAGGGCTTTGGTGTAAACTACACTTCCTACCTTTGATCTTCTGTTGGATGGTGCCCTTGACATGACTGCTACCGTACCTGTACCCCTTCACAGGCTTATCAAGTTGGTGTTCCATGCACACGCAGCCATGTTCACACCTACATAAGAAGCTAGCTTCAGCCAGTGTGATAAAGGAAAAAGCCCAAAAGACTGCAGTCCCTACGGAAATAAAATGCAATGAGCTGCCCATGAAGAGCCACTTCAATAAGGTGACCTGCCATAATACCACGCTACGACCTGCAGCATAAAGCAAACAGACGATGGGGCAGAGGAGCCTCGGGTGGCTCAAAGCCCTCTTTGCTCGCCCCAGATCCCATCACCTTTGGGCTGGAAAGGCCATGAGCATAATTCAGTGATGATTTCTCAATGTTACAGCCTTTTCTCTAGCCTGCCCTGTGGGCTATGATTATACTGCAGTATGTCAAACACACAGTCACACTCTTCTTACTAAATCCACGTCCCTTATATGCCCTTGCCTCCTCTCCAACACACTTCACAACCTTCCCGCAGGACCCTGGGGAGGCAGTTGGGTTCCCAGGTAGGGCAAGAGCTGCCCCAGCGGGGCTCAGGCACTGCCCCGCTCGTTGCACCGGGAACAGGGCTGCCAGGGCAGGAGTAAAGAGCTCATACAGACACTTATTTGTGTTCCACGTGCTATAAAGAAGCTGCAATTCCCCATCTTCAAAACTTGCAGAAATCATTAAAAGATTATTAAATGCCTAGGGTCTAATGAAAATTGGACTTTCTATTATTTCTATTTTTTAGAAATAATAATTGAACTATTATTATACCTGTTCTGTAAGACAGAAAGCTCACAAACTCAGCATTCGGACTGGGGCAGCTCAGGAAAACAAAGCAGCCTGACAGCCACACAAAGCCCATTGGGGTTCAGCTCTTGAAATCCTGCCCTATGCTTGAGCTACAGCACCATACTTGGTTCCTTTTGTCTTCCCAAAATAGCAGCTAGCAGGGCTGGAGAAGAATCAATTCCCAAGTAAATCTCATGCAAATTGGAACCACACAAAAGAGGCTATTAAACTGCAATGGACATCGGCAGCACCACTCTCGGACCTGCATGACATGTTTCAAAAGAGACTGATATTAATTAAAAATGGGTCTCGATTTATTTATGTTTCTTTCCACTGTGCTTTGTTATTTTAATCACTGAAATACTGGACACTCGTGACCCATTCCATTGTACAGTTTTATTCATAATTAATACATGCACATAATCTTTATTAAGTTACATAAAAAATAATAATGGAGTTTTACCATCAATATAAACCAACAAATTAGGTTTTGTCTGTAGTTTCAATTTGTCCAATAACGATATTTAAACATATTTGAAATTAAACAGCACAGATGTTAATCAGATAGAAGTAGGTCTGCAGTACCTTTGCATGAGTAATGCTACATGAAATAATTAAAATTTCACATTTATGTAACACTTTCCATCTCCAAGGGATCCCAGAACCTATTAACAAGTACAGCAGAACAGACATATTTTGTAATATTTTGCCTTCCTGCGACAACTTCCTTCCACGGATTTCAAATCATTTCACAAACACTAATCAAGCCTTCAACACCCTGAGAAGCTGCTGCACCGCGAAGGGGATCAGCTCCACTGTGGGCACGCAGCCCTGAGGATGGGGTGAATCGCAGCACACTGGAGTAAAGGCTGACTTGGTACTGACCGCCTCAGTTCAGCAAAGGTGTCTGTTTAATAAAACACTTACTTAATCATATGTTTAAGTGTACTTTAATGGATGTAAGCATAGCCTCAAGCATCTTGCTCAATGTGAGTGTGTGGTGAACAAGGACCTGAGAAAATTGTGGCACAGAGGAGAGTGTGGTCACTACTGGCCCATGAAGGCAGCTCCTCCCTGCCATCTATTTGTCATAATTACTTCAGGTTAGACATGAAATAACCTAATAAGTTATTTTAGTTGGGTTTTACGTGAGATGAAAATAACTAAATACCCTCAGATTCATCACCGTTTTTCCTGTTTCATAAATCCCCACATCTTTAACAGGTCTTGCAACTTAGCTTTCTTTCCCTGTATACTTTCCAGTTTTCCAACTGACAAACTTTCCAGCTGACATTTTCTACAAGGGACTACATTTTAAATCAAGGATAGGTCTCCAAAATTTTCTCTGCCGAATGCTCTGACTTGAGTAGCACTCACTGTAACGGAGAGACACCGCTGGGTGAAGCGAGGGGAGAACCTGCCACCCAATTGCTCTCTAATAGAAGTAGCAGGTCGTTCCCAACCTGAGTTTTTGCAGCATTGAGCTAAGCCTATGGAGCACACCAATCTATGTACACAGCTTTGGCCGCTTGCCGTGGCAACCTCTCTTTTAGGCATGGGGAAGAACTGACTAAATGCAATTCACTTTAATGTCTTTAAACTTCTTGTATCTGTAATAATGATTTTGTTTAAAAGAATGTGATTTGGGGATCATGGAAAAACCACATATACAGAGAAAAAGATTTTCACATAAACTGTTCGTTACAACACCAAAATATTTCGAAGCTCTGTTCAGAAGCCTGCAAATCATATTGATTTGTGGACAACATAGTATCCATTGAATTTTTCTTTCTGAGACACTAACGTAACACTGGATTTTTCCCCATCATGTTGCAGAGGACACAGAGCATTCTGCCTAAGGCTTTAGCTGGAACACACTTTTTTTTCCCTGTATTAGCAATAAAGGATCATATTAAGAGGGTTAGGAGATGATTGTAGCACACTGAAAAATGATTATCCTTGTCTTTTAAGAAAATGAGAGCAGGGACTGGGAAGAAATGCCCAATAAAGTCCATAAATGTCCATCACATGCTAAGCCGAGGACCATAAAACCTTCCTCCTTCTCTCTAAGCTCTGTACTGACAGCAAACCATGTTATGAAGTATAATGATTATTTCAGCCTAAGGTTTTCTTTGTTTTTACTTTTTCTTAACAAAAGATGGAAGTCTGTGGTTAATTTTTCACCCGCAACCAGACTTAACTGAATTCAGAAGAGTAACAATGATATTCTGTATTTTTACCGCCTATTATTAAGTGCTGGTTTCCAGTTTTGTTTAAATGCCAGTTATCAGGATTCAATTTACCCCCTTCGAGGGGGATGTCTGGTATCATTCTGAGAATAATAACTGCAATATATTATGTTAATTGAGCACTAATAAGCTTCACAGTGCTTTTGCTTCTAAGCACGAATGGAAATGTCATTTTTTAAATAGAGTGCATTAAGCACCTGTCTATACCTGCACCACCTCATTTCTGAATCCGAGAATATGAGGCAGCAGCACAGATTTGCTGGGGATTACAAAGGCTATAAGGAAAACCCAAAAGATCTAACTTCTATTAGCACGCTCTTCTTTAAAGCCCAAGCCCCATTTGGGAAACTAGGAAATCCCACATGAAGAGTGCATTTCATCAAGACGGCCTCCCCTGTCAGCAGCCTCCAATGAACTTTAAGTAATGAACTTTAAGGCTGTTGTCCCACCTATCATCAATCTTAAAGACAAGGAGTCTCCAGCAGTGAATTTCTCTTCTGTTTAACTCTCAATAGAACCGTATTTCATGCAATTAATGTCAGACGCTGCTTGTGCATTTTGATCATTTCATTTACTTACAGCACAAGAAATGATCACCACCACAAATCCAAGGCATCTTTTGCACTCACTAAAACTTTGGCAGTAAGCCTGCAAGGTTATGCAGGCTTGAGAAGACTCTCAGGGATAAAAGAGGACTATACTAGTTATCCTAATTAATATTTTGTTATTAGACAGACTAGGGACAATGACCTTTAAAGACGAGCAAGAAGAAATCCCTCCTGTGTCCAAAAGAGATGAATATATGCAATTGCATGCATTTGTATCAGTATAGATTTTGAATGTAAGACGTCATGGCCATCTTATATTTCTCATTTTGGCAAGACAAAAATAAATAGGAAAGTTTTAACACTGCTTCAATTTGAATCTTTGCAACAGAACCAAAACAAAAATAAAATCAAATCCCCACAATCTTGATTATTTGCACTGTTTTAATAAAGGCAATGATACCTGGAGAGGCCATCTTTCTCCTTCTACCACGGGCTGTACTTCTCAGTACCAAACAGACGACCCAGGGGAGGCACAGTCCGGTGTGCATGCTGGAATCCCAGCTGCAGGAGGTCTGGGGGCTGATAGCCCCACACCTCCCACCGCATCCCCCTGGGTACCCATCCTGCTGCCTCACCAGCTGGTGAGGATGAGCAGAGCCAGGCCACACCACCGACCCCTTTCAATTTTGAATTTTCCATCTACAGCGATCTTTTATTGGTGTAAGGCCAGCTTCCAGTGGCACACAGACACTCCTCTGCTACTGCTCATCCACACAGACCTTTTTCCAAAACCTGCCTTTTTCCTTCCCCACCACCATTAGGCCTGCACGCAGCTCTTCTACAAAATCCCCTTCCTCTGTCATGGCACTGATATCTTAAAGTGTCACCAGAAAGCTGGCTGAGTATGACCTCCCCAGCCAGCGCTCACCCTGCTTGTCCACAATGAAAATACACTTTTCCATGTGTTTTCTTAGCACATCACTTGAGAAAGCTTCCAAGAAGTTTCCTGTCCTAACAGCAAATATTAAGTAAACTAGCCTACAGTTTTCTGGTTCATCTCTTGAACCATTTAAAAATAATAAAGAATATGTTGTCTGGTACTTCACAGTCCTCAGAAACCTTTCTGGGGAAAGAGCTCTTTCAAACAGGTCCGTTCACAGTTCACCAACCCCCTTGCATATTCACGCCAAATGAGGAAATGGGGTTTCCCTTCCAGACCTGGCAGACATTATTTAAAAAGATAAAGGTAAAAATCTCGCTAAGCCAGTAATACAATTTTTAGAAAACTGGAAGCGTTACATCTTTCCCCATGGAGACCCTACGCCAAAACCTCTGCTAATACAAACTGGCCCACCTGTATTAATTTAAGAGCTCTTATCACAGTGTTGCTATCAAAAAAGGTCTCATTTTTTCCTTTGCTGTTCTTCCTCTTATCTTTTTAGATATCAGTATATTATTTTAAAGAAAATATTTTATGTTAGAATAACACCAAGACTCTGGAAGAGGCCACAAACCTAGAGGTTTCAGATACATGTTAAATCCAAGTCTCTCCCCAAGTGTCCTAGACAAATGGGCACCATCCCATGTGAACTGGCATATTGAAGCACCGTAAGTCCCAAACACACATACTCAAGCCCTTGCAGGTTACTCGGGATCCTTCCCTGGTGGCCTAATCTTTCCTTCACACAAGTGTCACAAAGCCCAGCTACACTGACTTGTTTTGTAGCTATTTCAGATGTGCACTAGGAGGAAAGTCTAAAGGACCAGACCTGACACGTTCACGTATCATACTGACACATATCACACTGACAAAATACCATCAGCTCTGTGGGCAAGATGCCCAGTAGAAGGGTTGGATGCTTTACAACGATGTTTCTAACATTTGTTAAAGGCTATAAGGACTTTGGTTAGTGGTCTTTTTCAGCTGCCTGATGACTAACACAATTTTATACAACACTAACAAAAACTGACCAGTCCTTGATGCAAATTTAACACGTTCGCTCCCAGTGATAGGTGTGCTGCCAGTTCATACCTTGCATCTAACAATTAGGGCAAAGTCTCCTTCCTCCGTCACTGATGATACAAATATTAAAGAGGGCCTACCAGCAGTGAGATCTAAGACACCATGCTTTCTCCTCCTCTCCTACAGGACCTACTGCCATTCACTTGGAGATCAGAAAGTTCAACAGTTGAGTTTTATGCATCTAACACTCCTGTGTGGGATTTCCAGGACAGAAAACTGCCAGGAGGTGTTTTGGACATGCCGGATTTGCCACTCACATGCAGCACAACTGGTCAGCAGATGCTGAGCAGGTCCACCCCACACTCCCTGGAAGTGTCAGACCAGGACACATCTGAAGCATGGTAGCTCTAGTCCTGCTGCAGCAATAGTTTTACCTTCAAGTCAGAGTGGCAGGTAGGACAGCGATGAACCCACAAGCATCAAAGCATGCTCATTAACTTCACACTGAAGTTAAGAACATGCTTCAAAGCTTTGCTGAACTAAGTCTGTAATGATCAGCCCAATCTAAATAGGGAAACTGCACATCTCATGGGAGGGGGAAGCTGGTGTTAACTGGGAAGAAAAGCGTATGAGAAATCTCCTCAAAATCCTCCCTTGCTCCAGTAAAGCCATGTTCATGCAACATTCAAGCAAAGTCAGGATGTTTTCTGCTGAGCTGGGACTTTATGGTAGCATCTCATTTGCAGGAACACACATTCCTTCTCTAACGCATAAATGTAACTGCTTGTTCATTGTCAAAGGTATACTGGGCACTGGGAATGATGCATCTTCGTTTACACAGCATGCCCAATTGTTAACACCTCTTAGTCTGTAGCCAGATATTAAAGATACAAGCTGCCACAAAAATAACCTAATTTATTGTACACCACACACATTTAGAAATCACCATTGATTATTAAAAACCACAGGGGGAAGTAATTAGATTTAGTGGGTAGCAAAGCTTCTAACTGATGGTGTAGAGTCCTTTTTTTCAACACCCCCTATACAGAAAGTTGCAGAAAAATTAAATAAAAAACCTGTTCCGTCTCACCAGGCACAAAAGTAAATAAAACAAAATCAACATTTCACCAAATGCATGAAATTAAATACGTGCTTACTGGCATGTGCTGTGAGGGTGACACTCAGGAGAGCATTTAAACGCATATGCTTGTATTTAATGAGTTATAGAAGACTTAGGAGTAGTTTTAACATCCAGCATGTGTGTCTGTGTTTCGCTGCACAGGGGAGGTGTGGTAAACCAAAGTCTCAGGAGCTGAAGCACCCCGGGAGTAGGAGGCTCAGCAGTGAGGAAAGCCGAGCGTGCCTTGCCCCTGCAGAACTGCTCAGCGTTTTTCGTGGCTGATCCCCCATGTTTCATAGGAAACATGCACATTATTGCACTTCAGCTGTGCTTGCCAAAAACAGTCCACTGTGGCCATGTGGTGGTTCTCCCTCTACGAGGAAGAACAGCTGATACCTCCTTGTCTCACAATAACTCTTACCCCTTTAAATCAAGTTGACTAAAATACATAAATCCCCCCCTTTTTTTTTCATGCCTGTGGACAGGTTAGCACATGTTTTCAACATCCAGGCTGAAACTGTAAATGGTGAGAGAAAGTTGGACCTCTGGAGGTTCATGTGAGGTTTGATGCAGGAGAGGAGCTGCCTTTGCCCGTGCCTGCCCTGCTGCCCTAATGCAGGCAACTGAGCCAGTGATGTGCCACAAAGGACAACCCCCCAACTCCCCTGCGCCCATTCCTGACTTCTGGGCTGTCTCCTTGGATGTCTGTGATTAGATAGGGAGAGCAAAAAAAATATGACCTCAGTTTCAGCTTTGAAATTAACTGAAAACTTTTTTTTCTTTTTTTTAAGTATGATCCATGTAAGTAAAAAGACTAAATACCTGAGTGATTATTTCGGTCTTCTGTCTAGTCAGCTTCTACTGCATGATCCCAGCATAAAGTAAAAAATTCACACTGGGTGGACCTCTCCAAGTGAACCTCCTGTTCCAGGTGATGCTTTTTACTCGGGTCTACAGAATTATTATTCACAGACCAGTTGTACCTGGAGGCCCAGACAGAAATCAGGAGCCAGCATGCAAATTACTGCGCAAACACACAGCAAAAGCCTGACAAAGAGCTTGCAACTGTAAATACACACAGCTAGAGAAAGGCATGACCGGAGGGGGCCTGCAGCAGTGACGCCAACTGCCTGTCGCTCAGAGATGGTGGGGGCATGGGAGGACCAAGGCATCCGCCTCCTGCCTCCAGATGGAAACATCCCCCTCGCCCCTCTTGATTTTTTCATCTCAGTTATTATTCCAAGTGAATTTTGTACTGCTAAAAGTTGTTCTATCCGGATGCCCAGAGAACGAAGACCCCGAACGGATACCAGAGAGATGGTCCTTGCCACCCCCAGCGGGGCACCAGCAGGACCATCTTTGCAGCTATTATTTACAGACCGGTGATGAAGCGGGGGGACGTTTTCTGCTCATTAAGAGGCAGAGGGAGTGGGACCACTGCTGTACTCCTTCCATGCACACACGGCATTGGGCAGCTACTGAATGAGACAATGCTCCCTCATTAGGGAGAGGGGCGACAAACGTGTCTGTCATCCTTCTGTTACTATTTCCAAATGAACTCAATTAAGTTAATTAATTTTTTCAGTGCAACAAAAATGGCAAGGAAGAGGCTGGAACACTAAATGAGAATAAAAATAAAACATAGCTCCTCCTTTTCCAACCCAGATCTCAAGATTGTTTGCTTTCAAATTAAAATAATTTTCAAAACATTAGCTTACTTGAAGAAAATCACTAAGTGTTTTTCTCTGTGGCTGCTTAATTTGAAAAGTCACACCCACTCTTCTCCCTGCAACCAAGTATGATTAATGCAAAGCAACATACTTTCCTAAAAGGGGAATTGCTGTCACACTTCCGTAATCTCAATCAATTATGGATACTTCAAAAAATACAATGAGCTTCCATTTAATCACTACAAAAGTTTAAAGGAAAGGTTATGTTACGTGCTTTGGATACATGAGGATATGGGCATATAATTTTATTGGGACTAAACCTTCTTTTGAGGGAATCTGGTAGGTAATTTACATATAAAGACACAATTTCATAATCGACTATTTCTGGTTTGTCTCCTCATGGAGTCTTTAAAATCAAATAGGATGCTAATTCATTAACAGTTTTGTGCATATGCCTGTATGTTTTGCCTACCATACAGATTTCTAGAAGGTGGAGAAAGAAGAAAAGCTTTCCATTGTTTGCAATCTGCCATAGATTGGAGTTAGAAAAGAAAAAAGCAGACAAACAGTAATAAAGCAGATATATGATAAATCTATAAATATGATTCATTTAAATTATTTCCATTTCATTGTTGCTTTATCCTTTTTTTATGTCAATGATTTGATGATTGCACCCAGCAAAACCAACCAAACTAAACTTTTCCTTCTGAAGAAATGACAGTATGAGTGAATCCCAGTGCATGAAAAACATGTTCTCTAGAAAAAATTCCTGTCATCTTTTATTGATGCATTAAAAAGAATCATGACAACAGGAGAGGATGCCTTCTGTTTGTAAACTGGTTTTAGTTCCCTTACTAACAAAATCATGGATGCATCTGGAACTTCTACATGAAGTTCAATCAAATGCAAACAAACCCAAGAAGTTTTAGCCAAGAAGCATGTGTATTACGTGCACAGTGACAACACAAGATCTCTTTCCAGATAAGGGTTTCACTCTGCCATGCCCTGTATGAGACTCAGGCTGAAAAGACATTCAGTGCTTCAAGAAACCTTTCAAGCTGGTCAGAAGTTGCATAAGATTTCATCTCTTAATGCAGAAACTAGTGACCTCAACTAGACAGAAGGCCTCACTTCCACCTCCTAACAAAGCTTTATGTAATCACTAGAAAGATATCATCATCTCTACTCTGTTGCGCATATTCAAAGTTAACATCCTCATCATCTCTGATAGTAATTTCACCTTGTGCTTTGCTCCCTCTAACGTCAAAGCACCTAGGAACCTAATACTCCTGTTGAGACATAGTTAACTGGAATTATCCTCCATCTGGCTGCAATATAGTCAGCTGCAGTAAAAGTGAAGATGTTTTTTATCTTTTTGTCCCAGGTCTCTCATAATGGTCACTGAATGAGTTGTTAAAAGACTCCTACAATGCAGTTAAACAGCACTATTGCGTTGTTCCGGATTTAGAAAAAAGCATGTAAAAAATCCCTACCCTTTAGAAGTGGCTTCTATTTTGATGCTTAGAGGCTCTGAATTGCCTCTGGAGACTCCAGTGAATTTATACAGATCACCTAAGCTGCTGATTGAAGTACTCACATCAAATGCCTAAAATTGGGATGCGAGTATCCCCTGTGGGAGATCGAGTTTCAAAGGTACTGCCTAGCATTGTAGAAGTTTATCCAGGTGACACCGTCAAATAAATCAGGAAAAGCAGACAGTGTTTACATGGGCACATCTAAACTATGGTGTCTGGGAAATTTTCCCAGCTCCTACTCTGGATGTATACTCTGGCCACATCCCAACTTAATGTCAGGGCAAGTGCTAAGTCCCACTGTCTCCTCTCCAGGTCCTGTTTTCAACTGGAGGAAAACCTTGGTAACTCAGGAAACCCAAGTTATGCTCTAACACACTGAATGACCAGGACTGCAGGGCACAGCCCTGCTTTAGCACCAATTAAACCATTTGGGATTCCAGACTCAGAGAAAATTGAAAAAACTCAGCACCCAGGAAGCTTATAAAGGTCTTTGATGATGCAACCACCTCTGCTCTGTCATTTTGCAACCTTATCCTCTAGAATGCACATTATTATTATTTTCTAATTATTAATACCTGTCACCCTTATTTAAGGATCAACTTTTTGGGGTCTGGTGAAGGCTGCGGCTCCTTCTCTTTACAAGCAGAAGCTCCCAAGCAATCTCAGCAAGTGACCCTGCCCTGTGCCAGGAACAGCCCGGCGGCCGAGGCCGGCTCTGGTTCTCAGGCACTTTTGTTTCTAGTGTCGACGGGGGATAAGACCAGTGCCAAAGTGCCTGACTCGTGGAGGAAATGGTCCATAACAAGTCCCTAACGCTGCCCATTACAAGGTCAGCCATTTGTCTCACCATTCAATATTTTCCTGGCAATTGATGCCCCCATCCATAGCATGTCTGGTAATAACCAAAGAATCCTGCTAGCAGCTTTTTCATGCTGCCTACCTACAGCCTGACGCTGATTCACAAAAGCTTTCCTGTACATAAGCTTAATGGATAAAGCAATCAATACAAACAAAATCAGACACTGTCCAACTTTTTTCCTTCACTAATCAGTCTGAA
Source organism: Phoenicopterus ruber ruber (assembly GCA_009819775.1). Lineage (NCBI taxonomy): Eukaryota > Metazoa > Chordata > Aves > Phoenicopteriformes > Phoenicopteridae > Phoenicopterus > Phoenicopterus ruber. Next base: position 32,058,310 of record CM020220.1, on the reverse strand, counting down.
TCTTAGATTTTTGTCCGAGCTGTTCCCTGGGTCCAGAACAACTAAAGACAATATGGATATTTACAATCCACTGTAACACTTCTAAACATAATTAAGAAATGTGGGTAATTTCCTCAACCCAGTTTATTGCCTGGCAAAAAGAATCTCACTGGTGAAAACTGATGTGGTGCTGTAGTGCTGCAGACCATCAGAGGAACATGGGACAGCCTTTGAAAGCAGTATTTCAGGTGTCAGATCTCACTTCATACCAAACCGGTGAAGCACATATCAAGAATTCAGAGTTCTAGCAAAACTATCTTTTGGTATCTGTTAAGAAAGAGATGAAGCCAAACAGGTACATGTGCTTGCTTTCTGTCAAGGTTGTCATTAGGCTTTCATGCCACCGGTAAAAATAGAACGTGAGCTGAAAGCCAGGCTTTTGTTGGAGGTTTTGGGTTGTTTTGATCTACCTGTTGCAGAGAAGTACAGTATGTTCCCAGTTATTCATGTTTTAATGTACTGTCTCCCATGCTGTATTTCACCACAAACACATTACCCACAAAGGAAAAATGGTGAAAAGATGAGGTGAGATAGAGAAACTCATGAATATCAGGTTCTCAAATGCCTGTAAGAGCATCACCACACCAGTGTGTGACCAGGAACTGCTTTTTCTCATGTTCCTCTGTAAGTACCCAGGATGTCATCAAAATCTGGAATAAATGCTAATAAACCATTCCATATTTTTTCACTCAAAAGATTCTTACTCCAGAGTTTTCAGCCTGCTTCACCCTGCAACATACATCAATGTTACAATCATGGGGGGACAGGGAGAAGTTCAATTTTCTGGCTCATGCAAAATCACGAACATGTACAGAATCTGGCATGGACAAACCTAGGGGATGCCTTGCAGCCAGATGGACCAAGGGCTCAGCTCCCCTCTGTCCTCCCACTACGTTGCTGCACCCCCATAGACCCTTTGGCAAGCTCTTTCACCCCTGCATGTCTCTCTTTACCCTTAAAGCGTTTGTTTGCTGCCTCCATTTAGTCTGGAAGTTTTTCAAGACAGAAACAGCTCAATGCCAGAATTGTGCTCCACAATACCAAAAATAACCAAGATGTTTGCCAGTTATGATACACGGTTTTCTGGTTTTCTGTATTTTAAAGCTTTTCCTTGCTAGGATTTAGACACTGGTTACAAATTACATGCTGAATAGGTCTGAAAAACTTAGCAGAAAACCTGCTACTGCAACGGGAGATTACCCCATCACCAGCATTATCCCCAGCACAAACGTGCAAGCCCAGCAGGGCAACCGAGGAGGCGGAGGCAGGAGCTGCGTTTTGTGGAGAGCGCAGGAGTTATAATCTTACTGATTTATGGGACACTAACTGCCTTGCGAGGCAGTAATGATTTCCCACAGAGGTCATCACAGACACTGTTTATCAGTCTGCTTTGAGCAAATCCATTAATAAGTAGGTGGCTGCAATGTTTATTAAGAAAACTATGAGCCACATGACAGAACCGTAACATTATAATTTCGGTTCCACTGGGTGGCTTACGAATAAGGGGAACTCAGTGAAGTAGGTATTCCTGAGAGAGGAATATTAATTAAACAAAATAGAGAGACATAGACAGATAGCTCGGCACAGTTTGTGACTCTGCACTGCTGGAATTACTTACCACGAGACCACACTTCATACTTACCTTTCCATACATTGATCTCTGAGCCTAGATTTTACCTCCTTATCTTTTCTTCATCCATCTAGCACATAAGAAAGATTTATAGCATGTTACACAGAGTGAACCTGTGAAAAAGCAGTTACCATGGCAACCTAGTATTTCTTTTCTGTATAAACTTGAAGTACTGAAGCAGAGGAAGGCCAGAACTCGACGCCAACTTCAAAGTTGCTCTTTGTTCCTATTATGATGTTTTAAAGCAATCAAAATATTTTACTGCCATCAAGCAAACTTATTAAATATGTCTTTTAAAACCCTTTAAGAAAACACAGCCCTCATGGTCAGTCATTGCAAAGCACCTGAGGCTCACTACAGACATAGTTTGCCACACATCAAACACGTTATCACAAAAGAAGTATCTCAAGAGATGCCCCAACCATGCACTCCTGTGAAAGAAGCATGTGAAAGTGCAATAGGTCACTGCACGCCACCACAGGAATTCAGAATTACAGGTCAATTTTGCACTATTAAGATACTTCACGGTCAGATTCCTACATGTTCCTCTACTGGATCACAAACCTTGACCCACAAAGATGAATCGTAGTTGTATTTTCTAAAGGTATAAAAACAGAGGCTCCATTTCAGTGAACCAGCACTATGCCTTTGCCCTGCCATTTATCACAGACTACTTTATGTTCATGTACACAGGCTCCACTGCCCCTGAGTTTATTATTTCCCAGCAAATTGCATCTTAATTCAGGGCACCCTCCCATTTGCATTGACTTTTGCAGCTCCACTGCAGAAGTCACCAGCAGATACCTTGGGGTCAGGCTGCTTGACACAAACCCTCGAGCCCCTTCATGCCTGTCCTGGTTTAGGCCAGGACAGAGCTAGTTTTGTCTTCAGCAGCTCCTGTGTTTTGGATTTAGTATGTGAAGAATGGTGATAGTGCACTGATGTTGGTTGCTGCTAAACGACCATGGACATTTTGCAGTTTCCCAGGTTTTGCTAATGTGCAGGTGCAAAAACTTGAGAGGGGTAGAGCCAGAATAGTTGATCCAAACTGGCCAAAGAGAGTATTCCATACCATAGACGTCATGCCCAGTATAAGTGAGGGTCGGCCGGTGGGCCACTAGACTTTTTAGACCCTTAAACTTGCCTTAATCGTGAAGCTTCCCTTTGGGTTGCTTTTTGTTTCCCCATTTTTCCTTTTTGTTTTTCGTTTGTTCGTTCGGCTGTTTGTTCCCTCGCCTGCTCTCTCTGGAACTTGCTGTTCTGGGATAGCTGGGGGGGATACCCCTGCTCCCTGCCTGCTGCTTGGGACAGGCTGTATCGGTCGTCGAGTGGTGAGAAATTGTGCATCGTTTGTTTTATATATTCTATTATCCTTATATATATTATTATCACTATCATTACTAATATACTTTTGTATTTTTCCTTTGCTGTCCTGGTGAACTGCTTTTATCTCAACCCGCGAGTTTTCCTTTCTCTCTGACTCTCCTCCCCACCCCACCGGGGACGGGGGAGTGAGCGAGCAGCTGCGTGGTATTGGGTTACAATTTGGGGTTAAACCACGACAATGCCTCTACAATTAGCCGTGGACTACACACAGGGAAAAGGTGAGCAGAACTGGGGTCCTGTCTGCACCGTGGAGCAGAGACTCTCTGTAAGCAAAACTTTTCTGCCTAGGGTGGGCAGGATCTGTGGCCCACACACCGCACAGAGCCCAACAACAGGTCCAACACAAATAGATGTGCACCAAGGTGGCCTAAACATCTGCTAGGACCATTTGTCCAGACCTTTGATATAAAGCATTTCTTGAGAAAAAACAAAAAATCCAGGAGGAAAAAAGAGTATATTTCCAGGGAAAACCAGACAAATGGTAGACCTACAAATAGTGAAACAGTAACCTCTTTTTCTCTCTCCCTTTTTTTCATATGGCAAACACTGGCATAAATAGTTTTGTCTACAGGATACATCACCCACCTTAGAGCATGGAAACCCAAATTTATAATTTATAATTTTGACCGGGAAACTTACTAGCTCAGTGTCCTTCAGCAACGTGACCCTAGCACCTCCATTTCTCCATGAAGCGTTAACCATACAACAGCAACATGTGCTAACTCAACATGTGAGCAGATCGACTGGGACAGGCCTAGGCAACCATCTTGACTGCTTCATATCCCAATGTTGCTTTTCCTTTTCCCTATTGTGGTGTATTTACCACATGGCCAAAGCCCTTGCCGAAGGCCATCGCTGCCCAGCTCCCATGTCCTCGCATCCCTGTGGTGGGACACCAGACCAGCTCCTGCACATGCTGCACTTGTCCTGAACTCCCTTCCAAGTGAAATCACTAAGTCTTTTTTTATTATTAGTAAGGGCTGAATTTCCTGTGGCGCTGGTAGTGTGGAAACACAATCTCTGTTTCACAATATTAAAAACACATTTTCCAATCAGAATGGGGTAGAAACAGAGGGACAGAGGTAGTGGCATACACATGCATCTCACTGAAGACAGGTGAACCTCAGAAAGTCACAGATAATTATGGGGGCACTGCCACCTTAGGGAAAAAAAAACCAGTGGTTTTTGCAGGCTATGAAATAAATTGGATGGATATAGCAAATACTTAGTTTGGTACGTAAACTGTGAGGTGACCGACTGTTTTTTCACCTGCTGAAGTGCTCCTGCTGCGATGTGCTACAGCATTTTGTGTACAGATGGGAACCAAAGCTCAGGCACTTTCTTCTCCAGTTATTGAGGGAGTCTAATAGTGTTCCCAGTGAACCCAGCCGTAATGTGGTGTTATTAAGTGGAGGCCCACTGCTGATCTCACTAAGACTGGTATCAGAGCCGAGTCATTCCTTTTTACTGCAGAACTCCATTTTAATTTTATTTAGGGAGGCAGCATGATCTCATAGGCAAGGCATTGGGAGATCTGGGTTGTGTTCCCCACCATGCCATGTGATCACAGGCAAAACGTGCAAGTGCTCTGTGCTTTCCTTTTTTTTTTTTATCATCAGCCATATGCTGGAAATGATCATTATTTACTGCCACAGAGTGCTCTGAGATCAATGAATGATAAACCCTAAAGAAATGCTAAGTGTTACCAATGAAGTGTGCGATTTTTGTACGATTAGAACGATATAAATCAGGACTAACCCCAGTGTCACCGACGTAATGCAAAATCAAGCCTCGAGGTAATCTGAATTGGTAGTAAAGTTCCTGGGAACAACATATGACCCAGCGAAAGCACAGTTTAGTACTCAGCACACAAATGATGTAATGGTATAATAGGCTTTGACGTGGAAGATAAAATGCCATAGAACAAAAAGAAAAGTGAGTTCATCTTATTTTGTTCATATTGTGTCAATTTTCTTTTCCTTTTACGATTGCATTCTCTCGCAGACATATTGTACTTTCTGGTCCTGCTAAGCTTTGTCTTGGTCTTATGGCCTCCTCCCTTCCTCCCCTTTCTAAACTCATGCTGTGCGCAAAATTGTCTCACTCATTTAGAGTAAGATTTACTCTTTTTGGCCCAGTGCTCTGCTCCACTGTAGGCCACCAGTCCTAAAGCAAGGAGATTTAGCATGTGTTTCATAACATATTTCAACTCTTACTTCATGTTTTTATTCTTTTCCATTTCTTTTATTTTTCCTTTTTATGGAATTTCATCAACACCACAGGATTGGCACCTGGGCTCTAAAAACAGCTGATTCAACATCGTGCTACCCCATCATGCTCAGGATAGTACATACAAATGATAATTCTCTATATCAGGTTTGTTCTTCATTAGTCTGAATTCTAGAAGAAAGTCAGAAACTGAATGAGCATTGTTGGCTGTACCTTGAATCTAATTTAATCCTCAGAGTAGCATTGCTATATCTATTATTAATAACCAAACTCCCAGCATTGTATCACATTGGTGCTCCGAACACTTACAAGACGAAAGAAAACAGAAACATTTATGTATTGGACATATACAGCTCTTGGACATTTAAGCCCAGTCGATCACAAGAAATGCCTATTGCAATGAATAAACCTTATAACTCTAGGGGAAATCAGTTTTTAAAAAGAAAGATGCTACTGCTTAGAACCAATATTGGTCATAAGACGGGGAATAAGATAATACGAGGTGCATCTCTGGGCCTCTGGTCACCAGTAGGTACCCACTCTTCCCCCAGGAGATGAGAAACTTGAAATGGAGAGAATATTAGGTAAAAGAGATTATGGCAATTCTGACTAGTTATGATTCTTAAACAGCTCAAGCCATGCTAACTGTTGCAAACATGCTGGAAATTATTATTATTAGGATTACAGCTATGATAGGAGGACTTCAGTTGCAGTTCTTTACTTCCACTAAATGCAAAAGGCTTTTTGAAAGCCACAGTTTTCTGTTAAAACTTGATGGCAAGGTAGATACTGCAATACCTGTAAGTTAGCTCAGTTCTATTCTGTATTTCCCTTTAACATCTGTAGAGTTTTGTAGGATCCAAGAAGCTCTTCCTATCTTTCTGGAGAGGGAAAGATAATTGAGAGCTACAGAACAGACACATCTTCCATCAGCCGTAACCTCCAACAGGATAGTGGGACGTGAGCTCTGCAAGGGAACTGCCAGGTCCACAGCAGGATTCAGCACAAACTCTATAAGCCAGACCAGCGTCAAATGCATTAAGAGACCCAGCTTAGAGAAAAAAACAAGCCTTTTAACTCTCAGGTGTGTATCTCACTTGCTGCCAGCCTAAACATAGGAGAGATTGAAATACCCTTTTAGTGAAAAGGAGTTTAAAATCCTCCTGGTTTTCTATTTTGGGCAGCAAGTTCATTCACCCAGATGGAAGAAATGAGCTCCTAGAAGGCTCTGCTTATATAGCCAGTTAGCACTAGTGACAACAAACATAAAACACTTTAAAACATTGCAAGTGAAGTTGTTCTGCTTGATTTTGAAAAAGAATCAAAAGCATTTTCAGTTTGCCATTGCCAAGTCAAATTTGGCCTATAACAAAAAATCAAACTCTTAATAAAACCAGAAAGCGTAGGTACATTCCCATAACCAAAAATGATTGAGCTGTTACAGCTCAGCAATTTACTGCCCATCCACTGACTTGCAATAACTATGTGTGCACGTTAAGCCCACTTCAGTACTGAAATAAAATACATTTGCTGAAAACGTGCTTCAGGGGATATCTGCAGCTGTTTCACGGGGGTTTAAACCTACCACGTCAGTGACTGGAGTAAGCTAAGAGCACACTAACAGTAGATTAGCATGGTTTGCCCGATAAACTAGAATTTGTAAAGCCACAGCCTTTTGACTGCTTCCAACCATGCAAATTCACCATTACTCCGTTAGCTGAAAGACTAGGTGCTCACAGTGACACCAGCTCAAATTAAAACTGCTGCTGATTCAGAAAGAAACGGTCGAGACTGACAGTCATAGATAGACCAAAAGCTTTTGAGATAGCTGCCCTACGGGATACGTAGCATAATCAGACATTGAAGCCAGTAGAATTATAGGATCATGTCAATCACAGTTCTTTAGGTTTCTTTTAAACACGTATATCTGAAAATCTGAAAACAAAACATGTTTCTGCATATATTTTTAGAAATGAACGGTCCACTTTGTGGGGTTTCTTAATGCTCCTGTATGCAAATCTACATGTTAATCATTTCTGAATCACTCCCTGGAATACTATACATATGATAAATATTTAATTCCTTGCACTGACATTACAGGTTGAACACTTTTATATTCCTACCACATTATTAAAGCCACAAACAGTGGGGAACAGATTGAAATAATTAATTATATTTGATTATTCTCGGCCATAGCAACTGCAAGGACAAATTTGCCAAAGGAAAGAAAAAAGTGACAATGAAAGAAGGTGACAAAGAGCTTAAGAAACTCATTCATTTGGCATTATGTGACAGTGGCAACATGTGCTGCCTCCTGTCTATATGGAGAAAGAGCTTCCAACTGACGTCAGAAAACTTTTATATGGTCTCAAAGTGTGTAACTGGAGAAGCATGGACACTGGAAGAGACATCCATTTTTTTCAACACCAATAACCTTAAGGAAAATAATGAAGTCATGGGCATTTGCCCCATTATTACTGGGTATTTGAAGCATAATCATGACCGTTTCCAGTGAATTCACAGGGATAAAGTCAGGAGCAGGCGACATAAGCCCACCACACAGGCAGGGATGAGACCTGGGGACAGGTGGGTTTCTCTTCCAGCAAACATCCAGGAGGTCTGACAGCAAAGCTCTGCTTCTCCTGCTGTGCAGAGACCCTGTCCCTAGGAGGGAAGCGTTTGGAGAAATGTGGTCCCACGGGAACTTTGCACAAATGCCCCGCCTGCCATCACAACTTTGGACTGGCTGAAAAGTCCCAGGCACCACCTTCTTTCTGAATCGCTCGCGCCCATGGTGCCCCAGGGTCCCACCGCCACCGCTCTGCCACCCGCCCTCTGTAACCAGAGTAGCAAACTGCCAGTTTCTCTTCCAGCCCTTTTGAGTCCAGAGAGCCAGAGCTGTGTTCATAGTGATTTTTCCATCATTGCTAATTTGCAGATTATCCAACTGCATTTGATCAAGACAGAGAGAAGAAACTAATAATATAGTACAGCACTTAGGAACACTAATTGCAAATTACTCTTAAATAATACATCAGCCCTCTCTTAATTATGGCATCTTTCACTCTCCTCAGAAAAGTGCAGCATCTGCTAATGTATTTTTCCAATTATTAGTATGAAGTTGCAGGGAAAGGGTAGAGTAGTGGCTCCTTTGTATCTTGACCTGCTCTCAGCCTAAGTTTCCCTGAATGTCCATAAAGCATTTTTATTTTTTCCTTTCTGACTTAAAAAATTTATTCTTAAGATATATTTCTTGAATCAAGACTCACTCACTAACATGCCTTTCTGAAGGGAAGGGTACACCAGGAACCTGGTTTGCCTGAATAAATAACTAAATCTTGTATTTCCCATTTATTTCCAAAGGCTATCAAGGCTGAATGACTGTAAATTCTGCAAATTTCATCTTTCTACTTGCTTTACTGTACCAAAATCCTTGCCACCATTTTCTCCATTTCATCTGCCATTTTCCTCAGTACTTGTATGAGGGATTGAAAGATGCTGAAGGATAACTCAGAGCACCTCTAAGGCATGTACTGGCACCCCAGACTACACATGCCCATCGCCAGAGTTTTCAAAAGGCATCCATGACTCTGAGCTCTTTAATGTCCTCACGGCAAATCTGAGGATGACCATGACAAATTCTCAGCAGTGGTGAGCCCTAAGTGTTTGCACTGGCTCCTGGCTCGGGCATTGAAAACCAAGCACACGGCACATTAGCTTCTGCACCCAAAGCAAACGGCCACCTTTGAAAAACGTTAAGGAAAATTATTTTCCCAGCACTATCCACTATGTCAGTGGTGGAGCTAGAATCTGAGCTCAGCTCTTCTTGATTTAATCCCCCGGATGTTACTGCTTCTTGGGAGCACCTCACTCTAAGACCTCTAATTTGAATTCTTAAATAACTCAGAACATTGGCAACTAGATCTGTTCATTTTATTCTATTGTCTAATATTTCCATTAGGCTCCAAATAAATCATGTTTAGTGCATAGACCTGACATGCAAATGAAAGTGCAGTGCAGCTTCCAGACATATGCTACCTATAAGCAAGAGTCCTGCTACAGGATCTTTAGGTGACTGTAATTAGCCGGTCAGCTATCTCACCTGTAGCCCCATGACAGTATCACCAAACTAATAATCTAAATGAGACACCCTTCTCGCTCTAGCTAATTAACCACATATCTTTATCTGACAGGCACAGGCTTGAGATTATTGCTCTAAGCAACCAGTTTTCCTTACCCTGGAGGAAAGCAACAATTGATAATCAAAAGAAAAGAAAAAAGCAACCTCAACCTCAGTGAAAATCAGCATGGGTCTTTAAAGATATTTTTCAGCCTGTACTTCACAGGACATGCATCCTCTGACTGACAAAAACAAAGATGGGCTTTTGGGTTCTCAGATGTGTTGGCCTGTGAATCTCCTTGCCCTAACATAACCTAGAGCTGAACAAAGGATAATTTCAATTTGCAAGAAATTTTAGGTTATTTTCTTTTGTTTGAGTTCATTGTTGGACTGAAAACCTCAAATTTTACGGGAAAACCAGTATACTCAAAGTATCTATTTCAAGGTAGAAAAGGCGAGGGGTTTGATGGAGACCTTCTTTCTCCTTCTTTTCAGAAGTAATCAGGGTCTACATTGGTTCCCAAATCCTTCCTTTAGAAAACATCCCTGAGACCAGTATGTTACCACAACACATTTCAGCTTTAATGCACAACGTGTGGACTCTGCCAAAATTTTTCTGACCAGCCCTTACAGAGTTGCAGCCCCAGCAAAGCCACTCATCCTTGGCATCATCGTATTTCCCTGTCACTGGCAGAGGGAGCCTGTTCTTGCATTTCCTCAGAGAATGCAAAATAGGAAACAGCCCTAATGGTGAAACAGCCCTCACAGATAATTGAATAGAAAATCTGGCAGATTTTCAGATGCGCTGCTACCTGCCTACGAATACAAAGCAGTTTTGCTTGACAGTCAGTTAAAGTACCGGGACCTCTGCCTGGGTTTGGGTTAGTCCCACGGAAGACTTTAAACAAATGTTTATGATAGATCAGCATTACACTGCTCAGTTAGTCTCGTCCAAGAGACATGACACCCACATCAGTCTTTGATGACTCAAGCAAAAATCCCACCCCTTTCCCAGCAGCACTGTGCATGCTCCTACTAGGTTTTTCGTCTAAGCAGTGCCCAGCCCATTTCTGGGTATTTTCACTGGCAATCCCCTAGATCCAGGCATTAACAGCCAGGATATTAGCTGGTGCTGCTCAACTGCTTTCATAGCTGCTTCCACAGGATTTCCACTTGTTCCAGACAACGCCTGTAGCACTGACAGACCTAGCGTGGGGTCTATTAACCCCACAGTATCCAGGCAGGTAAAAATGAACAACTTTCCTCTCTTCCTAGCAGCCGTAACAGCTGAAGTGTTAAGAGCGTACTGAGGGCAATGCTCTTTTTAACAGCACTTGGCACAATTACACTTTATTAATTCAGAGCTGTTATTTTACAGCTTCATTTGTTTCTGCCAATTTTATGTTTTGAAGGGCGGAGAAAGCATGAAGGAATAACAATTTAAGTGGAGCTCAGCAGATGGAGAACGAGTACCTCTTATTCTCTCTGTCACTGCTGAAAACAGAAGTATTCCACCTCACAGGGATCCCTTGCCAAAAAGAGGAAAAAAGAAACACCTTGGCAGTTACCAGAGCATTTGAACCATCACAGACAAGTACGTTTCTTTGCAGTGTTGCACGGGGAGATGTAACTGGGAAGAAGACAGGCACCTCAGCAGCACTATGAACAGTGGTGGGTAGTCGGTGTAGTGAACTGCATCTTCTGGAGACACAGGCTCCAAGCCAAACTGGCACTTTTCAGCCTCTCTTTTTTTTCCTAACACTCTGGATATAACAGGGGGAAAGCTGCAGGAAAATGTGACCCTAACATGCCAAGTAGCCACCAAGTGTGTGAGCTGGTTGTGTTTTTACTTTTCTGCGCATGGCTTTTCTGCCCTCCGCGTATCTGGCAGCAAGTCGCCTCTGCACCAAGGAACAGAACAAAACCCACTCTCCTCCAGGTATTAAGCATATGAAGCAAACACACACTCAGGCCTCATGACTAAACCCTGGCATGGGCAGGCTGCATTGCAATTAAAGGATCATACAGGCTCATGAGAGGGAAAAGATAAAGACCTGTTTGTAAGGGAAGTGTCACAGGTTGCGGGAAGCTACGTTGCTGTCCCGGCTTGAGAAGGAGGGCAAATCAGCAGGTCAAAGCACATGAAACAAAAAAGACTTTAAAACACACATCACTTTGAAATGGTCCAAAGGAGGAAACATGCTGCTGCTAATGCGGGATATCACTGGTGTGCAGCTCAGGGGCACTATTTGGGCAGAGCTGGAGTAGCCCAATCACAATCAGCGTCATTATGGCATGTTGGACCTATAGGTCCTGGTGGAAACCCCCATATAGGAAGTCCTCCAGCATATGGTGGTGGGACAGGAAACTCAGCAAGCAATAACCACACCAAGGCCAGATACAGAAGATACAGAAGGGATGGCAAACTCATCAGTCTCCCACTCACCACCTCCCTAAAAACAGAGAAGCAGAAGCAGAACATGGTGCAGGATCCTGCCCGGGGGATTTTTGTTTTTCACTCTACTCTTCAGCTCACTGCACAAAGTGCTTACATACCACAGTAATGAGCACAGTATAGAAATGCCTCCAGAGGTAGATTAGATATGAGACAGCCAAACAAGAATGCCGCAGCTAAAGGGATAATCAGAGCTCCCCTCTAACAAGGAAAGGGCAAGTCTTGGCACTTCTCTCTCTGTCAAATCGCTTCTAAAAATAAACTCGGGAGCCAGATCCAGGCCTGATGGCATGACAAGAGTTAAACTGCAGCACTGAGGGCCCGTCATGCCTCCTGCAGCTACAGAATTGATCTGCTTAGAGGACAGGTACGCCTGTAAGTATTTCTCTGGCATCCTCCACTATGAGCAGTGGTCAGACCTTAGCCAGGATGCTGCATCAGCTCGCACTGCCACCCTCCATTTCGGAGCCTGACTTTTACTTTTTCCTGGGGAAGGCCAACTTTTTCTTTTTTCCACCCCAGTCTCCAGTAGAACAAGGCAGCATAGGCTCAATAAGTTTCACTCAGAGCTCATTATTGCATGATTTAAAAATCTACCCTTTCTTGTACTACCACCTTAGTATCACCGAGGAAGGCAAGGACCCAAACTCTCCTGTCAGCTGAGGCTAAGGGAGCACAAAAAAGTTGTTTTATTCCCCTTCAAATGAGTTGCAGCAAACACATTTTTTCCTATCTATGTAAGAGCACAAGAAAAATCAATGTTACAGCTAATACACTCTTTCATGGGACCAGAGTAATCAGTAGTAGATGTCTGCGCTGCAAAATAATACTTGGCAAACGCACAGTGCTTTAGGGTCAACAGAGAGATGTCATTCCTTCCTACATAAAATCATTAACACTGACGCCACAGATATGCTACTCGTAATGCTGGGTAAATATCCCAGAAAGATTAATAATATTTTCATTGAACTCTCTATTTAAAGGAATATAGAAGCACCATTTCATCCCTAAGCTGATAATAGGGTCCACGTGTGAAAACAATAAAATAATAAAAGCGACATGAATAAGATTTCAATGGAAAAAGCTTTACCCGAGGAAAAGTTTCTACATCAAAGCAGGCAGATAATCTGACAATATTTTCTTCTACAAAACTGGATAAAATTACTTAATGATTTAAACAAGATACAGTATTATAATTTTTATTAGTCCCTAAGGAGCTACAACTAAGCTGCAGGGGAAAGTTGCCTGCCCTATCCTGGTAGGAAATCTAAGGTAATTGTTATTTTTTTCTGGTTTGCATGATCATGACCAAAAATGCAAACAAATAATTGATTTTCAAAAATTACAACAGCGAAGATCAGTGGGTTTGGTATGAAAGTATTTAGGAGTTAAAGTACACAAGGATCTGACCAGTTTTCCAAATCAATGGGAGTAGGAGGCTCCATCCTCTCATGCTTCTTGTGTTGCTGTTGTGTTCCTTGACCAGCATCTCATACCAGGGTATTGCTAAGAGGCGCAGGATGTCAGGGAGAGCAAGATACTTCTTCGGCAGGATGTATCTGGACTCATGAAGTCAGGATGGACCTTTCTAACGGGAAGAGTTTCAAGCTGGCCACCTTTCCTAACAGGAACTAAGTGCTAACTGAATTCTTCTATTCCAAGACGCAGCAGAGAAAACTAATGGACTTTCACTGCCTGCTTAAACAAATGATGTACATGGCAATAAGCAGCTCAGCTGCTATCAAGTGAGAGGCATTCCTTGTCTCTCTATTAGGCTGTTGGATTTTCTCCACTGCTTCTGACGCTTATGCCAGTAGCAGAGATGTGAGAGCAGTACATGTGTTGCCATTTTAATAACAGTGAACTAGGCGGTAATTTGGTCAAAAGTGAAGAAACTACTTACAAAACTAACCATGAATTTGCTACCACTTTGGTTACATTCTCAGCAAGTTTTCTTCTCTCCCATTTTTTCACTCGCTCAATCCTTGCCACAGTCAATATTTTGTTCAGCAGGGTACCTATGCGCATGGCATCTGAGGACAACCTGGCCTAGAAGTTTAGCCCTTTGTCTGTCTCCTGAGTTTTCCAGGTCCCCCAGACAAGGTAACTAAGGATCTCCAGGTTAAACATCTGTCAAGAAGAGAGGTAAGACAAGAGTAACTCAACAGGAACAGAAATTGGCGTATTAGGACCACAAACATATTTGCAAAATGAACATGCTGTCATATAATCCCTACAGAACTGGAAAGATCTTGCCTGGTTCTTTAAGCATAGATGTTACAGCTCTCCCTCGGCTCTCTGTATATATGTAATCCTGGTCATAATTACATGCATATGTTAGATATTATTTATAATTCAATGACAAGAGATAGATTTCATTTTTGTTTGGTCACTGCTGCTCTGTATGTTTATGCTGCATAAAGCACAGATTTACTTTGCCAATCAAAATCTGGTATCTGAGATCCCTATGGTCAAAAACACTTCATTGTTTTTTAATCCTTCAAAAGCTTTTTCTTTAGCCACAGTGCTCAAAATTCCTTCTTCTGCTTCTTTTTCTTTCCTGACTGTCTAACTTCTTGATCCTAATACTTATACTATGCTTATCACTAAAGTATCCAAGTAGCAAAGGAGCCAGGGCAACTTACAGAAAAAACACTTCAGAGCTCGAACACACTCACCGGATCACTTAGGGGTCTTCTACACAAGGTTCAGTTTCTTACACTAAAAATCAGGCTTCACCATTTCCCCCATAGCACTAGAGTGAAGCACTGAATGGGAAGTGCAGAGAAGTCTCAGGATTTGGTTTAGAAGCAGCATGAAATGTTTATTTGTGAGCAGCACATCAGGAAAGCAGCTCTGTAGCCTCTCAGTATTTGGGCCATCTGCCTCGTTACTGAGTGAGGGACCAAACCAAAAGTACTTTGGACATAGATCAGAATATCTCCTCTGCAAGAAACTGACTACAAACAAGCCCTTTAGTCTCAAATTATAGATATTAAGTAGCAAAAAAAAAAAAAAAAAAAAAAAAAAAAAAGCTGTACTGCCACAAGGCCAGTAGACAACTGGGAACTTTGTATGTTCAAAAAGAGAGCTCAGACACCAGGCCACAGAAACGTCTTCAGGTATCAGAGAGCTGCGAGGAAGAGGAGACACTTGCCTGCAGATTTCTGAAACCAAAAAGAGTTTAGAGTGTACCACATCAGCAGACATCAGATGCTCAAACTGTCCTACTTTCTCTAACAGACGGCTTGGGGACAGCCCAGTCTCCTGAAACACTCATTTTGAAAGTCCCACTGGTCTAATAACGATGCAGGTATGCATTGGTTTATAGCATTATGCTGTTCATAGCACAACCAGCTTATAAAACCAGAACCAACCAGAAGAGATACTTGAGACAAAAAATATGTCAATGTATTACAGCTGGGTTTGCTTTCTTCCCCTTTTGTTACTGAGCAACCTAATGACGCTGCCTCTACTTTTAGTTTTACTCATTGTAAGTTCATGATGCAGAAATCAAAAATACTGGGAGATTTATGATTTCATTTGTTACTGAAGGAAAGACAGCAAACAAGGTATGTCCATAGGTGGATTGCTGGGTAAATGACAAGCAGAGTACATATAAATCTAGGAAATCCAGCCATGCTAGCAAAAATGATTTAACTTCATCTTACTAAATAAATATTGCATCAAAATTCAGAACACGAAATAGAAAGTTTGTACATGAGATTTATGTTTCACTCTATGATTCACATTATAAGTGGTTTGATTAAATATTTATTCTAATATCCACTTGGGTTAAGAATTACACCAATCTGTCTGTACATATCTATGCAGAAGCTCTTAGGAAATCTTATTAATGCACCAGAAATGCATTATCAAACTTCTAGTTTTACTCTAAAACCATATTTTTTTTTCTTTCTTACTAAAAAAATCTGCCAATATAATTTATTCCTTGCCACCAGCGGGCTATTGATCTTCACAGCTGTTGCTCATCGGCTAAATCAAGAGAGGTTTCCGTAAAAAGAGAATACGACTTCTCAGACTTCTCAAATACCTTCAGAAGCAGAAGTTCAGTAGAATGAACATTAAAGGAGAACTTTTAGAAGGTTGTAGGTAAGCTCTGCTGATTCACTGTGCTCTTTGATACATTTCATGATTTAGATTAAGTTCTTTGAAAAGCTGAACTTCATCCCTCTGATAGTTCAGTTAACAACATATTCTTTCTGCTAGAGGGAATGATTATGATAGCTTGGCTTTTCTCAGATTGAAATCAGCCCAAAAGTACATGTTATTTTCCTGAGAAGACAAAGAGATCAACAACATTTACATGAAAACGGGCCTGAATATTTAAACATGGCAGGTGATGTTGAGAGACATTTAAGAAGACTTGCTCTTAAAATTGTTTATGGCTCAGACTCTGAAAATGAGCTCAAGTTATGCATTCCACTGTCATTAGTCATATCATAAAACAGAAGCCACAAGTCATGATTGAATGAATTGATTATTGGTAGCTGACAACCACTTGCAAGTGGAGTTGAACTTGAGGAGCTTTGTTGTCAGCTCTAGCAGTGTTTGATTCACTGAGTTATGTGGTCCTCACCTTTATTTTTCTCCCTCTGAATGAATTTAGAAGGTTATCTACCTCTGTTAAGTACTGTAAAGTTGAGAGACAAAAGGCATTATACGTATTCCCATTGTGTTGCTGTTTATTAATTAATGTAGTAGAAAGGCACGATTGTGCATTTTTTTGTTTAGGAACACAATAGGCAGCCTATGAAAGAGCTTCAAACTTCACCTCTGCTGATTTGATAGAGGAAACATCATATTATTAAATACAAAAATCGCAAGCACATCATGATTCTGTTGGTCTGTCTTTGCCAGAATCTATCAGTAGACCTGCATAGATAGTCAGAAGTTATACACAAGGAAAAATATTCAACATCTCTCATCTGCTTTTACTACAACTTCTGTCAAGGTTCTTTCAGCCAGCCAGGTAAGATTATCTGCTAACAGAGATTTGAATTGACAAGCTAAACCCTTCTTTCAGCTCAGGAATGGGATGCAAAATAAATGAGACTTGCAAAATGAATGAGACTTGTCTTGCCTTTTTTCCCCATTATTTCTTAGCTATGGGCAGAGGACTCTCATTCTCCAAATCACCAGATAAGGTATAAGTATTACCAAGCTAATTTAACTGGAGAGAATATATCAGTACAGATGCTATGGGCTCTCCTCAGTGCTAAAAAAATAAAAAAATTTTAAAAAAAATCAAGATAGGTAGGTTTGCAGTCTCAGTCATGTCACAGCCCTCCTGTGTGACTTTAAGCAAGGTGCCTTACTCCAGCATGCTTTTTCTTTTCATCAGTAAGACATATATAATAAATATGCCTGAGTCAAAAAGTGTTTTGAAACTCATCCTGAGAATTCTTTAGGTCTAAAAGTACAAAGTCCAGAAATTGGTGTCAATCAATTGCCTTATCAACCTGCTTAATTTTACTACTCAGGTATCTGCAGAAATAATCAAAGATCCGCTACTTCAGATAAGTTGCAGAAACTTCCTAGCAGTTCTTGAGAAATGAGGCTACATGCTGTGGTCACATTAGATCATTTACTTCAGAAAGATACTTAATCTTCATTGAAATATTCCAGGTAATTAAGAACTTCCCACATCCTCTGGTAAGCTCCTGCAGATGCTATAACCCTGATTGCTAAAGGGTTACCCACCTTTCCCTTTTCAATTTATCTGACTTCAGCTTCCAGATAGGGAATCTCAATATGCCTGTTCCTACTAATTAAACAACTCTTTAATATAGTATACTTCAAGTATTCATGGGTCATTTCTGAGCCTTGTTTTCACAAAAGGTCTTAAAGGTCACTACAATAGTGGTCTGAAGGGTTGTGCTGTCTAGAAGCCCTTGAAGCTCCTTCTTGCACATTCATACATGCAAAGCCATGGTTGCTTTTGTCTGGCAAGCCAGAGTAACGCATCCTGGCACAACCCCATTGCATTACTGATCAGGCACAAACAGCCCTAACCTGCTTTCAAGTACTGGATGACATCCAGTCCTTGATGTCCTTGCCCAAGCAAACCTTTCTGTCACCAAACCCAGGCACTATGGTTGTAACCGCTGTTCCCAAAGAGACAGAGGCTGTTAAGGCAGAAGTCCGGGTGGCTCTCCAGCCTGCTTAGAGTTATCTGTTAAGATCCACTGTTCAGAAGACGACAATCTGGCTATACAGTCCAGATTCCCTTTTTCCCTACTTCTCTGGTTCTGTGTTTTACCAAGGAAAGAAACTACAAAAATAATATAAGATTATTTTACAGAAAATAACGCAGATACTTCTCTATCTCGATTCATCGTGTCAGACCCTCTCCCAAATTTGGCTGCTCCCGAAAGTTGGCAAAACTATAATTATGCAGCTGTATGCTCAATAGCTCAGTGCATCGGTATTCGCAATGCATAGTTTCTTTACTCTGCATTGATTAAAAGGAAGATTGATTGGAGAATGGCACTACAGAGAAAATGCTGTCCCCAGATTCCATCTCCTCAGGCAAGGTGTGGTGGTCAGACACAAATAGAACAACCCTGCCTGTTGTCAGCTGTGGACAGGACAGCTGGGATACTAAACACGTATCCAGGTGAGCGTTGTCACCCCGTATGTGCAATCATACCAGCCATCTTCCTTTTCAGCTTGATTTGATCAACTCATCAAGTCCTGCCACGTCAGCAAGGAACAGACATGACA
Source organism: Phoenicopterus ruber ruber (assembly GCA_009819775.1). Lineage (NCBI taxonomy): Eukaryota > Metazoa > Chordata > Aves > Phoenicopteriformes > Phoenicopteridae > Phoenicopterus > Phoenicopterus ruber. Next base: position 32,039,704 of record CM020220.1, on the reverse strand, counting down.
AACTGTCCCAAAGAACTACTATTGTGTAGGATTTACCACTGTTTTCCCTTGATTGCCTTTCCTGACCGTGAATCATGCAAATGCCTGTGCAAGGTACTAAGGTTTCTGCATTGCTATGGGAACACAGTACTCTGCAGCTACTGAAATATTCAGCCCACCTCCATACAATACCAGGATTCGCAGATGCCAGCCAAATACCTGAGCAAAGAAAGGTTTTCAAAAGCCAATGTGGTATTAGCATTTAATAAGGAGAAACGAAGGTTATTCTCTCTGAACAGCTTGAGACCACTCCAAACGATGGAACTGCTGCCGACCTGCTGCACTCAACAGCTCTGCCTCCCCCTTACCAGAGATGTTCATAAAAAGGCAAAGCCCTGGCAGTAGGAAAAGACAGAAAGAAACACCTACCTTCAGAAAAACACAAACATCGGTAATCCAAATGTGGCTGAATATTTGTGGTCAGTATCCAGCTATCTGGCACCCAACAATTTGGATCGTCTCTGCCCTGAAATTACCCTGCCACAGACCTCCAGGATAGGCACACAGACAGAATCCAGACGTCTGGCTTCTACCTCAGGGTTGGGGTTAGATGGCATTCCTGTTCAAAGAGCTGAATATTTCCTCTTTTCTTTTACCCACAAACTCAAATATCAGAAGAAAAATAAGAGTTTATTTCCCATCACTGGCTGGCACAACTTTTATGTAATCTGGAACAATAAACAATGACACTTGCATGGGATTTGGCTTTTGTTAGGCAAGGATATTACTGGGATTCAATGGGTTTACTTCTGGTTTATTGGGCTATCCCACTTTAATAAGCCAGTTCTTACACAAACATATTTGCCTGTCAAGTGGTAAGATGAGGCATAAAAACTAAGCTGCAACAGAATTGAATTCAGCAGGAGGGGAATTAATTATTTCTCTTTGAACCAAACAAAACAAAACAAAAAAGTCTTCCAAGCATATTTCCAGGATCATCCTGAATCTATCAAATTACCGATCAGTCAGGAAACATTTAGGGGGAAGGCAGATGATCTGCTGCATGACAATTAAAAGCACTGTAAAGCTGCTCTCACTGAAATTTTTATGCCCAGTTTTGCTGTGTTCCCAGCGGTGGTAGGAGCTGTAGGGATTTAGGGAGTACAGAAGGACCAGCCATAACTGCAGCCTTTGCGGAGCAACACCAGCCACGCTCTCTGAAGACCGAGCTCCTTGGCCCAGCGTCCAGCAGCGTAGGAATGGGAGGAGCAGTCCATGATGTCTGGCCACAGCCCAGGATTGCTTCTTGCTTAGGCAATAACCACCCATGGTTCCCACAGTCTCCCACTTTTTGTACAGGCTGATTGAAACAAGAGTCATGCCTGTGCACCATGCAAGCCGTGTAGTACACATACCTAGTGCTTGGTAGGTCGCAAGACCCTCTGTCTTCTCCTTTTATCTATCATTAAAAGTATTTACAGGATGCTTGCAAGCCACAGGAAAAAAAGTTACCCCAAGACATCTGATCCAGCCCACTAGACACTGGCCATGATTTGAAAGGATCTATCTAGAGCTTTGAGGAACTTCACAATGTTCTCACAAATGATGACAAAGTTCAAGCTTCTTGTTTCCTAGAAAACTCATAGAAAAGTTCAAAGGCCAGCTACTAACCCAATCTAACTTGACCTGATATTCTGGGACAATCTGGATTAGACAAGAACATGGAGTTCAATCTCTTTTAGTGGTGGAGTAATAGATTATCTCCTCTTGTATTTACAGGAAAACAAGCCTTATCTAACCTCAGTCTTCATTCTTCTAGATAAAAAAACAAGCCACATCTTTAGTATCTTTTCAGTGAGATCCCCAGATATATCTTTTCCAATTTTCTGATCACCCGAGTAGCCCTTCTTGGCAACTTTCTTGAATAGAGATGTCCAGGCTTCTTTACGTATTTCATTAATAGCATCTTGTATTGAGGTTGGAAGTACTGCGTATTTGTAGTAGGCAGTTATTCACTAAATCATAGTAATTCCTTAAGCTGTGGTAATGCTGTCATGTATTTCAGCTCTTCTTCATCTTGCCTAATGCACCCTGGAAGACAGTAAACTCTGGATATGATGAGCACAGTACACAAATGTTGGACAGGATACAGTGGGACAGGACTGAAGGAAACAAGTTATTGGCTATGCTGTTACAGATCACAATAACATCAAAGACTAAAAGTTCAAACAGCAAATATAATACAAGTCACAATAATATAGGTCTTTATAATGAACAAGTAGATAGTTTCAGTTTATGCCATGCAGAAGTACATGAAATGATGGTGATTTATGGTTTTTTTTTTTAAAAAAGAAAAAAGTATTTCAATTAGGCTCATGGGGGAGGGAGTACAGGGCTTTATATTCAAAGCTTCATTTTAACCAGCGAAAATTACTGACTGTTGTATGAGGCAGTATTCAGCTTCTTTCCTTTCCTTGAGCAGGGCACTCGGCTTGCCTCGGGAATCCAAACTCGGTAGGATGCCTTTCTGACATCTACCTCCTGACTAGTCGTGGGTGTATCTACTGACATTAAGCAGCATGAGATCTTCTCAAGGAAGCAAAGCCCTACATGAAAAGGTTTCACTGCAAAAGGAGAAAAAGTCTTTAAAGGGAAAACTACCCAGCAGGCTGCTCCAGAAGCCAGGTTGAACTTTCATTTTAGATATGAGCATTCTGTAAGAACAGAGTGCTCATCTACTTCCTACAGTAAATTATTCTTCCTCAGCTGTATTTCTGTACACTTTAAATTTTGATATAAACTTCTACAGAAAAAGAAATCCCATCAATTATAATCCTAGCAATTATGCAGGCACTTTTTCCTAGACACCAGAAGTTGAATTGTCACCAGTGACAAAAGCACTGTGCCCTGAAAGAAGTAGGACAATGAATCCCCATCATGTAAAGATGATGAACCCCTCTCCAGGTAATGAAAAACTGAAAACATTGTCAGGCAGCATCCATGGGGAAGAAAAAAACCCATAAAGCAGCAAGACCCAAAGGTCTTAAAGCCTAGCTAAGAAGTTTGGCCTGCAAATTATACCAGGAAAAAATCTTTAGAAGAGAATTAATGCTGTGCCAACATTGGAAAAGTACAAGCAGACAGTAGGACAACTATAAACTATAGGGTCTGACATCAACCACAGGCAGATGAATGTAAAAGTTAATACAAAATGCAATTGATAAAGATGAATATGGTCAATAACTCAGAGCATACTTCAATCACTGAAATATCTTGTCAAACCTGACTTCATTCTTTAACGAGACTGCAAGTTTGGTTGCTGAAGTCTGGTTGTATTGATGTAGTGCACTTACCTTTTTATAAAATGTTTGATTTAGTGTGGTGCAACACTTGTATTAAAAATTAGCATGATAGAGTACCAATAAAGCATGCATTAAACAAATTCAGACCTGGCTAACTGACAGATCTCAAAAATATCTGTCAGTGGGGAATCACACGAGGGATGTGCTGTTCGCAGAGGTTTCTTCAGGAATTACTATTATGCTTGAAGCCACCGAACATTTTAATCAATGTTCAGGAAGTAAAAGCAACTTTGCTGCTAATATAATGCCTGACTGACACAGACTCTGGTAAAGCAGCAAGCAGTGATGAAGATGAGATAGTCTAATACAGCAGCAATCTGGGTTGCTTGGGCATCCGTTCCAAAACCATGTATTTTTACAAAGCAAGGTGAAAAATGATACAAGAAACAAGGTGCACAGGAAAGTGGGACTTGTCTCTGGAAGGCAGCAGCTCTGAAGGAATTTAGGTTAATGAGCTACAGCAGCTGAACTGAAGTCCTTTATGCAATGTTGTTGCAAAAGGGATCTGCAAACAGAGGCCTGCAAAAGTAGAAGAACTGGAAGAAGAACTGGAAAACTACTTCAGATTATAATCGTTATTGTTACAGTGAGGTTGAAATTTTGGAAGTGACACACAAGACTGCCATAAAAAAAACAAATCAGGGTATAGAAAAAAAAAATCTGAAAATGAGACTTTAAAAGCTTAGTTTACATAGTTTACCAGCAATAAAACATCTGACTGCATTACAGGGTATAACTACTGCCACATATAAAAAAAACTTCAGATGGGAAAGACTATAAGAAAGAGCATGACTGGACGTAGGATTGACTGTAGGAAGACCTAAGAGAATTCTCCAGTTCTCACTATCTTTGTATCAAATAGGATTTAGTTCTGGGGGGGGGGGGTGGGGGGGAAGCCAAGTGAATTGGACTGCTAAGGCTCAGATTTTTAATGACCCTGGATGAGTAAAACATATTCCTTTAAAAAATTGTACAATCAGAGTGAAAGTCAACAGATGCATCCTGACCCACAGTCCCCTACTTAATCCAGCACACAGCAGCAAAGCTCAACGGTGTGATCCTCGGTTTGTCACACAACAGACACCTCGATGACTTACTGGGAACTTGGTGCACTTGCTGCAATTCAGGTCTGGGCCCCTTACCTGGGCAGCACCCTACTGCCCTTCAGATGGTGTAGGCTCAACAAATTTGAACCACTTCATTTGAAAGAAAAAGAGGGAAAGTAGTAAAGATTTAGACAGGCATACTCATAGTGAAAGGCTAAAAAAAGAGGAAAGGAAAATTCTTTCAAATTAATTTTAGTTTTCCATCTAAATAAAGTGTTTATGGTCTTTGGATAGGTAGAATTAATATCTCCACTTCACACATAGGACAAGTGGGTCACTGAGGAGTTAGGACACGCTATTCCCTGACCACACTGCCAGGTGCCTTAACTACCTATCACAATTAAAATGGGTTATAAGACCTAGAAATAAATCTGTATTGTGGATACTAGACCATGGCGTCACAGACAGACCATGGAGACAGTTCATCGGTCTGTTCCATATTATCTTCAATTAATTTCATGTGTAGCTTAATAGCATTTTTGTGCAGTTATTGCATAATAATAACAGAGGGCAACCCAGCTGCGTGCTCAGTATCATTCAAACATAATGTCTCGGGTGTCACTAAGTCTGCAGTCCAGCCCCAAGACACGCGATCGAGTTTTCTCCGAGCCCTGTCCCAGGGAGGGCAGCACCTCACCCGCAGCCGCTGGCCCCCCATCGCACCTCCAGCCCCACAACCACCACCGGACAGCAAGACTGGAAAAAAAAGACCTCCTGGCCGCTATCCTGATCTTTTCACAGGAGAACAGTGACACTTTGTACATATACATAGCTGAAAAATCTGCACACATTTAAGCTGCTAAGTACTATATATGCTGTTACACCAAATATTCAGTGACCTCTTGCTGAATGCATTTTAATTGAAGTAATTATTCACTCAGCTCCAGCTGCTAGAACTCCATCCTGATATGTCTGAAAGCAAACGGCTTTTCAGATTGGTTGCTTGGAAGGCTGGAAAGTATCTGCAGATTGATATGCAGCTGGGAAGGGAGTCTTCCCAAGCCTGTCTGTTTTTCATGACTTCTCTCATCAATTTATCAATAGGTTTTTAATGCTCTTATCAATGAGTTCCTATTAGGTTAACAGCCTCAAGTACGGATGAAAAGCATAGTCAGGGAGGGGCTTATGGTTTATTGATTTCCAGTGGGTACTTCCAAACTTTTTAACATACTCTTGTTTTCATCAAAGTGTAAACTGAGTTTGAACTTTCAAGGTAGCAGATGTGCTTCTTGAGTTTCCTTGTGAGGATCTTCTCTCATTAATTAATCAATATGTTAAAAGCTTGGGTTTACCAAAGCAATTGGCAAAACTTCCACTGATTCGACTTGGAAAGATTTCACCCTAACCTTAACACTGGCTTAGTGTTTGTGCTTCCCTAGAAATAATATGATGTTACAAAAAACCATTTTCTGGGGCCTTCCAACCTGCGAAAGGGCCCTATGCTAATGCTAGATCAAGCTTCCTGTAGGGTGAAATAAGTTGAAAGTATCGAAGTTCAGTAACACTGCCCTTCTCATTTGGCTGAATAAGACAGTCTCCAGGAACATCCCCATTAATGAGAATATCACAATTGTAGTATTGAAAAGCGGGTCTGGATGGCACAAAGGCTAAATGCTATTTCTCTAGGTAAAGCATAATGTTATTGCCATGAGTAGGACAGACAACAACACTTTTTAATCCTTTTAAACGTTATCCAAGAGGGTAAAAAAATTACCCAAGCAGTTGTAGCAAGCCAAGGTCAGAGTCAGGAAAAAAAACCCCAACCAACAAACAGATTTACTGCTTCCCAGCCTCATGCTCTAATTAAATACAATCAACACGAGTATTAACAATGCCCATTTCTTACGGGTTTCTGTCTTGTGGAGGGGTTCCCTGGGGTGTAAGACACATTTCGATCCAAAGCCTTCTCTACAGCTCCGGCTTTCAGAACCACCCTTTACAATAGGGCTTCTCTGCGGTCTAATAATGATATAACTCGATTCATACTCAGCCTTTTCACACTGGGCTCAAAAATTATTATCCAGAGAACTGGCAGTATCTCTCAACCGCCACAATGGCATTGGTCTTTCAGAAACTGGGCTAAGAAACAAACTAGATTTGTTCAGTTGCTTATCAATACATTTTGCAAAGCCTTTTTTACATCTTCTGCTCTGTATAGAGATGTCACAGTTTGCACATCCCAGGTATTTCTAAACATGCCAGAGGTTTATCTGAGCTGATTATAGCTAACTAGGACTATATAAACAACTGAAAACTTAGGCTTTAAGAAGATTTTTGTCTAGCAATTTATATCAGATCCATCACTAGGGATGATGGTGTTAAAATTCTTGACAGTGTTTGGTAGTCTAGTAACAACAAAAGAATTAAAAGATCTGTTCAGTTATTCAGTCAGGATTCCTAGCTTGTTTACAACACAAAGGGACTTATGTATACATTAATTACATTCAATTTTAAAAATTTAAACCCATGGCATTGCAGGAAAGATTTATAATGCAAATGACCAAGGCAAAAAGACTGTTAGGAGAAGGCAGAAAATTAATTACAAAGACTTACACAGTTAATAACGGCTTTGCACATAATACTATCATGTTTCTTTTTCATAAGTTAAAGCTGGAAACCGATTGTAATTATTAGGGAGGCCTCAGCTCTGCTGATTTTGTTAGACCTCTGGCACTTTTACAGCTTAATGAAAGGAGCAAATTACTCAGTTTCACATTATAAATAAAAATCTGACACTTTTTAATGCACAGGGAACTCCTCTAGCAGAGTTTTGTCATGAAGCAATCTCCACTACTAAGAGAACACCCCAAAATCGTTCTGTGTGCATAGAATACATGTTGACTCCCCCTTGGTTAAGCAATTGCTTTTTGTTAGTCTCCAGAAGGGTCTGTTAAGACAGTGACTCCCACATTGTCCCTACAGGCACCAGGAATAATTCTAAAGATTATTTCCCCTTTGGAGTCAGACTAGTAATGGCTCAAGTAAGAAAAGAGAGACTTGAAGCAAGCTGTAAGAGGGGTGGAATATAAAAATTTGTTTAAATAAACATAACTAGTGTCACTTGGATGCTGCAGATCACAGAAAGTGGTACAAAAGAGAGGAGAGATAGGAGAGAGTTTATGTATCAGTGGTGTAAACAACAGTCAGAAAGTCATCATCAAAATAAACCACTTTCTGCTTTGTGATCCTCTCCAATCCAGCCCTTCTCCATTCAGAAGACAGGGCCTCTTGCTAGAAGGCGCAAGGCTGCAAATCCCCTCAGAGGACCTTTGAGCTAAACACAATGGCTAAGATGCTGCCTAAAGTAGACACCCAATGCTGACCACAGCCACCCTGTCCTCGAGCTGAGCCATGGCCTCCCCACCACCCACCATCTCAAGGACGGCTCATCCTTGAGCATCACAAGAGGGTTCCCCACCAGGTCACTTACTGTGGGTCGCCCACCTACCACCTTTGCTTTCACTTCACGTGCTTGAGAAACTGCAGTGTATACAGGTCCCACCTCTCCCGTCTCAGTCTGCCTCCCTGCCTCATGCTCTGCAGCTACTACCCCCCCCAAAAATCCAACAGTTCCCCCCTCACCCAAACACTGGTACAGAGAGTTCATGTTCTCCATTTATACTGACCTCTCCAAAAGGCTCATTTCCTTTCCAAGATCAGAATATACATTTCACGTACATATGTAAATTTTCTATAGGGCTGCTCTGTCCCCTTGAGTTAGCTTGGGCAACTTATCTATGTATTGACTCAGGTGCTTATTTTGTTTTTCCATTTTGTAGGCTGTGAAATCCCCGAGGAAGGGATTATTGTGATATTTGCATCTCATACAGTGTTGTGAAAATTACAAGTGCTTTACAAATACACAGCAACATCTGCATACATCAGACAACCCAAACAGAAGAACCAAGATGGAAATGTTGCTTCTAACAAGCAAATGAGAAATAGTAGAGCAGAGCATCGCATTTCTCATGTTCTATCCCCTGTGTATCTCCAAGCTTACTTTGGCAGAGAAGTACTAGTTTTTAGGGGTTCTTTGCTGGCACTAGCAGGTTTTAAATGAATATAAAATGAGTGAAAAATATTCCACATTGAAATAGTATGTGGCACTGTACTGAGATGTCAAATTTAAGAGACATCTTGTCAATGGTATTGGACATAAATCTAAAGGTATCTCATCTAAGAGACAGTATGGTATTTCCACAGGGTAAGAATTAAAACATATATAAATCTATTCTAAACATTCAGTTCACCCCTTTGATTTCAAGAATCCAGATTTCCCAAAACAAAGAAATTCTGCAAGATCTGTTTTGTGTACACCAGTGGAAGCAACACATCTGTTAATGCCAAGAGGTTTAGTTAAGCACATTCAGAACAGATTTGCTGCACAATGTTAGTGGCGCTGAACCTGAAAGCAATCGTTAGAGAAGGAATTTATTCTTGTGCTAACCCGAAGCAAGAGTCACCATCCAGCCAATTTAATATCAACAGCAGTAATTTCAACAATATGATATTTAACCACAATCCTAAAATGGCTCAGTCTGGAAGCAACGCAATATCAGTGTTTGAAAGAATGCGTCCCAAGCAACATCTGAAGAGGGAGGAAAGATTCAAGGCCACAGTGGCTTTTTCATGGGGTTGCATACACAAATTTTGCTTAAACTTTTTCTTAATTGAGGTTGCAAAAGAGAATGCTGAGGAATGAACCCAAATACCATTCCAGTTGGCAGCAAAGTCTTCAGAGGACAGTAACAAAGGAAAAGTTCTTTGCTCTGGGAGGGCCTGGATACGGTGCTACACCACAACCTGTGTATGTGCCAAGGGACGCTCAGGTACCCATCAACCCTTTACAGCTTTTACAGTGGTGAACCCCTAAATGCATCATCAAAGGAGATCACAAGGCCCACAGATTAACCCTTTTTTTCCTCCTGTAATTCCTTCATTTGCTCCCCTCCTCTCTTCTCCAGTAAATTCCCCTCCCCAGAGGCAAATTCCCTCCCACTCCTGCTCCCCTGAAAGTGTCCAGCAACAGAGGATATTTTCTTCTTGCTGTTGTGGCCCCCTAAGCAACCCCGGCTCAAAGGAGCCTAGACTGCAGTCCCTGAGCCAGATGCAGTTTTTCATGACAAATCCTTTGGCCTTGAAAACTTTCTTGTGGCTTTTGGGAGGGAGGATGTCAGTTCAAAAAAGTTCAAATTGTTCAAATTCTGACCCAAATCGACAATGCCTTTATGAGACTTTCCTTATGAATCCTAACCTCGTGTCAATGTATTCATTGTGTGTCTTATCAGGCTAGATGATTAGATCTTTCTGCATACACACACATTAGGTGAAATCCCATTTCCACTAAGATTACGTTAGTTTTACAATGAATTTCAATGGCAGAAGATTGCAATCATTAAGGAAAAGAAGTAGACATACAAGCTGATAGAAACCTCCATTTCTCAATAGCTGCTGCAAACAAAGCATGCTATGAAACTGTTCCACCAAATAGATTGATAATTATACGACAAATGTAACACCCTGAAATAAAATAGCACCACTGCTTTTGTAACATGTTTTATATGCACTTCCTTCTCAATAGCAGGGATGAAATAAATAAAAAAGACCCAGAAAAAGCAAAATAATATTAAAAGCACAGAAAAAACACCCAGAAATTTGCACTAAAGGGATTATTGGTCTGATCTAGTATTGCAGTCTCCATGCTCTTAGAAGCCCCAATATTCTCCTCACCGTAACACGGAAGAAACACTGTATTTCATGTCTGGAATTTCCTTGTAGCGTTCTTTCCCTCCTGAAGTTTATTGTACTTTGGGAAAGGATATTCTCAAGATGCCACAGACAAAAGAAATGTAAGAATTCCTGCTGATTGCTCCTTGACTAATTGCCATGAATGCATCCAGCATACCAGCGGGGTTTTCTCTCAGTGTCAGCATCTATTTCTCCTCCAAGCCTCAGTAAAATAAGAAAATTTTGCTGCTGAAGGAGACACATATCAGCTTTTTATCAGTCCTTCTGTACTACCTGCAGATAACTTGAATGGCTTAAAGTATTCCATTAAATTAAATAGGATAAGTAGACACAAGTTCTTACGAAGGATCAGATGAACTTTAAGGCATAAGGAGAGAAAATAATACCTAATCAATGCTTCTGTAGAGGGTCTCTTGTTCCCTTATCATCTGTAAGAAAACATATGTACTTGTACTGATAGATCATAGTCTTACAGCCTCCAGGAGCGGCTGGTTGTGACTAAGCATTCCCATCTGTCAGCACAGTCGCCTTGATTTAGCATTATCTAACCTCTGATGACACAAATTAAATATCCCCACTTCTCATACAAACAACAATCAAAGTTGTTATCAGACAACTCACTCTAAGCAAACTGATTTAGGGAAATGCATCACCATGAACAAAGAAGTTAGTTACCCACTTGCTGGATGTTTTCAATAACTTTGGTGTCTTTTTCTTCAGTCAACTACCCTTCACCAGTCTCCGCCACTTCTGTCTGAACCAAAAGGGTTCCTGGTCTGTAACCAACATAGGTCCTAGCTCTCCAGTCATTAAGTCCTTCTCTTAAAATTCCCTTTTTCTTTCACTTTCTTATGCACATACACACACATTGTTGAAGTTTACCATAGCTGATCCTGAGTCAAGAAAACAATCTTCATTTTTATCACAGATTATAGCTGAAATGCACTAAGCAAGAATGCTCTCCTGATAGATTGCTTGAGTAAAAAGAAAAAAAAAAAAAAACAAAAAACCCCACGCCAAACCCCCCCCAAACCCATAACTAAGTGTTAATTTGAACCATCACAAAGGCATATTTTAACTTTTAACAATTCCTGTCTTCATTTCTTTGCAGTTGCCAGCAAAAGAGGACACTAAGGAATGAACAACTTGAAATAAATTTGATTGCGGGACAATTTCAATACCATGATCTGTAGATCAGAGGAAGGACATTTCAACATAGTAGTGAATAGTGTAGATCTGTTTAGTCATGACTCATACACTCCACAAACAGAAAACAATGAAACTGATAATTTACCAAAGAAAATATAAATGGTTATTTACCTGCACACTCGCTATGGCTCATCAGGATTGCATTTGCTTCTGTGTCTGATTATTACAAACTTGTATCCAGCCTAAAGAAGTCACAGAATATTTCTACAGTGCAAATGAGAAAGTATGAGTACCAGAACCACTAAAGCTGCGACTACTCAGAATTCACCTACATTCTTCTGAGAAATGAGCCTGCTGGGAACTTCACCCTGCTGCAGTGAGGCTGCTTTGATACCCACGTTAGCTCAGGTATTTCTAACAATCCACTGCAGACAGACCAAGGGCTTTGCCGTCATGAGCACCCTTTGAGTAGAAGACACGCATCCTGGGAAGTGTTGGTCCTCTGAGCAGCCCGTGCAGAGCTCTACGTGTGCCACAAGCTGTCTGGTGAAGAGGATGTCTCCAAAATGCAAGGTGAGCTGGGCTTAGTTTACCTTATGCTGATATAGACAGGCTTTTTTTGATTATTATTAGTAGTATTTCTGCAGAAGGTGCAAAAAGCTGAGGAGTAGATCTAAAATATATGTCTGTAGAAAGTCCACTGTACCCAAATGTCCTGTAAGCTCAGCTTTTCCATGTTTCTTCAAGTTCTGAAAAGAATATGGATGGGTATATTGGCCAGTTTGGATGGAATTCTAAGATCACTTTTGATAGATATCTGGGAGGCCTCTGTGCAATATATGCATATAAAAGACTGGAAAGGAGCCTGCTGTTAAAAGTCTGTAGCTCTCCCATTCACCTATAAGTGGAATGGAAAAAATGAGGACAGAGGTTGCAAAATTTGTCTCAGAAGCCCCATCAACATTGAGTTATGGGCCCTGGAAGGTGCATGTTTCTTTCTTAAATATTTTAAACTCTTATCTTTGCAGAAGGCAAAACCAGACCATTTCTAAAATAGAACTTCTGGTGATCTTGTTGGGGGGGCGACTTCTTCAGCACTGGCAGGCCCAAAATACCTTGGCTCTGTGTTTTGGCTAGAGACAGAAGTTGTCAGTGAGCCAAACTGAAATCCTTTCCTACCTTGCCAGGTAAGTGTTTCTAATTGAGCCTTTTCTGCTGCTGATGAGGATGCCTTGAATATTTATGTGAGCTCCCTCTTCCAAAGAGCCATTCGACATCCATTTCGTGAGATGGAGGGTGCAGAGCCTAGCCCTGCCTCTGAGAGATTAAATTCGAGAGTAAGAGCATGATTATAAGAAACTGTAGAGTGCAAATATCAAAGGCTAAAGAACTAAAATGTCTTAACTGTTAGGGCTGTTATATCCATTTGAGTCAGAGCTTTCTGATTTTCTTGAAGATCCCTGAGCTGGGATGGTGTGCATATAGGAGCTCCGAGTCCCAAGTTGGCCCTGGCCATCCCAGAACAGAAGTAATAATATTTTTTTATTTCCTTGCTAGTAGACGGATCTAAAGGAGGAATATTGCCTGTATTACTTAGAGTTGATTCATATTTGCCAATAAACTTCCTGCTCAGATGGCTGGCCAGGTTGTCTTGCTCTCTGGAAAGCCGTGTCTTAAAGAGTGTGTCCTGGTTTAGGCCAGGACGGAGCTAGTTTTGTTTTCAGCAGCTCCTGTGTTTTGGCTTTAGTGTGAGAAGAACAGTGATAGCACACTGATGTTGGTGGGTGCTGCTGAACGACCAAGGACATTTTGCTGTTTTCCAGGTTCTGCTAACGTGCAGATGCAAAACTTGGGAGGGGTAGAGACAGGATAGTTGATCCAAACTGGCCAAAGAGAGTATTCCATACCATAGATGTCATGCCCGATATAAGCGAGGGTCGGTCGGGGGGGCCACTAGATCTTCTAGGCTTTTGAGACCTTTAACTTGCCCTAATCGTTAAGCTTCCCTTCAGGTTGCTTTTTGTTTCTCTATTTTTTCCTTTTTGTTTTTCATTCGTTTGGCTGTTTGTCCCCTCGCCTGCTTTCCCTGGAACTTGCTGTTCTGGGATAGCTGGGGGGGATACCCCTGCTCCCTGCCTGCTGCTCGGGACGGGCTGTATCGGTCGTCGGGTGGTGAGAAATTGTGCATCGTTTGTTTTATATATTCTATTATCCTTGTATATATTATCATTATTATCATTATTAATATATTTTCATATTTTTTCCTTTTCTGTCCTGGTGAGCTGTTTTTATCTCAACCCGCGAGTTTTCCTTTCTCTCCAATTCTCCTCCCCACCCCAATAGGGAGTGGGGGGAGTGAGCAAGCAGCTGCGTGGTATTGGGTTACAATTTGGGGTTAAACCACGACAGAGTGCCTTCAGGGAACCAATCCTCGTTGATGACCTAGGAATTGCAAAGAAATAAACCAGGATCTATTGCAATGGATTAGGTCTTGTGCATTCAAAACCATAGTTGTGTTGCCACTGATCACTGGATCAGTACAGACTTTACCAGACAGTAGAAAGAGTTCTTCACTGGCATGGAAGATAGCAAGACAGACATAGGAAGACTGTCTGAAGAGACAGTTTTCAGCTGGACACCAGACTTTGAGTATGTGGACAGTTGTCTGTGCTCCCCATCCCAGAGCATACGTGTGTCATGGAAACTAAGAAGAGATTAATTCATCATTTCATAAAGATACACAAAGAGGATGTGAATTAGTATAATCAGACAAGGTTTGTTTGGTAAATACACAATCATCAACCAGCTCCAAATACACTGCTCAGGAGTCTGGCATGCTGAACTACACGCATGCAAGGTGGCGTGGATCCCAGCCAACCTTGGCAAGATCTGGCTACTGAGGCTGTGTGAACTTGTGAAGTGTTTCACAGGTTTCAGAGGGGACTAAAATTCTTCTTGAGGAGCCAGCTGGCTGGTGATGCAGAGTCAGCACAGATACAATGAGCACAGTATTTTGCATGGTAGTACCAGTTTTTCTTTGTTTTACTATATACCTCACTGAGCAAGGAGGAACTGCTCCAGAGGGATTCCTGACTTTATATTTTGAATGAATTGGTGCACTTGTACACTGGGAGCAATGAACCGAGAGAAACTCAGAGCAACCCTGTGCTTTACAGCATTGGAAAGAGGTAAAAGGAGGACACGCACAGTAGCAGCAAACACACGTATCTAAGCTATTCCTTTTCTTGAAATCCCAGCTAGGTCAGCACTCAGAGCTCTGAGTTTTCTCATGATGGAGTCGACCATGACCATGGCTCTTCTCCCTTCACAGAGGCAGAAAAGGATGCAAGGGGACAAGCTGGTAACAGCCCTGTGCTCTCCCCTGCGCAGACCAGCCTTGGACACATGTGGATGGGCTCTGTCATGTCAACATTGGCTCTTAGGGTCAAGATGAACTTCATTTGCATTCATACAGACACAGAGGTATGGCATTTCCACATGTTATTTCCCATTTATTCTCACGAGCAGCAGCTTTGAAGCTTAACCCACTTCATGCCTTCCCATCCCACCTGTGCCTTCATTCGTGTCCCTTCTGCTCACCAAGCACACGCTCTCAGCTCTTTCTTCTGACGCTGTAGGTTTGGCCTGATGATTGCACAGCCAGCTTGTCCCACGTTTTCTTTTCCCACAGGCAAACTAACTTTAAAATGTTATTTATAATTTTAGGTCACCAAAGACTATAAAAGAGATATATGGATTTAGGATGAAGCAGTAATAATAAGAAGAATGTCATTGCTCATTCTTTAAACAAACTACATGAAGCAAATTAGAATGTTTTTTTTTTCTTTTTAAACCCTTAACTATCAAAACCAATGATCTCATCCTTCTGAAAACAAAGAGAAGTACTGAGAAAATTATTTTAAAAGGACAAAGACAGATACGCTGCAAATAATAGATTTAAAGGAAAAACAATATAGGTGGAAGGTACTGGATGGCAGAACTTTAAATGACTTCAGTGGGAGTTATAAATGTCCTAAATGGCTCAGAGCCTGGCCCTCATTGAACACTGGTGTGGGGAGCCTGCAATGTTTGCATATGGTGCTTGGCTCTCACCGACATTATCCTGCACCCCCATAAACACTAAGTACACCAAAACAAAAAATAAGTTAGTTTAAGTGAATACAAGGAAAACCTTTCCTACTGCAAATAAACAAAATGGGTTGAGTAAGATAAAACTGATACAATTTTATAGCATTATGAAATTTTAATTATTTTTTTTTTTAAATTCAAAAGCAAACAGAAAATTACTTTATCTTCCCTTCCTGTTTTGTTGTTTGTGTGTTTGGGGTTTTTTTATGTTGTTGCATTCTGCTTTTGTTTCTTTTGAGTTTGCTGTTGTTTCTTAGTGAGGTTTTTTTTCCCCTCAGTCAGCTCTAAATGAAACCATAACTGCTGCTTGGAAATGCTGTAGTTTTTCCCTCCTGTAGATTTCACCCTCTGTGCTCCCAGGTTTGGGAACAGGGCAGAAGCTGAGGTGCCAAAGTACTGAAATGGAAGAGTTGAACTCAAGTAATGGAAATCACCGCAGAAAACCTACAGATCTCTCTATAATATATTCTATTATTACCTATGTCAGCATCATTTTAGCCAGGTCTGGAGCAGACAGGTCCACTGCAATGGGGTAGCAGCCTGGGGGCAATGCTCTGCTACCCAAAGCTTTTCAAGAGCACCTAAACCCAGAAAAGAAGCTTGGATGGCTCCCAGTACCCACAGCAGCTTCCCTAACCACCACCTGCTCCCCACACCCTGGGGACAGCAACAAGTGGACAAAGCCTTGATTTGCACCATGGATAAGAAAAATAAGGATTCACTTTTTCTTTTGAGATCCTTCTTTTTTTGTTGCCCCTCTAAGCACAGGGCAGTGTGGCTCTGAGTAAGAAGGAAGCACCCTCTGGCAAAAGTCCTATTTGGCTGGAGGTGAGCGTGCTCCAGGGCCAGGAGGAATAACCCACCAGCAGTGAAAGCACTGCTCACGGATAGGGATTCCAACAAAAAATTCAGCCTCAGACTTAAAAGGAAATAAGATGGACTTAACACTCTTAAAGCAAATAACCAGGGAGGATATATTGTGACAGGCATTGTACAGGAGCTTTAGCATCCGTCGGTACTTAAAGAATTTCTCTCTTCACCGTTAATACTGAAATTGTGCCACAAACAGGCAGTTAACCTAAAACTGTCTCAGGGTCTAGTCCTACCTGGCTTTCACACACGCACAACTTCTGCTCCCCTGAGCGTTCAGGGCCAGGCAGTTTATGGGATCAGACCCATATAATCTAAAACTCTTGCAACCAGCCCCTGCTGATGTCCCCCCAAACCACCATTGACAACTCTGCTCTCAGCAAGAAAAATAGCTCCTTCCCACCCTCGTGGCAAGCCAGCTCCCAGTTCAAACGTTCAAGCTCTGGTGGGCTGGCTAAGGCAATGTTTATAGTTCAGTGGTACGGATGAAAACTTACACAACGCTTTACGCTGTCAAAGCAAAATGTGATCGTTCCAGACTGTGCACTGACATTATTAAAAATATCAATTAAGGCCAAAAATGCACTTTTACACTGAGCTGCTTGGATTAGATTGTAACCAGCTCAAGGATAAGAAACACTGCTTGTTTATCTTAATCACATTTAAAAATCCAGGCCTTTGTATTATCCTCCCCCACAACAGTCATTTCAAGTGACAGTAGGAATTCCCCAGTGGCTTCAAATGGATTTTTTCTGCCAACACATTCCCTCTTCAGTTTTAAATTTTTCTTTCTCCTGTTTTTATAACTTTTAGGCAAATACTACCAACTCGTGATTCCCCAAAAAACAAAGAAACAAAGCGGAAAGAATAAAAAGTTCAACATACAACAAGAAACACGCAGGACAATTTGCAACACAGTTCCAAATAAACGCTCATTTGCCTTCATTGGAGGTCAGTGGGGCAAATCGGTGGGAACTATATGTAATTACGGGTTGGTGAGAGACAATTGTGGCAGTTGTATGGCCTTTTAATGATGCATTTTGCTCTAATTTGGCCTTGGAGATCTTACAAGAAATAGAAAACACCCAGAGCTCTGCAGGTTCCCAGAGTGCCTATCTGAATGTGTTCAAATAAGCCAGACTAATTTGTTTCCAAACTCCAAAATTTTATCTCAATAAAATCTGAGTAAATTATGATCAGTGCATTGTGTTGGATGAATATCAAGTCCCATTTGTGTCTCATCTGGAAGTACATATATTACACATAAGAGAAAATGACGTAAAACTTCAGTTCTGTATTACTATTCATACCGGACTTAACATACTATAAAACAGACATTGGATTGCTCCTGATTTTACCACAAGCCTCCTGAAACTTTCCTTGAGACTTGGTTATCAATGTAAACTTTAAAAGGACAGATTCTAGAGGTTTAAAGTCCAGAATACATATATAAAAAGCAAGCAAGTGTATACCCCTTGAAAATCTCATTTTTAAGGCATTGGTGAACCCAACCCACAATTTTTGAAAGCCTGAGGTTCACAACATTGCATAAGGCTTCCAGCTAACTACGTTTATTAAATGATCCCTATCATATGCCAGAAGGGAAGGTGAAACCTTGCACACCTAAACAACCTTGTGTCTGGTGATATCTTTTTACTGATAGGAAGATGAGAAACAGAGGTTCAATTTAGTTACGCTTACAACTATAAGCACAGAACACTTAAGATATTTTTTAAGTTTTCCATTATTGGACATCTTCTTCTGTTACTATTACTGCTTTTATCCCAGTACCAAGACACTATTGATGCACACCAAGTTTATGCTTAACCAAACTTACTGCCTGAAGCCCACTTGCAACACTTCCCTGGGAATAAACTTCACCAGTGCAGAGTCCACACTGCAAAACTAAGATTTAGATTTTGAATTCCTTTAAAATCCAGTTTTTCTTTTGCTCTCTGCCACATATATTACACATATTTCAAAACATGCACCTCTACATTTCCCAAATTTTAGGTCGAGGATTTTTGTTCATGTTTCCTCCTACACATCACTGACCAAAAGAACTGTTGCTACTTTCTCATTTCTGAGAGATGAAGTTTTTGGCCTGTTTAGGAATTTTTATGATAATGATTAACAAAAGCAAGCCAGAAGAATGGGGCTACACTTGAAGAATGCCGGTCTCAGCGACAGAAGGAAATCTGGACTTCTCTGTGTTATCAAGTCACATATTTCATGAAAAAAATTACCTTCTAACATAGAGAAAACAGCACTATCGTGCTGCAATCAACTGCTAGCCCCGAGCAGAGCACCCACGTACAGAAAAGAAAATGCAAACTCTTTCCTCTCTGCGCCTCTGACTTCTCACACCAACCAATTCCTGCAATGGGCACTGGGAGGGCAATTTCAGGGTGGGGTGGAAAAACCAGAAAGCATGATTTCTGTGCATTTTTAATAACAGCTCTGTCCACAGCAACAGTCTCTATGTACATATAGACTGCAGAATAGTTGGGCTCTTGGCAGGCATAATCTGGTGGAGCGGCTGAGTGTGTGGCTGTTACCAGCAAGAACAGCTCTGCAGCTATAACTCCACCAAGATCTAATGTTATTTTTACCGCACACTGACTGTTTAATATTGGTAATTATGCACATTTCTGAGGTTTCCTTTTTGCATGCAAAAAACCACAACAAACAAGACAAACACTCAAGCATCCCGCAGCTTTAAATCCCACGACATGGACCATAAGGGCTTCTACAACATCCTTGGTGAGATCCGTTGTGTAACACTGAGATGCTGTTTGAAAGGACACTCCTCTCCTGCAGGCCTGGTGAGACTGTCAGACTCCAGGATGCAAAACAGAAGGGACATGAAAAAAAAATTAAAAATTTTTTTTTACATTGTCTTTGATTCCTTCCTCCATTTTGCTGACAGCCTGGCACCTTGTGAATGCAGACATTCCTTGGCTCTACAGCTTCCTTTAATCAAGGAGAGGTTAGCTACTGAGTCTGTCATTTAACCTTTAATGAGCAAAATAGGGGAAGTTTTCCGATACATATCCACATTAGTTTAAATCTATATGTCTGCACTCACTTAGACCCAGGCCATGCTGGTAGTTTCCTCCTCAAACCAATGTTTCTCCTGAACAAGACTCTTTGCTTATAATATATGAGAAAACCTTCGTAAATTAAAGACATAAATTAAAACAGAAGAAATATGAATTCAACAAAAATCTATTACAGTTCAAAAAAGTATACATAATCGAACTTTATCATAGTCTATTGGGCTTTAAATCAGGACTCCAGTGCAACGGAGAGGAGAAAAGAACTACACGAGAGGTGACCAGCTGCTCCCCACCGCGGTGCCGTCCCAGTGCCTCTCAAAAGCTTATTCTTGGAGGCTTAATTCTGTCTTGTAGCAACTGACTCTACTTGTCCTAAATATTCAGCTGAAAATATGGTCTACATTACAGTATTGCACAGAGAGTCTTTTAAAAGCCTTTGTGATCATTAACGTTGAAAGTCTGATGAGTAATGTTGTTCTGTCTAAAGTATATGTCGTTCCCTTTGCCTCCTTGCTTTATTTTGAGACAGATATACTTAAAATAGTTTTTCAAAAATATGGAGATTATTATCCAATCTAAAAGACTTAATTTAGCATTTATATGGGTTTTAAATGCATGCCAACACTTTCCTTCATTTCAGTGTTTGGCAACCATTCACTATTCACAATTCCAAAGGCTGCAGACACATGTCTGATCATTTTAGGATATTTACAGTTGTAGCCAATAAAGACAGTGCTGATTTTAATTAAACTTTTAATTGCTTTCTGAGACAACAACAAGAAGCCACGATTGCATGAAATTGTGACTGGCTCCTTTAAATAATAGTAGGTGTGGATTGCCAGAAGCATCACTGTCCATCACTTCCTAATGGGTGGGTATAAGTAAATGCTAAATCATCACTTCTGATAACATCAGTGGTGGTTTGGTAATCCAGC
This sequence comes from Phoenicopterus ruber ruber, assembly GCA_009819775.1. NCBI lineage: Eukaryota > Metazoa > Chordata > Aves > Phoenicopteriformes > Phoenicopteridae > Phoenicopterus > Phoenicopterus ruber. The sequence continues at coordinate 32,019,347 of CM020220.1, read as the reverse complement.
TCGACTGTAAACATCTTTGTTTCCAGTGAGAAGCAGAATATGGACTGGACAAAGAAAAAAACCAACCCATAAATTAACTGTTCTGCCAGTCCGTGCCTGCCTTAGGAAACTGTTTACCAGCACTGCAGCTACAACAAATGCCAATATATATTATAGCAATTCCTCAGGCAGAGTGGGACAATTCAGGGCACGGGGAGCAGTGTGCAGCCACTTCCATGCCACCAGTTCAAGTCTGTCTCAGGTCTTCCAGGAGCAAAAGCCCTGTGCTGCCTTAAGGTTGTACGATAGCATTTGTGTTTTTCAGACTTTCCCAAATCACTTTCCCTTTTGCTCTCATTTAGGAGACACCTCCCTTGCCATTCATGTGTGTGCCTACTCCGGCCATTGCTTACATGGAAAACTCCAGCATTTCTGCAGCCACCCTACAAGGCGCTTTTGCAGCTGGAAGCACGGACGCAGCTCCGCACTGCGTGAGTCACCCATCCTGAGGGACCACCAGCAAGCATCCTCTCCGCTTGGCCTGGGAGCCACGCAGGGACGGGAGAAGTGTTGGTGGCCTTTGGCCAGTTCCTCTGGGCACACGTCCATGTCAGAAAGTCACCAGGATGCCTAGGGCCGCCGGGTCTCACGCAAGCAGCCTTGGGTGCTTCCTCATGCAGGGCCAGACACTGCGCTGCTGTGTGCAGGACGGCTCCCTGCATAAATAAATGACTTCAGCCTCTGGGGCTCTCACCAGCAGTAAACTGCCATTTAACAAACATAAATCACCTGCTCAGCCAGCCTGTGGATGACGGAGACTCAAGAGCCCGCAGCTGGCATAGTCTCCGCCTCAGTGTAACCTTCTGAGAAATGGAGAGAGGAGTACTATGCACCAGCCAGGGACGTCCCATGGGCACTGGTGACGACCCCAAGCACACTGAAATGCTGAGCAGGATCCTCGCTGCACAAGGCAAGTGAGGGTAAGTTTGATTTCTTTTTTATAGACTTCCTTCAAATCATACAAGGGCCACTTACACAGTTTACATATTTAAACGTATTACATCATTCTGCAAGATTCTGGGAAGATTTGATTCCTTATTCGTTATTACCACTGTATTTTGGAAAACAACAGCAACTTGGATATATCATTAGTATTTTGTGACAATTAGACAAAACACTGCAAGGTCTTTACGTACAAAATATTTTCAGGTTCATAAAACATAACTGTGTGGCCCATGTCAAGAAACATTCTCTTTACATGGTTCTTTATGGCATGGGAGCTGTTAGCCTATCCATAAAAGCTTACCAAAGCATCCCAGTATTATTTGCCTCTGTGCTGGAATGTAAATATATTCAGTCTCATCTGTGGACAGGCAACACAAGATATAAGCTCCTAACCATCAGCTAATAGTTATGTTTAGTTATTGGGAGCTCAAAGATGCTTACATAGTTATAACCAAAAGCTGCTTTGTGAAATGACCTGCCAGACATTAACACTGATGGAGCGGTTTAGGTGTGATTATACAACTATTTCAGGCCAGGAAAGCCTTGCCTAAGGGCTGCAGGAATGGGCTTTTATGGTCAGTGGTGGCTGGTGATGACAGTCCCACCCACATTTCTAAATTATTAAAACCTCCCAGCTCCTTCAATTGCTGACAACCTCCTTCGTTCCCCTAAAGCACTTTAAAGCTGTTTGGCTGCATTTCCCACAGACTTTTCTGTTATTCAACACCCAGTGCTTGCTCAAACCCTCCTGTATCTTATTTCATGTAAATCATGCAAAATTTCACCCTAAGCCTGTTGACTTGCTTTAGTCTACTTTGAGCGCTCGTATGCACGCTGCAAGGCAGCATGAAACACTGCTTGCAAAGATCTACAGGTTTTCAAACTGCTTCTTCATTAATGGAAATGCTGAAAATTCCACTATATTGGTAGAAACAGCTCATGATGCAACATGAGAAGACCCATGCCAGTCATGATACTTCCTCAGGAAGTGGAGGTTTCCCACAAAGTAAAAATAAAATGCAAATTATTATTGCACCCATCGCACAGAATTACAGAGAAGCCTTTCACATTCCAGTCCATTTACTCACTTTAGTCAACATTTATCATCTCAGTCCCATGAGCATCAGTGCCATTGTAACTGTAGGCAACAATCTTTTGCATCTCTTTAGAGATACTGTATGGCGTTAAATCCAAAAGAAGGATCTGTATATATCTTATCAAAGAACAGCTGGTTTGAGCCACTTCTATACCACAGATATATTTTTCACACCAGTACAATTGTATTGGCATCTGAGCGTTATCTGCATGAGGGAGCATCCCCACTACATACAGTTCAGCAAAGGACTGTCCAAAACCTATTCTGAGTGCTGAGTGTATTTGGACACTACCACTTCCCCCTCCAAGGAACCTTTGCCACATGGTTTGATTAAAAAAACCCAACCAAACAAAAAAAACAGTTGAGGGAAGAAATCTTTTCAGCCAAACAAATAACAACAAAAAAAATTCCACAAGTCGTCATAACCAATCTTTAGAAGGGAGAAAAAGGGGACTGATGAATGAAAACTATCCATCAAATGCTCACAAGGCCTGATCAGTTATTCCCACGCTCAAAACTTATTATTTCCCATATAATTTTCCCATTTTTGCCAAGTTCTGCCTGCAGTTAAATCCCCCATGCAGTTAAATCCCCTTTAGCCTGAGTGATGTCATAGAATCATAGAATAGTTTGGGTTGGAAGGGACCTTTAAAGGTCATCTAGTCCAAACCCCCTGCAATGAGCAGGGACATCTTCAACTAGACCAGGTTGCTCAGAGCCCCGTCCAACCTGAGCTTGAATGTCTCCAGGGATGGGGCATCTACCACCTCTCTGGGCAACCTGTTCCAGTGCTTCACCACCCTCATCATAAAAAATTTCTTCCTTCTGTGTAGTCTGAATCTACCCTCTTTTAGTTTAAAAATATTGCCCCTTGTCCTATCGCAACAGGCCCTGCACAAACCTTGTCCCTGTCTTTCTTAGTTTACACAAGTTTAACTGAGAATGGGATTTTTTCCCCACTGATAATGTCTTTACTCAAATGGCAGAACGGAGCGCCCGTCTGCCAAAAGCCAGGAAGACCCATGGGGAGCAGCACCGCAGACCCTGCACTTGTTCTGCCCTTGAAACTTTGTTGATTTCAGTGACTGCTTCATGGATGGGACATACCATGTGCTGGCCACAGGAAGCCAGGAAAAAGACCAGAGGCTAACGTTGTTCTCCATCGTCAAATTGAATAGAATATACATTGAATCAATATTGCATTGTTACATTCCAGAGCATTTAAATTAGTATTCTTCAGAAACTGTTGAGCTGCATAGGGCACATAATAAAATCCGGGCTAAGTGATTGGTAATCTACCATGCAGACCTCAAACTTTGGAACATTAAATTGAAAACCCCTTTAATTATACCTCACCTACTATTATCTCCAAACTCCCAGCACTGTAACACAAAATAGAGAATCTGTGGAGGATCCCCTTAATTAATTCATTCATCAGCTTTTTAGACTGTTTGCTGTATTTTCATATGCTGCTTTGACAATTATTCTTATTTTACGCTTCTAAAATATTGGTGTACACTTGCACTCAAACGCAAGTCCTAGGTAATGCAATGAGAATCCCTCCATCAAGTTCAATGGACTTTCAGGCAAACCTTGAAGACCTACAATTTCAAGCTGTATTAGCTAGGTGTCTGTTTTATTCCTATATTTTCATGGTATATTGCTAAGTACCTTTTTACACCTGCAACTTTTTCTGGAGAGATTATTTAGCTGTCTTTGTATTTGAATGAATTTACCAATGAAGTATTTACATGTCTCAGATTAATGTACAGAGAGACTAATTTTTCCAGTTCTAGCTGCAAATCACGCTTTAGGTTCTACATTAGTGCAATATAAATGTCTATTCACATACTAGTAAAAGAAATCTTGTGCTTAAACTAGCATTCAAGATTTCTGCTGATGTGGAGCCTTATGCATTATGCAATGCTTTTTTGTGTGTTTATTCCTGGGGATGAATATATATTCATGACCCAATAGCACTGGGATCATCTATAGGTTGGCTGTATAAGATGAAAAGGAAGCATTCAGAGCTCTTTGTTGGTCAGGCTTCCCTACAGATATCATTGGTAAAACTTCAAGTCCACAATCAGAGAGGCTGAGGCAGGCTGACAATGAGGATATTTGGAAATTCCTTCTCTCTATCTCAGCAATGCTTAATATGACAGCTTGAAAAGTGGTGCAAGATTTGCAATACGTTTTGATACTTCTTGCCATAAAGAGATTTCCTGAATAGTCTGGGACAGTTCCAGGACTATTTTGCAAGGACTCTAGGAAAAAAAAAAGTCCATCTATTGCAGTTTCTGACTATCAGTGATGGGTGACTGTCATTTTACTTATACTAAGAACATTTTTCTCTCTGCTTTAAATAAATTTTTCAGATTTAATTCCCTCAGGTTCCTTTCACTTAACCTTAATAATGCCATGTATCTGTGTCAAAAATGCAAACAATTTTGGCAGATCATAAAATGTCGTCTTACTCCACCATAGAGAACTACTGGTAACATGGAGATTAAAATCATCTACACAGACTTCTATTGCAGTTCAAATTAATAGACGAATTCTACCCAGTGAGTAAATTTTTCCATGCTTCCTAATTGATTTGGAAACTACATCACATTAAAATTGAAACCCTATGTGATAAAGATGAACTTTAAATACATCCTCATGCTTTCAGAGTTAATGCACAACAGTATTATGTCAGCACCAATGCCAAGCAAACAAATATAATTTTACTATTATATCAAAAATATTAAATGACAAGATGGCGTTCATTATTTAACCATTTCATCTGAACTTACTCTGTGGTGCTTCTAAAGTGTAATTGGGGTTATTTAGTTTCATAGGCTAGGTCTCCTTCAAGCAACCAATTTGAAAGAAAATGGAGATGTGCAATCTTACAAATGACAAGGGGCCATTTTTCTTTCCAGCTCAAGATAAGACCAAACAACAGTACGTTGGTTCAATCCTGCTACACACGGATCGGGAAGAAGATGCGCAAGTCAAATGTCCTACAGAAACTCAGTGCCATTGGTTCTTCCACACATAGGTTTTATTGAAGCTGAAGAAGTTTCAACACTGCTTCTGGTATTTCCATATCCCAAGATCTAAACACATATTTTCCACCTAAAGAAGCTTATTTTAGATATAAAGAACCATGGCAATGGACAGCCATGAGTCTTAAGAACAAATCTTCCCTAAAGGCAGAACTTTTAGAAATGTAAAGATGCTGTCCAGTGCATACACAAAAGAAAAATCATCTGTTTCACAGCTCCACACATGACAGTGATTACTTCTACCATGTAATATTCACCTTAAATAGTAGTGGCACTTAATGTTTAAAAGCATTTTGAACAAGACAAAATGACATATTGATCACACCAAATACTGTAAAGCAAAATACAGTTTGGGCTGGCATCTAGATTAGGCTCATGGTTAATTAAAACAACGAAGCACCGTTCATGGGATCACAGCCCTGGATAGTGCAGGTCATCTTAGCAGTAACAGGGAGGAGCTGGGAGAACTTCAGCACATGTCTTAGGGAAACAACACCACTTCTTGTAGGACAACATTATCACAAAAGAAATGAAGCCAGGAGAGTAATTTTTTTTTTTTTTCCAAACAAATAAAAATGACAGAACATTGTCGTTTATATCATGTTATGGTCTGATTATTGTAAATTGCATGGTATTATTTGTGTTTCTGAAACACCTACATGTATTAATCAGATCTAGTGCCCATTGTGCTAAAATTGTATACACACACTGGGCTCTGTTCTGGAAAGCCCAAACTCTGGATATGCAACCAAAGGATAAATGAAACTTGAAGTAGAAGACAGAGAGCTGAGGCACACAAAACTTAAGAGATTTGCCCATAGTCCAACAGGACGTTTATAGCAAGGACAAGAACTGAACACAGACTTTCTGTCACGTAGTATAAACACATTACCGCTCTTCCTCCATCATCTTATGCCTCTACTTTAACTGACAAATTAACCTTAAGTTTAAGCCAAGTTACAACAGCTGGAGAAAAATACTGGTCCCTACAAAACCTTATGTCACAAATCTGACAGAAATAAGTGGTTTATTCTTCAATTTGTCAATAGCTTTCTTGTTTATTCACTCTTCTTCCTGATCTTTAACATCTTCTAAATTGTATGCACGGGCTGGTTCAGTTCTTTAATATTATTTGCATTCAATAGTGCTTATCCAAACAGTATTTGTAGTTAACGTGCAATTTGGATAGGACTAGCATTCCAAATCTAACATTTATCTTGATTACTTTAAGCTAACTGTACCCACAGGCTCTAAAATGCCGGTTTGGAAACTGCTCTGGGCACAAGATAATATGAGATCGCTAATTAACTAGGAAGTTTTAAAAGAAGATCTGATTTAGGCCCTGATTCAGCAAACAAATAACATTAAGCATGAGTAACCCTGTGGAAAACATGTGAAGTCATTGCATAAATCACACAACATTAAGTGCACGCTGAAAGCACCTTGCTGAAACAGGGTCTAATTTAAAAGTCTTATGTTGTCTTTAATGGAGTGTACTTCAAGCGCCTGGTGTGTTGTGGTTTCCTCTTCTCCGTTAGGGCAAACGGTCTGAACGCAGGGCCAAGAGCCAGGAATTCCTGCTCTCTTAATCTCCTTCTGAAACTGTCTGTCTGTGTTTTGGACGAGTCCGCTAACATGACTGCATCCCAGATTATCACTTGAAAAATGTGAAAAAGGTTTCTACTCAGCAACTTTCTCTACAGAACTATGGTTAGGATCAATTATTTTTTGAAAAGTCCGGGTGATTCACTTGTAAGGTCTCCTAATATAGTTATAACAGATTTTCTACTGTTCCTAATCGTCTTTCCAAAGTTACGCACTCTGGGTATGCATCTGTTCCTCTATTTTTTTGTTTGTTTTTTTAATTAATAAAAGTCATTTAAGGTTCTTTTTAGCACTGACATCCAGGGGAACAATAATTCTTTCCCATTGCAAAAATCCAGCACAAAAGACCTATGAGACCCTGAACTAGGGCAGCACTGCCAGGAGATACAGGCTCGTGGCTGACAGACCTTTTGGGCAGACCTTGGCACATACCCAGCAGCAACTCCATCACATCACCTCCGTGTTCTGCTGCTGGACATCACCAATTCAGCACTCGTGCTTACTCAGGAGTGTTATCTCCTCACTTCATCTCCCTGATTTTGCCAACATTTATTATGCCTTACAAAATTAAGAAAATAGAAATAAAAGGCAATAGGTCCCTAAGGAGATCTAACTTGCAATTCCAGTGTAATGCTTTAGATCTTCCTGATTTTAACGGAAATGCTTAGGTACTGGCTTAACTAGTTGCTACAGCTAAAGACCACGATATGGGTTTCTCTCTTTTTACATATCCCAGTGCTCCCTGTGATGCAGTACGTCTGTAACTAGTGGTTGTTACTGAAAATTCTAACTTCAGGGAACAGTCAGAAAAAGGGAAGCAATAAGAACAGATGAGGAAGAGAGATTTCTGAAGAATGATCTGATGTGAAGGATGAAGGTTAGAAAAAGAAGAGAATACCATTGTTTTTCTCCTTAGCAAATGAAGAATACAGACCTTGCTGTTCATACGAGCTCATGGCACGGACTGCGTGCCAAAAGGAAGGCAACTTCGGGCAAATAAGGGCCAACGTGGAAAAAGCAAGTGTGGCTTGCACTAAACTGAGACATCTCTCTCATTTAAGTCCCTTCCTGGTCTCTCATATTCTCTAGACAACGATAGACTGAAAACATTCAACAAGTCCCCATTACTTCTCATAGCAGCTATAAGTGTTTCTTATATGACCCACTGCAGCGTTATCTGACAATGAGCATGTTAAGAAAAAGGAAGAATATAATCACAGGCTTTGAGACAAGACGTTGCTCTCTTCTTAACCATGGCTTACACATTTTCAAACAGTATTTCTCATACTGTTGTATGACAGTTCAGCTGATGCATTTTTTTCTTGTGCATTCTTCCCTTGAAAATAATGGATGGTCTCTGAACAGTGTAAGAATGATAACTGCTGGTACTGTTATTACTAGAAAACACATTCCCACCATGACAGGTGGAGGGAAGATTTTTTTTTTCAATTGCGTTCCTGGGAGAATATTTTTCAAAAGCACAAAAATGCTCACACAACTATAACCTGCATATCGTATTTTAATTTGGAGCTTTACCAAGACCTAACACTCACACGAGGGAAGAGGGGGAGAGAGGGAGAGAGGGAGGTAGACTTCCCCTCCCACCACTGCCTTTGAGGCTGACTTGAATTTATTTTTAATTCAGAAACCTGTCAGCTCGCTGTCTCACCCTGAGCCACTGGGAGCACAGGCGTGTGTGAGCTCCTCTGTGTGAAGGCAGTCGGGTGAAAATATTTTGCCTGATCACCATATTTAGGGGTCTGTCATATTCCCTGAACAAGCTACAATTTCACTCATGACTGAAGAAAGCAGGTAGAGCCACGCAAACGTAAGGAGCTACATAATGGCTGCATCTGTTTTAATTTTTAGTGGCTTGTCAAATAATGATTGTTATTAAAACAAAGTATATTTTGTCACAGATGCTCACAACAAAGACTAATTGGCTGCACAATTACCAGGCTGCGGCTGAACGGGTGCTGGTGCAGAAAGCTGGGTCTGCCCAGGGTCAGCGCCCTGCAACCTGCTCGGGATGGGGAAAGGCCAAGGGCCATGATGGGCTCCTGGTTTCAGCCCCCAAAAATAGAGTCAGAAAACCACCCTGCATAACCAGGGCTTAGTACTACCAAGGAAAAACCATTCTGATTTGGCTCATTTCTGGGTTTAGATCTCAAGCTTTATGAGTGTGACAGAAGACACTCTCCAAGTTCAGAAAGTTTTGGGAAGTGTGATGCCAGAGGAGGTTTGCCTTGTGAACCCACACTATACGCAGCCCCATAAAGCAACAAAAACCAGGAACTGCCACAGCTCATTCTGCTTTGATCCTTAGGAAAAGAAAGGATGAAGCTGTGACCCTTCGAGCCACTCTTCAGTCCCAGATCTACTCTGCCCAGAGCTTAGGATGAAGGGTTTTATTCAAGCAAAGCTTTCTCTTGCTTGACTTGCTTTTAAATAGTGATACCAAGACTTGTTCTCCAGGGAAAGGTCTCACCCACTCAGGTTACATGCGGAACATAACTGGAAGCCAATATTTTTTAGACAAACATTGATCTCTGAAAGCCTCTCATTACTTCAATGAATCAGACCCAAACCCAACATTCTTAAGAAAAGTGAGTGTTTAAAATTTTCCATATTTTTAATTCAGCATGATTTGTCCTCCTTTAAAAGCAATTTTAATTATGTTTCAGTTTTGAATTTATTTCCACAAGATGCATAAGATATTATTCTTCATTTAGACTGTGTCACTGGGAGCATTTCATTACATGATAAAAATCCCCACAAGCCTGTTTGCCCTCAGGGTAGAAGTGACTGGAATGACATCTCTGTATTTTTAGATCGAGAATTAAATGTGTATGGACTGCAGCTCCAGTCCCTTGTGGCAGGCATCCTCCAGGAGGAGATGGCACAGCAGGCATCACGACAAAGGAAAGGAAAGGAAAGTTGGCGACGAAAGGCAGGCAAGAGACTAACGATAGCCAAACTTGCTCTGAATTTTATAGACACATGCAAAAGCCTAAGTGAAACCATGTTGAGTCTAAAATGAAAAGGAGGAGCAACCATCTGGTATGTCTGATGGAATTGTATACAGGAGTCAATAATCCACAGGAATACATAGTGTCAGATAAATTGCTAAGCATTTCTGCAACATAACCTGCTTCAGGAAGAATGGGTGAGGCAATTGCAGTAAATAGACTCTGACTGTGGGTGCACAGTACTAACAAGCTTGAGCTACCAGATCTGCTGGGCTGTATTCTCTGCTTTAAGACATACATATTCAGGCATGAAAAACACCTCCTTCACTCTGCACTGATACTACATTTGAGTGAGATTATTCAGCATCCAAATTATACGCTCAGCAAGATCACCTCCATTTTGATAATTGCCTTATGAATGCATAACATGGCAGCGTGGGGATTTGTATTCCCAGGAACGTCTGCTATCAGGCATCAATCGTTAGTCTGCTGAGGACGTGGCACACCAGTTGATAAAGAAGAGGCACACGGCACTCTTGGAAGATTATCAGCAAGAATTTGATCCTCCCTGGTTTCACTGGGCTCTTGCTCCATAGATGCTGACCCAGAGGTAAATTTTAGGCATGATCCTGTGTTGTATGTGATGATACAAAAATTACCTTTCCCAGGGGCTACGCTGGAAAAGGTTAGGTCTCAGGACAATTTTTGCAGGTCTGGTAGAGAGCACAGCCCTGCACCACTCTCATGGAGGATGCAGTGTGCAACCCACTCTGCCCTTGCTAACACCTCCAGTTGATGCAAAGGGACATTTTAAAGACATTGCTAGTCTTGCAGGGGGGGGAAATCTGTTATAAAGTCTTTACTTAAGGCTTGCAAATTACTTCTCTCCATAGAGTGCACAAGGAGACAGGATCTGGCATCCCTGAAGTGAAAAACACCTCAATTACTCGTCACTCCCTTAACCTCAGATATCCCAGTAATTGCTGTGAGTCAGTGAGGCACTTCCAGTAAGCACTCTACACAGGGGCTGATATCCTCTCTGCCCTTCTCCAAAATAGCAACCACTTGAGTGGGAGCAGTGCTGATGCGTGCAAGGATGTCCCTGGGAGAGGTGGAGGTGGAGGGGCTGGGCGGGGGAAGCTGGGTGCCTGCTCTTCACTTGGCTGAGGGGACAGAGCACAGCGCACGCCAGGGATGGTCAGGGCTGCACTCCAAGTTGTAACTTTACAGGTGATGCCAGAGGCAAACATGTTACACTGAGGAAGGGGAACATAAAGAAGGAGAGTTTTGGAGGCGCATTCATCCCTCAGAGCCACAATAATAATTATCACTGGTTAGAGAAACAGAAGTGATAAACTGCCCATGCAGGCAGTGGCCCCTCACCTCACAAGGGTGAGAGCAGATGCAGCTACTTTAGCATCACAGCGCAGGTCCGGAATGCACTTTTGAAGAAATCTCCCAACTGCTCCCACTTACTGTACTTTGATTTGTGCTGCCAAGGGGTCTTATGGGCACGCAAAGTGTATCCTTTTGGATGATGCTCAAATGGCTGATGCACGCACACCACAAATGGGTGATCTGGGCATCCATGGGGCCAGTCCAAAGTACAACAACTGAAATGCACAACGTGCAAACATCAGCTCCTCCACACCAACCGTCTCTCGGTGCAGATTCACTCCCTCTTGCACACTATTTGCTACTGTACATGTAGCAGCATGTACCAGTTGGGGATTCCTCACCATTTCTGAGTGTCCTGAGCTCCAAAAGCAGAAACAGCATGTGGTCCCTTCCACAAGATGCATTTTTCAAGACTGAAAGTCCAATCTAACTATTCTCTATCACTTAGTTGACTGTGGATTGGAAAGTGCTGAGCATAGCTAGTAAGTGAAAAAAATGATTGGTCAGATACATGGTTTTCTTCAGCTATAAAAAGAGGACATTCAGATCTTATCATATTCTAGGCATGGAAAATTACAGGCCCTGCCAGGAAATGCCTGTTGTCACCACATTGCACACTGTGGCTACTAAACATGCAGAAGAGGGAACAGTCATGCACAGGTCTCCATCATCCATTTCATTATTCCAAGACACCGCTCTGAGGTTTGGGAAAATTCAGTGCTTTTTCTTCTTTCTTTTTTTTTTTTTTCCCTGCACACAGATGTGACAGAAATTTATTCTACAGTATTAGACTACTGAGAGTTTCTCTCACATTTTGCTACAAAACCAAGAATACTTGAAGAAGACATGCAGCCATCACAGGAGTTGTTTCATTCAGAGGCTTGCACAACTGCAAGGGTTGCTGCCTCTTTCCAACAAAGGGCTGTGCTCTTTGAGATAGTTTTTTCATGGTCTTGTTGCCAACTTAGGTAAGAGCCATTCTTCCAAGTCATCTCAGCCTCACAGCAAACGGAGCATTTTCACTGCAGAACTCAAACTTTTGGCTTCCATGAGACTCTGTCCTGTCTGGCGTGTTTCCCCTGACAGAAATGCGCCTTCAATCTATACTCCTGCAAATATTAAGTCTATACATGTGGCCCTGATTTGCAACCTCTCTGCAACTCCACTTCTGAATCTGGTCCATTTGTTCAGTGCAAAGGGCCAAAGTTATTACTGCAAGTAACCACAACTCAGAGCTGCAAATCAGCATAGAAATGATAAGCCAGTAGAAGCAATAACAGTCAAGAACCCAGATATAGATCCCATAAAAGCCAGCACTTTGCCAAACTGCTTAGGCCAAAAATCCTTCAGCAGATGCCTTATGAGTAACTTTTTAGAAATCATAATTTGAAAACCATTGGATAGATCAGCAACCAAAAGATAACATCACTGAAAGCCCAAACCATGTGGGTTTTCTTTTTTCTATAAACAAGCAGGACCATATTCTGCTCTCACTTATAGCCATAAGGATCGCTGGTCTCAGCAAACAGCCATGTAAGATTTACATTCACAAAACACAGAAAAATTAAGTTCAGGTTATTTCTGTGGCTGAAACTTGTGTTCTTGGACACAAAGGAAAAGCTACGATACAACCTCAACAGTCTTAGGATAGCAAGGAAACACAAGAGAAGTTTTCTTATGTCCCAGACTACTGCAACAATAGCAAAGAGGACTGAATCAGAGTTAGAAAGTTGAGAGGGCAGCTGGTTTGCAGATGAAGATAGAGATAAATCACTGTGCGGATGGGATGGAACAGAGCAGCCAGTAAATTTCCACTTTCTTCTGCTGGATCTCTTCGTTCCATTCTCAGTTACTCAAAAATCCCATCTGAAAACTAGCAGCAAGTAAATACTATAGAATGGAGCAGGAGAGAATAGAGAGACAATAAGTGAATTACAACATTCAGGAAATGAAGGCATCCCAATCACTTGCATCAGAATTACAAGAAATTCATTAAATTGGCACTGGGCCACCTGGAACAAGCTGAATTAGCTGAATAATGAAATGTTAATTCTTCAGTTTTGTCTTCTATTTTACCCAATCAACTGTTTGCAAACATTCTGTAACTTCCCTGCTCATATGACGGGGCGGGAGGAGAGGGACATATTGGAGAGAGGCCAGAAGAGAAAAGTGCAAATGTGCAGAGGTCCAGAGCACATGAGCTCTTGGGAAAGACTGAAAGAACCGGGTTTATTTCATCAGAAAGCACTATGAAAAGACACACTAAGAGTTTTCAAACAAATTTGTGAAAGGACAGCTTCAAACTTGCAGATTCCTGCTTAAATTTCTGCAGATGAGATAAAGTTTTGGAAAAAACATTTGAAAACAAGGCATAGTGAAGTGCTGGAATAGACCCCACTGTGAGGGCTGTGCCGTCTCCTTGTTGGAGCTGCTAGCTATAACACAAGAGTCATCATCCCCACCATGAAGTAGGGAATAGACTAGACAACCTCTTGAGGTCTGTATTTTTTATGATTTGCTTTGCAAACAACCTGCCAGCAACTTTGGTAAGCAACTTTTCAAAAGGTGATATGTTGAAGCTGGACAATACGCCCTACCAGCATCTCCTGCCTGGGATGCTGGGCTTTCCTATACCTCTGGTGACATAAAACATGAGTGTCTCCCTATGCAACATCCAGTTGACACCTGACAGCATCATAGTTGTGACAAATCTGAACCACAGCTAAAGGATCCCAGGAGTCTTTCAATCAATACGTTTCCTTTAAAATATCTTTATAATTCATTTTGCAGTGGTGGTAGCAAATGGTTTAAACATGGAAAGGGTCATTTTAGGTAACTCTCCAAAGGGTAGCCTCTATTACCTGCAAGTTTGAGAAATAACCATTACACATATCCTTTAAACTTGGTAATGAGCCATATTTAATAGGTTGAGGGTTTTTTATAAGTAAATTTGAAACAGATTCTCCAAGTAATGAAACAAAGTTGGCGAGCTAGAATTTCACCATGTGGCTGAGCGCCGGCATCACAAGTATGTGGGGGTGCTCAGGGCCCTGCGTCTGTCCCAGGCACTTGGCAAAAAGCCGCTATTCTGTTTCTACTGCCACATGATGCTTTTATGTTCATAGGATTTAAACGTTTCCTGTTCCTGCCAATCCATTTATCATTTTCTGAATGAAAACCCGACATGAAGATTTTAGCAAGCACGTAGTTACTTCAGACACCTCAGTTTTAGGCACCAGCTAGAGACAACAGATACAAGAACCTGAAATATATATGTTACTCATTCTAGCATTTGAATCTCAAGTTAAATCTGTCTAACCGAAGGCAAAGCTTAACTACGTACTTGAATAAAAACTTCAGGAGTAATTCTGGACAGGACTGTATCCCATTGTCTCTACTATGATGTATCTATTATCTGCTTTTCGCCTAGGTACCCCCTGGGCACAGTAAAAACCTAACAGTATTTTACCAAATTTTGCAGCTCTGATTATCCTGTGCTTAATCAACCTTTACTCTTCTAGATTTCCCAGTTTGCAAAACTAATTATAATGAATAGGCCAGCATGTATACGCACTACTGCCCTTCACCGTATCGAAAAGGACTGCCCAAATATGTACTACAGGTCAGCTATAAGTTAATAACCACAGACAAATTTGAACAGATGTTGCAAGCAAAGAGCTTGTGCTTTTGAAACTGGAAGACAATGCTCCATCCTTGCTGCCCCTTTGGAATTAGACTTATCTTCTACTGCAGATAAGATAGATCTTCTAGATAGATAGATAGATAGATAGATAGAAGATAGATAGATAGATAGATAGATAGATATCTTCTAGATATCTAAGGACTAATTTTTTTAAATTATTATTATCATCATTAATCTTAGCTGATCTGCTGTATTTATTCACATTATTGTTGCAGGAATATAACAGACACCCCTAAGCATGTAATAAATATATGCCTCCCACCATCTGATTGGCAGGAAGCAACAAACTACAGCTAGTTTTACAATAGATGTGCATAGACTTTACACACTGATCCTAACAGGAAATTTGAAGGCAAAAATCTATGATTAAAAATTACACCACGGTATGACTGAACACAGTAAAGCACTCAAGTGAAAAAGACTTACACTCAGCCTTGCAGCAGCACTTAACATTTATACTCTACAGAGCCAGGTATCTGTCCCCAAGTATTTTTGTCTCTCTCATCTAGATTATAACTCCTGCAGAATAAAAACTATCAACATCAACATATAAAGATCCCTTGACTGCTGACCTGATATTTTTTTTTTTTTGTCCCCTAGCAAACAACCATTTGAAACTCTGATTAAATGGGATGCACAGGAACCTACTCTCTTTTTCCCAGCGGTGACAAAAATAGCTTTTCTGAGCAAGCACATCAAGAGTAAACACAAGCTACTTCAATAAAAGAGAAAGTTTGATTTCATAATTCTTCCTTGTGCAAGGAAGCCTTTTAAAGAGAATATGAGGTTAGGCAGGACCCTAGACAAAGCAGGGGAAGTCCCATGGCAGCCACACAATAAATGGCAGGACTATTAACATTAGGTCATAACCTCCGTGTCGCCGAGCCTTTGTGTGCTTTGAGCCTGGTGCGCTCAGAGCTGCCGACAGCTGTTCCAGGGCAACACATGGCGAAAGAGAAAAGCAGCAGCCAGCGAGGGGTTAAAAACATTGCTTTGGGGTTTTTTGCTGTAAGCAGCACCCCTTGAAGTTGCTATTATCTTCCTGCCGTCTCCTCCAGACCTGTCCAAAAACACAGACGGGTGATGTAGGTCTCTGAAATAAAAGTAAACACGCCAGGTGCTTTCCTTTCCAGCATAAAATAGCTGTGCCTTTCCTGCATTTCTTTTAAAACGGTCACTAGTTTCTAGCACTTGTGTCAGAAGTCCATCATCCGGACTTACTCAAAGACACCATCAGTTCAGCACGCAGATTATCTGCTCGTGTATTCTGACTTCTTGAGATTCTCTTTTTCAATTAAGAAAAAAAGCATTTGTAAACCCAGAACTTTGATTTCCTCCCTTCAAAACATGCTGCTTCACACCCCAATAACAAGTTTATCTCAAACATCAGATGTGTCATAAACATTATCCTTACAATCTTTTTTAAGCGACAAAAACAAGCATTCTTTAGTCTCATGGCTTTTCTCAAAGCACTGGCAATATATTATTTCTGAATATAAACTATTCCCAAAGTCCAAACATTGCATATAATAAAAAGATGCAGCTTTTTTGGACCATCTTGCGCCTTATTGCCAAAAAACGTAAAACTATCTTCCTATCAGGAGTTCATATGCATGCCTGAGGAGCAACATGCACTGGATGGAGCTGATAAATAATTCAAAAGGGAAATACTCTTTTACTACAACTAGGAAAGCAGTCACTCAGAATGGGAAGAACAGGAAAACCAGGGGAAAGGACGAAGTTGTGCTGGAATCTAATTCTTCAGTATGTCACGATGACACTGCATAGAGTAAAATAGTTTCCTTCATAATACACTTCTACATCTTCATGGACTGCAGGGGAGCTTAGCGAGGCTTACGCCAAGGGGTCTTAGTAAACAGGAGTGACGTAAAATGAATAGCGAAACTGCACGGATTTCTCTAATTACCAAAGCCAGGTCTGCACCCAGTTTTCCTCCACATGTGACTGCTGGCCAGGGATATGATTTTATACCAATACAGTTATAAATACACTGTCCCAGCTTAAGCCCTGCTGTGGACATCACTGGATGACTGCAGTGCTCACCTCTGTCCATGCAGGTAGACCTTGCCCTGGGGAATGGCCTGTTCTGTGAACAGCATTTTAAACTATCCAAACTGTGCCTACGTTAGGGAGTGATGTACTGCTTTAGTAGCACTGGTGGTGTTACTAGTGATACAACTCCCCAGGAGGCAAGGTCTCGGTAAACTACTGTGGGTATCTGGCAAACTCAGGAGATGATGTGTCCCACACCATGAAAGAGCCTGTAATCATAGTTTGTTGCTGAAACGCTACAGACTGAGGTCCCCGTTGCTCTGCAGAGCATAACGTCAACAGCAAACACAGCCAGCAAAGAGATTGCTGTGGGCTTGAGACAAAACAGAAACTTTTTTAAAATGTAAAAAAAAAAGGCAAGAAAAAAGAAACTCCCATCACCCTCACATTCATCAGACATAAAAACTGTTTTGTTTTCTGTTAAGATATTGCCTTAACCTGGTAAAATCAGACCCTTTGCTTTATGAAACAGGCCTGGCACTAGCTCCCCCCCCCCCCTGCATAGGACAGGACGAGGTTCAAGACCTCGTAGCTCTTCAGTCATTCACAGCTTTCCAAATAAGCTTGCCATTAATTCCCTCATTCTCTCCCTCAAGTCATACATAAAAGCTGCACACCCATTAGTAACTATTAACCAAGCCTAATCAAATACTCCAGCTGAGTTTGAATGTTGCTATTCAGTTTGGGATGTTTAAACGTAATTACAGGCAGCAAGACTTTTTGACATGACAAATATTTTTTAATAACATTACCAGAATTGTTAGTTCTGTTTTCACTGTGAAAGCAAACAGAGCAATTCCAGCTGGAAAGTTAACATTTATCCTTGCAGTAGGCTAAAAAAGACAGACTCTGGCAGCCACGTAGCCAAGGAAACTGCTTCCACTAATCATGGAGCGATGGTGCTTCCAGGGAGACTCTCCTACAGCCAACTTTTCTGCAGTTCAGAGTAGTGAACCGTTACAAAACTTCATGTACTAATAGTTCATTCCCTTCTTTCATTGTTTTTTTTTCTCCCAATTCCTTCATAATATCCTTCTTCTCACACACACCCTTTGACTTGCACCAGGTTTAGCCTTGATGAAAATTATTATTTCTTCAGAAAGAGAAACACTGAGTTACTCGACAAAGGAAATCTTCCAACACTAAGACGATAGCCTAACACTGAGCACAGAGGGGTCGGAAGGGGGAAGGTGCATGCTAAAAACCTTTGCAGAGCTGACAACAATAGATTTTTGTTCATTTACGTTCATTGTTTAAATTGTATTCTACTGCAAGGAGTCTGGGCGCCTTTCAAATGTAAATATTTTACAAGAGAATACCATATGGGAGACACAGCTGTTTGTTTTTATTAGGGAAAAAAATTGAATCCTTTCATTTTGCAAAGATTTTTTTTTAAAGCCTGATTCATAGTTATATGCCAACACTTGAATTATCTTAATTCAAATTAATCCCTAAGTAGTTGCAGGAAGTGTTTGAAGTTGGGTTTTTGCAGTTGTTAAGCGCTTAAAGAAGTTGTAAAGGAAATCAAGATTGCAAGTTGTTTATACATCAGTATTTTCCCATGCTTGATAAAAAACCCAAAACATATTGACTCCTTACGCATTACTACAGGTGACATATTTAGAGTTTGATAAGTCATGATGACATTTATACAGGTACATAAGCAGTATCAACTACAAAAACAACACTACCTGGCCTTACATCAGAGACCAGCAAAAGCTTCAGAGTAACTAATTTGCTTGCCAAATTAAGCCTCTAATTTTGTTTATGGATTACTCAAACAAAACCTTGAGGATTTTCTCAAATGTTTTGCTGCTTAAAATTATTTGCCAAATAATACCCTTACAGTGAATTATAGCAGAAGAAAAATTCTTCTATGCTGTATTTCAAGCTCAGTTTGTGCAGTACTTACAAAGAGCCATAAGCAGGAACAGAGCATCCACATCCACAAGATACAAAGTGGCTTCTGGTTTTTGGGAGAGCCCTCACTGTGCTGGTCACTCGAGGCTAACTCTTCCACTAACTCTTTTCTTTTTATCTTCATACTTTACATAGCAACAAAAGTAATTTTTAAGTTGCCAAGAAACAGACATCATACTGGAGAACATCAGTGCTGAAGTACTATACCAGCTTAGCCCTAAGCCTAACCCAAGGAAAGACTGATATGTAAGTAGAGGAACCTCACAGAGAGGGTAGAAGACCCAGACCAGGCTGGATGGGGCTTGGAGCAACCTGGTCTAGTGGAAGGTGCTCCTGCCCATGGCAGGGGGGTTGGAACTAGATGATCTTTAAGGTCCCTTCCAACCCAACCCATTCTATGATTCTATGATGACACCTGACAAGTGACCCTTCTCCAGGATGCTCTTCCAGCAAGCAGTGGTTCAAGACTTTTCTCAGAAACAGATTCTAATTAAACTGCTTTGTAAACTTTCTTGCCGGACTTCTCTTTCATGAATTCATTTAATCCCTTTCTGAATCCATTTATAGTTTTGATCCTTACAACCTCCCGTGACAATGAATTTCCTATGTATGTGCTGGGCAGAAAAATTATTTCCTTCACTTCAATACTTCCCTGTCATGCAAGACACCCTCAGGCTTGTAAAATGTGCTGCGCTCTACACAGCCAGCCAAGAGTAAAGGTTTTAATGCAAGGTCCAAAAGTGCAGAAGCTGAAAAGTGCTGAGAGCTTCATCTGTACGGCTCTGGGAATCAATTGCTACCTGGAGCTCGGCACCAAACAGAGGAGGAGGGTGGAAAGGGAAAGGAAACACGTTTTTGGAGGAAACATGCTTTAGTTAAAAATTACACCCGAGAAAACATTCATCAAATTTTTTATTAGCTAGAGTGGCCAGGTGAGCAGGTCTGAATATCAGCCACTGAATTATCATTTAACTTGTCAGCTCGCCAGCACCCAAACCCCTCCACTTTGCAGCAGTTGGTCCACTGCAACCTTCCTTGCATGCTACAGAAGGTAATGTAAACCCCTCCTTGTACACCAGCCAAATGTTTCCTGCTCCTCCTCATGCTCCTGCTGCTGCTGCTTTCATCCAGCCACCCCGGGGTTTATTTGATTCCCAGAAAACAAAGGCCAGCGCTATGGTGTTGGGTGAGGAAGACTGCTCTCCTCTGAGGTCCACACAATCTGTATGGAGGGCAGGAGAGCAGCCCTCGCGTCCCTGCTGCTCCAGGTCAGTGGCACAGACTGTGCTCCTCCCAGCCACAGCTATTTGCCTTTTCACTATTTGTGTTCCTGCAGCAGCTAAAGCTTTCAACCAAAACTGAGCTGGCCACCATAGACACAGTCAAGACATCATCCACTCCAGAAAGCTTAACATCTGAAGTAAGACAACAAGCAACAACTGAGAGAATTCGTGTCAGCACCTCCATGTCCCAGGCGCGGAACAGCATGGAGCAACCCAAGCTGCTGCAGGTGGAGAGGCCCTGTGCTGTCCTAGGAAGGTTATTATTTCTACGAGTTACACCCATTTGGCACTCCCTGTGGGAGGCTGTAATTCAGCACAACACTTCTGCACTGGCCTGAAGGTAAGATATGGTATGGACTGACCACATACTTAAAATTAATTATATCCCTCAATATAGCTGGCACACGTGGGTCAAGACGGGAAGTCCTTCTCCCAAAATAAACAGGCTTTGGCGTAGCCCCTGAAGGACAGCTACAGAGCACTGACAGTTTGCCTAGTATATGTTTACATAAGGTAAATCTCACTGATGCTCATTTATCCCTCCACATGGTCTCTGGGATTGCATTTTCTCCTTGATGCGAGCAAACTGTTCCTGCAGTACCAACACAGCATGCATTTTTCTGAAGGAAAAGCCCTTCTCAGGGGAAGGCTGAAACCCAAACACACTCGTGCAATACCTTTACACCTCCCCATGCTTGCAGGGCCACAAACCACTGTTATAGCCCACCTTGCCCAGAGCAGATGAAACGTGCTTCTCCTAACACAGCACCTTCCCAAAGAGCACCTGCAGGCTTTTCCTGAAGCAAGTGACAATGGCAAAGCCTTTCGGTCACAACCTGGTAAGACCTAGTCATCGACATCATTGACGTTAGGCATCATAAACATTGATGTCAAATATTTACACTAACGAGAAGCAATCCACATATGTTATAGCCTATTGGGTAATGCCACTGAAAAGCCAGTCCACATGTGGGCATTTGCCTTTTCAGTGAGTTTGTGTTTGAAATTCAGTGGTAGGATCCAGCATAGAGAGAGAATAAAAAAGTTTTAAAAGATAAGGAAACAGGCTTTCTCCGGACAATTGGCAACAGAGGGGTTACTGATGTTTAAATGCGTGCTCCAGGCAAGACCTGACTTTCTGACACAGTGCCCCAAACCATGTTGTTCTTATAATAAAATCATTCAGGCATCAGTCATGAGGTAGAAGATTACACTGAAATAGTACTCCCCACACTGTATCTTTTTCATTTGCATCATTTACTGCCGGGCATCTGAAAAGAAAGGACGGCTTATGTAAGAGTCTTACCCAGGTCTGGGAATGTTTTTCATTTCTCCTTCGACACAAAATCTTTCTTCTTATAAAGGGAAAAGCCAATGTTTTTTCAAGGCTGGACTCTACAAATTCAGACATTTCCTCTTTCTGGTTGAAGTATTTTGTAAGAGTAAGAGTAGTTATCACTTTGGCCCATGTTCGGGTTGAGAAGCACAAATAGTCTCCTTGACATTAAAGATAAACTAAACATCTGCAGAAAGAGGAGGTCTCCAGAATGACCTCTTTTGCCTACAGACAACAAACCTATCTATAATGACACAGGGGCCCTCTAAATTTAGTGCTTGCAGGAGTGACACAGGACCTTAGAAACCCTTTTCTTCTGCCAGCATGAGGCAGCCCCAGACACCCACTGCTGGTTTGGGCATCACTGCTCAGCTATAATGGCATCAAAACCAGCATTAGTCTTTGAGAGGCACCTGATGGCACAGAAACCTGAGAGCTAACAGAGATGAATTTACACCTCAGAGCACATAAGAGATTTGGTATGTAACTAAACAGCCCTTTTTAACCACTGAACCGACTGCATTTGGGTATCAGCCTACTTCATTGAGCAGTTACTTATTATTTCCCTTCAAAGGTGTAAGACTGTACGCTAGCTCCATCTCAGTGCCTTCCTCCAGCAGTCTGAGAGATTATATTAAAAGTGTTTATTAGGACTGAAAAACATCAATGGAGATTTGCTAAGGTTTTTTAACTTGACTTGCACCTCAGCCCTCCTTGTCGATACGAAACATCAGTTTTGCGTTCAGAGCACAGCTCCTCTACCCTGCTTGGGAAGGAGTCAGGCTGAAATTTCCAAGAGAGACAGGGAAGGTGGAAACAGCATTGAGATCTTACTGAAAATAAAGGGAGATGGATAACTAGTGCCTTGCAAATCTCAGTGAGGATCTGTGCCTTGTAACATGGGTCACGGGGCCTTCATGAAGCCTGACCGAGGGCAGTCACTGCTGATGAGGCATGGGGACTCATCCGCATGACATGCTGCACTGCCCTGACTCTGGTGTCATAGAAATTGGGGCAGCAACTCCAAGACTGTGGCAAGACAAATTTAAAAGAATAGATTCAGGCAGGGACAGAGGGATACCATATGTTCCCCTCTTAAATAAAAACCTGCTGAAAAGCAGCATGCAGATGTACAGCACAGTGAGTAAATAAGCACTTTGTCCTTCAAGGGTTTTTTTCTTCCCTCGAAGGTTAGCTGGTGACCAAAATCTCCTGATCCTGCCCTGAAGTCGCCTTCAGTCTTAAACAAAATGCTTCAAGAGAGGTACAGGCAGCAGGAGTGTCACCTGCTGGCTTTTAGGGCTTTGTAATACAATCTCTCTTCCCCACAATCTGTATGCCTTGTATATTAAGAAAGACATCAAGTTCCTCCTGGTGGGTGATGGTTACCTCTTATCCCAGGCGTGAATGAGCAGCCACTAATATAACGGGACCCTGAATGTGTCTGTTCATATATACCATAATACCAGCAACACAACTGTGTGTGACAACGCGATCTCTACCTCATTGCTGTCTGTGGGTTTTGGATAGGACCCTCTCCCTGGCAAATTTAGCTATTGGTTACAGTACCTATGAGAAACATTTGGTGAATAACTAGAAGTTACAGTTCAGATTTACATTAACAATAATGACAAAATGAAACCAATAAGTTTCCCATGTAATTGCTTCAAAGTCAGCAGAGAAGAAATTGTTACCATGAATCCAAGTTTCTACATAGGCCATTGCCCCCATATTCATCAGTATGCAACAAGCAATCAGAGAAGCTATTCCAAAAAAAGAAAAATACATTTTGCATTAGCAATGAATTCGCTACAAAAGATTTTCAGTAAGTCATTAATAATAGTATATTCCCCACTTAGGACTCAAGTGCCATCAAATAAAAATAAGCTGCTGTTGCCAATTGGAAAACTAGCTCCATATGTGTCTGTTGGAGTTATAACAGCGCTAGTGTCCAGGTGTAGAGGTTATAATTTTGGCAAGGAAAGACCTATCGCTTCTGGAGGTACCTAATCAACATGAGCATGACTTGGTGTGCTGTCCCCTCTGCTGCCAGGCCACAGACAGGATTGTGTGCCTCAGCTGCAGCAGTTAATGCAGCAAAGCATTGATTTCAAAAGGCATTTTGACATCTGACTCATTAATTTAAGAGGTTACTTATGGATTGTTATCAAAATACTTACAAGAGTACAGCACTCACTCCATAACCTGCACCCACACAACCCACTTCATGTTCACTGCCTGACTTAGTAAGTCTTTATATATAAAGACTCTAGCTACTGAAATCAATGTAAAATAAACATCTAAATATTCTGATGAATATGGACCCTAAATTCTTACTCATTTCAGTAGGGACCTAGAAGCCTAAAATAAAAGTTAGGCGCTTAAATACATTCTTAAATTTGGATGCCAGGCAGCAGGCACCTGTACAGGACCTGGGAAAGACCTCAGACCTTCCTTGAGGCTTTCAGTGTCACCAAATGATAAATAAATAACATAATCAGAATTATAACTTTGCCTGCTGTCATTAGCTCATATGGGATGGATCTGAAACAACAGGAATGCAACAGCGCTGAAACCATCAAGGAGGCGGGGAAAGAAAGATCAAGTCAATGCTTCAAAATATGGCAAGAACATGGGGAGTATATTATGCTAACATATGACACGCTTTTGTCAGAGACACGGCATTATTCATTGAAATGACAGAAAGAAGTGAGGCTGGAAAGAGCAGTTCCCCAGTGTGCAATACTTTTTTGGTTAGTTCAAACTACGGCTGAGATAGCTAACAGTTATTTCTTCAGGAAAAGAGAGGCCACGAGGCCAGTCTCTCATGAGCTGGTGTAGTACCAAGTCTTCCCTTACTAGTAACTAAAGAGATCATAAAGGCTTTCTTACAATCCCCAATGACCTTTTTTTTTTAAAATAATTTTTTTTTTAAAAAACTTAAATTACAGGTTTATAGATCCTCTCTATCTATTTAATCACTGCAAATGTCATCAAAATATCAGAGAAGATACCCACATGAGAAGGTGGAATCAATTTAGCCTCTCTTTAGACTCTCTTTGGTTTTCAGTTTCACATGTTGCACTGTTATCAACTCTCTCCTGCCCAAGTGATGTTATAATTAAACACCCTGTGATCCCCAGAGCCCTCATGATGCAAAACTCTCTCTCCTTCCCATCCAGCATCTCAAGGACAGGCCTGGCATCAGGGCAGGATACGTGGCTGATGCTGGGAGCCCAGCACAGGTGCGAGGCACGTGCCTTTCCTGCCACGCAACCAGATGGGCGCACATCTCCTCCCAAAACATCCACTTGATCAGAACACATTCACAATGGTAATAACTAGGACACAATCTGGTTCAGTGTTTAATAACTCCATCATTATGCTGTGAATTTGCCCTGCTCATTTACATCTAACATGAGTAGGAGCACGATTGGGGCACTGCAGCTATAATGATGCCAATTTATAATATTTTCCTGACACCAATAGTTGATGGTAAAGTTCTTGGGTAAAGTTTCCTTACTATACAATATAAGATCTGCATAGAGTTATTCTTCTGCCTTGAGTAATATGCCCTTTGACAGTTTCAGTTTACTAACAATAGCTTCAGAGTAGACATTTGATTGATACTTTGCCATGGTTTTATCCTCACGAGGTGTAAGGAGACATATAATTCAGATCTGGCAGCTACAGGTAATCATTCAGCAAATCATACCGCTAGCCAAGAACAAACAAGGAACATTATGCCAGTGAATCTCATCCATTACACGAAGGAAGCAAGGATGTGTTATACTGGATAGTTTTTACAATAAATTTGCAGCAGTGGAAGTGAGGAATTCAACTCCCATTGAGAGAGGCATTTGTGATAAAGAACCGAAACATCCAAAAGATCATCATGCCTTACGCACACAGCTCCACCAACACCATACAGATCCTTGATCAGAAATGCAAATTTGGAAAGCAACCCGAAAAGCCTGTGCAGTGAGACATGCCACGAACTGTTACTTGTTAAATGAACAATTACTGGACTTGTTCATTTCTAAACGAGAGGAAAGGGATCTCATCTTCAAATGAACTTCTTTATCCACAATTTAACAAACAAAACAAACCTCTGAGCACTGCAGCACTAGGTATAATCAACCCATCAGACAGCATTAAGCTAAAACAATGGCTCAGATATCACTAAGCCTCTTATGGGAATTCGGTCAAATCCAGACTTATTTGTATTACATGGCAGTTTGGGAAATCCAGTAGTAGAGGATCATTTGCCTTCCAATCAAGCTCAAAGAATCTGAATTTTTCTTCTCTTACAAGCAAAAAAAGAAAAGTAAAAAAAAAAAAAAAGAATAATTGCATTGGCCTTGTATAAAATTGCTCAACTGAACCAACTTGTAGCCAGCCTGGAAGCTTAGTGACTGCATCTCTGTGCCAAGCCACGTCTGAATAATGGTCCTTGTCTGCTGCTCCCGAGGCTGAGAGCACTCAAGAGGCAACAGAAGCAGCTTATTTCAGAGAAGGGTACATCTCATGTTGTTCAGCAACAGCCCACTTTAGCCCCGATCTTATGGTCTGGGAGCTAGAAACTACATGATAAGGAAAAGCACTGATGAGATTTGAAGAAAGGCTTGTCATGGTCCTGTGTGCTTTCAAGCTGGTTTATTTGCTCACAAATTTTGAGGGCTGGTACAGGAAGTCCATCTAAAAGGAAGAGAGAGTGGCAAGCCCACCCAGCCCAGAGAGCTGGGAGCTCAGCATCTGGCTCAAAGTCGTGGATGCTCCAGTACTGGGCATGCACATGTGTAAAGCAGACCCAAAGCCTTCATGAGCATAAGCAACAAACATCTCGATTTCCATTTATGTCAACAAGGGCTGCAGAGATTCAGTATGTCTGAAAGTAGGCATGTGTTAACAACATGTCCATATATAGATTTAAATGGCTAAGTTTTTTAGGATGCTGCATTGAAAATATTGGCCCTTTCTCCTCATAACTGTTAGCACCCGATAACTCTTTAGATTGAAGCGGGAGATTTCTCTTTTACTTCATTCTTATGAGAATGTAGCATCACTGGCTTCAAATGAATTATAACAGAGTAAACCCAAGTGTTAACAGTGAAAATGTAGGCCCTAAAATTACATTTAGTAACTAAACAATGCTGACGTAAATAAACCAGAAGACTTGACTACAAGAGCAACTTAAGCAGCACTGCCTGTGCTTTTGCTGGGCTATAAAGGAGAACTTGTGGATGTTGTGACAAAACTCAGCTTGAAGCTATTAATTTTCCAAACAATGACATACCCTGATGTTGATCTGAAAGTTGTGAATTAGGAGATGGAAAGAATTCCTGACTTTCAGATTCCATCACATATTTTCACGGTGCAGAAAAAAAAAAAGGAGTTTTGTTTTCCGCATCAGAGGACTGTTGTGTCTTCAGGCAGAGCGTTCCTTTTGTTCAGGGTTGCCGTCTTCCTGTGCGGTGTTGTTCAGCCCCGTACTGTGACTCTGTACAATGGGTCTACATGGCTTGTACAGCTATTAAGAGCCACTACGGCAAGATGCTGAAATTAAAAGTAAAACAACACTGCTGCAAACTTCACCTTGAGTTGGAAGGCAAGGTCAATTTTTTTCTGGCTCATGCATCATCAGTACTAATACAAATCCTTTCAGGTCCAGTGCTGTGTAAATCCATTACTCGTGAATTATGACTCCTGTGTCATCTGGCCAACTCTATTTCCTTCTTTGGGGTTGTACATGTGGCACTGGGAGCATAATTTGAAGACAATGAGTTTGTAAATTGAAGACAATGAGTTTATACAGGTGGCTTTGCAAGATAAATGCAGATAATAGTAGTTCTGATTGATAATGTAAAAACTAGGAAAAGTTTCAGGTTTTTTGGTCAGAGTTGTGGTGGGTCTGTAGAGCAGAGTAACAAACTCCAAGACCTGGCTTTCACTGTATGTAGCGAACAGATCTCCGGAGTGAGACCAGTTTATGTCATTTCTTTACAAACAACTGTACAACTTCACATGAAAGTGAAGGCTAAAAGCAGCACAAAGGAGGTGTCGAAATGCCCACATACTTTTGCCTGCACACTGGGTTCGTCAGGGATGCACCGAGGTCTTCGCTCCAGCTCACAGAGCTGTGCCAGTGCAAGAGTTTCAAGTCAATGCAATTAAACCAGGACAACTGTGCTGACAGGGCTGTGGACGCAGCATTTGTAAGTAAAAAAAGGTAAAATTGCTTGTCAGATTTATTCTAGTCTTTTCCAGGGCAGGATGAGTGCAGCTGTGCTGGTAGAGGTGCATCTGTGCAAGGGCCTTTGGCCAGAAGAGCTGTGATGGATACAGGAGCTCAGTGGTGACAACCACATGGCATTGAGGCTACAACTGGCCCGGAAAGTGATTGAAAACCTCACATCAAAAAATCCACATCTCTCCCCACTGGCTTTCTGAGCAATGAACCATCACCTCCAAGACCAGTTTGTCCTCAGGCCCTGGTAAGCGGGAGCGCTAGCACTACAAGTACACATGAACAGCCCAGAGCTGCTCCCAAGGAAGTCGGTGACAAAGATCCCAGTGATCCTGATGGAAACAGAAGGTGGCACAAAATGCTGCAAGTCTTTGCATGATCTTACTATGACAGTACTCTCAGCAAATCAATACTTAGGCTGAATTTCATTTTGCAAATTAAATCAAGGATTCAATTCCTCTGTCTTGCAGGAAATGTCTCTGCCTTACAAGATACCACAAGAAGAAGAAATAACTCAAATGCGCCTTATAATCAGTTGCATCTATTCTAGGCCCACAACCACTAAAATGCCTTAATCACATATTTAGCATTATTGCGGGGCATTAGTATAAAGTAGATTATTTGACTGACTTAATTGTGCATTTCTTATAATATCATAGTGATTTATTCTAAATGTCTCCTTAACTCCAAACTCCCTTGCAGTGCTTGCAGTGCTTAGATTTAGGGAAGTTATGATACAATACTCCCCACCCTCCCCCAGCCCCCATGGGGAGGAAGACCTGTCTGGGATTGTATAAACTCAAATGGTACTCTGGCTGTTTACTTCAGCAGACAATTTGGCCCAAAGTATGTTGTAAAGCTCAGGATGGGACAAAGGAACATCATGTTCCAGCCTAGAAAGCAGGTCTGAAGGACATCGAACCCCTCCTTAGTCATACTTAAGATTAAAACAGCTGATATTGGGAGTGTCCTGAACACTCTTATTCATTCTACCCCTGCTAGAAAATCATATGATGTGCCGGGGTGGAATGCTAATTATAAATCACAGTACAAGCAAACATTTTTAGAAAGAGGTCATGTCTAGTGGGTTGGACACAGGGCTGCTGAAAGCCATGAACTCGTGGATGGAGGTGCTACCCCAGCACTGCACCCTTCTGCGCCTTTTGGAAGGTGTTTACCCGCCCTCATCCCCCATGTTCAAAAAGGTAATGAGATTTACTGAGCTTGGTAGTCAAGATGAATTAATTACTGACCTGGTTCTTCCCTTAGCTATCTTGCAAGTCTGATTTCACCATCAGTCATGGCTGTGAACAACATTTGTTTCACTGTTCAATCATCAGGCCTCAGGAAATCAAAATACTTTCCCCAACATTAGAAGAAACAGTGGTATAATATTAAAAATAACCTGGACCATATTTACAACTATCTGATTTAGAGCTAGCTCTACCCACCTGCTTCCTTCCCTCTCCCACCTCCAGTAAAATTCATTTCATTCATCTTTGCTTCCATGAGGTCTGCATACATCATGGGTTACACTGCAGTCCTTCCTTCCCCGGTTCAATTTTTAAGATTACCTATTGGCTACATTTTCAGATGATTCAGTGGACTTCACTGTTCTGACTTAATAGAAATTGATGAGGGTTAAAACAACTTTTGCTATTAAAAGCACAGCCAAAAAAAGAGAACATTTTACTTTGGAGAAAATCCATTTGGATGCACTCGCTCCCTTCTAGAAGCCCTAAACAGCTTGATCCAGGAGACCTGCTAAAAAGAAACGTAATTTCTACTTATAGCAGGCTGAAGAAACTTTTCCCTTGGAGATTACATCACTTTGATTGGATGTTATGTTTTCCACCCTGATCTCTCTAGTAAAGTGAAACTGCAGGAGAAATATATTGCTCATTGAAAAGCTGCACACAGAACTACTGCAAAACAGGGAGAAAAATACCAAAGGAAATAGAAATCACTTGAGCCAAATTCTTTCCGGATTTACCCCTGCACAACCAGGTTCAATTGAAAAGAGCTGTCTTCAGTACAGAAAGGACAAAATCGATAACATTTTCCTTTGAATATTAGCTGTTAAAAATGTTCAAAAACAAACCCAAAAGACAAAACTCCTCCAGTATGAAATGAAGAATAAATAACTAGCTGAAATCCAACACTAACATTACAAAACATTTATTTTAGTTTATACCGTGTGCATATAAATAGAACACAGTGCAAGCACCACTCTGAGGCAATGAGAAGGTCGCACAAAATAGCATTCAAAAATCAGGAAATGCCAGAATTAAGGTTGCCCAGGCAACCTTAATTTTACCCCCTGTGCATATGCATTTTACAACACAGCCTTTAAATACACCATAGCATTCCATTTCTCAAATAGTATCACATACAGAAGAAAGCTCCTAACAGCAATAACCAACTTGTCACGTTGAACATGTTGGCGACTTTGCTACAGGGAGGAAGCAGATTGGTTTGTAATCTTTCTTATTGCAAGAGTGAATTAATTTCACTCAAAATTTAGCACAAAAAAATCCCCCAACATCAACTTGGGAAATGAGTTTTCAGTCCTTTCTAAACCTTGGAATGCAGAAAGTGATTTTCATCCTGGCATAAAGTCTGGTGCCAACATATTTAAAATAAATATACCTGTGTGGGCAATGTAGTCGTTGTTCACAGTTGAAATTTCGTGTTCTCTTGTGCTAAACAGATACCATGTTTGCCCTATAGTCAGAAAAACCCTGGGATATTGCCCTGAAGATGAATTAGTTGAGGCGAACCCAGAACCTGTTAAGCTTTGCTAATTCATTTCTGCAATAGGTGAAGACTGGTCCAGGGAATAAGCCAGCCCCTGTGAAACAACAGAAAAGAAATCCCCTTTCCTGAAGGAGCTGTGGCTATGTAAAGCCATAGAGCTGTAGAGAAAACAGATATAACAAGTATGAATGAAAGTAATAAACTTCACAGTAGTTGATGAAGTTAAGGAACTTTCACTAATAATGAACTAAATGAAAATACACATTTCCTCCTCTCCAACACAAGCTAATGAATAAAGAAACCCAAATGACAGCCACCCTGAAAACATCTAAGACTAATTATACTGGTCCATTTAGTTTCCAGGAGCCTTACTTCCTTCCTCTTTTAACAAGGATCTTCGGCATTTCTGAAAAGCCAGTAGGAAAAACTTCCAGTTTATTTGTGTTTATCTTACTGGCACTCTACCACACAGCACATTGAACCATTCAGCATCAGGACAACATTTCTGAGAAGGCAAATGGTTACTCACAGGACCAGATAAGCCAAAGAGAAATGGTGTAAGGGGCTTCTGTTCCCCGTGATAACAGGCATTGTAATTCCCCATTAGACAAGAGTCTGTCCCTTCTCCTGCTGCCCTCAGACAGCAAAGGGCAGATAGTGCTCCAGCTGAAATCAGTTTGAAAACTCCCTCAATTCCATCAGAATAGATCCAAAATTAGTCTAGCACAGAAGAGTAGTGTGCTTGGGAGCACTGAACCTGGATCGAAGAGACATGGCTGCACTCCTCATCCTCGCCTGCCACTCCAAGCAAGCTGTGTCCCTTCTGCACACCCCTCTTCCTTCGCCTGCCAGCTTTCCTTATCTTCCTGTTTACATTACAAGCTCCTTGGGGCAGGTTTCCCCTCCAAGTACCTGTTTGTACAGTGCACAGCATAGTAAAGCTGTAATTTCAGTCAGGGTCTCTAGGTACACTTGGAATACAAATAATAATGAAAAAACTAGCAATGTGAAAAAAGGCAACTAAAGCAAAGGCCTTGACTTGTACAAAATAATCCATGGCTTGGATAGGCACAGCTTGTGATAGATTCTTTCCTACTCCCGTTAAGTTGATGGCAAAGCTCCCATTAGCCTTAATGAGACCAGGATCAGACCCGGCCTGTGTAGACTGAAAACTTTCAAAAGGCCAAAAATGTCTAGCTTGAATGACATACAGCATTTCAGTTCCTATGGAAATTTCAAATTCCTATCAAGTGTGTGATGCAGTCAGTCCTGAGCCACGAGTTACATCCATTTCCAAGCACAGAGGCTCCTCAGGGACACAGGCACCTCAGAAGGACTGGATGCTTTATGAGAAACTTCAGTCACCCAGCCAATAATACTTACAACAAAAATAATATTTTCCATTCTCACATATTGCGAAGTTGTAAACTGTTCCTTAGATACCTGGACACGGAGTTTATGAGAAACACATGTAAAATCCTGACAAGCAAACCTTGTTTATACCTTTACACAAAATAACTACTGAAAGGACCAATTTTCAGAAGATGCCTATTGGGACCTGTCAAGTGTGCAGTATGCCAAAGACATCATCGCACAATGCACTTCAGATGCTGCTCTGCTTTCCCTGTGATGCATGCCACCCCCTGAAACTTCCCTTGCTTTTTCCCAGGGCAGATATCACCCTGATGGTTGCCTTCAGATGTCACCAGTGACTCGATAAGAGCTTGCTGAGCTTTCCCAGTAAAAGGAGGAAAAATTCTCATGTTTGAGATAATTCCTCGTAGTATCCACTGTCTGGTTTAAATCATTACTGGGTGAACACCACATCTTTGTGATGTTCGCTGGGACGTGATAAAGACCTTCCTACTCAGCTCTGAAGATGCAAGACCTGATAAGCAGCTCTATATTTGCAAATCAGCCAGAGGATTCTGTCATGTCCTTCTTGTGGACTACGTAACATCTCTATTTTCACTTGTAACATCAACATAAGGAAAAGTCAGCACAGTAAGGACTTTGTTGCTAAAAACTGTAATTCCCAAACACTTCATACAAATGAATCTGCTTTAACTGGCTGTAAAGTTGGTGGGGCGTTTTTCATTGTTTTGTTTTGGTTTTTAACCTATGTGCTTCAACATGACAGTGCATAGAAGGATCTCAGTCTCAGCTACGGTGATGTGCACTAATGACATTACTCCGTCCCTCTCTTACCACTTACGAAGCGGATGGGAACAAGTAATTGGGTACTTGCTTTCAATTATTTTCTCCTACTGTATCTTTTCTCATTACATCCTTTCGTTAACTTGACCTTTATACTTTCCAACAGAGCAAACAAAGAAGTGCATTCAAAATTGGTTTTGTACTTCTTATAGCGATGCCTTAATGTGACTAAGCTGTTTTATATGAATTCTAGGATGACAGAAAGCTGTTTTGCCCTATTTAGATATACATACTCATTGAAAGTACACCAGGCAAATACTTCTTTCAGCTTTGCAGTGTTATGTCATTTTAATCCCCAGAGCAGTAAACTTGATTCTAATGTATCACTCAACACCTTAACTGATAAAAATGGATTCACTGTAGAAGAGCAGTGCTGTAACAGAATAAAATGTGGTGCTAGAGAGCCTGGGTTTACTCAGCAAGAAATCTCCATCTTCTAAATTCACCAAAACGTGTCCCCTTATCTAAAATTAGACCAGAACATCAGAGGTTCTCTTCCAGTCTTTATACCTCTCTTACTTTTAGCCACAGCTTCCTAAAAACTGTGTCACAGACAAAAGCAACCCCTAAGAAGTCCTATAAAACTTACACTCTAGGCAACACAATCTCTCCAAAATTATGATCAGAAGAGTAGCATTGTTTTATGTCATTTTAGAGGATCTGATACACTACCATTTAGTCCTCTATACCACCCGGTATTGCCATCTAGCCCACACACAAGCTGGCTTGGCATTCCCTGTATTTTTAGAGCAATTCTATTTCTCAGCCCATTTTACAAGTTGTGTTTGTTTATTTATTAGTGTGCAGGTAAGAAATACCCTGAGAAAACAACTGTGCTCTGTAAGAAACGATAGATGTGCAAATTGGAAGTCTTTCTTTTGTTGAATACAAATAATATTTTTACCATGAAACCAGCAGCGTGATATCCCTACTGAATTTAGGATACAATTAGAAGAACTTTGTTGTCTTGGAGCTTTGGTAAATACTCTTTGAAGATTTCTGAGGTCCTTTGCAAGCTGAATCTGCTTAAATCAGCAGTTATAAATGTAAATACCTAATGAGGGTGCTGAACAAACTGTACTTTGACTAACTCCAAATTATAAAATTGAAGCTCAGAGCTGACAAATGGGATTAACTTTATCATACACACAGAAAAACAGCAAAGTGGGTACCTCCCTCACCTTGTTTTTAGAATTATGCACCAGCGCAATGGTGAACAAGAAATCTCATCCATTACTGTTTGTCTAAAAGAGAAATCTGAAACTAGAACTTGGAGAATTTCAGCCCTTTTAAAAGATTTTGAAAAGCTCTTAATCCACCAGCCCTTTAGACATGAAGATGATCTTCAACTGTTAAAATCACCCTCCAAAACCATCAGTGGTAGAATGTGCCCAAGATACAGAGAAACTCACTACAAGACAACAAAGAAAAGGAAAGAAAAGAGAGGGGAATCCCAGTGGTCCCATCGTTGGGGGATGGATGAAGACAACAGCTTTAAGTGGAATCTCAGAACTTCACTCATATGTGCTGAATGTTCCAGTCGGACAAGCATAGAGAGACATCCAACATGTTATTCCCTAAAAGCTAAGTTATTATTTCTTAAGACTAGCATGTAGCTCTGTGGAGATCATTGCCTCCTATCTATACGATGACTGTTTAGAATCCTGTGTTGCTAATGCCAGAATTCAGGAAACACAAACACTACCCAAAGAGTTTGGGTTTTATTTAAAAAAAAAAAAAGACACAACCACAGAGCATAGTTTATTATAGTGATGCCAGGCAGTCACATAAGCTCATGGAGCAAACCATGCATTCCCAGAGATGATGTTTTTTAAATTACTATTATTTACAAGTTGTCATTTCTTTAGACAACCACCGTGTACGCCATTTCATGGATCCACCATTGTTATCCCCAACTTTTCCTCCCTCCATACTCATCTGAACTGTTCACCTTTACCTGTCCCATCTCATGCATTTAGCGAGCTTAACACTTGCTGGTGTAGACTGTCACACACCACCTGAATGACCAATACAGCCAGATCTGACTGAGGCCTCAAATTATTTGCCATAAATAAATAAATCAAGTATCTCTGCTTGCCATCAAACCACAAGAGTAACAACTTCACTGTCAGTGAGAGTCTCAAGGAGTTCAGCCTTCTTTTAGAGGAAAAAGAGGCAAGTAAGCTCATGGAGGAGTTCAGCAGTGCACTTACATTAATGGGGCAGTGTGAAGGCTTGGTGCTGAAAACCCGTTTTCTTGACTGCCTGGCAGATGCTCATAAGGGTAGCTATTATTACTGTAGTGTTTCTGCTCTTTTCTTTGAAATCCAACAAAGCAGGCTCAGGGTGTTATGATCTGCACCAGTATGCCACATATGAGAGATCATTGTTCTGTTGGAGACATGTATGTAAGGCTGCCAAAACAGGCAAATACATTCCCTTCAGTTCTCACTTCCATCAAATGCAGACAGCTTTCCTGACCATTATTCTCCCAGAGCCTGTCTGAAGTTACTACATGAGTGATAAAGGGGTTATTTCACCTAACACAGCCAGCAGCTTTCTGCTTGCTTGGGGCAACAGGAGGAGGCAGCTTAAGGAAGCCCAGTCGACCAGCTTCTCACTGGCTTCTTGGTTGTAATCCAACCCATTAACAGGCCAGCAATCCCTCTGAGGCTCCGGCTCCAGCTCTGTGAAAGCCTTTCCCTGTCCTTCTTTACTACTAACTCAAAGAGTATATCAGACAAAATGCTCAAGCAAAACTTGGACCATGTCAGAGCCAGGCTCTACTTTCTGTTACAACAGTCTGCAGTGGGAGAAAGGAGGTCCTGCAGTTAAGCAAGAGAAAATTGGATCCATTTCTGTTCCCCCACCACTGACAAATCCTAGCATTTCATCCACCTCTCCATGCTTCGGTGCCATCTGTAAAACAGAGATGCTAATAGTCCCCCACGTCTCACAGCTGTTCTATGAATTAACTCACCAGGGCTCAGCAGTGTTTTGGTACTGGTGACGGGAGCTAACAGGACATACACAACATCACCCCTTTTCCTTTTCAGCTTATTAATTACCACATATAGTCTCCAGGTCTTGCAACTGAGTGTGTTTTAATGGCTGAAATAAATAAATAAATGGGAGAAAATAACCGTTCCCTGCCTATAAATCAACCATCTGTCACATTCTTGGGTATGACAAAACTTCTAATCAATATATAATTTTCACCCTGTTTTAATGAGTGTTGATGTATTGCTACCTACTGCTGATGGTGGTTATGTCTCCTGTTGGACTGGTATTAAACAGTTCTGTAATGGGAGATGATGCCAGCCCAAAGGCTTCATCCTTCAGTTGTATCGGATGAGCCTGCACACATAAAGTGCATGTTTATATTACATATTTCACTCAGCTTCCTAAACGGGAGACAGCAACAGTTTTATAACCATAGCAGATCCTAAAAATTAAAAAGCAGTCATGGTAGATTTTGCAGAACTTTTTCATGGAATAACCAAGGAAGTTTTCACACAGTTTGTTTCAGACTAAGTGGACTTCTCTCACACTGTCTGGGCTGTATCTCCTTCCGTTGGGATTTAAGGAGCACATTAAACAAATACTTAAATGAGAAACATCCAAGGAATAGTTAACTGTTGAGAGAAGGGGATTTGGGATGGTCCTCTTCCTTCTGGGTCAGGAATAACTAGAGCTGGGAAGAGAAAGACTGTTGCCTAATGCAGGATTTTAGTATTTAAAAACCTGGTTTTCTTCCAAAAGGAAAATGGGGCCCTAGTGGCTTGGCAGTCTGCTCCTGAGCCACAGATCCTGCGATGCCAGGATCCTCAGCCCCACGGCGGTTTGCATGCCCGGCTGCCCTGGCACCACTTACCCTCCCAAGAGGGCATCGCCAGCCCCACAGCGGCTCACACAGCTGGCTGGCTCTGCACTGGGGACCCTGGAAAATGTCCAACCTCTGTCACAATTTCAGCAAAATCAAACCATGTCAGCAAAATATACAGCTCCTTTCAAAGCAGGAAATCCAGTGAAATAAATTTCTCTTATCAGCTTTAATGTAAATCTGACAGCTCAGGATGATGCGGAGTAACGTGAGATCTCAAATGATCTCAAGTAAGATCAGGTTTGTGACCACATGTGGTTTACTTGCAATTTGTGCAAGGATAGCCTTTGCAGTCCAGTTTGGGTCATACTCTGCTCCATAGAAAGTGTGAGTGGAGATTCAAGAAATTGGAAATACTGGAATTGGATTTTCTTGTTTAAAAAAAAAAGAGAGAGAGAGAAAGAAAGGCCATAGTCAACAAATAACAATCACCAAGTAAATATAATTAGTTCACTTGCCATATTTCCATACGATCACCTTGTAGGAATGTGACTTAAAGTTTAAATTCTAACTTTCCTGCTGCAGCCTCCCAGTCCAGCATGGAGCAGCAGAGAGAGAAATACTGCAGAGCAAGAAAACACTTTTTCATTCCTGGCACTCAGGAGGATGGGCAGCACCGCAGATATGATGAGAGGGACAGACGGGCAGCCCCTCGTTTCACACACAGAGAATGGCCTCTTGTAATATTCAGTTCTATTTTTTGGTCCTCAATTGGTTTAAAAAGCACTGTGTGACTTGGTACAAAGGCAAAATTACAGACAGGAGCAGTTCTTCAGTTCGTGTAAACTGCCATGGGCTATTCCATAGGGGGACAACTGTGAATAAACTGCAATGGATGGAACTGGAGGAAAGACGGAGTAGATCTAGGCTCACTGGAGCACAAAACACCAAATAAAAGCTCAAACATTTCAGCTGCCTTCCCAACATCCCCTAAACTGTTCATACCACATCCTCAGGATTGGGAAGACCCAGGTCTGGAGGGCAGCTCAGAGCCAGCTGAGGCTGGTGCTGGTCCTGGACACAGCTGAACTCCACAGGCACATGCTCAGCCTTCGTTTTCCTGGTGAAAGCCGCAGTGCTGAGGGGCTGTGACTCACAGCATCCAGCTTATTTCACATGTGAGTTAGCTGAGTCCACACGCACTAGGACAGTGTGGCAACAAGAGACACCGAGCCTGGAGACTTGAGTTTCATCCTAGATTACACCCTGACCCACTGCACCACTGCAAATGACATCCCTGCTTCTCCAGGAGGCGATGCTCCCTCAGTCACAGGCAAGGGAAACTCAGGAGGTGAAATAAAATAAAACTTAAAAAAAAAATGAAAAAAAAAAATCAAGATCATGGTCTCTAGTGCCTCCATCGCAGGATGCAAAAGCCACTTCTTTCACCAGGCTACCCACAAGGAGGCCCCATAAAATCCCCCACTTCACACACAGATAAACAAAGCCCAGATGACACTGGGAAGAGACAGATGGAAACCTCTCTGTATGTGCACGCTTTATAATTTGGGGAAAACTTGCAGATAGCAGGGCACTGAGCTTTGATACATCAGCAGACAGATGTGAATTTGAGCAAGCCTCTAATATTGCTGCTACACTACTGCTTTTAATCTCTGCTAGAATGGCAAAGAAAGAAAGGATCAGGCGACTACAGGAAAGGGAATTTTTGGTGGTTAGAGTAGACCTGGCTGTCTCAGTAAATCACTGCTCTTTCTGTTCCTCTCTGCTGCAGAATGATCTAACCTTACTGAAGGCAGTGGCAAAGCTCTCACTGACTTCACTGGAAGGAGGATTACTGAAAACAGCTACACTAGAAGTGTGAGGAACCCAGATTCTAACTAACATTTTAATAACCTA
Organism: Phoenicopterus ruber ruber; assembly: GCA_009819775.1. Taxonomy (NCBI): domain Eukaryota; kingdom Metazoa; phylum Chordata; class Aves; order Phoenicopteriformes; family Phoenicopteridae; genus Phoenicopterus; species Phoenicopterus ruber. The sequence goes on along the minus strand of CM020220.1, from coordinate 31,980,966 downwards.
CAAAGGTCTTGCTTCTTTAAAGGGTGTTAACCTTTTACAACATTGACATTTTAGCCGGTTATGAATTCACCCCATGAAGAGCAAACTGGGGCAGAAAAGGGTCTGAGACACACCATTTAATACTTGCCAGAGCTGCATTTGTGATTCTAAGCTCCTAATTGCACTGTTTAGAGAAAACATATTTTTCCTTCTTAAATTTTCTCTGCACTAGGCTCTAGGCTGCATGTCTGAGACATTAAGCGAACTGCTCTATCACAGCACCTGATCACCAAACTAAGCAATAACAGCAAGCATGGATAGCAAAAGTCACAGAAAATTGACCTTCTGTTGCTACCACAGCCTTATTTGGTGTGGAAGCTCAAACATGCCATTATTAATGACTCAGACCAGAAGTATTTCTGTCTCTCGGCTTGTTCAGAACAGACAAAACTACCTCATCGTTTGTGCTGCATGAGCACTCGGCACACCACCACAGGCTGCTCTTCACAAGTCCTGCCCCCACGGTGGGTGTAGGGACGCTCCAGCTAACCACCAGTATAAGTTATTCTGCATCTCATCATACACTCTGAATGCTACAGCCAACATCTCGGCTACTTAACATTGGACACCTATTTCAGATTCTTGAACAACTGACTTCATTTGCAGAAGTCAGAGAGAACTGTGTTACTGCTCTTTTCCAAAATGCAGTCTCAACTTATATACAAATGCAAAATATACTTATATGTCTAATATTAGGAACTGCAATCTGAACCTTTTAGCCTAAGCATCCATAAGGCTTCTGGTATCAAAACTCATCTTCACCATGATGGAGAAGAGGAGACCTTTATGTGTTGCTTATAAATTGCGGTATTTGGTGCTTATAACAATTGGGTTACTTTAGGTACTCAATAGGGCTGGTTGGGGGGCGGTTGTTTGCTTGTTTGTGGTTTTGTTTAATGAACTGGTGATACATAGTATATTAGTTACTAAAGGCTCACCGCAATATAGCGAATTTGCCAGCATGCATACACTTCAGCAGCCTAGTGAATGAAGCAATGAGGTTTGATATTTTACTTAAAGGTGTTCAGACATCAACAATTCCTGTTGGTCTAAAGGAAAAAGGATAGATAACCATAAACTGCTACAATAACTGAGGGAATACTCCAGGTAAAGCAGAAATTAACCTTCAGAAAGCTAAGAACAAAATGCCTCACCCAAGGCACAATATGAATTGATGCCAATTCACGACCAAAGGCACCGGATGTTGTTCAACACATTTTAATATCAGGTTTTAAACAACAGAGCTTGACAACTTCAGAGGCGAGCAGGAAACAACATCTCAGGCTTTTTCTCCCAATACTAGAATTTCTTCCTGAAGTACCAAAAATACACAAATAATAAAAAGAAGCAAATATTGCAGACATTCAATTTCTGGTTCCTCAATGGACAAAGGCATCTAAGAAATCCATTCATTAAAAAATGGCAGTGAATGTCAAGATTTTCAAAGCAATCATGAAGGTTATATTTTTTCCTTTTTGGGACATCTATCTTGGTCCAAAATAGAATGGTCTCCTTTTCAGAGGGCTGAGTATCTGTATCAGAAAAGCACTATTATTTAAGATCTATACACAGAGCAGCTTTTCTGTTGGGATACAGAGAGATATGTAAGACAAAGGGGGAAAAAACCCCACGTTTGGCAGAAGTCCTGCAGAATGCAGTTAAGTGTTACAAAAGACAGTTCATAGCACTACATCGTGCCACCCTGGCAATGTGGTTAGTGCAGAACCTGCACTAATGCCAAGGCACTCCAACGTGCACATGTAAGTCATGTCCAGGGTAGATGGGGCTGTAACTATTGCCAGCTCTTCTAAGCAATCCCAAAGGAATCATCCCAGCCTGAAGGATGGAGCACATTTTCTGATGCTTTAAGCCACAACCAGTTCAGTGTTCTCTCTATGGCTCTGGTCATGCCAAGTATGACAAGTCGGGGCGGGGGGGGAAGTACATCTGAATTTATTTTTTTTTAAATACAAAACTAAAACTTCTAGAATAAGTAAGATTTATATTCCACATCTTCTGCAAGCCATGCAAATATAGATATTACTGTTCTACTCCAGGCTGCTGCTTTTCCAGAGCACAACGTCCAGTATTTGTCTTAATTCTTTCTGTTCACCTTCCAGGGCAAGGACAGCAATCGCCCATGCTTTTAGGCTGTGCTGTCCAGACCAGCCCTGCTGCGTGAATACTGGAACACATGAAGAAGCACTGAGGAGTGTAACACAATCCACCCCATAGAAACAAAGAGGATGTGAAGACAAGTTAAAAAGCTGGAACTATCCAAATAAGAGCAAGGCTGAATGATACCCAAATCAGGCGCAGAGTAAATAAACCCAGCTTTCCTAGATTCATTTATTTTTCTAAAGAGCTGGACAATAAATTACACAAGAAAGTGTGACCATGATGGGGGGGGGGGGGGGGGGGGGGGGAGAAGACATTTGCCAAGAAGTCTATAGAAACTCATTTTCCACTAAGGAAGTCATAAGTATTTGCAATCACCTGTAAGATTTTTAAAACAAATTCACTGTAACATCCAAGTGTCATGGATTACATTTTTCAAAAGGAAATACAGTAAGTGGGAGAGGAAATTACATAATGAATGGATTTTTTCCTTTTAATTCTTCACATTTTACTTCAGAGACAAAAATTCACTCATATATACAGGAAAAAATCCTCTTCCTCTTCAACATCCTAAATCACATTCAGTGGACAGATTATGGGCATACGGACCTACTGTGAAGGTACCAAAGAGGAGAAGGAACCTCTGACCTTTATTTCACTACTTGGTTTGCTTAAGGCAAGAGCTTCTGACATGAATAGTCACATATATGGCCACAGAACATAAATACTAACCAAAATCAACCACAAAAGATGCTACAGCATGGACTAGCCCTGGTTTCTAAACACCTTTTTACGAACTACCAGTGGGCCACAGAAAATTTATGAAGTTGGTAGCAACTGTTCAAAATCTTAGCTTAAAACCCAATTTCCAGGTTTTTCCCTAATTGCTTCATTTTAATGTGGCATAGGGCATCCTTCCACGTGATCAGCCGCATGTAACAAACTCTCAGGGGGACTGGGCTCGGGTGGCCTCCTGCAGCAGGATCAGACTGCTCTGAGATGTTACCCAAGGCAGGATTTTGACAGCTGCTGGAAGGAAGACAACAATTCACACGTGAAAACAATTTCAATGAAGTTGCAATAACTCCATCATGGATGAGCACCGCTCACGTTGTCCCAAGTGAGGGCTAGGATGCCATCCCCAGCGTGCTGGAGGTTGTGCTTATCACTGTCTTGTACCTTGTCTCCTTCCTCTGAGTCACTTAGGTGAGCTTTAATTTTTTTTAATCATCTGTAACCAGTGGGGAAATTCTAAATTCACACCAATAGGAAAATTAGGCTCCATTTACTTGTTAAACATCTCTTATTTCTCCTCAAGTTTTGCACTCCATGACAAAATAAAATAAATAAAAACCAGCTTTATCTCACCTAAACTGCTATGAGACATGACAGTAAATCTGTCAGTCTCATAACCCAACACCACATGTATCTGTCTTTCCTTGCCATAAATTTCTGCTCGAGCAGCAGGAATATGACAGCTGTACCATGCACTGGCATATTCGCAATACTAAACCTCTCCAGAGTAGCTTGATGAAGGGATGAAAGCTCCATACCCTTAGTGAAACAAAGCAAGGGAGATAAATCCCAAACTGCCTTGCTGGCTAACAGCACTTCGCACAGTTTGGTGAATAAATACTGCAGGAGAGCAGGAGGGAGCAGAGTTTGCAAACTGGAGCCTCTGTTGTCCTTCTGGAACTGTGATACTTTATGACTTCCAAATAGCTAGAAAATTGACTGCAGCTATGTGGTAAATTGCTGGTGTGTGTGCCCCCCCCCCCCCCCCCCCCCCTGTATATATTCATGCTATATTCTGCACTATTTGTCAATGGGAGTAGGGGATTTCCTTTTTTTTCAAGACTTATCTTTGAAGTAAATAAGGAGGGAGGGGGGATTGCCATCTTGAAAGAATTACTTATCCTTAGGTCTACTGATTTCCAAGTATCCTACACAGACAATAGCCCCAGGACCTCTTTGACCCACTAGACTCCTAAAATAAAATTTTTAAAAGTATAAAAAGATGCAGGGAACTAAATATGTTTTGTTAGTGAGAATCTTGCTTTTCCTTCTACTTCTCATATACCCTCCTCACACATTGTAATCATACAGGCAGTAGTTGCTCCAAATATCTTAAGGTCTTTCTGCAGTCTTTGAAACTATCCCATATTCAGTTGTGGCATAGGTCCCAGAAGCCCCTTTCCTCCCACGTTGTTAAATCTCTAGTCTTTGTACATGCTATTCAGTGTATTAGTTGCCTTCGCTGCTTAAATTGCTACACCTAACCAGGATCTCTAAATTGCCCTTGTCTTTTAAAATATTTATTCTTACTAATGATGTAGCCAAGGGCTTGTAAATTTAATAACATGCTGAGCTGGCCCTACCATAAATAACTATATTAGAGACAGCAATATCAAGTAGGACAAACCGGAGGCCCATTGCATCACAGACACTATCTGCCCTCATCCCACAGAGAAGTGAATAAATAGTGATCTGGAGTATCTTTGTGACAAGGAAAAGCTCTGGGTTCTTTTGAAGTCATTGTGAACATCTTTCCACAAGCAATCATATCCACAGAGAGAATCTTTGCTTCTGAAGGTTTCGGCTGGGATGGAGCTAATTTTCTTCCCAGTAGCTGCTGTGGTTTGGATTTAGTATGGGATTTGGTATGTGAAGAATGTTGATAATAGGCTGATGTTATTAGTTGCTGCTAACCAATCAAGGACATCTCCCAGCTTCCCAGATTTTGCTAACGCGCAAGTGCAAAAACACGGGACGGGTATAGCCAGTACTGTTGACCCAAACCGGCCAAAGGAAGTATTCCATACCATAGATGTCATGCCCAGTATAAGTGGGGGTCAGTCAGTGGGCCAAGCCCCTTCCTTTTTGTTCATTCGGGCTTTCATTCATTCATTTGGCTGTTTGTTCCCTCGTGCTCTCTCTCTGGAACTTGCTGTTCCGTGATCGCTGCTCAAGACAGGCTGTATTGGTCATCAGGTGGTGAGAAATTTCGCATCATTTGTTTTATATATTCTATTATCATTTTTTAATTTTTATTTATTATCATTATTAATATAGAATATAATAATTATTATCTTTTTCTTTGCTGTCCTGGTGAACTGTTTTTATCTCAACCCACGAGCTTTCTTTTCTTTCCGATTCTCCTCCCCACCCGTTTGGGAGGGGGGGAGTGAGCAAGTAGCTGTGTGGTGCTGGGTCACGGCTGGGGTTAAACCACGACAGTCCTTTTTGGTGCCCAACATGGGGCACGAGGAATTCAGGACAAGGATAGTAATTGGGAGAGGTAACAGGCAAACATGGACTGAATATTGCTACAGAGCATAATGATTGGGCGGAATTTTTATTGTTCTAAATGTGATGAAGGGGCGAGGGGTGGATTGTGTGTGTAAATTGTCTAATTTCATTCAGTGTTGTGACGATGTTACTTTGATTTTGGTGTCAGCATTTTTTTTTTTTTTATTGATGTGACTGAAGTTTGTGAAGATTGTAGGATGAATGTGGATTTTAATGATAATTCTTAAATACGTGATTCACAGAGTTGAGGAGTGGAATGCATTGGGTTTGCATGGCAAGGTTTTGATAGCGGGGGGCTACAGGGGTGGCTTCTGTGAGAAGCTGCTAGAAGCTTCCCCTGTGTCTGATAGAGCCAATGTCAGCCGGCTCCAAGACAGACCCGCCACTGGCCAAGGCCAAGCCCATCAGCAACAGAGGTAGCGTCTTCAGGATAACATATTTAAAAAGGGGAAAAACAAACTTGCTGCAAGAATACAGCAGCAGAGAGAGAAGTGAGATGTGAGAGCAACAACTCTGCAGACACCAAGGTCAGTGAAGAAGGACGGGGAGGAGGTGCTCCGGGCGCTGGAGCGGAGATTCCCCTGCAGCCTGTGGTGAAGACCATGGTGAGGCAGGCTGTCCCCCTGCAGCCCATGGAGGTCCACAGTGGAGCAGATATCCACCTGCAGCCCTTGGAGGACCCCACGCCAGAGCAGGTGGATGCCCAAAGGAGGCTGTGACCCCGTGGGAAGCCCGCACTGGAGCAGGCTCCTGGCAGGACCTGTGGCCCTGTGGAGAGAGAGGAGCCCATGCCAGAGCAGGTTTGCTGGCAGGACTTGTGACCCATGGGGGACCCAGGCTGGAGCAGTCTGTTCCTGAAGGACTGCACTCCGTGGAAGGGACCCACGCTGGAGCAGTTCATGAAGAACTGCAGCCCATGGGAAGGACTCGCGTGGGAGAAGTTCATGGAGGACTGTCTCCTGTGGGAGGGACCCCACGGTGGAGCAGGGGAAGAGTGTGAGGAGTCCTCCCCCTGAGAAGGACAGAGCGGCAGAGACAACGTGTGATGAACTGACCACAACCCCCATTCCCTGCCCCCCTATGCCGCTAGCAGGGAGGAGAGAGAGAAATCGGGAGTGAAGTTGAGCCTGTGAAGAAGGAAGGGGTGTTTTAAGATTTGGTTTTATTTCTCATTATCCTACTCTGATTGGCTTGGCAATAAATTAAACTAATTTTTCCCCCAAGTTGAGTCTGTTTTGCCCATGATGGTAATTGCTGAGCGATCTTCCTGTCCTTAGCCTTTTGTTATATTTTCTCTCCCCTGTCCAGCTGGGGGGGGAGTGATGGAGCAGCTTTGGTGGGGACATGGCATCCAGCCAGGGTCAACCCACCACAATGAGCTTTGGATGCCTGCACATGAAGTGTAAAAGCCAAGTGCACCCACCATGTAAGGTGCAACTCAGCCAGCACATCCACAAGGGAATCATACAACTCCACTGGTTATGTCCACACTGGTCCTCACAAGTTGGCTTAGGAGCAGACACGAGTACAACACGGGCGTAGATCTGCCTGTCTGCTCTCTACGTGGGGGCTGCCCCGCAAGCTGCCTGGGGAAATTCCTGCAAGAAGCCCACCAACAGCCCGCTTGGTGCTCCTCATACCCTCTAACCCACATCTGTCACAATGAAACCACTCCAAAATGCCAGGCTTACACACGCTTATCCATGGAATCCCATATGCTCTGAGATATGGACCCCATCTACCCCTAGTACCAAATCTGCAGATTCACTGAAATACAACATGGCAACTGGTTTCACTGGTTACTGCTCCCATAAGGCAAGGGCGTACTCATCTCCAGGTAGAATTCTTCCTGCTGAATTATTCCAACTGACCAGAAGCACGCTGGGTGCTTCAGAGAAACACAGACATAACCCCAGTCCTGCCAGTGCTCAGAAACAAAAATAAGACAAATCTGTATTAAAGTGCATCATTATTCAATGAGTGGGGGCATTAACATGCAGTCAAGACAGCGAGAGAGGGAAGAGGCAACTCCATCAGAGCACCCATCAATCACTATGGCACGAACAGAGCCGACAGCTCCATTAACTCTGGCACGTGCAGGTTGCAGGCTTGCTTGCTTGTTTGTTTTTTAATATATTATCAGCCTCATTTTAAACATAAATATTAAAGCATGGTGATCTACTGGCGATGCACGCAGAATGGGTTTTTAGGAGATGCTTAACCAACTAGTTGGAGGACCAGGGCTGAACAAGGAGTTTACAGCAAAGCTTTCTCCTCACTATGAAATATGGCTTTGACTCAGCAAAATAATCAAAGTGCCCCTTGTTGTCCAAAAAAATTTAATATTTTTGTTGGAAAATGTAAACCACTCATGAACTAACAATTTCTATTCTAATTTTCTGGGAAGTTTTCAAACAAATTTTTTCAGTTATTAGGATGTTTGTCCAAACATGTCAAATGATCTGTTTTTGTTTTTTTAACTGAAAACTGAAGGGGTTTCTCCTGAAGCCATCAATAAACACAGACATTTTTATTGTTACCACCAAAATTTGCAGGACAAGATGATGTGGAGACCATTGCGCTACTGGGATGCAGAGATAGCATGGAAAAAAGCATGAGAAATGGTAAGTGAAACAGCCTGAATACCATGAAATTGGACTGAAATTCTACAAATAAAAGACAGTTGTTGCAGAAAAGTAGTGTTTAAGGTTGAAGTTAGCCAATTCCAGCTCAAGCCATGAGCTCACAGAGTCCTGGCCTCCAGGCAGGTATATGATTTGAAGGAGACCAGACAGTGCTATGAATGCCAAGTATTCCCAGAAAACACCACCAAATCATAGCAAAAGCATCTGGGATGCAGCTTTTCCTGTGTTTTTGTGTCAATCAAGCTCGTTTCCAGAAATACAGATAAACCATTCATGCACAGAGGTTTCCAAAATGCTGAAGACAATCTGTAGGTTGCATATAGACTTGTCTCTGCATATAACACAGCAAGCAGGAGGACCTGGACTGGGAGCAGATACTCATAACACAGGAGAAATGGTAGATTTGCCAAATGCAACCAATTGAGGCCAGATTCTGCTCTGGGACTGCTCAGCCCCACTGGTGTCTGAACACCGTCGTGGGATTTTGCATCCCATCCCCACAGGTGTAAACGACCCCAAAGGCTGCACAGCAGCAGCAGCCGCCACCCTTTGGGTTGCACTCATGGCTGTTGCCTCGTGCTACAACTCTGTGTGAGTGTGTGCACAAGGGAGTGTGCTTCAAGTATGAATTAATTTATTTCTCCCCATATGAATAATGCCTATTGACAAAATCACTGGGTTTAAACCACTACAACAAAATTAAAACCAATAAAAACAAGCTGATGGGCTGAGATGAAAGATAGTGTATTTCTTCTGTGAAGGACAAGCATATCATGCATTCAGTGACCCAGAAAAACACACTGCAACATCTACGTCTGTTTGTTACAAGTAAATGTCAAGAGAGCTGAAAGAAGGATAGGTCAAGCCTTCACCTCAGACAGCCAGAGCTGGGGAAGCACTGAGTCAGGCGGTGAATGCATTCAGAAATAAACACCAACAAGGGAAAATCATTTCTCTTTCGTTGTCTTCAGCTTCAGGGCTAGAAGACGCGAAGCTGTCACACACCATCGTCAACACACCTGCAACATGCACCAGATGGGACTATGGAAGGCAATGGGATGGGCCATGACATTCAGGGGGCATCCCGACCAACGGCCCGGCCATCTCTCCTCGCCACTGTGCACCATACACCTCACTGCAGCGCAGCTTTGTCTATTTATTTATTTATATGGATGGTCAACTCCTGAATGAGCCTATGCACCAAAGTAGGATTCCCCTACTGTTGCCTCCACCAGAAAGAGGTCCCATGTTGGCTAGAACATGTTGCCCTGGCGAGGAGCTGGATCAAAGCATCCAGTGTGTGCGCTATGGGAACAAGGGGATTGTATCTCCTGGGGAGGGGAGACAAGGTGAGAAGATGCTCTTTTATAGCTGAGGGTATCTTGGAAATGTCTGCTGGCAAGTGACACAGAGTGGTGGCTTGATGTGCAGACATGACCTGCATAACCACTTGCCAACAGGTTACTCGAGGGGAAAGAAAAAGTATCCATCCTTTCAGCAGGCCTAACTCTGCTCTCATGTGCACTGATGTTAAACCAGAGTAATTGAGTCTCAGCACAGCAGAAATCAATGAGATCACTGTCAAGTCCAATGTCAAACACACACATTTACAAACTTGCCTATGGTAGCATTACAGGGATTTCTATACTATCCTCTGTGAACTAAAATCTTGAATGTTTCCATTCAGTTTTTGCAGAAAGCTACGCTATATCTGCCCCTTATTGGCATGTTTACAAGGCTGTGAAAACCCACAGAGCATCTCACATCAAGACTGAGAGAGTCATGTGCATGAACACCTGAAAATCACAGCTGTTATCCAGAAAATACTGCCTGGGTAGCAGCTTCCTTACAGCCCATGAAAGCAAGTGCAGTTCAGAAGAACCTTGAAGTTGCTCTAAATTGCCTGTAGGGGGAAAACCAGCCACTACCAGGCTCTTGGGCAGCAACAGACAAGTACATCTACTACAGACTGCAAACCGATAATCAGAGGACAAACCTGGGAAACATCAGCTGCATTTCTAGCCCCTAGACTATTTTATTATTTCCTATAAAACAAGGCTATTGTATAGGACAAATGTCAGGGCAGCTTGCTGAACGCACCCACAATCAGCGTTACCCAGCCTGTGGTCCAACTCACGGCTCAGCTGCAGCAGAGCTGGGTTACCGCCCCCTCCAATCTGTCGTTATATCTGTACACAGTCGCTCCCTAACCCGGTTGTGTCAAAATGATCCAGGTTGGCTTACTATTTAAAAGCATGGAGGGTTTTCTTTAACCCAGATCATTTTGACTGATTTGGGTTAGAGACAGACTGCACGTGCAGCTACGCTTGCAGATACCAACCCCACAGCAGTGGGGACAGTGCCTTCCCACTTTGAGCCTGGCTCAGGTTCAAAGCCTTTGAACCCAACTCAGCTGCAAGCCAAGCAGCACATCTGGCCACAGCTGTAGATACTGTTCAGGAAAAAAAATGGCATATGAGGTTGCATTCAGTGTCATAGATGAACTATGTAGTGTAAAAAGTTAGGGTATGATTCATGGGAAACACCACTCAGCTCGGGTTCTATTATCATAATTAAAAAAAAATATGCTGGTACTAATGATCTTAATTTTTTAACTAAATTCTTCATTTTAGGGTAACTAGGATTGGTTTGTTAATACTACATAGCCACACACAGACAGGCATCTCACAGTACAGGGCATGGCTTCGATCACCTCCCAAACTGCAGCTAAGTGAGTATTTGTTTCCGCCAACCCAACTCCAGAAAGATGAATTTTAAAATGGAAGCACATTGGAAGAGCTGAGAAGTTTCTCTCCCATAAGCAAAATGTCATCTGTTACCTGTACGGTAGCAAGGCAGTTCAGCTCTTTCTCTCCCCCTGCGCTGGCCGCTGTCCCACACACCAAAGCCCTTGCTTGGCTTCCCAGGCACAGGCAGAGCTCACCAAGGGATCCATGCAAATATAATCTGCAACTCAGAGTGGGAGGAAAACAGTTTTTCACCCGTCTTTTGTTCACCTGCAAGAGGCATCAGACCCATGGTCCAGGATCACGTTTGAGTCAGTGTCAAAAATAGTGAGACTCCAAGAATCTGTTCCCCAAGTTTTACCTGCACATCATCCCATAACATCTTCCAGCAATCTCTGCTACCAGCCTGACATGAGAGCCAGATCACGTCCTCCTGCTGGCTAACATAGCTGTAAAATGGGAAATGATATTTTTCTTGTTTCACAGAAGTTTGGTTAGACTGAACATATTTGGCTTTGTAAGATACATCAAGATCCAGAGATGAAAGAAGTTCCATAGGTGCAAAATACTAAACGATTGTCTTCATTTAAGAACACAGGATCTAGTAATCCAGAATTTGTTTGGGGATATTCTGAAGGATTAGACTCTTCAGATTCATTCAAAAAAAGGAGAAAAACTGGTTGTACATATGCTTCAGCATAAAAGTATTTATCTGACACCCAGCCAAAACCATTTTATCTCTGTAAGCAATCCTTAAACACTGCAGAATGCATTCACTGCTTTCATTACCAAATTACTTTTTAAGAGTTCAGCAGGTAATTGAAGTTCCAAATGTCTTAAGCTGGTTTGGCAACAATGAGATTTCTTAATGGACTTGCTATCCAATAACTTTAGAGGGAAAAAATCAGCTGGATACTAAATATATACCCTAAAATAAGATGGATTCAAATTACACTAAGAAGCTGGCTTTTAAAGAGGGAGAACACTTTAAACGAAGAGAAAAGCTCTGCTCAGAGGAGGTTCCATGATGTTGAAGCTTCAGCTCATATTCAAAACCACAGGGCAAAAAGTCCTGTGAATATTTCAAAGACACTGTGTTGGCCTAAATCTGTTCCTGTTGAACTCAAGGGCTGTTAATTTCGACAGAAAACTAATTAGGACAATGCTGTCCCATATACTTTGTACTATTAATGCATGCTTGTTAAAAATGGAGGGCTCTAAAACCTTTTTCCTAGATAAAACCCATTTTGTTTATTACTTTTCCAATTCACTCAGCAGGAACAGTGAAAGGAATGAGCCTAAATCTGTTCCACACACCAAAGTCCTCCGCATTTTACCAGCACTGCCGTACTCAAAGGCAGGGGCAGGAGGGTGATAAGCAGCACGAAGCCTGCAGGCTGGCCAGGCAGCCATCGGCTCCAAAGGTCTAATGAGGACTCTTGCCCTGACTACATCAATAGCTTTTGGCAAACCATTTTCTGCCTCAGTTCCTCACATTTATAAAGTGGAGATGATGACAGCGTTCTGTGTTAATAGCTGTTATATGCACTGCTTTAAGTGTTATTATTTTATAGGGCTTTTCATCCACAGCCAATTACCTAATTCTCAGAGGGAAACTGAGGCACGGAGCAACGCTAATTGCTTAATGTCATCCAGTAGGCCACAGCAGAAGTAGGACCTTCATCTCCAGAATTTTACATTATCCGCTAAACTTATCTACAACCCTTGGTACTACAAGGTGAAAATTAACTTGCTGTTTGTCCAGCACTGTCAGACGACAGGATACTTGCTTACTTCTGCTAACATTGCTATTTGCAGTCTATCTTGTTGTTGCTACTGCTGTTCCTGCAGAGAAAGCACAATATTAGATTTGTAAAATCACACTATACGGGAAGACACTGTGATGGCAAACGCAGGATTATGGTCTCACTGCAGGCTCCAGCAGCAGGGAAAGCCAGTGATGATGTGTGCTGGTCACAGCCTAACACGGAGAGCTTTAATGATGACAAGAGGAAGGCAGAACAACAGGACCAAGGGCTTTACTTTTCACAGCAGCAATGTTTTCTCTTAGGATTACTCCAATGCAAAAAACGAAAAAATCCTTGTTCTACAATGGATCAGTTTTCACAGCAAGGGGATAACTTATTTAAGATGAGCAATAATAATTGAGGAACCTACATGTCTGACATAGACTAGAAAAGATGAGATGTATGAAATAAAAAGCCTGGTAAAAGATGCTGTTCTAGCACATAAGAGTCCTGTACCCAAATTATGGTTCCCACCCAAAAAAGCACAACCACTTCATCTTACAGGGATGCAACACTCTTTGCCGTATCACAGCCTTGCTGCTGAGGCATTTCCATTGCAACATTGCCACTTGTAAATATAACTCGGGGATACCTACAACTTTTATCCTAAAGCTGCTGGCTGCACCTAGATGCACCAACAGAGTAAGCCATTAGAAATATCAGTCGAGCTGTCTGTCAGATAAAGCATGCCAGGCTTTACCTAAGGGAGTCTCAGGAAACTTACGGATGCAGAAGCTCAAGAGCTCCTGTCAGAAAAGCTTGCAATTCAGCTGCTGCACCCTGATTTACCCTATATGAGCACTACACACCAAAAAGCAGAAGAGGGACGAGATATTGGGAACTCAGCTCCAACCAGCACCAGAACAAGCACCCATTGATTTGGGATGCTGGAGACAACCAGAGCCTGCCTTTCCCCTTCTTTGCACACAGCAGGTGTTCACTCGCAAGCCTCTTATCAAACAGTGGAAATGGGAAAGCTCTACCTAGCCAACACGTGGTGTTTAACAGCTTATAAACTTCTTTAACAACAATAACATCATTTCACATTTTACAGCCCCTCTCGTGCTGCAGAACCACAACGCACTTTGCCATCTTAAACAATGAGCTGTGACGTGCTGGACCCAAGCGCAGCTGGACAGGAAGAGCTGAAGATACAAGGAGGTTTCCTTCAGGCGTACAGGCTGGGGTGTGACGCAGGGGAAGCCCGTGTGTTCCCGGACCGCTTCGGTAGCAGCCGGGAAGGATGGGGTGCCTGGACATGGTGTCTGCATGTGCTGTTCTTAACAGCGCTGCCAGAGGCTGTGTTTATTTTACCTTGCCTAAAGCAGGAGAGGTGATGCAAAAACAGCGGAGGTGCTAAGAATCAGTGTCTTCACCCTGACGCCCTACAGAAGAGTCACAGATACAAATTACCTCTCAGTGCTAAAATGCAGCAATTCATACAGCCAAATTCAGCAACTACCTATTCATGCACACCAGCATTACAAAGCATAATCTTAGAATAGAAATGCAGAAAAGAGAAAAATATAGCTAACCCAACAGAAGTCTGACCAGGATATTAGGAATGCAGCCTTCCTTTCCAGAAATTGCTCAGGAGCTTCCTTAGTTGCACTAACAGCTTCAGAACCGTGAACTTCAAAAGTCTTAACTTCAAAAAAAGTGCAGTTTCAATATCTAAGTGCCTCTTAGGGGCTCAAATGGATGGGTGCCAACAACAGAGCAATCAGCACCTACTCATCCCTGGAGGCTTTCCATCTAAAGATCCCATCTATCAGCAGAGTCCCAGCAGGACTACAGTATGATAAACACCTCCATGACAAGTCCTAAACTTCCAAACACACACATTAATTTACTTACCTGTGTCTAAAAGTGTGATACTGAAACAGGCAGTTTTCTTGAGCATCAACACCTAATCCAAATCAATCCATTACAGCTTTCCCATTTGTTTCTGGACTGAGAATAAACTCAAGTTACTTCAGCACAATAGAAATATTGTGTAGAATTACACAACAGAAATATTGAGACAGTTTCAAGAGACTGAATACAAGATTTATATTCACTCCTACATATTGAATGCCTCCTACAAGGAAGTACAAACCCAGGCCAGTGCCTGCCAAAGTCCCACTGTAAAGCTCCTGTACCACTGATATTAAGAGGAGCCGTGCAAAGATGTGTCCAGACTAGGCATAAGGGACTGATGCTGCCACAGCCTCTGGCTTTCCAGATCAAGGTTGTTCAAACTTCATTTATTCTAGCTGAGAGGTGTGAGTGTTTGTAACTGGTGTTTTAAGGTCTTACATGGTACCTATATCCATAGCTCTATAGCAAAGTTCAGGATGAAACTTACGTAAACTCCTGCATAAACTCTTTGGTCATGGAGGATTTTTAAGTCATTTTTTACAGATAGTTAAAATTAAAAATCTAATAGTGTTTCATATAAGATGACAGCTCCAACTCCAGACTCCCATCACTTGAAGGGAAACAGGACAGACAAGAAACTGCAATATGACAAGCATAGTTTTATTTCCCCAGCAAAAGATCTACAACTCTCCACTATCAACACACAGGACAAGCAGGATTGAGGATGGAGAGAATAATTTGTTGCTGTCTAATACAGAAAGCAGATAGGATTGCAGTGGCAAAACAGCAGTGACGCACTCCTGTGGGTTCAGGCTGCGGAAGCACAACACATGGGTGCCCAAGACCAGTTCAAATCAGGTCATAAAATCCAATTCATCAAAATAACCCTTTAAAAACAGATTGCTACAGCTGGCTTCCTCTGAAGCCTAACTGCTTCAGGCTGCTGCCCGAGCCGCTGTTTGCAGGGTGTCCGCACACCAAAAGGAAAAGTAATGATTAGGGAGGTTTTAATTCAGCTCCTGGAACAGCTCTCAGGGAAAATACATACATAGATTGGAAGAGCAAAAGGGAGCCAGGAGAGGAGATCCCTACAGAAGTCATTAGCTGCAGCTATTAATGTGGCTGCATGTTAGATGAAAAAAAAGGAAAAAGAAAAAATAAAGGAGCTTAGTCCTGCTTTGTTCGCCTGTGCACTTTGCACGCCTGCTAGTTAGGCGCCCTAAGCCTGCCCTCCGCACTATCCTATTAGTTTCAAGATTTGCAGTTTAATCTGTATAAAGTTTCTGTTTTGTTCATTTGACATTCAGCTACTTTGCGTGCAGAGGTCACTGCACACCCCAGGAGCAGGACGAGAAGAAAAGGAGTGACAGACTCCCCCCATAGCACACTCATTCAGTTCAACAAGATGGAGGCCCATTTGGATCGGGGACATCTAGAAAACAGAGCCAGGGAGTAGGTTTGCTCCTTCTTAAATCTTCCAAGTATATGTGAGCCAAAGGAAGCCTTTGCTGGGGAGCTGCAGCCAGCAAAAGGTAAGGGCTGTGCTCTGGACTGGGGAGCAATGGAGGGGCAGTGGCATTTACAGGGGAAGAGAGCTCCCGCACCAACCTCTGCAGTCCACAGACTGGTGACCCCTGCCTGTGCTCTACCTCCCACAGCTTCTGTCTCTAAAGAAAAGAAACACAAAGATAACTTCCAAAGAGGAAACTTTCCTTTGTCTATATATTCCCATAGGAAGATGTGACATGACTTTCTATTTCTTGTCAGTGTGAAAATTACTCTTTGGAGTAGTACTTAAATACAACTCTTTGCAGTTCTCTCATTCACATGTTACATGAGGAACGTTACTGGTAAATACAGGTGGTATGTGCAATCAATTCAACGCTCTTCAGAAGGCCATGGGTATTTATTCTACCCTGGACAATGCCACGTTAAGCAAACGGCCCCCTTTGGAATAGCAACACACAGGTTTTACATTTGCTAGATATATTCCAAGAGGAAAAAGCATGAGGAAAAATGAGACCAAGAAAAGGAAATCATGTACTATGGTTATAGCTCCGTTAAACTCTGCTGTATGGAACCAGTCAGGAGGTACCTTCCCATGCCCCACGTAACTAACGTGCCCACGGGAGACATCCACAGCATGAACTTCGTGGCAGAGTGGTTGGCTCTGCAGTGAAAGACAACAAAAGCAGGATCAGAGCTGTAAATGGCTTCTGACAGCATTCTCTTCATGAAGAGATCTCTGTGAAATACAGAATATATTGGCAAACCTGGGCTGGAAAGCAAAGCATTTTTAGGTACGTGGAACTTTTTAATAGCATGTCATTAAATCTCTCTTACATTTAGCATTTAATAGATGTAACTTTCACAGCAGCATGCTCATTACAAAAAAGGCACAGGGGACCCTACCAAATAGTGAGCAGAACGGACCTAGAGCCCAAGTGCCCCATTTTGTCAGCATTCAGGTACCACGGTGATGAGCAAAATCATCTGGATGTCTTAACACGTTAAATTAGAAATATCCTTACTCTGCTACCAGTCCTCTTTGGCCTGATCCCCACACGAGTCTGTCAGCTGAACACAGGCCAAAATTTCCGCCTGTGTAAATTACTGTAGCTCCTCTGCTGTCACTGGCATCAGGCCATTTTTTATACCAGATGTGACTCTGACCTACGTATATTTAAAAATAGGGTTAGTGTAATAAAAATCTTAAGACCGTTTGACTGGTTGGTGTGGACACAGGCAAGGTGTGTTAATCCCATTTCCAGGACAAGGCCAAGATGTACAACCTGTCTGAAGTAGGTCACCTGCATCCATATATAGGCACCTGTATCGAGTGGTTTAAGAAGAGCCAAGTGTTTGCACATCTCTCTGATTTCACCTGTCACTTCAGCCGTGACTTTTGACAATCCTACAGTAAAAAGGAATTGGTGTACTTTTCCCAGCCTGTGCCCTGCCAACAGAAGGTAAAGCCAGGCAGCGCTTTGTCAGGATTTGCTCCACCACCAGGACATGGGTTTTTCACGAACATGTGCACAAAGTCCATACAACCTCAAGAAAACCACTTACTACAGCTTTGAGCCTGATTATCCCCTTTTTATAGATGGGTTTGATGAGACTTCCCTATTCTACACAAAGACTGTGACTATTTAAGTGTTCTGAAATGCTGTACTAATTCTGTGTATTATTTCTATTATCTCCATTACTACTGCACACCAAGGGGAGCTGAGGATGGCTGAGCCAAGCAGAGCAATTATTGTTCATCCTGCACATCTCGAGCACTGCTTGACTTCTGAGGTGGATGCTGTAGAAACCTGTTCTTTGACTACCCAAGTAAGAACCTACCAGCCATTAGTTTTGAACTATTGCACATGAGCATCATAAGGCTCCCAGGCACAAACATCATGACAGAGCTGAAGCTGGATCAAGCACTGAAATCAATCCAAATCACAGCAACCATGTCCAAGCTGCCAGTTTCACCTTACTGCACAACTCAACAATGAAGACAAGCAGCTTTTAAAAAAAAAAAAAAAAAAAATCTTTTCCCATTAGAAGGGTTTACACGCTGGGAAGTGTCATTTTTACAAACTTCCATTACCACAATCAGTTTTAATTGATCTGAACTCATCTAACCAACAGGGTTTTCTCTCTGTTCAATTTTAGCACCAGAGGTGTTTTAAACCGAGCCAATGTTAACAGCTTTCTCCTGGCCTCAAATAGTTCAAGACCGTCTCATTAGGAATTTGATAAATAACCTGAAGCAGCAGACAGATTACAGACTAACAGGAATCTGTAATAGATAGCTGACCTATTTAACCAGCTAACTTCGGAGCAGGATTGAGTAGAATAGGAGCAAGCTGTTAACGGGAGATTCGTACACCGTAGATCTAAGTCCTTGAAGCTCACAAGATCATTACTATTTAGCCGGTAGGTCTGATTTGCTCCTTTGGACTAAATTTATCTGAGTGCTTCAGACTGACTCTATTAGCATCACTCCTGAACTCTCTGCCTCAGCACAGAAAAGCAGAGCAGAAAAGTTAAATTGCTGCGAACACAGTGGCAGTCAGATCCAAGGAGGCTGGGTCTTCATGACATATTTCTGTGAACAAGAGGCATTAAACATGAAGTAGAACACCCAAGAATTTTGGCTCTGTGTCTTTGCTTCATAGGGAAATGCCTTCTCTCTGCAGCATCAAAACAAGACAGGGATTTGGTGCAGTCGCTATTAAAAGACCGCAGTGTGATAATAATGGTCATAGATGGTTAGGGGCATCTCCCAGAAGATAAAACCTTGCTATTTTTCCTATGCTTTGCAGTACCTCCTACGGCTGCCTTCCCCATTCTGAGCATGGTACCTGTTCCCTCCTTTAACTATATACCCAGCCAAAGTCTGCCAAATTTTTTCTCTAATGTGTCAGAAAACCTACCTTTGGCTTTCCAGCCCAAAAGCTACAACTCCAATCAAACCTCTTATCTCATTTCTGTGATTTCCTTTGGCTTCTGACCTTCCCCACACTGACATCACCCACTTCCCTTCCACAGAGGATGCAGGCATGCAGGCTGCGATCCCTTTCTCACCCAAGTGCCCTCCAGCTCTGAAGTGCTCTGCTAGATAACTTTGTTGCGTTCTTCCATGGTTTTTTAGGTTCCCCTACAGTTTTCGCATTCCTCTATTTTTCTGCTTGTACCTTATTCTCAGCCATTCCCTCTGCCCCACACCCAGTGCTAGACTCTAACTCCTCTAGCTTGTCCTTCAGATGTGTTTAAAAGCAAAGCAAAGCAAAGTGAAAGCAAAGTCTTTGGTTAAATGAATTCACAATCCACTTTACAGCTTTTATCATAAGCACTTGATGGCAGGGATCATCTTTTTGTTCAGTGTTCATGCAGCATCTGCTTCAGAAGGAACTCATCAGTGATTGAGACAATAATACAAAAACTCTGGTAGAGAACCATCATAACATAATGACAATATTGTAGGTCCTATAGGAGGATAGCCCTACTGGAAGTTTTATCACAACCACTCACAATCCTTCGAATGGTCTCCTGCACCTATGGCTTCAACAGCTACACAGACTGGCAGGTACAGCACTTGAAACCAAATGCAACCCGCTGAAACTTTTCATCTGGAGTTTCCACTAAACTTGTCCCGTGGGAAAAGACAGTAGTAAACAGTAGAAGAGAAACACAGTCCAGACATTTCCACAGAAAGTAAATCTGCTTCCACAGAGTACTGCATATTTCTTGCTAGCTATTATTTTTAACCTCTTGCAGATTTATTTTTACTACAATTTAAACGTATCTGTTATATGCCATAACATTATTATTATGAGAGACACTAAAATAGCAAAGTATTCTAGGCACTCGATACCATTTTACAAAACAGGGAATTAAAGCCAGCAATGACTGCAGATCACTGCAGCAGCCACTGATGCACATGACCCCCTTCAGCCTCACTTCTTATATATCTCCTCCGTGGACAGAGGGAAGGATGAACAAAAATTGTGGAATGACTCCCAAAGTTGTGGTGTGCTTTTTCTTGCTGTTTAACTAGTGGGGAGCAAAAAAAGGAATTAAAATGCATCCAGTGGAATGAACTTCTGCCTGCTGCTACCGGGCTGTGGGCACAGCCTCGGGCTCACAGCCTGCAGCCACCGCAGCTACCAGCTAAGCCTACACATCTCATACTGAAAACTACCTGAGATTGACACATACCTTAGAATCATGGAATAGTTTGGGTTGGAAGGGATCTTTAAAGGTCATCTAGTTCCACCCTCCCTGCAATGAGCAGGGACATCCTCAGCTAGATCAGGTTGCTCAGAGCCCCATCCAGCCTGACCTCAAACGTTTCCATGGATGGGGCATCTATCACCCCTCTGGGAAACCTGTTCCAGTGCCTCACCACCCTCATTGTAAAAAGTTTCTTCCTTATATCTAGTCTAAATCTCCCCTCTTTTAGTTTAAAACCATTACCCCTTGTCCTATCACAACAGGCCCTGCTACGAAGTGTGTTCCCATCTTTCTTATAGGCCCCCTTTAGGTACTGAAAGGCTGTAATAAGGTCTCCCCGGAGCCTTCTCTTCTCCAGGCTGAACAACCCCAACTCTCTCAGCCTGTCTTCATAGGAGAGGTGCTCCAGCCCTCTGACCATTTCTGTGGTCCTAACCTCAAGGCTTCCATTCCATTTTTCACTAAGCTGTTTTAAATAAGGAAAAGTTTGTTTGCACAAGGGCCTCAGGTTTTGGCTTCATAGTGTATATTCTATTAAGTCTAATAAAATACATTTAAATAAATAAATCGTCTTCATTAATCATCTTAGCTTTTCAGTGCTCCAACACTGATGGACGTCTATTCGTATCAAGATAAACTATGGTAGAGCATAACTTTCCACTCCTGAAAAGCACTGCTGCAAAGCTCTTTGTTTTCAGCTTGGATGCTGTTTGGCACAACAGTTTGACGTTCACTTACAAGACTGGTGAAAAATATGCACTGCTAATTTTCCTAAGTGCCATGCCAGCATCTCTGGGGGCCATGCATTTGCCTACCTTCCCATACAGTAATATGATTTGCTCCCAGCTAATAAAGTGGACTTCACATCAGCTAAGGAAAGACTTCAGTTAGGGTGTTCCCCTTCTTCATTCTTGAATACTATATTCATGGCAAAGAGCTAAAGTTGATAACATCTTTAAAATACATATTTTTCTTCCGTAACGTGGGGGATACAAGACGATAATCCCTGCAGATCTCCTTTTTCTCCCCCATTGCCCCCGTGGTTTATCATGTCCAATTAGCCATCTGCCATGCCTGCACTGCCATACAAAGGGAGCCCACTCTCCTCCACTGCAGCCCATCAGCAGGGCTATTGTCCCAGCTGACAAACAAGAATCAGACACTATTGTTTCCAGCTGACGATGCTGCTCCCAATGTAGGCTGCCAGTTGCCATTAAAACAGCAGGAGCACCAGGGTACACTCCAGGAGTCAGGAACCATGCCAGCAGCACCGATATTACCAGGGAACCTATACAAAGCTCTTTTCGCTATAGATATATTCTAATTTCAGGTGACAAACCAACCTAGGCCAGCTACCACTCTTCATATCCCAGCTGCACCACAGCGTGCCTGACCTACTGCCTTTACTGTTTTACCAGGCACTCACCTTGCAAAGAAAGGCTCACAATCCCCAAGACAGAGCAACATCTTGGAGTCAAATCTTTCCTTGTAATGATTTTTTTTATTTTAAAAGGTACAGTATGTCTTCTGCCACTTCAGCACAGCTTATTACACACACACGCACAAAAAGTAGTTTAAAAAACCTGAAAACTCTAAGTCTACATGGGTACCAATTATGCGATGAGGTTAATTTAATTTCTCTCACAAACAACACGCACTCACCCTTTTTCCCAAGGCCACTTCACTAACAGAAATGACCAGAGCAGCTGGTCTGCCAGTCACCGAGATGTTAAATTGAAGATCATTTCCTCTTATTATTCTCAGTAAAGCATGATGTGACCTTATGCTAAAAACTACACTCTGCCTAATTATGGTAGTTTTGTTCCATCAGTGAAACTAAAATGCTGGTTCATATAATTAAGGTTACAAAAAAGGAATTTCATTTTTAGTTTTAAAGGCAATTTGTTGCCTTGAACTGGGAGTGCGACAAATTAGGCCTATGTACCTATATGTTCTCAGTCATTATATTGTGTAATTTAGAAGAAACAGAAAACACTCCTAGATTTTAGTAACAAAGCCACACATGTTGATAAGGGAGAAAGAACCCCAATAAACCACAATTTATTCTAGGCACTAGTTAATGAAAATGAGCACACAAAATGAATATTTATATTTAAAAGTAGAAACAGAATTATCTCCTAAGCCCTTGATTAGGAAACAGTAATTGTTTAAACTTCAATAAATGTTTTACATGCTATTTCACACTCCAGCATTGAACATACATAATTTTAATATACCACATTGAATCTTCACTAAATGGTTCAAAATAAAATAAATGAGGAGCAACTGAAACTAATGTTATTCCACAGTAGTCACATACGAAATGACTTTTGCAATGACTTACAGAGGAAAGTCTTTGCCCTGGATTCAAATGCTGGGCTTATTCTGAACCAAATCTGAAACATGATGTGAAAACTTAAATATTTCACTGAAATATTACCCCATTCTTAGCACAAAATGCTCTAAATCCCATTCTAACACACTGCAGTCCACATATCGCACAGGTAACTGACTCGAACCTAGATTTACGATTGCCATTGCAGTGCCCGAGACTTCTGTTTTCAGTTACACCCATGGAAACTCCCAAACAATTCCTCTGAAGTCCTCTGGATCTGTGTGACAGTAACACAATCTGTCCCAGAACTGAGTAGAAAAAAATAATTCAAAATATTATGACGTCTTTCTTTGACAGCCCTCCACATGCTAGGGTTCTCCATTCAATCATATTTGACTTCTCTTTTCATATCCAGCTTTCTTTTGCAACACGTATATCGTAATATTCACTGTTATTCTTGCCAGATTTGCTAGGCAAAATTCCCCAAGTGGCAGAGTCCCTCCAGTTAACACAGGGTACATGTGCCACACCAGGCTTTAAAACAGGAGTTGTTTATCCAAAGAAATATTCAAAGCAGGACACCAGTCCAAATTAAACGAAAGCACAAATACTTCTAAGTTGTTTCATGACTTACTTTAAGTTCCAGCCATAAAGTGCACAGCACTATGGGTTTATAAGGCCTAATACTCCCTAAGTATTTTCTTTGATATAACTATGAAGTACTTAAAATACCACTGGGTACTGTACAGTACGTGTCACCACGGAGCAATAAAGCTGCTATACATCCGTAATCAAGCTTCCTAGGGACTGTAAGGTCACAGCAGCTGAAACAACAGAATACTTCATCCCCAACCTTCAAAAGGCCCAGAGCACCTGTCCAGCCTGAAGACTCCCCAGTGGGCTCTTTATGCAAGGGTGTGCTTGGAAATTAACCCCCCCCCCCCCCAAAAAAAACAAACCCAAAGTTGCTCCCATTTCTAAATCCTCATGTTTCCCCAGCAGATTATCATGAGACTTGATAGAATACACTATGGGAGGCAGGTGGGGGGAAACGGCAATAGTTACATTTGCCTGGCCAAGTTGGATGCTCACTTGTATCCGTGCAGCTCATCAGCCCAAGACACACATAGCCATCTAAGGCCACATGCAAAATGGTCTACGCAAGCGCTAGGAGGGTTGGACAGGGCTCCTCTCTGATGACTTTGGGATAGTTCTTTTCTTCTTTCAGAGTTTCAACCCCAAAATACAGTGTAGGCAACAGGTTCCTCTCCCACCCCCAGTAACTTCTGTAGGTGCCATACCAAGCCTCATTACGTCGCCTGTGCACTTTACTAACGTCTGTGCTATAAGCTTATGTTCCCTATTGCACCCTGTCCTGGAAATCAATGATTGTGAACTTTAGTACATACCCGCTGTGAACAGAAGCTGGGTGTGAAAGGCCTCTTCCTCTGGAAGTAATTCTGTTCACCATTAATTGAATTAATACAAAATAGAATAAATATCTTCCTACTGGCCTATAACACAATGCAATTTCATCCAGAAGAAACACATTGTAAATGACTATCAGATATCACCCCTGTTGCCCTGTATTACTTCTGAATGAGGAGGAAGGAAGAAGTACGGGAAAGAAATGCTTTTCTGAACATAAATCACCAATTTAAATTGCTCCCTTCCAGACAAAGAGAGATCATTCCCTTTTGTCACAAGACCCCACAAATCAGCAGGTTCTTCCCCATTTCTGAGCAGCCTCTGCAGGGCAAGAGGGGGAGAAGGACAGTCATTCCCACCAAGACCTTTTGATTCACCTACACATCCTTTGCCATGTCTACGTGCCAATTCCCAGACTAGCAGAGCTCTCTCCAAGAGTCCTGAGGAAGAGCAGACGGGGCAACAGCAGGGCAGAGCCACACGGCCTTCCCCATGCACTGGGGTCCCCAGTGACAGAAACTTGGGAGGATCCGAGTTCCCACATGTAGCAAGATAACTGTCCTCCTCCCCAAATCAATCACATGAAAAAATACCTACGTTAGACAGTAAGGAAAGAAAGGAACAAAACTGATATTCCTGACAGGGTCAGAGGTCAAAGCCTCCAGAGAATGGTACAGATTTTAATTAACAGCATCACCTTAAAGAACACAAGAGCTTTCCAAGTGGTAGGCACAATCTGACAGTCTTTTCTACAACAGAGACTCCTCTATCAGCACACCTTACCAGACCGGGCCTTATAAATTATAAAGTCTCAAGGTGAGGAAGCCAGGCATCACGTGAACACCTCACCCCCACTGACAACTCGATTGAATCAATTTATCTGCTCTGCGAGGAGACACTTGATTCCATCAACCTCGAGGAGCACTTCTCTGCAGACATCATTTCAAGCACATCTATTGATCAAACAGCCTGGCCACTGCCAATCATTTTAAAGTTATTTAGTAGCGGAGCTGCCAGTCACTTGTGCACAAATGAACAACACTGGAAGTATAACTGGCTGGTGGAAAGCAGAAAGCAAACAGAATAATTCATCTCAGTCAAAGCAGTTGGAACAATATCAATTTTCAACTCACTCACAGGAAGTATCGATGACAAAGTCAGCATCTTCATATCAGACATAATCAATGTTATACGTAAGTGCCAGAAAAATAAATTAGAAAATAAAACTGTACCTGCTAGTGGATAAGAAATATTGATGATTACCCTTGCCAGTAATTGGTAATTTGCTAAATTGTTCTGTCACTGACCTCTATAAATATTTAAAATTTTGGTAAAGGATTTCCTTGTATGTTTCACCTCTGCTTCCAAAACACACTGCAGAAATTCCTGCACCTTAGGCATAGAGGTAAAGCTTTCTCTCTGTGTCTATATCCAAGGGATAGCTGACATTTGTACACTTTACAAAGTGACTGACTTTATGTTTGAAACAACAAGCATTTGAATTCATTTCCACGCAATAAAAATAAAAGTCTTGGTACACATTTGATATAGACTGAGAGTTCCAGAGAACTCACTCGTATTTTATTATCTGTCACCAAAATAAACATAAGAAACTTAATAAGGCATACCTAGGCATAGATTTGGTTTCTTACTCGAACATAAGCTAAAACAGAAGTGATAGACGTTGCACAGAAATTACTGCCTCAACTCAGCAGCCGGTGTTATCCCAGAAATCAGAGCTGGAGACTGCAACAGTCATTTCTGCCCTTAAAGTCCCTCTGCCTGTTAATTTTTATCCCAATTACACTAGCATGAATCTCTAAAAGAAGACCGAATTACTCTCTGCCTATATCTGATGGTGAAAATTAGAATAGTCCCTACCCTGCCTGTCTCCGGGGAGGCTTAACTGACTGCCAGCATCAACCACACAGGTGTTAAATCCACCCTTTTCTTAAAAGTCATTCCTAGTTCTCATCAGTGTAAGCACCAGAACAGACCCTTCTTTATTACCTCATGTTAATTCCTTCAGTTTTACTTTCCAGGTACAGCTCAGAGAGCTCCTATTTCAGTTGCCATCACTGACAAGGGAGCGCTACCTCTGAGTGTTGGGGAGCTGCTCCATGCGCGGCGCCGTTCCCAGCACCAGCCTGCTCTCCTGGTACCAGGGAGCAGCCTATCGATCCTCCCGGCTCAGTGCAAAGCCCAGCTGGTTGCTAAAAGCCTCTGAGATATTAGTTGTTTGGACTCCATTTTTTTCACTGAGAATAATGAGTTCATGCTTTTCTGCGTAGTAGCTGTGAATTTGGGAAGAGTTTAGGCAGTTTAGTGTATGCTTGTGCTATTGGAGCAGCTAATCTTTAAACCACATAGATTCATTTTTTATTTGATGTGAATGTACAAAGGCACGTAAGCCACAACGGTTATGCTTTACAAATCCAGAATACAAGTCAGAACAGAAGGAATAAAAGAAAACATGCTAATATCAAGGGAAAAAAGGATGCCAAGTCAATGCAGGTCTCTGCAGCTATTACAAATCAGACCCCATCTCACAGTCCTTACTCGGGCAAGAATGCCATTGACAGCCAAAAAGAGGAGTGGGGGAGTCAGTTATGTCCTGTCTACAGTTTTTCTCCTAAGCCCCACATCAGCTGCTCTCTCTGCCTTCCATTAAAACCAACTTCAGACAGACACAACAGCAGCGCACAAACCCCAGAAGCGAACGGTGCACAAACAACGCAGGAACCCAACAATACAATTTCACATGAGTCGTGCCTGCTCTTGTGTGCTTCTTCCCCATTTCTCAGTGATGTTCCCTGGCCATTGTAGCAGCTGACAATCAAAATTAATTACTAATAGGTTTTTTTCCATGTCATCTTTTTGGACACAAGATGCTACGTGACGGCGCAGAAACAAGAATTTTGCCATCTCCTTCGATGAAGCTTAAGGTAGATGAGACAAGCACTGGGGATGGCCTATACATAACATGCTTCAGTGCAAGGATGTGGCCTAGGCATCCCTTCCTGGCCCAGGTTCCTGTGGTTTTGTTTCCTCAAGAAGCAGAAGCATTAGGAGACTTTCTGAAATCTCCAGGTTAAACGTATAAGGCAGGTGGCAAGTGTATTCATGGCTCTACAAGAGAAATTTCAGGTGAAGGAGGCAGACTGGGAAAAGTGTGTAGTCCCATGGCTCCCTGTGCTTTTTCCTCATTTAGGAGTACTTTTTTCATATAAGCTAGACAGAATTGACTCTCTCCAAATTCAATTCTGCTAACGTGCTTATGTTGAGAACGCAGCGTCACAGAGAAATGATTCAGCTTTGGGCAAAGGAGGGGGAGAGAGAGAAAAGGTGGGGGGAACCTTAATTAACAGGCTCCTTTTAAAAGGAAAATTGGTGGGTTCTTTTTCTTTTTTTTTTTTTTAAACAAATCTGTCATTGTTGAGACTTAGGAAATTAGCTTGTAACCAGGTAGGCTATCAACAGGCAAATATCCGATGGCTTAATGGCTTGTGGATCACAAGATACACACAGCCAGACCTTATTATAGTTATCCTCTAGATCAAAGGGTTTTCACATAAATGGGGTGCAGTTTACCATAGCAGGGAGCTGCTGCAGGCCTTAAGGATTTTACTACTTTAAAGTTTTGGTAATTACATAATTGTTTTTTGTAACTGGAGCTCAAAGCACCACGTGCAGCTAATGAGCAGGTAGAAGGAGGAAAACAGCTGAAAAGCGAAGTCTTGACAAACAGCTGTGGCAAAGTGTCAGTCCTAGCCTAAAAGGGTCAATCCCCTTATGAAACAAGCATTTAATCCTTTACAATTTTTAATTAAAAATCTACCAAGCGGCCTATAATACTTTCTTAAGATTTTGTCTATAGAAGGGGAGGAGGGGGCAGACCACAAGTTGTTTCAGTTGAGATGCTGATCCTATGCAAAGCCATGTTTCAGAGCTGAGGGTTCCCACATAAACACCACCTCACAAACGGGTGGTGCAGTGGGGACCCCAGCAAGTACCCATTGCCCAGAGAATTTAATTAACCACTGCATCATTAGCGAAAACTCCACGCCACACTCTGCTGTAGCCCAGCTACCCTTCTGCTCCACTTCAGCATCCTCTAAAACCGGAGAGCGAAACACATGGCTCTCACCCAGCCCTCAGATACTTTGCGAGCCCGTCCCCGCGAGGTCGGCATCCCCGGCCGGCAGCGGGGCTGCGGGCGAGCGCCGCCCGGGGCGCCTCTGCCCTCGCTGCCCACCCGAGGGCGGCACGGGTAGCGCCCGGCGCTTCGCCCGGGCGGAGAGGACAGGACAGGCAGCCGGTTCCGCTTCCAAATACCGGCCGGTGCCCGGGCGGCCGCCGCCGCCGCTGCCCGGGCCGGGGGCTCGGCGGGGCCCAGCCAGCGCAGCCTCCCGCGGGGATGACAACGCGGCGGCTCTCCCCAAGCATCCCCACGGGGCTTTTGTGCCTGTCCGGGGCGGGGGCCCGGCCGGTCCCCTCCCGAGGCAGTCGGTGGTGGGAGCGCAGCCCCGCGGTAGCATCCTCTCGGGCGCGGGAGGGGGGACCAGAGCACGGAGGAGCCGAGGGGCTGCGGCGGACAAAGCGAGGAGACAGGCGAGGACCCCCTCCATTCCCCTCCTCTCCCCTCCCCACGGCTCCGCTGCTGGCGGTGCCCGCGCCGCCGCCGCCAGCCCCGCATCCCGCGGCGGAGGCAGGGCCCGGCGCTGCCCCGGCCCCTTCCCCGCGGCTCCCCTACCTGTTCGGAAGAAAGCATCCACCTCGGAGTCGGGGACAGCGCCTTCCTCCGCCGCCCCTTCGGCAGGATTCATGGCTGGGGGAGAGGAGGCGGCGAGCCCGGCGGCTGGTAATATCCAGTGAGTTAGGGAGGAGGAGAGCCGAGAGAGAGAGAGAAAAAGGGAGGGAGGAGAGGAGGGAGGGAGGGATGGAGGCGCGTTTAGCAGCGAGCCCAGCCGAGCGCCGCCCGGATCATCCCTTCCGCGGTGCCTGCGGGGCGGCTGCCCCGGGGCTGGGCTGCGCTGCCCCCGGGCTGCGCTGGGCGGCGCGGCCCGGGGCGGGGTGCCGGTGCCGAGCCCCGCCGCCGGCCCCCTCCCCTCCACCCGCTATTGTTCCGACCTGCTCCGCTCCCCCCCGCCGCTGCTGCCGCCGCCGCCTTCGCTGCCCCTCGCCGCGCTGACAGCCCGGCCCGGGCCCCGGCGGCCGCCCCCGCCGCTTCCCTACCGGCACTTCCTGAGCCAGGCCAGGACGCCGGCCGGGGAGGCTGCGGCGCCCCCCGCCGCCGGGGCAGCCCCTCCGCGGGGCGCGGCCGCTCCGCGCAGCAGAGCGCCCCGGATCTAGCTGCTGCCGGCGGGGCGGGCCGGGCACAGGTGCGGGCATGGGCGCCCCCGCGGGGGGTGGATTTGTTTGTTTCCTACCCCTGCGCGCTCCGCAGCCGTACTGATGTGCATCACCGGTGCGCACCGCTGCCATGTCTCCCCTCTGATGAGTAACCGCGGGGGCACGGCGCAGCGCTCGGCTCTCAGCTGGGCAGGTACTCGGGAGAGAAAGTGAACGCCGGTGCGGTTATAGGGAAAAACATTTCTTTTCTTTGTTTGGGGGGTTGGTGGTGATTATGTTTTTTTTTCCTTCATGGGCTGTGGGGCACAATTGCTTTGGAAACGATCAGCGAAACTGCATGTTGTTGCAGGTATGCCTTCATATTTTACTCTTTGCAGTCCTAGGCAACTAGAGAGCCAAAAAGGAGTTTGAAAAGCCAAGACCCTGGTCCCAGCTCTGACACTGATTCAGCTAGCTAAATGGTTTTTATTTCGCTGCTGTAGCTCCAATATTTGTGATTTGGGACAATAATTGTTGTCTCAAAAGGAGTGCTGTGAGGAATACTTGTTTGTACTTTGTTAGCAGCTGTGTTAAATATTATTCCCTGAGCCCAGCTATCAAGATTTCAAGCACAGACAGGCAGAGATAGACAGACAGATGTTTGCTATTTGGGCACTTTCCTTTCTTCTCCTGTTCACCTATTTGAAGTCTCACCAGCTCCTCATTCTTCTGTAATCGCGTAACAGCTCTAAAACTAGCAGCCTGCTTAAGGAGAAATGTTGCTGTTCCACCTATACAAAACGCCATTGTAAAACAGGAGCGTTACTCTCGCACCTCACAGTTGTTCATCTTTGCTACCTCTACCATTAGAAAGAAAAAACAACTGTCAGAGTAATCACCCCTCTGGCTGTATTACCCTTTGATAACCCATCCTGGCTGCAAAGTAGCATCTGCCACTCTCAAAAACAAAAGTCTTTCAGCCAGCAAGTCCCCGTGCCCTCAGTGTCATTATCCTGTAGGGGTAATGCCCAATCACCACTCCTTTGCCACTGAAAAACTCTGATGTTTAAGGGACTCTATAGGTGCACAGGAGGAAGTCAGCTGTAGAAGATGAAGACAAAACATCTCTGGGAACCTGGTCACCACAGAGGGACTCAGTGGAGCACTTCAAAAGAGCTAAGTATCAGTCTAATGCATCTCAAGAAAGAAAATACTCCAAATAGCAGAAATCTCAGAGCCAACTGGTTGTAAGTGACACTGTTTGGATCAGATCTCAATCTGCCAGGTAGGTTAGCAGCTGAGGCTGGCAGAACCTTTCCTGTTTCAGCCCAGAATACTTTAGACAACTGAGGACCGTGAGTTTCCTCCATCTGATCCCTTCTCAATAGACCGTAAAGGCTGGACTTGGATGTATGCTCACTGACTAAATACATTGCACTTGCTAAAAGGGCTGAAACTTCCCCTGCAGAAACTTAACTGTCAAAATGGCATTGACCAGGCAGGCTGAGTGCAGAGATCCCAGTCACATCTTCTCTGACCTACTGTTTCCTACTGGAATTGAAACAGAATTGAGAAGCAAATCATATGTCATGCCTGGGGACTGCAGAAATAAGAGCAAACATCCTACAGAGATCCATCTAGTGTTTAGTTTCCCTCTGGTTGCCTTATTCCCTCCCTTCTGATCTACTGCCCATTTCCCAAGCCTATTACCAGCTGTTTTTAACTGAAGCCATTTACCTTTTTATGCTTATGGATAAAAAGGGTCATTTCACAACTATCTGCAGAAGATATCAACACAAAAGCTATGTCCGGGCTGCCGAAGCTCATTGCAGACCTCTGTGCTGCCTCTGAGCTCACCTCCTTAGGACAACCAGCATGCCAGGACCAGCTCGAACTCCAGCAGTTAGGGTATTACCACAGTACAAGCACCAGACTACAATCAGTCTTTCAAGCACCAGACTTTCTTTAGTGACCATTCACCCCTTCTTCCACATCACGCCATGATGCAGAAAAGCCTTCCATCTTCCAGGCTTAAGCAAAGTGCATCGTTTCAAATCCCATCTCAAGATCTCATCTCCAAATATTCACTACCCACAACCGAGATTCCCTGCTTAACTCTCATTCTCCCCTAGACTCTGACATACAGATTGATTTGTGAGTGTGGGCTAAAGCCTTGGTAGTGGGGAAGAACGTACTTCCTCGTGAAGCACTTTGAATCCGCTCAGGATTTGGTACAATCTGGTGGTTTTTAGAGTCAAAGCATTCCTCCTTCAGGAGCATCCTTAGAAGCTAGACAGGAGTTACCCATAAGCAGGGAAGGTTTAGCACCATCCAAAGGGATTTAACGTTGTCAGTGACAGAGAAATTTATATTCCCCTTTCATTATGAACCCTGCAGGCGTGGCCTACAGCATCAGTTGTAGAAATCATATAGGCTACAGAAAACATCTTTGTCTGTGTAACTTGCAATCAAACGCATTAGAAAATGCTGAGGGAGGCAGAGTAGTTCATTTAACTGACCTGCCATCCTGATACCTACACAGATTCCTGGTTACTGATTAAACCAGTTAAGGCACTTATATCTAACCATATAAAATACTGATATCTTCTGAAAACAAACAATTTTTTTCTTCACAGAACAATTTCATTAGAACAAGAATGGTCCCAGATTCCTCATACTTTGAAACAAATGGGAATTCCCACTTTTTAAAGAATAAAGGTGTTGGTTTTTTTTTAAATAGTTTCATTAAAGTATATCAAGATTTAGCAATGCATTTTTGTTGCCCATCTCAGCTGTGCAAGGCACAGCAAGTTTGTTCTTCTGTGCTTGCAGCTCCACTGGCCAGGGAAGCCCTGTACAATATATTCACTGTTTTCATGGTGTTATCATTGAAGCAACAGTCCTGCTGTCACATTTTGCACGTGCCTCTTATATGCACACACCATGGCAATGCAGGACAGGGAGTACCACATTCAGATATCAATAAATTTTAGTGCAACCCCAGACATTAAGTGAGCTACTATTTTTATTAGCATTGCAAGCAGAACAGGGCTGTCACTGTAAAATATCATTAACAACTAGGAACCACCATGACTTCAGTTCAAGTCTCAGCAACAAGTTTGTTTTTTGTTGTTCAAAGAAGAACTGTGAAATATAGAATGAAATACTTTCTGCAACGTATAATTCACTTTTTAGATATAATGCTGAAGGCACCTACAGTTTCCTTGCAATACAAACCACGAAAAAAAAAACCTGTAGAATTACGTAAGCCAAAATACACTAGTTTCACTGACAGACACTGCTTTAATCTTTTGCATGGCTCTACTTGACAAATACCTCAATCCGTACCAAACAACTTATTTTAACTAGGTAGGAATGTTTTTATTTGTGACAGCCCCTAAAGCTGCTCAAAGATCAGAAACTGTAACATAGGCTTTTGATTTAAGGCTTCTGCTACAGTCAAATGTTCCAATAGGGTGGCAATAGGTGGCATCTGAGATGAAACATTTTTTAGCTAAATCTCATGAGCTTGCAAACTCTAGGATGGGAGGAGGGAGAAGAATTTGAACAAGAAATCAGTAAAATTCATCTTTCCAAGACAGCAGATCCAAGACAGGAGAAATGTATTTGAAGGCTCTAGGACAGTTGCACTGCTGGAAACAGTACAGCACTCCGAGAAAGCACATGCAACGTGGGTGTCCTGCACAAAGGATCAGGAGTCAAGTGGTGCAAAACACAGTACACGCGCCAAGGGTTCTCATTCAAAAAGGGACAGGGAGAAAAACCATCCTGCTAGGCCCAGCAGACAAGCTGCAGTCTGCAAGGTGCTGCAGAGACTGTTATTTGTGCAGAAAGTCCCTCCCTTTCAGTGTCACATCAACGTCTAAATACAGAGTGTTAATAGGTAGGATCAAAGAGAAAACCTGAATAGCAGAGCAGGAAAACATAAGTCTTAAAAGCACCTAAGGCTGCCTTGTTAATAAATTATTTGCAGCTACATTCTGGGGTATGTGAGAAGAATTTCTCACACCCAGAGACCTGTTCAGACCTATGTCTAGGTATTAGAGTTGAAATTACTATGCTCTTAAATGGCACCAGGCACAGGGGGTGGAAGTTTTCATCCATATTCTAGACTATCAGGAATGCTGTGAGGGAAAATCTGCAAGTTCCTAGAAACATGGTGCGCAGAGAAGCCTCCAGGGCAGGACGGAGGAGGCAGAAGGCATGTTTCATATGCTTAGACTCAAACGCCCACATATATGACAAAGATTATTTCTGTGCTCAGTAGATAGCACATGCACATCAAGGTTGGCTTTGCAGCACCCATGTATACATTTACACACATAGGTTAGCTCTACCCTTTGCTCAGATGTGGAACAGCTGTATGGGCAGGCACAGAGCAAACTCTAATCCCATGCCAAAGCCCTTGTCCCAGCATCATCTCTGCTATTGTTATCCTCCCTATCTTGATCAAAGCTGAAGTGGGAAAGTCTACTCAGTTGCCATCTAGTCTCCTGCTTCCAGAGTCGACATTAGTTCCAATTTCCCCGAACTTGGACAGAAAGCTGAGCAATAATCACTCCTCTCTACAAACACCACCTCATCCAGAAGAAAGTGATAACAATTAGCAAGACAATTTAAGAAATATAGAGTCGTTTTATCACTGTGGCAATGTACAGGTTTGCTAGCATCAGTAGACAGACCAATGTGCCTCTTTCATAAGATACAGAACCGCATTTGCCACGCGGGCCACAGAAGCTTAAACTGAACTAGCAGCAAGCAGAACAGCTGATGCATCCAAGAAGAAAATACAGGTCTTTCTCTAAGTTTACAGATACGAATCTGGAAACAGTCAATAGTGACTGAAAATCCTTTTCTCCCCAGTAACTATTTGGATACGTTTGTTAAATAAGTTGCTAGTGCTAATGGATCACAGATTCTGTTAACAAATGAAAAAATAAAAAGTCTAATTACAAAGGTGGCATCCCTCAGCGAGGCTCTGCTTGCTATGGCAGGGTAGAAGAGAGAAGCTTGTGTTGGCCAAGTCTACGCTGTACTTTTATGTACATAAAGAACATCAGTCTTAAGCACTGTTAAGCTGGAACATTTTATTCTAACTAAATTTCCTGCAAACATTTAATCCTGATTCTGCAATTTTGCCAGATTCTTAGCGATACTGAGCAGTATTTATTTACCAGGAGCTCCTAAACTCCATGCAACCTCCCAGGCATGGGAGTTTTGCCCAGTGCAGAAAGAGTTACAGAACTAGACCAGAAAAAAGGAAGTATTAAATATTAAAGTGTTTTGGGAAGAATGTAAATGTACATAGTAGCTATTCAGAAAACCAATTTTAAGGTGAAGCATGCGTTAAAATTAAACAGTGACTACTACTTTATTACCACAAGCATTCATTTCAGTGCACTTGTAGGATACTAATTTCACACACGGTTGGACATAAATACTAACCTGTTTTCCATTTCACCAGTATAAATTAGTGTGAGAAAGAAGTTTCTTCCTGGCATAAAAGAAAAGTAATGGTGGTGTATGCAAAAACAAAAACAATATGAGCTCAGTTTATTTTTTTTATAAAAAGTTAGAAAACTAACTGATTGGATCTCTAAATTCATTGAAGTATTTAGGCTTTGGATTCTCCTAAGAAGCCCTAGTAAACCTAAAATTAATCAGCTAACACATTAAAAGTATCCTTAGGACATCAAATGATTCACGCATTCTTATTGAATCAGGTGGTGTCATCTTTGACAACCTTTCAAAATCCCCTAGATCTCCTTACTACAAACTACACTACACAGTCGTCATAAATCCTGCCAGCAATCTTTACGGACCCTATACCTGGCAGCTGTTTATCCTGCTTAGTGCCTTACAGTATATGTAACACTGAAAATGTACATTGTAATGTTCACACCAGACTCCACCCAGTAACTGGAATGTCTTTTCCCGAATTACCCAAATGAATAAGGTTAATCAAATAAATTTTGTTTTGTTTTTTAAGTGAACATCACAGTACACTCATGTAACAAACTTGGATAAGTCTTATCTGCAGAGCCTCACATGAGGAACTGTCACAAGATACCCCTCAGTTGGTTTTTTGTGGTGATTTGGGTTTTGTGTTTTTTTGAAAACAGGATTAGTGTTACTGAAGGCAGCAATCAGTGAATTACTGAGGCCAAATGTGATGCACCAGAGTCGTCCAGCAACTTTGAGTTTTCAACCACACTCCTGCAAGCACACGCGGCTGTTCTTTCCACTAGATCTCAATGGCAGTCATAACTCTTCCTGACACCTGGAGCAGGGGTTGGTTATCCAGCATCTCCCTGCTTTCCAGTAACTACTCTCCAGAGAGCTTTAAGAGTCTTGCTAAGCAGATCTCCTCTTTTGCCACTTTCCCCAGATATCTTTTCAGCCTGGCTTACAGCTATGGCTGGCGAGTTTCCAGATGTTCTTCATTTATTGTCCTTTTGCCTTTTTCTTTTCCACCTATTAGCGGGTCTCCTTTCTCTTCTGCCTAAAACCAGAGGTTCACAAGGACAGAGAGTAGCTCCAGCTTCCTCCCAGTAATGCTTGCTACAGGCAAGTGTGACGGAGGGAAGGTGTTGGGATACTGGGAGTGCAAGAGAAGCAGACAGGACTGCAATCAAAGACTAATAACTAGGCAAGGAGGAAGATGCGTCCAACCAGCCACATCCTTGCGCTTCCCAGCCCGCCTGGGCTGAGGGGCAGCCTTCCACCCCACTCCACAATGATTACAGACCTGGTGCTTAGCTGCTTGCACTGGTACTTCAGATCTCACACAGCTCAAAGCCCAGCTTAGCTCTGAACTTTAAAAGTAGGTCTCTACTGCCACCACATCTTGCTCAGGGTGCACATCATGCATTAAAAGGTCAGGGATGGATTCCCAAGGTTCACAAGGAGACCTAGACAGACAGACAGGGCTGATAATGTGCATATGGTATAATTGGCAATTCCTGATGAGGTTTGTGCCAGTTCCAACAACTGCGGATATGAATGTTTTTCACCCTACAAGATATGCTTCAGTGTCAGAACAGTACCACAGAGAGGCCCAAAAGGCTCTGTGTAATTTGGATTTTCAGTACAAATTGTCACTTTGATATCTGTATTTTTAGTTCCAGTGCTGATGGGACCAAGATTCAGGCAGAAGTGCAGATCTGGTGTGCTGAGAGCTTAGAAGGAGATAAAATTAGGAACCAGATGGGATCTCACAGATGATACTGTTCTGCAAAAGGGGCAAGACAGTATCTGAAGATACTATTTTCAAAACAATGTTGTTCCTAGCCTCTGTGACACTTGCTCTGAGAGGGACGTCATTTATATGACAGCAGGTAAGGCTGATGTACATTCCGCAGTAGAAGAACTGCCTTCAAGGTAGGTATTTCTACAGCCCAGTCTGTCAGTCTGATAGAGGCTGGTATCAAAATTGCCCTCCAGGGAAGCTGTGCTATAAATTCTTAAGGACCACACATGATTCTGAGTATCTTTGAAAATATAATGCCTCACAGCTGCTGGAGCTGAAGTATTCCCTTCCTTCAAAGGGTAAACCTTCAGTGGTCATCTGGATCTGTTTAGAAACACTGATATCTGCTAAAAGGAAGCTCTCTGTATCATTATGACTGATATAATGAATCTAGAAACTGTACACAAGTACCAACCATCTTCCTTTCTTTGACTATGTCATGTCAGCTCTTCCCTGTACTCTGGTGAACATCTGGAAGAGACCAAACCCATGCTATGCTATGTTAGCACACTTTATTTCACAGACAGCACTAGACAGCTCACGCTCCAGAGCTGCAAGAATTCCGACCTATAGGTCACAGGCTGTCTGGCTACCAAGATCCAGCATCTTTGGACCAAGCCTCTTTGGTCCTGGTAGAACACGTGTTTTTACCAGCCGACCTGGTGTATAATACAGACAGAGGTCTACAAAGGCCTTCCTACACTGTCTTGTCAGTGATTAGCGAAAGCATAACTCATTTCATCAGGACTTCATTTCTAGGGTAGAGCTGTCTGGGGCAGCAGCAGGGAGCTCAGGATACCAAACAAATACCCAGAAAGAGTATGGGCTGCCTTTCTTGTTTCAGTGCAAGGCAGAGTTGGGCTAATATCAGTTTTTAACATCTAATGAATTTGCTGTAACACACAGCTTTGGTAAAACTGAAACAATTCTTCTAGAAACAGCAAGAAAGAATTCAGAATGTTTTGCTTTCGAAATCTGACATTTTGATTCTCTATCTGAAAACGTGTTTTTTTTGCTTCAGAGACTTCTGTTTTAAATGGTTGGTGGTTAAAGATAAGCCAAGTATCCTGAAAGTGAAACAAATATGGGGTGCCTGTGCAGCTCGAGCAGTTATGGCTACTGGAAAAACTCTGAACCCGCGTACACGCAGTACGTGCTCAGCAATATTCAGTCTGGTATGTAGCCAAAGGAAAAATACTTTTTCTCCAATGCCAAAACCAGAACAACAAATATATATGAGGTAGAAACAAATATTGGGAGTAAGGATTCTTAGATTCAAATCCAAGGTTTCTTTGTGCTGTGAACTGTGACCTTCTAGAGAACAATTACCCCTCTAAATAATAATTAACCTATCTGCAACAGGGCTATAGTGTATTCTTACCTTCAGGGAAAGGCTAAATTCATTATGGTTCAGTGAAATATTCTTAGATCTACTGCTGAATGACACACTACTTCAGGGTGAATTTTACTCCTATGAATGAGAAGGCTTGGTGGATCCTTTGCACAGAGATGAATTCCACATTCCCATTTATGGTGGGTGGTATAGAACTATAGCAGGATATTTTGGTGCCCAAGAGACACACATTCCCCTTCAAGCTTCTGTTTACTCCTCCCAGACGGCACTGCAGGCACAGTCTGAGCCATGGCCACATTGGTCCCCATTTGCTCATAGGAGTAACACCCAAAAACCAGCCACCCCTGCTCCAAGTCCAATGTTCTGGAAGCGCTAAATAATATCCGATTGCAAGTTCTGCCAGGAGAAGCTTTTATCTCAAAGATAAATCTCTTCATCAGTTACAAAATGGAACAGCACAACATGACAAATGAATTTAAGATTCAAAAGTCAATATTGTAAACATACGTGGCTTTCCTAGGCAACAGAAGTAAACACTGCAGTCATCATTATCATTCACGCAGTCAAATATAATTTGAAATCCATGAATTCATATTTGTTTACATGTAATGGCATTTTAATCCTTTTGTTTTAATCTCTTGCCAAGGCCATCCTTCCTGCTCCCTTTATATACATGTCTACATACATGCATATTTGGGCTGATTCTCCCCCAGTCGATGGAAAGGAGAGTTTCACACACACTTCTTTTTTTTTTTTAATATATATATTTTTTTTTTAAAGTGTACCAAGAGAGCCAACTTAAAACTAGTTTTGGCAATGAAGATTAAAGTTCTTTACTAAATATTTTTCTTTATTTACCAATGGCTATTATCTTGTCTAACTTATTAGACTATATAGGTTTTCTGTGCCTTGTATCTGCAACACTGGCACAACAAAAGCATTTTGTTTTAGTCAGTAGTGTACATAAGCGTCACAGGTGTACTATTGACTTTAACTGTGGAACTGGAGTACAATCCCAGGCCCAGTGAAATTAAAAGTCAAAGTCCCTCTAACATCAAGGAGACCATATTTCACCCAAATGCTTTTCAGTCTGATCAGTGTAAGATGTTTTTATTGCTGAAAATCCCAGGTTCAAATACTACTATCAGCACAACTTATCATCCATTTAGATTGTGAAACTGGAACTAATCTCAGGAATTTTAGTCAGGAGCAATTTCTCTTACTTGAATTAAAATCAACATTTGCTGCATTCTATATGTATTGTTCAGAAAATTATCCTTCCACCCTGTACTCACGTGCTCCAAGATCTCCCCCACTACTTTCTTCTGCATCAGTTATTACACCTTGCACTACCCACGATAACACCAAGTTCTTACACTTGAGAAGTTGCAGCTAATTCAGAACTCATCAGTGCACATGAGCAGCTTAAATTGTTTCTCCCAATGCATTAGTGTGTGTTTATCTTCACTGAATTTCATTTGCCATCATATTGCCCAATCATCTACTTTTATTAAATCCTTCTGGACATCCTCCCAGTCCTCCATACTTTCTGCCTTGGTTTCACCACCTTATTATTCAATTAATCTAGATCATTATAAAGTATACTGAAAGGTATATTATCTACACTACGAAGTGATTATTCTTAAGATTGAATTGGATTTTGCTGTGATACATTTAGCGGTGCAAGAAACACAACCATGAAAGCATTAGAAAAATACTCCAACATATGTCCCTAAAGAAAATGAAAGCTACATGGACTTCCCATCCTTGCCAGGGGCACAGTGGTTTGTTGTTCCAGGCCCAATAACACTTTCTGTGGTTTATGGTACGCTAACAAAACAGCACACACTTAAAATAGAGCCTGATGCTTCCAACCTCTCCCGTGCAAGGGAGCTGAATATCCCCACTGCATCAGCGGTGCCTGCGTTTGCTTTAGTCCTCCTTGTACCTGGGAAGAGCGCCATAAGCCTGATACTGCTCACATGTTCTCCTTCCTTCTAGGAGCTCTTGCCATCTCCTGCAAACCCAGGTGGGGAGAGGGAGATAAGTGAGAAGGAAAAGCGGAGGGAAGGAAAACATCACCATGCTGGGATTATGTCAAGAGCCTGGTAGACTTAGGGACTCCACTCCCATTACAGTTCTGTAGAAGTTAACTGCCAAAGACTATGAAAATAATTTCAAAAATCCCTAAAGAAATGACTGTATCTGCCACATTTTGCCAAGGCGTGGAGCTGCCTCCTTGCTATGCTATAGTTTTGTCCGTAACAGTGTGGGTGGACATTTTTAGACACTAACATCAGGCAGAGGAACTACTGACTCAGAATCTGCTGTGAACTTTCAACTAACAGGAGTCAACTCCAAAGTCTCCCTCTGGAAAAGAGTTTTCTGCAGCCTCCGAGAAATTGATGCATGAAAAGGTTTCAGAAACCTCCAGCTGAGCCTACCCAACAGACGTTGCTTTCTGTCCACCCCCCAACCAAAGACACACACTTCTTCAGAGCCCAGTATAATTTTCATAGAAGTCAACAGAAAGACAGTTCAAGCTCCAGGGCTGTCACCTCCTTATTCATTTTGGAAATACTCTCAGCTAAAGCAAAATTGCCATTGGCCTTCTTCCAGATTTCAAACAGAGAAGAACTGCAGGGTTTGACTCTTATTTGTAGTTTCTGATTCTTTAGGGCAATGCTTTCTGTCTTCCTGCAATTTGCAGTTTTCTACCCATGTTTTTAGAAATCTCATTTTCCCATCTTCTTCTTTATTATCTTAATGAAAGACAAAGTATCTAAACAAAAAATGAAGTTGGGGGTTGATCAGTAAAGCTCAACAACTGTGTGACAGAGTTGTCAGCAGTAGGTGGAAGGGCTTGATGACCCAGAAGTTCCCTCAGAATCCTGTGCCCTTCTCTGCCTTCCAGTTACACTGTCCACAAGGGAGCACCAGCGTAGCTCTGGTCAGGAGGAACGCACTGAACATGAACACAAAGATTTGGATTTTTTTTTTTGCCTTAAAGGTATTTTGCCATTAATAAGATTTTAAATACTACCATATTTTCATACATAAAGCCTCTGGGTGATTTGCACATATACGAGTGACCGTGTGTGCACGCACACACATTCTTATACACGCACAGGAATCTCTGGATCTTGTAACAATTGTGCTACGGATTTGCAAAATAACCTCAAGCAATTCACAGTTCTGTGCCTCTCTTTTATACTTCTGTAAAATGGTTATCGTGATACTTATTTGCCTCACAGGAGTGGCAAGGAGCCCCCGTTCCAGTTTATAGTGTTCTGAGATGCTCAAGGAGTGCTAAAGAAAAGTGGAGAGTTAATTGGTTCATAAATTGTCAACCTTGTGGTCATCCTCTAGGTTAAAAATAGCTTTAATAAGTCAGTTCTCTTTGAGTTAACACAGAAAAAGGCAATTACTTATGACAAGGTAGGAAGTATTTTTTCTTTTTGCTGAAATGTACCCAAACACTAATTAGTGTGTAAACATTTATTACAAACTACCACTCTTTGGAGACCTGCAAACAAACTTCAGTACAGTCCTAACAAATGCTACAGCACAGACTGCTATGCACAAATCACATACACTTTTTGTAACATATTATTGTAATACTAATTGCTTCAAGACATTATGATGTAATTATAACACGGTTATGGAGACAAAACAATGTTTCCATAGTTCTATCAAGATGATGTTATGATACCAGAATGAAACAATGTCAGTGTGCACGTATGGAGGCAATGCTGGATTGTCAAAGTGAAATGAAAGGACGATGCTGTGAATCGTTGATGAGCAACCTTTAACAAGAAAATGGAAGTGACACCAACACGATTCTGCAAAGATGGCATGATGTCCAAATTAAATAAAACAAAATCAGAGACATTCCATTTAAATCACGTTATGAACAAGAGCCATTTATGAATTTGTGATTCGGCTTTTTAAATGAGTCAGTTACAATAAATGACAATGTTTTGACAGTTCATCTTGAATGGCAAGAGGATCATCTGAGCCATGAGCCTTTTTTTTTTTCCCTCCTCTAATCACCTTCCAAAGAGATTATAAAGTGCATTTCTGGTAAGATGAGTGGTTTCATAAAGACAACACTCTGGAGATCAATATTTATTCACTGTCAGTGATCACCAGAGAAAAGCTCTATTCCTACTTTTTTTTGCCTATAATGTCTCATTTTTACTGTAATATCTAGATACCGAGCTAAGATCAGAGCCTTATCTTACCACATACTATCTAGACTGTATGTGCAGACAGTCCCTGGTTTGGAAGAGTTTGCAGCCTGAACAGCAGAACTCACTGGGAAGTTTCAATCTAAGTATTCCATTTTAAGGAAAAATAGTCTTCCAAAATTCAAAATTTCCCCATAGGAAAATTCCAGATTTGCCTACTTGCTTTTTTTTCTTCCATTTTATGATGGAAAAATCCAAATTTGTTTGTTTGTTTCTTTCTTTCAGGCCAAATTTCTCACCCTTCTATTTTCACCTAAGATTAGTCCTCCAGCCTGAGCTACTTTCCATGATGTGTCACATCTCTGCCACAAATAAGCCACCACATGTTGCAGGAGCCAATCTGTTCAGAAATCCCAACCCATATAGGAGAAATATCCTTCCTGTAATTGCACTGAAGTGAAGACGGTGCAGAAGCTGCAATTCAGACCAGAATGTACGCACATTTCTGTTCTCAGCTGCATCGTCCAGATCTGTGCATCTGGAGAGGCACCAGCTCAAACCCTACACTGGTGTGCAGCCACTGCAGCCTCCCACAAAAACTTCAGCTGACACGTCAGTGCCAAATACATCCTCCTCTTCCTTTTCAAGAGGCTCTTTCATGTAAGGAAATATATTGTACTATACAGAAATCTTTCTCAAGTGAACACCCAAAGGATTAGTGAAAATGGGTTGCCCAGTAATGGCATTGATTTTTATTTGACCTGCAGTTAAAGTCCAATCTGGGAAGGCTGATGTATATATTACAAATAGCCTGTAAGGCACATTGCACTGAATAAAAGTCTTAAGACACATCCTGTATTAAGGTGCCTTTCCCCAAATCATTTCCTAATTTTTTGACTGCCTCCCACTTAAGGGTCGTTTGGTTGAACAAAGAAATGCTGAACTGCCGTCCTCTCTCCCTCTCCCATTTGAGCGTGCAGAGGATCCAGCGTGCGCATCCTGTAACCTCACAATTTCCATAGCAACACCAGAAGGGTCTTGTTAACCACAGGTAGCACAAACACTCACAAAGGTTTTACACCATTCTGCAAGCCTCGAAAGGAAGGTGCCAAATATGCTGATTATAATTTAAAATTCCTGATAAGAGCGTAATTTTAAGGTAGCAATTGAAAAAGGAAATCTCTTTCAGGTAGAAACAGTATTGCTGTTCAGCTCATCCAGCTGTATTGTAAGACAACTCCCTAAGCAAAATTTTCTGCTTCTTATAAAATAAAGGATTATTTTAATAGTTAATATGAATCACGAGGGAAACTTTACTACAGAAAAGACCACATCATTTCATCTAGATAATTGTTGTTTTTCTATATATCTGCTATATAAAGCTATAACACAACTGACAAATAGCCAGAAAGAAATAGAGCAGCAATGGTGCTATTGCTCCCTCTACTGTAAATATTCATTATTTCTTATTACAGGTGATACAATCCAAGTCATTAAAAATATTTCAACTAATCAAAAAAAAAAACCAACAAAAAAAAATCATGTTTTCAGAATGGCATAACCAAATTATTATGTTCCCTAGCAATGCAGTGGAAAGAATATCCAATGAAATAGGATGCCTTTTTTTTTTAAATATATATAAAAGCCCAGCAAGGTACCCGTAGGTTTTAATTTTAGCTGTAGTCATATGTAAGCATTAAATGGATAGTTGCATCCATTACCTTAAAAAAATAAACACATGAGCAAACCTTTCTGCCACTGATCACTCTCTTGCTTCGTAATGGCAAAGGGAAAACAGAAATAATGAGTGCCCAGTGAGAGGTATTTTGACCTTCTCAACAGCCTCCCATTATGAACATCGGCACTGAGGAATTCAGGGAATTAATCAGGGAGAGTGGAAAATAAACAAGAAGGTGATTCATGAGGAGATTTACAGGGCTGAACTCTACGTGCATGGGAAAGCAGATTATTGAATAACATGCAGCCTTCCGTTACCAGAACCGCCTTATTTCTCAGCTCAGGAACCAAATGCGCTCATTGCTGAGGTGCCGGGCTTACACAGAAAGTCTTCAAACAAACCCTGATCCTCTGTCAAAGACCAAAGAGGCTGAACGTAATTTTGTCC
The DNA here is from genome assembly GCA_009819775.1 of Phoenicopterus ruber ruber. Lineage (NCBI taxonomy): Eukaryota > Metazoa > Chordata > Aves > Phoenicopteriformes > Phoenicopteridae > Phoenicopterus > Phoenicopterus ruber. The sequence continues at coordinate 31,936,677 of CM020220.1, read as the reverse complement.
AAACCATCTAAAAATAGATTGCTATTGAGCAGAGGACAGAAAGAAGTTGCCTCGGCACCAAATTGCTCTCTTCAGAAGCTTTATTCCTTTGCAACTAGAGATTTGTAATTTAAGAAAAAAAGCCTCTTCCATCTTTTCTGCAATATTATAGTAATGGAGAATGAGAATGTAGCCGCTAGATTTTTAGTACAAAATTCCTGCTGGGAGGCAATTCAAAATTGCTTTCCCTCTTTCTCAGTCCCTGCTATGGCTCAAAGCAATCAGCAGCAAGGGGAGTCCAGTGAAGAAGGGGCTGAGGGCGGGCATGCAGAAGAACATAACCTCTGGACCTGGCTGGCATTTGTACAGGCAGCATCATCTTTGACAAAGATCCCCAAGATCCACAGAATAGAGAAGATTCACACACCTCCAAATGTGCCAGCTATTTAGAGAGCAATTTGAAAGCTAACTGCCCTTTTATCCTTTCTCTAAAATATTTCTTTACAGGAAGGAATGAGATAACTTTCATTTTCTACTAATTTTAATTACACAGGATAAGGCTCCTCAGCTGATTTGTTTTAACACGTTCTCCACTCTTCAGTTTGGACAATGCCACTCTTCTTGTTTTACCACCAATTGAAATCAACAGAAAAATCCTCACCAGTCTCACTGAGCTATGGATCAGATCTCTGTGCTCTGCAGCCTTTAAGGATCAGAAATCATGACAGTATTTTAACATATAGAATTTTTTTCTTTTGTGCAAGAAAGCCTGTGTCAGGCGCTTCGGGGAGTGTGTTTCAAGTGTCTTATTCACTCTGTGCTCTGCTGCTTGAGGAAGCATATGGCTCATTGTGTTCAAAGTCCCATAAATCTGCATTAGTTTAAAATATATGAATGTGAATCATTAGCCTAAGATTTCAGAGCTAGTAAAAGAGAACACAAGTTCAACATCACTTCTAAGCATTTCTGTATTTGACATTATCATGACTGAGAATAAGAAACACCATAGCTGCATATTTGAAGTGTGTCACTGACCACTCTTAGGACAGCTTATTCTAGGGATAAAAACTTCTTTTAAAGTTCAAAAACATTTTTTTTCCTGCTGAATCTTCATGGACAAAGAGCTTGTGAAGATTACATACCCAAAATAGCAGCACCATCACTTGAATCTAATTAAAACCATTTGTCAGAAATATATTTTAAAATTCAATGAGACCTGTACAGCCAGCCTTGAGTTCAAACTACAATTATCCTGCCCTGCATATAATTAGAATCACAGGGATTAATGAGCACATACAATTACACATTTTGTTCCTCCACTCAGGTTTTTCATGTAAGAGGAGGAAGGAAATAAGTCATTGAGGAAGAAGGTAAAAAAGAAAATAAAAGGAAAAGTTGTGTATTTCATACCACACTAAAGTGAAGAGCATCCACAGAGAATAAAGGGTTTTTTCGTGTGAAAGACAGACTTGGCAAAGTTTAGAAATATTCCCAAAACTTTTACTTCTAAACTGGCTTTATGACGTGGCCAGAAAGATTTGGGATTCAGGTGTGTTTGTCTTTAGACACAAGGATTATTGTCTTAAGTTGGCCTTGAAAGTTCTAGATGTTTAACCACTGACTGAATTAACAAAAGCCATTTATTTCAAGTAGAGAGAAAACACACATTAAAATACAAGGAGGCAAGATAAAATTCCTGTTTTACATGCACCTCCTTTCCACCTTGTTTATTCCTTATCTAAAGGCAAGAAAAAATGAAAGTGAAATGTAATGCCAAGGTGGCTTTTCACTACCTTAATGCTCCTCCTGCTTTAGGCTTTTACCAAAACCTCACAGCTGTTCCAGCCATTGCTCTATGTTGGATCACAAGGGACAGAACAGCTTGAAAATAGTGAGCTCTTACTAAAGCCTCTCTCCCCCCCCCTAATTTATTAAATCACCTGACATTTCTCCCATGGTAGATTAAAGGTTGGGCAGCAATGGGCTGCTCTAGCTGCTCCACATCACAGAGGACCAGCAGAACTACATAGGATAAAATGCAAAGATGCTGTATCTTAAATCATACTGCTGTCACAAAAAGAGAAATGGTCTGCAAAGACATAGAATATCTTTTATTAGTTCAGCAGATATAACTGGGAAACACCAGCTATGCTTTTGGGTGCATAAGTCCTCCTTCAGGCCTCTGCAATACTTTTCCCTAAAAGGAGGTTTACATTCCCCAAAATATATCTGGTTTTCCCAGTAATACCATCTGAGCTAACAAAATGTAGCATGTTTTGCTACACCATTTGCCTTGCTTATACCTTTAGGTTGGATCGTCGCAGCTACAACACTGTAATGCTATGGCAGGATTGCATTCTACATTTGTTGTTAGCTTAGGAGCAGGTTGGGCAGGCACCGGCATCCTTTCATAACTCAGAAACAGTTCTCAAATAATAATCATAAAACTTTTCCAGACACAAAGAAATCTGTGGTGATAAGAAACCTCCATGTCAGGAATATATCCAAAGCTCAGGACTCCAATTTAGTCATCACAACTGCTGTTTTAATTCATAGGTGCTATGCCTTATCAAAGCTATGCCTTTTCATGGCTTCATACTCCTTCTCTTAACCTGATCCAAAGTTTGCCTTTTCACTTTCAGTTTGCCTTTCATGGGCTCTGGCTACAACTAAATTAACTAATCTGATTCAGTCAATAAAGAATTTATCTTTCATTGGCATCATACAACTTGCTTCACCTGCTTTTCCCTGAGGAGATGCTCCGTTAAAGGCTTGATGAAGACTGAACCCACAGTACATAAAGTGTGGATATGCAGATTCCTTATGTTTTCCTAGCTTTCCCCCATATACATAATCTATGGTGCTTGCACAGTGTGGGCCGAGCTATGCTACTGACAACTTGTCTTTACAACAAATGCCTCTATTTGCTGTAAGAAATCCAACCACTTTTTGCAAAGCAAAAGGTGGAAAAAAAGCAGACTCTGGCTGCAGCTTGGCTAAATACTCTGAACAACAGTTCAATCAACGATAGTTTCCTTCCAATTTTCACTGCCAAGTCATTTCCTCACGTGGTCATTATTTCATTATTTGTACAGTGATAGCGGCTTTACAGGAGAAGTAGAAGACACTGCTCCTTTCGCCAGTGTCAATAGGCAATGGGAGGACCACATCTCAGACCTGTGAGGACGGACTTACACGAAGGGGCTTTGTGCAGGCATGTTCAATTGCCTTTCCAGCGCCAGAAGAGAAATCGGGCTCTCATTTTCAAATGATCCCAAAGAGAAAAGTGACAAATAGCACAGGGCAGACAAAAGAAGGGCTGAGCTCTGTAACGACATGATTACATGATCCTCTAGTTTCACTGTGTGTTCAAATACATAAGCTCTTTTTCTAAATCAAAGCTGTGATTTAGTAGCCTTCCTGACTAGCAAACAACTGTTATATAGCAAGATTTCTCTGTTACTTAAGTATCGGTATTAGACTCCATCCTTTTCCCTTGTTAGCAATTGAAGGCAATTGCTAAAATTTCTGGCTCCTTGCTTTGAAGCAGAAGTTGTTTTTGTCAATGCTTCTCAGCCAGCAGGGATCAGCTGAGGCAGGGCCCCAGCTTGTGCCCCTTTGACCACTTCATCTTCAAAGTGAAGGACTTGCCCCACTGGGGTGGTCTTTCTCTCCCCCACCACGTGGCTCTGCACCACGGCACCCCAGGGCTCCTCTCCCAGCACTGCCTCCACCTCCCACCGGCCCCACAGCAACCTGCTGCACCCCAGGCACCACCCTGGTCTACCTCTTCCACCGTGCCCCATTTCAAGCCCTAATCTTTCTTCCAGGGAATTGTAATTTAGGTTTAATACAAAACTTTAAAAAGAACCTTATTTGATTTTATCTTGTTTAGGCAAAGGTAGGAGATAGACTTTCTGGACTGAAAGGATTTATTATCATAAGTACCTGAGTTGGTAAAGATTTTCATTAAAATACTCTTCAAGGTCATGAAAACGCAAGGTTTTATTTTATTTTCACTACAAAGTTTGCAGTCATGTTGCATCTCTTCTTGCTTATCAGAGAGAAGCTCCAGAGTCTTTCTGAACCTTAATTACATTAAAATAACATGGTAAGAATGAAATCATTGCAATCTTGCAAAAGTAGGCAAGAAAGAGTCATACTGGGCAAAATGTGGGACAGCAGGGACACCTCAACTTCAGAAAAACATACCGTAGAGCACATATTGTTGAAAACACAATATCCTACTTACAGGCTGTCATGTACAGTATACAAAACCCGTGTATAAGGTTCCAGGCTTAAGTCCTGATCACAAGATGACAGCACCAAAGGGGTCACTGATGCCTATAAGCAGCAGGATTGAACCCCAGATTACTCTTATGGAGCACTTCCATTTGGTTGCCACTTCCATTTGGGAAGCCCTTGCTAAAACTCTCCAGCTACTGCTCCCTCCTGGGCAGAATGTGGCCAGAAGCCTTGGCTCAGCCTCTTATCCAGCCTCAGTTGCCGCATGTCCATCTCAACATGTTAGAGAAACTTGCTACAGCATGTAATAGGTCACTAGAACATGTGACAAGTTTCCATATACTCTTTGTCCATAATGCTGTCTACGTAGGACCCATTTCAGAGTTCTTGTACATTCATGCATCTGCACAGGAGACCTCATGATTTGAGTAAGGCACATGACAACTGGAAGTGAGCACAAAAAGGGTCAAAAGGAGAAAATTAACAGGTTCTTTGCAAGGCAATGGCCATTTTTTTCAGTCTGCCAATGTATATCCATTAAATACTTAGTCTGCTTATTCTTTTTGTGATAGCGAATAACCAGTTCTGTTCTTCATTTTTGTGATACTGTTCTCTTCGAGTTCCTTTGTGCTACATGCACACACACACGTACAATTCTACAAATTACTCTGCTGAGATGCCCACCAGGTAAAATTCACTAGAGTCATCACTGGAGGGGAGTAATACCTCCTGCACAGGCACATAAAGTCCTCCCAATTTATTGCCCATATTTACCATCAGAATAGTATGAGGGTTTTTAGAAGTACAAGGAGTCAGACTGTTATTTCCATCTCCCTTTCAGGATGCATGATTCTCCACCAGTTTTTTCCACTTTAATCAGTTTTCTTTTAAGTATCTCAAGCAACTAGGTTTTCCCATGAAGCACATTCTGCTGACATTTCATTACCTTGGGTTATGTTCAAAACTTAGAAGAAAGTCCTGTGGAGATGCTAAAGGATCTGGTTCAAAATTTAAAAATACCACTGACTTTTTTTTACTACCTCTGAGGCCTTTCTGCAGCCTGCACGCCAGTTAATTCATTCCATCAAATTTTCAGTATTTTGTGATTGAGGCCGATTTCAGTATTTCTCTGCTGATGTATCATCCCTTACATATTTCCCTTGTTAGTGGACAAGACACTGCAGGGAGGGAGGGTGAACCGGAGGTCTTGTGCCATTTACATTAATGGCACTAAACCAGCAAATATTAATGTTGTTATTCAGTTCATTGAAAACAGACTGGGATCTCATCAGTAATTATGGTTTAGTGAACAGAGCCTATTTTAAAACAATACATTTTCTCTCTTGGCACCCTCTTTCTTTTCTCCAGAGAAAACACTGTGTCTATGCCTAATTTTTCTGGATTTTTTTCTTACTTTCGCCATAGAAATTAGAGGGAGGACAACCCTATTTTGCGCTGCCGTGTTCTTGGCTTGGACTAAATCTAGAACAGGTGCTAAAAATCTTGATCATTTGTTGAGGATAAAACTCTTAAAAAAGATTGTCACATAGTAGAGAATGCAGAAATAACTCTGCAAAATACAGTAGTGAAAAAAAAGTTGTAAGCAAAAGAAAACTTATGCATAGAAAGTGTTTTTGCTTATCATTTTCAGCATAAATATGCAAGGAATCTAAGGAAATTATGGATTCTGCTGCAGGATCCCATGATGAAGAGCCCAAATCTCTCCACTACCTACAGAAAAAGACTGCAACAAAAGCTGATACAGAAAAAACTACAGTCAGAAAATGAGAAAAGTCACTCTGATTCTCTCCCATTCCCACCTGATGACCTTTCTGAAGGTCATCCCATTCCTACCTGAAGATCATCATTCAGCCCCTGCCACCAAGCTCAAATTCTTAAAAGCAGAATCATATTTACCCTGAGTTTCTCATTAATTTCTTGATTTGTAACTTAATAGTTTGAAAGAAATGTTTGTAAATATCACGTTAGGCAAAAAGAGGTCCAGCAGACGAGTATTCAAAGAATGCTAAACCGATCAGCTGTGCTAATTGCCTCCACCAGTTTGCTAAAGAGCCTCAGCTGAACATAATATTGAAAGTATATTTCTCTTTGCACCACTGTGAAAGGATTTCCAACACCTCTCACAGAACAGCTGAAGCCGAAGCTATTACTGTTTTTATGCCACCATCCCTTGATATAAATGACAGCATGCTTCTCCATTTAGCAGCCACTTTTCTTTGCTCTTCTCTGTTGTTTCCCCCACAAGTTCTGTTTTACTATCATTTTTTTATTTAGTATCTTTCAGTTTCCCTTCCCAACTGTGCACTATTAAGACTCCTCTATTCTAGTCTTCTTCCCCAGCTGCTGAAAATTATAATTCTTTCTTCTAGTACTTGGCTTCCTACCCTTTGATCCTTTTTCTGCCTTCCTAGTAAGCCACCTGACCCTTTCATACTTTCTCCACCCCTTTTTCCCTCATTCACCTCCTCCTCCTCTTCTTTCTCAGCTGCTTCCATCTTTCTTCGTCTTTGTGCTCTGGCTTCCCAGTTTCTCTTCTCTTCAGCTGAAAATGTAAAATTTTTCCTAGAGCCTGATAAAGCCCAGAAGTTAAAAACATCATCTTTAATCTTATTTTCTGATTTTCAGTGTGGTTTCTATTCAAATGGAGTTGGGGTTTTCCACTTCACAGTATACTGATGCAGCATTATCAGAGTTCCAGTTACATTACAGGACTGAAGGAATTGAAAGGAATTAAAAGCTAAAGCAAAACTTAGATCTTTTAGATATTTTGCTAATTTAGATATTAGCTAAAATTATGTATAGATGTAGATGTACACACAGCATCTCCACCTTTCATTATGTACTGCTTTTTGTACCTCTCTGGTCTCTTGACATTAGTAATACCAAAAAAAAATAGTTAAAGCAGACCAAACCAGGAGATGGTTATTCAAACTGGCAGACGTCTGTTGGTAGGCAAGGACAGACCAAGCTGCACAATGGGAGAATAAGAGTCAGGAATGTAACGCTTGCCAATGGCTTTTGTCATGCAGCACACACATGGGTGGACCTTGCACTCAGCTCACAGGTTCGGCAGTGTGAGCCACCCAAACCACTCAGTGCAATCCCACAGAGGGATCTACAAACGTAGAAGAGGAATTTGCCTCACTCTCATGTTTCTTTTCAATTTCTGAGTGGGGTAGATAAACAAGCAGCTGAAAGCTTTTCCTACAAAAGAAGGAAAGTAGACTGGGTTCCCCAGACTTGTGTTCCCCCCAACCTACTGGTAACAAAGGACTTATAAAACTATCCTGTTCTTCTTAAAAGATTTCCCCAGCCAGTTAAAACACAAGAAATCATGGCTAGAACAGGTAAATTACCTTTACCAAAGCCACAGCAAGGAGACAAAAAAACCTCTAAAACTTTTAGCAAAGAAAATGTAGCTGTGCTCCCATCCTCCTTGCCTCGGTTTTACCCCTGTTGAACGTTCTTTAGCTCGCTGGAGTTGCACGAAGACATCTGCATGTGTGACATTCCTGGCTCAGCACGTGTACTTTGCCGGGCCAGTTTCAAGGTGCACTTTGCAGTGAGTTCTCTACACAAGGCAGTGCTCAGACAGACCTCATCACAAACCAAGGTCCAACCCTTCATCAGGGCACCGGTTGCACGCTTGGACATTATAAGCTTTACACAAAGGCTCAGATATATGTGAGAAATGTTTTTAGGTTTCCAGTAAGCTCTCTAAAGTAATTGTAGCAGCACCTCTAACCTGCTGGGAAGCCTTGGAGAGGTTTCACAGAAGCTCTCAGTTGCTGAGCTGTGTTAAGGCACAGCCTCGGCAAATTTGCATGCTCCACATTCCTCGCTGTCTAAGCCAGTCTCTGAGCACCACCTTCACAGGATTTCTGGCTCATACTGTATGTCTAAAGTCAAGATACTGGTCTCAGAAAGATTATGTGCTCAGCAGCATTTAAAACAGCCTCTTTTTCTTTTTTAATGGAGTGGAAGTTCTGCTGGCTATTTCTGTTATTAAATTACTAATCATGGATCTTACTGATTGCTCTAAAACCTAGTGTTAACACTGACTGGATGTACATCACCATCTACCTTAAGATTCATGACTGAATTGTTGTGATTTAATAAGTTGTACCACAACAACCACACCAAAGTAATTCTTCATGTTTGCACTTAACCTGTGGAAAACATGAGAGGAATTATGTTAGCTTAAACCTCTGTGAAAGAGAAAACACAGACGGATGTCTGAGTTCTGCTTTTAGTGTTGAGGCCTCCTCTTGTTGTACTCACTGAACTTCAGACACCAGAGGATCAACAATCCCTTGGCACTACTGTAACACTGTCAGTAGATAATCTCTTAATGTGAACTGTGGTGGGGGAGCAACCAGAACAAATACATGCAGATTGATACCACATGGGCACACAGCTGATTTTTGAAGACCAGTGTGTTTTCACCTACTGTGGCTCAGTGCATGGCAGTGCTCCTACAAGTTGTGTCAGTGGTTGTGGAGGCTTCACTGCACTCATGGTTTGGGCTCTTACACCTCCTGATCACATGCCAAATAGCCCAAGAAGAAGTTACAGTAGAGACTGGTGGCTAAGGCTCTGTGGATTCTTTGAGGCGGTGATACATGGTCCACAGATGTCCTCAAAGTGAATTTTCTCCCAGGAATGTGCTCTCCCAAGCTGCCACATAACCTTCTAACTCTGCAATGTAACTCTGGCACACACAGACCCTTCTATGGAAAAGTGTTCCAGTGGGCTGTTTTGCTCTTTTCTGTGCCTGGGAACACCTGGGCAGGTGCAGTAGGACACTGCAGTCTCCTCCCTGTCACAGAGGGATACAGATAAGGGGAGTAAGGACTCCATAGAGGGCAGAAGAAGGGAGAGACTGAAAGGCAGGGAGCAGCTGTGAGTGTGAGGTGGGTGCACAGAACTGGTGTGAATATCCAGAAAGTCATCTTTTACCCACAGCTTATCCAGTGAATCTCCTTCCTCCATCTCACGCTGACCTCCATTCTTTGCTCCCCAACTTCTAAAGCCAAGGCCAGAAAGGCAACGTGTGTTTGCACACCAGCATGGCAGAGGTGCTGTGCCTTCACCTTGCTGCTGACTTGTAGTCCCCGTGGTGCCAATTTGACTTAAGGAAAATTTGCATTTGATGATGAGTTGAAAACATGGAAACTTTTGATAGGATCAGTCATTATCACTGTGGCTGGCAACCCTGCGCAGAATACCTCTTCTGCCTCCTCCCCAACTAGCTGGGAAGTAGCTGCAGGGTACACCTGAGGCCGTCTGAGCCAATGTCCCTTCCCTGCTGCAGGTGTCTAGCAGCTTCTCTGCTGGATGCTGGCTGGGTCACAGAGAGGGGAGAGAAAATACTTGCTCTGGCTGCTTTATTATCTGTTTCTCTTTGAAGCATGGAGTTTTCAGGAGAACTGGAGGGGAGGAATGACTGATGGGATCCAAATGAACTGTGACAAACAGTCTCCCTCCTGCCACTCAGGTAAGCCTAGGGGCCATGAAATAAGAAAATCCAGCAACCAGGCCATAACTGTCATTTTTTTCTTTTCCTGCCAAGTGTCAGAGCAGCCAGTGTTGCAGCAGGTAGCTAGAAAGGCTCAGGGGTCATTTAGGACAAGTGAGAGCACACTTTGCTTCAGCCATGGCCACATGCCATCCCTGTGTCATCCCGCCTGCACCAGAGAATTAAAAATTTGCATCCTGAAGGAGATGCCCTAGTGAATTTTGCTGCCCTTGGATTGTCAGATTGGATGGCAAAAAAACAAGATCAAGCAGGGAACTTACAGTAAATAATTGATTTAGACCTCCCAGGCTTGCTGAAAGATGTATCCTTGGGATGAAGATGGGAACATCAGAGTTTCAAAAATGTATTCAGTATTCAAAACCCTCCATCTACATACATATTGCACCCTGCTAAGGTCCAAGAGCAGACAATATATGCAAGGCTGTATGTGCAAGGCTATTGTTTCCCTTGGCTATGGCCTCAAATAGGGAAATAATAAGCATTCAAGTCTCCCCTCTCTGTTTAAGGATATGGTGATACAAAACCAGCAAGCTGCTCTGCATTATCTTTCTCCTGTATCTCTCACGGACTATTTGTTCTTTCCGAAAGACAGGATACAAACACAGCATGCCTCCACTGTCCAGGCAGTTTGCTTTTATTTTGTTTCTGTGAAATGTTCCCAGTGCTTCAACCCATGAAGGAGTGATTAGCCCCTCTTCTCTGCTCACCTTCTTATCAAAACATGGATTAAAGAAGGGTGAACCACCAGAAGCAAATTGGGGGAGGAAGGAGCCTAAGCAGAGTTTTCCTAATGCTAGCAGCGTGCATGTCCATAGCAACCTCCTGCCTACTTACTTCCATTAGCGGTAATGTGGTTACCACACAGCAGCTTTCCGAGAGACGCTTCCTTTGCACACCTTGTCCCACTCATCGTTATTAAGCTTTTGTTTTTATCATGACATTCCTGTGCTATGCAAAATCAAGAATTCATGTTTCTCTGTAGATTAATTAAATACATTCCTATTAAATAAAGTTTATGAACTATTCTGCATAATAAGAAATTATGGCTAAGAATAATAAAGTATAAATATGAATCATAACAAAAATCATGTGGATTATTTAATCAAACCCCAATAAAACTTGTTTAATTTTATTTTCTCAAGGAATAAGTGTCTATATTTGCAGTTTCTCAGATTGATTTAATTCATTCTCCATAAGCTTTGTTTCCACTCTTAGCAGTCCGCAGAAAAAAAGTTACTGTGCCCATGTTCTATTGCATTTGCACCCTCTCAGCAGTGGCATAAATGCTATTAAGCTCCCTTGACAGTTTTTCCAATATTTACAGATTATTGCTGTGTTCTTTTTTAACCCTGAGGCAATGCTGTATCACAAAATGTCTTAAAGGGAAAACAGAATGAAACATGTTTTTGTCATTATATTCTGCCTTATTACAGCACACAAAACATGGTTTAAAATTACCTGCCTGTTAAAGCCAGCTTACATAGCAGTAAGTTTAAAAATAAATATGTATGTCTAGATAAAAATAATTATGTATATGCAGTCAGGGTGAATATTTTCAGATGACTCTCAAATGGTTTCTGAGAATCCTGAAGCTGAGGAAGCCCAGAGACAGCTGTTCATTTCCCAGGTGCTATGGGGAGTCTACAAAGGAGATAAAACCAGTCTTCTGGTTTTAATTTATACCAAGCTCCTATGCCCTTTTATTTAAGCAGTGCTTCATGAACCTGAAGAGAACAAAGTTCAACTGCTGCTGAGGCCAGTGTCTCTTGCAGATTGTTTACAAGTGTTAGAGACAGGGTTCCCTGCGCCTTCTGTGTAGTGGGGAAGGAGAAGCTGGCCTTCTACTACTTCTTTTCCAATGGAGGAATCTCGCTCTCTTTTGTATTCCTCCCACAGAGTTTCCTACAAGGCAGCATGATCCACCCCTCAGTAATTAAGGTGCCCATCCTCTTCCCACGACATTCAAGTACAAAAGCCTACTCTGACATCAATAGGAAAGAGAAAGTAATATTATTAGTGCTAATTGGTTAGCAACAAATCTCTCTGGGATGTATAAAGCCTATTCACAACTTGAAACAGTTACATACGGGAACATATAACTGAGCATGAAAACTCCATCAAGAATCCCCAGCAAGCCTGCAAGCAGTTCAGCACAGACTTCAGGTAGCTAAAACCAAATAACCAGTATGCTTTGGTGAACAACAATTTAGCAACATTATTTAGCTTCTTATATCTGTGAAACAAAGAACTGCTTGAAAGAAGGGAGTTGTGTATTCATGTTGTTTCACTTCCATAAGCAGCAGGCTATCTCCTCTGCACTTCCTGACCTTCAAAGATATGCCAAGACGCAATTTTAGAAAAAAGCATCAGGAAGGGAAGGAAAACTTCACATATAGAAATAAAATAACCATTTCTATTTCATTTGTAGACTAAAGCCACATAAAGAAGTACTGCCAGCTTCCACGGGAAGTTATTTAGGATTCACCTCTGGACCAACCTCACTGCAGTCTACATACAGCACAGCTCCTGTCACCTGAAACGAAGGCACCAGCCTCCCATAAACTTGAAGGAAAACTGCAGGAATGATAATATTCTGACATAAAAGCTTTTGAGTTTTTCTACTGTAATAATTACAAAAATGTACAGTTTCTGTAGTTGTTCTGCTCTAATCACTGAATTATCCCTTTTTCAGATTTGTACATTATTATTTACAGCTCTCTGTTGCCAGATTATTAGTTTAGTTTATATCTACATCAATATATTTCTATCTATCATGTTATGTACTGATGGCAGAATTCAGAAGGTAGGTACTGGACTTCTTGACTCTAACTCTTCATCCTTTAAGGTGTTTTGCATTTGAAGATTTTTGACTGAAGCATCTGAACAATTTACAAAGGCAGTAAGCAATCTGTGGGAGCTACTTGTAGCATACTTGTTTGTTGGTTTGGGAGGAAGATTATGTATCCTTTCAGGGTAAATGGATAGGAACCAGGCCTTGCCATGACCCTGCCTTCCCTTGGAAAGCTTTCACATTTCAGAGCTCGGATGACCTCCTGGAGTTATTGCTTTTAGGCTGTCTGCCTAAAATCATTCCACTTGAATCATGATTTTAAACAGGGAATTTGGGGATACACAAACATTAGGAATATATATCTTTTAACATAAAACAGGTCCTAATTTAAATATACAATTCTAGAAGCTGACACCCCAACTGGACCTTCAAATCATATTGCGCTGCTGTCCCCTCAGCCACACACATGCTCACATGCTTGCTGAGAAATGCATTTGCAGGGTGTTCTTACTTTTTTCCCCGATTCCCTTGATCCCAGTGCAGCCTTTGTCTCCCAGACACAGAGCTCCCTGAACCAAGGGCCTCTCTATTTGTGCAAATTTGTTTGCAAGTTCCTTGAAAAATCACATGCCGTGTTCCTGTGGCCCTGCTACATTTACACAGCCCAGGTGCTACCTTTAGGCATTCTGCAGTATAGACTGCGTACAGCCAGTACCTTTTTCTCAGGCAACTCTCTCCCTTAGCCATTTGGGCCATTCCACCTGCTTTCATGTCTGTTGCCCAACCACCCTATATATTAGTTTCCAATCACACCTCCTTCTCAAGCAAAATGCAAGTTAAGTCTTCTCTTCCTTGCCTGTCCCCAGAGTCACAACAATATTTTGAGGTGACCACCCTGAAGGGTTCAAACATTCTCTTCTTCGCTGATCTCTAGCACGACCGCAAACAACTTTTTTCTGGTGCCCCAGTGACCTGTCCAAGCTCCCCAGCCTCACTGCTCCTTGGGAGACACACAGCTGATGGGATCAGGGTGTTTGTGATTCACTCAGGGATGCAGGGAAAGTGGAGCCTGGCTCCTACCAGTAGACTACAGCTGGGACAACAGTGATGCCCCTAGAGACACGGCCAATGGTTCCTCTCCTTAAGACTGGCCAAGCTCCACGGAGAAAACCTCTCTCCATGGGGAGAGAGAGGGCCAGTGGATGGGCAGGCAGGTAGGGAGGAAGATAACTGGAGTAAAGAGGAGCATGGAGCAGGAACAACTTAATATGCAGAGAACAGTGGCAGAGAGGGTGCCGTTAAGGTGGGAAAATTATGAAGAGGTGGGATATCTGTGTGGCCATTGGTCATGGAATGGGAGGAAATTATCTGCTACAGGACAGTTTTGTGGTGAACTGTACATTTAAGAGTTCAGGGAGGTATTTCAGGACGAAGACTTGCAAAAGGCTGGGAAGTGAAACAAGAATAGGTGGGTGGAATAGTAGAGGAAAAGGAGCTAATTGACTTGAGAACAGCAAGGTGGGAATTACCAGACTTATACTGGGGAACTTCCATCAAGCAGAGCACATACAGGTAGTAATGTCATATGGGGTGGTATTTTTCAAGTGTAGAAATATAGATGTTCAAGGTCTGGAGGAGCTCAAGCTTTTGGGATGTCAGCTTTTCTTTAGTCATTTTTCAGTGTGACTTACAAATCTTTAGGAAGTTAATACAATTTTCTTGGCATGATTTCTTCATCCACCAGTTTCATTAGCATTCTGCACAGTAGGAATTCAACTCCAGAACTGTTTTTTCTTTTACTGTTTTTGAGCTAACACTTTCCAAGTCCTATTTGGTCTGTTAGTAATCACGGGGGAGATTATTAGAACAATATTTTTTTTCATTCATTTCACTTTTAATCACATTGAACAGCAAAAGTAGATGAGTAAATTTCAAGACTGTAAACAGTTGTCTTCAGTTTCATCCTCTGGTTCTCATGTAGAAACACAATCCAAACACTGAATCAAATATTTAAAATCAGATCTGCCTTCCTGACTTTTTTGTTAAAGAAATAAGACATTTCTTCAATATTAGGCTCTGGAAATCTTTAGAAAAAGCCTGCATTTTGAGCCTAAGGTACCTAACATCAATTCAAGCACATTTAGAAGCCAGTATTTTAAAGGTCTATCCCCTACACACTGAAGCGCCCCCTAAGCTCACAAGATAGCGTAAGTCACACTCCTCTCCAGAGGAGACTGGATAGGACAGGAAGCAAGAAGCCAGCACTGAACCTTGTGAAGGTAGGTCCACCATAACAAAAAGGCTGACACTTTTGGTGCAAGAAAAAGACAAAGAAACAGGAAATAAACCAAGGGAGATGACAACTACTGGACTCAGAATGGTGATCAGAGTTGTGAGTGAAAGTGAGGGATTCAGTGGGAGACACTGAGCACAGAAACAGATTTTTTTAGGTCAACAAACTTCTTGCATGTGTTCTGACACAGGTGCTAAGACTGAGGCCACCACTCCCATCTCTGAGAATGAAACAGCAAGTGAAGCTGTGAATAAGTTATAGCTCAGGAAATCAAACTGAAGAAAAGGAAAGGGAGAAAATCCAACATCTTGACAAAAGCCCAATAGGGGGAAAAAATCCAATAAGTTTTACTCAAAAGCCAGGACAGTTTCTGGATGTGAGGTCACCCTCTGTATGACCAAGCTATCAGGTGTCCTGGTTTAGGCCAGGACAGAGCTGGTTTTGTCTTTAGCAGCTCCTGTGTTTTGGATTTAGTGTGAGAAGAACGGTGATAGCACACTGATGGTGGTGGTTGCTGCTAAACGACCAAGGACATTTTGCAGTTTCCCAGGTTTTGCTAACACGCAGGGGCAAAAACTTGAGAGGGGTAGAGCCAGAATAGTTGATCCAAACTGGCAAAAGAGAGTATTCCATACCATAGACGTCATGCCCAGTATAAGTGAGGGTCAGTCCGTAGGCCACTAGGCTTTTTAGACCCTTGGTGCTTTAATCATTAAGCTTCCCTTTGGGTTGCTTTTTGTTTCTCTATTTTTTCCTTTTTGTTTATCATTTGTTCATTCAGCTGTTCGTTCCCTTGCCTGCTCTCTCTGGAACTTGCTGTTCTGGGATAGCTGGGGGGGGGGATATCCCCTGCTCCCTGACTGCTACTCGGGACGGGCTGTATCGGTCATCGGGTGGTGAGAAATTGGGTATTGTTTGTTTTATATATTCTATTATCCTATATATATTATTATTATCATTATTAATATATTTTTATATTTTTCCTTTGCTGTCCTGGTGAGCTGTTTTTATCTCAACCCGCGAGTTTTCCTTTCTCTCTGATTCTCCTCCCCACCCCACCGGGGACGGGGGGAGTGAGCAAGCAGCTGCTTGGTATTGGGTTACAATTTGGGGTTAAACCACGACATCAGGTCACCTTAGCCTAATTCAACTCCGAGAAGGAGACCCTCATCCACCTGAGGCAGGACTCACAGAGCTCACAAGACAGCCAGTCTCATGATACAAGTGTTACAACACGTCTAAGTTTAAAGTCAATATTGGCAATTTAAGCTGTTGGAGAAGGACAGAGGATCCAGCAATTGCCTTGGAGAAATTCCCCTATATAGCTCCTCTACAGACACCAAGAAGCACAGACACCAAGAGTTCAAGCTTCCTTGGCTTAAGCCAGGCAATGTCCCTCAGCAGTAATCTGAGATGACTCACATTAGAAAAAGAAAAATCTGTTTTCAAGTCTTTATATTTTCAGCCTTCTCTGCTGTGGGAGTCATAAATTATGCTAACATATTCACTAGAAAGCAGAGTGAGATCACTAAAGTCATTTCTCATAAGACAACAAATAGTCATGAGACAGGAGAAGACCTCCAGTCACATTCAGTATCAGGCTGGGCAAAATTGAAGGCAGTGATTTTTAGGTGATTTATTTATAATTTTTTTCCATAAAAGAGAGATGACACAGATTCTGAGAAAGGTTTTATAACTATTTGCCCAAAAGTTTAAGGAAATATGAGGAGGAGGATGTCACTGAAGGATTTACATGGCTGTTCCATAAATGGAAGTAAAAATGATTGCTTGAGAACTTTAGCTGAGAAATATTGAAATGAAATGGAAGATCAAAAGCAGACTTTCCAAGTAAAGACTGTGTTGGAGCTAGATGAGAAACAGTGAAGCATAGTTCCCATCCTATAAAATGGGTTAGGAGAACCCTGTTTTAGAGGATAGATGCTTTTCTGTGACTAAGGTCTACTTTACATCAGTAATTGTTTTTCTCAGATAAGATAATTAAGGTGAAGGTGACTATATTGATGATTTAATGCTCTTTACTTCTACTGAACAATTTAAGATGAAGACAACATTTTACCTTCAAGCTGTTATTTATCATAGAATCATAGAATTGTTCTGGTTGGAAGAGACCTCCAAGATCATCGGGTCCAACCATTTGCATCCTTTGGTGTAGTCCCAGGCCTAAGGAGACACATCTAAGAGATACTCATTTTCAGTCATTTCCTATATTGTTTCAAAGAACAGATAATGATACATTTTCAGCACTATTATTTGGTTTTTAAATAAAATAATCCCAAACCTAATATTGAATAAATAGTAAGTTCCCTAATTATTTCAAATGCTTTAGGTTAAGGTCTAAAAAGAGTAAAAAATGCTTAGACCTCTGATAAGATCAAATTCAGAAAGTTCCCAGTGGCTAAACTGGGAATACAGGTCAGCTTCCTAGCTAGGGTAAATGGAGTTGCATCAATTGCATATCTGGCCCAGCTTAGATTCCATTTTAAATGGACTGTAGTCTATTTAAAAGTTTTACCTATTTCACCAGAAAGATAGGAAATGCCATTTAAGCAAAGCTCATCATTTTCACAGGCAGAAGATTCTGGCATTTTTTTAAATATCAGGGAATTCTTCATATTGACAAAAATAATATTCAATAATAATATAAGAAAAATTACATAAGCACGGTATGTACAATTAATTACAAGGTTTGTTGTGAACCTGTTTCTCCATCACCCCACTGCCATGTTCTGAAGCCAATCCACTGCAGCAGAAACCCTAAACTGGAATAACCGAGCAGTATACCAGATGTAATACACTGAATTTTTTTTACAATGTCTTCTGACAAAACTTATTCATCATACTATGGTGTTAACATTGAATCAAAATGATAATTGAAATGTCTGTGTTCTTAATTACTTTGCTGATAGGAAGGGAAAGTATTTGATATAAGAAGTGGGTAAAGGCAGCTACATGTGGGCAGATTAACAGGAGCAGATTCTAATCCCAAGGATCTAGGGGACGAAAATTAGATTAAAAATTCCCATAACATATTTTAACAAATTAGAGAAATCGTGTGGAAAAAAGATAGCCATTCAATAAGGGAATGTGCAAAATATTCTACAGTGAGTCAGAATTCAGCAACAATATACACAACATAAGGAATAACTGTTGCAGTTATTCACACTGTTGCAGAAAGTTTTGAGGACTATTGTGAAATTCAAGCTCAACATCAGTTAACAACACTGTGCTGTTGCAAAAGAGAAAAACATTGTACTGAGAAATATAAACAGGGGTATCATTTATAGACCGATGATGTAATCCTTATTCTTAGCATTGGTAAGGTCTCAGCTGGAGTGTTTTGTCCAGTTTTGGGCATCACATCTCAAGAAAGATGTGTATCAGCTGAAGAATCCAGATGAGAGTAACTAAAATTTTATGAAACACAGCACACAGGCAGGATTGAGCAATTTCAGGTTGTTTACCATAGAAAGAGAATATTAAAGGTGACATGGCAATTGTCTTCAAATCTTTAAAACATTACTGCAAAGAAAGGGAAGCGATGCTCTCCAAGTTCACAGAGTATAGAAAATAAAACAGTACGTTAAAATGCAGCAGGGAAGATTTAAGCTGGGAGCAGGACAAACTTTTTCACAGTGAAGTACTGCAACAGATTGCTCAGGGGGATGGTAGCACCAGAGTGCAGCAGGGGCCAGCTGCTCCCTCAGGGGTGGGAAGCCAGGAGCCACGCGCAACGCCACAGCTGGCAGGGCAGAGACCCGCCAGCCAGGGCCCGTCCCACTGCCCCCAGCAGGGGATCAGCGCAGGCCAGGGGAGGCAGCCCCAAGCCCAGGTCATCAGGGAAGTTCCTGGTCATGAGGTGGGTCCAAGGTCCAGCCAACAGTCAGCCAGCAGACTGGGATCAGGAGCGCCCATGGCCAAGCAAAGCAGGCCTGTGGTGGAGCTAGAGCCTGGCATCCTACGGCATTGCTGGGGCAGGGACTGATGGCCCTGGGGTGGGCTGAAATAAGGGTCCTGGGCCCAAGGGCAGGCATGGGGGTTATT
This sequence comes from Phoenicopterus ruber ruber, assembly GCA_009819775.1. Taxonomy (NCBI): domain Eukaryota; kingdom Metazoa; phylum Chordata; class Aves; order Phoenicopteriformes; family Phoenicopteridae; genus Phoenicopterus; species Phoenicopterus ruber. The sequence goes on along the minus strand of CM020220.1, from coordinate 31,917,747 downwards.
CCAGGAGGGCTGGTCAGGGCCATTCAGGCCACTGATGCCCTCAGGGCCGTGGCAGATAGAACACCGCATGGAAAGGCTGGAGGTCTTCAAGAGCAGGCTAGACAAACTCCTGGCAGGATGGGCACAGACATCTCTGATCCAGCCTTGGTCAGAAGGAGAGACCAGATGACCTCTAGGCTTGCCTTCTTTATTTTGACATCTTAAGTTTGATGCCTTAGGTCTGAATTATTGTACATCTGCTATGGCCCATGGTGATGTTCCCATGGATGTCCAGAGGGGATGCCTTGGACAGAATGGAAAGATGTCACACCAGAGCTCTTAAAGGTCCTGAATCAAACAGCAAGAAATATCTTCCCCACTTCTGGGGCAAATATATAAGGCATTGATGTATAAGGCATTGATAATTTACATCCATAGGCTTTTTATTATATTTATTATTCCAGTAATATTGTTACACTGACTACTTTTCCAGTTTGGATAGTCTGCTTTCACCTTTATGTCCATAAATATTCTATATTGTTAATATAAATATAATGGGTGGTGAATACTAATGTATTAGCTGTTTCTCTATAGTAGAAAGTAGATTATTTCTTCAGCTGTGCTTCCTTTGGCCCTGAAGATTTATGGTTTTTGTACTCAGATCACTTGCTCACCCAAGTCACACCACTGTTGCCAAAGAAAGAATATGTATGAATAAATGTCCACTAACAAATTTAAAATTATAGTCAGGCCACACTTCTGTAAAATTAACAACCTTCCGGATGTTACATAAGTAATTATTTCCTGTACTCACACTGTTAATTTTACCTGTATTTTTATAACTTGTAATCATTATGTGCTTCCATTTTTTCCTCCCATTTTGCTTATGGAGTGTTTTTGCTATAATCTTTCTTAACTGTACCCACGAAACGTGTGCTTCAGGCATCCAGTTAGTCTCTGATGGCACCGATGCTCCCTATATATCTAGCCCCTAATCATCACAGCACACTTCAAAAAGAAAAGCCTAGGTCAAGCCCAATTGAAGATAGCAGAGCACTGGTTATAGCACTGTTATTATACTGGTATAACCAACTTTATTTTATATTTGAAAGCTTTAATTCAGATAAGATTTGGCATGGATGTGAGCAAGGCAATAGATTGCACTGAGGTAACCAAGAGTGGACTTGAAGAAAAAAAAGTAGAATAAACCAGTTCTGAATCAGAATCACAGAGTCATTTAGCTTGGAAGGGACCTCCTGAGATCATCTGAATGATCTGGTACAGCTCAAATGGAAGTTAAAGCTTCAAACAGAAATTTGTGCATAAAGCTCTATTGGCTGTTTGCAATAGAAGTATGTTATTTTAAAAGTCTGTCAGATATTATAACTTACTTATCTATGAATCTGCTCCTAAAATAACAAGAGTTACAAGATTTAACATTGGTGGAACAAACTTCATCGACCTTTGTCTTCAATACTCTCACCACTAGTACTAATTCCAAAACCTGCCTCACGGGAAATTTGGACAAACACTAATTAGAGTCAACTCTCTTTAGATATTTTATTTGTTGTTCTTCTCTTGCTTCATTTCTTTTTCTAACTTAGAATGAAAATGAGAAATGTTTTGAGAAATCCATCTGTTGTTAGAGTTTGTTCTTCCCATAAGCCATCATATTATAGATCCGTTATTAAACTTACATACTGTGAAAATGGCCTATGTGTTTTTAAAGATCATTTTGATGTCACAGTAGATTTCATGTTTAGTACAGCAATAAATAAATAGTGCCATGAAGTTTTAGCCAAAAATTACTATTTTCATATATACACTTTCACTAGTAAAACATTATTCCTGTCAGTAGGATTGCCTGAAAAGACAAATTTTGACAAAGGTTCTATGAAATAGCGGTGGAATTGTCCTAATGTTACTTAAACAAAAAATGTGCATCGATTTATCTTAAGGAAATGACGAGTCACTTTGGTTTCAATGCAGTTACTATTTTATGTTCACGTGGCGCCATCTTGTGGCATTCAAAACTCATGCACAAGTACTTTGTGCAGCATAACATCGCCAGCGTCCTGAAAAACCTGGGTTGTTATTTAAACTGTCATCAGCTCAGAAAGGTCAAAACAGCTTGAATTTTAGTGATGTTTCCTATAAGTCATAACTCAATACCCTTATGATCTTGTCCTTGTGAGAACTTCTCGAGGTAAAGAACATTTAATCTGCTTTACATAAGATACTTCACTTAAACGTGGACAGATAAGCCAAAGTGACGTTCTTTCGATTTTCCCCACTATATTTACAATAGGAAGAAAAAATTCATGGCTTATATACCCGTTCGTTCCAAATACACCACAAAATCAAAACTTGATGACAGGCCTTCTGAACCGCACAGACCATGGGTTTTCCATGCAGCGAGTCCTGCTGCAGCTTTCAATACGTATGATTGAACTAAAGCACGTCTTTGACTGAGACATTGAAAATCTAGTAGAATACTTTGTAGATTATTTTCAAACCTATTTAAAATTGCACCATAGTTCTAGGGTCCATAATATCCAGCTTAATCTCCTCATTATATCTTTACCTATCAAACAGAAAAGTTCTCTACTAAATTTCTGCTTCCTCTAATAGTATTTTTACTGTGATCAAGACATCCCTTATCCCCTTTTCTGTTTGTTATATGTAGATTGAAGGATGGGTGGATAGACAAAAAAAGCTGTTCATTCTCCTTCCATTAGCCAACTTGTAGCTTCATTCCTTAATTGCAGATTTAGGGGGGGCTTGAGCACCTACCAAAATAGTCTTAATAATCAGTTATCATTGATATTCTTGGCCTATTTGTCTCATAAAAAGCTCCTAATTTTGTGAAATACTCCTTTGTTAAGTCCACACAGATTTTTGGTTGTAACTTATTCAGAGGAAAGCTTAATATTAATTTGTACTAGTGCTTGATCATGCTTATGTTACTACTTACTTAGATCACTAGACCTCGTTAGTACTGGTAGGTACTGAAAAAGCCCCATTTTCTGATGGAACTGGATTGTTTGACAAATGTCTTCTCTTGCCTTTATTAGCTTCATTTTGTTTGATTTCTCTCCTTCCTGAAAAAAAAGAGCTTTGTTTTACTTTAACTGAGAATTGTCCCCTCAAAAATCTTTGGTCCCCAAAAGCTATATTCTAAGTATATTTATTTCTTCGTCATTATTAAGCGCGTCAGTCTTGTATACAGTTTGCTGTATCACCCTGGATTTCAACTTAAACCATAAATTACTTAGGGTAAGAATAAGCTTTTTGTTATTTTCAGTGATGCTTCATGCAACATGGACAGCACCTCAAGCATTAAACTACAAATACAACCACATGTATGTTTTAAGTATTCATAATTCAGGCAGCTTTCCCCTGGTATTGATTTGAGTCTTCTCCTCCACGTGTATTTTTGTCCTGTACTACATTGGTCCCATCACTACTCTCTAAATTATCTTCAATTTGTCAATCACTTTCTGGTAGGGAAAGCATGTTCTGCCACAGTTAGAGTTAATATTCAGTTAGTTTGTAATATGTTTTTTCTGTGTAGATGGTCCAATGCACAATGACCTGTGTTAAGCTATCATATCCCACTTCACACTTCGTTCTATTTCACTACTTGGACATCATTGTACAGTATTTGTTATAATTTATTATTCTTCCTCACTAACAACAATATAATCCTTATTTCTTGACATAAACTAATTTTTTGAATATGGCACAACATCAAATTTGAGATAAATCACGGAAATCCAAGAAGTCCCCTTCACCTATTCAGGACAATGCTGCTTATCATTATACTTTTATTTATGTTGCATTCGACAGCTTTTTTTTTTTTTAATTGCCTTTAGCATTATTTCTACACCAAACAGTGTTGGAACCTGAAAGATTGCCACAGTTTGCTTTCCCAAAAGCTGAGCAAACCTGGCCACATCCAAAATTGTGCCCCTGGAAATGTTTGGGGAATGTTAGTTATCTGCCAAGCAGGAAGAAAAGATGAAATTGGTTTAATGAAATGCAATGGAATGAAATGGAGTTCAATTTTCTCTCTGAAACATAGCTTGATCATGAATATGAATAACAATATAATATTATGTATGAATGCAGCACATGACATTTTTAATCACAAATTTACCATAACAACCAGATAGGTCCAGAGATATTCAGTGATTCCCCAAACTGTTTCAACAAAGAAAGCCAATGTCAGTCAGAAAAAAATCTAACTCTTCTGATAGCTAACTGTATGCTCAGAATAGACTGCTGCTAGCTCTTGCAGTTTTATCACAAGTTTCATGACAGCTTGTACTTTTCTTTAAAGACTGACCACTTGGCGGTCTGTGACTTCATGAGAATTTTAATTCTTTATGCAATTTTTTCATCTTTACAGTTGCATTTTTAAAAATTATTTATAAGACAATCTTGCTATTTCATCCATCATTTCAAAATGGGTCAGTTGACAAGAATGGAACTTGATAGCCTTCTGTATTAATTTTCCTTTTGATGAAAAAATGAAGGGTTGTTCTATGTGTCTTCAAATAATACATCAAATCAAAGGGTGGGATTGTGGTCTGGGGGGATTGGTTTTTTTATATCTGTTACTTGTCGCTAAACAACTTGGGATAATTCTTCCTTAATTATTTAAATTGCTGCACTCACATCTATCAGTTCAATGAGAGTTTATCCATAAACTTCCATAAACCCCCTTAAGAAAAAAAGTATACCAATGGTTCTGGCACTGGTTTGGTAGTTGCCACACATTTTTTGAGCTCTTTTCATTTTCTTCCATTTTTCTAGTTTATATTCCTTCCTTCAGCTGTTCTCCTATTACAGTGATCTTCCTATTTAAAATTTTTCAAATAGAAAAAATGAAGCAGTCTCCAAATTCCTGCCAGAAAAACCTTCTGTATTTTTTTGACAAGATGATAAATATCTTCACGATACAGTTTTACTTCAAGTTCAGCATACTTTCAGTGCAAATGTTAACACAGTAATACCTAGTAACAACACAATTTACACATTGGGAGACCACAAATGTTGAATATTTATATGCACTTCTGCTGTAGTACTCTTAATAACATAGTAACGTAACCACATTTTCAGCTTGAGTAAATGTAATTGTTTTCAATGCTATGTTTTCAGATGGTCTATTTATTCAACTAATAAAAGCGAAAATATGCAGAATACTAATACGCCAGTGTGTGTGTGAAACCTGAGGCACCATCCTTTATGATCCATGTACACGGGTGTTTTCAGGGATTGCCAGATTTAACACTAGCTGAAAGCCAGCATGGGCAACAACGAACGGATGGGTTTAGCCTGTACACAAAATATCAACAATTCCCTTTGACTTGATAGCAGCCTGCTTTTACCTTTCGTGCCCCTGAGGACTTGCAGGACACAGACTGCACAGGCAAGCAGAGGCCATGAGGCAGTTTTATGAGCAGTCCCCCATGCAGATGTCCGAGTTTTCCTTCAGGGTGCCCACCCATCTGCAAGGCCCGTTTTTCTATGTATTTTATGAGTGCACAGAGCCCCTGCCCCACAGGGCTTGCTGCTCCCGAAGGATCCCTAAGGCGTCACACAGCACACGGTGGGAGGACAGCACGGAGAGGGGAAGACCCAGCTACGTGAGGTGATTTTTCTTATTAAGCGGAGAGGCGGTTGCCGGCGCTGCCCACAGGGCGGGAGGCGCGAGCCCTGAGCCCTGAAGGGAACCAGCATCCCCTCACACCCGCTCACAGCCTCACAGCCCGCCTTAGCCCCGCCCATTCCCCTTCTCTCCTCCGATTGGCTCCTCGCTCTCATTCTTCGCCAATCCCCGACCGCGCTCCGCAACGCCGCTCCTTCCCCTTCCCGCTTCAGCTGCCGCCGGCGCGCAGCGAGGAGCCGCCACGCGGGGCGGGGCAGGGGGCCATTATCCCCGCCCCTTCGTAACGGCCGGCCCGTCCGTCAGCCCAGCAGGCTCGGGATTGGCCGGCTCGGGGAGGGCGCCCCGCCGGAGGGGGCAGAGCGGGACGGCGGGTGGCCCCGCCCCCGCGTCGGCCGGCGCTGGGGCCATGGCCAGGCCGGGGGCTCCGCGGCCCTGCAAGGTGCGTGCGGGCGGGGGTCCCGGGGGGAGCGGAGCGGGGCGGGGGGCGGTTGCAGCCCCTCCCTGTCTGCTGTCGCGTCTCAGCTCTCTCTTTAGGTGCCTCGTTAGACCCCTGATTTGCTCGGAGGGGAGCGAGGGGGTGTCCCCGCCGGGTGCGGAGCTGGGCGAGCAGCGTAACGACTCCTGAGGGGGAGTCGGGCCTTCCGGCACTGAATGCCTTTGCCTTCCTGGGCTTCGCCCAGCAACGCTTCCTCAGGGCTCAGCGGGTTTGTGTGTGTCGGTAAGGGGCACCGCAGCCACCTTTCCGTTCAGGGGTTCCTCCACCTGGGTGTGTCCGTGGTTTGAGCAGTGACCGTAGTTTATTCTTAAATCCCCAAAGTTTAGGTGTATATTTATAGAGCTTGTTTTCAGTCTGGAACATATGTTTGTATGTCAGCCCTTGACTGTGTCATTAAGTGAATTACTATATCAGTAGGATGCTGCGGAAACTAATGAAGCTTCATGCCGTAAAGGTGTGTTTTGTGAAATGAAAACTACAAGATTCAGGCCCTAATGGCAGCAGTGGGCCCCCGCCTTGGTCTGAGAGCTGTAAATTACCTTTAACTGACCTACCTCAGCAAAAGTTCTTGGAATTAGTGGGCAATGGTAGTCTTCAATTATGTTGTGAAAGTACTTCATGAAAATCAAAGTATATTTCTGTAATCAACAGGTACTGTCTTCTGGGAGGCTAACAGGAGCAGCTAAATTAACAAATGGAAGAAAACAGTAAGACATTAATCATGAATACTATCTAAGATTGAGCGTACACATGAGCTTTTGGGAACCTTGTGTTTGTCATACCTCCCAACTAGCCAAAAATGCTTTGTATATATCAGAAAACGTTTTTAGCTGAAAGGCAACATGGCCAGGTTCTAAGCAGCCCATGTATAGACAAACACAAACTGGATAGAAATTTTGCCTGTAGAAATACGGAGTTGACTGTCTATGTTTTATTTATAAAAGATTGAATTTGTATAGTTACTAGCCATACATAAGACTATTGAGTAAAGACTGAATTCTTCTTTGACATAAGCTGTTACTATCTGCTAAACATATTTGTTGCGGCAATGCAAAGTTTTCAGAGAGAGAAAGATATTCTGTTTCTTGATAAATTAATTTTACTTTAGTTTGCTATTATTGAATAAAAGCAAATTTTTTACTTTGCTGTATATTAAGGAGATAGTATAAACAGTGAATTTGACTTTTTCAGGTTTGGCTTAAGAAAAGGATGTCATTCTGATGTGGAGTCTGGATACTCTCTCTATTCCACCGACTCTGATGATCAGGTAATTAAATGACTTTTTAATACAGTTATCTCTGTTATCTAAAGAGAAGGGAAATTGGAATACCTTGAATAGTAGAAGAAAAACAGGTTAATTTAGATGCTGCTGAGTCTGGACTAGAAATAGCTCCTGCAAAGCTAGCAAGAGTGTCTATACTGCATCTTGCAGATACATGCAAGTTGGCTTTGTGTGCCGTGAGTTTGGCTCTGACAAATCTCAGTAGGGCACTGGATATATTTTGCAAACACAACTATGTTGTTTATGGACTAGAGCTGGCCCTGGCAGAAGTATAGCCATATTTGTTAGGTTTTGTGCCAAAAAGAGTGAGTTGTACAGAGTCAGTGCTGCAGCGCTGTCTTCTGTGTAGTGCTGAGTCAATTACTTCAAAATAGAAATAGGTTGTAGATAATAGCTTAACTGTACATGGAAATAAGAATAAAAACCACACACATGCAATTATCAAAATGTAAAATCCAGCAAGTGGACACGCGTGCAGCAACACAACTTAGTTTTTTTGCAAAATTTGCATGTTTGCAAACTTCTATGTAATTGTAAAGTAATCCATGGAAAATGACGTGGTTTTGCTGGTTATCGGTCTTTTTCAGGGGACAGAGTGGGAAACACTCCCCTCTAACATAGTATCTTGGTTTACTGAAAGAAAACAGCGACACTCATTTTCTGACTGCAGTATTCTTTGTGCAGGTTGAAACTATTCATAATGGACTTGACCGTTGTGCAGCTTTACTGAAGAGTATCTTACAAAATGAGGCTACAGGTTGTACCTATTGAAAATTTAAGTTACGTTTTTAGTTTTTGTAAAACTTTTGATTTATTTTGTTGACTAGTTTTTGTTTTGACTAATACTAGGAAGGGAGACTATCCATAAACAACCTGGGAAAACAACTTCCGTTAAAATGACTTCCAAGCCTTTGCTAACCAAAGGAAATACTTCCAAGAAGAAAGGGTTGAAAAAAACCATTACTCCTGCCCACGTCCAAAAAGAAATTGGTAAGTGGGCTTTCTTGGGCTTACTTTCTTCTCAAACAGCATTGAGGGACTCCTCAACTTACTGAGGAGATATAACAAGGCTTTAGATAATTGTTGTTGTTTGTTATAGGTTGATGCAGGGCTGGATGCACAAAAGGATGTAGGCATTACTCATTGCCTTTTAGAAACCTTAAATGTTTACTAAACAGTTAGTAAAATTTACAAATGTTTGAGCTTCATGTACAAGGAAGAAAGCTGAGTGCATTTACAAATGCCAACATCATCAAGTGTAGCTGGTAGGAAGTGTGGAGGAGAATGATAATACCCATTCCGTATTTCTCTTGGACAGTGAAGCATTACAGTGCTTGGTCTCTGTTTGGGATACGCAGCTATAAACTGTCCCGGAGTTAGACGTCCAGCCAGGCTTTTCTCAAAGATCAGTTTCTGGAAACCGGAAAGTGTAGCAATAAATAATAATTCAAATGGTTTAGTGGCCAGAGCACTTGAATGGAACGGTAGATGGAGTGCTCTAGGCTGAGCTGCTCTCAGCTGAAATATTCCACTTTTTATTAGTGTTTCTCCCTCTCTCCACCCTGTTTCTTTTGTGTGATTTCTGATCCCATAGACAGATGGGGCCTGTAGACTAGATATGTAGCAGAATGCCTATTTTGTGAATTGTAGAAGGTGAGCACATAGCTGATACCTTTCCAGCACTGTAAAAATGCAGAGTTTTAATTATACTCAACATAAGAAAATTAGGTTTGGAGAGTGCTTTGGTATGGCTTACTCCGAATGGTCTAAAAGCTAAGGAAGCAGAGATTTTAAGAATTGCATTTTAGAACTGGCCTTCTGTAGGATTAAATCTCTGTGCTTCCTTCAAGGACAGCAGTCTGTCCAACTGAGTTAGGTTGCTCTGTCTGGAAGGAAAAAAAAGATGGATTACTTTGCTGGTGAGTAAAAATCTGACTGGAATCTTAAGCCATAGGGTCTTTTGGGTTTGTTTTTCAAAGGAACCTGCCAGAGTCTGCCTGACAACACAATGCGTTTGTGTAGATCCAGAAGACAGACAACTTCAGCTGGGTTTTTTGTTCTTTCTTTCTCTATAGTGCCAGTATCAAATAGAAAACTTGCCTCATCCACCACACCTTCTACTGAGAAGGAACTTTCTAGTGCAGCACAGAATCAGATGGTTCAACCAATTCATGTGCCTTGCAGTCAACACTCTCCTGTGATGCATCAGAAACTGTGCGAGCATGTGCAAACTCAGATGTCTCTGATAACTGGCCAACCGCCACAGAACAGTAATGAAATTCCTACTGTAACTCCTTTTCCTACCTCAAATCGCGGTTAGTGGAACTATTAATGTAGAGCCTGCTATTTTACTGTATGAATTTTGCCTGAAATTGTCCTGATACATGAGTGTTGTTTTCTTTTTAGGATGTCAAAATGTTACAGCTCTTAATTATCGATTACCTACCTCCACATCAGCTCTGTCCCTGCAGCATTCAGCTAATCCCTTACCTACTCAGTCAGTAAGTAAGAAGTTTGATTCTGACTGTTAATAAATGTTTTAAATTACCACTGCCTATTTATTTATACATTTATTTAAGTGTGTGTAGTTTCTTGGGTTTATGTAATAATTTTCCTTAAAGAAAAAAATTTGCGTATTTCAACCTATAGTGATGAACAGAATAAATAATGAGAGAAAATACTGGTATTTAAAATACGTTTTATATAGACACCAAAAAATGAAATTAGAGGCATTTCAACTGCTTGTTTCTGCATGGTGAATTCTGTAATGGACAGCAAACGTGGAAGGTGCAGTAAATTATTCATTACTGTTAATAATTACATTCTCAGTAACGCACACTAGGATCATTAACCAACTCCTGATAAAAGAAATCATATCTCATATGTAGCTTTTCCCTGCCAATGATCAAGTTGATTATTTCTTCAGACACTGTGTGTTACCGTAGAGCCACATTTTAAAATACTTGTGTATTTCAGGGTATAGAGTAGAACTCACGGAGAGTACCAACTGCCACCTTGGGAAATGTGGTAAAGGGCTTGCACCTTGAGACTGTAAGACTGTAGACTTACCTTCCATCTGCAGGCAGTCCATGTATAGCTAGTGCTGTCCTTGACTTTTAAGAAATTGATCTACTTAAAATATTGAAAGGTAACAGTGTTGTTTTTTATTTTTTTCTTCCCTGTTCTGGTTTGATTCAAGGCGTGAGTGTTCATAAAGCATAAAAACAAAAACAAAACACTGCTGAGGTCTTTTCTTTACAGAACAGCTGAAAGAGAACTATGCTTTAATGTTGCTAGTAACATTTAAGATAAAGGTAATCGAAACCAGATTTACATTTTAATTACTCCTTAATATACTGGAAAATTATGCAATTAGTGAGTTGTAGTTGCTTTTATAATTTGCAAAGAATGACCAAGACTACATTGAGCCAGACAAGGATTTTCTGGTTTCTTTAAGATTTAAAAAAAATCATGTTAATTTTTTGTTGAATATGAATATTCTTTATGCAGGATGTTCCTGTAGGCAGCGGCAATGAATGTGTGCCAGAGATGGGAGGACCTGTGGTTTGCTCAGTAGTTTCTGCTGCTCCTACCACTGCTGGGCAAATACAGTCCGCCACTGCTTGTCCTAGTGTGATCCCTTGTATAGCACCAGGTGCATCAAGTAACTCTACAGTGCCTACATTCATCCCATCATCTTCTGGCAGAGAGATGACCCCAAACCATGAGCAACAGGTAAAAGAAGCAGATTTGATAAGATGCATACAAGCTCACCTGGCCCTGTTACAATCACATGAAATGATGAATGGCAGGACTGAACAGAAGCACCATCATCACTGTCCAGCAGAACGTGATGCTCCAAGTAACAAGGAGGAGGATACTTCTGAAGAACACAGTGAGGACGCGGGCAGCGAAGAAGACGAATTAAATGTACTTGACATAGCCCCAGTGAGAGATACAAGCTGCAAAACAAGTTTTGTGAAGAAAGTTCTAAAATCTAGAAAAGAAAGTCCAGAAGAAACAGCCCATAAAGTTAAGACTGTTAAATATCTTCTGGGAGAGCTCCGAGCACTCATAACAGATCAAGGTGAGGACATTTTCATTGTGCAGTAGAGTGATTACATACAAATAACGCAAGAGCTGCGTTAAACGAGTGAGCTCTTCAGTTTCTGGAAGTTGTATGTGTCAGATGGTATGTGACATCTTAGAGTGGTTTTCCACGACTTTAATAGCTTCATGTTTCACTCTGGATAAGTGTTTTTGGAGTATTTTAACATTATTGTAACAGCTACAATAAAGATTGTTCTCATTTCATATATAGTGTTTTCCCCTGAGAAGGGCAGCAGTGTAGACAGATTGCAACAGCAATCCCACCAAGTCTGGTTGGAGAGATGGTGGGTTGTGATTTATCTAGAACCTAAAGCATAGTTTTCATAGTCAAGCTTAAAAATTTTAAATAAATAAATATAGTTAAAATAAAAATGAGATTTTTCTTGGAAAAAAAACAAGTAGGTTGCTGCTTAATCGCATATAAAATATTACTGTCATATTACAGGCTTATATGTTTATGCGGTCTTTTTTTCCCTCGCCTCTTGCAGATGATTCAGAAATGTTAAGGTTGATGAGTGAAATAGAAGACTGCATATCATTGCTCCCAGCTGTAGTGGGAAGTACAAATATACAAGCTGAAATAGCACTAGCTTTACAGCCTCTCAGAAGTGAAAATGCCCAGCTGCGTAGGTTAGTAACTCGTCAGTGATTCTGTATTTACTGCAAACGCGCCTAAAGCATCTTTAACTGGTCTGTTCTAAATTGCCTATTTTATCATTTGTCTGGTGTAAGAGTTAACGGCCCTTTCGTTCTTGTCTGTGCAGTATTTATGTATTAGAAGGTGTGTTGGTAAGGCTATATATTTTAAAAATAAATAATTAACACCCAGCAAGACTTCAGTTAATACTGATGTTTTAGTAGCATCAGTTACATCATGATTGGACCTTTGTCTAGGTGGGGTCAATGTATCATTGTCTCTGAAAACTACAACATCAAGGTAGTTAGCCTGCTTATATTCTTTTTGTAGTGTATTCTCAAATGCAAAAATGGCTCATATTTCAGGGGAGCTCTCAAATACATAACTGGGTAGCACTTCAGAACACAGGGAAAGATATTTATCAGAACTTGCAAAGAGTCTTTGTGTTGAAGAAATATAGGAATGTAAGAAAAATGCATTATTAAAACTCTTCTATATTTTTGAAACATTCTGTGACATATAATTCTCAGTAGCAACATCTTACTAAACTAATTTAAAATGCAGTGGTTTTGAAGTTACTCTGAACTTTCTGAACTTGCGCTTTTTCACAATTCACATTCAGGAGACTAAGAATATTAAACCAGCAACTCGGGGAACGAGAAAGAAGTGAGAAGACATCTGGACAGAGCTGCAACTATGAGTGTAAAGTACTAATAGAGAATGATGCTTGTTAGGGACATTTTTGTTAAAGCTTTGTTTAAATAGATACAGATGTATAAAGATACAGATTTATAAATAAAACGTAACAGTACGTATTGTGGCCTTTAGTGGCACCTGAACTAACTGTTGTGGGTCTAATCGTGCAACTGCATTTGCGTGCGTTATTGTGCCTGTTTAGACTCCACATAGCGACACTCGGCTCTTCTGCTGCCTAGCAGATTTTTCCTTATAAGTGTCTTAAAATGGAGATGACAGATAATTAAGAAGAAAGCTTGAGTTTTATCTTGCTGCCTCAAAAAACCCTTTTATCTGTAAGCAAAATTCATATTACCAAGATTATTTAAAAACTTAGTTTGATTTAGAAATTCAAGCTGTACTTAAACTTTTTTATGTTTTACTTTTGGTAGTAGTTTCTTTGCAGTCCTTGAATATGATGCTCCAGAGTCAATTGAAAGAATCACTGAAAGGCCTTGAGTCACTGCAGGCTAAAAATGAAGAACTACTTAAAATAATAGAAAGTCAGAAAGAAGAAAATAAACATCTTGCAAAAGGTATTCAAGATAAAGAAGAAGAATTGCTTGAAAACAAACAGCATTATGACATTCGTTCCACCAAGCTCAAGATTGGTACGTGTTTTGAATTTGTTTATTCTTCATTTAGTGTTTTAAAACTAAAAAGAAATAATTAGGTAAATTCTTCTTGGCATTTTAGAAGTGGAAGAGGCATTAGCAAACGTGAAGAACCTTCAGTTTAAGCTAGAAGCTTCAGAGAAAGAAAATAAGATTTTGGGCATAACGTTACGTCAGCGTGATGCAGAAGTTAACAGACTGCGTGAATTAACCAGGTACTTTTGGCTAAGCTATTTTTTTTGCTTCTTGACATCGCTTCCCCCCCCCCCCCCCCTCTATACTTTGGATTATGGTAATCTTAGTATCTTGGTGGTAGGAGGTCACGCAGGCTAAAACTCCAAAGAGTTTTATTTGTAGTTACTTGTGGTACAATGGTGCTGTAATTTTGTTAAAACAGAGTTGTCATTCTCTGTCACTTGAGTTCTGTTGTGAAGTAAAATGCTATTCGCTGTAACCTGTGCGGAGTTTTAACTCTTAATAGCAGACCTGCCGATGAGGAGTTCCATGGGAAGTGCATGGACCTGAAAACCTACTGATATTTCCCTTGAAGCTGTAGAATCTGGACACTAACTCTTAACCTGAATTAAGGAGGGAATATTATTTTTTTTTTTCTTTCTTTCTTTACACTGGTTCAGAAACCGGTCTGTTTTGGGAAGAACTTGCAGAAAGATCTGTCTTCAGGACCCACAGCAAGCTCTTCCTGTGGGACTGAGCAGGCCTTTCTTTAATTGTACACACATTTGAAGTAGATAGTAATTATGGGTAAGGTGGGAGTTCTTGGATCACTGAATGAAGGTGGTGTTACTCACAACTTTTTAGAACTATATTTCATCATGGTCTTTTATGATGAATATAGTGACAAGCTGGGAAACTTAAACAGCTTTTTGCCCATGCAAAATGGTATGTACATAAAGTCCGTTTGGACATGATGTGCACAGGGAGTTGAACTGTTGTCTGTCTTGTTTATAGTTGATACTGATTGGAGTGGCAGAATATTTTAAATCAACACTTCAGATTCTTTAGTAGAAGTTCAGACACATTACACATTTCTATGACTACTATACTGACCACCAGATGGTAGTATAATGGCGTCTTATTACATGTGTATATGTATATGCTATATACACAAGCATTTAAGCATTCATTTCTTTTGATGTACAAAGCAGAAAATGAGAAGAATTCTTTTATTAGGTATTTTTATTTACATGCAATGGGAATAATAATTCAGAAAAAAAATCTCACTGATTTTGATAACTTTCTATATGCTTTGTAACAGTTTCTTGACATCAGTTTATTTCATTTTGTAGTACTCAAAGCAGGTAAATCGGGAATAATCTCAAACTTCATTGGATTGTGTTGTTTTAGTTACTTTATAGGCACATTGAGCTGAAGAAAGAAATTCAAGAAACTTGGAATCGGTTCACGTTTATACTACATTTTATGACAACATGTAGAAAGAGAATTGTAACTTTGCCACAGTCTGATAAATCTAATGTTTTGGTGTTACATAAAAGTTTTTAACTATTTTTTAGTGACTATTTTTAAATGTGATTAATTGATCTTATCTTAACAGAACCTTGCAGGGCAGTATGGCCAAGCTTCTGTCTGACCTCACAGTAGACAACATCAGACCCAAACCTGAAAAAGGTCTCTCGAAGTCTCTTTTGGAAGACCATGAAAAGCAGATGCAACCTGATCCGTTTCCTGGGAGTACTTCAGTAATGACTTACCTTAAAAAATTAGAAATGGATCATACTTTGACAGATACAGAACTTCAACTCTCAAATAAAAGTGGAGAATTAGAAATGCGAAATCTAGCCTATGAAAAGTTTGCTGCTGAAGGAAGTAAAATAAACGGTACATTCTCAGAAGAAGGAACATCAGTTCCCAGAATACTACTAACCCCACTGAAGCAAGATGCAGAAACAGTTAGTGATTCTGGGACTTTACTAGATGACCAAAACAAGTTGGATGAGACTGTTCATATTCCATTGACTAGCAGTGCCTCTAAAAAACAGCAGCCAATCTCTGAAAGAACTGGTGTGCTACCCCAAAGTAGAGGGGCTTGTAAGATGTTGGACTACCACTGTGAGCTCTCAAACTCTGCGCAGCAGAATGGATGTGAGATACCAAAGGATCCAACTATTCTGCATAAATTAAGTGCTGAGTACAGTGTGAAAAATACTATGGAAAACACGCTTGAAGTTACAGGAGATAAAGTGAAGCCAGAAGGAGACAAAGTCCAAGTGAGGCCAAAAGGCACTCCAAGTGGAGCTGCAAAACACTTTGCAGATAAACCAGACCAACTTCAGCCTAGTACATACCTTCGTGTACCGATGCTATTTCCGAAAGAGCTTTCTCGGAAAAAAGGCAGTGAAATAGCTGATTTTAGTTCCATTTCATTTGATGATATATCAGGGAAGTCTGAGTGGAGTGCATCCTCTTTCTCAACGTTTACTTCTCGAGATGAAGAGGACTTTAAGAATAGCTTAGCAGCCTTGGATGCCAACATAGCTAAGTTACAAAGAACTCTGCAAAATAGCATTATGAAACAATGAGTATGAGGAAACAAAATGGGGTGCACTTATTTGGATTATTTAGGTTTTTCTGAAGTATATTAGTAAGTATGGTACTGATACGAATATTTCTATTTTTTGGTATGAAATGACTTGTTCCTAGCTGTTTAAATTATGGATGGGGTTTGTTCCTCATTAAGCTGTGGTGCTGCTTCCCTTGATGTGTACAATTTGAAATAACTGGTGTATATGCCTTTTTTTTTAAATTATGACTTAGGTTTATACTCTTTAATTGCAAAATTAATTCTTAGAACAGCACTTGATAACTGTTTTTAACCAATGTGCTGTTAGCAATACAGGTTTTTCTATTAAATGATGAAGTACACTTGCATGTTTTTTCTGCGTGCTTTTTCAAAGTAGTAAGAACAGCATTGAGAGAATGCATTTGAAGTCAGTTGCAGATGTGATAAAGAGAAATTCCTGTTTCATTGTAATTTGACTGTTCTAAAATTAGATGCATAGTTATTTTCCTTGGTTATGACCATGTGTTTCAAGAAACCAGCTCCTTGTTCTGGTTCACCGTGAAGGTGTGCAAACAGTAGTGTCAACATCAAAGAAACAGATGAACAGGACTTACTCAGCTGCGTTACTTCTTAATCCAAATTGGGTTTAATCAAGAACTGGTGAAAGTAGAGCTGCCTTGAACATAAAATGGCTTGACTACATAGGTCTCTTCAAGTTGGTTTTGTTTTGGTTTGGTTTTTTTAAAGAGGAACTTAGGTGCAGAAGGTGAAATTAAACTTCCTTGTTTACTCATTTTTTTTCTTCCCCGAAGAACAATTGCAAGGTACCATATGTGGGCAAGAGGTTCCACAAGTAGAGACCAGGGAAGAGCTAGCTACAGAGCAGCTCTGCAGGAACGGTGAGAGTTGCAATTGCTAGGTTGGGATCATGCTGTTCAAAAAAAAAAGTGCAGCCATCGTATGGGATTTGCAGTATATTGGTACATCCTGTAAAATACATGAAGTAATCCTTTTTCACTCATCACTGGTAAAACTCAATTTTCAGTTTTGAGCATTGTACTTGAAGAAAGAAGTTGATTAAGTGGAGAGTCCAGATGAGGGTAAGAAAAGAACCATCGAGGTTCTGTTCTTTTGTACAATTCTGTTTTAGGTCATAGTTTTTACAGATGCTTGATTTTACCTAAAGTAAAAGAGAATTATAGTGTGGATAAACACAGAACGGACTGATGCTGAGAAACAGAAGCAGTAACAGGCTTCAGCTGACACAAAGGAGACTAATTAGGCATTAGTGAAAGCCAGCAGAACAGGGCAGTTAGTGAAGCACTAGAATAGACAGTGTGAGGAAATCATGGAAATTCCACAGTTGTTGGGGTGTCAAACATCTATTGGGCATAAATACAGAGAGTCTGGACTGAGCGGCTCTCGCAGGAATGGGAGCGGAGCGGGGAATGATTCCAGTCCGTTGTTCTCCTTGACAGGGCTTTCCAAATCTCAATGTCAAGAATATGTGTCATGCAAGTTTTTTAAGTTAGAGGTATGGGAAGGTGGTGGTATTGCTACCATTCTGTTCCTCTTACACCCTGAGCAGTGCTTGAACACTGTTTTTCATGACTCATGGTTTTTCAGGGAAAGTATCTTTGGAAAGGGAACGGCAGTATAAGGACCTGAATTTAAGACTGCTTTTTCTGCAGTGTTGCTTATTTTTTTTTTTCTAGAAAACATTACTGTGCTTCCTGGTGCTGGCCTTTTCTTTTATGTTTCCATGTAGGACAAAAGTCTCAAGTTTTACCACTTTGAAGAATTTTATTTTTTTCCATGGTTAGTTGCTTGAATGAACACGTTTTAAAGTTAGGGCACTATCCATACATTGTGCTGTGGAGCAATTCTGTGATTATTTTAGTTACTGGTAACCGAGCAATAAAAAGGTATGAAGACAACACATACTACAGAAGATGCCAACTGGCACTCCTGCTTTGAAAAAGGAAAGTTAGACTAAATAGTGACTTCAGTGATTTAGAATGCTTTTAAGGCTTGGCCTGGATTTCTTATTACTCTCCACACTACTCGTGCTCAGAATCAAAATAAGGTTGATGGTATGAAAGTGAACAGGTTTTAATTACATATTTACAAGCAGTTTCAGTGTAGAAGCACAGCAAGATTTAAACAATGATTATGGCGTGGATTAAAGACAAGCTACAATAAATTCTCATCTTTAAAACTCAGGAGAAGACTGAGAAAAGATAGGAAGAATACTCATTAGCAGACAAACGAATTCAGTTTTCTTCTTGCAGCTAGGACTTACTCCATTTGAAGGAGAGTATTTCTCCTGGCCAATGCTAATTGCAATCTGTATAAAGCAGCTGTGGTGTCAAGATGCACAAGCACATTCTTCTCACATTGAGAGCATTTACATGCACTTTTATCTCAGCGGGGGAAGATGCTACATCATCTTACTTGTGTCCTACTCATCGTTACAAAGTTAGTTCTATCAAAGCATGAGACGATAGCTGGAAAACCTTTTTGGGGATAATGAGATATGAGCAGGTTTGTAATGTGTATCCTTCTCTTAGACAGAAGAGAAGCTAAGAAGAAGGAACCGGAAGAAGGAGTCGTCTTTAATACAGTTCTTTGTTTTGTATTTAGGCATGTCAATCAGAGCTATAGCAACTTTAAAAGAAATATAACATTTCCCACATATGGGCATTATGAATGTGCCCTGCTGTGGAAGCCAAAGCCAGCAAGGTCAAATATGTAAGCCTTTAAAAGGATTCACCTTGAGACAAGGGCATTGAAACTGTGGAAGTGAGCATAACTCTACTGTTCAGATAGCCTCAATAGAAGACAAATAATGATAACATTTCTTACAAACTTGCTCTTTTGATGTGTTGTACATAGTAAATAATCCCTACAGAAAATAAAGGAAATCCTAAAATTTGCACATTTTGTCACATACATATTTTGACTGCTCAAATCTGTACAGTCTTGGAAGTACATAGTAAACGAGATCCCAAGTGACTGAGTGGAAAGAAATACTTATCTTTGGTGTATAAAACAGCTTAAAAGTTATTTCTTATTCCTGTAGCAACAAGGTAGAAATCACTATGGACCAAGGGCATCACCTTTGTCAACACCAATGCTTGGAGCATTGGAGTAGCTGATACTGCAGCATATGTACCCTGACTGCTGAAGAGCAGCAAGGGCAAGTGCTTGTCATTGCATGAATTGGGAGTTACTAGGATTCATCCTTGCTGCAAGCAAGTAGACCTCAGGCCTATGTCTTTCATGGACGGAGATACATTCCTTCCCCACACCGCCTTTAAGAACTTTTCAGTGTGATCCAACTGATTGAGCTACCTGGCTAGATTCCAGCACCAAACTTGGTTTCCCCACTAGCCCTGTGTTACACTTGCTAAAAACTATAACTTTCTATGTGGAAGCAGGACAGAATTTTTACCTGTGTAAATCCAACACTCATGCCAACCACTCCAATGACAGCAATACAATCTTCATTTGACTTCTGGTTTTGGACATCCCTACAATGAGGGACGTTCATGATAGGTAGAGGGGTCAAAGTATATTTGTGACAGAATTCAAGCTATTTCTGTTCCAGGTTTGTTTAGGATACTTTGGAATAGCTTGGAAGAGGCAAGAGAACACAGTAATGAATTGGGCCAGTGTCAGCTGTGCAAGTCATTTTTGTGTTGCACATGGAATTTTGCTGTTGTTTTTAAGGAGAAAAAAAAGGTAGTATTTAAATTTGGGTAGATATATTGTCTCAGAAAAGCATGGACCTCACTCAGAGCTGAAGGATCAGACAAAGGGCAACCAGCTGTGGTGCCTCAGTTTGTGTAGCCAGGAGGTGAGGTTTGAATGAGCAAGACTAACAGTAGCATAAACAGCCATGAGATATCAGGGACAGTTCAAAAAGGAACCATCTCCTTTGTGTCTGAAGGCCTGTTCTTCCACACCTGCTGTTCTACTGTGGTCATGGAAAAAAACAGCTTAAGATTTTTCTTCCACTGTATTGTAAGTAGTTATAAGTTATTTTATAGTATATTTTCAGTATTTACAAAGATTTACAATTGAACTTTATGACGCCAAATTGAGAAAAGCGCAACTAGTTGGGCTGAGGAGTTTTTATCACAGGTAGCTAGCTGATCATACAGCCAAACAAGTATTCAGCAGAACTTTCCAGCTTGGCCAGCAAAGCTGGTTTCAGGTTCTGTCCATCACTGTATCAGCCTCCAAATATAAGGGATATATGAAATTTGTATATTCAACATGAAATCATTGTTCTATGTTCAGTAATAGCTGCTGTGAAACATCTCTCCTGTTGCAAGGATTAACTTACAAGGAACAGCTCAGCAGCAGCAACTTCAGTGATCATGTAGCCTCCTCTAGATTTTTCTTGTAGCCACAGAGAGAAGATACAGGAGTTTCATTTTTACAAAGCATATTCTGTGAAGTTGACATCTGCACTTTCCAGTGATGTGGAAAGGAAAAGAACTCTTAAAACACATTTCATCGAGCTCTTAACAGTCATTTTCCTTTTACGAACCCTTTTCCTTATGGAAAAGGGAAAAGATTGGGCAAGACTCCAGAATCCAGGATACCCGAGTTTAATCCCTATATAATTCCCTGCTCTTGACTTCTTGATCAATGAGTGTCTATAATCCAGTGTCTCATTCGAGGAACTGGGGAATGGTGATAGCTCCCTGCAGACACAAAGGGTTGCTGCCTTACTACAGAGTCCGAGTCGATCACAGCCTTCATAAGGAACAAAGATGCCTTATTTGCTGAAGTGAAGCCAGCACTGCATCTGTACAGGTAAATAAGCTACCTGGGACAGTACTTGTGGTCAAATGGCAACATCATTCAGCTCTGTATGGAAGGAAGGTTTTACAGCTCACGGTGCATTTTGCAAAATAACAGTGATTGCTACTGGTACCTCAAGTACCTTTCGTCAGTCATTGACTTACACAAGCATCCTTAACAAGGGTGAATTTTTTTTCTTTAGAAGGGAAAGAAACATTTCCTAGGTTAGAATCTGACTGGTTAGGTCAGAGAAACAGATTAAGGAAAAAAAATCATAGGTTTAGTCACTTCAATGATCCCCCCAAATAAGGCAGAGAAATATTCCAGTTTGAATGGGCCAGCCAGGCCAGGTCTGCACACCTACTGCTGCACCAGAACCAGAACCTACAAGAAGAGTTGAGAATGTCACGTCAGCTTTGGGGTATTAAAGTGGGTATGACAGACAATTCAGTCCAAACACAGATTTAGCTCTAAACCATCCTAGGTAGATCAGACTAACCACATTAATGACCTGTTTCCAATTAAGCAGGCCATCTCGAGTGGTCCTTGATCAAGATTAATGCAAATAGTGTTAGAGATTAGTGTCTGTCTTCCCCAAAATTCAGGGAATTCCTTCTAGTAATTTCTTTGCACAACAAAGTCCTAGAGTTAATTTTCCTTCAGCCAGATTCAGGGATTTTCAGTAGTCTTTAGTTATATGAGTGAGTCAGGGATTTTGCCTGCAGAGCCTTAGGTAAAGGGGAGTCAAACAAATAGCAGATGAGGTCTTATTGCTGAGCTTACTTTAGCTTATCTGCTTTTAAGGTGAAATCAAGAGTGACAGTAACTTCCATGGCTGTTCTTACAATTTGAGATGTAACCGGACAGGAGCCTGAACAGAACAACCTGTCCTTTCCTCCAGTGTTCAATTAGTATTATGTTTGATTAGGTCTTTCTTCAGCATAAGAATAGTTTGTGCTTTTCTTTTTTTGTTAAAGGTGCACACGTGCATATATGGTATATACACACACATAGTGCATAAGATGAGAAATCTTTTTGGTCGAGAAGAAAATAGTTTTCTCAGTTTTTAGTCTCCAGATTTCTCTTAATCTGTGAAAATGGACTGCTTCTGCAATCTTTAAAGTCATTGTAAGTGTATTCGCTTCGGCTCTTTTCGTCTGTTACTGTAGTGTAGGCAAGGGAAAGGTACCTCTCTGTAAGAAGGCCACACCTTAAGTTATTAGCAATCCCCTGTTACACTTGTCAGGAGTCCTCAAAGGCTTCCCAGTAAATATGGCGCGGCTGTGAGGAGAGCAGTATTCATCAGCTTATCTCAGTGCAGATGTGGGTTAGTCAATCCCCATGGTCATGCACTGCTTTCCCTTCCAACGCTTGACAGAAGTGCCACAGTTAGATGGTGATCTCTTTTAGGAATGAAATCATTTGTAAATGAGATGTGCCAACTGTGAACTTCAGATCCACACAGATGCTGTGGTCATACCTAAATGCATCTTCAGTGAATGATTTCACACGCTATTTGAAGACCAAACACCAAGCTGAACTGAAAACCAAATGCTTTTGCAGACATATTCTGTTTATCAGGACACAGAGTAGAGAGAATATTATCCCATAGGTTCTCCAGTTGTACTCTTAAATGTGTGTCCTGGCCACACGCAAGACTTCAGTCACGCAACAACAACCACCCCCAGTCATGACCTGACACCAGTAGTACTGCAAGTTCACCAGCAATGACACGTGCTGAAAAATCTCCTTTTTGCAGGCATGTGAACATCCATTACTGAAGTTTTTACACCATGCTCCAAAGGCAGCGTAAAAATGGTGCTTCACTGTCTGGAAAAAGAGCAGCTTAAACTAGTTAAAGTGTAGTGGCCATCTGTGCTACAGTTACCATTATGTGGTTTATAGGCCCTTTAAGCATTTGCATGTCTAAAGACTACTTAGAAGTATTATTTCTTTTAAGACTCCTGGTTTTGTCCAAGCCCATGATGAATTCTGGCTACTTCTCTGCTGCAATCATACAGCCAAAACATATATTTTCTTACTGCCTCCTCCCAGATTCTATTCTGCATTTAGAAGCTAGCAGTGATGGTTTTGGACTTGCAATTATGATATTAAGCTAAGTGTAAAATATTTTTCTTGGCATAATCTAGAATATAAATAGCTTTAACATCAGTTTCAGGTTCTCTTCATTCCCCTAGGGAATGCCAGTTCTCTTTCATAGTTAGTCTCAGAACTAAGATCATCCTAACATTGCCCTTGCCCCAGTGCTCCCTTTCCAAGAAACACAAGTGAAGCAAGGCCAAGGACTCTGCTCTGCCCCCCAAGACTTCAGACAGACAACACAGAATTATTGCTCTGGGCAGATGTTCCCATACATTCCCTCAACCTTCATCCCCCTTCCCTCCCACTCTGCAGAGATGCAGCAGTTCACCATGACATTGGGCTCTCTCCAGCACTAGCATGGTCTCCAACTGAAGTGTGTGTTTCTGTTCAAAGAATTTTTCACCATGGCATTTTTATGTCTCACACTGGCCCCTGGGCCAGGGCTTGAAATTTAAGGGCTACTGATTTTCACCTTCCCTCCATAGCACCAAGCACACAGGAATGTTGCCCCACAGACCCTCTGTGCAAGGGAGCGGTGGAGCCTCCCTGTAAGTAATGAAGTTTAAGTGATTACTTTCATGGCAGCCATTGACTAAGGAATGACAAGCTCAGACCAGATTTTGAAGTGAGTTCTTTCAAAAGCACTTACTATTTTTATTTTAAAAAGACTAGTCATCATCAATCCAATTCACTCAGTGTAACATCTACTGAGCAAATACAGGCATTTGCCTGTTCAAGCTTCCTAGTTTTCCCAGGAGCATTCCTGAACAGGGTCCTGCAACCACTGCTGTGCTGTTAAGAAGCCTCTGAGATGCCCCCACCAAGGAGTCACAAATACCTACCTTCCCTCTGCAAGTGTAGGCAGCAACGCTGACCGCGATGTCAACTGAGACAATAGCCAGCAGCGTGCGTACGGACCGAGGAGTCACAGCCCAGCCCCGCTCATTCAGTGTTTGGTGAACGCACGCTAAACACTCCCTCGCATGCCATCACTGTCTTTACTCCACTTTTGTCTCTGCCATCTCATAGCCCGATCCTCATCCTTACAAAAGGGTTAAGATGTTCCCTGAGAAAGCACTGCTTCGAGAGCCAGGCTCAGAGCGCATTCACTACAGCAGAGCCTCTCTCCTAGCAGCTGGCTGTGGAAGCAAGAGCAGGAATCATCACCACAAACCCGCCGAGGAGCCTCAGACACCGTTCATGCAGACTGTCTCAGGCCATGTACGGAAGAGCTGCTATTGTTAGTGCCACTCAGGAAATATTCTAGGGAGTGTGTAATTGTTTACGCTCAGATTCTTTTATCAACGCTTAATTAACTGCAGTTACAACACATGTTCGCCATTAATATTTTAAATTACTGAGATGTTTTTTAAATCTATTCTGTCGGCCTTCTTAGAAACTTCCACCAAAGGTTCCAACAGTGATAGGACGTAGTCCTGCGCTTGTAGTACTAGCCCCTTCTTGCTTAAGGGTCTTCAAGTATGATCTTGCATGACTTCTACATTTCATGGCCATGACAGTACAAAAGGGACTGCTTCTAAAATTTATCTGATGCCGATTTAATTTTCTTCCTTTGTAAACAGCTCTGGGCACTTCTAAAACACTGTTTTACCCAGCTACAACAAAAGCTGTTGTCATCCAGCCATGCTGCAGAAAGTGGTTACTTTGGATTTGGCCACATCTTCCAAATACACTGTTTCATCAGTCATTTCATCCCACAGAAGAAGCCACAATGAGAAACATTTTGCTTCTAAAATCCAGAGACCACTTCTAAAAGTCCAGAAGTTTTCCCCCAGTTGGCTTCTTCAGCTGGAGCCCCTCTGCTGAAGTAACTGAGCAGCAGCTGCTTCACCTTTTAAATAGGAACATACCTAGCCTAAATGTACTGAAAGACTCCTCGTCCTTTTACAGAGGCCTGGGAGGACTGCAAAGGAAAGTCATTTTACAGTGCCTGGGTTTTGTTGAAAAATCGGTCAGGGCTCCAAAAATTAGCAGAAAAACCCTTCGCCTTTTGAAGATTACTTTACAGGCTTGCAAGAAGATTCATTACTTGGGTCACAAGGCTTGAAGTTGATCATTCTCAGCCGACGCTCTAGACAGTCTGGCTGTGTAGTACGCCTAGTCATTAAAGAGTTCGTGTTTGTGGTTTTGCAGGATTTTAGTTTCTAAAGGAGTTATTCTGACAGTTTAAGGGGACATTAACTAGTCTTGTTGTTCCCATCTACCTCTTGCAAATATTGACAATTAAATCAAGATTACAATTAATGTATTCCTTCTGTGCATTATTGCACTTACAGTTGGTCAAATCTGGAAAAATCATTCCATTGACATTGAGAAGACTGCACATTTTTTTCTGGAGCAGTTGTGCATTTCTTGGACAAATGTTTGTGGCTTTATGCTTATATATTAAGGCCTCTCCCTTTCCTTCCTGCCATACTTATCTCCTTGCAAATATCATGTTGTACATGGTTCTGCTCCCATCTTCCTTCCAATGCAACCCTTACTGGGATAAGAGTCTTCCTCGGTTACCCACTGGGGGAAACACATTCTCACCATAATGGCATCCGAATGTCTGTGGGTAGTTCATTATAAATCATGGCTCTAACTTTCAGGGACACTCTATTTCCAAGCCAAGTTCCCCAAAGAACACTCATGAAAGTTTGAGTGCTTGAGATCAGTGTATGTGTCTGGGCTGCAAGCCTGTGAAGGCACTCTACATCTCAGTTTTAGGATCAGGACCTGTATTTGTTAGATTATTCAGTGCTTACACGATTTAATAGAGAAACTAATAGCCAAAGGGATGCTTTAACTAAGCTTGCAGTTAATCTGTTCTTCCTACTCCATCCATAATTGACAATAAATTGCAATATTCTCATGCTTCAGTCCCAATGTATTTAGCGGCAGCTTCCATTGATCTAGAGAATATTAGGACTACTACTAGAGGGGTATCCAGATTTTAAAGAAAAGTGATTTTTTTCCACAGGCAGAAAAGGACTTAAAGGGTCATCCCAGAATAGTTAAGGAGAAAGATTTAACTCCATACTCTTTAGCTTCCTTTGCTGAGGGCAGCAAATATTTTATCTACAGATAGATCACAACCAGCAATAATAACCACTCTGAAATCTGTGCAACCCTTTTCTGCGTGCTCTGTTGGTTAATTCAGAATCACTGCGTTACTCTTTTATCATCACTTCCCCTGAGAGATCAGTACCGAGATGACATCTCCTGATCCGTTTCTTACAAGAGAGGGCTTTCCTACATACAGAAATGGTTAACACAAATGAACAAAGATTTGAGACTTTGTGATAACTACAGGTTTGCGTCTGGTGCTTCTGGAACAAAAGCAGCAGTTTGCTAGTAAGAAATGTACTCAAATCAGTCATTTATGATAACATTAAAGGGCTGCCTTTGCACAGCCATTCTGAATCTGCTTCCAGTCAGATCAAGGACTGACACTTATTAGTGAAGCTACTCACAGTCCAAAAAGGTATGAAACTGCAGCATGGATTTTAAATAAATAATAAAAAAAATCCTTCTTACCCTTTTCAGTTATGCACTAGCTATAACCTGTATCTAGTAACAGAAATCCAGTTTTAAAGAAATACTGTAAAAATCACCCCAGCAATGTGGCATCACTACTACAAGCTAGAGCGCTTTATTTTGGGTTTTTGAAGATGAAAGCTTTGCTTTCCTGGCCACTCGTTCTGTCGCTACATAAAGACAAACACAAATCACTACCTTAACCCTGATGACAGAGACAAGCTCTATATAAAGCTAAATACATTTTAACAGTGAGAGCAAAATGAACAGTTTCCTCTTATGCATTTCAAAACTAAGCCATTGCAATATATTACTATACCTCTAAAAAGGCTTTATACTTAATGTAAGAATATATACAACTTTTCACTAGAGTTATCATTACAGTATATATTTTCAAGGAAGCAAAGGCTTTGGAGATGAAACAAAGACCTAAGAAATACAGAACAAATAATTGAAAGAATGTACAATTCTTACCTGTAAAACAAGCCAAGGAAACATTAGCAAGCTTTAACTACAGCAACCAATTTCTGGACCCTATACCTTCATATTTCTGCTAACCATTTGACCATCCCTACAAAATAATAAATAAAATAAAGCCTAGAGTACCAACTTTATTTGTGTTTATATGTTGAGATGGGTGTAAATCAAAACACTTCCACTCCATCACATTCTGTTTTGACTGGCAAATGCCACCATAGCTATAGGGTCCCAGGAGTTAGCATTCAGGAACAGCTCCTGGTAGCTTTATATTACTTGTACTGAGGAGTTCCTTGAATATTCCCACTTTTTCGAATTAAGCTGAGCAAGGAATTATTGTTAAACTTCTCGCTAAACTCCAGTTTTCAGCAGGATTTTTCATAAGCATTTTTTCCTTATGCTGTCGTACGGTTTGTCTGACAGTGGGACCCTGCCAGCGATCTTTTACCTGAGCATTGGCTGTACCAAACGCATTTGTAGGAAATCATGCTTTTGTCCTATTTATTTCCTTTTCAACTAATTTATATGTTTTGGTGAAAGACAAGCTTAAAATATGCCCTAGCCATCTGGAGAAGGTGCAAGTTGGTGACTGTGATGGTCCTGGTCTCTCAGGAGAAATTCCCACGTAGAGCTGGAGCTGCCCTGGGAAAGGTCTTTCTCCTGTGCCGCTGAGCTCTACTGCTGGACCTGCTGCCTGCATCATTACACGTGATATACAATTTTCCTGAGGAGCTCAAAGCAAAGTGAAGACTGCAAGTTTTGCAAGACATACATACAGTAAAAACTTGCTATGTTATATGACTTTTGAAGCTCCGTAGCTCTCCCAGTATCATTCTGATCATCTGAAAAGTCATTTAAGCATGCATGAACGCTCTAAAGATTGCAAGGTCAGATAGTACTGCCTATCTTTTATCAGATACACATCTAGGAATCCCATCTCTTCCCACATTGCTCAAGGAAAGGGCTCGAGCTCAACTTGTTGCAGTGACAGTGAATGGCAGTGGAAGTCAGGCTGGGACTAAAAACAGGTAAGAGAGAGAGAGAGAGAATCAGATGAGATAGGGAGACAATTTCTCTTGTAGATAAAGGAGGAAAAAACATTCTGCACAAGCGACAGCAGCAGACGGCTGGCTGGTTACATCGTTCGTCTTTCCATTTCCAGGATGGCTGAATCACGGAAACACCTGAGGGACAACTTCACAGTTAGGTGTCATCACAATTTATATTCTATTGCTTTCAGGCTTCTCCTCTGTAATGCTATTTTCAAAGAACTGTTGCTAGAATGCCTTTGTTTTCTGTTTAAGCATGCCTGGTCCTACAAAGGATTCCAGTTAGCTCTAGCAGGCATGAGGTATGCTGTTTCTTTGGAAACATCAAATCTAATTAAAACAGTAGTGCAGACATAATGCCCTTGGGTGCCTGCAATCCAAGGCGTATCTGGGATGCTGGGAGGTGGGATAATTTCTCACCAATCTCTAAAGGCCATTTTGGGGACTAGTGGCATCACCTTCCAAGACACAGAGAAGCCAGATGTTAATAATGCCCTCAAGCAAGGGACAGAAAGTGGAGAGATAACCAGTGACATCAGGAAGCCCTAGATTGTCATCATCTAGCACTATTTAAATATTAATTGTTAGTGACTGACCGACTGCTCCAGTAGGCATAATGTACCCAAGCTGCTGAGTAACTTGCTCCCTTTGCTCATGAGTCAGGTTCCAGCCCCTACACAATTTCCTCTGAAACGATTTCAAGATGCCAGCCCCGCCGCGGTGAATGAGGTGCCGAGACCTGACCACAGCGCCCCAGAGACAGCCATCCCAGAGGCACGCGGGGAACCAGCCCTCCCCTGGCAGTGACACCCTACCCGCACGGTCGGTACTGCTCCAGACTACTCTTTTTATTTTGTGATTTTATTTTCTGTCGCCATGCCACATTGCTGTTCATTACATAGTTCAGCAAAACTTTTAAGCTTTTTTTTTTTACTAGTGGAGTTTCCCAAGCTCCTTCTTACCTCTTGACAAGGTTATTTTCTCTTAGATCTATTAATTTATATTTTCCAAAACTACATTTTATTGTTTTTTAGACCTGCTTCTAGTCACTTTGCAACAATTCCCAATGTACCGTAAATTTAAGATTTAATTATTTTTCTGTTTTCTCTCCCTCTAAATATTTTTTTAAAGTTAAGTTTGGCTCTGCATCACAGCATCTATCTTTCCTGTCTTTTAGAGGACTTTCAGTCTGACTATAGTGATCCTATGCTATGCAACTAGTGGTAAATCCTGAACCATGAGTTTATATCCTGTATGCGCTCACACGATCTATAACAAAACTAGAGAAATTCTTAATACCCAAACAGGAAGCTAATTGACTTTTTAATTCTTTTAGCCTTTTGGCTTCAATAGCTTTGGAATAGCTTTGGAAGCTATTTATATTCTGTGATAATAAGTGGTATTTCGTTCGGTTGTAAATACGTTGCCTTGAAGTTTCAGTTGACATTCCGTAGTCCCGTACTGGCAGGCAAGACAATGGGACAGCTTGACATGCTTTCTTTGGTACCATGCATAATTTCCCAATCCTACTGTCCCTTCTTAATTACCTTCTCTCTAGACTGCACACATGCATAGCCACATTAAAAGCAGATGATGTTACTTGCATAAAAATGCTAAAATTTGTTATTCAGTTTTATTGAAGCCAAATGAGTTCTGGACAAAGCTGATGCCTCGGATAAAGATTGTCTGTAAAGAGGAAATGGGCTTTCCAATAGCAGCTGTAGAGCCTAAAGCCACAGGTGGAGGTGTCTTAACAACAGTCAATGTTAGTAATTAGGCAGTTTTCAATATATAGTGAAAGCATGTATTTTTTTTGCTTAGCATGTGTTTTTAGATCTATTTGATTAATTGTTGTTTTCAACCTATCATTACATTTGCCTTAATGAGATTAACTTATTAAAAGCCAGAGTTCCATGAATAAACTAATTCATTCACGTGCTCAATTCTTTAGACATGTAACAAATTATTTTGAAATGTTCTCAGAGAAAAAAAATCTATTGCACTAGAGAAACTGTTAAAGCTTTTATTACAAGATTTGTTGCAAATCATTGAGCACTTGAATGCCTCTACTAATGAATAGGAGTCAGATCTGAGTCTGAGTCTCTAGCTTATTCTGTTAATTAATTAAGGCCATTTTTCTGTGAAGTCAACATAATTATTTGTATTGTTATGAGGCTAAAAGACTGCAAACTAGATTCTGTTTTAGTAGATGAGGGATACGCATAGAGAAAAACACAGTGTAAATCTTGTAGTCCTGGAAGTCTAGTACAAATAGGCAAAGAATATGTGTAATTAATTATTATTAGAACCCCTCAGCAGGGAAGCTGAGATAGAAATAGCTGCCCAAATCAAATCACATTGTAAGTCTGCGGTAAAGAAATTAAAATGTTTCTTGAGCTGCATAGATGTGATGAAAACATTTCACTTTGATGTGACTAAGCTACCTCTAATTTCCAATTTTCAGCTAACATGAGAGACACATTTATGTTACTAATGAACTCATACTCCAGGATAAAAACAGTATGTGCAACAGATAAACATGTCAAACAGTTGAAGTTGAAAATGAAACTCTGCCAGCAAAACATATAGGCTAAGGGGTTTTTTTTCTGCAGGTTATTTTGGGCGTTGATTTTGGGGTCTTTTTTGGTTGTTTCTAACGCCAGCCTTTTGGATGTTTCAGGGTGAAATGAATGCAGAGTCTCAACTGAAGTGAGCGTGTTTTCCAACTTATATGTATTCAGAGAAAGACAGCTGATTGGAAGCCTCTCTCTTTTTCATTGAGGGGTAAAAATGTAACTTAGGTTTTTTTAATGTCTACAAAAGCATCGGGAATTGGCAAGTCTGGAGATGGACACTATTTATTCACATATGGAAACGTCTGTTCCTCTTCTATGCCTCTCACCCCTACCTAGAAACTGTAGTTGGGTCAGCAAGGTTGTTCTTTTTATTGAAACACTCGTCATTTCTGAGAAGGTGGCCCATGAATGTGATAAATCAGTACGACTAGGGAGATAAGTAGTCTGAGCAATACCCGATTTAAGAATAATTAAGATGTACCAGAAATACTTCTAGATCTTAGAAACCCCATACCCTGCTTCATAAAACTATCAAGGTACCTTTCAAGAGATGCTTTCTGTGTAGGTTACTGAGTGTGGGAGAAACACTGGATCTCATTTGTTCCAGGAGCATACTGATAAACAGCCGTAGATTACCATAATTCATCTGGATCTCACACCTTTACTGCTGTCTTATTTTGGGCCTGGTTTTATTTATTCATCTTTATGGTAGACATTTTGCAACACTCCAGTAGAAACATCCATCCTGATGAAATGACACCAGAGGCCTGGGAATGTAAACAAGCTGTGGTTATTACATATCCGAAAATTTGGGAAAAGCTTGAAGATAGTGTTCGTTGGAAGAATCTGCCAGTTATGGTATTTCTGCTCCGCTCTGCTCCACTCCTTTATTTCTGTAGTTTACCAAAAACATATTTAGCCCTTTGAGCTGTCACAGCCATCAATCTTCAAATACTTCAAGCTCATTCAAAAGAATTGTTTTTGAAAATAATAATTGGAGTTGACATCTGCATTGCAATGACATCTTAGTCTGTTTTGGAGGTCAGAGAGGCAAACTAGCAGCCTTTTGCCAGATTAAGGCTTGGAATGATCTGTGTCCTCTGCTTAATGACTACATATTGCCTTAGACCTAAAGACAGTCACACACATATACATATGTATATTTATACATGTATGTATCCAGGGGCAAAAAAATCCTACAGCCACAACATTGTTTTTAAAAGTCTCTAATATTTTGTTAATCCTTATGGTGGAATAACAGAGCATTAGTCAGTTTTCTGTATCAGAAGCACTTCCAGAAACAAAATCCACAAAGTACACACTTTCACCAGAGTCAAATTCTAGCTCCTCCAGCAGCGATATATACTGAATAGCTTAATGAATGCCAGGTACAAAATACCTACCCACAGCTGCCTTCCTTTCCCAGCTAACAGCTTGTGTTGGAGCAGCATCAAAGCTGGCTACAGGCACAGTGAATGTATGCACCTGCATAGAGTAATTACTGAAGCTAATGCCAGTGTGTATTAGCTTCAGTGCTCTTGTGAAAAAAGTATGGATTAACTCACAGCATTCAGCTTATTATAGCTGTCTCACTGCACATCCAGTTTTTATGAGCACTTAGAAAGCAATATCCATTTATGTTCCTTTTTTATTTCTGATGATGGAGTCCTTCAGCTGTGACATTGGAGTGTACTTCAAAGCTACTCCTTTGTCTGCTTTTCTCCCTCTTTTTTTTTTCCATTTCAAACTCAGCATTAGTTTGCAGGTTACTGCTCATGTCCTGCCACCACACATACACCTATTGATCTATTTGCAACTTTTATATAATATTTGCTTCTCAATGTCTTAGTACCAGTTTCTTCCTCATCATCTGGAGCCAGTGGGAAGATTGGTTAGCCCCAGAAGACAATTTAGAGATCACTTCTAAAAATCAAAATGGCTTTGACAATCAGTGCTGTCTGCAGTGGGTATCCATCTAATGAGAACTGCATTTAGACACTCCTGACTTCTGATCAGTATTGTCCTATGCTGGAATAAATCTGGAAACAGAGAAATGAAAAGCTGCTACTTCTGTAACCATTCCCTCGAGCTGTCCCCAAAAACACTTAAAATTATTTTTATTGTGAAGTTACAATTTCTTTTCTGTGAAAATGGAATAAAGATAAAAACAAATTTGAGCTCTAATACCCTGCCTGCCCTGTGTATGCCTGTTTTGTCTAGACTGTGAGCAATGAGAACCAGACACCATCTGAAATGTTAATTTAGTTTATTAAGGAAATGAGGCTTATATGATCCTGGTATCTGTCTGTGTCCCCTTAATGACTTTTGAACTCATTGTCTGATTTCAAGCTAATGTGACAGAAGTGGGGGAACAACAGGATAATTAAGCTACTACAAGTTTCGTGAAAATTAGAAGTTGGATAGAAGAGAAAGATCTATAAATGCCCTGAAAGCCCGCTGCAAGAATGCACACGTAGTCTGAGATTAAAGAATTCATACAGTAAAGATCTTTTATAAATTTCTCCTCTGCAGGAAAAAAACCCTAGAATCTGAAATTGCAGTTGGTCAAGAAATACACATAAATATCAACCCAAGTTTTATTAATCGGCTGCCCAGGGAATTAGTCTGCTTCTCTGCCGAAAACCAGCAATGCATCCTGCGATGCACAGGAGGAACTAACCCTACAGCGTGACAGGGATCAGACTGTCCTGATGCTGGGCTGGGGATCAGCCACAGAGGCTGGGGTTGGCAGCCTGCAGAGCTGGCGCAGCTTGGAACAGACACCAGGCTGCATAAATGCTGTGTGAAAACAGAGTGTTTACTATAAGTGTACTCACTTGGATTTGGCTGCCAAAAATTTAGGAACTACACGGGCATAAAGCAGCCCGTGACAAAAGTAGTTCTTTTGATCAGAACTCAAATACCCAAAGTTTCACTGCAGAGCTGCAGAGAAAAGAGGTGCCAACTTTGATGTCTGCAGATTCTTTGCTGCAAGGAAGACAATTAAGTTATTTTTAAAAGACTCTTTTCCTAGCATGGGTGAAAGGAAGAGCATAACTGGTATTAAGAAGCTGCCCCTAGAACTGTAATCCATAGTGACACTGTACTAGAAGAGCAGTGCTGTGAGCGAGTACAAGCAGATATGGTATATTTTACACAGAGCACGTGGGATAGGACGAGGAAGATGAACAGAGAAAGAGATGAGAAAAAAGTAGTTGCATTTCTTTTTGGTACTATCTGAATCTCTGGGCTGTTACTCTTTTTTGTGCTTAGTCTCTTCCCATTTTTAGCCCCAAAGTTCAGGAATGCTCTGAAGTCGTTCTGTACTTAGCTTAAGGGTGAACACGTGGCAGAGTCAGCTGCTTTTCATCTACTTTCCTTCTCCTTAGGGAGCCCTGTTCCACTCTGGCAGAGAAGGGAGCCCTTCTTGTGAAGATGGAGGAGAAGGTCTAACTCCAGGAACAAAACTTCAGCTGTGCATACGCTGATGGTGGTGTGCCAGGCTTGCAGGCACACAAAGTAGCTCATTAGCCCAAAAAAAGATGTTTCCTAGGTGTCACATTAAAAATGCAACCGTGTCCTCTGCAACTGCTAACAATATAATAATAACTGTCATGTAGCAAGCTCTGATCGTTGTTATTTTCTGGTAGATGGAGCTCACTGATCCCTTCTGTCAGCTAGTTGCTGCTTTTGGAAGTTGTCTAGACAGGGAATGATTTTATTTATAGTTAATTCATTTTCTATCCATAATGAAAACTAGCTCACCTGCATGCTGCCCTACATCTTCTTCAAAGCACTCTGCCGATGTAGTGGACCACCTGCTTTGTAGCCAGGGTTTTTTATTCCATCAGTCACGAGAGGGCACTGTTAAACATGGTCTCCCTCTCCTCTACACGAGGGCTTGCCTGCGGGAATATTAGAGAGTTTAATGCCATATCTTAATGCCTTGGAGCTATAGCAAACAGTTACACTTTTTAAAGTTATACTTTAGACTCGCCTTCTCTGGTGGTGTCAGATGCTGACAGCAGAAGGATATATTAATTGTGTATCTACTAATAAGGAACATGACCATTGTAATTTACTCATTGCTTTGCAATCTCAAAAAAGGAACAAGAATCTGTCTCGTGTAGTTCTCAGCCCTGCGCCCAGATTCTAGGCATCCCTTAAGCTTTCTTGGGGAGGGGATGGAATAAGGGGGTAGGGTGTTTTTGTAAGAAACAAAATTTAAGCCAGCGCAAATTACTCTGTTTCTTTTTCTTACAAGCTGTGTTAGACAGGCAGTAGCCAGTATTTGTTTAAAATAGATTTTCTCAACACAAGGCTAGATTATGGAATGCCCTGCCACAGGACACGCTGGGATCAGAGAGCTAGCATGACTTGAAAGAATCTGAATGTGACCATGGACACTAGAAAACGCTGAGTCTTCAAAATGAACACAATTAATTTTAAAAGGGTACTAGTAATTATGTTGTAGCTTAAGTCATCTCTTTAGAGAAGCCGTGCAGAGGCTTGCTGTTATGCATTGCTTACTGCATGGTGGTTGTGCTGCTCTGGAAAGTACAGGGTAGGTGGCACAGCGCTGCGCTAAGGTGGCTGCACCATCGCCAGCACCAAGCTGCGCTGGCACTCTCTCTGCCCAGCTCTGTCTTCACAGTGCGATGTAGGATATCCTATAGGATCCCTCTGTTAAAGCTTGTACCTGGAGCATTACCCCAAAGGCTGTGAGGGTAACAAATACTGATTTGGCACCCCCAGGTTTCTAAGGAATCATAGATTTGTTTCCTAAACAATTTGTAACATTTCCCTTGTGCTGACTAAGCTTCTTGTCATGAAAAGTAAGATCAAGCGCATTCTAGATTTCAAGCAAAGAGAAGCAGGGACCAAAATGTTCTCTATTGCTTTTACTTCTTATTATTGCTAGTCCTCATTTTAAGCATCTGAAATGCTGTTTATATCACTGCCCATGTGCCAAAGTTCTTAAATAGCTGCTTGTTTGTCCTGTGAGCAAATGGAAGCCTTCACACTTAGTTCTCTAAGTGCTTTCTCCTCCCTCATTCCCAGTAGGTTAAGATGTGTATGAATAAAATACACAAATGTGTAACACAAAAATGCTTTGGAAAAGGTTGTGTTTAGTAAAGCAAATGGCCTGACTTTGGGCAATCGGTAATTTGTACTGCAGGAGGCCTGTGAAGCCCCGCTGGGCGAGGTATTTTCACAGGTCTATAAAAGAAGAGACTTTGCTTTGGAAGGAGCTGGGGAATACCTTGTGTCCTCCTTGTGTTACAGCCTAGAAGTGGAGTTTGACTGTGAATTGCCTCTTTTATCTGGAGTCAATGAGCTCAGATAAGAGGCCAGACTGTAACTTTCTCCCAAAACTTTCCTGTAGTTATCTCCTTGCTTAATTTCTCCAAAGACTATACTGACACAAATAGGATTAATTCCTGGCTTCTGCTGGTAGAGCTGAGAATTGCATATACTGCCTTTAGGGGTGCTGTGATGGTCCTACTCTTTCTATGAATGATACTGTTTACTGTGTTTGGACAGGTGAGCGCCATTCATTGTATCAGGAAAGGTATGGTAAGAATAGAGTGAAAAGGCAGATCTTGACTTAAAGTAAATGAATCTTCATCTTCTAGCTATAGGAAGAAAAGCTGGAAATATTTTTAAAGATCTTTTAAAGAAAAACTTGATCCTGCAAAGGGAAGCTGGAGTCCAAAATAGAAAGTCAGTGGGAATTTTGCAGGGGGAGGAGTCTCCAGATGGACTATAAATTTCCAACCTGCTCTCTGGGTTTGAGAACTTATTGTGTCTATGGTAAGTATTTGCTCACTGGCTACATGCTTTTAAATGCTGCGGTGGGAGAAGTGGATTTGAAGCAAACGTATGAAATGTTCATGGTCTTGTGTAATTCTTGGTATGTTGACAGAGCAGTAATGAAAGGCTGTTTCAGCTGACCAGTTGGAATATAGATAGAGAATGTGCATGTGGTAAGGAGATCTGCATTCAATTACCATCCAACCACAGACTGGCTGCAGACAAGACAATTATTCTGTGCCTCAGTTCCCTAATTCTAAAACAATGATATTTCTTTGTCTGACTTGTCTACTTAGATGAGATGCTCCTTAGGGCACCGATTGTCTCTTAAAATGTTTTTTGTTTTATCAGTTAATACAAAGCATCTCTGATTATCTGCATGCTACTGGAATTCTATTGCTCCTAATCAGCAGAAGTGGTTAATTAGTCATTTGTTATCTCTGGGTTTCATTTCTGTTTTCTTTATCTAATCTTGGCAAAAATGCTTTATTCTTGGATAACAACATCGCTCGGTACTTTTGGAAAACTGTCTTACATGGTGTCTTTGTTTCTCTTTAATCCCATTCCATCAAAATTCAAGAATGTCAGCAATGGTAGTCCAAATTCCCATACTAGACCATGCAGACAATTTTTTTCTTAGACTAAAAAATTTTGTTATAAACAAACACATATGATTACCACTGCAGAGCCGTTTCATTGCCAGTTAGCCCTCTGTGCACAGAGAGAGGTTGATGCTTTCAGATTAAATTTGAGATGCCAAAATGTCACTAGCCTAGGTGAATTTTAATGCAGCCTCTTGTGCATGTGTGTTATTCACATTAAAAATACGCTTTGGCACAGAAGCCACTTGGGCTGACTTAAAAATGTTTGACCAGATAACAAGGAGACGTAACAGTCACTGGAAGCATTTCCAACTTGGGATATTTAATTAGACCGTATGACTGAAAATTCTTATGATCATCATCAGATCTACATTCCAACATATTCCTGGTTATGTTTATTAAATATTCCCTTTTTTGGTCCTAAGTGTGAATGTTTGGAAAAATGTTAAGTTAATACAACCCACTTGACTTCACTGGCACATTTTACAAAAGGAGGAGGAAAAAATGTGGAAGCCACTGAAAACTAAAGGGTTCTTGCTTTGGAGAAAAACAAAGTTCAAGCCAATGCTACAGACCGGCTGGAACTCTTCCAGAGTTTTAAAAGGAAAAGACCCTATTGAAGACTCTTTTCACAAAACTCCTTTGCTTCCTTTGAATAAAAGAGGAACCAAGTACACTTAACACTGTGTAAAACACATTTCTTTCAGAGAAGCCAGCTTTATCTTCAAGTCTCAGCTAGTTAATCTGTTCAAACTCATTTTTAACTTAAAGTCTCAGAAATTTGACACACCACAGGGACTTAAAGTTTTTAGTCTAGATGGAATTTGCTGACAATACTCTCAGCTAGGGCACTGATATAGCAGGATTGGTTTCTCTCATTATGTTTTATAAAAATACATGTTTTTCTCTCTCAGGAAAAAAGAAGGAAGGGCACAAGTAAAGAATTCATTTTCTCTCTCCCTAGATCTGTAAACTGTACTAGCTACATCTGTATGGTATCTTGAGACATATGCCACATATGAATGATGTGCAAATACAGTTGTTTTGAAAGTGCCCAGGAGATGCTGTGTGAAGCATTCCCCTCCACAACTTGCAAGTTTTCACCTGCTCTACAACAGAGGTCTAGCTATAAATCCAGAAACCTAGGTATATCTACAGTGTAATTGACATTGGCTTCCAAAATATAGACGATGAACTATCTATCTATGTGGAACTCCAGCTGTGGGTGGTCGGCAATCCCAAACGTGCACTCGAGCATGGTCAGGCCTGTGTTGCGTTTCCAGGTACCTCTAATATCCTCTTGCATTTCCACTGTTTGAGTATTGGTTGATAATTGTAACAGAATTTCCTGGCAAAAACTTTTAATTACAAATGCTATGTTACTCTCCTGTAACTGTTGAAGTGACCCAATCTGAGTTTTGTCAAATAACAACTTTATTGCCATGAATTAGGCAACCTTCAAATATACCTTCTCAATTTATCATGTTTACTTCTTCAGGGTAACAAATTTGTGTTATATGAGACTTACTAGCAGTTTTTTCTATCCCACTGTGCTTACCTTTCATTCCCAAGGGTTAGACTATTTACACGGTGCTCTTAAGCTTTGTATTTAAAAAAAAAAAGGGGGGGGGGGGCGGGAAGGCAAGAATATTGTGTGTCTCTGTAATCACACTGTAGCCACGTAGCCACTACCGGTACTTCTTTCTTTAGGCTAGAAATTGAGATTAGAGATGGAAGGTTGTAATAAAAGTAAATTATACTCTGTAGCTAGCTTGGCTGGTCTCTGCACGGAATGGGAACGGGCACTAACTGCATATGTAATGGAAGCTCTCTAGTTCTGGGCTATTACTTGAGCAGAACATAAGTATACTCTGGTACAAACAGTTAATAAGCATATTTGCTGAATTTTTGCAGCCTCTAATTCATCTCAGAAAACTCCTGTCAATTTGAACTTAGTTCTGCTGAAGTGAGAGCTTCAGGACAAAAAGCTGTGGCTTCCCCACATGTGCAGGTAACTATCTGTTTCCGTTTCACGAAGAAAAGGATAAAGCTAACTGCATGACACAGAGTGGCAATATTGTCTTTCTGTGGATTGTCTTTATACTGATCCATTCATTTGTAGGGTCAATCTAGCCCCAGTTAGTACCTGTTTCTCAATGCCTTTTTGCATAACACAGAGTAACCACTCCCTTTAGCCATCACTTGACTCGCATGAAAACCAATAGTACTCCGCTGATGGATTTCATTTGGCAACAGTCAGAAGTAGTTAATGGTTTTAATGCTTGAATGTATAAAAGTGGAAGTTCTCTGCCACCACTAGTGGCTTTAGAAAAATGATGGTGCAGAATTTTTGCAGTCCAACCAAATATTTGGTGTGCCAGTCTGAACAGTTTGTTAGTTTGAAACACAAGTTGTACATTTTAGCTGCCATTAAAATCAGTGAAATTGCTAGCTTTTCCTTGTTTGTGCCGCTAGCTTATATGCTATTCCAACCTCTAAATACAAGAGGATAAAATAGCTGCTGAGTTTCCAAATCTGTAATTTCCCCAACAGCCAAATTCTTACAGCCCTGCTGCCCTTTTCCAACAAGCCTAAAAGTGTAAAGACTCAGATACCTGTACATGTTACCAGATACGCATAAACTGCCTATGTGGTCTTTTGCCGACACACCTAATTCATTTTTCTTGCTCCTGAGCTGAGTGAACGAATGCTGCCCTAAACATTATATGTCAATGTTAGTACTACATTGTGTCTGACCTCTTGGCTTCCTCCCTCCTTAGGTACTCAATCTCTATTTGCAGCATGAAACTCAAAGGCTTCTCAATGCTTTCTGTGTTCATGGTGAGCAAAGACACAAGCAGGACGGGGGATGATAATTTAGTCTGCCTGCAGATTTGGGAAGATATTATAGTGGCCCACTTTTAGAAGATTATCTTCTAATCTCAAGAGGCTAGAAGCTGCATTGCTTTTTAAAATGAGTGCTTACATTCTGAAAAACAGGCACTCGCATGTCAGAAAGAGAAAAGAAAGCATTGGCTCTGGGAAATGGATGAATGTGTTCCTTCCCAACTAAGTTACTTCCTAAGCATCTGATTCTACCAGTTTCCCTGCTTAATAAGGGGTCATATCAAGAACAAGCCCTACACTTAAGCAATTTCTGGAGCAGAAGTTTAAGTGAGAAGGAAGCACGTGTAAAAGTGCAATTGCGTTTAGGCACCTTCTGAACTTTATCCTGAAAGAAGCCTAAGAGATTTTACAGAAAGATTGCAAGTGAGAGAATGAATGAGGAAGAAAGCACAAAGCAAAAGGAGAGGTTATCTTTACTCCCTTTATGCAGCTCTGCTCCTTGTACTTCTAACCACCTGATAATCATCTGAACCCTATAGTTCAGCTTCAGTAACTCACTTTTCCAAACAATTCAGCTGGGTAACTTCATCCTTCATTTGTTTCCTGTGCCTTGCCCTACAGAAGCTATAGAAGCTCTCCAAGAGTTTTGCTGGTTACAGTCCGTGGCTCGTAAGGTACAAAAATCTAAATGTAGGTCAAGATGAGTTGAAATCTTTTAAACACAGCCAGCCGCTGTTTCCTAAACATGTCCCTGGAGCAGCTGCGTGAAGGATGTTTACGATTAAAAAAACCCCTCAAGCAGCCAGTTAAGAATGCACAGGATTATACTAGCCAGCAGCATTCATTAAATGTCATATCTGAACATTCATTATCTTGAGCTTCATCTGAGTTAGGATCAGCATCTAAAGAAGTGGCACTATTGACTTCCAGCATCCTAGAGAGCTCCTAGGACAAAGGCCCAACTAGAAGATAGACCGTCCTAGCAAGGACTCTGGGGAGAAAATGTGACTGGACACGAAGTGTTATGTCATACTGGCTTCTACTAGGATGGGAGATCCCTCACTCCCCCCGCACCCCCCCTTCTTGATCTGACTTGTGCAATCAAAAAAACAGGAAAAAGGAGAGAGAAATATGTGAGCTCTGCTGAGAATGAGTCAATCCCTCGAAACCCAGCAGGGGCACCGTCTGCTCTCCTTATGGAGCTCAGTGGCTTTCATCACAATTCAAGTGTCTTCTACTCCTCCCTCTCAGCTGAAGGCAGATGTGGGTTCACTGGCAACACTGGGCCTTGTTCTTTGTGAGTGTTTAAGGCCTGAGCAATCATTTTAAATTGAAAGCAGAGACGGTGATGCTATTACAAGATTGTCTAGAGCAGCAATTCCCAACTGGTAAGACATGAGAACATTTACAAGAAAGGAGTTTCATGAAGTCTAGGCTAGAAATCAGAAAAAAAAAAAAAAGCATAAGCATGATGCAGAGCAGCATCTTCTTGGAATAAACGCTTAAAAATGTTGAGAAAAAAACCTCTTTCCCAAAAGGTGTTGCCAGTACAGACTTTGGTCAGCTGTGGCATGGAGAAGGTCAAGCAAGCTCATGCCAGGCTCTGTGTGGCTATCGTAGGGTATCATGTTCTTTTTGTATTCTAATGCCAAATAAACATTTATCTGCAGAAAGAAAATGTTCATATAACATGCATCTTTCTTCTGACAGCTCATGTGCCAATGGGTATGTAGCTGTTGGATTCTGTGTGCGTGCACTGCCATTTGAAATCAACTATAGACAGACAGTCATGCACTTCAGCAGAGATCAGGGATGTAGGTCCATTTGTTTTGGACCAAAGGGAAACACATCTGTAGAGTCCAGAATATGCCACCACCATGCACTGAGAAGGAAGAAGCCTAGGAGTAACAGCCTGGCTGCATGTAATTAGCATAGTATGTACATACAGTTGAATGCTAAGGCTATGAATGGTGTTACCTGGCACCAGATTACCTGTGAAGTAAACTGGCTAATAGCTGTCTTTAAAATTTATTTGTACCAACTGATAGGTTTACTTTACTTTACAGATATTCTTAAAATTTCCTTGAAACTCCGTTGTGACTTCACAGAAAAGAAAATCTGAAGAGGGAAGTTCAACAGTGCCAGTGAGAACTGAGATATTCAGAACCTCTGAAAATAAAGTCACTTTTATTTAGGACTCCCATTTCAGTGATTCAGGTTTTTTAAAACAAAACAAAAAAAAGTCTCTATTTATCTTTTTTCAAAGTCCCAGAGCCTTTAAAACAGAACAAGCATCTTGTGCTCCTAACAGTCAATTTAAGGGAATTGGGAGTAAGAGAAGAAAACTTCCCCTTGAAGAGGCAGCAGCAATTCTTCCTAGTTCATTCACTTTGTACTGCACCTGGAAGAGAAAGAGTCAAAAGGGATGGCTACAACTTTTTGTGGACTCATACTGGTAACTGCTCTCATCCTTTGCAGAGGCTTGTGCTCAGTAAGACAAACGATGTACCAGGAAAAGGCAGCATCTTGCACTGCCTCCTTGTACAGCCTGCTCAGGTTGCAGGACACATCCTCTATCAATGGCTGAAGAATTCACCTCAGAATCCAAATGAAAAACATTGAGGTCTCTGCAAATATAAAACTCCTGTCATTGCTGCAGCAAAGTACAGCTTTGCTGCGACTTGCTTATCTTGGCCACGTTTTTGAGTTGACTGCTGTTGAGTGGAAACAGAGTGAGGGGAGACAAAGAATTAGAGCCTGGACTGTGGTTTGCTCCATCACCCCTAGAGGTATTTTAGAGCTTGGTGAGGAGGTAAGTTCTCTGTAGCTTGTCCCTTCCCTTTTCTATAGCAGTTCAGAAGCATATTTTAAGATACCTAGCAGTAATTTGATTACAGCACAGAAGAATGCAAGATGACAGAAAGGAAAGGCTTTATCCATAGAACCTGGGCTTTTGGTGTGTCTGTCCCCATGTGTGTTTATGATCTGGCTATAAATCCATTTCAGACAAAAAGTCAGTTGTTTGGTTTTTTAAAATGTGTCAATAAAAGCTTTTAAAAGTACTAGAGTAAAAAGGCTTTAAGTTTGCAATGCACCTGGTTTTCCCTACCCCTGCCCTTTAGGGTCTCTAGTTCCACATTATAAAACAGCAGTTCTAAGGTCTTAATATTGAAGAGGATTCAGTTTGTCCTCATCTCTCATTTGCTCTTCCTTCTACACTACTTTAGCACTTAACACAATTAACTGTAAACGGTTTATGAAACTAAGTCCCCTGCCCCAGATTAGGACGTCCCTAGGCAGATGTGCCAGTGCGCCAGCCCTAGCCAGGCTCTGGGGCAGGGGAGGCAGAGGCCAGCCCTGTGTGCCTGAGAGAGTGCCCTGTTGCTGGGATCGGGGTAGCGGGTGGCTGGGCTGCAGCTCCATACAGACCCCTGCACTCTCCATACATACTCACATGCACAGCCCTGTAAACACACCCCTTAGGCATCCTATCTAAGCCCCATACAGACCTTCACGTACATCCTCTATGCACTTCCCCTATATGCAAGCCATACACTCACCCCAGAAAACATATAAACATCCCATACATATTTCATGCACATCCCATGCAAGCCCATAAACACACCCCTCTATGCTTCCCCATACATGCACTCCATACGGTCTCCATACACACACTCTACACCCCCTATATGCACCTTATACAGCCACCACATCCCTATACACCCTTCTGTACACGTCTCATACAGGGCCCATGTGCACCCCTACACACTCCTCATACACAGCTCTCTACACTCCCCCATACAGGCCCCCATACCTAGCCGCCCCACCTGTGCAAGCCGCGCTCCACAGGTGCTGGGCTGGGCTGGGCTGGGCTGGGCTGGGCGGCCCCTCCCCGCCGCCGCCGCTCGCTGTGGCGGCCCGGGGCTCCCCCCAGCCCCCCGGCCGCTGCCTAATAAGGCTCCGCGGCGGCCGCCAGCCCGCGCTGGCGGGGCAGGGAAGGAGTTAAAGGGAGCCGCGCCGCCCGCAGTGAGTATCGCCGCCGGGCACCGCTTCCCCTGCGGGCTCCGTGCTTCCCCCGCTCCCGGAGGGCCCGGGGCAGCGGCGCCGAGCCGAGCGGCAGGTGGGCTGCGGCCGGAGGCGCCGGTCCGGGGCTGGGGGAGCTCGGCGGCGGGGTGGCTCCGGCAGCGCTCCCCGGACCCGCGGGGCTCTCCCTGCCGGCTGCGCCCCGGGACGCGGAGGGAAGCCCGGGGGCGGGCACGGGTACGGGTGCGGAGTACCGGGGCATCCTCCGGAGGGGGAGGTGGAGTAGGCGGAGAAGGAGGAGGGAAACCTGCTGCTCCGGAGGGACGCGGGAGCCGCGCTGCAGCGGGCCAGCCCAGCGGCGCGGGCTGCGGGCACATGCCGGGCTTGGAGCATCAGAGCCGCGGGTTTCCTGCGGGTGTCTCAACCCGGCTCCCATCCCTTCCCCTGCGAGAGCGTCAGCTGGGCTCCTGCAGGGAAAAGTGCTCACCTACGGCTCCCCTCCCGGAGTGCGTTAATCCGAGAGCAAGCAAACCTGGTAGTAAGTACTTGTCATCTTTTATGTGTGATTTGTTATAGTTTTATTGTTCTCTGTTGGCAGGTAGCAGAGGATTGTTAAGAACAAGCATTTATAGGCTAGGCTGTAATGATCATCTCTTTGGCTCTCCCTTGGACTTCTGAGCCTTTCAAATACAAGGGTGCATATGTGGAGGCACACGTGCAGTGAAGGAACATTTATACATCTACATCTTTCACGTTTCAGACAAAATGTATGTGTGGTTTTTTTTTTTTTAACTTCTGCTGTTCTCAGAGTAATTTGTACCACGTTGCACAACACATTTAGGGACTCAGAGAAGGATAATCGTGGTGACACCACTTAAACATACTGCATAAGGATGGGGAAAGGAGATGAATGCTTAAAATCATTA
Source organism: Phoenicopterus ruber ruber (assembly GCA_009819775.1). Classification (NCBI taxonomy): domain Eukaryota; kingdom Metazoa; phylum Chordata; class Aves; order Phoenicopteriformes; family Phoenicopteridae; genus Phoenicopterus; species Phoenicopterus ruber. Next base: position 31,872,909 of record CM020220.1, on the reverse strand, counting down.
ACTTGGGGGCATGGGGGAGAGGAGGAGGTGAAATAGCTTCTCTGTGTGCTGCCTTCACGCTATGGAGCTATATGCTTTCTGGGATTCTTTGCCATTTAATCCTCTTTCCTGTATGTGCACATCTGGACTCTGGCCTGGCACGGATCCCTGCACTCAGCCTGGAAGGGAGTGGCATGGCAGACTAGCAGGGGCTGGAGATCAGGGACAAAAAGACAGAGGATCCTTCCCGTCTCTTAGAGTTTAAAGATATTTTTTAGCCCCAGCCTTGTCTTCTGCAGAGTAAATCCATAGCAATACTTCTCCCAGAGTCAGGAAGCAGAATCAAAAGTGTTTTGAAGCCTAGATTATGCTCTCTACAAAGGGAATGGCTGAGAGGGTAAGTGCAAGTACCTGGTTCCACACACACTGCTTCTGAGGGTTTCCAAGCATGGAACCCCATGGAGGGGGAGCATGGAGTTACATGACACGCAGAAGGTGTGTTACCCACTAATACTCTCCAAAATGATGCCATCTGTTAGTGGAGTGCTGGAAATACCGCTTCTGTCAGAGAAGCTGTAAGGGAAGGAGTAATTCCTCTCACATTTTAAATCCCAAACAGAACGACTGTCTCCCTCCCCCTACTTCCTGCACACGTCTTTATTTTTTTTCATAATGACTTGCATTATTATTATTTGCCAAATATGGTATGTGTCTTCCTGTGCAACTTTATAGTTGCTGAGCTGTTCCTGGAACAAGGCTCTAGGAACACATTTTAGGAGCCTTCTGTTTTTAAACCAGAATTCTATTTACTAATAACTGTCAGATGGCATGAATAGTTAATTTTCATCTGGCACACATCCACAGTATCTTCTGTTTCCTCAAATCGTGCTATTCTTCTGTAGCCAGTTGCTATGTGCACTGCAGTTTGTAACATAGCGCTCACTGTAACACATTTCCATAATACACCTATGTTACACTTGTCTGCAGCATTCTGCATTCTAACCCTACAGGACAAGTGTTTGAACTCCAGTAGGAACTGGAGTGACTTTGCTGGTTGTAGTAGAATGTCTGCCACCAGAGGACCAGCCGCTAGAAGGATAGGCAGCATGTCCTGTGCTGGTATGTGATATATTAAAGGCATTTAGCTTTTCTAGAGAGACAAAAGCAGAAAGAAAATGCCTGGTTTAATACACATCACAGCTAGGATTTTATATAAATGTGGGAGGCTCACACTAGTTAATATCACTGACCCAATTTTTATTGGTCTTGTAGGGAAATCTTAAAAGGTCTGCTGCAAAGAAAGTTAGAAATCTGATACTTTGCTGTTGAAAGCATCTCTCCGTAGCTTTAGTTGCCTTGCTACATGGTGCAAAGGAGGACGAAGGAAATAAATCAGTGAGGTTCCGTTGCTTTGCTTGTATAATGCTGAAAGGGAATTTATAAAGTCTGAAACAAGCAGTGATTACGTATTGTCATTGGCTTAAGTTAAATGTAAGAGACGCATGATTTTTCACTAGTTTTTGGTCTGTTTTGTGGTCTCCCTGACGTCTCCTTTAAGATCATTAGGACTTCCTCTGGGCGATGATCCTATTTTTACAGTCAATCAAAATCCATACCAATATCCTTACGCAGACCAAATACACTGTATTAGAAAGACTATAAACCAACAGCTACAAATTACTTTCAGAGCCCTCCTAAAACAAAATGCAGATGTAAACAGAGTTCACAACTGCTCCAAATGGAGCGCCTTAAAGTTGTGGATGTCTAAATCAGGAAAGTGTGCTCAGAAGCTCTGTTTGAGAGCCATGTAGGGAGATAGCTGAAGTTTTTGGTTAGACTCTGGAGAACTGGGCACCACAGTCTGTGGTTGTTGGACTCTTCTAGGTAGTTTGGGTTCAGGCCTGAGCATGGGCTGGAAGGGATCCTGGACTGTTTCATCCTGTTTTTGCAAAAAGTAATCTCCTCTCCTTCATGAACTTGTCAAGTTCATACTAAAACATGCTGCAGTTGTTTGCTTTTGCTATGTTTAGAGCTGTACTCAACAGCTTTTCCAAACTTTACTCCACAGGTACGAGTTAGGAGGTAATGAAGGTAATTTTCTTCCCCCCCCCCCCCCCCCCCCCCCCCCCCCCCCCCCCGTGGCTGGTTAAGACTCTCTTCTCTCTTTGATGCTAAATTATTCATTTTTAACCTCCCATTGGAAGGTAGGATGTCCTAGAAACATGTTGCTACACCGGTTGCAGTAGACTTTTTAAAACTTTTTGTGAGCCTGAATGACAACAGTGGCAGCCACTGTTCCAGACAGGATCTTAGCAAGCCTTGTACAGCTGCCCTCATTCCCTTCACTGATGGAAACACTTCCACGATGTACATTAGGATTACATATGCTGTTTGTATTTCAGCACTGCGCACAGAGAGATATGATTAATCTATAGTGCTGAAAAGGATTCATTAGTGAAACCAGATGGATCCAGGTAGGATGGATTCTGGACCTTTTTTTAATTTATCACAGCTTTAAGTGTCACTTATGTTGTCTGTGATTACAGAGTGGGTTTTGCTAAAATCTGGGTCTTTCCTGAGCAATTGTAAAGGCTCTGTTGAATGTGCTACAGCAAGGTCTGTCTCTAATAATGTCTTCATTAAGCCTCTCTACAAACAGAAGAGTACACTAATTGCCAGACTAACATGTCATTTGGCTCCGTGAACAAGCTACTGAACACAAACTTATGAATGGAAACTTTAAAAGGATCATTTGCAACCTGCTACATGAAAGAAATACCAAAATGAAAATACATTTGTACCTCTGTTGCTGGTGGTGTTGCTATTAAAGCTGATAGAGAATTCCAGTTTAATTTTCTTGGGAATCTTGACTAATTTCATAAACTTTTTTTGCCTCTGAAGTTTCAGTAGCTGCTCCCTATATAAAAGCTAGAAATAACAGGTTCTCCTTTAGTAGGAATGAAAGGAGAATTGAGCTCTATAGAAATGAGGAGATTAGAGCTCCATGAGGCATATACCCATTTAATGCTGCTGGAAACCAAACTTGCTCGAATAATCTTAACTCTCACTTCTGGTGAGCAGAAATTCTAGGGAAAAAAGATTCCCTTAGTGACTTATTAACAAAGGCTTTTCAGGTTTACTGGGATTTATCATGTGAGCCTAATCTACCTTTTGTTCATCCAGTTGGCAGGCTTTAAGATTTAAAAGGGTCTGCAGAAACTCCTCCCCCAAACTCCTTATTTAATTAAAGAGGCTTGGTGCATTATTTACCTTTGAGTCTTCCATTTATGTGGGAACAATGAGTTGGGGTTAACATATTGCAAAATATTTGTGAATGCTGCATTATAAGCAGAGACAGGGAAAAGAAACAAAAACTCTGGCTATACCTTCAAATTTACACTGATCTATATGGGTTCACTCAGAATATCTGGAAGTGAGGCCACTCTTACATAAATACTAAAGTCTAAATACAGGTGTGTAGCTCTACAACAAATTTCCCTGCCTCTGTAGGTGATTAAAGAGCCTGAATGTGAGTCAGTCTTCATTTGCTTCTATGGGAGCTCTCCAGAGTCATCGGATGTGCCAATCAGGCCTTGCACATACCAATATTTTATATATTTTGCTTTGGTAGTTCAGCAAAGACAGATTGGTAGCTGTAGTTCTCTCACTGGTTCCCCGAGTTTCTTCTCCTCCCCCACTCCATTCATTGCTGTAGCTGTGAGCATCAAGTTGCAGATAAAAGGACTTCTGAGAGAGCAATGGGATGCAGCTCTTGCCAAAGGCAATTAAGTGCTTAGGATTACAGTGTGCTTTACAAAGTGTGTTCTTGCTGAATCCCTTTCCTCTTCTGCTTGCTGGCACAAAGCAGTTTCTTGGCACTTACCTTTGTTATAACAAGTCTGAGCATTGCTAAACTTCGCTACAGTGTGTCAGCTCTCTAAATAAGTCTAGCAAGCTGCAGTGTCTTATGTTTTGAGGACAGTCTTCCTGGTGATTCTTCAGTAAGAGTCAGCTTGACCTCATCACCTCTGCTGTAATTGGATTAAATTCACTCACTTGCCAAAAACATGGCCAGCTGATGGCATATTAATTACTCAGACTGAGGTGTTTTGTGTGCACAGGATTCTTGGTGCCAAAGGCATTTTTAGGGCTTGTGGTGCAGCTGATGTGCCATAGGATTCAGAATTGTCACCATGGGACATTTTCTGTTATTTTTTCCATCAAGAAAGGATTAAAACAGATTATACATTCTGTTCGAAAGTAGAAGATGTAACCCATGGGAGAAGAGATGCTCTAGTTGCCAGTCATGTGCATCACTTGCTGTTTCTTCTTGTGAAATGTGATAAATTGCTGAGAGTCCACAGGTCGTCTGAAGCTGTAGACCTCCTGGCTGAGGAAAGTGAGTGATGGCATGTGCTGGTTTACACACCCACTGCAGTTTATTTCTAATTGTTGCACAGCAGGTTAAGACTATCGCTCTGAGTTGTCTTTTTACTGCTTCTTCTGTTGCCCTTCAGCTGCCTTGTGATCTGGAGTATTTGCAGAGCAACAGGATGATATCTGAACAGAAAGATGTGCCCAAAATGATACCAGAATGTGTAGTGAAGGATAATCTGACCACGAAGCCTGTAGTTTCATCTCAAGACCTTTCATATACTATCCTGATTGTTAACCTCAGCAAAACATTAAGGGATCAGTGGGTAATGGGGAGACCAAGGACTGAGTTGCAAATACTCTCACAATAAGGATCAGGATTTGAGTGGCTGGAGAGACACAGTGGTACTTGGTCTGGCATAGACACTTTCTAAGACGTTCCAAGTAATGAAAGGATCCCTGTTTTGCGAGTTAGCTGTTCTTATCTGCCTGGAAGTATTGCAAGTTTCCTGTTTGCTTCTAAGGCCTGTAAGAGCTGTGTTTTGCAGGCAGCATGAGTAAAAGGAGCTATAGCTACCAGCTCTTAGTTCTGATCAGGACATTGTTGCATTCAATTTCAAGGTGATGTTGTTTTCTTAAGTGCTATAAACTGATGAATTCTCATGGTGCAAAACAATAGATAAACAAGGTGAGACAGGGATGTGAGATTTTCAGTATCTACTAAGTGACAGTCACAATTTCATTTACTGTGTAACCGTGCAGTGCAAATAATAACAAGAATGCCTGCTTTAATATTCCATTATAAAATGTATGTAGTTGTGTAATCATATTTTCTGCAGTGTTAACTCTTACGAAGTTGCTTGTTTCTTAATGGAATAAATATCATTCCATTAATTCCTTATGATGCAAGCAGTTTGTTAAATACTGAAGTAAAGGCTTTTTTCATTTACACCTTTTATTTTATGTCATGTATTTGGAATCAGTGTCACTTAAAAAAAAAAAATCACTGACCGTCTCTCCTGAACAAGGATTAACAGTCTGACTGGGTAAAGAAAAAGTGCGGGGGCATGTTCTGTAAGAAGTACTCAAAGTCAGGTCAGGGAACCACCGTCTGTATGGTCTTACACTGTTGATTATATCAAAAGGAAAGTTGCAAAACAGAAGCGATAAGCAGACTGTGTTTAAAATACACAGGAAAGACATTTGTCACAAATGGCCTGCCTTACTTAAGTTATTTACCTTAGATCTTTTATGATTAGAAGCTTTCCTTTGGTGGAAGAGGAGGAAAGTCTTAAGTCAGTGCTTCCTATCTGAAAGTGTTACTAGCTCTCCATGTCACTAGTTCAAGTCCAGCGTAGTTTTGGAGGTGAGAAACCTTTTCTGGTTTGTGCAGCGTAAGTTTACTGCAGTGCTGTTGTGGGATCTGCCTGTACACATGCTACTGCTGTTTAAGCGCTGACATTCTGTCTGTGGTGGCCCCGGGGGTGCATCTCAGGCAGAGCCTGTGAGACCCTTGCAGAGGGAGCCCTGGCTTTGAAATGTAACAGCTGGTGTATGGGTGTCTCACCCCCGACATCAGAGCAGTGCAATTCCTCTGACCTCAACAGAGTTGCAGCATTCATGGTTTTCAGTAATGTGGGAGAGAAACTGGGCCTATATTCTTTTAACCGGTCTATTTAGCAGCTCTTTTCCATATGCAGTCTCCATGCCAGTGACAGGAGCTTCCTGGAACTGACAGGACACACAAAAGACCCTCTTCTCTAAATCACTGGACCTTAAGAATATTGAAAGGATGTTACAACAAGCCCCATAATACACCATTGTCAGGCTCTCTCTGAAGATGCCTGCAGTGGTATCATACCTCTAAGCTTTCCAGAGGGGGTGTGATGACCCCACACGGAAGAAAATAGAAGAGTAATGGTTTGGGTGGCTGTGAGGAATTTTATGGTACTACTTCCCCTGGCTGCAACTTGAAACCAGCTGGAGGTATTTAGTGCTGACTGAACTCGTATCAGTAAGAGGCAAGCAAATATCTGAGCATGTATCGTGCAGATTTTTAGGAAGAGATCCTGGCTTGTATGTCTATGCATGTCTGGGTGCATCTTTCTCACAGACAGGGGAGTGGTGAAAGGAGGTTTGTTTCATTTTCTTCTTCATTTCCCTTTCTTCTTCCTACACATTTCCCTGTTCTGCTGCTATACAGCAGTTTTTCATGTTGCTGTGAAAATGTCCGTGCTCGTGAGTGGAGTGAACACATTTGAATGGAAAAGGCTGCTGGTTTTTGAAGTCTAAACTTCAGCATTCCCAGGGGAGTTGCAGAGTTTGCATTCTGTGCTTCTTTCAGCCCTCCTGTGCCTTAACAGCATGCAGTAGTCCTGCAGGAGAGTTTGTGGCAAGCTACCTCCGTGGTGCTGGCAAAACGGGCTTGAGTCAGAGAATTAAATTTTTTATTATTTTCTTGGCAATCAATACAAACTTCTGATTACCGAATCAGATACTGAGGAACAAGACCACCACAAACAATTATGAAGTTGCTTACCTAAACGCTTATTCAGCCTTTTCCCTCATAGTCTCCGCTTGCTGCAGGTTAGAGTCGCAGCAGTGCTGAGACAGGCTGTCCCTCAGGGGTGTCCCTGCCCCCTTTGCCATGGAGGACCCCACAGAGTGTCTCCAGCCCTCAGCAGCCGCCATTTTCTTTCCCTAACACCTTGTGTCCACGCTGACAGATGTTTTGGCATGATGGTCAGGCTCTGGGGTGTGGTGGTTTTCCCCGCTGGGGCCCCTCTCAGCGCCAGAGCTGGCGGGAACCGGCTGGGACCGGCTTGGGCGGCTCAGGGCCCCTGACAGGCCGCCCTGCCACTGCCCCGCTCTGCAACCTGTCACTCTCGCCAGTTACAATGTCATTCTGAGAGAGATGTGAATAAAGGTGTGGCTGTGGGATGGTGGTGAGTATCCATGAGGGAATCCCCTCACACCGAGGGGCAGGTGAGGAGGCAGGAGCTGTGCCGTGTCCTGCAGACATGGCTGGCCTGGCAGGTTCAAAAGCACTCACTCCATTTTTCCCTCAGCCCTGACCTGTGGGACCAAAGCTTTATTGCAACTGATGGGGAATTTTGCTCAAGTTACATTCTTAAGTCAGCGTGAGCATAGGTACTGGGCTGCTTACTGATCAATTAAGCACATCTCATGCAGAGTAAAAGTCAGTGTGGCTGTTTAAAAGGCTGTTTTATATGGGTTTTCTTCAAATGCTTCTAAACTTAGTCAGAAGAAGTTTTGCTCCTTTGTTTTACCTGAAATTGTGCCATTATCTAGTTCATCTCAGATGACTAATAAAGTATTTAGTTCTCATTCAGTTTATTTAGCTCTTATCTGATATGAAACTCGAAGTTGTATTCCTTCTCCAAGGTATTTCCAAGCTGTAGCTGTGGACACTGAGGTATGGAGACCAAATTGGTAGTCCTGGTTAGCCTGAACAGAAGTGGGGGCTCGGTTCCTGACTGGACCACGGTGACATCCAGAAAATGAGGTTGCAAAAGTTAGACTTGCGTGGCATCTCAACAGCAAGGACAAAGTCAGAGATGTTCAAATTGTTTTCCAGGTAAAATAGTGTGGACCTTACTCCTTTCTCCACATGCGTGATCTTGACCTTAGACTTAAAGTAGTATCCTCTAACTGCAACCTCTTTACCACTTTATCCTTTTTGCTTTGTCTGAGATGGTAAAAGTAAACATAAATGTGTAAATACATTTTAGTACTTGACATTATGTTGTTTTGGGGTTTTTTATTATATTGTACTTTGCTTGACAACTAAGGTAACCTGCTCTGAGCTTGCTGTGATGGTTCATGAGCACTGTGCAGGATCCTGTATGTGTGACAGGTACCCATATATTACATTAGCAATGTATGGTTATTGATACTGGTGTAGTAACATAGCCTACTTCTCACCAAATTAAGGAGGAGAAAAACACACGGTGTTTCATGTCTGTTCATGCCTGTTATGTGTTCTGTGGTGAATGGAATTCACTATATAGCTTTCCAGTGCTAGTTCCTATCTAGCCAGTTTTATTACCAGCACAAGGTTTTGAGAAAGACTGTGTCAAGAGCAGCCATAAGAGTTAACTTTGTCAAACCTTGTTAATTTTTGATCTGTGTAGCATAGAAATTTTTTCCCCAAGAACAAAACAAAAATATTTTCTTTTAAAACTGTAAGAGTTACAAGATAATGAACTAAATTGAACCTCAGAACAAAGGATTTATTGTCTTGAAGACAAACTCTCTGTAATTGCACTTCTTGTGAAGTATTTTTTTCTTCTGTCCAAGCTTATATTTCACTTACACGACAGGAAATACAGCTTTGCTGATTACATTTTTTTGAGATATAAATAACTTACTGTCTTCAAAGATGGTGTTTATTTAAAAATGCTTCTAAAAAGAAACTTTGAATTAAAAATTAAATTAAAATCTTGGTTTACCTGGGTTGGTAAAATAATTACTTATGTCTGTACTGTGTGTACAGATGTAAAAGGTGCTTTCAGCGGGGAGAGTGTTAAAAGAAAAGCTCTGGCACCTGTAACTGATCTAAATTGTTTTATTTCCTATTCTGTGCTGTTCATATCTGTCACTGTCCCATTCGCGTCACTGTCCCATTCCCACCCCTGCTATGAGAAGTAATGAATATGTTTCCTTTCTATCAACTTGCTCCTTTGCTGGGGTTAGAGTACGGATAAAATAACAAAATTAATCCAGAAGCTGCACAGGAGGAAGAATACTAGCCATGTGTTATACTTTATTGCATTGTTTATGGGTAATTATCATTAGATACTAAGAGACAGTGGTCAGCATGTTGGCAGAAAGCAGATCTCTAAAACAATATTACTGTATTAAACCATGTGATGAATTCTAGTCTCGTTGTCACAGTGGCAGGAGGCCTTTTCTGAAGCCCTGATGAATCTTGGTCATTGCTTGTCCTCAGGAGGTGATGTGATGTGGGAATGTTGAGTCTGCCTAAAAAATGAGTAACATTAAAACTGCCTCAGTGTTCCAGTTAGCCCAGCATTGTGTCCGATGAGCTAACAGAAGATTCTTCAACAGCTGTTTTTTGAGATCCACTTCTCTCCCTACCTCTCTAGTTTCTACAGCTCTTGTGTTAAGAATATTAGAGGATACATACTTATTTAGTCCTTCAAGTGTCCATTTATGGACCTGTTGTCCAGGAGTTTGTCTAATCCCTTTTTGAATTCATGGACATCCTTTGCCTTCACAGCCTCATGTGACAGCAAGTTGCAGAAGCTTGTAACCTGATGGGTAAGCAAGTATTTTCTATTTAAATGGGTTTATTCCTAGTTTCAGTGAGTACCGCCTTGTTCTAATGTTGTAGGATTTGGCAAATAATTCTGCATTCAGCAGCTCATGGGTTTTTTGTTATACCTGGTCATATTCACCCTTAGACTTCTCTCCAAGCTGAGGAGTCCTAGCCTTTTTAGTCTCCCCATGTAAAGTATCTGCTTCATTTCCATTTGGTTGCCCTTTTCTGCACCCCTCTGACACTACTGTGTCCTCCTTGGTATGTGGAGGTGGCAGAAATGCCCTGTCTTGCTCTCTTTATGATGATGCCCTGTATTTTGCTGACTTTTTTGACTGCTGCTGAACACTAAGACAATGACTTTAGAGAACTGTCAAGGATGGCTCCAGCTTCTGAGTAGGAACAGTTAGAGCTGGTATTCCTAGATGAATTACTTGAAATATTATCTATACTAAAGCCTACCTGCCAACTTTTTTCCCAATCTGTTAGTTTTGTCATTGATGAACATGTGGAGTAACACTAGTCCCAGCACTGATCCCAGGGATTGCACTGCTGATTCCTCTCCATCTTAAAAAGTGTCTGTTAAGCTCTGTCCTTTGCTTTCTTATTCTTTCTAATATGCTCGCTGTTACTGTGAATGAAGTCGGACTTGCCAGAGCATGGTTCCCAGGTTCCCCTACACAGCCCTTCCGATAGCTGGGAGTTACGCAGGCAGGATCTGCAAGTCCTGCAGTACAGAGGCTCTCTATAATGCTGGTTTACACACCTTAGTTACTGGTTCTTCAAATTCACATTTGAGTTTCTTCAGAACTTGTGTGAACATTGTTCTGTCCCAATGACTTATTAACATCTAACTTCCTTGTTTGGTCTAGTATTTCCTGAATTTACTTCAGATTCATCTGGCTCCTCTGCCAGACTTGCAACAAAGAGTACAATGGGTGTGGAAGTCTCCCCAAAGATTTCAGCAGTAAAGACTGATGTAAAGAATTTGCTGAGCTTCTCTGCTACAGCTTTATCATCTCCATCTGCCCCTTTTACACCTTTGTCATCCAGCAGTTCGACTGCTTTCCTAGCCAGCTTCCTGTTTTTGATGTATTTAAACAGCTATTTAGTAGCACTGTGATCTTTGTTTGCAGACACTTTTTGGATTGTCTTTTAGCCCTCTTAATTTCCTGCTTACATTTGACTTGCCATGTTTTATGGCCTTCCCTGTCTTTACTTAAGCAATCCTTTTTCGAAGAGCTGACCTATGCCCTGCAATACTCTCCTAACTCTCCCTGAGGCTTCTTGCTTTTTGAACTGTTCCTTTTTAGTGTCTTCTTTCTTGCCACATCCTTATATAAAAGTTCCCTTTCTTAAAATTGAGTATCTGTACACTGGTTTTGTTTGGTGACCCTTAGTGCCATTTTTTGTGTTACCTAACCTTTATAACTTTCTCAGTTTTGAATTGTACCCTATACTTAGAAGTCTCTTTCCACTGGAGAACCGTATATGAATCTAGAATAACGACTGATACTGTATCATCCACTTTTCCATGTGGGCAAATACCGAGTATTTCTGAATGTCCTCGTGTGGTGTTGACATATGACAGCTATTAGTATTGTAATACTCTGTGGAAGCCATCTATTAAAATTTAGAGGCACAAGCTCGTCATGAAGCTGTTCTGGGTGCTAATGGAGCTACATATATTACCTTTTGCATACACACAGTATATGCAGTGATTATTAAAACTTTGCACTTACACATATTCTAGCCCAGGATTTCATAAAATTGAAAATTCCTGCACTTAAAACATCCAGGAAGAAGATAGCCTTGCTTTTCCAGTTTTGCAGATACGGAAAAAACCTGTGGTTATGAGAGAGGCCTCTGTGGACATGTTTACAAGAGCTGAAGTGTGTTTATATTCATTTCTGTGCAATTACCGGAAGATTGTCCTTCTTCCATAAAGCATGTGCATGCATTTGAAGGAACAGTACAGAAGTTTATTCTCTACAGATGCACCTTGAAGGGCTGCTTTTACAGCTGCAATCCAGCATTGAAACAAGATATGCAAACAAGTTATTGTTGATTAATATAATATTGCTTAGCTAGTCAAAGCTATTATTAACCAATAACACCTAGATAGCTGAATAAACCTAGTACTGTGTTCTCTTTGCACTGTATCGGTAAAGTGACATACATACTTTTTACTAGGAGCACAGGACTGAAGTGTTTGTGGTTTTTTTCTGGGCCACACTCAGTCCCCTGCTATAGCAGTCACCTTGCATTCTGTAAATAGAAACACCTAAATTTGCAGAGCTTGTCTGTTTGGGCCTTTACTTAACCTGTAAGTGCTGGACCAATCTTGCTTCAAATCTAGCTATGTGTCTGTGCTTTGTTGTTGAAGGTATTGGATTCAAGCCTACTACATATCTGCCTGGACCAGAAAGCTGTTGGAAATGTACACGCTATCTCTGTGTGATGACTTTTCTGATGAGTTGCAGGAGTTCCTCATCATATGAGGAGCTAAATAATGAAGTAGAGTTGTATACTTTAAAAGTTACTGGAAAAAAAAATGAAAGTGAAATTGTCCAGAGCAATTTCTTCATCAAAGCTGACTGGAATAACATCTGTGGTGAAAACGTGTACCTCATCACTTCATTGTAATATGTGCAAGGGAAATGACGTTAAGTGAAACAGTTGCATGTCATAAAGAGGAACTGGACTTCACGATACAGAAGACTTCTTACAGTCCTGTATCTGACTAATCCATTCTCTTGAGTGATTTCTTATCAAATGAAACTTCAGTGGCTGTCAGGAACTTTTATGACCATTGGCTTCTGTGGAGGTATTTAGCTGTGGAATTGTTCTCAGTACCAGATTTCAGAAGGATTTTGCTTGTTATCTAGATGTTGTTTTCTACTTTATAGTTAGACTGGTAGGTTTATGTAGCTACTCCAGCCAGACTTCACTTGTCTAATATTTAGGTATCGATAACTTCAACAGCATACTGATTTATGTTTATCTAACTGTAAAATAGTCATTAATGTGAATTACTTGCAGAATTTCTACTAGAACGTTTTTCAAATGGTACGGTCAAATACATAGTTCTTACTGCTTTCATCACTAGGTTTCAAAACACTTTACAAAGAAGTATCAGAGGGAAAGGAGTTTGAAAGGATCTCTCTAAGGCCTGAAGAAAGGTAAGCAAGGTGAATCTTCTGATTCCATGTCTGAATGCAAAGTTATCTTATTCTAACTAAAATCCATTTAGGAGTTCACTGAATAAAACTTGTGAGTGAATACACTTGCATTACCTACAATGTAGGCTTAGTCTAGATTTAGCTTAATGGACTGCGAAAAAAAATACAAACAGAAAAGTCACTTATACGAGTGACCCACAAGAATGTTTAGGTATTAGCAAATGTTTAAGTTCTTACCTTTAAACTGCATGCTTCATATGCAGAATTTCTGGAGCTCATTGGCGAATTTTTTTGGATGAATTTTTTAGCCTAATTCTCTGAGTCTCTAATGTAAGATTTTGCCCTGCACTTGCATTAATATTAGTTCTGTTGGCTCAGCTGGATTAATTAGCTTAAAAATATGTAATTAATTTTGTGGCAAACCAAAATATTAATTTCTTCCGCAATGAGAAACAGCCTCTGAAAACTGGTTTTACATTAACTCTGACTTATTATCCATAGCTATTCCACCCCATCTGCAGACCAAGATGCTTATAAACTGGGCATGAAGGTATTACTGCTACCTTTTGGAAGTTTGTAGCCTGAAAAATAAATAAATAAATCACTCTTTAAAATTACTACAGAGACTCCCTGTACCTTGCCCCTTCCAGATGAGTTATTCACTCTTTTCCATCTTCAAATGAGAGAACCTGAACATCCTTTATAGGAAAACTACTCTGCAAAGTTTCCAGGCTTACAGGAGACAAAGATTTCTGGAAAGTAAAAAAATGAGCTTACTAGGAAAATAAAAAGCTTTGAACTGTTTGACAAATATTGAATCTCAACTTATAAAAACAAAACCTGAGTTTAGGTTCAGTGTCAGGACTTGATGCTGTTATTTTGAACAGTTCTGGTTAACTTAAATTCAGAACAAGGGCTGACTGCTCCCTTTTGTGTCATGGAGTTACGTAGTACAACAATTAACTTTGAGCTGTGTTATGCCAGCTGCTGTGCAAACACTGAGGAAGACCTTGTTACTGCCTCCAAAGAGTTTTGTCCAAGATAATGAACAGCTGCTTACTTCCAGTGCGGTGATTTATATATATGTATTTATGGAGAGCTGTACTGAACTGATAAAACTGAATAGTTGAGATTTGTTTGTTTCTTTAATCTAGGGGGGTTTGATGTGCTTCTGCTTTTACTCCCTGCTTTTCAGAAGTGTGTCTTTTCATTGGTCTTATACTCAATAACTTGTGTTGTTAAAACATCTAGAAAACCACCTGTTTTTTCATTTGAGAAAGAAAGATAGGAGACCAAAATTGCATGCCACATTTTTTTTTGATTTGTTACTTTTTCTCACGCTTTAGAAGAAAGGCACTCTCGAACTTAGATTTCTGCAGCTTCAGTTTCCAGCCCCTGTGGTTTGGTACGTCTTTCTCTGAGATAACTAGCATCTGGTACTGCTAGTCTCCCTCTAAAAGTAATTCCACTTTGTGCGATAAGAAACCTTGTAACTATCTTAAACTGAACTTTGTACATTTTTTGACTACAATAAACATATATGTGTATATTTCTTAATATTTTTTTTCCCAATCTCCATATCATTGTCACAACCCATTTAATTCTCTCCAGACTTTTTCAATGCCCTTTTAAGGGTTCATATGGGTAACTCAACTGTCAAGGCAGAAGTGTGTGACTCTTCCTGGCTCGTGTGTGAGGAGTTGTATTTGCTTCAGTGAGGCAGTAGACATTTTCCATTACGTGTGTGTGCATCAAACTGAGAGGCCTTGCTTGCACTTCAAAGTTCTCTGAAATGGTAAATTTAAACCCAAACACTGGGGGAAAAAATGCTAATGCTGTATGTTTTTTAAAGAAAAAAAGGAAAAAACAAAGGAGAGGAAGAACTAACTAGGCCCTGGGGATTGATCTTGACTGTGCCTTATTACCACAGCTTTATCCTTTCCAGTTCTTAAAGATGCTGTTGGTTATTGAACTCTGATGACCTGATTAATGCATTGGAGGGATGCCTATAGATTGTGGTATTGATATTGTTTCCAGATGGTTTCCTGGCAGGCAGATTGGCAACAAGTTGTCATCTTTGTGGTGATGAGGGGGAATAGTGTGGATTTTTTCTTTTTTTTTTATGGAGCTTGTCTCAGCAAGTAAATACCAGTCATTGGGTCAGTCGCTCTGAAAAACAGTAGCCTTGTGGTAAGCTGAATTCTGTAGATTTATTGGAGTCTATAGAGTAATACAGTAAAAGGATATGATATCTATATTGCTTGCAGAGGCTTAAAAGCCCTGTAATACCTGCTTCTCCTTCAGCTGGCAGGGAGCTGTCTTTTGAAACTGCATGTATCCTGTGCATGTGGAATTTATGGAATAATCCCAGACATGTTTCTTGGGGCAAATACTGGATTTCACAGGACTTAATTCAGAGACTTGAGTTCAGTCAATGCAGCAGGCAGCAGCTGTTAGAAATTCTTGAGACACCACTATTTAGGAATTGTCTTCCTGTATTTTGTGCTTCACCTAGGTAGCACTGATCAGTCTCAATGTAGGCATGAAAAGGTTAAACTGAATTGCTAACAGTATCCAGTGGGTCAGAATAAATGACTGAACTGTCCCTTTTAACCTTCCTCCCTAACCCTTTGACAACAGTGTAGTGTCCTATCCACTTTTCTGTGCTGCCAAGGAATAGCTTCTTTTTAGTGACACGCTGTTTTGTTTGCGCGATGGCCACATGTACAGATGGTTCCATTTAACCCATGAGACTGAAATGGTTTGTGAAGTGGCTTCTTATTTTTATTGTTAAAGCAAAGATTAACCTCTAATCTCCTTTTCCTTACCAGGGGATTTCTTCCATATATCAATATATAAAGTTGGGCAGAAGAATCAGCTGGGAGATGGAGTGTCACAATGCAGTTCCTCCTTTGGATCCGAGTTCTTTCACTCCTAGAAAAATATTTCATTTCTCTGAAGGGAAAGGAGCTGGATTCAGTGGGAAGTCCCTATCCTAATAAACTGAAAATTAGCTTACTTTCTTGGCAGGGTTTGCAAGCTGTGCTGTTTTACCGTCACTAACTCATTTTAAAACCAGTTCAGCTGTGTCTAGATGATCTGTTCTCTGTGTGAACAGTAGTGTACATATATTTTGTGCATCATAACTTATAAGGAATGAGATGGAAAACTCCCTGGATTATTTTCTTCCACCTTCGTTGCATTACTGTTTCATACCACATCCACATAAATGCATAATTCTACCTATGGACATGCTAGGGCACAATTTTCTTCCTTTCTTATCTGCTGATCTCTCCTAATGTCAGAAGAGATCAAGATGGAACAAGATGATGTGTTTTGCTGACCCCACGACCCCACATGCCCCCAGTGGCTTGCACAGAAAGTGCTTTATTGGAAGGTGGATGCTGTAGCTCTGAACTGTTATTGCACATGTTTCAACATATAAGCTGTGGAGACCATTGTACTGTTGGACTTTTAGCACTAGAACAGAGGGAGACAGTAAACTGCTATAGGAATAAAAGCCTTGGCCGGAGTTTCAAGCTTTAATAACAGTTTTTGTTGTGAGGAAGCTCTGAAATTGCAGCGGTTCTGAGCCAGGCCATGCTATAAATCTGAGATGTTAGAGACAGCTTGCTAGTAATATTCTCTGAGATTTCTTACAGAAAATGTGGTTCTTATTGCAATATGCCTCCTCGTTCCAAGAGGACTGGCAGCTGGTTCTACTACTGCTTGCACCAACAAGGCTGTAACTCTGTTTTTCTCTTAATCATCAAATTAATTTTCTTCTAGACCATGAAATAGAGGCTTCCGTTTAGACACAGGTTTAATAGTGGGTTTAAACTTGCTACAGCCTCGAGGTTGGTAGTGTGCAGTGTAGCAGGGAGAGACTCATGGTTATGGCAAAGCTCCACTTATCTGCTTCACTTAAATTCAGTTTGTGACCTGTCTTTCATCAGCTTCACTATTGAGTCCTACCTGCTTCTGTCTACAGCCAGGGCAGTAAAAATGCCATAGGATTTTGAAATGATGCATACAAAACACAATGGGAGAAAGCCAACTCCTCCTGCCATAGTTCTACACCAACTAAATCCCTAATGCGTGATTTGTTTTGTGTATATCTGACCGAATGTTCCCATGCAGTAATTAATAGCAACTGTCTGGTGAGCAATCTCTAGTGGAAGGATCACTAAAGCTTTCTGTGAGAAAGCTTTCAAGGAAAACCAGTGTTCCAAATTCATTTCACCACTTTGGTCATCTTCTGAGGACCCACAGCAGCCTGAAGAATACAGAAGCAACCGAAGTCTTGCTCTACTTTGGATTACAAAATCAAATTGATGTGGAGAGAAAATATGTATCAATGCTATAGGTTAGTGTCTTCATAGGAGAAGAAATTACTCCAAAATGGGTTCATTGCTATAGATGTTTGAGAGGGGCGGGGAGCGTCTTGGCTTAGTCTGTCTAAACCAAGGAAATCTGAAATAGAGATTTATGTTCCCAACTTAATTCTTAAAGTTGTGGGCAGGGAGGGAGAAAGGGAAGTGTATTCAGTGGTATGAGGCTAAAGGCAAATTGCCCAGATCTGCCCTCAGAAATGTAAGCACAACTTTCAGTAATTTCAGAGGGAACTGCACAACATAATGAAAGGATACCGTGGCACACAGAAGTATCCAACTCCAGTACTATCCTTGCAGGGAATGAGACCCAGTGGTCCAGGGGGGCCTGTCCAGCCTTATTTACAATAGCTGTGCCATACAACCTCTTTCATACTCTGATTTTTAAGTGTAATTAGGCTTCTTTCTTTAGTTAGTGGGAAGCTGCTCCTCTGCCGTATTGGAAGCATTCTTCTGATTTCTAACCTGAATATATTCACTGTGCATTTTGCACCCATGACTCTTATGTCTCTGGTTATCCCAGCTCATTGTTATTCAGAATTGTTTTGTTTAAGTATTTTTCTGTTTGATTTTTTGTTTGATAACTGTTAACAGTATGCTATCAAGAGCGGGGCTAAAACCCAGTAGAGACATGTTTACAGTGAGAAAAAAAATGAACCAGTAGGGTACATACACACGGAAGCTAACCCAATTACGTTGCAAAACTGCAGTTTTGGGTGTAGAACTGCTCCTCTCCAAAGGCACAGCTGACCTCTTGCTGTGCTCCTTTGCCATCTCTGCAAGAGGAGGTTGGAGGCACTGATGGCTTTATGCACAGGGTCCCTGGAAATGCCCTGATCTTACCCAGTGAAAGGTGAGCTGTGGCAAGAGATTAAATTAGCACGGTATTTCCTAGTTCCTTATTTTATATCCCAGCTTTTAAGTCCCTGAAAAGCAGCAGTGTGTTTAGTCTTTCAATGGCAAGAAATGATGATGCAGAGTAATAGCTGCCAGAGATGACTTATGAAGAATGATTAGTTTGAGAACATGAGGGGTAACACGAAGTAACACTTTATTTTATGCTAAGTCTAGTAGTTACTAAAAATAAATAAATAAAAATAAAGATTAAAAATTTCCCTGTTAGTACGTTAGGGATGAAGCTGAAATGTGTATTATTTGGTCTCTACTTTTTTTGCTTTGTGTAGGTAGCATTTTTCAGAAGTATCTATGTTCTGTTGAACATCAGTGGAATTTACCATAAAGTATCTGAGGACCTCTCTGAAAAATGTGTTCTCTATGAACTATGTTGCTTTTGTCATACATTTGTCGTACTCTCCAGGGAGGCAATGCTGCATTTGGGAGCAGGGAGCTTACCTGCTTTGCTGTGGTTCTCCTGGGTACGGACTAAAATAGAATGGCAAGTTCCTGATCTGTGTGGAAATAAGAAACAAGGCTGCTATTCCATGGTTAGATGCATGGAAAAAATGTGAATTTGATTACCTTTTTGAATTGAAGGACTTGAACATACAAGGTTTGTTTAGGTATGCAGGTCCTCTCCTTGGCCGTATCTCAAACTTTTTACTCAGTAAACTGAGTAAAAATAAGCTGTGCAAGTATTAGGGAAAATATCACTTGAAATCTATTACTACAATGTGTCTTGTTTTACACCTCACAAAAGCTGCTAGGTGGTATATTATGATAAGAGTCAAGAAAATATAAATTTGCAGTAGCAATAACATGAAAGAAACTGGTTTGCTAGGACGTTCCTAAGAGTCCTTATTTCCGTTTGAAATAGTAACTGAACCCCAGTGAGTATTGCTTGTGAATTGTGCTGCTTCTGCCTCCATCAGACAGCTTGCTCAACAAAAGCCTAGAAATAATGCGGTTAAATATATCAAGAGGGAATGTTTGAGTTGTATGCTTTCTTCCAGTTTCACCTTTTCTTAAAGCATCAACATACATGCGGTTGCTTTGTCCCAGTGGAAGTCATAGGAGGTTTTGATTAGTTCTTCATTGTGAAGCTCATTTGGATAGTTAATTGCAATTGCCTTTGTATTTATACCACTCCACCTCTGAGAGCCACAGTATGTCCTAGGCTATTGTGTTGCCACATCTTCTGCTTCCTCAGCCAACACACAATATCAAAGGTAGTAAGCAAATAAAATAGATTTGTTTTAAAACTCCCATCCTCCTCTTCACGAAACTCTCATACAAGCTGTTAAGACTCCACCTCCCCCCACACTGGAAAGTACCAGAAACTTCCCTTGAAGACATCTCTTGTAGCCTTGCTTTAAATTATAGTTATGGGCAGTATTACAAAAACTCAAAGGTTAAGTAATGTTTGGCTTGTATCTACTTAGGTGGAGGATTATAGCATGCATTTCACTTAGTACTACAGAGGCTATAGCATTTGCTTAGTTTGCAAAAGCACTGCTATGGCTCTTGCCTGGGTACCAGACTTGGATGCGGTGAGGGCAAACCCAGATTTGCCCTCTTTCATTTGCATAAAGCAACCTTGAAGCTTCCCAGCTCCCCTCCTGTTCTCTGTTCCCCAAAAGTATTCTAATATTTGGAATTTGTAAACACAGGATTTGGGATTCCATATGCATCTGGAACTGATAAACTGTTGGTATTACAGAGATGTAACCCTTTATACCTCTAACCTAGGAGTTCTCTAGAGAGAACTTACAGGCACATCTGATGTAGATGCAGGCAGATTCCTAGCAGCTAAAACCAAAATGGAAAAGTTGCTATTGAATGAGTGGAATTTTCATTGAAAACTATGTCACTTGGGGGTGGGGCGGGGGGGGAATAAAAACTATAGTATCTGTTTGGCAATAAATACAACCATAATATTTTTGAGCTAGGAACTGTAGAGATGCGAGTCAAACAAAACTTGTCAGATGGCATTTGTGGGGGAGAGAACCTTTTGGAAGAGAGAGGGTAGTGAAGGGAAAAAAAAAAAACCACACCAAACTAAAACCTCACCCCTAACAGAATCTTGGATTAGTTGAGGTTCAGTGAATGGCTTTGTTGAAAACGCAAGAAAAGAATTTAAATAGAGAAGGGCTGATAAGGTGCAGGGCATCACAGATCTGTTTCCATAGTGACATTGTTCAAACAGAGGCTTAAAGGAACATGAATACCATTGCAGCTGAACTCTATAGAAGATACCAGTCTTCCAGTAGGGATACTGGCTGTTGGTTGTTTGATGTTTTTCCTTATTAGTTGGATTTGGGAAAAAGGTGATGAGGGGAAAACAAGGGCTTAGACAAATAATTGGCTTGACAGACTACTTCTTCCTTCCAACTCCTGCTTCCTGCATTTTACATGCCCTCTCCACTCATTTTTACTTTGACTAGTATAATTGTTAAAAAACACATTCAAGTGTTTATAGATAAAGACAGACACCTCTACCCGCTACTCACCTATACTGAAGCAAACACAACTTTGTACCAGTGTGGGATTCAAATATGCATGTTCCTTCATGTCTCTCTTTATTCTCCTTTGATTAAAAAGGTGCAACTGAACCATTTACTTAAAAGTGAGCTCAGTGTGAGTGTAGCACAGTACATTTCGTATTTCAGGTTGCCCACTGTCCTAATCCTATATCCATTGGGAAATTCACCAAGCATCACCTTCTTGTCATAACTGATGCTTTTCCCTTTGAAAAGCAGGGTCAAGCTCTGGTTAGAAAAAAGATGTTTCGTGTTACAAATATTGTGGTGTTGGAGTTCTTCCTTCCATTTTTCTTCTGAAAATTGCCATTCTGCAGATTTTTCTTAGCTAAGTGTACTCTGAAAATAAGCACAAACGCCTTAAGTTATAGCTGTATAGAATATACTGTAAGATTAAAAGCATACCAGTCACGTCTCTGTCTAAATTATGATACATTTTCTTAAAAAAAAAAAAAATCTCTATTTAAATAAAACTGCAGCAGTTCTTGGACTTGAACGTTTTACTCCAAGCTGAATAAATAACCTAATAAGATGAGAAATTTATGCAGAAAGAGGGTAGAAAAACTCTGTGTTTCTTTAGGAGCTTGACTTCAGTGCACAGAAGACTGGGGCAGTATGGAAATGCTGATTTTTATGCAAAGTGCCATGTTTAGACAACTGTCACTCAGACATGAGCAGCTTCATGTTTTGGAGGGATCAGCTGGTGCTTATCATTACCATGACTATTCTTCTCAAAGTGTTTGAGACCATATGGAGTCACTGGAGTTGCACCCAATCTGGATCTGATCATTAGCCTGTTTTCATCTAAGAACACAAGTAGTTTGGATTGGAAACATTATGTACTCATTGAATCCCTTGACCTTTAGAGTTAGGGAGAATTACCTAGGGAAGAGTTTTGGCTTCAGTGAGGTAAATGGATTATTTTTTTTCCCCAAATTGATTAGTTGGCCCAAAATTTTACCTTTAAAGTAACTCGAATGCATATTGCAAAATATTGATTTTTTGTGTGTTGATTCAATAGCTGCTTTATGAAGACATATCCCAAAGGTGCTCAGAAGCAGAGTGAAGAAAAGCAAATAACTGTGAAAGTGCAGTGTCTTGGCATGAACATGCTAACTTTGAACATACTATTCTAGTTAGACTGTGTGTTTGTTTTGGTTAAGGAAACAGGCTAGTACAAATGTCCTGTAATAGCATAAATTTGAGTATCAAACATAGACTGTGATGATGACAATAAACTTGGAATGGAATTAATTTTAAAATTGATGTTTCTGCAGAAACTATTTATATTTTGTAATGAAATCAGTTTTTACATATTCCATGGGGGTTTTTTTCCTCTCAATCATAGCCCTTCTGAGTGCCAACAGAGCAGATAATACTCATTAAATTCTTCCCCTTTTCCACCCCTACCTTAAGGGAAGAAAAGCTTATGTTGAAATTTCTTGTTTCACTTCTTGGGAGGGATAGAGTGCTGGAAATCACAGGCACCGGGGCAAAAGTTATTTCTCTTTAAATAGTGTGGAAGAAAAATGTCACTTTTAACTAAACTCTGCTTTTAAGGAAAGATGCTGTTTTATACTGTGCTATTGTATTTAATATAAAATTCTGTAAATTAGTGGGAAACTAAAAATTGGGCTCTTTAGTCTCGCTATTTCCTTTCCAAAGAGATTTCATTAAGAGTCTCCTACTCTAGTGGAAGATTTTCAAAGATTTCACATATAGTCTTGTTACTGAGCTGCCAATCAAATAGCAGCCTACAATTACTTGAAGGGGAGTTACAAAGATGAAACAGCCAAGCTTTTCTCAGTAGTGGCAAATGGACAAATAAGGGGCAGTGTCCACAAGTTGCAGCTTGAGTGGTTCACATGGAAGCTTAGGAGGGTAGTGCAGCACTGGAACTGGTTACCCAGAAACATTGTGGCACTTCTGTTCGGAGGTATTCAAGGCTTGTCTAGACAAAAGCACAGCTGATCTGATTGGGTGTTGATGGTAGTTCTGCTTCAAGTGGGATGTTGGGTTAGGGATGTGTAGGGATCCTTTCCACTTAACATTTCTGGGACTTGGCCATTATGTTATCAGTTTATTAGTTTTCCTTCTTTCATCCTCATCCCTGGGTAAGATAAAGACCTCTTATAGCATCTGTCAAAGCTGGTGAACTCTCAGTCTGTCTGGGGTCCTGGTTCATAGTTTATAAATTTGAGCAGCTCATTGGACTTAAAGTTTACAAAGCTGTCTCTGTCATCCCAATTCTGAACTTTCCTGGATCTTGGCAAACAATGGTACATTTTGATCATATTTTCATTTGTGTTTTTTTTCTGATGTGACAAACAGTCTCTCTATTGATCTTTCATGGAAATCATAGTGTCCCACATCTCTTAATCTACTGCTATATTCTGTGAGCCTAAAGATGCATGTTCTTAAAACTCCATACGGTAGCTGTAGAATATCTGCTAGCTGTTTGGAGTATAAAAGACCAGTGCTCCTGACTTTAAAGACTGTGAAATCACATGTATTTTTAAAAGCAGTAATCTCATTCAGTGTTGCGTTCCTCACCGCAGCACATCTTTTTCTTGGAAGTCCTTTTTTAGAAGGAATATAGTTGCAATTGAACTTTCTGCCTGCCTCGTAGAGCTTCTGCAACAATTTGCTTCTAGAATAACGTAATTTCTCTTTGAATCAAGTTACACTGAATACAAAATATTTATTTTTAAAATCCAAAATAGATAATACTGTTGGAAAGATTTTTATAAAGGCACCGGTGACAAAGCTGAGAAAATCATACTTACCTGCCAGATCAGATCTTCTCTAATGAACAGGAAATGAATGTTACACTATGATTCTGACAATGCAGTTGTCCCATGTATAGCCGTGCAGGAGAAACTTGGTTTGATGTAGCTTGTGAGGTTTATCTCTGTCTTGTCTGGGATTTCTTTGAGGATGGCAGGTCATCTGACACTCTAGTAGGAGGTAATTTTGCCTCTCCTCACTGGTACATGGACAGTTTCTGCCTCTTTGGGTGTGCTATTGTCACTTTGGTAGGCCAGGTGCAGTCATCTAAATTTTACCATCCTATTATCAAATTATTAACTCACTGTGTGGTAGGATGTCTTACCTATCCTGAGTATTGCAGAAAACATATTTCATATTAGCACATCAACTGACTGCTGAACCGTCCACAAAGATAGGCTTGGATTAGTTGGTGAAGCATGCTACCAGCTTTTACTTGAGACTAGACATGATTTTGTCATGATGGACCTACATCCACATTCTGTCTTTTCCTTAACAAAGAATTTGAGGAATATTGTGATATTAACCTAGAATGTATTTCTAAGACAGCATGTAGGCAGGGACCTTTGAAAAGTTGCATCTTGGAATAGAGGAAGATACTCAAACTCCAAATTCTGATCCTTTTGAGTGTAATGTGATTTTATTTTCAGTCCTGATCCAGCTCACCCTGTGCTTGAGCAAATGCTAGAGTTAGTAAAAAGGGAAGGGTAAGAATGTGAGAACAGGGGGTGGCAGGACAGGAAGGAGGAGGAGAATGTTGTCATTGATAGCAGCTGATACTTAAGGTGTGGATCCAAGATCCCTCTAGACTGAAGATTAGAAACTTGTTTGTGTTGCTGAACGAGCATTAACAGGCACAGCTCTTGAGCTAAGGAGTTTCCACTTAAAAACACAAAGATCCAATCCTTTTACAAGCAAAGAGATGAGGAACTCTGTCCTGGAAAGATGAAATACCTTGACAAAGGTCACTGTAGTTACCCCGTCACACAAACTGATAGAGGCTCAACTCGTGTCTTCTGAGTCCAGGTCATTACTGCCAAGCCATGCTTTTCTTTCCATAACGTTTTCTAACAGTCTAGTCAACAAAACAGAAAGTTGGTTACCAGGGAACTGGCAGAGATCTTCCTTGTGCTATGGAAGGAGTGTGTGTGCATATTCTATTCCTAGGATAAAACTAGAGTTCTGCCTTCCGAGACCCTTTGGAAATAACTTTCTCTCACATGCTATCCAGGCACACAGTATTCAACCTGTGGATTTGGTGTCTTAGAAGTGTCCTGAGCCAGTTGTTGTTTCAGAACCCAGTGTTGATGCACAAAACCCAGAAGCTCTCAGTGGGTGAGAAAAAAGCAACCTTTTCCAAGTACCGTTTGAAGTATATGCTGAATGATTATTAGTTTTTTAAGAGTGGATTAATATTGATCGATCTCTGTTGGAGTTAACATTGAAAAAACAGTGAATTAGGAGCTTTCTTCTACTTCCAAAGGAATCTATATTAGTTTTGCTTGTTCTGGTTGTTCAAAATGAGAAAATGACTTAAAGTCATGTCACGAGGGAAAAAAAATCATTAACGACAGTGAATAAACTTGCAAAGGAAGTGTCCCACTGTGAAACCTGACACCAGCGGGGTTTTTTTTCTTTTGTGTGGGGGTTATATTTATGTTCTCCCCTCCCATCCTTAGTCACCCCTCTACTTCTAAGTGATGTGGAAAATGTTGGTGCCAAAAAATAGCTAGATGAAATATTGATAAATGTGGGAATCGCTTACTTAGAACAGAGGCAAATTAGAAGGCAGCTGGTTTTCATCTTTTCTGTTAACTTGGGAGGTGTGTGTGTGTGAAGAATTGAGGCTACTGATTTATGTCCCCATATCATGCTCTTGGAAAAGGGGAAAAAGCAAGAGTGCTGAGAGTGAGAATCGAGCACACAGCATTTCTTCAGGCTTCTATTCATTATAGATTGACTTTTAAGAAATGGAGGGAATGGTTTTTGCAGCTTTTTGTCTCTGCTCTGTGTCAAATGTCATAAGTGCTAGGGATGATATGAGACTAACTCATGGTATGCTTTATTCCCAAAACAACTTTCTACTTGAAAAACTTTATTGAAGTGGAATGAATGTTCTCCTATGCTTACAGCATCGGGGAGATGTTGTGGTGCTGAGCATGGTGTCTGGGTTAATTCTAGATTGACTATCAGAAAGGTAGTAATAAATACAACTGTGGATTTGAGAATCCCCAGGCAATATGTTAATAGAGAATATAATTTAAATTCTTATGTAGAGCAAGTGGTTTTGGCATTACTGTGGATAGTTCTTTCAAATTGTCAGTTCCAGGGGTGGCCAAATAACAAAGTTAGGAATTATAATACAGAATAAAACAGAAACATTTATTCTGGCATGTTCAAAACTTGTATCTGCAGCTCTGACTATAACTCATAAAAGCTTGATAGAACCGAGACGGATTCAGAGATGGGCAGAAAAATCGGAGGTGTGGAATGACATCCATAGGACTAGAGAGTAAACTAGGACTCTTTAGTTTGGAAAAAATCTTGGTTGGAGGCTGAGGGTGTCATAAAACTAGAAATGGTGTGGAGAAGGTAAACAAGGAATAATCAGTTATAGCTTCATTTGAATAAAGGGAGAACTCAGTAAAACTCAGGCAACAAGCTTAAAACAAGTCTTATTTTCTTTTTTTTTTTTTTTAAATACAAGGCATGTGCAATTGATTGTGGAACTCACTGCAATAAAATGTCAAGAAGGCCAAAATGGGTTCAAAAAGAGGTTAAATTCATAGAGGTTAAACTCGGGGACTATGAAACATGATGGTCTGGCTTCTTAAGTCCATAAACTGCTGATTGCCAGAAGCCAGGAGGGTGTATTTGGGAAAGAATTGCTGTAAGCTTACTCTGGCTTTATGTGTTCTTTCCCAAGGCAAGTGCTACTGATGGTCACTGGAGATAGGATATGCATAAGAACGAGACATTGGGGCATTTTTATGCCTTGCTTTCCAACATCTCTAGCTGTCTGACTCTATTTACAGACATGATATTTTTGTAATGTTCCACTTAATGATCAAACTACGTCCTTATATTTATTCTGTACTCCTCTCTTCATACATCAAGGCATACAGTAGCCCTGTCTGCCAGATCATCATCCAGGAACTTCTCTGAGTTACCTATTCAGTGCGACTCCATAAATTTCATGAGAGCAATTGCTTTGTGAGGTGCTGATCCCAGTTGTGTTTTGTCTCTTTTGCAGCATCTATACACTCACTTCAGCTTCACTTGCTGTCACATTAATCATCTTGGAAGCCTTCTCCACTTCTATTTATTGAAACTATTTACAGTTGTTATCTAGGTAGTTTAGCTTCTGCTTTCCTAGTTGGGACCCATGCTTCTTTCCAGCTGCTAACCTTTCTGTTCGTCCACTTTTGGTTTTACGTATTCTTTCCTTGAAATGGGGGGGGGGGGGGGGGATTTCCTGCTTTTGTCATGGAAGGGATGGAAGTGCGGTGCTGTGGTTCATGTTTGTGAATTTGAAGGAAGCGATACTGTAAGCTGTTAGTTCTGTAAAGCTCCTTTGACAAGTGACAGACAATTGTATTTCACATGGGCAAAAATGCGTGTGAGATTTTGTTGTTCTGGATTTTGCTTGTTTAAGCCTGTAACTGTCATGAGTGAATTCCAGGTCAATGCCAGTGTCACATTAGCAGTGTGTGAGCCAGTGCAGTGAAGCTGCAGGGGCCCGGTGGTTCGTTAACCTCTGTAGTGGTGTGCTCAGAAAGTGTGTATGTTTTTGCTGCTGTCCCAGAGACTGGGAGTGGGAACTTGGAAGTTTCTCACTACAATCAATAGGAAACCAGCAAGTACTTAGGAATGAGAATTGCTTTCCTTTCTGGTATCTGGCTCACTGCCTATTTTTGTGGTTTATGTAATATTACAGCTTTCACACTCCTCTGGGGGTGCAGAGGTGACTGCTTTCTTCCCTGGCCATGTATATTGAAATACAGCTTGTATACAGTGTGAACGTATGCAACTCGAGGCAAGCCATCTTCAGGGAGCTGAGGAAATTTTTGTCCCTTCCTAAGAAGGATATCATTGTTGAAAAATGCTGTCCTGAGGAAAATGAAAGAACTGTGGCTTAAACACAGGCCTTTTAAGCCAATGAGGCAGGCTTCCTTAAAAAGGACTAGCTAAAGTTTGGGGGCTAGACAGTTACCACAGTTCCACTCTATTTTCTATGACCAGAAGTTTTCAAACTAACTTTCTAGCTTTTGTAGTTGTGAAGAAACCTTTTAAAGAGTGCAGTAACTGCTGCAGCCATAGCCACCTGAGTTGGCAGGCAGCCTGAAACAATAAGCCTTGAGGTGTGAATTCCTTTCATTCATTCAATGGATGGCTAATTCAAATGGCATTGATACAACTTTAAAGGTGAACATTAACTGTTTCATTGTGTATCAAAGCAGCTAGAAAAATGGGAGAGTATGTAATGAAGGTGAGTGGTATTGTGTTGGGCAGTCTTTTAACAGCACAGGGTGAGCTAAACACTTGGCTTCTGAGTATCTGTGCAGCCTAAGCCTGCTCAATTAAAGAAACATTAGCTATAGATGAGCAGCAGTAAACAACGGAAAGTATGAAGTGAATAAAGAGAAAGGGAAAAATAGACCTTTGTCATAACATTTCAACTGGAGTTAGTCATGTATTTGCCTGCTGGCAGTCTCATGCTCACTGAATTCTTTGACACCCTTAGCATGCAAAAAGGTTTGCCTACTTGCTGGATTTGGGGTTGTTACCTGTCTGGTCTGAAGGAGGAGAGACCAAGTATGCTTCCTACCTGACAAGTAGAAGCTTATGAGATAGGGAAGTGCATGCTGTATTTTGTTACTGACAGAAGTAAGGAGTAATTTCTATTTTAGCACAAAACGATTAGTTTGAGAGGGAGAGTGCTGTTGCTGTGTTGCCTGGCTCAGGAGGAATTGGCATGCCCTTTAAAAATGGTTTTGTGCTCATCTGAGTTAGAGAACGTGGAAGAAATTTACTGTATGAGCTTTTATTTTAAGGCAGCTCCAGCTGCTAAATAACCATTCTGAGAGGCTGAGATGCATCTAAAAATCTTCTTTCTTTTTATCTATTTCAAACATGACTTAATTGCTCTAATTACAGATTGTTATTAATATTTTTCAGATTGCTGTTATGTTAAAGGGCTTCAGTGTCATAGTTTGGGGAAAAGACTACTAGCCTCAAAGTGCTTCAGTCTGGAATGAAGTCAAGAGGTATGAAAGTAGAAGAGGAAAGTAGTAAAGCTTTCCAAGACATGCAGTGTAGATACATTATCCAGGAAGAACAACTCTTGGATTCATATGGAAGTCAGTTCTGCAGAAGCCAGGAGCAGATAGACATTGGAAACTGTCAACAATATGGGAATATTAATTTGAATATTTATAATTAGTTATAGCAAAATACTCTTAGGCTGTGTCCTCCCTTTACAGAAGATTCTTGAAAGCAGATTCTCTTTGTCCAAATCCATTTGGATATTAATGACATAGTAGATTTTTGCCAAGAGGCCTGGAAGGTCAAAGAGCAGATCTAGTCCAGAGTATATTTGATGGGCAAAATTACCTTAATTCTATTCATTGGGCCTTGAACTGGCCTGCAGTTACTCCAAGAAGTCTGAATCACTTCTAGGTCTGAATTGTCCTGGGTGCCCATTGCCAAGCACTGGCCTTCAAAAATTACTCCGCGGGTTTTTCTATCCCAACTCAACGGGTTTGTTAACACATGTCCTACCTTTTGTTTAAAAACTCAAACCCACAGTGAAACAGACAGTGTAGCTTTCTTGTGTATATGGAAAACTGTGTCAAGGCCACCTTAAAATCTGCCTAGTTTCACACTCTGCCTTGAGTCATTACTTTCCCTGCTGTATCACATGTACTTTCCAAAGGAAGGGGCCAAATGCTGTGAAACTTATTGGAAAGGTTTAAAATCTTTGACCTGTTCTATGTTCCACTCGTTCCTGTTTTTGTTAGACTCTCTACAATTGGTAATTCCATTCAGTCTGGCCCATATTCTTCTAATCGGTTCCCTCCTAGATGTTTTTCCATTTGGCTGTTCTTGAAGACTTCTGATCTTGTTGCTACAAACTCCTAAACTGGTTCATTTTCATGACTTGTAAGCATTACAAAATTTTTTAAGGGTGGCCAGTATTTCCCAAACTCTCCATTCATTTTCCAGTGTCTGAATCTGACAGCTGCCCAGTCCTTTAAGCTGATGCAGTGTCTACTGCTGCCCTAACTGATCCTGCTGACCTTGCACAGCTAAAGCTGTGCATCCCACCTCAGAGATGGCTGCACTCCAGGGCTGGGTGTAACAACTTACATATAAAACTACAATACCTGGAAAGCAGCTTGGGACAAAAAGGGCACATGAATGTGTCAGATATTAATGCTAGTGTTCCTGGAGGCCTTACTGTCTCCCCAGTAAAACAGGTCCAGAGATTGGCTTTGTTTCCCTGTGGCTGAATTCAGCCAAGATCATTCCTATCCAACTCCTTAAGTGACTTGAAAACACTGAAATGAATTGCTTTAAACCCTAATAAGTAATTTCTATTACTGAGAAGGATGTATTCACTGCCAGCATGGTACTGGTGCTGAAAGTGGATTACATTAGCCTTTTGTTTGAAATCAATTGAGTTTACAACTCCACTTCAAAGTCTTTAGAGCTTTAAAATAGAGCCAGCAGAAACTGTTTAACAAGTCAATGCTGCCCTGGGATTTGCATTGTTCTGTCTTTAGTTGTGAGAGGGAAAGACTTCATTTTCCTGTACTTTCACTTCACCCAGGGAGAGTGGTGCAGAACAATAAGCAACCTATTCAGTTTTGCCTTACCACCGGCTTGCTAGGTTTTACATAGGTACAGATGCCTCCCTGCACAATGAACTGCAATTCCTCCACAGTTTGAGTGCTCTCACTTTAAAGCTTGATTTATTGTTAGATTGTACTGTCCTTTTGGATTGCTTCACTTTTCAAAACTTTAGTTATGATGAAGAATCCCTTAAAATGAGTTTATGGAAGAGTGGAACCTTTTAGACTTCGCACATTAACTTCTTATTCCTGTTGTACAAAGGGCAGCACATTCTTTCAGTGACCCAGGGAAAACAAGAGCATTGGTTTAAAGCGTGGATGATATCCTACCATTTCAAATTCAGATTTCTCAGTCACTGTATGTGTTCTAGTGAAACTAACAAGCCAGGAAACCTTAGTTTAAACATCAACTGCTTCTTCTGAGGTGGGGGAAGCATTTTCCATAAAATAAGGGCTTCTCTTTAACCCCCACACAATGAAAAGACTTCGGTCAACGTAAGTAGGCAGAAGGGGAAGCGGAGAGTGAGTGGGTGAGCACCATTGTTTCACCAAATGTTTGTCTTTGCTCTCTCATTTGTGGCTCAAGCAGTGAGGAAGCTGAAACAAGCAACAAGGTGTGTTTTACCTTAGTGAAAGGCTACATCAGTCTTGGCCTGCTTTTTGAACCTTCCTTGGTCTGTGTTGTTCAAACTCAGGAGTAAAACTTCCATATTTTTCCAGGGCCACTGACTTGGAAGAAGATGAAGTGAAACATCAACTCTGTGGAAATAAAAATCATAGGTGTTTCCTTTTTAGGACTGAGGTAGTTTAATCTCTAGTTGGAGGATAAAGTGTAGGGACTGGGTTACTCGTAGAGTCTGTCAAAAATGAGACACATAATGAAGAGCAAATTGCACTCAAATTAAGCCTGACTCCTCATGTGTTGAGCATGCAGGTTTTTTTGTGGCTCTCCCACAGAAGGAACCCCAGACAGTTCTGGGTTTCCCCCACCTCTTTGCCCTCAAGGACAGGAGAAAGAGGAGACATAGACTCATTATACTCTTACTATTAAAAGACCTTTTAAATGCATCGAGGTACTTCCCATGCACTTCACATGCGTTAAGTCATGTGGAAGACTGAGGTTTATAGCTGGTGTGTGATTCAGGCAGACTCTGAAGCAGAGTCTCCCACAGTCTCTGAATACCTGTGGACTCCTGAGTCCTGACTCCTTTGGCATAAGTTAAGCCTGGTTTTGCGCTTTTTTTTCTTTGACTAGAAATGACCTCCTTCCAGACTAGCCTATATCTTTCCATGAAATGCTTTAGCTGTGACAAAGGTACTGTTTTCTTAAATAGTTTTGCCAGAAAAGTCCTCATTCACCCCACCCCATCTCATTAACAACCTGTCTTTTTCAGAGGAACATGAAGAGACCTCGGTTGTCCTGTTCTTACATGTGGTATCTCTGACACCTAACAAGGCTCTTATTAGGAGCAAAGTTAGAGTAGTCTGGCAGCATGAAGCGCTAAAGTTTTGGACTGCACATGGCATTTGCTGCTCAGCAAATGCACAAAGTACTAGTGATGGAATCAAACAGATCTTGGTGTGTGTGTAAGTGACAGTTAATGGATAAAGCAGTATGCCTCCCTCTGTAACTGTGGTTTTTATAAAGCATGCATACAGATTTATTTCATCAATATTTCACAATATTAGCAAAGACAAAGAGATTTAAATATCAAGTGAGCAAAGCTTGAATTGGATTTTATACTCTGAATCTTTATCTTATGATTTTTAATGTCTCTGCGTTCTAGGGTGCATAGGATTGATAAGACTGGAGGTTGTGAGCAAAGGATACTTATTTTTGCTTTTTCCTGAAGACTTGTGCAAGGAAAAGGAGGGCGGAGGAAAAATGTAATAAACCCAGGCCTTGTGCTTAAATCTTGGAAAAACATGCTAATATCACAAAATGGCTTTGAATGAACAATAACTGATATTTACAAATAATTTCTTCTGTTGGAGTGCAATTTACATCCTAACACAAGCTCTTCATTATAAACACTGGTTTTCCTGTGCTGGTGCAGAAGACGCATCAGTGCCTCATGCTGCCAAGCACTGTGGTTTTTCAGAAGGAAGAAAAAGGCTTAATGCTATTTGTTCAACCCAGCCAGAGATCTACTGTTTATAATCTGAAATATCATAAAATGTGTTTTCAATTACCTCGTGCATATTTTTAAAGAATTAAATTTCCATCAAAGGATTTTGTGAGCTGTTTGATCTCACTGTGTCTAAAGAGCCCAATCTGACTGGCTATAGATTTGTCTGAACACATACAGCACAATTGTAACAAATGTTCCCTTTGAGCGTGTGTGACTTTAAGAGAAATCAGTCAATTTATTAGTGAGAGAAGAGGATGGTGGGGGGCTAATTTCCAGTGTTAGCTGTGAAATGAGTAGCTAAAGACTGGACATGTGAAACGACTATGGTTCTTTGTGCTATATGGCTGACTTGCGCTTTTGTTTTCTTCTGTGTTAATCTGAATATACTATTCCATTTTCCAGACATCTTTAAGTGTGAGACAGAGCCCTACCCTACTGTGTGAACCTGGAAACAAAAGATGTAGTATTTTTTGTTGCACTGAAAAAAAGACTGCTTGTGATGCCATTGTGCTAGGCTCTGTACAAGCACACAGATTTTTTGCACTGAATTTCAATACATAAACCAAAGATTAAAAATGAAATGGTTTTATCGAGAAATAGTGTCAGATGTTTGAATTCCTACTGCTTGATTGTTCTGCCTGCTAGACCATGTTGTCTTTCCAGTGTCAGGCTCTAAACAGTGCAAGATGGGATTCAGATTGCTGCTGCTCCTGAATGGAAGCTGCATTTTCTAAACTAGAAAGGCAAGGCAAAATATTGAGAGTCCACAGTTTTGCTTTCTGTGCTGATACATCTTACGCAAAGAAACGCCTGGAAAAATTAGCTTAGGTCTCAAG
This sequence comes from Phoenicopterus ruber ruber, assembly GCA_009819775.1. NCBI lineage: Eukaryota > Metazoa > Chordata > Aves > Phoenicopteriformes > Phoenicopteridae > Phoenicopterus > Phoenicopterus ruber. The sequence goes on along the minus strand of CM020220.1, from coordinate 31,839,635 downwards.
AGTGATAATTAGTCCAGTGGATTAGCATGCTCATGTTGCTATTTTACCTTTGGAACTGGCCTGGTTATGTCTATAGAACACTGTACTGCCCTGATTAGGCTTGCATGAGATTTCAGAACACCTTTCCTGTTCCATTACAGTTGCCATTATGTCTCCTTTATCAATGCAACTCTTTAGAAATAGTTCTCCTATTGCAGTCAAGCATGTATCATGGCTTTTGATCTCTTTTCCCATTATCCTTTATTTCCGGAGAATCCTGACATGAAAGCAGAGTTTTCCTTACACATCTTGCTTCTTTCCAGCACTTACTGCTCACCCTACATCCAGGTCTTGTTTTGGTTCGACTGAAGATTGGGTAGCTGTTGATATTATTCTTTTTATGTACTATTTGCAGTCCTCTTTTAGAAAGCTAAATTTATCTGCATTTAACTGATTAATGAAAATGCATACTACACCAAGGTAAACTGAAATTAAGTCGGGAACACTTAATTACATGTGTTTGTGTGGTGGCATTTGATCCGTCTTTTGCTGATGTTCTAACTGTTACTTAGGAAATGCCTATGATAACACAAATAGATGTTGGGTAGAAAATAAGCAGCAGTAGGTGAAGCCTTAAAAAGACAAAGAGCTTTTCTATGCAGATGTCATCTGTACTAAGGAGAAGGAAAGAGAAAGCCAGACACTCTGTACAGCAACAGCACAGTTGTATCTAAACAGAAAGGGGCCTGTTTTTCCGAAGTTTCCAGCTAGTGATAGTAGAGGCAGTAATGAGATACAGAACTGCTTTCCATCTTGCTCTGCCAATTCAGCTCCAACAAAGATGCCAAATAAGTTTCCATTTATGAGCTTTTCAGTAGAAAACAGCCTTAGCAAAATCTCTGCTCTTTTTTTCTGCTGAAATTGCCTTTCCCAGTTTGTGATATTTGCTACCTGTCTGACTGTCATTAGCATGAAGCAATGGAAGATTTCTATAAATGGTATGTATGGAAAATCCCTAAATCATTCACTAGCTGTTTCTTAGTATTTCTGGAAGGGAAAGTAGTGACATCTCTAGGGATGTTTTTTCTATCAGCTGGACCTTCACTAATGTGATTAGCAGGCTAAATGCTCCAAATGAATCCATCACTGGCATCAATTGCATCAGAGGTGAATTTTGTTCATTTATTAATACATCAGTAAAAACCCAGTATTCATTTCCAAGAGTCAGTGGAAATGGATCAAATTCAATACTTATTTTTATGCACACTGTGTTTCAAATTAGTGTTTCTATACAACGCGTACAAAACCATTAATGTCTCCTGACCTTTTGCTTCTACTGGAATCTTACGGGAAATTCCCTCATATCAGAAGCACCCTGACTGCAGTACACCATTTTCTGATTCTAGGCGAGTGGTTGATTCTAAGGACTTATTGACGCCATGCAAGCCTCAGTGGGGCAGGGTGGGTTGTTTTTTTTTTTTTTCTTTGTTTGTTTGGTTTTATATTTGTTTTTTAACCAATAATGTAAGGAGCACATATAATAATATATGCTAATCTGGATCTTATTGCAAGGCAGGCTCATGTTTGTTAACAGTCACTTGTTAGATCATGTATATGGGAGCAGAATGTGGGTCAGAAAATGGGATGTTAGATCTGAGAAAGCAGCTTTGGAAATGTTTTGGGGCTAGTACTGGCTAAACAAGGAAATAATGACTGTCATTGTGATGCTGTAGGCAAGAGATCTGATTAAGCTTTTAAAGAGATGTAGAGAAGGGAAAGAAACATCAAGGAGGAGAGAGGTGGGGATGTTACTTTTTTTGTAACACCACAGAGACCATTATACACTTACCATATCCAATTCTAGTAGCCACAATTCTTGAAGGAGGCTGAAATTGGAAAAGATTCAGGAAAGAGATAAAAGAATGATTCATTGTCTGGAAAAATGCCTTGAAGCCAGAGACTAAAGAAGCTCAGTCCATTTAACTTTTCAAAAGGATAAAAACGTGACTCTAACATTATAGTTGTACCTACCTGGACAGGAGGTTACTGATGGTAGAAGTAGGTAGAGTTAGACCCAAAGGTTGGAATCTGAAGGCAAGTTTAATTCTCACTAGAACTGAGATGCCAAAATGTTTAATGATCTTAAAAAATAATAATATGTCTTTAGAGACATCTTAGGGTGACTGGGTGTCTTCTCTAAAGGATCTTAAATAAGTGAAGGAATTCTTGCATGATTTCTCTGGGCTATGTCCCACCAAGGTCGGACAAAATGATTGGAATAATCTCTTCTAACTTTGAACTCCACTAAAAGTTTTCAGTTGCCAGTTTGAATTCAGTTCAAACTTCCAGTTTGTGGTCCAGTTTATAGTCTATCTGAAGACCTATTAAGAAGCTAATTAGCGTTGTCTTATTTTTGGAGGGCAGCTATGTTATAAAGCATCCTTATAACTGGTGCCAACGGAAAGCCTCATTAGAGCCTACGTGACTTTGATAGTTAACTTCTACTTTGATAGTTAACTTCTCTATTGTTACCATATTGCTTTAACTCCTAAGTTACAGCCGGCTGTCTCCCTGTAAATCGTGTTGAAAGACTCATAGGCCAAATGAAGGCTAGAATCTCTGTTTTTACTGTAGCACAGGTAAGCTAGTAAAAAACTGGAGTGTACAGCCAGCCTTAGAGCACAGGACAGGGACAAACTTTTTGAGCTTTAATCCTAGTTCTGCAGTTTTGGGGAACTCACTTTGGTCAAAAATGTTGTGAGTGAGTGAGCACGAGTGCGTGTGTCCGCCCAGAACACACTCAAGTGTGAGATTTGTGTAGAAGAAGCAAGGGAAGCTTGTGTTAGGTTTTTTGTGTGAAATGGAGAAACTTAGGGAAAACTCAAGCTTAATGAGGGTAATTTGGGTTATTTTGTCCACTGTGACCTTTAAAAACAATAACAGTAATTTGACTGAAGAGAGCCACAAAGAGCAGCTGGGTAGTATTACTGTTAGGTGTGTCAGCCACAGGAAGGCCTGCTGTCTCTTTCTGTCAGGGCTATGGGAAAACTGGCAATCTTTTAAAATGCCTCACTTCTCAGCTCATGCTCAAATTGAAACACAAAAGAAGAATAAGCTCTCTTTATCCTCAGTCTGTCTGAGGAGTCAGCTACTGATAATGAAAACACGTATGGTATTGCACAAGGAGAATGACTTATTTTAGGAGTAATTTGCCATCTTTTAAAGAGAGTTGCCATGGTATCAGTTACAGGTAAGCCTATATAACATCTAATTAAGAATGTATTGATCTGAGTTTGAGAGAAAAAGCTGAAAAGCAAACAGGTTTTATTAAGCAAAATTTTCAAGAGTAACAGCACAGTATTTCCATCACTGAGTGAAAAATTGGCCTGTGCTAGTGCTTTTCATGTAAACACATTCTTTTTTTCAAATAACCTTATTTCATGAGACTGTGTTTATTCCAAAATACACAAATCATCCTGGGTGAAAGCTATAAACTTTATCTTATTTGTTTTGGTTGGAGATGGCCTTGGTCTCTCTCAGACCCATAGAAATTGAATAGTCTGGTGATTGGCACATGGAGAAGAATTTAGGCTTATAGATTGCTGTTACCAATATATGTGGAAGAAGGATGCATGTGTTTTCTTGGGCATTCTAGGGAATAGATCATCTTCAGGGAGGTGGTAAATTCTTTTCTAAGTATGCTGTCAATCTCTACACCTCACTCTTCTTGCAGACTTTTTGTATGTCTCTTGGAAATATTCAGAAAGAAGGGGTTGTACAACACATTTTTAAACAGAGTTTTTGGCTTCATCTGTGTTCACACAGCTCAAGCATACAAGCAGTAAAAATTTTGCTGAGTCCCAATCCAGGAGACAAATGCCCATAGTTGAAGTTCTGCACTAGATGCATCTTAGGGTGAATTTTATTCCCTATGATAGGGTATCATAAACCTAACACCACCAGGCTTGACTGAAAAGAACAGTGATTATTCTGTGTTTTTTTAAACATATGAATCTGTTGTCTAACACTTTTACATTCTCTATTTGCAGATTGCTCAGTAACGTATGGAGGATAATGTGTTTCTGGCCAAGGCGCCTACTTTCTTACCAGGCAGGTTGTCTCGTTTGCATTTGTGCTATTTTCCCTATTTTTTCTGCAGAGATCTAGGTGTAGCAGCCACTTTTGTGTCTCACCTGAGTTAGCTATTACAAAGGAAAAGAGGAAGCTGGATTGTACCTATCTTTCTTCTGTACCTGTTAGCTCTGAATGGGGCATGATACTGCACTAGACTAATCTCAAGTCTCAGCTTATTAACAAGGCACCAAAACCAGCCTAGGTTTTGAGCTAGGGGCAAAGAGAATGGCTGAAGCAGTGAGATTCAGCAATGGCACGTTATCTGTGGATATGGCAATGCACTATCTACTTTGGATGTCTTGGAATTTAGAGACGACGGGGAGGGAGGAGAGGTTCTCTTGTGGGCAGGCTTGCTGTTAGAAGTGGGAAACACTTTTCCTTACGCAGTTCTTCAAGGAAGAAATAAAATATTTCTTTGGGGAACTCAGTGTACAAGGGAATATTTTTTTCTAGTTATTGAAAATCTCATGGGGACTAGGAGTGGTTCAGGTTGGTTTCTTTACAGGGAGTGGCATATATTTTGCCAGACATGGCTTAGCTCTGATTAATTTAAATCCCAATTAAAGGAAAGTTCGCTATATTTTATGTGATTGGACTTTCTTTCCCTGCCCCCTCCCCATCCAAAGATCCCTACAGTGCAATAAAAAGAATATGGGCTCCCTTTTAAGAGGCTAAATTAAAGGAACCATACCTCCTCAAAAAACTGATGCGAGCCATTGTAATCCTTCCAGTCCCCTCTCATGAATGTCTGCTTCTCAAGTGGATTCAGAAATCCCCAAAGAATTTTGGATAAACAATGTTATATTATGTAGTCAATAAAAGTAGAAGCAATGAACTATTATGAGCATTAAACATGAAAATTCTAGACTAAAACATTTTTGCCAATTATACTCTTATCAGTTTTTAAACTACTGAAAGGTCTGAGGTTCTTTTTCTTCCTTTTAAAATTAAAACTTTAATCTGGTATAGCCTTCTTCTGGTTAAAGGGATGACAATGATTGCATTTTCAATTACTGTATTTTCCACTGTTCATGTGTGTCTGGACCTCTAAATAACATCTGTATAAAACCCTTGAAGGCAGTAGCCCCATTCCTGTAAATTCATTAGTTCAGTACAGTTTGAATCTTGAGTCCTTTAAAGGGCTGTGAATTAAGCTTGCAATGAATTTCCATTTTCCCTATTACTGGGTGATGTCATTGCAGGCATAAAGAAAGATATGAGTATAGATGGAGCAGCCAAAATTCACAAGAGCAGAAGATGTTAAGTTTTTTTGTTTGGATTAGAGGTTCATTCCAGAGAAGTAAGTATATTTTTCCAGCACTTAAAGCCATTACGGGTTTTTTTTAGTATTGTTTTTTTCCAAGTTTTGGCACTAGTGAGAGGTCAGGAGCTGACAAAAACTGGTCATAAGCAGGTATTGCTTAATCTATTTTCTCTGCTTGTTGATGCTGCAGTACTTCCACTACAGAGCCAATCTCTTGATGATCCCCGTAGAATCAAATGCAGATATTTGGATCCTCCAACAGCTGTAAAATCCTGATTTCTTTGTGGTTTCACATGTCCAGTTTGTGTTACAGTGATAAATATGCTTTTTCAGCAAGAAACAAAATAGCAATTATACTGAGTGAAGGCAAGTCAAGATAGCTCCTGGTATTCTGAAGAAACTCAGTAGTTCAAGTTCCATATCTCCTTTTCTGTCTCTACCTAGTAGAAACGTATAATGTGCCAAGAACAGTCAATAGCTTTTCAGCTTTTAAGGAAGGAGGTGCTTTGGTGCAGAGCTGTCAACAGAGCCTTAATTAGGTCTTTTAGTTGTTTCTTTTTTCCTTTTTTCATCTTTATTCCTGTGATGTGGGGGTTTAGAGGGATACACAAATCTTCATCACTTACTAACTGTCTTGTATGCATGGTCCCTCAATAAGAGAGGAAGCTGGTTAGGGGCATAGTCTAGGTGCTAACAGTGGTAGACACCTTCAGCTTAACCACAGTAAGGTGCCATCACTGTCCCTGCCAGTTGCCAAAAGACTGCATGAGTCTTCAATACTGAAAATATACCAGTTTCCAGAATGTTAATGCAGTACCTTTTTTAGCATAAAATTCCCCTGTGTATTTTTTGGGTATTATTGGATATGTTTTTTCTTTTGATGTCCTTTCCCAGCGAATGAGATTTATCATGTATTTTCTCTGAAGCAGCTGATATGCAGGCATAACTAGGGTGTCCAGTGGAATTAATCCAGTTCAGAAAGTTGGGTTGGGCCTGGAAATTAAACCATTTGTTAGGATGGAAAGTTAATGCTCTGAAGCTGACCTTGCTTGTTCTCCTTTAAAACAGTGGAAGACATTCATATGCTCTGCTTTTCCTTATTGGTTTGTGCTAGTAACCTCTGTGAAATAAATTATAACAATTAAATTAAAATCTGGCTTTTAATACTCAAGAGTTGAATGCACTGCACTTGGCTCAGCTCAGGAGAAGCCACTATGCCATGGCTAATTCTCTTCTCAATGGGATCAGAATGAAAAATCACATTACAGAAAGCAGATGATTGCATTAATAGGAAAACTGCTTGTCCTGGGAAGAGTTTATGGCTGCAAATCTAGCTCACATTTTAAATTTCTCACTCAGATTCCCTTAAAGAAAGGTTTGGTCTTTTAAGCACATTAGTCTCAAATACTACATATGTAGTAGTATAAACAAGTTGTATGTTTTCTTTATAGATGAATAAGTTTGTCTCCAATGTATTTTGAAAACATTGGAATCTTTTTCTGGTTAAGTAACTTTTGCTTGTTGTACCTCTGGTGTAATGGTAAGCATATGGCCAAAATTATGATGTTCTTTGTTGCTAGGAAACATGTTTCCTTGTAAAACATAACTAATAAAGTGACCCATGAAAGCAGAAAAGGAAATAGGAAGAGAGAGGAGAGGTAAACCCAAATAATATGCAAGCAATGGTTTCCTTAAGCTCTTTGGGTTGGAGAGTTCAAGTTAACAGATGTCTTTCTGCAAGAGGCGTTGTAAAGGTTTTTTTTTCTAATGCTTTAACTAACAGCAGATTTGCCTGATTATTAATTATATTTATTTGTAAACAATGCAAACCAGTTTCACCCTGTGGATGAATTGAGTAGCTTGGAGCAGATGTCTCACTTAGCCATGTTTATGTGCTTAGATTTTATTGCATGTCTGTTCTTGAGCCTTAAACCTGTCAGCAGTGCCCCCAGTCTGCGTTACTGTGATGCTTTTTATGCCCTGTAAGATCAGAATCAATCATTGCCATTAAAGTATTTGCTTTCTTCAATGTTTACTTAACTCAAATGCAAAAATATTGCAAAGGATTCAGTTCTGTGAGATGCCCATAAAATTGCATCTGAGGACTTCACACAGACCATGTTTCTTCTGACTGAAAGCTGTACTAAGATTTTGTATCCTTGATCCATCGTGGTTGCTTCGTTTTTATTTCTGTATAGGTGTGCATACTTAACATTACTTATCTAAATAGACTTACCAAATTCATGAAGAGTTTTATGTATGCGCAAGGCTCTGTAGCAAGCAACAAAGCTTGCAATAAAGTCCTTAAGGAAAGGGACTGGCATTAACTAGGATTAGCACTTAGGGAAAAATGGCTAGTATTTTCAAACCAGAGGGCACACTGGTATGCTTTATATGGTTTGCATTTATCTGTTCCATTTATTTAACATTAAAAATACAAATCTGCCATGGATTTTTTTTTCCCCCATGATTTAAAATTATTTAAAAAAAAAAAATCTACAGGAGTTTACACTTCAAAATCAACTTGATGGTCTCCACAGAATGGAGAAAGTAGTAACTTTGTAACAGCATAGACAGCTTGAAGTGGCTAGAAACCTATAAGTAGTCATTTATCTATTTTTCATCATTCACCTTCTTTTCTGAAGCTATATGTCTTTGTGAGGAGCTTGTTGTTAGTTTATTTTGCACACTGACAGTCCTTATCTTGTTGGAACAGTAAGGACATCTAACAGTTATTTAAATGACATGTAAGTTTTTTGCCTTTAACACTGTTTTGGGCTCTGGTGACTTGAATCTGTCATGCAGAGGATATAGCAGCTCTGCATAAGAGGGGTTAAAACATAGGCAGCACTTCAGTCTAAAGAAAGTAGTAGTTAAAATACACATAGCATGGGGAAATCTGGCAAAAAGAAAGCCCACAAAAATCCTTTTCTACTCTCTGGGAGATTTATAAGGTACCACAGGACCTTCCCAAAGTAAATTTAAAATATTTTAAAAATGCAACAAGACATCAGGAAAGTTCTCACTAGCACTTTTTTAAAACTTACGGCAGAAAGACAAAGAACTTAAACATTTAAGAACAACAAAATCCAATTCCTCTAGCCCTCCAAAACAATTGCTACTTTAAAAACAAAACAAACACACTTGGGGAGGAGTGTTTCATCAAATATTCTTCCAACAATCTCCAGTTACTACACGAATACTTTCCACTTCTCTGGATGGATGTCTTGCACACGAGAATCTGAAAGAGTGTAACTGATGAAGTTTGCCAAAAGGCATGATCAAAAGTCTGATAAATCAGGAGAACGTTCCCATTCAGTTCAACAGAACTTGAATGCGAGGTATTAACCCAATTTTAAGTTGAAGCAGGTTAAATACTAAAGCTAAGTATGAAGTTACTTGTTACATGACCAGGTTTGACTACTTGTTTTAAATTTGCAGCCCTTGGCAATATCAGGTCTGTTCCTTGACAGAATTAAGGCCTGGCATATAATAAAAAAAAATTAATATACCAGCCTTCAGCTGATCTGTCTTTTTACAAGAATGTAGAGAACAATTTAGGGCCTAGTACTGCGACAACTTACTTTCATGATTAGTTTGATTCAGAAGTGCAATCATATTGAACTTGACTAAAACTCTTTCTCTGCAAACTTCAATGTTATTTACTGTTGTGCACAAAGGATTATGGGAGAATCTCTGACAAACTTTAGCAAGCTGAGCAGGTGATGATCAGGACTGCCAGAGAAGTGGCCTGTGGATGAGATTTGACTTTGATTCTTTCTGAGTGATTTTTTTTTTTGTTTCCCCCTCAAACATAAGAGTATTTGTTTGCCTTCTGACCTTTAAGGAACTGGCATCATCTAGCTTTGCTCTGTCAGAAAGCTGGGCAGCCCTTTGGAAGAGATGGTTAGAGGTCCAGAGTCTTCACTTAAGCTTTGTTACCTGTTGTCTGTCTTGTAGCAGTACAATGTAGTTGGGCATCAAACCATCAGCACTTAGGTCACTGCAGCAAGTAGAAAACACTGAAATGTATCTCCTGCAAGACAGGCTACTATCAAAAATTCATACTTGTTATATAGCTGTACAGAAAATTTGTCTTCTCTAACATTCTTCTTGAGGAGCAAACATCACAAGATCATCTGTCAGTGAGTCCATATGTGAGATCTTACATTATGTCAGTGGCAAGCAAAGCAAAGAATAAAATCTATGACATGGCTACTTGGTAATCCTCAATCATTTGTCAGCGTGCCACTTCAAGACTAGCAGTCTCAGCTTCTACTTTGTATAAAAATAAATAAAGTGGGTAATTACGGGTGCCCGAAATCACTTTAGTCTTCCAACTGGATAGTCTCTTACTTTGTCTTAATAATTTAGTATTGTAGATAGCACCTGCTATCTACAAGGAAGTTATGTTCTTGCCTAGAATGTTTTCCTGTGATTTCCTCTCTCCCCCCCACCCCCATATGTATGTAGGAGAAATATGGGTCAGAAAGAAAACAAGAACACATGTACATACCTGGTCAGTTATGATTTTTTTTATGGTGTTATAAATCTAGATTAATCAATATCAATGGAGTTACTTCACTTTCTCCCAGGAAAACAGTATGTGTTGGAGAATTCTGCAAATCTACTGTTTCAAGGACTTAATATTTACAGAGAAATAATATTGACTTTTAAAAAGAATACTTTATTTGATCAGAGTTGTCACAGTAGTTACCCTTGTATTGCTATCTTTGTGTGATCCAGGAAACAAACAAACAAAACCAAAACCCAAAGTAAAACAACAGTTGTTTTCCATATTCTCTATCCTTATTCTAGTTTGGAAAAGCATTATTTGGAATATCTTTAGGCAGTAAATTTCTATTTTTTCTTTTTCTGCTCCACCATATAGGAAGCATACCGCTGGGCCCCCCCCAACAGAAAACTAACTGCTAGCATAATAACATGCAATAATGAATAATTGAAGATTTCTTATGTGCTAGTGGAAGAATTTTCTGGCAAAAAGTTGTTCTGAATCTTGATTGGGGTTTTTTTGGTTTTTTTTTTAAATCAGCTAGTGTTTCTAGTTTAGTTCATTGTCGCTTCTGGATAATGCAAAATAGATATGCTGGGTCTGGGAAGGCTTTTTTAAACAGTTTAAAACAAAGATTTGCTCTCCTGTGGCAAGTGCTCTTGCTCAACTAAACACCTGCTTACTCAACAGGTCTGTCTGTGGTCTCTTCAAAGACTTATCTGCTAATTTTCAGTCACTACAACAGTGTTTTGGTGCTCTTCTCTCATCTCTTCAAAGTCATGCTAAGAGGAACTAGCCATCACTAGCGGTGCTTTATATAGAAAGTTTCCAAGCTTATAAAGCAGAAGGGTAGAAGTGCAATTGGCACCTTTTCATCACAGCGTCTTGAAGGTTTGAGGTTGGTGCATGAAAATCCAGTGTGACTGTAGTTCCTGTCTCCTTTCGATGTGAGAAGAGATAGCCCTGCTGCTCTCCTAACATCTGTTACTGTCCTGTGCTGCCCTGAGGCAACAGAGTATTGCTGAGTGTTGATATTTCCATTATTCCCTTCTTGCTTCTAAATCCCTTTGATCATTGGATCCACATGGCTGAATGCAAGTGGAATTAATATCACTTTAAGCCTCCAGGCTTGTTCAATTTAGAATGTCTCTTCCTTCATATGTATTCAATATTAGAGCCTCCTGTTGAACTGAAAACAAATACAGTGCATTTGTCTGCTTAATTCATTTTACAAGCTTCTAAGATTCTATGCTGCTGTGTCCCAGCTAACATATGTTAAAAAAACTAGCAGAAGGCTAGCTTCATTTTTCTGTGGCTTTGTGTGGCACAGGAGCAAAGCAGTCACTTGCTGAATTGGACCAGTAGTTTTTCAGCTGAAAAACGATTATTGTGACTAGAGCAGCAAGAATCTCTGCAGCTTTACCCATACAGGCTCAGCATGGATCTGTTTTATCCCGTTTCTGCTTGATGTGGGTTTGCATTAAGCTTGGGTTTCAAATTCAGAGAAAAGCCAATACTGGAAGGAAAAACTTGCTGTGATTAGGGATGGCAATGGTAACTGAAATGTTTGCCAACCTCAGGAAATTGGCCTAAGTTTTAGACTTACAAGAAACCATTTTAAATTGGGCAATTTTCTTCTTTATTCAAGTTTTGTTCAAAGGATTTCCAATTGTGATATCAAAAACCTGTAAAAATTGGTTTACTTTGTATTTTCTTCCAGATCTCTCTTCATGCATAGCACCAATAAATCCAGATACTGTCTGTCTTTTGCAGCACAGGAACAACTACCTCTTTGTAGTAAGTGGTTAATAATTGTTTCAGATATCTCATGGGCTTAGATAATAGTGCTGGGAAAAGCTGCTCTTGTCTGTTAAACCAACAAACCAATTCTTACTTGGAATTATTCTGCATCCTGTTATTTGTTCTTGCTGTTATTCCCCATCAGAAACTTAAAAATAGAAAACAGGGCAGTAGCGAGTCTTTTTGGTAGACTGACTGTAGGCTCTCCTGACTGTAGGAATTGCCCTTGCTTTGATTTCTTTTTTTTTTTCTTTTTTTTTCTGACTCTTCAAGAAGGGAATTATTTTTCTCTTTGTGTTCGTGACTCTGTGCGTGTTAGAAATACTGATGCTTTGCTGAACACACCACGTAGTGCCATCTTCTAGGATCCTAGAAAAGCTGTTTTCTTTGTCGCTTGTTGGATGAATCATTCAGCTGTATGCTGTAGAACCACACATAAGCAACAATGCTGCCTCTGATCACTTGGACTGAAATGTCCTCAAAACAAACCTGCATCTGGCCACACACTTCAAAGCTTTACGGTGGATTGTGGTGTTTGCTTTAATGACAAAGCATAAAGCTGCAATAGGCACCTTGTGACAACTTACATAATTTCTATAATCTATTTTATAGCCAATCTGTATTTCTGAATGCCTAAACAGCTGCTTACTAAGGGCTTCTTATGTAGAAATTGTTTAGCTGTCATTCCTGGTCATACAAAGTTGACATGAATGGCACTTATTGTGCAAATAGTAAAGATGATTAGAAACCAAAGACTTGGGCCCTGCCAATTTCTTGCAGCAGGGTTTTGATCCAGAGTTGTCAAACATACTTTTAAAAAAACCAACTCTCATAACCACCTCTGAGATGAATAGCATTCTTGTACCAACTAGGAAATGCATCGAGAGAAAGGAGGCAGAAAAAAAATCACAAACTGAGAGGGAATCAAGATCAGAAGCAGAATCTGGAAGTTTGGGCTCCCTGTCCTCTCTTCAAATTACTAGATCTCGTTTGGGATTTGTCTGGATTACTCTGTTTAAAGGTTATCTATTAAAGTAATGAAAAAGATTCTTTGAAATATCTCCACTATTTGAAAACAGGACTGTGCTATTTAATCTAAAGAAGAAAACTCTTGCTGGCTACTCTACCTCTGGTTTCAGATAACCTAGTCCTTCCAAATATTGAGGCTGTTGCCTCAGAGGAGAAATCATCCTTTGTCCTGTACCTCACCAGGCAGATTCCTGGAGGCTGTTTTTTCCTGCGAGATAAGAAATAGAATAAATAATGCAGGGTCATTGTGATTGCAGATCTCGCAGAACTGTAGTGCTGTAGTTCATGATTAATGGGTTTACATTGAGCTGCCAAAACTTTTACAGGAAGATGTGCTACCAGATCCCTAACCAGTGTAAACTGGTTCACTTTTGTAACCCTATGAAAATAGACTGGTTTATACCAGCTTAAAACTTAGCTCTTTACCTTAAGACATTCCTCTCCCTTATGGAAACATGATAATAGTAATCATAAGAGCATTATTTACCTGTGCTTGTCTGGCCTCTGCGCTTTACCTTTTATTTTAAGTAGTCTGGTGCATCATAAGCCATGCATTTATTATCTCAGACATGAGTAATAGTGTACTCCCATACAGCTAAAATGTATCCGACAGTGATGATGTTGGAACATTGTGTCATTGCTGTGGGAGGACAGAGGAGGCAGGAAGAAGCAGTAGATCATCTCAGCAGTGAGGAATCAAGAAGGTATTGAGCAAAAAAACCCCTCCAAGCTGAAAATAAACACACCCTCAAAAAATCCACAAACCAACCAAAACAAAACCTCAGGAAGCAGGAGATGAGCCTTTTACCAGAGTCTGACAGATTGAATACTGCCATGAAGAAATGCAGGGGAAGAAGATGATGATAAACATGGGAACTTGGAACTTCTCAAATCACTTTGCATTCTGCTGTTTAAGAGCTGAAGAAAGACAGAGTTTCACAGAGCCCAAGGACAGCAATAGAACGGGGTCCTGCTTCTTATATGGACTCGTTGTATGTCTTCACTAAAGTCATTCAGAGCTCAGGTTTGAAGCTGACATGGGAAAGATGCATGGGAGAGATCTAGCTGATGCAAAAAAACCCCAACCCACCCAAAAAACAAAACCAAAAAACAATGTCTAAAAGCTAACACAGCTGTGGCTTCATTGTAGTAGCTGGCAGCGTGATACTGTGAAAAACTGGCTAAGCAGCAGCACAGGGGAATGCATGATTCAATTAACAAGTAAATATTTTGCAGCACTACTTTTAGCCAGGGAATGTGGAGACATGTTGGCAGGGAAGGGATCCATGGCCATTGGAAATAGTAGCGAAGTGATTGCGGTAACAGGAAAGGTAGGAACGGTATTTGAGGCATAGGGGAAGTCTTCCTGTGTTGTAACTTCTAACGTGTGACATCCTTATGCTGTTTGTCTGGGCCTGTGTGGCAATGCGCTGCTGGGGCTGGGTGACCTGAACTCTCTTGTGGCATAGTAGGAATTCCACTACAGACCTCTAACTTGCTATGCAAAAAGGTCTTTGTGCTTTTACTGCCATCTTAGCTTCCTGTGCTATGGATCCTAGAGGTAGTTACTGAGGGTTTAGGATTTGCTGATGCTTGTCAATATATCACTAGATTGATTTGGAGTTGTTTAGTGATACACATATCTAGGCTATATATTCATATGGTCTTATTTTTATTAATTACCTTATCTTTATCCCTCCATCTTCACAGCTAGATTCCTCAGAAGCTATACCTGATGTTAAAAAAAAATCCTCATTCTGATGCCTTTAGATGTAATTTAGTTGGGTTTTTTTTTCATGAATGTTTGTGCTCACAAAATTTTTTCAACAATCAATTATTTTGCATGTGATTTTGGAGGCATCTTTTGAAACTGAAGCCTAAGCATTCTACGATCAGCAGACTTGGATATGTATCACATGAGGTACAAATATTCCAGGAATTTCCTCAGCAAGACCGATGAACTTTCTGTTTGTGTACCTTTGCAGTTTTCAGTGCAATGATTTCTATTCTCTATTTACTGCTTCTGCATATGGATTATCCTTATAATTGTCTTTTATTGGAAAAACACTATTTTAATAATGTCCCTGAGAAAATGAAATCTTCTGGTGCAACTGGCCAAACTGCCCTTTGCTAGAATTGTATCTATCCTGTATCTGTGGATCCACTGGGAAAAGCAGTTTTCTATCCTTCCCTCTTACCTCCTCAGTGCTGGTTTCTAGATTTGTGGCATTGAGATTTTTTTGTCTAAAAGGGCATTTTTGTGGTTTGCAAAACTCTCATTCCAATTTGACGCTTTCTGTGACAATTTCATAGGGTAACTTTCTGGTTGTTCCTGGTATAGGAAAAGAGACTCTGCTTAAGGGGAAAACAGTCTGGATTTTATTGATATTTTCTCAAACTCCCTCCCCAAGCTTTACAATTGATTCTCTGAATTTTTTAATCTCATTGTTACTAATCAAAGATGAGGCTTCCCATTTCTTTTGTTATTTCCAAGTTAATTAAGAACCTTCTGTTCACAGACATGTTCTAGAACTGAGGCATACTGTTACTTTTTTAATTGATAAATGATACCCCAAGGCACATTTGGTTTAGAGCTTCTCTGCAAAGTTTAAAAGTGCACCCCGTTCTAAACTGGTTTTCAGAGCCTGCAGAGCTCTGTATTGAATGCACCGAGGTGTCCTATAGTGCTTGTAAATGAAGAGCTTGCCTTGGACCTGGTTCCCTATTCAGGTCTCACTAAAGGCACTGGCAGTCTTTCTACTGACTTCAGCAAAATTTAAGTGAGACACTATTTTGTCTGTTGCTCACCTCAGATATACTACTTGTGGAATAAAATGTGTGACCAGGAATAAAACACAAACTGGCTGGGTTCAGCCCTCTGTCCTCCATGGCTGAAATTGGTTGTCAGAATAAATTTGACAGAGAGATAAAATTTTAATCTGAATTAAGGCTTCAGTATGCTGGTCCGTTAAGAAGTGTAAGTATCTCAGTGTGGTGGTGGTCAGCTAATTTAAGGGGAGGAGGGGGATGATTCTCTTAATCTATGATTAAAGAAGAAATGTCTGGTAGGAACTGCATGCAAAAAGGAACTGAAAAGACAGTGGAGAAAACATGAACAATTTTTGTGTATGCAAGAGATACACAAAAGAGGTAATAGGATGTGAAGTGTCAGTGGCATTTAAAGAACTAGCTTTTTTCATATGTGTTTTTTTTAAATCTTCTTTAATGCTTTATCTTAAAAAAAGTGAAGAATGCATTTTTCTGTTTCTAATAGCAACGTTGCACATTTTTATTCACATCTGTGTAAACACTTGGATAATTGGTGTCTTTCTGACATGCTCACTTTCAGTATTGGCATCCAGAGCGGTTGTTGGGATCTCATATAAAGAAGAATTGCCCTAGACTGGCAACTAGACAGATTGAGTGAGGCACTTGGATGGGGAGAAGTGTAAAACACTTTGCAAACAACAAAGCTTAAAAAACGGGGAGGGGGGGCATAGAGGGAAATGACTCTTCAACAACTGACTTTGTGGGTGAAGGTCAGTCAAAAGAGGTTTGTATGAACCTCAGTCATTCTTGGATTATTTGTCTGTTCTTATATGAGGGGGGAAAAAAATCAAAGAAAATGTCTTGAAGTTCATTCAATTAAAGCTGTACAATTCAGTAACGGAGCCATCATGATTCTCAACCATACTGCCAGTACAGCTGAATATTGGTTAGCCTTTGACAGCCTTCATCATATGTTCTTTGTTATATCCTCTCTGCCTGTGTGACTGTACTCTTCCCCGCTCCTCAGTGCCTTTCTGCATCCTCAGAGTTGTCTTTTTAATCTCCTGTTGATTTCTTTTTCCTTCTTATTCTATTTTTTTGGTTTTAATCTCAATTCTTCCTTTTTTTTCCTCTGTTCTCTCCTTGCTAGGGATCATTTCTGCCTGGCGGCAGTGACATGGAATGGTATTCACCTCCCATCTTTCACCACCCGTGAGGAGAGCTAGGGTGGTTACTCCCAACGTGATAGACAAGTTCATGTGACTGACAGGATCAAGCCTCTATAGAACATCTTCACAAGAGCATCACAGTGCTATGCCTTGCTCAATTTCGGCCTTTTAAAAGGGGATAGGAAAACTTTTGCTTTGTGGACATGATGGAAAGATTTTATTATTCCTACCACTTTTTTCCCTGCTGATAGAGTAAATGTTGATATGTTCATTGAACAGGTATACTATGTAAAGAGGCGCTGAGGATTGGATGGGGCCCAAATTTCATGAGAAGAGCCATTCTAATGAATTTCCGTTCAGAATAAGGAAAACGAGCCCTTCTTGGCCTTGTCTCCCAGCGGGAAGCAGGGCAGTCAGGATAGACTTGGATCTCAGACTGAGTCCAACCATTCTTCTGTTCATACCAGCCCCACTGAAATGTGAAGAGGCTCCAAACCACTGTTTCACATTTGAATCTTCTTTTACGTACACTTCTAAGCTGATAGCTTCGAGAATGCACATTGTTTGCTTTTATAGAACACAGCTGAACAAATGTGATCTAAGTAACTTCCTGCAACTCTCTAATTTACAAACCCAGTAAAAATTATGCAAAATAACTTTTTAATGCAGTAAGGTGTTTGAATGTAACAGGGCAGTTTATGTTTGAAAATAGAAATGTCATTAAAGGCGTTGATTCCTTTGCCTTCATGTCCCACTCTCTGCAGTCTCAAATGAAAGCTGTGTTCACTTGTTATCAGAAATGCACATTTGGCCGAGATTTGCAAACTAGTGCTTAAGTAAGATTAAACCAGATTCCTTCTGTCTCCCTCCTTCTCACTAAGCTCTGCAATGTTAATGATTTATATATTGATATTGTTGTCATTTTCATAGGCTGATTTTTTTCACCTTAACAGTTGTTTCTTTTCAGATTTATAGTGTTCTCTACAGAATAATAGTTGTCTTGCTGGCCCATATCCAGCATGTAAAAGTCCTATATTGTAGTCCAAATTTAACATCAAATGTCAGATGAATCATAGAGTCATGGGATTGGAAGGGACTTCAGAGGGCCATCCAGTCTTTCCCATGTCCAAGGCTAAATCAACTGTACATGTCATTCCTGACAGACATTTGTATAGCTTCCAGCACTGAAGACTCTACAGAGGCCTTGAGCAATCTCTTCTAGGACTGCTTCAATTCTTATTTATTAAACTTTTTCCCTAATGTCTAAATTGTCCCTGGTACAACTAAAAGCTTATGACTTCACATCTTATTTCCTATGTACATTGAAAATAAATTTGTCTTCGTTTTCTTTGCAGCAAGCTGTTAAGTGTTTGAATATAATTACCACCTTAACTTCTCCACCTAGTGGGGCCATTTGGGGAATTATTCCATTTAAGAATTTATAAAAATGCTACCACTTTTTGTTTGCTCATTTCCAAAGTCTCCAGCTGGTTCAGGCTTGGAGAGCAGCATGCAGCACTGGATGTGGGACCTTACTAGCTGTGAGAAGAGCGGACAGATGGCTTCAGTTTTAGGAGTTGGTCTTGTTCGGTTACATCATTGCTAAAACCTGGACAGTAGAGGTAAAGTAGAAAAGAAGTCTCTAGCTCAAAGAATGCATGTAGGTGTTCACATTTCATCATCTGAAGACTGCTTTAGCTTCTTGATGGTCTCTGGTACAGGTCTCCTGGATGGCACTCTTAAAGCTTTCACTTCTTTCTTTCTATGAATAGAGACAGGAAGAAGGTCACAGGAAGCTGTCCTGTGTCAGATAGGTAATGTGGGATGTGCGGTTGAGAGTGTTGTGGACCAACCGTAAGTTCATTCTCTCTAGTAGACATTGCTTTATCCTGAAGTTTTGAGAGCTGTTACCCCTGTAGAGAAATTTCTTCTGCAATCTAGTTGTAGGTGTTCTTGTCAAGGCTGTACCTGTCTGACCATCTAGAGCATCTTGAAACAATAAATTTTGCATGCTATCTAGTGCTTTTATGAAATATAACTAATTTTTTTGTTAATTAAGAAAAAGAAGGTATTGTCATTGTATAGCCCCATCTCACATCTAGGTTATAACTTTTTTAGCAAGGTGGTGTTTCTGTTTGCTTTACAGTGCCAAATACATTGTTAAGGATTGATGCATAACCAATGATTGTTGGAGTATGCTGGCTTGCATACATGGACAAAACTGCTGTTTCCAGAAAAAATAAACTTGCAGGAAAACTTATGGGCTAGGTTTTCTGCTGACAGTTAATGGGACTTAATAGAATGGAAGGCAGTACAGAATTTGGCCTTGTGCAGAGTATCTCAGCATGAAGAACCAGTGGCTCTTTCAAACGAAGAATCTAATTCCTTTAGTATTAAGTATTTGCAGTATAATTTGAAACTTAGTGATGTTTATCCATGGCCCAGTCTATCTCTGGCTGAAGTCAACAGGTTTCTTTCCAATGTTACCGCAGGGTTCACACACCTCAGCCAGTAGAGTGCATGTGTTCATTTTCCCAAATGGCATAGAACTTGGCAGACTTGGGTCTCTCTTTGTTTTTTGAGTTCTGACTATATTTGAAACTAAAGCACAAAGCAAAATTTAGAGGCTAAAAATTTTGTGTTTTATGAACCACAAATCTTCCATGACTCACCTTTCACGCAATTTTATGGCCCTACTGGCTTGGAAATGGGCAATTGCAATTAGCCACCTGCAGCATCAGCTTCAAGGAAAGTTAATGTTGTGGTTACTCTTTGAAATGTGGAACCTAAAAAAAAAACGCACCAAAAAAACCCAAACACCCCCCCCCAACCCAACAACACCCCCCCCCCCAACAGACAACTTCACTGCAAACTGCTGATTTAGCATAACATTCTGCCACTGCTAAGGCATCACAAAAATATGGCTTTTCCTATAAAACTTTTTATTTAAATCAAATGGTAGGCAGACCTTTCAGAACTTGCCCCATGCTAACTTGCTCCAGAATTAAACTTGTTTGCTCATCTAGAAGCCTTGCTGAAACCTGCACTCAGATAAAAGGAATTACCTTACAAAATAAATGGGGAATAAGATTTTTCTTTCTTTTTAAAAGATTCATTTTTTATTCAGTCCTTGGATCTTTGACATCTTGATTTTACTTCTTTTATTGTCTCCCAGCTCTATAGTCTTATACTAAATCATTGAAGCACTGAATCATTCTTCTTCCTTCAATACTGGGAAAGTTAATACATATAAATGACTTTCATGGGGCTTAGATGGAAGGTATTGTTTAAGTGCTAAGTACTGCTGTTAGCAAAGCAGTATTATTGGGCTTGTGTATGTTGAGTATTAAGGTCTGAAGCCAGAGCTGTAGCTGCAAATTTGTGCTTGTGTACTTGAAACTTCATGCTATTACCAGTTTATACTGACATGCTTCACCTCCACGTGGTTGCCACTGGCACTGAAAGTTATTCTAGAATTGTGAGTTACATTTCAAGAAGGTTTCAAGAGTCTCTATTCCAAATGTTTCACTCAAGTCCTCTTAAACCCATGATCAGCTGAGATTCCCAGCTGATCCTCAGGTATTCTGTATTGTTCAGTCACTGATCCCACGTGGATGTGAGTTGGAGGGAGGAAACAGGTTGGAAATTCTCATCTGCTGTGTGAAGATGACCTGAAACAAATGTCTTCCTACAGGTTTCTCTGCTACTTGCATGTGTGTATGTCCTGAAAGGCAGTG
This sequence comes from Phoenicopterus ruber ruber, assembly GCA_009819775.1. Classification (NCBI taxonomy): domain Eukaryota; kingdom Metazoa; phylum Chordata; class Aves; order Phoenicopteriformes; family Phoenicopteridae; genus Phoenicopterus; species Phoenicopterus ruber. The sequence continues at coordinate 31,819,241 of CM020220.1, read as the reverse complement.
CAGCACTGGAAAAGTTGTTTTCCTGCCTGCAAAAATAGGTTAGTAGTCCAGGTCCTGCTGTTCAGTGATCGAGGTCACACCCAGAATTCTCCCAGAATTTTGGATGATCTTTGACACATGCATGTTTCTATCATAAACACCAACTTCTACCAGTTATTTTCTGTACTTGTAAAACATAAGATATAAGGTGCAAATTAAGTACAAAGGTTTACTGGTAAGATGAGAACTGGTGCAATCTCTCTTTCTTCGGATATTCTAAGTGCATGCTCTGCATATCATGAAAATCCTTCCGTAAGGACTATAAAAGGTATTATTAGAAGTTTGTTCCTTTATGAGGCCAGCTGTCAATGATGAAATTCAGATTGAGATTTTTAGTCCAAACCTTCCCAAGACTAATATGTTTGGATTTTGGTATATTTTGAGTACTAGAAATGATCCTTTAAAAGAAAACCAGTAGAATTTTATTGCCAGTGACCTGCTGCTTAGTATACTGAAAACATTTCTGTAAGTCTTGCCTTTTTTTTCCCTATTTTTTTCTTTTTTTTGTTTTTAATGTTGCTTATAAACTAGAATTGTAGCAAGTTTTGAAGTCAGATTGAATTACTCTCCCCAACATGCTTCTATAGGAAGCCACTTTGGAATCAGCAAGAACAAGCCCAACTTGCATCCCATTTGACATCTGGGTTTCCCTCTGGCTTCAATTTGCTGCTATAAAATAATTCTTAGGTATGGATGTTGTACTGAACCTGCCCAATGCATGTCACATTTAGTTACTCATATTTCTTCTAAGATAACAGCTGCAAAGAAGCTACGTTTCTTGTGGTCTCTCCTGATTTACTGCTGCTTAATCTGATGTTTCAAATTAAACATGCAAGGTTTTGAGTCTTCAAATGTCATTGCATTCTTTTAAGACACATGTTCAGCTGCTTTGTAATGGGCATGTTTTTTCTTAAAGTTTAATGCTTAGTGGTTATGGAGTAATTGAATAATGTGGCCTATCTGTTTATAATCAAGATAAGTATGTGTTATCAAAGGTATACACCTATTTCTCTCTTTTCTGTGTTTTTCCACATCCTTCCTTGTACCTGAAATACCCTTTGCAGCTACTTTAATATATCAATAAACCATTAAGGTACAATTATGCAAGGGCACATATCAGGGCTCATGCTAGACATATTCTGTTGCAGCAACATGACTACTGACAGTAGGCGAAATTAGATATCTGTACAAGTCCAGTGGCCCTGGGATCTTTAGTACCATAAACAGCACTGTTAAATTGAGGAAAATTAGAGGATGTTTATAATTGTCTGTATCTGCAAGAAAGTCATATCCTTGCTAGTGATTTCTTTGCTAGGCAGCACAGAGAGCTAGGGAGGGCATGATTTTCTTTTTCCTTGATAAGAACACATGGGAATTTTTTATTATTTGGGGTTTTTTTTCTTATATGATTTATATAAGTAAAGGTTTTTGACTGCCATTCTTCTTGTGCTCTAATAAACCTATCTTTAAATAAACGTAGGTCACTTAAAATCATCTTGAGTAATTATTTTATATAAGATCAGGATGAAATTCCTCACCCAGCTATGTGATTGTAGCATGGAAGCCATTTCAGGTTAAAGCTTATGCTGCATTAGTTATGCAAATATAATAAAAGCACCAAATTTATTGATTAGACAAATAGATTCTCTTCTTACCTCTCTGATCTGCTAAAAAAAATTCAGTTCTGAGTCACACAAGCCATATGACAATATCTTTTTGTCTCTTTTAGAGATTTGTCAGCTGAATATTAATTATGAATTTTGTTCTCAGTCACACCAGGTTAGCCACTTTTACTTATGGACACTTCTACAGTAGCCACTATTGTGATTTGCATATGCTACAAAAGCTAATGAACTGAGCATTGCAGAAGCTCTGAAAGAGTACGTAGGAAGAGTTGTCCTTTTTCTTGCAAGGATGTCCAAGACATACAGTAGACTAAAAGAAGTCTGGCACAAACCACTTTTGTTCTCCTCTTATCTCGAACAGTGTAGCCTGAAATCCTAGAAGATATTGCACAGTGCTACATAAGACAATGACCTAGCTTCATTTCAGAGAGCTCCTACTATACTTTGTAGCTCAAACTCTGTATCACAGTCTCACGTGCATACATGTCCTTTGGAGCTTGACAGTATTTCAGTCTTTAAAGCAGCCTGGAGAACATTATTGTATCAGAATAAAACACAGAGGCTGCAATAATAATATTTTGTTAAAATGAGCACCTGGAACAGTTTGTATCTGTTCTTTCCTTTTTCTTTGTACAAGCAAGAGTCTTGCTAACATAAAGCCTCATGGCTGACTTGCTGAGTGTGAAATCCAAGGCACTGAAATGATGGGATTTGAAGAACTTGCTTACTTCTGGGAAAATCTTTGACATGATGGTCCCAAATGAAATTGTAATTTAGTTTGGAATTTTTTTGCTGTCACTTTAGTGAGTCTAAGCTTTAGCACAAATTGCAAGTTGCTCTGTAATTCCCATTTGTATGGGACAGTTATGCAAATGCATATTGTGGGAACATACCCAGGGATTTTACACACATGGTGTTGCCAAAACTTAAGCTTGCAAAATTTTTGGATCATGAAGTTGTGCATGAAGATTTGGCATCTGATCCTGTTCCTACTGCCATGTCTAATAGTTGCTATCAAATTTTACTAGGAAAAGGATAGGACATTTAGGGGTCTGGGTTGAAAATGCCTTGAAAATTTTTATGACAAAAGGGCTTTTCTAGAAACTAGGTATGTAGAGAACAAGTGAGATGATGATGATTATTTATGGATGAGACAACAGGAAGAAACTCCTAGTCAAGTCAGGACTAATACAAAATCTCACCTGCTTCCATAGTGTCAGGACACATTCTGAGGCTCTACTTGACCACAACACTTAGCAAGACCTACATATAGCAGAGCACAGGCACAACAAGATCTGAACATCACAAAAGCATGATTTGTGGACAGTATCCTATTGTTCCCTTAAGGAAAAAAAAAATCTATTTCTCTTGTATTAATGGCCAGTTCAAATTAGTCCTACTTGCAACAGCATAATCTTGTTGCTATTCCTTTACCAGAGGCCAATACCTGTTATAATTACTGGATCTGAAGGAGAAGCTGCCTGGAATAGTGTGGCTATGATTGGTGGGGTTACAAGTCCCTCGCTTCCTGTTCCAGCTTCCAACCTCTTCCCCTCTGCTAAATCTACACATGACTTCATCACCTTTGCTGATCCTCTCTGGTTTATTGTTCTCCCTACATGCTGTTTCTTGGGTACCAGAAGCTGACAGGAGGCAGGATACTTCCTTGTGTGGTCTTGTAGGGCAAGACTAAAAAGATAGTCACAAGTCATATGGCTGCAAAAATTCATTTCTGTAGTTCTGTGGAGAATGTGTTCAGTTATAGATTTGTGTAGATATGTGGTAACCACATGTTAGTCCTTGTGGTAAAGAAAGAAGCTGTAGGAAAGGAAATAAGGTGTGTAAAGGGGAAGCTGTCAAGCAGGTTTAGAAATGAAAGAAACTCTTTTAAATACTGAAGGTTTTGAAGCATAATGGATAACCTTTAGTTTCTAGCAAAACTCTGAATTCAGTGATCTGTGTAAGGGAACAAATTTTACCTAGAGTTTTAAAATGTGTGCTTTTTGAAAACACCCCCGATTGGTTTGTAAAAAAAGAAAGCTATAATGAGATCCAGCTTCCTGTAAGTTTATGGTAATTTTGTGCCTTTTGCTAGTTATGCTATTTATGTGGTCCTATTACTGTAGCCTGACTCCCACCCTCTAATATAGTTATCCTCACAGCACTTCTTTGTGGTAAGGAAGTACAATAATCCCCACTTTACAAATGGGGAGCCATGGCAAAAGAGAGGTTTAGTGACTTGCCTGAGGTCATGCAGGCAGCCCATTATGGAGCAGGGAATTCAACCAGGACTCCCAAACAGCAGACAAATGCTCCAACCCCTGGGCTGTCTGTCCTTTTGCTCCTATTTTTAAAGAGCTCAAAAGGTTCTATCCAGATTTCGGAGATGGTTCAGAGGTTATTGAAGGCCGTCTGGCTAAAATAACAGAATAGCTGGACCAAGGAAAAATGTGCCACTTAGGCGTAAAGTTGCAATATCAGTAAGTCATATAAAGGTTTTTCAGCTGGCAGTTCTGGTTTCCTCTCACTTGTGCAAGCTTGCTTTCTCCTACGTACACACATGCCCTCTCTGCAACTCATTTTTCTTCTGCCTTGGAGGAAGGACTTGGTGAAAGGAAATTAGTATAATTAAATGGCTATGTAGGAAGCTGATCGTAAGTATTTACTTATATAAAATAAGTGGAGGAGAAAAAACTGTGAGGTGGATTTCTTAGTGTTTGCTTTTTTGGGTTTATTTTTGTGAGCAGAGTATTAAGTGACAGAGATTTGTTCCCAGTAGGAAATGCTTGAAATGCATTAGTCTGCTTTGGTATTAGAAAGATTAGAGGGCACACTGTGAGAATTTGTAAGGATTTATGTGCTTTTTAGAAAGGATTAAGAATAAAAAAAAAAAAAAAATTAGAAATGCTAACCACATCACTACCCTATAAGCCAACATTTGCATGGTGGTTTTGTTTTATGTTTAATACCACAATGTTTGTATTGCAACTTCAGTTACAGTTGGTTTTGTTTAAAGACCATAGTCTAGGTGCACACAGCATGTGAAACGAAATGTTATGAGTTCATGTAGCATCCTTGAAATCTTACTCAGCAGCAAGTTTGAAATACCTAAGAAAAAGATTTTAGGGATACGCTCATTCTAGAAAGGTGCTTAAATAAAAGGAAAAAAAACCAGATACATTCCATAGCTTTTAAGTGTCTACTTTCTTCCTGTCTATCAAATTTTAAGCTTGAACGAGATTTGTTCTCTGGAACATTATTTCTTTAAAATATTTGGACATGGTAGTTCCATAGTAACACCAGACTGCACAACATGGAATTATTTATTTGTTTGGGAACGTAGTTGTTAAACATCCTCTAAGCTGAAAAAAACCCTTCCTAATTATTTACTAGAAACCTCTTCAGCACACATAGCTAATTAAAGTCAGACTGCTCAATGTGGATGATTAGAGGCTTATGTTGCTAGAAAACTGCTTGTGCTTATTGGAGCTAATATTCGTTTGTAAATTCAATCCCATTTAGACACTTTATTTAGAAAAACATAAATCCGTGCAAGATGTGCTTATGGAAAAGACTAGCTATTACTTTATTTTATGCTTTATAGTCTCACTATATTAGGCATCAATTCGTTGACAGTTTTTGGCATCTTACCAACATGCAATAGAAATGTAACCTGACCAGTAGGAGTAGCTTAGTTGTTCAGTATTTTTTTCTTTCTTTCTACTTCCCCCCTCCTGTTTGTGTGGGGTTTTTGGTTTTTTTTTTGGTGTCGCCCCCCCTTCATTTCATTTTGTGTAGAGCTTGATTGAATAGCCAGGGAAATCAGTGGAAAGCTGGTGTTGGGCTTTAGCTCAGTCTTTTCATCAGAGGGTCTTTTCTAGCCACAGGACTTTTCGTCCAATGCAGTCCAGACATACCTGAGCCCAGTGATGCTTGGAGGATGAGTGTATGTTGAATAGAGTGTATTCTCCAGGCATGTGCGCTGGCTCTGTTTCAGGTACTTGGTGAATTTGGCCTTGTAGCATACCCAGTGTGGAGGTTTCAGTGTGTAAGCAGGTGTCATGCCTAACAAGTTCCTTAAAGTCACCCTGCATAACCAGTGCATTGTACCTAAGGACAGATGCTTGAGCATTTTGTCCCTACAGAATAGTCCTGCGAGCATCTGCAGTGCATATACTTTTCTCTCTTGCTTGTTTCAGCCATTATAACGGCATTCACCAAAATGGAGTTCCATTTGCATGGGTAAATATCAAGTTTGAATTGGATTCTGGATGTTAGTTGTTGGGGGTTTTTGTTTTGTTTTCAGTTTTACTACTCTTACAACATTATTTTTAAAACAGAATTTAGGATGTATGTGCTTTTTTTGATGTTGTTTTGTTTTTGTAAACTTTCTGCAAAGTTGATACAGATGTATGTGGAAGGATAGGTTTTGTTACTGGCTTCTTATGGAATGAAATGCATGACAGTGTCTCCAGACTGGCAAAGATTTCCATAGCATCTGTATTATACCTGGCACATTATTGTCACTACTGGTAGTCTGAAAATTTTGTTGCAGGCTTATATTGGCAGACTGATTTGTTAGTTAAGAGTTTCACAGCTAGAGAGACATTGCAGATTTTGGCATTTACAGGCTATGGAAAGGTGTAGCTTAGCAGAGGAGAACAACATGTGGGAAGAAAAACTGAAGGTTGAGTAGTTAGTTGAGCATGTCAAAAAGCGAAGATCATCTGTGGAAAAGAGAAATTCAAGGAAGTACTTTGAGAAAGAGGATAGAAAAAAAGAAAATTAGAAATAAGCCTTAAAATGGGATTTAGGCCAATTCAGAAGAGGTAAGCAGATATAAAATTATCAACATCAAATACTAAAAGTGACAAAAGATCACAGTTGATATTTATGGCAATTTGAGATTTGAAAAATGTTTGTTCTTAATCTGTAAAGAGAAATAAATTTTAAAAATGTGCTGGCAAATATGGACTCAGTATGCATCAGTTTACAGCTGTGTAATCGATTGAAAGTCTGCTGGGATAAACTGAGGTTTTAGCTGAGTGGAGAACTGAGTTTGGAGTCTTGTCCTTAATGAAAGAACAATTAATTGATAGAATAATTCTCTCACTTTTTCAGGCAAATGGTTGTTCGTTGCAGTGACTTCGTTGCTGTGAGAGACTGTCGTTCTTTGTCTGTTAGGGTGCTAAGGACATTTGTTAGAAAAGAAGCAAGTCTTTGATTTCATCTCTTGTCTCTGGAATACAATCAGTTTCTTCCTTATTTAAATGATATTATGATTTCATATGGTTCTTTGATAACGTACAAAGATAGTTTTGGGGAGGGGTTCTGTTTGTTTTTTAAAGAGTTGCTTATACTGGAAAGGGAAACTTGTGCTGTGCTCTCACGTGACTGAGTGCCAATACAGAGATTCCCTGCACGATTAACTCTTGTGTAAATGAAGGCAGAATTTCAGTTTAAAGCTTTGTATCATAGTTAGGGAAATCATCTTTATTACATTTATGTGTTGGTCTCAGCAATTCAGTTGTTAGAAATGCTAGAGGATTTTCTTAGGTTTTTGCATGGCAATATACAGAAATGCTAACAGAACACCATTCCAGAGGAAATCCAAAGTCCACGTCATCTGGATTCTTATGAATGAGGAAGGAGATCTCAAGCAGTTTTGAAAATCTGTGCGCATACATAATTTAACTGATGTCTTGGAAGGATTTGCCTCCTAAACCATAGTTCCCAACAAGTGCATACTGTGAAGCAGAAAGCTCTGTGGCTCCCACACCTTAGAACAAAACACCCTCTGGAGGTGCCTCTTTCTCTCTGTTGACTGTGAAGGAGCCAAAACTTCTAGTTCAGATTAAACATCTAACTTTTAGACTAGTAACTTCCATGAGAGGAGCTGCCCTCTTAAACTGTTTTTGATGAATGTAGAGAAGGTGTTTCTGTATGTTTATGGAGCATGTCAGGTATGCTATATGGAAAACTATGTTCTCAGACTGGGTTTTCAGATATATATAATGTGACATTGGAATATAAATCCTATTTGGAAATGAATGAGTTTTGTGTTTCCCTGGTCCCCAAACAACTGCAGCCTGTTCTAGAAAAGGTATCCTTCATACGGTCAGGAATAATGTGGCCCTCATTTAATTGATTTTTCTCTTGTTCAAATTGAAGTTTCACTGTTTACTCAAGTATTATTTACTGTAACTTTCATCAGAATCAGATGAATAAATACATAGTCTATCATGGATTGGTGTGTATGGCAGAGGATTATGACTGAAAGCCCAGTGTTCTTCCTTGGTTCAACATGACCTATAGGTTGGTCAAGCCATTTCTCAGGTTTTTTTCTTTGTTAAAGTTATCTATTAAACAGGCATTTTACAGTGGGGCTTCTAATTTATGTAGATGGTTTAAGGAATTAGTACTAGGGTCAGCTACTACTTTTTTTTCCGGAAAACTTGAAATTTTACTTTTCAAAAATACAATAATTTTTGCTTTCTATTGGGATGTATGAAATGGGTAGCAGAAGAATCACATCTGAAGCAGGTATCTGTAATGAGGTCTCTAAAATGCCATTTGTGTACCATTGTGGAATTTGGTCTCCGTGCTGATTTACTAGTCTATGTGCTGTAGAAGGATTTGCAGTAAAGTAGAGACTTGGAATTTCTGCAAAAGTATTTGTTATGTACTGGCAGTATTTGGAGGGAGATATCCAGATATTTCTTAATATCTTGAAAGCATGGTATGAAAAATCAGATTTTCCGCATTCCCGCTTGCAACTTAAATCCAGAGGTCTCTTTATTTCGTAAGAACTTGTTTAACACTGGCTCTACTTTTGAGACTTATTGATTTCAGTGTATTCCAGGCCAGGAAAATCAAAGTCACGTTGTGAAAATATCCTCCTGAAATAAGTTATTACAATTTAATGCAGTTGTAAAGGATGACTTTTTGGTTAAGGCTCTGGCCTGGGATTTGAGAGTTCAAACTGAGTTCACCTCAAGGCTGTGACCCTGACAGCAACCATAGGCACACCAGGCAATCTTCTGGGTCTCAGTTCCCCACCCATTTGTCACCTTACAAGACTCTTACTATGTATATGAATATAGCATACATATAGAACAATCTGCCCCGATCTGATTCTTAGCTGTTACTGTAATGTAATAAATCATCATAACTTATATATTACCACTTGTTTCTCCTTTACAGTCCACATCATGGGGGATGTGAAACTGGTGACATCTACTCGAGTCTCCAAAACGTCCCTGACACTCAGCCCCCCTGTCCCTACTGAAGCACCAGCATTTACTCTTCCTCCTCGGAATATCCGAGTGCAGCTGGGAGCCACCGCAAGATTTGAGGGGAAGGTAAGAAACAGAGATGATGGAGGGCTTCTCCATTTGGTTTTGTCCTTTTCTGAAGTTGCCTAGTAGGCTACAAAGATAGTGAAGTTGCCTCTGCAATACGGGGCCTTTACTCAAGAAGGATGCAGTAGTGTTTACCTTCCTGAGGAGCCAGGAGCATTACAGGTCTGTTTCTGAGTAGAGGAGAGTGTTGCAAGACCTGAGTATGTGCTAAGTACAACCTAGTTGAGCATGCCAGGCACTGAGCTTAGTATCAGTGGAAAACTGCTTCAAGAGCTGTCTCTAATCAGATAGTACATATTCTCCTACTTCATATTAATCTCCCTGCATCCCAAACCTGCCTGTTTGTGAAGCTTCATGTGTAACACAAATCTGACCCTGCTACAGCATGTTCTTCCTAGTAGTCAAGCTAGGACTCCGTAAAGAGACTTGCGACATTTTTGTATCTGCACCGCCCGCCGTACCTGTTGTTAATCTGAACGCAAAAAGAGCATTTTCAGAGGAAAGATTGATTTGTTCAAGGAAACTTGTTAACCCAAAGTGTTTTAAAGGGTGTGTAGCGGCATGTGGATCCCAGGTTCTCCCCCTCCCCTCATGCTTGGGACATTGAATAGTGCTTATTGGCATCCATATTTCTTTCATGCTTCAATCTTTGTATGATCTCTTCCTTCTTCTAGCTATCTTCCTTTCTCCTCCCTTAACCCAAATCTTTTTCCTGGAGCTGCCAGTTTTCTCTCTCAGCCCTTTCAGCTTCCTTCTGTCCATGTCACGCTCTGATTGCATGCTGACAGCTATATCATCAAACTGACCGCACTTTGAATCTTTGAAGTGGTGGGACTTGTCTGACAGAGGCAGGAAACTGCAACTTTACTGTAACAAAAGCAGGGGCTAGAAGGAATTTGGGAAATTCATAACTTGTGAAACTCTGACTTAAACAGAGGGCCGGTAGAGGGCATCTGATATTTATCTTATTTGTTTATACAAGAGCAGGCCAGGAACTGGGATTTTTCAACAGGAACTGGGCAGAAAAACAATCTTTGGAGTATATAAATTTTTAAGTGCAAAACCAAAACTCAGAAATAGTTCTTGGATTTGACTTTTTGAAGAAAAGTTGCCATTTTTCATAGAAAGCAGATAATTTCAATGAAAGTGTTTAAACCAAAGAACATTTTTTTTTTAATCAAACTTTTAGAAAGATTTTTTTTAAAAATTAGCTTACTTTTATTGTGTTTTTAAGGCACCAGTCAGAAACCCTCTGGGTGTATGACACCGGCCAGTCCCAATGAGCATACCCTTTCTTACTGTTTTTATCCTCCCCACCCCCTTATTTCACCTTGCTTTGTTGCAGACACAGTGGGAAAATGGCAACATGTTGCTACTTTATGCATGTGACACCTATGCACAATACTATTCTAAGCCTGACCGGTTCTTCCAGACAACACTGCAATTGGCAATAACAGTACAGTGAAATCAAAGTTGAAGCATGTGATGTTGCTAAGATCTGGTTTTACATTTCTCATGTTTTCTAATTAAAAGCTCAAGTGGGATATTTCCAATTTTTAGTGCACTCTGCAGACTTTTTATTCTCAGTCAAATGGAAGCAACTGTTAAATATAATGACCTACAAGGTAGAGTGCCATCGCTGCTTTGTGTTTTTTTCAGATCTGGTTTTAAAGTCTTGATTTTTCGGGTATACCTATCCCCTTTTTAAAGTCGCTTTGAAAGCTGGAAGGGTAAAGTGTGAGGGGTTTTTTTAGTAGCTTGGAAAACATACATAAATTCAATACTAATTCAACTGACAGGCTTAAGTTCCTTGAAGGAATAAAGCTTTGACTGATGTCCTGGTTTGAACCTACTTGATGAAAATCTAAATTCCAGTTCTGCCCATTTGGTATATGAGCATGGCTGAAACCTTCAATTTTCCGTCCTTAAAACAGGGATGATAATATACTAGTTGCATGCATGTCATATAGCTGAAATAAACCGTTCATGCTCAAAGTGCTTTTTTAAAGTGCCAAACATTAAGAGCACAGCTTCACTGAAATACATGTGAGATCTGCAATTACTTTGTGGCAAGTAGCCTGCATTCGGGTTTGGCAAACCAAGATTACACAATTACAGCCACTGTCTTCGGCACTTCAGCCTCTTGCTAGGCATGGAGCATTGCCTGGTTTTTGTTCAGTGCAGCTTGCTGCCCTGGAGGGGCTTTGTTTTACCTCTTTCAGCTAACACAGGTGAGAAAAAACGTGTAACACAGCTGAAGACATAAACCAGCCAATCTTTATCCTTGTGAATCAGTTCCAAATCCACCCTAGCTGGAGGCTGACATAGAAACTTGCAAAATTTTTTTTTTTTTTTTTTTTGGGGGGGGGGGGAACAAGCTACATTATAATAATTGGACATAGAGAGTAATGGAGCACAACGTGTTCTCCTTACTATCTTGTGCAAGAAAAATTAGTTTTAAAATTATAATACCGACTATTCAAATTGAGTCTGTGTGATCTGTTGTTTATAAGGTAACATGGTTGGGGAGATTGTGTTTGGTTCTGCTGTTTATAACTGGTGGATTCAAATTAGTATTTTGCTTGTGCTCCTAGTCTAGTAACACAGGCAGGGTGAGGGGGAATGCAACAGTACAGTTTGAAAGGATACTGTCACTTAATAGCTGCAGCTCTGCTAGATTGCAGCCTGCAGAGCTTGTATCACCGGGGTCCATCTTCAACTGGTTAGTAAAATGTTGCTGCTTCTGTCACTTTAATGTTCCAGAGGTTCAGAAGGACAGTGGACCTGTTCAGAAGGACAATCTTAATGAAAACAATTTATTAAGATTTAGTAATAGAAGTAGCTACTGAACGTACTTAGGTTTTTCTATCCTGGAAAATAGGCTACAGATGTTATGATGGGCTGTTGCTGATACTGTGCTTCATCACACAGTATAAATATTAAACTAGACTTAGGCTAAAGAAAAATAAAAAGTTTTAAAAATGGCTAGACAGGAGATTTTCTTCAAAGAGTTCCTCTGCAGTGGAATTTATCTTATCGGAAAGAACAAACATTTCGAGAATCCAAGAGAGGATATAAATCTGATATTGCGATGATCCTGTACTCTCATTAAGTGAATAAGGAAGAGAGGGCCCCAAAGTCAAACTTGTTTCTTTTCTTTCCAGCAGCATGTAAGATAAGTTGTATGAAATGGCAATTCAAGATCAAGGAGAGTGCAGAAATTGAGAAATAGCCCACGAATGTAGGGAATTGGAGGTAGAAAGGAAGTGGAGTTGCCATTAACAGGAATTCTTTTTTTTTTTTTTTCCTCCCACTACCACCCTGGTTTTCTCACTAAAATCTCAGTAAGTTTATCTATATCTGACTGCAGATCTTGGTTTTCCAATGTGACCTCAGTGTAAAAAGTTAGCTCATCATCTTTCAAGAGTATGAGCATGATTTTGGCCTGGAGCACCGACTAAGGGGTGGAACCACTTAGTAAGGCAAAGGCAAGGTTACCTTCCCTAGATGCTCCCCAAATGTCTGCTGCGTGGACATCTCAGTTGTTCATCAATCAATTGCTGAGGTGATTTTTAGGGAAACCATCCCAGATTATTCTGAAATTGTTGTGGGTTCCCAGCTTGTTAGAAATTGATTGATGTGCTGTTCTTCAATTGCACACCATGTGTGAGGTGAACAGCTCAGGGTAGTAATCCCCTGCCTTGTGCTAATGCATTGTAGCTTGTCTGTCAAAGCCTTTAAGATACTGTTGGAAAAGAGCAGACCAGTCTTATCAGGCTTTGTTTTAAGCTGTTTGTTTTTAATCACTGGAATATTTATCAGTGCTTTGCAACATTAAATTGTGATTGTATATCTTTATCTTTCTAATTCAGCTGAACATCGCTGGATTTTATAATGCTTAATGGCACACTAATGAAGGAGATTCCTTTCTTTGTAGCAAATGTCATGGAGGTTTCTGTGGCAAGTGTCACATGAGAGGATGGGGAAATCCTCTTCAGCCATAGCACCCAAATAAGCATCTGTAAATTATCCGGCAAGGTGGTATTTTGATGCTGCTGACAACATTTGATGAATTCATAATCCAAGCACAGTATCCTATCAAATGCTTTCAGACTTTGGGTGTTCCTAAATTTCACTTTCTGAAACTGTGCAGGGTACTTTAATTACAACACAGAGCACATTACTATGCCAACCTACAAGTACAAGATCATTAGCCATAGATCTAGTTTAAAATTTAATTTGTTTCAGTCTCTCTCACTCTCCCAAATTCAGCTGCACTATTCTATAGTACAGGTTCAAAACATCACAGTAGACCAATATGGATGCAAACAGTATAATTTTCCATACAGTCAAATGAAATAAAGCTTTTAAACATTTCCATGAATTTCACTAGCTTTTCTAACTCTCATGAGGATGGCAAGCATATATTAATAATAGTGCTGGGCAGAAGCTCCTAGAAAGATTTTTCACGGGAATTTGCAAATCTGTACAGGTTTCCTTTTCTTGTGATGGGCAGAGGGTGACCACAGAAGATTTCCACAACTTTGCATGTTTTTGTGCCTACCCGATTTCTTAGTATCGTGTTTACTGGTCTTTCAGAGACTAACAGGCTCAGTGACTTAAGACTGAAGCCTGTCTTATGTCCCAAACTCTATCCTTTTTTAGAAGACATCCTCCTTCATATTTAGAAATTTGACTTCTAAATATTGGACAACTTTATTTATCCAGCTCTAAGTTCCCACTGTAACTGTTTAGAGAGGAAGTTATGTCTCCATTGTAGAACCTAGCAGTTATTTAAACGTTTCCCTGATTCTACTCTGCATCTGCTGACACCCACAGCTTAAGTGTTGCTCTCAGCCTGAATTGGCCCATCCTAGTGTTAAGGCTGAGGTTCAGCTTTTGCTTGGGTTTGTGAGCTTTGCCATGTGTGTATTTAAGATGGCAAGCTAATCCTCCAGTTCCCTTTCTGTGTTTAGAAGCACTGAAAAGTTCTTTCATGACTGTCAGGGGAAGTCTTAGAAAGCAGGTTGGCTTTCTGCGGCCGAAAAAACCACTGTGACCCTGAAGTTCTGGTGATGTGTATAAGTGAATAGAGCAGCAGGATGGATTGACCCCAGCAGGGCTCTGCACTGTGACTGCCCACATATGGAGTCAGTGAATGTTGGTGCTCTCATCCAGGTTTCCCTAGTCCACGTTAACTTCTGTACAGAACGATACTTCAAGGCATAGAGAGATTTACTTAGGTTTCTGCAGCAAATTGATGGAGAAGTTGAGAACAAAAAAATGAGAATCTTTACTATTCTCTAACCACTGAACCATATTCTTTTGATCTTTCCCTCCCTATTTTAAGCTTTGGGTTCTGAGACCAATAAAATAGTCTGCAGCAGGGTTGTTGTTTTAAAAAACAATTAAGGTGGTTGCCCAAAACAAGCATTTTTAGTTGATAACTATGTGATTAGCTGCCCACACATAATTTTGCTGAACTTAAATAGCAGTAGACTCACTACATCAAAAATATAGCGTGAACACTTCTGGTTCTTTACTGTAATGTCACTGAGTGTCAAGCAGTAAAAAATGACAAGTCAAAGAACTGTCAGTTTCCAACAACCCCTGCCCTGTCCAGAGTGATATTAACCTCTGCATTTGATTGTGGCAAGCAGTTAGCTCGACCTGCTTTGGCTGCACTCATGTATAATTTTTGAGGGTAATATTGACGGTCATTAATTTTATGAGCCTAAAGAATACTTGTGCTACATTTCTGCTTGAGAGGAACAGCCAAATGACATGCTACGGACCACAGACTGATTGCCTAGGGGTCAGGAAAGAATTTTTCTCCCTGGATAAAGCGTTGCACAGTTGGCAACAATGCAGTACGGGTTGTTTTTCTGCTTTGTATGAACCATCATACATGGTCGATTGCCAGAACCAAGATATCAAACTACTAAATCTAGTCTGGTATTCTAATCCCAGGGAGCTAGATTCATGTATTGACATGTAGTTCATAGTTTGAGTAGATGTTGGGGTACTCAGTTCAGCGTGTGCTGCCCATTCAATAGTTACTATTCTGCTCTTCCCCTTCCATCCTCCTCCAGGTAAGGGAGTTGGATGGTAAATTTTAAGACAGGCGAGGTCAATGTCAAATCCTGCCCCTAGTTAATGTGCTTTCTGGTTCTCCTTCTATCACCCTGCTGTTGCAACACCCTATCTGTATCTGTTCGAATCAGTTAAGTCCAATGATGTGCATCAATTTGCCAACTTCTCAGCTGCTTTTGCTGCTGCTGGTTGCACAGGTATTCTTTGAAATATTGTACCTGAGAAAATAAACTGGGATCAGACAATGAGAAACAACAGGCAATGGGATGATTAACAGTGATTCTGTGATCTGTTCTGAGATAGAGGGGAGACCCATTTATGTGGTGTGTTAAGAGAGAAAAAGTAGGGAAACGTTAAAAGAAGCATTGAAGGGAAACACTCCCACAGCATTTGTAAATCATTTCAACTACCTGCTAATGGAAAAGTGAGATCTAACCAATTTGTTTTACTGTGGCTGCTGCACTAGCTTTGCATGGCAAAACCTTTGTTATCTTCCCTTTGCTTTGGACTTGAAGCAGCAATGTGCACTCCATTTCCAAGCCTCAGTCAGCAGGCACTCCAGAAGTATGCCTTAATTACATCGTATGTCTAGATTTGAGATGGCAGCATCTGAAAGGAGAGAAGCCCATATAATGACAGAGGACGATGACGTGGCACAAAATCCTTTGCTGTTGGCATGAGATATTTGCTGTTACAGAATGTACTGGGCAGCTAATTGCATGAAGCTGCCAGTGGTTTTGGATCTGCACATTCTGGAGGGGTGACTGTTCTGAGCCATATGAGGAAGAAACTCAGGAAAGATCCATGTTTTCATGGGAGACAGTTGTCTGAGGAAAGTGAACACTATGGGAAGACTTGTGCTGATTGGTAAAACTACCATGCACTGTGATACTCCCAGAAACCTGACATGAAGCACTGAGGCATGTTTTGGGGAGCAGAGAATTGAAAAAGATATCGATTTGACTGGAGATTTTATTTGATCTTTCTTTCCACATACCAGTGAGGGTTCTTGGGAAAAACATGGTGCATTCAGAAGTTACTGAAACATTTTGTATCAAACAGACATTGGGGTATAGTCAACTGAAATAAGAAAGGAAAACAAACACAAGTTAGGTGGCTGTGAACAGCTTATTGCACATCTGTTTTTTCTGTTTGGGTCTTCTACTGCTATTTCTTCTTCCTTGGTGTAATTGACCTCCCATTATATTCACTTACCAGAGTGCTGTTTTTTTACCCGTTTACATGTTCTCATGAGTAATGCATGCATTATTTTATTTGGGTTTATTTTATTGTATAACTCTGTATTGGCATATAGAAACAGTGGCTCTTTTAAAGAGTTTCCGCTTTAGACGAGGGCAAAGTGGGAGTGGCTGCTCTGCTGGGAAGTGGTTAAAGTGAAATTCAGTTAAAATTGCTTCTCCACACAGTGTCATCTCCACCCTTCCCTTCATCAACTGACACAAGCACCCATGTGTTGACACCCATTTTCCCTGCCTCGCATGTGATAAGTCCTTTAGAAAAAACTGCAGGGGTTCAAGTTGCTGCTCAAGAAATTTGTAGGTTTTAGACAGGAGTAGTGGTCTGTGAGTTCCAGTTCTGTCTCTTTAACTCATAAATTCATTTCATACCTGTCTCACTGTCACCTATGGCCATCATAGTTATACTCAGGACTTTCCAGGTAGAAGTATTTAAGCATTCCTTGTGTAGCATGTGTGCAGTGTGTGATGATTCTCAAAAGTGCTGGACTTAGTACACCATCCCATGCAACAGATCTGTGCATACGCTGAGGCAACAGCCAAGACTTCTGGATGTTTGGCAGCAAAGTTTGGTCAGACCTTTTGCAGAGTTGCTCCACTCTGCCAGACGTTCAGAAATCCTAGACAATGCTGAATATCCTCAGATTCCACCCAGACAAAATTTCTAAGCAGGAAAGAGGCCATGACTGGGGAAGACTGGACATACAGTATCCCTATTCTCAGTTGCCATTTCTCAGGGTTGATTTTTTTTTTTTTGTATAGTTGAGCCTTTTTTCAGTAACCCACCCACCCCTGAACTGTGGAAGAAATGTGCCATTTGCCACTATCACATTTATTATTCTGTTTCCTTTCTATCTCCTTTCCCACCTTAATTGCTTATCTATAAGCAGTCGGGGACAGCAGTTCTCCGCTGCTCCATGCAATGGCAGAAAGACTGGCTCCCTATTCTTGGTTGATTTGATACTAACTACTGTAACTAAGGGAACATCAAAACCATTTTTTAAAATAATAATAGTAACAATAATAATAGAAGTTTTTTAGAACTCTTCAACTAATGTACATATGGAGCTGAAGAGAATCTCTTATTATTTTGTGTAGTATCTATGCAAACCAGCATTGTTTTAGCTGAAGCCAGACCATGCATTCGTGCTGCTCTTGGTCACCACTTTTTCATTCTTCACTTTTTCGTTAACATGTTTCCAATTATTTTGGATTTTGAGATGGAAGCAATTAAAATTGCATGAGGAACCTGACAAGAAAATTCTGTGTGATTTAATTGCGTCTACCTGCTCCCAGTTCGAGTTGAGGGAACCAACAAACTGTTGACTCTGGCAGTTTATTGTAGATATCTTTTTTGTGATCACCCACTACTGTGATGTATTGTCGTAAAGCATGGCTTTGTGTCAGCTAAAGAAGGCAAGTGTGTTTGTTTAAGGATTTACCCACAGGAATATCCCTAGAGTTGATTTTGAAGAAAATTAACTTCATTAGCAGGGATTTCTGGACTTGCTATTTTTCTGTATTCCTTAAATAGAAATGAGAAAAATTTCTTAAATTACATATTGACAAATTTGTGGAGGAAAAGGAGATATAAAATATTCATATTATGGCGTAAAGGAGGTCCAGTCTTTTACAACAGTAATGATGGAATAGATACCATGATTAATCATAAAGTCCACTGTTTAGGGATGATAAGATAAAAATGTCTGAAAAAGGAATAGAAGAAAATCTAGCTGTTTCCCAAGAGACAAACAGCTAATCAGCATATCCTAAATAGCTGAACAAAGATACGTTCAGAGATTGAGTCCGTGTAAGTCAGGGTAGAAGTGATCAGTATAATTCTTCTTATTTTTCTTGTCCCATGATGGTTAATCATGAATCTTTCAAATTTCAACAAAGTCTTATTAGATTCTTCAATTCTGCCTTTAATTTAAAAAATATCATCATCTTTTCCAGGCTAGTCTCCCTTGCTCCTCTGGGCCAGTGCGTAAGTCTTTGTTGTGGTCAATTCCACTGGCAATAAAACACATCATGTAGCATTGTGCTTTCCTATTTAAATAAATGTTCTTAGTAGTACATGAAACATGACTTCAACTTATCATTACGATGTTTTAAATTTGATTTTTTGGGGAATTGTGTATTTGACTCCTTTCAGAGTCATAGTAGGTTTAAAGATTAAAGACGACCTAGTAACTGGAACAGTGTGAGCAGTTAACTTTCTTTTCCTTGTGCTGCAATAGCCTATAGTGGTGTGAGAGGGATGAAATGGGGAAAAGTTATTTTGGGTTTTGTTTTTTTTTCTTTCAGAAATATGGCCCTAGCTGGAGAAACTTTAAATTTCCTTTTTCTAGCTGACCCCAAAGGTAGGATGGAATACATATCATCAGACATGCTTTTGGCTAACTAGTAATATATTTGCCTTCTCCCATCATAAGCAAGGCTTAAACTTTACTCCAGCACCTTGCCTTCATCTGGCTGATGAAACCACAAAGGTCAGGGAGGGGTTCAGTGCCATATGTAACCATGAGAGCACGTAAAATAGCAAAGTATGCATTTGACTGTCTATAAATGTGTCCCTGAGAGTTTGACCTAAATTACACCAAATCACACTTTCTGGTATAATTCTGCCTTTCCCTTTTAGGAAAAGAAAGTAGTCATTAATAGACAGCAAGCACGATGCATTCAGAATCTTTGCAGAAGGCCACATGTGGAGAAGGTTTATAATCAAAACACATCATTACTCATTGCGGTTTTGCTCAGTCCACACTCACTCTAGCACCTAGACTCCAAAGCTAAAAATTTCTGCTTTTGACATGTTACTTGGCTCCGTTCACTCATGGATACAGTATGAAGTTTGGAAACCTACTGGGCAAAACCAGACAACATACTTTTTTTTACATGTAACATCTGGACTCCGTAGCATTTAAGTGCATGCTGAACAGAAAATAACATTGCTGTGAATCGTGCACAATTCAACCCATTCATGAAGAAGAGAAACCAGCCTGTCTGACAGGGAGCAGCAAGGGCTGGCTGCTCCCTAAGGGAAAGCAAGCCAGGAGCCGAGGGTGAGCCATGCATGGGCTGTGCCATCACCAATGGGCTGCAGTCCCACAGGCTCCAAACACAGCAGGCAGTGCTGTGTGCTCTAACAGGGTCTACTCATGGTCCCAGACATGGCAAGCAATCAATCAGGTTCAGCATCCAATCAGAGGGTACAGTCAGGACCAAAAGTAAGCAAGACCAGATTGTCCTTCCGTTGGTGTCCAGTTCAGTTTTTAATGTTCAATCTATAGGACATTATCACTATGTTACTGGATGTTACTGAATCTCTAGCAGGTGCCTGAAACAGCACATATTTCTGTGCCTAACCTGCTGGAATTCATTGTTTAATGTCTGGGGACAAAGTTGCCTTAGTCAGGGTTTTTAAGCCAGAAGTCATCCCATTTCATAGTTCAGGATCACATGTGAATACACATCTCTCTGTGCTCTTCTCTTATGTGGAGGAAATAACTTTTGGAAGAGGAGAGATGTTGATATGTTGGGGTAGTGCGTGATGAGGGAGACCTGCTACTCCTACTGCTGTCAGAGGTTATGTGTCAAAGCTCTCTGCACTAGTAGGAGCAAGAAAATCAAGGCATTCCACTGACTGGTCATCCCTGAGATGACTAGTCCAGTATAAGGGTCTTGAATTGCCTGCCTAAATATGTTGAACTTATTCTTCTAGGAAACTTGACAGCCGGGTTATTGGTTGGGAATTAAATCATGCTTGTTGAATCACAAGTTAGTAACCTGACTTCTGGGCTAGCCTTCCCACATTAAGGATGTGTTGTAGTGAGATTCTAGAGATGATCTAAGCGCTCATGCCTTTCTTCTTCAGGGGATTTTTAGGAATATGCACCAGAGAGAATGGAATATGCATGAGAGAGTGAAAACCTGGGAATGTTCCGTTTTCAAAATAAAACAAAAAAGCCCTTTTTCTAGGCTTTCTGGTGATGAAGATAGCTTTATTCTCTGTAAATCAGTGCATTGCTGTAAAACCTGCAACCAGACAGAACAAAGCAGTCCTTGTCTTGTGAAAATACTGTGCCTAAAACTGGTACAAATTCCAAGTCAGCTTTGCGTATTTTTATTGCTTATATAGAGACCTTTGTGATTCATGTGCAGAATGAGGTGAAATGGAAAAATAATTTATTTTACCTTTCTTTCTGAATTTTCCTTGCTTTTCTGTACCTTTTCAAAATACTATAGTTAATGTTACTCTATGGAATATACTATTTATTATAAATACAAAAGCTGAGCTTAGTCAAATACTAATTAAAAGTCATACTGTATGCTAATGTGTAATGTATACAAGAACTTTTCATTTAAAGATGACGACAATCTGCATATGTAGCCCAAAGAAAATGGAGAAGCAAAGACCGACAAATGAAATAATTCTGTTCATGGTTACTTGGCTTTTGGCGACAGAATATTGAGCTTATTTCATCCGGCTCTGTGCTCTCTTGACTCATGTTGAATCAGTTAGAATGGTAATTTTCCTCTAGCTGCACAGTAAAGTCAAATTGTAACTGTGTGGCTTGAGAAGTTGCCATTCTTTCCACGTGCCACATAATACACAAGCAAGCCTATAGTTATGCTGCATGTATTATTTAAATTGTTTTTGCAAAGCTTAGAATATTAGTGTAATGCACACTATTTTGTAAAAGTTTTGTAAAAGCCCCTTTCCCCCGGTAGTATCTGGTATCTCGTATCTGAAATCTAACTCATTTATATCACAATGAATTAAGAATTTTTCTGTTCTGGGAAAACCCTGGAACAAGAGTTCAATATACTTAAGATTGATTCTTTTGTCTATATAAATTGTGGTATTCCTTTCTAAAAGAATAACTCAGCAGTTCATCTGTACAGGGAGGCAAATATAAAAATTTCAAAACAAAGTTATGTTAAAAGCCGGGGCATTGGAAGAAAAATGATGATAAAATCTTGGAAATACAGATTAAACAACGATGGTAAACGGTATTGATTTTTGCTTATTTTATGGTACCACTTAAACAGCCTAATTCAACTGGAGCCCTAGTGTGTGTTTGCTGATAGTATTTAACACATACACAGGCCAGACTAGAGTTGGACCATTCTCTGATGACCTTCCTAGCTAAAACGACAGAGGAAATAGTCACTGTTACACTCCTTGACATTCGTGTGGAGTACTGAGGCACAGTGAGATTTATTGCTTTGTGCAAGATCACACAGAAATACATGCCTGGATTCAGAATTGAACTGCCGTCTTCCAGAAGTTTAATTCCCATCCAGTACCGTAGACATGAACCTGTCCTTATTGGAGATAAATAGCTTCCGATTTTGGAAGAGAAAGTTAAGATTTGCCATAGGTGTAAATATCACTAATATCTAGGGTGACTGCTTTTGGATTAAGAGCACCACTTAATGAAAACACAATGCCATAATTAGGTCCTGAGAGCCTTCACACAAAAGCTAGTTTGTTTGCCTGTTGGGATATGCTGTTGGACAGAAGTGTAGACAAACATTTGTCTGCTCAGGAGAATATCACACGCTCATAGGTTTAATGGAAAACGTTATGTTGGATTTGTTCAGATCTCTCAATAGGAATGCCAACAACTGCAGTTAAGTGGAGCTCTATTGAAAGCATACGCAGAGTAAGCACTTTTCCCACAACCTAAACAAATGTAGCTATTTTTGAGCGCACGTGTGTGTTGCTCTTACTGAGATCACAGCAATTTTAGTTTTGAGAGAAAGCATTAGAAAGAAGAGGTGAACCCACAAAATTTCTCTTGAACTCAGCATGTCTATAAATATTTATTCTAAACTGTTGAACTAGAAATTCATAGCCACATCAGTTTATACTTAGTATTTCAGTGCTTTGAACATTTTTTCTTTTAAATAGTTGTTGCTCAGCCCTTGATTTTGATTTTGTTTTTAAACACAGCAGTTTGTATATTGTACTGTATGAGTTATCTCTGCTAAGCTGTTATTAAAAGGTATGTATGTGAAGCCAGAAAAGCGTATAGATTTTACAGATTACTACAGGATAAAAACATCGCTGCCAGTTGCTAATGGGCAGTTGATGTTTTGCAATAGGCTTATGTATGGAAATCTTAATTATTTAATACGTAGCAGTAAGTTGCATGTAGCGGAATAAACAATGCAATGCGAAATGCTAGATGTTTAGTCTGCCTTATGTATTCATATCGTCACAATCCAACATTGCATTTTATACCTCTTTCTAATCACATCAGTTCTACTTTTTAATGAAATTTAAAACAAATGACATTTCATGCCCAGTGTGCTTGCCAGCCCTACCAAGTAGCATTAACAATGAAGCAGTACACATAACCGAGGAGAATTTTTATAACCTATCCGGAGCACTGCCTTTGCCAGCAGCATTTGTCGCTATTAGCAGACAGTCTTTAAATGAACATAAGCTGTGCAGTCAACTCAGCAACAAAATCCAGTTTTAGCATTTTCTGTGGCCACTGCCACCTTCCTAAATTGCAGGAAATAAATCTTGTCTGGCTGAAAATTGATAAAGTACGAGCATGTTCATTCAGAGCAAGGAGTTTTTGTTACCACCTTACACTCCAGATGCGGATTGTTGCCCTTAATTATGAATTTCATAGCTTTCATATTTTCCAGTAGCTGTGTGTTTTGGGCACAGAAAGAAAGCACATATTTTCTTTTTTTTATTAATTTTCCACAGTAGGTCATGCATACTGAGTGTGCTCATGTAAATTTATAGAGATTCCTTAGCTGTTGATAGCATGTATTGATATTCTTAAGAACAGCATCCCCAAGCTAGGAAAGTATGAAGCTCTTTTGGTCGGTGGCATAGCTCCTACAAGAAGATGGGGCCACTAGTATTCGGTAATGTGTAAAATAAATTCACATCCTATTAAGACAGAAACTTCACATCAGTAAGAAAAAAAAAAAAATCTTTCACTCTTCCAGAAATAATATGCAATGGAAAAATTAGTTTTTTGCAACTGTTACTACAGTGAATGATGATCACTCTCTTGAGACAGGCAAGAAACAGAGTGGATTGTTGTCTTTAAAAGTGACTGCCAATTCAAACCTCAAATATTATTGTTATGAAGGGATCGCTACTCTGAAAATAATTGACACTTTAGTTTTGCTTTTTTTGTGGGGCATCAGCAGAGTTTTTTGACCTGATGATGTCCCAGTCTCAAGATGTGTCTCAGTGTCTCAATTCTGTGATCAGTTCTGTGAGATAAAACAGTTAAATTTTGTTTACAGTTTTCCTTCTAAGTAATTTCCTTCATACACACATTTTGCTAATGACAGAGTGAAACGTTGGTGTTAATTTCATCCTGTACGTGTCAAGGGGCTTCCTAGTGCTTTAGACTTGTGTTTAGACCTGTGCTTGGTCTAAGCAATCTGTGTTGTTACTGAATGAAGGATTCACAACTGAAAGTAAAAATCTTTGTCAAGTGTTAAAAGCTAAGATTTTTGTGGTGGGAAGAGGGGAGACAGTTTCCCAATGATTTGTTTTCTTGTGTTAAACTGTTTTATGTTTCAGCCTTTCTTCTAGTGCTGCTAAATAAAATTTATGAACAAAAGTAGCGGCACACACAGTAAATCGGGCTGTCCTGTTGAAGTGGAAATGAATGAACTGCTCCTGTTCTGACAGCTCTCACACCACAGTGAAACTCTGGTCTGATTTTTCAAAATCTTGTTTTCTGTAGCAAAGATTGCTGTTCTGAAAAGAACACTGGTCATATCAGGAAACTTCTGGCAGTTCCTAAACTCATTGCTACTGTCTTAAAGCAGCTGCTTCATTTAGTAATATTTGATAGACATCTTGATGCAGAATCACCAAAGATGGGGAGGAAGGGAAAGACAGGGAAAGAGAGAATATTTCAGGGCTTACTGGGTGATGTGGAACAATTAGAAAGAGCTATTTCCATTCAGCAGCCACAGTTGTTTCCCTTTGAACTCATTTACATTCTTAGTGCATAATCCTAAATGACCCATAACCACACACACAGATCAGCTATTTCTTTGCATTTTTGGTATTTTAAGCTATTCAAACTATTCAGCACCTCATAAAATTTAACACTTTTTAAAAGGCCTTAACATCAGTTGTTCCATGGGAAGAAAGCTTCCTCTTTGCAGTTTACTTTTTTTTTTTTAATTAATTTAAGGAGAAAGACAGAAACAGAGAAAACTTTCATGAAAATTGATGAGAGTGTTATCCAAGAGGGGGCTGCAAAGTTTATCTTCCCTGTTTTGTTGAGAACTCTTGTGCTTGCCCTTGCCTTTGAAATCTTTTTGGCCCATTCTACAGGCACTTCTATTCTGCAGAGCTGTCTGGCAGTATTGAAGTTGAGAGCAGAGTCACATCTTATTATGTTGCTCATATTCTCCTATGGTGGTGAGTTAACATTCTCTTATTTGTAACACTATTTTACATTTTGCTGCCAAGACTCTGGACCTATTCTGTGTGGACCTTCTTCACTATTACTCGATACTGTGCACTTTGATACCTGTATACAAACACATTAATATGATGTTCATGGCTTCAGTCCTTATTCAGAGTAAGAAGAGCAGCTGCCCTCCTGTGCTGCAACTTCAGTTCAGTCTTTGCAATGATTGCTGCGATAGCAAATTTGTTGGCAAGGAGGAAATATTGTCAGATGATTTGATCTAACATACTAAATATGGAAAGCTAATTTTCTTTTAGTGGGAGTTTGGCAAAGTCTCTGAGTGTCTCCATGTCTCAGATCCCTAGCTATGAAGTCAGAGTGACACTTTCCTACATGACAGCTACCTGTTTTGGAGCCGAAATTGTCTTCAGTTTGTACATAACTCAGTATCCTGCACACTGTGAATTCTCCTTTGACAGCGTGTCAGAATTTCACCAGTTTGCAGAGACCTGGTCATCTTTGTGTGCTAGTGTAACTCATAAAAATGTGCAACAGCTACAAGTGAGTAGGAGGGAGCCAGGATAGCATCTGGGTGGCAATGGGGGAAATAGCCTAAGCCTTCTCCTAGGCTTTATCCAAGGTTTATGGCATCTGACTGCTTTTGAGTTGCCAACGTAGACAAACATTTTTTAAAAAGGGGAAAAATTGGACAATGGCTAAATATAAATATAGATCTAAAGGTGGACAGAGATTCAGTCTACTTATAATCCCATCTTAAGTACAGAAAACTTGTATTTGCAGGAAAAAAAAAGGTCCAGGTGAGCTATATGGGTGGTTTGCATAAAACTCTCCTCGTGCTTAATGGCTACAGGTCAGCTGGCTACAATGTGGGGAAAGTAAAAAGGCAGATGTTGCTGCAGGTAGAATGATTTATTAAAGCTCCATCAAAAACCCACTGCCACTCTGAGACTGCAACACCCGTGTGAAAATACCCCCATTAGTGTCATAGAGGTTTACAACCTCCAACTCACTTGCTGATTGACATTATAGCTACACAGAAATTTGTTTCTCTATACAGTGTGTTCCCCTCACGTCCACTATACTGGAAAGGGTAGAGTTCAACTTGATAGTGTTCTGTATTTCATCTGAATGATGTTTCAGGTTATTTTCAGGCTGCCGGAAGACTCCTATAACAATGTTACTTTAAATGCAATAAATTTAAACTTATTCTTTAAATGAAATAAAATCTGATTTAGGAAAAGCACCAATGCATGTGATTAATTCCAGAAGACATAAGTAGGGCTTAAGCATTTTCTTAAGAGCTGCATTAATTGGGGCTGGTGTTTGAACTTAGAAATTAAATAAACTCAAAGCAGCTTGACACCCAGTGCTGCTCTGAAATTCTACCTGAGACCTTCAGAAATAATTTAGGACAGATGGACTTGTAGATGTTATGGTACCTGGGAAAGCAATGCTTTATCCAAACAGCTATGCTTTGGTGACTGAGCACAAAGCCAAGGCTCTATGCACCTCTGGGAACTCTCCACACTGAATTTCACAAAAAAATATGATTAGATGTAGAAGATTGAAGAAGAAACGATCTGCAGCTGCTGTCTGCTTTTCAGTTAGCAGACCATGTCTTCCATGGATAGGTCATAAATTCTTCCCTGCTGGGAGTACCATAAATGCTGATTCCCTTAAAGAGCTGTGGTAGTATGTATAGCGTTCAGCACCTTTGCAATCTGCAAAAAGGGGTTGAACAGTGAGACAACAAAATTTGCAGATAATGCAGAGCTACTTTAAAGAGTCAAAACTAAAATTGGTGAGGTGCCATCTGCAAAAGAATCTCATTCTGTTTAGTGCCTGGACTATAAAACATCAAATGCCATTTGGCATTGATGAGTACAAAGTAGAAAATAAAATATACTTAGTTCATTTTTTATTAGCTATTACTATTCAAAAGAGAGATCTTGCCCTGAACAGCTCTCTGACTAATCAGCTCAAGGTGGGAAAAATAGCAAATAGTGTTAAAAAATATTTGGAAAGAAAAAAACCCCAACAGTCTGCTGTGTCGAGCTGGAAATATGTGGGTTCCTACATTTTGGATGCTATGTGCAGTTCTGATCTCTCCTTATCTCAGGCTAGAAAAGAGACAGAAAATTTGACAAGGATTATCGGAGATATTTCATGGCTCCAAGTACAATCGCAGATTAAAAAACAAGGAAGGCTCTTCAGCTTGAACAATACAAGCAGACAAGGGTTTGAAACAGGTTTATACAATCATGAATGACATGGAAGTGAATAAAGAATGTTTATTTGCTATTTTCCAAAATATAAAAAATAGGAACCCACAGTAAAAAGTCAAACAAGGTTAAAACAGATAGTGCCTTGCACGCAGTCTAGGAGGCCCGCCTAAGCCTGCTCTAATGATGTACTAAGGTACCTCACTTGCTCAGGCTTGTATGCTCCAGAGTGTAACTTCTGGCTGTTCTCTAAATTCCTGCTATATGCATGAAGTAAATCTGGTTTTATGACCATCTCATAACTGACATTTTTGGATGGAAAATCCAAACCAGCTATATTTGTATCATTTCTGTAAAGCTTCACAGAAACGTAGGATCCAAAGTGTTCTCCTTACAAAGAAGTTTGCTGTTTTTCATGAATTCTCCAGTGCATTACCGTTTTGGGCACCTTTCCTTTCTTGTAATGTCTTTTTGCCTGTGACCACCATAATGGCTGTGTTTGTGTGTGCATTTTCTGTGTGCATGTTTCTTTACGTGTTTTAAGATGGAAGTTTTGTCCTTGGGTACCTGAATTCCTCCTTTGACAATTAGGAATTGTGAAGTGCGCTAGTAGTTCACTAGACCCAGTTACATGTTTCTTCTAGATTATCTAAGCAGCGTGCATGTAATGCCAGCAATGGTTTATGATCTGAACTGAAAGCATGCTTCCAGCCAAATGGAGCATTGCAGAGTTAATGAAGCAAGATCTAATGAGTTTTCATCAGAGTCAAAGAATTTTGTATAAGATAAACTTTTGCCTTTTTGCTACAGAATTCTAGATTGTCAGCACTGGTGTCAGGGAGGGAATAAGCACAGAAGCATGGCAGAAAGTTATTCTTCCACGTGATCAAATCATTCCACACTTTCTAGGATGAGTGGACTTTTTGCTAAGCTCCTGCAGAAACCCTTGCACATTGCCAAACAGCAAAGTGAAACTCTATGAAAGGGTCTCTCATGTGAAAATTTAGAGAATTCTTTAACTCTTTACTTTCCCCTAGCTTCTGTCTCACTTGAATTCTGTAATTATATCCTGTGATCTACAGAATAGATCCAGGATCCATAATGTGAACTCAGTCCATGTAGATTTATGATATTGTGGGGGTTTTAGTGGACTTTTTAAAATGAAGTATGCTGGTTTTAATTCGTATCCCCATAGTTAGGTACAGCACTCAAAATGAGCCAGAAGTACTCATCACTCACTATCTTATTTTAAGGCCGTGAAAACTACCCATTACTCAGCATCTTCTGAAATTGGGCCACAGGTTTTTCCATGGGACTAGGAAGAGGTAAACTTCATACGGCACACTAACAGTTGCACTGAAATAGTAATTTTAAAGGAACAGCTTTTAACAAACAGGAAGAAAGTGCTGTCTCTTTACCTTCTGGGTCTCCTTACCCTTGCATTGAATTCTATGAATTGCATCTCCAGGTAATTCTTCCATACGTCTCATCAGGGCAAATGGGACAATGACAAATCTTGCAGCCTTTCTATGTTAGTGCTGTGGCATATGAACTTTCTACTCGAGACTAAAAGAATATGAGAATTCCTTCACTCACAATGTTAACATTAGCAATATCAAGGAGTTCAATTTGGCCAAGATTTTCTTTTCATTACCGCAAGTGAGAATCAAGCAAAATGTGTATGATTTGAACTTCTATAGGTGAAACCTTGAGAAGGAGCTCAACATAATTATGCATGGTCTGAGATTGCCTGAGAACAGAATGCAGTGATTGCCAGGGATGGGTGCCTGAAGAATGAGTTGCAGCATTTGGTGGTGCTTTGCAGATGTTTGATTCTACTTTCAATTCTTTTTTTATTGTTGCTGATTTTGGTTGGGTTTTTGTTTGGGTTTTTTTGTTTGTTTGTTTTTTTGTGCCAGACAATGGTCTGTTTGAAGGCCTGTGTTGTCATTTTTCTCTCCCTGCTCCCCACCATTCGGGAGAAGAAACAGATAATTGCACACACCAGTTGTGAAGACTTACGTCTTCAGAGTTGTGTTCCAGTTAAGGTTACGCCCAAAGAACTAATTTATGAGGACTGTGTGCATGTGGAACAAGAAACCTAAACACCAGATGTAGTGTACCAGAGTTCAGCACTTAAACAAAAACATACCGAAGGTTTACAGAAAGACCATTATTTTTTCTTGTACGTACAATAGGTAATGCTTTGAAGCGAGCTATATTTAGTCCTAGTATGTATTCTGTTTTTGCTTTAAATGAGGCAGTTGTAGATTCTAGGCTGCTCTGTAGAAGAGGTAGGTTATTTGCTTTGTTTGCAAGGTCATAGCTAAGTCTCCAAATATTTAACATTTTCATCTTTAACCTTGCCAGGCAAGTTCTCTGTTTCAGAAGCAAACTTTTAAAGTGGATAAACTATTCTTGAGATATGGTTTGTGTGTGTTTAAAGTCTCAGAAGGAGCTTAACCACGTATCATGTCCACTTTCCTTTATCAAGAACATCTGCTGTTCATTTGTTAAAGCAAACTGCAGTTTGAGCCTGACAGAAGCTTTGTTACAAGGCTTACAAAGGAGCTGCACTGGCCAGAACCATGCTTCCCACCTGCACTAACCAAAAAATTTAAATTGAAATAAAAATATACTACATATTAGGTGGGGTTTTATTCACGATGTTCATGTTGTAGTCTCCACAGTTTTGTGGTACGTTTTTCCTAAGACTGACATTAAGAGTTCACATTGGTATGAACTATTACAACAAGAAGTGGCTTTTTTTCTTGTTAGAGAGCACAGCTCTGTCCACGTGAACAGAGCAGCCTCTGCTAAGTTTGCTAAGTACTTCATTCCCCTCACAAGTCTTTTGTTCAAGGTCCAGATCCAAAAAATCTTGGCTCTTGATTCAAGGAAGAGGGAGAACACTGGCTAGAGTCTGATGACTATGGGAAACACCTCTTTTTTTGTAGGAACTGGGGTGAGCCACATCCACAGAACAGCGTTACTGTCTGGATTGAATCTCTTGGGGCTGCGTGAAAGCCTTCAACTGTATGACCTTCAAATGAGCCCACCTAATACATAACTTGCAATAAAGTGAATAATATTCCATTTTTGCTGATACCTAGACATTGGAAGAAGAGGGACACTATACAGTATATAGTGCATTTCAACTGTAAGTGCTATATGTTGTTTTTTCCTATATCTTCACTTCTTGGAGTAGAATTACACTTACAAAATTTCTCATGCTACTTAATCACATTTCTTCTGCTGCTTTCTTGATACAATCTGACGGATCAATACGCTTAAGTTTTGCAAAAGGAGCAAGCGGTTTACACCCTGCTAGTAATGAGTATTTGCTAGGCCAACTCCCTTCTTTTTTTGTGTCAGGCTTTTGTTTGCAGGCAGCAGAATAAAGATCAAAGTTTGTCAATATTCTGAAAGGTTTTCCACATCTCCCTTGATGTCTCTTCCTGGTGTGACTTCTACTGATCTGCCTAAAGCATGCACTTTGGAGCTCAATGATAACATCTGCCAACTCTAACTGAGGCTATCCTCTTTTTATCCCTTTGCAACTTGTGATCTCTGTGACCTTTTCTGAGATGTAGTACCCAGACATGACTGGTTTCTGGTTGAAGGTGGGCATGGAACAGAGGGTAGGCTACAAACCTTCCCAAAAAGTTACCCCACTCTCTGGCATTCCTTAATGTTAAGATGGGCCAGACAGCCAAATAAGCAAAACACCTGCTGTTCTTCTAAAGGAGGTCACTGCTGTCAGGCATCACCTACCAACCCACTGGCCAATTTCTCTTAAAAGTCTATTGCTTGTCCTGTCCACTGTGGGTGTGGGAAACAGTTTATTCTTTTCTGCTTTGCAGAAGGGAATGCACCTTTATGCATTAGAAAACATTTCTCGTTACTGGCATTCTTCTTGTAAGACTTGTTACCCAGGTCATGCAAACTTTGTTTTCATGTCGTTTTAATGCTTCCAGACACTACAGTCTAACTATAAATGTGCTAGCCACACTACTAACCATCAGCATTTTTAATAAATTATTTGTCTGTGTTGCAATGAATGAGATATGGGCTAAAAGCATCATTTTTAATAGCCTCAAGGGCTGCATATCCCAAAAAGTCTATTTTTTGCATAACCCTTTATCACTGTGCATGTTAATTAAAACAACAAAAACTTCCGTACATTTTCTCTAAGAATTATATTCCGTATTTTCCTGTCTCAAATATAAATGGGCAGTTATGATATCAAATTCTTCTCACTGAGAACCAGGTGTCAAAAAGAAGTGTCTATTAGCTGCAGGAGCAGCAAACCTGCTTATTTTAGGCTGTTAAATACTACCTACCCTGCTATTCTTTAACAGCCTCCAAAGGGGGCAACCTTCCTCAAAAAGCAGCAAGGTATGCAAATTGGGTTGAAAGCTACATTTTAAATAGCGTGTGAAGTATAAAAAGTTGAATAGAGAATATTTCTGTCTTTCAAAGGTAAATTCAAAATCCATTTTCTCTAGATGGATTGAGCTACTCAAATACAACCGATTCTTTGATTCAGTGATTGAATACTTTACATCCAGCTCTTAATTCTGGATTTCGTGGAATTAAAGGCAAAGGTAGTCTACAGAAATAGCAGCACAACTGAACGCCATGTGCTGACAGTATCTGGATGCTTTAAAATTCTGACTTCATGGGAGAAGGATTGTCTCTTGAGAGGAATTTTAGTCATTAGTGAAATTCATATTGCAGCATATGAAATCATCTCTATGAGGGGAGTTATTTTGAATAGCAACTTCATAACAATTGTATCATTGCCAGTCTTAGTCCACCTTCTGATGTGTCTGTCTATATATGATGTAATTTGGGGGGATTTTGCAAACCAAGACATCCTTTTGATAGCTGTTTTCTTCCTGATCTCATTGCTTGTGTGTTGATGTGACCTGTGACCTTGAGCAGCAACATGGGACATTTATCTAGTCCTTAACATCAAGCACTGAACACCCCAGCCAGTATAACGAATGTAATGCTACAATATGTCATGTAATGTTTGCCATCATTTCCAATAGTCTTAAGGTGTTACTGTCAAAGTGAGCAACACAGTAATAGTACATACCCCATCAGTGTTTCACAGTTACTTACACTGCGGTTTATTGTCACTTATGGCTGACTTGTTTCGGATGCTGTGGGTTTGTGTTCATTGTTAACCTCACTGGAGCCAGCAACAGTTAGAGATTTGTTGTATTTTTTCTCCTTATTTCTTTTCGTTGGGAACCCAGCACCATCCCTTTTCAATAGCATTCTCCCAGACCTACATGCAGAACTGAATCTTAACTCTGGAAGTTTCACAGGCAACAGGTTCTCTCTCAACTCTTTCCGCTTGCTGTGTTGATGCATGGACCAGGAGGCCTGTTTTACCTTAGCAGACTTTTCCAGGAAGACTCTAAGCAGTTGATGGGTCCAGACGAAACCTCAAAACTCATGTTTGTGCTAATACAATGGTTATTTGCTGCTTGCTGTCAATTTTCCACTTGTTAGTGTTGTAGAGCAGGTAAAGAAAAGCTGTAGCCTCACTGGGACTGGCAGTACTCACGCAGGCCAAGCTGTAAATAAACGTTACAGCCTTCTGCTGCTGGGCATTAAATAAGCAGATAAATTTCTCTTTGCTGTGGATTTATTCAAGGCAGATGTTTTTAGTGAGCTCTGGAAAGGTTAGGGAGGAATATAAAACCTGCTGCAGTTCTGGAATTGATCCATTAGGATCAAAACCTAGTAACCAGTGATTCGTTTAAGGGTCCCTGACACTTTTATGGCAAGACTATGTATTTCAGAGAGGGCTGGCTCAGTTTGAAACACATTCCAAACCCAAACCTGAAATAAATCCTTGCAACAGAGCAATTCTGTAAACTTCTGCTTTCCCATCATTTCATTTTTGACAAAAAATGAAGGGAAAAAAATACAGAGTTTGAGAAGGGAATGACTCAACCTTTTGAAAGGAAATGGCATGCTGATCGCCTGTGTTTGTAATTTTCTGTGTGGCATTTCCTCAGTGTAGAGGTGTGGATGAACAAAATAATACAGACATAGCAAGCATAAAATAAACACACGTGGTAGAAATGGAAAAATACTTAATGTAGGCTCAGTCATGTGATAGCGGAAGGGCATGTATAATGGTCTACCAGAGCTTGAGGGGTCAGGTAAAATGGCCTTGTGTGGTCCAAGAGGGACTTAAGAATATGATAAAACAAAAAGAAAAATTGAAGGAACGTGTTTTCCATTGCTTCAACCCCAGTTGTTCCCTGGGATAAGTGATGGAAGGTTTATGCATGGGAGCTTTGAAGCTGGGTTGAACAATACATAGAAGAAAACACCAGAAGGAATGATTGTGAACTGGAAAAAATAGTAAATATATTAGGTGACGTGTAATTGATGACTTGTATTCACTGCCAGAATCTCAGCAGCTGTAAACAGATGTGGCTAGACTAAAGTTAGTAAAGAGGTTGTGATGTAATACACTGAAAAGGTGTTTCTTTCTTCACACCAATTGAAGTGCTACTCTGTCATTTTACTGTATTGTATTACTCGAAATAGCAGTTTCAAAGCCATTTTGCATCAAATATTTCAAATTCAAGGAAATCTTAATATCCAGCGAAGTAAAAATGAGAGGTAGAAACTCCATTCTAATATACTCTCTGGCTTTGGGTAAGTCACTTAACCTCTCTGTCGGTTTCTTAATCTAAAATGAAAAGATAGGTACGTTACGTTAATAGTAAGAAACAGTTCTTTGGTACAAGTCACTTTCTGTGCCAGTGAGCACATTATCAACTAGCAAGAGTTACACTACTGTAAAAATCTCATACTGATGCTTCACAACTCCCTTCTTCTGAAAATGAGATGTGCTGAGAAAGATATTCCTGGGAGCCTGCCCTCTGAGTAAGCACTAAACCAATATGCTGGAGTAGCATTAGGGGGCATGGTTGAATTGGAGCTGCTGTTTTTCAGAAAACACGGGAAAGAAAAGGCATGGCCACAAAGAGCTTTAGAAAGATGCTGTGGTATTTTTAAACAGCAGTCGACTCCCCGTTGTGCAGGATCCCACAATGTGTTCTTCATAGAACATGACTCTTACTTAGGTAAAGATAGACTCAGAAAGAACTTGAGAAGTTTGTACCAGAAGTGGAAAGTTTCTCCAGCTTATTCAGCATATTCATGCTCTTGGCAAACATTAATGTCCTCTCTATATGTATTGAGTAAGTAATGCCAGGAAGAAGGGGTCGCCACATCACTGGCAGAATTAATTTGTCTGAACTGATACCCAAGGAATTAAAGGAAAGAGAAAAATTTCTGACAGCTGTAGGTTAAGCTCCCACAGATGGGAAACCCAGCTGGAGTGAGGTGGGGCTGGATTAAAAATGAAAGGTTTTGAAAGAAGAGAACCTAAGAATGGGTAAGTTTGGTTGGCTAAAGATTGTAATTTGGAAAGTAAGTGCTGTGCAGTCAGAAGCAAGCAGAGCTGAAACGTGGATTGGAAACTGAGAGGAGAATGCTGGGAAGAATTTGTGCAAGCCACAACCAAGCCTTCTTCAAATCAAGACAGATCATCAATATTTTGCCCACCTGGAGGTAGAAGGGACTTCCTGTTCAGTTGCCAAGATTTGATAACGTAGTTCAAAATGCAACATTGCTCCTTTCCCAGTGAGCTAACACAGCCACAACTATTACTCATCCCAGCTCATCTTGATCCACTCAATTACTTCATGACATGTAGGCAAAGGATCAAAGAGTCGGAAGATGGAGAGCTAACGTATCAGAGTGGGGGAATAGGAAAGAAGGGGGAAATACTGTAATCAGGAGTTGTTATGATGACTGGGGAAGTGTGCTAACAGTTAACACATACTAAGGCGACCTTCAAAGAGGATGGCATCTCTCATAAAGCAGAAGAAGGACCTTTACCTGAGGAGTTAATTCTTTGGTAGAAACTGGTGCATGTGTGCTTTTTCCATTTTTTTGTGAAAGACACAATCCTCAGCAGGTTTCAAGAGCTCAATTGAAATCAATAACCCCATTCTCAGTTATACCAACTGAGAATCTGCCTGCAAATCTGAAAGTATCGTTATGCCATAGCAGGCAAGGATATATTGATATGGTTGTTATTTAATCAGCACAGGATTGCTTCATTTTGTTGAAAACTCTTCTTTGGGCTACCAGTAGACCACAAAGCTCTAAGTTGAGCAGTGTGTGTGTGTGAGCCTGTCTAGGTCTTTATAGACCCCCTACCACCATAACATGAGAATGACCCTTAATGACACTTTTCCAGATTGCAACTCCTTATCTTCTACTTCTAAAGATCGAGATAAAATTTGGTATGTGTCTGTATTTCTTGCCTGTATATTGTCAAGACTTACTATATCTCAGCACATTTGAAAACTAGATGGCTCCATACAGATTTACAATATAAGCCTAATCCTTGGCAACCATGCTAGAAATTTTTGGTCTAGATACCTTGCAATCTTGCATACTTAGAGGTATAGTAGCACTACTGCCCTTGAGTCTCTGAGCAATGGGGACCCAGGTGTCAGGATTCTTCGTTGGCAGCGTCACTATGCTTCTGCAGGTAAACCATTCTAGTGGGAAACTTTTCTGTGTAGGTATCTATCTGCCTGACTAGTCTTATGATTTTAACAGTTTGACTTATCCAAAAGTTTTTCATTTCATTATGTTCTGCCATTTGGCTTGCAAAGCGTATGTGTTTAACAGCTCCTTTGTCAAGAACTTTCCACTGCATTGCTAAATGTCCAACATTTCTTCCTAATACCATCATCTGTTATGTTTGCCTTCTTTCTCCACTCTCTTTCACATCTTTCCAGGTCCAAGGCTACCCCGAGCCTCAGATCACATGGTACAGAAATGGGCATCCTGTCCCAGAGGGAGACCATTATGTCGTGGACCGCAGCATTCGGGGGATATTCAGCTTGGTAATCAAAGGGGTACAGGAAGGTGATGGTGGTAAATACACCTGTGAGGCTGCAAATGATGGTGGGGTTCGTCAAGTGACCGTGGAACTGACAGTGGAAGGTAAGAGGATACTTATTCTGTTGTTGCGATGTTTATACAGAGTTTAATTAAATGAACAAGCTGTGTTAAACTGTCTGGTTAAAATCACAACTGTACACACATGCTTTCTCACTGGTGCAAGAGTAAGATTCATTAATTGCATTTCAAAGTCTACGACATTTTGCAGAGAACTACATGTCTATGGCTAGATAAAGTGTGCGTTCGGTTTCAGATGTATATGATGATGCCCAGGTAACAAAAGACCTAGCTTTAAAGAGGTTGCTATAAACTTTGTAATTTTCATGGAAGCCACCACTTAGGACAGAAACAAAGGCCTGGAAAGTTAGCGTTTTCTCTCAGGCAGTAAAAACTGTGGTGATCTTGATTGCTTCACATCAGATAGGCACACTGAGGCAATGGGTTTCTGGAGTTCTCCATGCATGCTTCCATTTGCTAGGCTGAACGCCTGGTTGTAATTGCATGCTTAATGTCACACGGGAAACAGCCAAGATCAAACCCAAGAATTTTTAAGAGAACATCTGCATATTAGATAGTTGCAAACTGCCAAATTTAAAATGTAGAGAGTGACACAAAGCCAGGGAAGGATCTAAATCAATTGTACTGCTTCTCTCTTTGCAATTTGTT
The DNA here is from genome assembly GCA_009819775.1 of Phoenicopterus ruber ruber. NCBI lineage: Eukaryota > Metazoa > Chordata > Aves > Phoenicopteriformes > Phoenicopteridae > Phoenicopterus > Phoenicopterus ruber. Next base: position 31,782,520 of record CM020220.1, on the reverse strand, counting down.
CATGTCAGAGATCTGCTGAATATCAAAGCTCCTCAGGTCACAACTTTGTGTTGAATTCTTGAAGCAAAGCAAAAATCTACAGCAGTCCTGAAACAATCAGCATTTGGGTTTATTCAGGGTCAAAATCTCTAACAGATATCCTCAGAGTACATACTGAAATATGCATCGATCTGGCATGATTGTTACTGCCTTCTGTTCTAGAAATTATGCAAAATCTTTTTCTTCCCCTAGTTTTAAGTTGTGACAACTGTTATGAGTGACAACTTGCATGGAGGTGGAGGGCTTTTTAAAGCTATTTTTATATCATTTTTTCTGACCTGGGCTTAGCTGCCGTTTAAAAGAAATTTTAAGTCAGTACCCAGTGACTGAATTTCTCAGAGTGTAAGAATTACATGGCCTTTATGCTAAAAATCCCTCTATGCATCAAGATAGCAAAGCACAGATTTTTTCTGTTCTCAGCCAAAATATCTACATGGGGCTGACCGCTACTTGAAAAAATGAGTGACTGAAATACAGTTTAGTCTTTCCATCCTGCATGGCTGTCCTGTCTGACAGTAATGTAGATTCTTATAAGGCTCTAGAACATTTTTTTTTTCACAGCCGTCAGAGCTGTTTGTTTCCTGCCACCATTCTGGATATACCCCAGGTCACTACCCTTTTCGAATGTGCCAAAGCTACAGGAGTGCTGTGTGCAGTAGATGGCGCTGAGCTTACATGACTTCGTACACATCTCCCTATTGCTCACACCAGCGAGCATGATGAACTATAGTGCTTCAAAAAGAAATCATTTTACAGAAAAGGTAGTCTGGGCTAGCACAGGTCTAAAAACCAAACCAAGTACAGTAAGACCTATTTCAGAGTTCAAAACCCTTTTTTGCTATCTTAATTTGAATTAGTGCTGCACTGTAGAAATTAGAAACAGTGTTTCTTTCACTTGTTTAAAAATATTTTTCCATGAATGATCTGCAGTGTTGTTACTACTGAGGCCAGGGGTTAGATGGTAATTCTGCTAAAACTTGTTTTTTGAAATTGGAGAGCCTAACTTGGGACTACAGATGACATAACCTTATACTGCAGGTGTGGCATTCCTCCTTTATGGTTGAAACCTGGAGAAATGCGCATTTTACATAGTCTTCAGTATCTGTAATTACCAATGGTCTTGACAAAACTTCTGACTTCCTTTCTGTCCTATGCTTACAGGAAACTCCTTGAAGAAATACAGCCTGCCATCCAGTGCCAAAACCCCTGGGTAAGAAGTCCCCTGGCTTTGATATTGTTTAACACATGTTTTGGTAGGAAAACAAGTAAAATGACTCTTTCTAAAGAAAAACACTTCTCCCCATTTTAAGTGCCTCTTGCATTTTGTCTTTAGCTCTGATTCTTTTTGGGGGCCAGTCAAAAAGGGTTGGATTCCTGTCCAGTTGTCAGTAATTCCTCACTGGAAACGTATCCCCAAGGCTCCTTACCTGTGCAAGAATCAGGGGTAACGGAGGAAAGCAAAGCCTGGTGGTTGATGACTCAGTTCTGCACAGCATTTCATTGGAATAGAGTAACTGCTTGGCATGATTTCTCACACTTGTCAGATGGGGATAGCAAGAATGGCTGGGCTCTCAGAGGCACCACAGTGTCAGCTACAGCAACATTTGAAACAAACACTTCGATATTTGTGAACTCAAATGCTGTAAGTCCAAATCTCCATTTATCCCAAGCAGAATAGTTACTATGAGAGCTGCTATGTTAGTAAAATGGTTGAGGCTGTTAGGAAGACATAAGTAGCTTGATACAGCTACTGTTCCCTCATACTGACAGGAATTAATCTGGCTGAACGCAGAACTTTCTGCTGGTGTCTGCAATATCGCACCCTTCTCTGCTGCAATATTGCACCCTCTTGTCTCTGCTCTCTGATATTCGGAAATCCTTCCCCCCATCTTCCATGACCTGACAGTCTCAAGCCAGAGCAAATACTACCTTAAGAGTCAGCAGTAAGAAATAAAAGCAACTGAAATCAGCATTCTCTCACGTATAATTTAAGTATTTCCAAGCAACACAGTGGGTAAACTGTAGTCCAGAAGAAAGAATTGTTCTGGTCTGGAGTAACTGTTAGCAAGAATGGGTTGATGGGCTGATCGACACTGGCACACAGAAGAGCCTTCTTGCTGTCGTGTACTTTCTGCACTTCAGTAAGCATTTACAGTTAAGTGAATGCCACTGTTTTAAAAGCCCCAGGCCCAATTCTTCCAACAGTTGAATTTTTTTCTTTATAAGTAGCTTGAATTTAAGTAGAATTATTTGTGATTTATATCCCTGGGACTGAATTGTCCTGGACTTAGACAAAAATGCATGTTTCTGATGATGTTAGTGATCAGGATACAGATAGTTAAGACTGAAGATTTACATTTCATCATTGATATGAGTACTGTTTATGTATGTTTCGAATTTTAAAATTAACTGAGATTACAACAGTGAAAATAATAAGTGAAACTGAGTAATCAGGAAGGCTTTTACATGATAATATCTGTATCGCAAATGTGCTACAGAAATACACACATGCTAAATAATCAAAGCAAGAAAGGATAGTCCAGGCTGCTGTTGGGTTTCAGACTTTCCAAAGCACTATCCTAACCCATTGCATTGCATGGAGTTAGAGTGATTGTCCTCATTTTTCATTCTCATGTGTTTTGCTCCTATTCAGTATTAATAATTTTATGGTATGGAAAGTTTATGCCTTCCATAAACAGAGGAGAGAGAAAAGAAAAAAATATATATACATTTCGGATTGTGTATATCTAGGAAACAACTATAAAGCTGCAGGTGAGCTAGTAGTTGATTTTCTTTTAATGCATTAGTATATGTATATAGATATATAAATATAGAAACATCACCTAAAGATGATGACTAAAAGACTTCTCTAATACACATTTATGCTCTTCTTTAGTGGCAGCATGAGGAAGATGTCATTAAAAGCTGTCAGATATTTAATTATATCATGAAATGTTTTCCATTTTAGCATACTACAGTCACCCTTCTCTCCCAAGACTTTTTGCTGGTCCTTTTGTCCATGTAAATGTTTTCATTGTGGTATCGTCTCTTACTTAGAAACCTCGAGCTGCCTATATGGCAACCATCATGTCTTGGCACCACCTTGGACTAAGGCGATGCAGTTGCAGCCTCTGTTAGTATCTGACACCTGGTAGAAATGGTGAGGTATTGACACATCTTACTTGCATGTGGTAAAAGGCCATCTGGAAAAAGAAGGCCTTGAAAATGGTTCAGTTTGCTTGAAATTAAAGGTTTAAAAAAAAGAAAAAAAGAAATCACCGTCTGCCATCTGCTAATGTGTGTCTTTGTTATACCAGGGCTTCAGAGCAAAGAGTGTGAAAATTGCCTTTGACATTAACAGACCTGAAGTTGCACCTTTTTTTTTTCTTGCTATAATACTGCTTGATGTTTTATGTTTTACGGCTGTTTAACTGAGAGTTTTGGACTGCAGTCACTGATGTCACTCCAGCTTCATTCCACATGTCGTTTCCCAGCTGTGCCATCCATGTAGGTAGAGCTGGGCATTTACACTTAATAGACAATCACCCAGGATGGGTGTACTTTGGTTTTGTGCCCTTTTCATGTTTGCTTTGCAAACATTGTAGTGAATGGGATTCCAAACAGAAGCCTTTTCCAAACCAAACATTTTTACCAGGACATGTCAGAAATGTTGCAAAAACAAGTTGCTGGTGCATAAATCAGAAATTATTGTGTCATTGCACTCAATGTCAAAACAGATTACGTGATAGAGAACTGTGAACAGTGACCAAGTATGCACAAATGCTCTATTAAGAAACAATTAAGAAACAGAAAACAGGAAAAGCTAAATGCATGCAGTGTTTCCTATCATTTGGTTTGCCCAGCTCTGCTTATAAGCAACTGAAATTTTCCCTGAGATCTATTATGTGAGTTATGTGTATGCTGGATGAGAGTGTGTAGCATCATACTATGCAGTTGCATGAGGAGTCAAGAGCAGTCATCACCAGCATTTCCATTTCCTCCATTGGCCAAAAAAAATGTTGTGTAACTACAATCTTGTTTACCACCAATTATATATCCTTGTTGGCAGACCACTGCTCTAAAATGCTTCCTGAAGTGTGCTCTAACCACGACAGCTTCCAGTTCTTCTGTAAAACCAGGATGTCAATTGCCTTTCCAGGGGAAGACTTACTGTTCCATCTGTGGAGCATAGGCCAAGCATCTGGGGAGAAAGTCCACCCAAGTTTGCTACAAAACCCAATAGAGTTGTTGTGCGTGAAGGCCAAACAGGCAAGTTCTCATGTAAAATAACAGGACGACCTCAGCCTCAAGTAACTTGGTTTAAGGTATGATTTCTCAAGAAATTAATGTTTTCTTACTCTTTTGAAATTGTGTGACTTGAAAGGATGAAAAGCACTTGCCACTGCAAATTATCATGGCAAGAATTTACATACAAGGAGAGCCATATTCTTCCTCATTTTCACGCTGAATAAACTCACAAAAGATAATAGCTTTCCTTCTAGTATAAACTTCTCCCTTATCTGTCTCATTGTTGAAAATATTTGTACAAAAAAATAATCTGAAAGCACCAAACAAGATCCAGGTTTCATTATAAAAATAGCAAGTATGGGACATGCTTGCCCAAAGACCTTACTCACTAGATAAGAGAACTAGACAAAGGATGGGAAATGGGAATATTACCATCATCTCTGTTTTATAGAGAAAGTCTGCAGGGATTTAATGCTTTGACTGTGGTTACAGAGGAGTCTCTGACAGCTGTGAAAATTACAGCTGTATTTCCCAAGTTCCATGTCAGTGTCTCAGTCATAAACTACCTTTTTTTATCGCTCACATTGGGTTTTACCTGTACATTAGAATGAAGATGATGTTTGCAACGAAATGAAATTGAATTGAAAAGAAAATGAACTGTTTAGGAATTAACAGACGTGATTGGGTTTTGGCATGCACGATTCTTTTTTGCAAATTAAAAAAAAAAAATCCAAGGCAGATGAACAACCGTTCAACTGTTTCAGTCTGACCTCTGCTAAAACAGTGATAGCAGAAAAGTGTCTGACATAAAGTAAAGGAGACCTGAGCTGTTCTGCATTAAAATTGGGAATTGTGACCATCTGTCATTTACAAAAAACCTTTATAAATGAGCAATATTTAAAACTCATTAGACTACTAAAAAAGCTTTGAAGACTTAAGTCCTAGTGCCCCCTTTGGGCATACACAAGATCTCCAACCACTTTTTTTTAGTAAGCAGAGAGCTTTCAGGTGATAATTCAATATTATATTGATTAGGCCATTTTTACTGAACTATTAGTATTTTAGAGAATTACAATTACTTTCTTTAATTTGGAAGAGCAAATATATGACTGCTCTGTTAGCATCCTGCTCCCCTTCAGCCTTCAACAGGCAGTTGCCTTATGTATAGCAAAAAAAACCCCAAACAAACAACTTTTCTCAGAGCTTTTATTTTCTTCTGCTGTCTCCAGGTTTTCTGGAAGGGACTGGAAAGAAACCACAAAAAAACCCCAGAAAGCTGCTCACAGAGCAGGAAAATGCTTCCAAGTCATTGTCTGCTTTATTCCAGACTTATCTTTGTTGTCTGTAGTACAAGAATGCCAGGGTACGTCTTAGAAAACAAGCAGCCTCGTGCTGTAGAAGCACTCACTAAGACATCTCCTTCAGCTGGCGGCTCCATCTAGAGTCTGCTTCTCCCTCCAGCTGCTGTCAGTTCTTTTGGGCCTGCTGGCTCTCTAGGCAGTCTGCAGTGCAGCTGCTCCACAACAGCCTGCTTCCAGTCCCACCAGACTCACTCAGGTTTTCCAGCCGTGCAACTCAGTGCAAAACAGGATTTGTCATTCCGTTCTTTTTGTTCAGGGCTGTGTGGTAAACAGCAAGTAGGGATTAGCAGTATAGTAGCTTGGATCTACACTTTGGTCCTTCTTCATACATGTTTTTGCAGTTTATTAGAGGTTAAATTATTTATTTTGCTATTGTCAGCTTCTATAATGTGTTATTCTATAATCTGGCATTCATTGTCTTTTCAAATGAATGAAGTATGCAAAGTTCTTGTTATTAGCACCTCCATGAGTTCTGTTCATGTTTATGTCCTTAAAAAACATATTTCAACATTTGCAGGTCTGCATGTATTATTCTGTGAAATACCACAGGTGTGTTGTTCAGAGGTTCAGTAGTCATACCATTGCTGGCCTGCAGACACCCAGTCCACTCTCTTGAATTTACCCTCAATCCATCGCTTCTTTTTGTTAAACTGGTTTTCTTTAGGCTTTCATAATATTATTTTAGCACCTATTTTGAGCACCATGAAACTGTCTTTCAATAATTCATATGCTCTGTAAAGTGCAAATGTGTTGTTGCTCTTTATCAGAGTTTTATTGGCAGGTTGTTGTTGTGAAGCATGTTTTTGCATCCCTATTCATAAGGCATGGCTTGACAGGTAATCACGCGTGTGCTTTGGCTAGCTGCAACCAAGCTCAGGCCCACAATGCTGCTGGTCACGTCAGGATGGCACTGCAGGGTCCTCCTGAGTGGTAGGTGTATCAGCTCTGCCTCAGCATCATGGAAATGAATTTACATGGCTGCTGGACCACAGCTGGCTAGTGCGAGCCAACACATGACCACCTTCCATACAGCATGGAAGCTTTATAAACAATTAAAATTGCACTTTTCAGAACTAATGAATAAGCTTTTGTGTAAATGTCTTACTCTGCTTATTGTTTTCTTTCCCCTTTTCTTCCTTGTTAAGTTACAAAGAACAGAAGCTTCTACTGTATCACCACCAAACCCCTGACATGAACTAGCGTTTTTTTATTCAAATAGGACTTACAGCACCCAGATAACAGTAAGTTGATAGAGACTTCAGGAATGACAGTGTCTGAAAACACTGTAGTGTTTCCCAGATTTTTACTGACCAAAGCCCTACAAATCGTAAATTTGTACGCTTTCCCTTCCTAAACATAGGATAGGAAAACCTGTGGTGCCTGATAGGAAAGGACTCCTCTTTAATGGCTGGTGCTGAAGCAGAAGCACTGATTTGCTCACAAATTAGGTGTTGGTCAATTATTTCATAGAATTTAAAGGCAAAAATTGTTGTTTTGATCATCTAATATGTGTAACAGAGAGCATAGAACTACATGCATTTCTTCCTGCCTCAAAGCCGTACCTTTTGATTTAACTCCAGTGTAGCACTGCAAAGGAGCTGTGTTGCAGCAATGCCTCTCTTAATGTATGCTTAGCACCTTCTGCTACCCCTACCTGGCCACTGATGAGGTCCTCTTATGCAGAATTTTTTCCAGTTCCTGAGGTGATACGTACATACAATAAAGGAGCTATAGAAGGATAGAGAACCACTCCCCAAGTTGGAAGTTTTTGCTTAAAAGTGTGATTTTTGACTTCTTGGAACAAACATGAACAGAAAACTGGTTTGAGCCCACATACAGTGAAAAGAAATTTTTCTAGGAATATGGATATAGTAAATAATGAAAAGCCAAAACCAAACTGAGATGAGTGGGTGGCAAAATGCAGGGAAAACCAGCCTCCTGCAGATATGAATTATAGAACTTTTGAACAGTTTTTTGTTTATACCATCTGAGTATTATTCATGGAAGGAATTTGGCTAAAAGATAGAAGAAAGACATTTTGACCTGATGTTTCACCAAAAAATTTATTGCTCTCCTTCTCTTACAAATAGCTGCCTGTCTCATGGTGTCTTGCGATATTTGCAGGGTGATATTCAGTTGCAGCAAAATGAGCGTTTCAACATGTTTGAGAAAACAGGGATCCAGTTCTTGGAAATCCAAAATGCTCAGCTTGCTGATGCAGGAATTTACACGTGCACCGTGGTAAACAGCGCTGGGAAGGCATCTGTGTCTGCAGAGCTCACCGTTCAAGGTACAGCAAAGAGTTTACAGGAGAGAGCACAAGTGAACCACAGACATTCCTTAAAATATCTTTGGTTGTGTTCTCAGTATAAGCATTCACTTTTTCCCGTTATCTTCCTCTGTTTTCATTAAATGATACTGTGATAGCTTGGAGCATGCTACAGCTGAAAACATTGTGTTGGTTCAATGGGAAAAAGGCTATCCAAATGCTTTGCAACAACTTTCTTTAAAACCAACTTTTCACTTTTACTGTGATTGTGACCTCCATATATTTTGAACATAGATTTTAATTTTAGCCAATGGAAACCTTTCACTTGTCATTATAATCAGTAATTAATTTTGTATTTGTTAAGTAGCAACACCAGATGCACATTTATACCAGCTCCCTTTTGGGAAACAAAATTGTATCTATATTTGTAGAACCAGGAAAGTAAAGTAAAGGAGCATAACTCTAAACTGTAAGAGAGAAAAAACAGCTTAATGAGATTAAAATTCAGGCTTCTCAACTCCCAGTCCTGCCTTATTCCACTGCTGTTAAAGGAAATGAATGTCTTTGTATAAATAATTTAGGATGTTCTATTCCATATATGCATTACCATATACAGTTCATTTTGCAGTTTGATGCTTCTTAGGGTGCCCTTTGCGTTAGCCTCAAAATCATACAGCCTTCAGCAACCACACTAAAGAGGAATTTAATCAATCAGTGGATAAGCAGCCACTGGACCTAATTAAATGATTAAATCAACAGCTGCTGGCTTCAGCTGCAGTCATAAGATCAGTGGGTTACATACGCACCCAGCAGTGAATTTTTTGATGCAAGATTTTTAGTTTCACATCAATGCTGTCACTCTGTAAGATATCAAGAATATAAATAACAAGAGGATGTACATTTGGGATCCTCAGAACCACAACTAGTCTTTGCCACTTAAAGCTGTACTTTTTATCTCTAAGTTCCAATCTGATGAAGCCATTGTAGAAGGAGCTTCTACAGGTTGCCTAACAACTGATGTTTTATAGAGGGGCCATTTTGTTCAATAAGCCTTTTTTTTAAACATGAAACTTGATCCTTACTTGCTCTCCCTGAAGTGCTGAGCTTTCTGTTGTGTAATGGGTACATCTGCCTTGAGAGATGATGCAGAACTGGGGTCACAAAGTCAGTTGTGGTATATGTTTGCTTCAGATGCTGACCACATCTCTGAATAATGCGTGCATTCTTTCTGGGATTAGTACAGGTCAGTAAAAAGGGCACTCTCTTGCAATGTACTTGACTAATCGGATGATTCCACTTACCTAACCACAATATATAATACCTAATTCTTTCATTATCAATTAAATCAGGTCATAGGAGTTGCTGCAAGATGCTAGCAGACAATCAAGTGGCTCAGAATTACTACATTTTCTTTTAAATCCATGCAATCTCATATATAGATAATCTTGTTCCAAGAGTTACTTTTTTTTCCCCTAGTTCCCATAGTGGAAAGTGGAGAGGGAGAGGGGAAAATGTTCTTTTAATTGACAGGATTGCATGGTATTGTCTTGTCTGCAACCAGAAGTTATTCAGCTTCCTCTTCTGCATTTATCCAGTCTCTTTTCAGCTTTAATTTTTATGTGAAGAATTTCTGTTACTGTTTATTGACAGGTTTATTGAAGTGAGGTCAATGGGTTATTTCCCTCTCTCACTGCAACTTGTGTGTGTGTGTAAACAGATTCTTTTGGTCACTCTGAATGGTGCGGCAAGTCCAAGCATTTAGATGTGGATTTTTGCTTGCAAAACACAGTGGAAATGAGGGTATCATCCATCACATGTTTTTGTCTTTTCCCTGAAGCAAAGACTCTGAAAGCATTTTTATGGAGTATTTGTTGATGACTTGCAAAATTCATTATCTTGCAAATTCACTATTACATGTCTTTCTACTGTAGTTTCTAGTCTCACAGCTGACAACAGCGTAGATGCAACTTTGATCTGACTGGGAGAAAACAAGCTGCATCCTGTAGTGTTAACTAAGGAAAAATGGAGAGATGTGGTTAGTACTCGATCTGGAGTGGTATTTCTCTCCTCCCAACTATTTCTTATCTCATGCTGCCCCCAAGGGAAACAAATACTGTCAAGGTTTGGGAGAATGCGTGGAGGATTACATACATGTGAACTAAGAGACTGACTATGGACAAAAATGTGCTCAGTTGTATCAATGCAGCTGATTAGGTACCTTGGCAAATCAATATAGCTCAGCCATGTACCCAGATTTCCAAGTGGTGTTGCAAAGTGAAGAAATGTGATATATTAGCTTTTGTGTTATTCATGTTAAACATGATAATCCTTGCTACACAGCAAATGACTTGGTAAAAGTTTAGAGGTGGGCTCAGGTTTTGGGAATTTTTACTACTGTTAATTTGGTTTTGTGTTTAACCAGAGGACAGCTGCAGTTTCACGGTGGACATACTCAGGTGTAGTACTGATGGTCTGTCTTTCTCCCCATCTACAAGCTCTATGGAGTTCCCATACGATTTGATGAGCTGCCTCCCAGATGGAATCTCTTCCCTACTTCTCTCCCCCAACAAGGAGCCTTTGAGGCTCACAGAACCTTTAGTTCTCAAGGGACTTGAGAACTTAGTTGATCTAGCAATGTCTCAAAATGGACCAAGACCTCTTTGTGTTTCAGCTGAGCAGCTTGCTGTTGTCCATCTCAAATTTCAGGTGTGGTGATAGTCAATCTGGACTTCAGTGGATTGAAAATATGAAGAGTGAAGGTTCTTAAGTATATTCTTTGCTTAAAATCTTTCAAATTTATGGAATTGTGTACAGTATTGTATGTATAAGTCACCTGTTTTTTTCTTTTTTTATTTCAGGTCCAGATAAGACTGACACGTACTCTCAGCCACCATGGTATGTTTTTACTGGACTACTTTCTCAGTATATTTAATTGCAGTGCACTAATTTTGACATTTATTGCATGAGCCTTCCTCACAAAGTGATAAAACTTTTTGTGTCAGTCTGTATTTGGAATTTAGAAAACGTTTACTTGGAATGAGATTCTCTCTTACTGCCAAATTCAGCTGTCCTGGTAGACTCCTACAAAATAGTTGGTGGAACTGGTAGCAACACTATGAAGTACAGAGTTCTGGTCTGGTTCAGGAAAGCAAAATTTAGATGGCTTTATGCTCACTGTTCCCATGTAGCCAAATAGTTATATAATCTGAACAAGAACTATGTGAGGAGAAATTATACTCTGTACCAATTAGTCAAACATCCTTTTTGGAGTCAAAACTTGAATGCATCATGTGAGTACTAAGCAGGTTGTTCTCTGCTGTCATAAGCAAAACGTGGTATGGCCATGGTCTTTGTTGTTGTCTGAAAATACATACAAAAGTATGGGTAAAGTAACAAGAAACAAAAGAATTCCTATTTTAAGGCTTTATCAAGATTTTTAAAGTTAAATGGCTATGATTTTTTTAAAAAATAATTTTGTAAAATGGCTTTTCCTTGTGAATAGAAAATGCAGGAATGAAATGCTCTAAGCTGACTGTGTGAGACACTTTCATGAAGGCCAGTTGCTTTACAGTCTTCAGGGTGTTTAATCTGTCCTCACATGCCCTGGATGGAATTTCAAAAGGGCATGTTTACATTGTCCTAACTCCATGTCCACTGCAAAGTGGATCTGAAAATGATGGGCTACCCTGTTTTTCAGGTTTGTGTGATTTTTAGGAACATACTTTAAAATAAGTTTTGTGTGAATGAAACCGTGCAACTCTACAGCCAGAACTCCCCATGTACTGGGTTCTCCAGAGTAGTTTTGCCTCCTTCATCATTTACTTACAAAAAAGGGATATTTTGTAAAATGTAAAAATCTTACGGTTGTAACTGCAAGTCTCATAGGCATTAATTCTCTAGTACATTTAAGTCTGGCCGAAGAAAGTACCACAATAAATATCCTGAATCTCCCTGGGAGAATAAGTCAATGGCACTAAGTATAGCAAAACAGATCTGGGCTAGAAATTACTTCTAGTATTTCAAATATGTTCCAATTCTGCCTTGGAATAATACTTTGGAAGTGTGAAACACAGACACGGTTCTCTACAGGTAATTGCTTAGTGGTCAGGGCAGTCAACTTCAATATAGGAAACGTAGATTCAAGTCCCTAATTAGTCAGCTACTCTTGTGGCCTCAAATTACTGAGCAGCAGATCCATCATAATTCTGAGAAACTCTTCCTAATAAAACCATAGCTGATACTGTTACATCCAGTTAATTGATTTTTTTTTTTGACAACATCCCCTCTCCCTCCCCTAGACTTCAGTCAAGTTTCCTGAACAGTCCTCTTTTGAAATCACTTCAATTACAAGACACTATAATTAGAAATAGTAAACTCACTGTGCAATTTACCTTTTCATTTCCCTTTAGGGAACTATTTTATGTGGCATTTTGAGCTATAATTATATGTGGCCTGAATTTATTAAAGCATGAAGTAGTGTTACATCATGGTCCTTCCAGGGTCTCATGTAATTGCTCTCTATCTAAAGCAGTGTATGCAAGGTTAGTGTCTGACTCACAAAACATGATAGAACCTGAGCAGTGGATTTGTATCCAGAAACTCCTCAGCTGAGACAGTATCTGAGCACTGATGACATTTTATGACGTTTTTCACTTCACCTCTTTCATCCATGTTCTTAACCTGTGTGAGGGAAACTAAAGGCTAATTAGTTCACCTTCTTGCTAAGGGGCTTGCACATTTATATCATTGCTGATAATAATAATTAGTCTTTATTCAGTGTCATATATCTGTAAACTTATCATTTTCCTTCAGCATGCCATCAAAACCAACGACACTTGCTGTTAAAGCTGTTGAAAATTCAGAATTCAAACAGGCAACTAGCAATGGGATTGCTAAAGAGCTGAAATCCAGCAGCACTGAACTCATGGTTGAAACCAAAGACAGGGTGCCAGCACAGAAAGAGACCCTTTACATCGCCAGAGAAACCAAAGACAGCAAGCAGGGACAGCACCAAGAAGCCAATGCAGTGTCTCCTCAAGAACCTAAGGAAGGAACAAAGGGATCTCAGCTCTTGCAGAAAACTTCAAGCACCATCACACTACAAGCTGTCAAACTGCAACCAGAACCAAAGGCAGAACCCCAGGCCACTTTCATCAGACAGGGCGAAGACAGGAAAAGGGCTGTGCAGCCCCTGATGTCAGCTCAACAAACCCCATCTCTGGCAGGGCAAGTCAGTCCGAGGAGTAGAGAAGCAGAAAACAGAGCTGGAGCCCGGAAGGCTGTAATGGAGGAGAAGAGGGAGCCTCTGGGAATTCCCCCTCAGTTTGAGAGCCGTCCACAGAGCCTGGAAGCATCAGAAGGCCAGGAGATTAAATTCAAGAGCAAAGGTAAAGGGATGAAGGTTATCAGAACCCTGGGGTTAGTCAGGTTCCCCTTCTGTGTGTGTAAGTGAGGAAGCAATTCCTTTGTCCCTGCAAGTTGCCCTCCTCCTAAAGCATTTTGGAAATAGATGCAGAACCTCATGCTGTTTCCACAATACTCTTCTCAATGAAATTGTCAAATCATTCCATACCATAATGTCCATCCCTTCTCTCATCTGGGGTTTCCCCAGATGTAATCAATGCCACTCTTTCTAGGAGATAGTTTTAGGGCTTCTTATATGAGGATGCAAGAAAGAAAATGGATGGTATGCTTTCCAGAACTGGAATTGGTTATATTGCCCTTAGGCCAAAAAATTATCAGATAAGAAACTACAATCTGTCACTGCATTTCCCTTGCGGCATCTACTTTTACCCCTCATATTTGGTTAACTCAGTGCTGATCTGAGTGCTTCCTAACAGCTGAAATGATAAAGTCAGAATTAAAAGGGAGGTTTAGAGTTTGCTCTGCAGAATTTGACTGGGTTTTAATCTCTCAAAAGAGTAATGAGAGTTGCATTTTGCTGAGTCCAGGGAGTAGATTTGGAACACTTCTCTTTTTTTTATTACAATTTTAGTAGAAAAAAATTTTGAAGCATTTTTCTGCTATGGTTAAAAATAACATTTGCACTTTAAAGTGTTCCCAAAAGTGAGAGAGAAATTGTTTTTATGTCTCTGAAGGAAAAAAAAAATCACAACAAAACTATGGTAATTTATTTCATTTCTTGATAGTTCTTGCCCCAAGAGGAAAGAATACAATTTATATCACAAGCCCAGAGAGTAAGGAGGGGAAAAAATATTCAAAGATCCTGGCACCTTTTGAGTAGTTTATTTTTCAGGTAGATTAGTACTAAGAACATGTATTGCTTTCCATAAAAGCATCTCAAAAACTTTGCAAGGTTTAACTAATTCATGATACTGTTTGGTAGGAAAATGTAGTCCCTATTGTACAGAAACCAAGGAGATCATTCAGTTCTGATTGAAGCCAGTGAATGGCTTGTCATTTGGCTTTGGACCCAAAGCACAAACTCTTATATGCAAAGGCAAGGTATCTGTAGGGAAGTTACAGTGGAATGCCCCTAGCGCGCTTTAATAACTAATCCAAGAAACTCTTTCCTGAGAATCCTCTCCACAAAGAGTGACCAGGGTTGCTTTCATGGGCACCTCTGCTTCCTGGTTGCAATGGACAGTGGAAATGCTGTTACAAGGAGGCTTCTACCTGCCAGGCTGTCAGCTCAGTGTGCTTCTGAAGCATCCAGGTTCTTTGACGCTTCAGGGCTTGATTCATGCCCCCCCCCCCAGCTTTTGGAGGTTCTCCTACCTCCACTATTCTTTGCTAATTGTGGATTCCAATGTGCTCTTTCTCTGCTGGGCAGAAAAGAGAATCTTTTCTGAATAATAACTTCCAGTTTCTAGTGGAGAAAATTCGAAAAAAAAGACATTTCCTGCTTTCTGATATATGCAATGGACACTCCATTTTTTGCCTCATTTGTGGGTATAATGGCAACCTGCCCCCTTCCAAATTTTTATGGATTTGGAGAATCTGGAGATGGATTTAAGGGCTGCTTTTTTTTTTTTCCCCCCAAAGAGAAGGAATTCCTTGTTTTCCTATTTCTAGTCATTTGTAGCAGGTGGGGTCCTGCTTCTAGCTAAGGGTTCCTCTTCTTGATAAGTCACTCCCCTATCCCTGTATTTTCTCCCTTCAGAAGGGCTTCCTGCAGTATATCATATGTCTTTGTTGTGGATATTTGTCCCATCTTTTACTGTCTGTACCTTCCTCTGGGGTTGAGCACTCTTACTATAATGAAATGGTTAGAGTTGGGAAGGAACATCAACAAGGTGGAAGCCCCAGAGGGCCCTGTTTGCTGAAAATAAGTGAAGGATGGGGTGGGTGACCATTTCTGGCATTCTTTCTTAACCTCGCCCCTTATCTATCATAGCAACTGCCCCATGAAGCCCAGACCTCCCTCAGCTCTACTAGGAGCCAAATGTGGTTTTCTAGAGCTCTGACACAGGCAAAGCAGGCAGTGAAGCCACAGCTGTTTTGCTTCTGCTCCCTGAAAGTTTACTGTCCTAGGAAGCTGCCTGCTTTGCCTACACCTGTACCCTAGCCTGGAAAAAAATACCCAGAATCACAGAATGATTGAGGTTGGAAGGGACCACTGGAGGTCATCTGGTTCAACACCTCTGCTCATGCAGAGTCACCTAAAGCAGGTTGTCCAGGACTATGTCGAGGTGGCTTTTGAATATCTCCAGGGAAGGAGACTCCACAACCTCTCTGGACAACCTGTGCCAGTGCTCTGTCACCCTCACAGTCAAAAAGTGTTTATGCTCAGACAGAACCTCCTGCGTTTCAGTTTGTGCTCATTGCCTCTGGTCTTACCACTCGCTGGACACCACTGAAAAGAGCCTGGCTCCATCTTCTTTACACCCTCCCTTCAGATATTTATATATGTTGATGAGATCCCCCTCGAGCCTTCTCTTCTCCAGGCTGAACAGTCCCAGAATAAACAACCTCAGTGGTAGGTACCGTGGATTGCAAAGTACTGCTAGGTGCTCAGAGAAACCAATTTAGCAGGATAGGAAGGAATGGGGAGAAGTTTCTTTCTTTCTCCTCTAATATCACATCCATTTTGTCTGTGACTTTTAGAGGAACAATTTTCAGATAGAAGTTCTTGGGGTTTTTCAAGTTACTGAATATTTGTTATTTTAAAAGATGGTCTGGCCAAGAGTTTTTGGAGGATCAGAAATATCAAACCATCTTTTTGAAGATAGTTTTGTGTATTACTTATTCATTAAGGTTTATATAATTATGTATGTGTAAATTATACCTAATTTACACTAAAGCAAGTAATGGAATTATGCTAAGGGGAATACCTGTTCATAAAAATTCAAATACCTGATTGTCTAGTTTCAGGGAAGCCAAAACCAGATGTGGAGTGGTTCAAAGAGGGTGAACCTATTAAAGCTGGAGAAGATGTCCAAATATATGAAGAAGAGGGAATTCATTGCCTATGGTTAAAGAAAGCCTGCTTGGGGGACAGCGGATCTTACAGCTGTGCAGCTTTCAACCCCAAAGGCCAGACTTCCACCAGCTGGTTGTTAACTGTCAGAAGTAAGTAAGCTCTTGTGAGCCCATCTGCGCTTCAAAAACTGTGGCTGAGCTTTTCTAAGCTTTCAAAGGATGGTGACTACAAAATTTCTATTATGACTTCTCAATGCAGGTTAATTCTGATTCCTAGCTCTGTGAATAATGTGGTGTAGGATAGCTGGCAAGCCACTTTCTGCATCAGTTTCCCTTCTGACCTTTTGTTTTTGTTGTTTGTATAGCTAAAACCATCTCGTTGAATGTTTTGTACACAGGGAGGCCTGTTCTCCACTGAGGTTTTCTGTTAATGCTTGTATTTAATACAGGTTGCCAAAGATTTTGTTGTTGTTCTGCATTTAGTTCTTTTGGAGTTGCTAAGCATTTCTATAGGATACTGCATATCTGAAATGTTTTGCGAGCACAAACCAATCCTGTGCAGTAAAGCAAATAAGAAGAAAAGTGAAGGAATGAGAATTGCATTCTGCTAAATTCAAGTACACCTCCCAGTGACAAATTATTTTGAGCTTGAAGGCACTGTCTTACTTGTCTGGTTGAAAGATTTGTTGGCCTCTTGGCAAATACTGCCCTCAATTCTGATCTCTTCACCTGGTTTTAGGTTTTGTCCTGGAGCTATGATTATGTTTATGCAACATTTCTCTATTTGCTGTGCCTGAGGTTAAACCAGGATACCCAAGATACTTTCTTTCTGTCTCATGAGAGACCTGTAAACTGCATCTTTAAATCACCCTGTTTCACTGCCAGCCAGGGGAAATTTGGGAGAGGGACTGGGAGAAGACAGACAAGAGGAGAGAAGAATTTTCCTTCCTGTTCTTTGCGCTGAGCTCTCTGGTAATACGTTGCATACACTTCTAGTGATTGGCTGCAAATTGTGGATTCTGGCATAGAAAACCACCACCTAAGATGCAGCTTGAGGGCTGGCAACGCCTGCCTTGTAGATTATAGAAGTAACCCTTCTTTATACCAGTTAATTTCTCAAAATTATTTCTATTTCCCAATAAAACATTTCACCATGGTTTTGATTTTGGGTTTTTTTTTGGGTTTCTTTTTGTTTTTTCTTATTTGCATGGGATGAATCTGTTAGCCCAGCCACATCACCTAAGCATACCTAGAAAAAGTCACTAAGTGGTAAAGATAATTTTGTCAATTTGGGTTAAAGGAACTGTTTTCATTTTGGTTTTAAAGGGCCTAAAGTTCAAGA
The DNA here is from genome assembly GCA_009819775.1 of Phoenicopterus ruber ruber. Classification (NCBI taxonomy): domain Eukaryota; kingdom Metazoa; phylum Chordata; class Aves; order Phoenicopteriformes; family Phoenicopteridae; genus Phoenicopterus; species Phoenicopterus ruber. Next base: position 31,764,879 of record CM020220.1, on the reverse strand, counting down.
GGTTGCTCCATGCTTTTCCAGTGTCTTGAAAGGATGCACTGTGAGTGAAGGGCAAGACTTTGTGCTGCAGTGCTGTGTAGGAGGCGTACCTGTGCCTCAGATCACATGGCTTCTCAATGGTAAGGAATCCCCTGGTCTGCGACACCTGCATGCACGCGCTTACATCCACAGCCGCAAATGCCACTCTGCTCAGCGTGTAGCCAGGCTGTGAATACTGCACGAAGCACGCTAAATCACCGTAATGTAATCCACTAGAATATTTGAAGAAAATCAGTTTATGTGCATGTAATATGCACGAAGGGTGGTTTTCTTGAGCAGTTTTCTGTCTTGCTGCAGTTTTCCAGTATGCCCAGCAGGGGACTCTGGTGACAAGATTGTACGCAGATGGGTTTCTGGGTTACGTTAAACACAGCTTTTCACCACGCTGCAACAAGTCTGTGTTGCTATTGTATGCTGAATCCTGTGCTACCCCCACGCCTTTGGCACTAGTCTTTGCTCTGGGAGTAATGGGTTGTCATCATGATCCTGCAGGGATAATAAATTCTAAGCAAAATAAGTGCAGTATATTACTCTTTACTGTAGGAGGGAACCCCATGCCTGATTCCACCTTTCCAGCAGCTGGGCAGGCCATAATTGGTATTAGCAGCTATGTCCCCAAGATCTTAAAATCACAGCTTTTCAGGTTGCTTCTCTACTAGAAACATGTTCCTTGAGATTCTAACACTTGCCCAAAGCTGACTAAAAAAAAGGATAAGTAAAATATTTTTTACTTTTATCAGACTGTATAATCTCCTACCCTGCCCTGATTACACAACTGAACGTGTAAGTTTCCTTAACAGTCCCCTCTTAAGATCAGAGTTAAGCCCAAACATCAGCATTTTGCTTAGATTCCAAACGATTTCAGAGATCCAGGGGCTACATGGTTTGTCTAAGGGCTCTTTCCATTCAGAGCCATATCTATTAAACACTAGGCAGATTTATTCAGCTTAACCCTTGATCAACTCTGTTACATCTGAAGTGCAATTTTTTTTTTTCAGACTCTCCTAGGCTATTTATCTTTGTGTGTGTGTGTGTGATTTAAAGACAAAGAAAAGCATACTTTACCATAAAGATGTTTCCTCCAGGATTGTTTTAAAATTAATTCTTTGCACACGATCTCTGTTTTTATTTAGCTATTCAGAGTAAATGGGATAACTCAGAAAGGTGGCAGGGCAAATGAACCATGACCTTGAGATTGGTATGTTCCCACAGCCTGGTCTGTTCCCCTTCCCAATAGCTCCATGTCTAGAATAGAAAGGCCACTGCTTTATTTACAACACGAAACATGTGAGTAAAGGCTCTGACACTCTCCCATTGGAAATAATTTGTTTCTCTGTCTGAAGGCTACTCTGCAGTTCCTCCTCTGCAGACGTGAGTAGAATTGCTGTTTTGCTGTGCAAGAATTGTGCCTTGCAGCACAGAAGGAGCAACTCCAACCCATGGGTCAGTCATTTCATCTTCATGTTCCAAGGGTACCCCCTGCTCATAAAGGCTTCCCGTAGTCATTGAATGATGTAGTTATACCCAGTTGTCTTCCACGTACAGAGCATCTTCCTGTCTCAAATGACTTTCTGTGCTGCGGTTCATCAGGCACAGATACAGCATCTCCATTGACATAACCATGTTCTGCTTTACTAATCAGAAAACAGTTGTCTCCTGAAAAATCCAGCCTAGAGATCAATAAGCAACATGTTTCTGTAGGTCTCCAGTACGCACTGTGCCCCTCTGTGATTTTTCAGGATGTTTATTCTGCATTGACCTTTCTTCTCACTAATCTCAGATGAGTCTGCCCCTGTTTAGGCATAACCATGTTTATATTGCATCCAAGCTTCTAACTGCAATTGGATCAATATCACAAGGAGGTGAAAGGAGGTGGGGTTTTTTTCAGATAGATGGATTTCAAACCATTAGGGTTCTGTATAGTGAAAGCCAGTGCATTAACTCTGCTCTTAAATCAAAAGGCAGTGATGAGTTGAGCAACAGAAGTACAAGAAACTATCATAATAATAAAAATCAGGGACATCATGTATTATTCTAAAGACATAAGCACATTACTTTCATTCCAGACTCCTAAAACATACCACTATATTTTAATGCTTTTCTGTCTTGCATCTGATTGTCATAGAATAGAATAGAGTCATAGAATGGTTCTGGTTGGAAGAGACCTCCAAGATCATCGGGTCCAACCATTAACCTAGCATCACCAAGTCCACTACTAAATCGTATCCCTTAGGGCCTCATCTAAACGAAGATCAATCAATCTATTGTGATACATAACTGTTTATATAGCATTCTGATATAAACTTGAATGGATTATAATTCCATGTGCGCTCTTATTTTACCTAAGGATCAAACTGGCTATTGTGATATCCATTTGAATGCAAACATTTCCTTCCTCTCTACCAGCTAGCTAGATACTACAAACTTCTCATATTTATATCTATTACCAAAGAAAGGAGAAAGTTGTGATTCTGGTCCTGAAATATTACTCCAAGCAGACATAACAATGCTTTTGGCAAAATGACATGATGGAGTCTTTCATCAACTGGTCGTACGAAGAAAACAGTATATTCACAGTATGTAATTTGAGGCAGGCAGACAAATTTTGTTTTAAAAAAAGATGTGTTACTATCTGCTGTCCATGCTTGGAATATAAAGCTTTTTAAGTTCACAACTCATAGGCTGCGGCAGAGAAAAAAGCAATCCGCTGAGAGCAATATCACACTACTGTTCAATATATAGCACTTTTGCAGAACTCCATAGAAATGAAAATCATATGGGGCAGGATGTGTAAAGTTCACGAGAAAATATCAAATGCAAATTGTCTTCCAAGTGTGACAATGATAACAAACTAGAATTAATTTTTGAAAGGAATAGTGAGAAAAGTATGTATATCTTGATGAAATAATGAATGTAAAGATCAAGTTACCAAATCATAAGAAACATGAACAGAAGGCTGCTTTGAGAAACAAAAAAATAGGGAAAAAGGCAGAACAGTCTCACCCCTGGGTTGGCCAGCCCTTGATACCGAACAGCCTGTATGCCGTCCAATCTGCCTTCCTGCAATCGCCAAGGAATCCACACCACCTCAGAACTAAAAGGCTTGCAATAACTTCTTGTACAATGTTACACACAAGTACTACTTTAGAGATTGAGCATTTTTACCAGCTGTGACTACATATGAATTTAAAACATTTTCCAAGCCATTATATAGATTGACCTCTCCTTCAGGTCAATGAAGACAAAAAATAGATGATGTATGCTGTGCATTGTCTGTAATTAATTCTTAACATCTGTGAGGATGAGTAGTTTTTCCATATTCATAGAGACTGCACAAATAAGAGCTACCTAATTGAACAATGGATTTTATTCAAGCTCTTACTCTTCTCTGCAGCTCTACCATCTTCAGTTTCTTTCTTATACTTTTTCCCTATTTTAATAATTTAAAGCTTTTTTCCAGCTTCTTCAGGACAGTTCTTTTGTCCTGTGGCTCTCACTCTGCCCTTTATTTTAAGTTTCTTTCTGAATTTTCACAGATTTACTGGCAATTCCCTGAAAATAAACTTCTTGTGTTTTAGTTCTGGCCTCACCAAAGCCTTATAAAGAACTTTTTACACATGCTCTCTGTGACAATACTTCAGTATGTAACTCCAATTTACTTTAGCTTCTTTAATTACTTTATTGGTAACTTCTTTTTAAATTGCAGGAATAAGGCCTATATGACTGTATTTTAAATGTCTTCCTTTTTGTATTGCTTTCCATCTGGATTTTTTTCCCTAAGTTGAATTGAACCTCTTTCTGCTGAATTTAAAAGCGGTATGACCATGACTTTAACATAACAATTCTCTGAGTAGTGTTTGGTTTTAGGATTGCTTTCTGATCTGTCCAGAAAGCTTTTAATAAATGGGCCAGGGGAAAATTTCCTTTCTTCTGGCATAACATGCCAGCAGAAAGGTATTTTTTGTTATGGTTCCTGCTGCCAAGCTGTCACAGAGATTTGACTGTTCTGCCTCTGGAGAAGGGAACATTTCACTACTGGAAGAGTTGTTTTCATTAGATCAAAATATAAGTACAATGGACATAACTTAGAATCTTGCTGCAGGTTATTCCTCAGGGCTGATAGACTTCTGTTTGTTTTCTAGGGTGTGATGAAAAGGCTATTCTGTAAGTGAATTCACTATTCCATGAATAGTGCTAAAAAATAGTCACAGTTTTGTTGGGAGCTGGAGTGAAAAAGAGGATGCCCTGACAAAATTTGAGGACGCAGTGAAGGAGACCACATTTTCTTTTTCCACATAGAACACTTACCCTATTCATTTGCTTATTTACAACAGAAATAAAAAGGCTTTGTTCTGGTTTTGATGATACAGCTTTTATCCTGAGTGTATTTCTGATACGTTTATCATCATAGCATCATTAGGCACCATTAATAGTTTCAATGTCAGAATCTCAGACAGGATCCCTGTCAGGTTAGATATTCTCCAGTTAGACTAGGATGGCAGTCCAGTGCCCCATGTCCTCTTACAGAAAGCTTTGTCTGCTTGGGCTTCAGCTCTACATGTACATAATTGAATGTAATGTTATTCCCGCATGCAAAAAATATGTGATTGGACCTAATAGTTACAACAGTCTGTGTGTAATTGAGTGAAAGGGAGCTCAAGGGAACCAGTCATAAGAATATGTGACCTGTGAAGAAGGTGGAGAAAGTTTATTCTAAAATTGGAGTCTTCTGGGTAGTTAATTAAATGTTCACCCCAGTTTTTCATGCAGTAGAAAATTTGCTGACAACAAACAGATGACTTATAAGACAAGTAAAGGAACAAGATCATCTGCCACATTTTATAATATATCTAAGTATTGGATCAAGCTGATTTTGGCACGTGTATGTATTTCAGAATGAAACTTTGTATGCAGATAGATATATAATGACTGCCTTCTGAGTTTGCTAGTGTTGAAAATCAGAGATGAGAGAAAAATCTGTCCCATCATTTAATTTATCTTGCTCATAGTGCAGAGCTGGTTCTGAAACCCCAGAGCTTTTGTCCTAATCTTTTAAAATTATTTAGGCAATGACATCAATTTTGATCTTTCCTTTTGACCGTAATTTCCCAAGTGACAGATGTCTTTGTTTCAGTCCTGCACAATTTCTCTGCAGTTTCACCCTCTTCTCTTAGATGACCCTAATTTCTTTTTCCAGCATGGTGTTTATGCACAGATATCAGGCCCTCTTAAGCATTGCATACACTGGGAAAGCAACCAATGATGAGTCAGTAGTGGAAACTATTTAATATTGGGAAAACAGATTGCAGAAGCATTTCAGAAAGTAAGGCTGAGATTGATGACAGTTCCTGAAACAATAGCAAGGCAACTTTAACCAGTCTACACTACCATTTAAGCATGTTCCAAACCAGTTCAAGGAGCCAGTTTCTTAAAGTGAACTTCTTTAATAGTCACATCACCACTGATCAGACTGTACCTGTCTGTTACCAGACACTACATACCGTAGTGTAGATTGACTGCCTGTGTAAATCAGCCTCTTGGTTCTATCGTAGATTTTGCTGTCTCTCTTGGAATATCTTCCACTACAAAGTACTTGGTGGAGGACTTCAAGTGCTTCTCTATGCCCAACAGATTTTGCACATCTAGACAATAATGCTAATATCTAGTTTCAGGCAAAGTACAAGATGCAATGTCTGAAGCAAACACACAAGACGTTTCTTTTCTTATCCACCTGAGCAACAACCTATTCAAAATACAAAGATAAACCTTCCTCCTCTTACTACTACTCAAGGGAGCACCCAGTGAACCTAATGGCAAGATTTGTCTGACAGCCATATTCTGCTTTGTGCTTGAGATGCTGCTGTTTGTAGTCACTAGAGAGCAGTGGCTGTGCACCAGAGAGTGGGATTTGGCGCTGCACTCTAATATACTGGCTGGTGTTAGGCATCCAGATTACACTGAAAACAAGAAGTGCTTTTGAAACTTGTGGCTGATGTACTAAGACAATTCTCTTCCTTTCTGTCGGCAGACCAACCAATTCAGTATGCCCATTCCACTTTTGAAGACGGAGTTGCAAAATTGACTGTCCAAGATGCCCTACCAGAAGATGATGGCATTTATACCTGTCTGGCTGAAAACAACACAGGACAGGCATCTTGCAGCGCTCAGGTCACAGTCAAAGGTGAATATCTCAGCCTGCTCTAACTACTGCAATGATATCAGCTATAATCTTAAAAAAAATAATAATATCTTGGATCCTTAACAGACGTCATGGTCAGTGGATTCCATGTTTTTTCTAAGCTGTTGTCAGCTGGGTACCTTTTGTCCTGCTTGGAGGTGTGTGCAACTTAAGTGCTTAGGGACTGGGAAATGTAAAGTAATACGCATGCTTCAGAAAAAGGTATTAATGCTCTGACCTTACCAAGAAGGGCTTAGTGTGGTACAGAGCAGGGAGGCTAAGTTTTGGAAGAGGTGTACCAGTGTAGAAAAGGACTGTTACTGCTGAAAGAAAAATGAGTGCAGTATCACCAGCATCACCCATTGTGCAGAGAGTGTTATGGTGAGGAGGCAGATGCTACTGCTTTCTCTTGAAAAGCAATTGACTGCAATTATGATAGCAAATGCCAGTGTACTTGTTCTGCTACCAGGATTTATCAGAGATAATTCTGACAAGGTATCTATCAGCTAATTGGGAGCAGTATATCTCTAAATAAGCAGAATTTTGGTAGTGAAAGTACCAGAAGAAGGTTGTAGAAAGCAATCGAGGTGATCTGTTGTCTCTGAAATCTGAGAGAACTCTCTTTGCAAATATCAATAATTTGATGCCCTCAGTGCTGATTTGACATAGCTGATATGTCCACGAATGCTATAATTCTGCACTAGGATCTGAACAAACACAGTCTAAAAGACCAGAGATTGCAATGAAGACAAGAGATGACAGAATCCCATAGATAAATTGAACAGTGAGGTAGTATCAGTCAGCCTTATGGTCTTTATTCTTATAATCTTACCTGGCATCAGTTTATACAGTTGTTTCATTTTACGGCTGCAGATGATGAGCTCCCTCCCTCTACAACCCCCCTCCCTGACATTCCCCCTCCCTCTACAGTCAAGCCTGTATTTGGTATTTGTCACCTGCAAACGATTTTTTCCCAAAGTTATAATAGTTTGGCACTGCCTGTCCAACAGACAGCTGAATGACAGCTACCAAGGGAACTCTTCCATTTGTCTAGGACCAAATAATACCTGCCCCAAATTTGTACATGCAGCTTGGTGGACAATGTACCCTGATTCCTGGGATCCCAAGATTTGTCTTGGTTTGCCAATGTTCAGTGGTGTTTGTCTACAGCACTTCAGTGATATGCCTGCCCCTATTCTGTCTGTACGAATCCACTTAAAACCCTAGACAAGCTTAAAATGAAAACAAAGTAATTCTGGTAAACCTATGAGTTAATTTCTTGATTACCAAACTGGAAATGCAGTCGTCCCCTCCCTGCCCCCCCTGAAAAAGGCACCAAGTAGGAAAACATTGATTTAAAATAAGCCTGAAACTAATCCGTTCTCAAAGCTGTCATTTATAATTTCTCTGAAGCATTTTATCTGCATTAGCTAAGGGCCAATCAAGAGCACTCCACCTCAAGGGAGCTGTTTTTGACACGAGACCTGCTGATTCTTTGCTGGGACACAGAAACCAAAAAGACAGCCCCTCTCTTACTAACCATTTCTGAGTTATTTTAGGGTTGACGTACAATGCTAACATGGGAGCAATAGTGATCTAGCCTTTCCCTGGGTTTGTGTACTCTGCTGAACTATTTCAGGCTGTGTAGTCACTGTCGCACTGAGTTGGATTCCTCCTGTACTTTAGCTAGTCTGGGGCTAGAAAGCTACATTGTCGCTATTATGGGGAGTTAGTTAGTTCCTCTGTTTTGCATCCCATTCCGTTTTCTGGGAGTCATGGAGTGTGGGGGGAAGAACGAGAACAGAATTAAGAACATGCACGACAGGCTGTAAAGCCACATGTTCAACATTTTTGCAGCTTTAGCTATCCCCTCCACTTCCCCCCTAAAACTCATTATGTCCCTGTTGCCGTGAGGATTACAGTAACTTTCCCCAAGACTCCGATCAATGTGGATTTGCCTGCCAAAATAGTACCAAATTTACAATCGTGATTTCCAAATCTCTTATCTCTTCATGTATTTTTTCCATCAGACCCTCTAGCAAATGCTTATTGGCATTAGAGTTCTCTGAGACTCTGAATGCTGCTGCTGCTACGGCTTCTCTAAATGCTCAGCTTTTGCAGACAGATTACAGCAGGAAATCAGTGTGCGTGCAGAAAGAGAGAAAACTTTAAAAATCCTCTCCTGACCAGACATTGATTTTTGGAATAAAGTCTGTAAAAACTGTTGCTGAATTGTAAATCATCTCTTTCCAGCTCATTTTTGTCTCCAAGACGATTTAAGGTTTTCAAGTTTCATGCAGTGCTCAGTTTGTTCATTCGTTGCTAGAGAAATATTTTCCTTCTATATGTGAAAAATAATTTGTATTTAATCTAAGAAGGAATGGGATGTTCTTGGCATACCATCAGTATCAGACCAGTGTCAGAATTTAGCTTTTCCTTAACTTGCTACTGTGGTGCTTGGACACATCTCTGAGTCTGTCTGGGTCTACATTTCACTTCATATTGCTATTTTTGGGTTTGCTATTCTAATGCAGCAAGGGTCTCATGGAGGGGCATATCTGCTGTGATCATTGGGGAAACTTTACCTGGAGTGAATTGTCTGTCTTAACAGTAAAACTCAATCTTATTTTTCAAAGGCAAAAAAGCTCCACCTTCTAAATTAAATTAAGCTCACAGATAACTCAGAAAAGTCCCGTACTGGCAGCAAGGATAGTCAGTAACAAACTGTTCAAAGGAAAAAAGAAAGAACCACAATGTAAGCCTCATGTTTGAATTACAGTACAAGATGATACTTAAACCTGCTAGTAGGTTACAGATGTTATCTGGCCACATATTATGTTTTCTGATTATCTTTTGTGCATTCTTTGTCTTTCAAAAGATCTGTTGCTTTGTTTTTGTCAAAGTAAACTTCCTTTTGTGGGATTATTGTAGGAAACCACATTTTAAAGGCCCTTTGCCCCATAAAGGGCTACTGCTCCAAGTCCTGTTAAACACAAGGGGGGGGGATTTTTTCCAGTACTTTCAGTATGCTTTGCATTGGGCCCTGCATAACTAGCTAGGCTTATTGTGGCATAGCATTCCTTCTTAAGTCATCAGTCTCAGATTCATTTATGGTTGTCTTTTGTTTCCTTATTATTAAGCAGGATAAATTCTGCCTAGCGCTGAGCAACCTCAGTCCTTCCTTAGTTTTGTATGAGAAATGCTGAAGGTACTTAGCTGTTTGTAGGAGGCTTTTGACACTGTGTTGAAAAAGTCCCACACTTCATATGGATGGGGCATAAGAAATGCAGTGGTCTTTAAAAATTCAAAGTAATCAGTCTTCTGCTTATTTAAGACAAGAAAATAACATCTTCACATCACTTAAGTGATCTGAAGGCTGAGTAAATTGGGATAGATCCATTAGCTAGTCTGTGGAGAAACTAAGTTAATCAAGGTGAAGCTAATTTTGGCCTCGTAAAAGACTAAGTAGACTAAATTGAATCCTGACAGACGTCTTCCCTGTGACGGTGGTTTCTTACAGCTGAAATACAGGCAGAGAAGAACTACAGCAGCACTTCTTTGAAAAAACAGCCTAACAAATGTCTTCACCGTGAGAACCGTTTCTAACGGAACTCTCCAGTGAGTGGAGTGCACTGGATAAAATGCTAGATTAATTAGTCTAATGCAAGAAAACCTGAGAGGTGAGAAACGTGGTCCAGCTTACTCAAACATTCAATGATAGACATTCCTGGAATGGTACAATTTGCTGCTCTGCAGTTTTTTCCTTTAGACTTATGCATCATTTTCTATACACAGGAAAATCAGAATTTGGGAGGCTTTGGGGCTGATGTACACATTTTTTAAAAATTTTTTAAACAATGTGTGCATGACTGTGTTGGTTTTGTTATTTTACGTGCAAGCTAGGCAATTGGGTTGGTGTTCTCATTGATTATTACAATTTTCATATTGTTTTGTTAAATAAAAATAAATATACAAGCCATTTTTTAAATACAGCGGGCATTTCATTTAAAAAAGAAACAACCCAGCTCCTTAACATGGATATGCAGGGTACATTCAGGTCACCTGAAATACACAGTGATTATATACTGATGGGGATTATAGGTACTGAGATTGAATATTAATATTAATCAGCTTTTTATCAGGGTGGCTGAAGATTTTAGTCAGTTTTTTATGAATAGGAAACTGAGGTGAGGAGAGGTTAATTGACTTTGGATGTACCTATATAGTGAGTCAGTGTTACTGCTTTGCTGTAGCTGTGATAATCAAGAGTATATAGGCAAGAAAACTGGTAGTAATAACTGGTGTAGTTGGAAGGTAAGGCCAGCTCCCAGACATAGTAACTGTCCTTCAGATCTGCCTCATACCTGAGATAAGCCTTCTGATATGTGGTTGTATCTGTCAGTTAACTAATCACTGACAAGGAACTATAGGTCAGACCCACCTGTAGAAAAGATGTGTCAAAGGGATTTTTAATGACCTGACACTCACACCAATACCTGGGGGTACTACACCAGATTACAGGCTGGAGGGAGAGCAGGAATAGGGATGGGACATATGATGGACTCAATCTACTGTTGCGCCAAACCAGATTAATACTGTGTGTAGGAAGGGTTTGTTCTTTTGCAAACATACTCTGCATGTAAGAGAGGCAGTTAATTGCTTTTTCCAGCTTTCTCAAGGTATGGTATCAAGCTGGAGTGCTTGTTACATGAGGGCTGACTCCTAGGAGAATGTCCTTCCCTCTTGCAGTTCTGCAGTAGATGACAAACAAAATATCTGACCCACTGCAGGCTCCTTGAGAGTTCTCCAGCCTCCTCCCACCAGGTAGCAGCATCACTGATTGATTTCAAGAAGGAGGGCACAAAGCGTGGACGGTGATAGCAGCAGCACAGGCTTGCAGCCAGGGTACTTTTGTGGGCTCTAATGCTCTGCAGCCACCCGTTTTGCTGATGCTTGTCTTCTGCACACTGCTTTTTTGAATAGAGGCCTAATACTGCCTCCCTTGGTGAGCAGACACTATTCAGCAAATACTGCTGCTCCTGCTCATTGGCTCTGGACCTCATTTCTCCCTCCCTGCCAGCAGTGCACTTTCCCGACTTCAGATCTGTTCCCCTTTCTCCCCCACCACTTTCTGTTCACACTTTTTTTTTTTAAGTGCAGCCTCCCCGGCATAAGTGTCTATGTTGGGAAGCCTGTAGCCCTTACAATCCGATTACTGTAGTCATTCGTTGATCATTGGACAAGCAGATTAGAGTCACCTGGAAGCCTGTCAGAGTCCCTGCTGTAACCAGTTTATCAGAGCAGTGAAGGGAGATGCTTTCCGGAAAACCAGTTTGTTTTGTTCCTGTCACTCTTCTATCTGTTGTGAGTGGGACCATAAAATATAACCAGGTGGAAGAAAGGCTTTCAGGTAGGAGTCTTTTCTTCCAGTCATGAGAGATGCTGTCTTTAGGTTGTGGGTTGTTTTACTTTCTATCTCAGAATGACCTCTCTTAGACATTAATCTTTTAAAGAAGGTTATCACTGCAATAAGTGGCCTCTCTGTGAAGACATAATTGAGAGGCTACAGATTTGTTTCTCTGAGTTATATATTTCTGCCTAAGGCAAATGAAGTATGATATCTTACTTGCCTACAGTGATGAAGTATTTATGACAGATTTTCAAAGCCACTATTTATTTGAAAGCATTTTACTGTATTTCAAGCATAACATAATATAAAGAACTATAGAAGACTTTCCAAAATATACAAGTCTAGTCTTGTTAAGTGTCCAAAAGGCATTCCAGACCAGTAGCCTGGTGGAACCCTTGGCTATGTAAGAATTGGTTCAGAGCACTAAGTGAAAGGGAGGGGGTTTTGTTACTGTATTGGAAGGTCAGAGGTAAGCTGTCGTGAGCAGGGCTAATATTAGCCCACAAAGAAACTCTGTTCCAATGCTTTCAAGAGTGTCCCAAAGTTCTCAGTCCAGCACTCTGTATGGGTCACTAACAGCTGTAATCCTTGTAAGACTGAGCGCTTTTTTTTTTTTTTTTTTAAAAATTGCTTCCTTTCGGTACCTCAAGACTAAATGTGAAACAATGCCAGCTAGAGACGAAAAATGAAGGACAAAAACAAAACATGTGTGGAAGCTTTTAATGATATAGGATTTGTGCCATCAATATAAACAATGTTCTCTAAAGACAGCTTCTTGATACAAACCATTTCCAGTAAAAGGGGAACCAAATTTGGATGCAAATGAGGGATGAGTGCTTGCAGAATGAGCAAAAGTTAAATGGCAGGAATTGCATTAATATTTCTGATGGTGTTCTCAACTGTGAAGTGATCAAATGCTGTGAACATTAAGCCATTATGTACCAGAATGACAGAAAACAGATGGTTATTGTAACAGTCTTGGGAATGGCCCTGCATTGGCCAAGAGGTAAACTGTCCCAACTTGGATTGCCAAATTCTATAATGTTCTAGGTTTCAGCTGAAAAGTGGAAGTTATCAAAATACATATAAAACCTGTAAACTGAATATATGTCTGAGTAATTTTGAAAGCATGGGAATGATGTTACCACAAAGAATGTTTCCAAGAGCAGCTGACATGGATTAGCTAATGGGAACTCAACAGTCAGCCATCAACTATCTCATAGGATTAGCTCAATTTATAAAACTCTCCAGAAATGACTGTTGTGCAGGTAGATTTGAGGTAGGCAACCTGTAGGATAGGAGGAAGCGCTAATCAGAATTAATCACTGAAAACTGGTCCTGGGGACATCTGAGAGTTGGATGTAGTGTGTGGTTTTCTGGAGGCAAATGGACTTGGTTTCTGATACTAAGCGTCATTTCTGTCTGCATTCGTTTTTTGGCCTTTTTCCTGATTTTCTCGTGTAGTTAAGAATTCACCCAGCTTATGTTACTTCTGTGAATTGACTTCCAACGTAGCTTCACTGAGCTTCCTTTCCATGACTACTAGATTAACTTGAATTTATCAAAACACAGTCCTGTTGTGCAAATACCACTAAAGAAATGACAAAGAGCAAATGCATACTTTAGTCACTCATGTACCATCAGTCATGATACATCAGATGCAGTACCCACCAAAGAGAAACTTAGTCTGCAGACTGGTTATGTAACAATTAAAACCACTACATACCCAAGAACAGCACAGGTGAAATGGCTAACTAAGTGCTAGAAGTGACCTGTTTTAACATCTAAACTTTTCATCTCTAGTGCTTCATATTTAGACAGAATGAGAGTCACAAATGGAAGACTACCTGTAGGACTGGTGTTTTCCTTTAAACTACAAACCAAAAGGTGAAATACATCTTTAAGCAAGTTGTTTCCCAACTTTACAATTAAAATTATAGAGGCAGCAAGACAGACTCCAAGGATATATCTGTGCCTACTTTTTTCAATTTTATTTTTTTTAAGATAATTAGCACTTCTGTTAGTGTGAGTTTTGTCCCTTTCTATTAATTTCTCTTGGATTTGGGAGCAGACAAATTGACAGTATTTAGAAGCCTATGGAATACCTTGTGTTACCAGCTGATGTAAAACATACACAAACAAACATATATATGCTCCGGTGCAAGAGTCTCATGGAAGCTTCACTTACAGAAGCAAGGTTCTTGCATAAGCAGATGAGCATGGCCACTGCTTACAGAAAAACAGAGGATGTCAGGGTGTCACAAGCGTTTTGTCATGTGTTCAAGAAAATAATGATTAAAAAATGGCTCTTAATCAAAGGACTCAGTGAACTGAAGGGACTGGTTTGAGAGCAGGGTGATGTGCAAGTTTCTGTTCAGTATAAATATTTTTGTGAATAACCTTATCAGAAGTATAGGGAAATGGGAGGACCAGGAGAAGAGTTGTGAGTGTACAAGCAAGCAATATTCAGCACCAGCAGAAAGAGAAGAGCTGTAAAGGTGAGAATTAAAGAATTGCTTTATGAACAGCATATGCAAGAGGAAAAGTAGGGTTGTAGGAGAAGAAGGTCCAAGTAAGGAAAAAAGGAGATGGGATTGCCAAAGGGAAGCATCTGTCTTTGAGTTAGGTGACTAAAGAGAAATCTGAAAATTTCAAACACAGAAGCTGGTGTATATAGAGCCAAGTAAAGATGGCAAGTTCTCAAAGGTATGTTTCTTCAGTTTAGTTTTACAAATTTAACCGCATGTTGCTCAAGCATCTAACTGTGTTGCAGCATAGAGTCCCTAGGTTAGTATGGCCAACCAAACTGAAAACAAAGCTGAAAAAAACAAACACAGGGCCCCCATGCTGAAATTTAGCAGGTCCTGCCTTGTCCTTACTGATTCTGCAAGTCTATGCAGTTCTCTTGCCCTAAAAGGCAAAAATGTCCACATAACAGAAGCAGCATAATAGGATTTGTTGTATGTACATTTGAGGTAGAAAATATATCTAACTAGACAGATATACCACTCTAACACCTGCTTTAGCACTTCTTCTTGAGACCTAATTTTGTCAAGCAGTGATACCTCACTTTTAGAAGAATAAAATTTCTATTTTACCAACTGGAAAAATGTGCAATACAGAGATGTCTAAGCCCCTTAATACAGGTGATAGTTTGAGTCCTAATGAGCAGGTCATTCCTTTGCAGTAGAGGAAAGGAATAGAGGGCAGGAACTTTGTATAGCTGTATACTACTGGAGGTGTTTCCATGCAGCTTCATTTTAGTCAAGCCTTTACTGCTGGTCCTCATACACAGACTTTGCCTGGGTTTTTTTTTTAAGGGTAATGTCTTAGTTTGAGATTCTTTTAATATAAATTCATCAAGAAGAGACAGCTGACCACAAACAATGCCATACTAGAACTACCTTATCTTTTCTGGACTTAAATGCCAAACAAGCCTTGCTTTAGAATTCCTTACTGACATCAACTTTTACCCAAAAATGCAATGTTGCTGCATTTTTTCTTTTTTTTTTTCCCCTTTATATTAGTCTAACTTCAAATGTTTCCTTGCTCTCAAGCTGATTCTTATTTGAGGGGGTTCCTTGAAAGCATTCTTAGTACAGTATTCTTTTGATTACTCGCTCAAGAGAGTGAGCCGAACTATTTTAATATTACCGTAGGTAACTGTTCTCTTGCCAGTGTGGCTGTAATTCTTTATATTAGTGGCATCCTCGGGGACACTTGTGCTTTATGTGACTGCCTGTTCCTATTGTGCTTCCATTGCATTTCAGCTCATGCACAGCCCAGTTTTTTTTCTAATGTATCTCTATACATCATGATACTGCAATTAAGTTAAATTCTACCTGTGCAGCCACACAAAAAATTGAGACTGTAGATGTGAAGGTGAAATTCTGCCTCAGCAGTATGCACATTTTTACTGCAGAGCTAACCTGGCTTGATCTAGTATATATGAAACACCTTTTCTGCAGTTCTCCATGTCAGAGTGGTATCTAATGCTGGGGAATTTGTTAGCAGTGGGCCAGCTGAGCTGCCTTATAAATGCATTTGGTAGATATGCATGCTCTCAGGCCTTCCATGGAGTTGCTGTCTGTGGCAGTGACAAAAGAGCAATTACTTGATGTAAATAATTTGCAAACAGGGTTAGTCATTAATAAGGCAGACAGTTCTGAAGGCAAAAGCAAACACTGCTCCGGCTGCAAAAACTTCCAGTGAGACTGTCACTGAGGAATTCGGTCTGCTGACTGCAAAGTGATCTGCCGTGAACTCAGCTGGCTATTTTGTATCTCTGTCCCCTGCACTCTAAATTGCGATTTTGGCCGTTTCTCGCAAATCGTGGTTCTTAGTGGTGTAGCCAGCCTTTTGATAGTGGCATTTCTGGGGTGGCACCTCTTTCAAATGCTGTGGGTTGCAGAGCAAACTGAGTAGACAAAGCAGAGGTTAAAATGCTGATGACCTGGTGATAACCCATACAGAGGGAAAGACTCAGAAAAGAAGGAGCATACATGGAGCTGCAGGATAGGGCTGGAAGACTAGCCTGCAGTAAAAGAAATAGATTAATAGACTGGATAAAGTGGAACTCGGCCTCCTTTGTATATCCTTAACCACCCCGACTAGTATAGGCTTAGGGCATGGTCAATCTTGGGTTAACAGTTTTTCTGTGTAATGTAAGGCACAACATCCAGACTATAACTTGGCCCAGTTCTTCAGTGAAAGCATCTCACAAGTATATTTAAATCTCACCTTCCATTTGCAAAAAAAAGGTTATAACTGTAGAAATAAATGATGGGAGGTAGATGTGTAAAGAATACTGCTTGGTCATTAAACATCTAGTTCTCATGACCTAAGTTTGCAAAATGGCATACCAACCTGAGATCTTTAATAAAGCAGAAATGTCCCTACATGTCTCAAGAAAATAGAGGTCTCATATTTTTTTATGCCAGTATAAATCAAGTTTGGAATTCTTGAAAAACTTGCAGAAAATATTTTGACCATATCAATTCAGGCCTGAGAAAGAAAAATACTTTATGGGAAGAAAGACAGATGAGTGTCCTAATACCAATTTTCTACCTCATAAAATCTGTTATTTTTTGAGTTGATAGCATTGTTAACGTGAGATTTGGTAACAGCTGGATTTATTTACATTGAAAATATTTGGAGAGGTGAAACTCTCTTCAAGATCTGTGATTCAGCTGGTCAGGCTGCTTTAC
The DNA here is from genome assembly GCA_009819775.1 of Phoenicopterus ruber ruber. Classification (NCBI taxonomy): domain Eukaryota; kingdom Metazoa; phylum Chordata; class Aves; order Phoenicopteriformes; family Phoenicopteridae; genus Phoenicopterus; species Phoenicopterus ruber. The sequence continues at coordinate 31,748,045 of CM020220.1, read as the reverse complement.
AACGCTGGCTGGATGTACGTGTGTGAACCTGAGTCTTGCTTTGAGAGATTTTAGTGGAATCTGCTGCTTCTCTCTCTGAGCTTGCTCACACAGAAAGCTTTTTGAGTTAAGCATTCTCCTCAGCTCAGTTGACTTATTAGCCTCTGAGCCAAAATGATATTTAAACACCATAAATGGTAAATGTTGCTGAGACAGTCCTTTCGCACGGCTCAGACTAGGCATTATTTGGCAGTTAACCATATGATTCTGGCAAACAGATGCCTCGAGTATAATTAAATCTCTTATAAGACTAAACACTGCAAGTTGTTTGCAGTGTTCTGAACATAAAGCAGCAAACTCTCTATTCTTTGCATGTTATTGACTTGTAACCCTGAGCTTGTGCAGCTGCGTTATTGCATTGAAGGTGTATATGTGCTGTGCTGTAGCTGACCCTGCTGGAGACGGGGGCTGGACTAGACGATCTCCAGAGGTCCCTTCCAAACTCAATTATTGTGTGATTCTGTGCAGTGCTGAGCATGCTGAAGTCCTGATATTTCAACAGGAGATGTCAGCATTCTGCAGCTCACATTAAAAAGTCTTCAGTACATCAGAGTAGGCAAATGAACAAGAAAATTTACTAGAATAGATGATGTCCATAAAATGTTAACTGTTTTGGCTACAGGCCAGATAGAACCCAGGTCCAGTCTTTGGAAACCTTCTTGAAGTTTGCATCCTGATCTAGATTTTCTTCTTCACTCCAGTTTCAATAGCAAATCTGGGAATAGAAATACCACAGTGAAGTTATTGATTCTTTTTTTCCTTCTTTCCATGTGTATAGATTTATCTATCTTTTTTACCTTTAGAAAGTAAATAGCTGTTTGCATACTTGCAGTTAAACTGGTACATATGTATTTGTACAATTGATTTGTGGTAGGTTACCTGCTCAGTGCAGCATGAATTTTCCACTTTTTCTTTTACACATACACCTTCAACACAATAACTCACCCTTACTTATTAATATAAAGATGTTTACAGTTGTGTTCAAGCACCAAGTTCTGATCCAGGTCTAGGTTTTAAAAAATTCAAGTGTATTTTGGCTTAGGCCCACAGCTAACATTAAGACTCCTGTTGCAATAATTTCCAGTCTGCAGATATGTGGAAGTTAAATTTGTGTAAGGACTCTTGAAATCCTGGATTGAGAAAAGTCATGTAATAGGAAAGCATTTTTTATCACCTTAAATTTCTATTAATACAGGTTAATAGATAAACAGAGGTTTGATATAGTAGCTGTAGAAGGATTAACTTACTATTGATTACACAAACACAGGAAAACAGAATAAGAGATGAATAGAAATAGTTGTGTATCAGAGGCAATATATCGCTTTTCCCATTGCCATCCAAATATGCTGAGAATCTATATTTTTGTAAGAAACTGGAAGAGTTTGAATTCTCCTTAATCTCTGTGGATTTAATGCACTAAGTGGCTTTTTTAAACATAGATTTGGATGCTTACTAGAGTGTATTTCTAATAAAAAAAATGAACCCTTAGGGGTAAGGCAATGCTGTGGGAAAAGCCTGTATTACTTTTGCTTTGTAGAAACCATGTGGGTATATAAGGTATCCTTTAAATGCTTTGCTTACTATTTCTGGTCTCCCAGGCTGTGTTTCCCACTGAGCTGTGCATCTTATTACTTGCTGTTTCCCAGCATTCACGCGTATTAAAGCCTGAGGAAAGGCAAAAAACATAGGAACCATGTAAGTGGGACCACTGTGGTGGACTTTTAAATCTATCACCCTGTGTAATGCCTTATCAAATGCCTGTTGAAATGAGAGACCAGTGCTCACCAGAGAATGCCTCAGCTGCGCTTATGTATTACACCAGACCACAGCTCTGTGCAAAAACTGTTAAACTTCTTGAGCTCATAATTTTATAAGAGCCTTTGAGAATTCAGTGCTCTGTAAGCAGCCTTTGACAAAATCATAGTGTCTTCTGCACGATTTGACTTGCACAAAACCAACAGCTGTGGTTAAAAATTGTGGCAGCTTTTATAAGCTACTGTAAAATAAACTAGTTGCATGGTCTGAAAGGGAGTTATTGAAATGTACCTGTGTTTTATCAAGCCCACCCTATGTAGCGCTTTCTGATGTTCCTCACGAATTGCTGTGACATGATCCACCTGGGGGGAACTCACTGCAGCAGCAGAAGTTGATTGAGGAAAGGAAGGACAGGAAGAATATTAACTGCCTGGGGCAGAATTTTTTTAGTCACTGTGGCAGTACCACTATGTGATAACTCTTATATTCCTTATTCTCGTTCTTAGAAGTAAACCTACTCCTAAGTGTGGGTTAGATGAGTGGACGGTGAGGTGGATTGAGAACTGGCTCAATGGCAGAGCTCAGAGGGTTGTGATCAGCGGCGCAGAGTCTAGTTGGAGGCCTGTGGCTAGTGGTGTTCCCCGGGGGTCACTACTGGGGCCAGTCTTGTTCAATTTATTCATCAATGACCTGGATGAAGGGACAGAGTGCACCCTCAGCAAGTTTGCTGATAACACGAAACTGGGAGGACTGGCTCATACACCAGAAGGCTGTGCTGCCATTCAGCGAGACCTGAACAGGCTGGAGCCTTGGGCGGAGAGGAACCTCATGAGGTTCAACGCGGGCAAGTGCAGGGTCCTGCACCTGGGGAGGAACAACCCCATGCACCAGGGTGCACCGGTACAGGTTGGGGGTTGACCTCCTGGAAAGCAGCTCTGCGGAGAAGGACCTGGGAGTCCTGGTAGACAACAAGTTCACCATGAGTCAGCAATGTGCCCTTGTGGCCAGGAAGGCCAACAGCATCCTGGGGTGCATTAAGAAGAGTGTGGCCAGCAGGTCGAGGGAGGTTCTCTTCCCCCTCTATTCTGCCCTAGTGAGGCCCCATCTGGAGTACTGTGTCCAGTTCTGGGCTCCCCAGTTCGAGAAAGATGAGGAACTACTGGAGAGAATCCAGCGGAGGGCTACGAAGATGATTAAGGGACTGGAGCAGCTCTCCTGTGGGGAAAGGCTGAGGGAGCTGGGGCTGTTCAGCCTGAGGAAGAGAAGACTGAGAGGGGATCTCATCAATGCTTATCAATATCTCAAGGGTGGGTGTCAAGAGGATGGGGCCAGAGTCTTTTCAGTGGTGCCCAGTGACAGGACAAGGGGGAACAGGCACAAACTGGAACACGGGAAGTTCCGTCTAAATATGCGGAAAAACTTCTTTACTGTGAGGGTGCCAGAGCCCTGGCACAGGCTGCCCAGGGAGGGTGTGGAGTCTCCTTCTCTGGAGATATGCAAAACCCGCCTGGATGCAGTCCTGTGCAGCCTGCTCTAGTGACCCTGCTCTAGCAGGGGGGTTGGACTAGATGATCTCCAGAGGTCCCTTCCAACCCCTACCGTTCGGTGATTCTGTAATTGAAAGTAATAAGAAGTAAGGGGGGGAGGGAGAAGATGTTAAATGGCTGCAGGCGATTAGAGCGCATTAACATAATAGGAAGAGATCAGATCTCTTCTATTTCACATCCAGTTGATTAAGCTCAAGGATGTGTAGATATATAACAAAGTCATGCCCTTATGCTTTTGTCAAACAAAATTTTCCTTAGGTTCCAGATTTTCTTTCTGGTGCCAGATGTGTCATATTTTTATTGTCTGTAGTTTTGGCACCAAAAATACCCTGCAGTGTTACGAAAGAGGTTGATTCAGCCAGAAGCATAGTGACTTGCAGTATCTGAGCTTGGAGCTGTACCTGTGCTTTCTTCTTTCTCTTCCTTCCCCCTGCTTTGGGCTCTGAAGCCAGCTGTCACTGAAGAGCACACGCATTCTGAACCCCAGCAGAGTTCATGCAGTGAAAGGGGCTTTGGAGGAATGAGGGAAAGCAAGCCCTAATACTGACCTCTCGTTGTGTGCAGCTTGCTTATTTGTGCCCTGGTTTTTTATCTTCTTGCCCTCTATTTTCCTAGTGCAAGTCACCAATTTTGTTCCTGATGTATAAGACTAGCTAGCACCTAGCTGTGGCCAGCGAATGTGAACTTCTACGCTTGTTACACTTTCTGAAGCTACCCTTTTGCAAACAGTGCCTGGGTTTTTTTGTGTATGGTTTTCCTTGTACTACTTTCTTGGCAAAATAATTAGCCAAGTGTTCTCAAAAGGAAGTGGAATCACACAGTATCTTTTCACCATAAATGGGAACAGGAATTATTTGCTTAATCTTGAATGAGCAGTCTTCCTTCTTTTCCCAAATACCCTCCAAAATCAAATTGGTTGCTGTTTTTCCAAAGGAGAGCTGTAAAGGCTAAAATTGAAGAAGCCCTTAGGTATATTAAAATAAGCTGTGAAAATGTACAGCGCTGCTATCTCATAGTAAAATTGTGAAATGTTAAAGCCCTCATCAGAGGAGCACTGAGTCACTGCGTGGTGCGATGTAATAAATAAACAACTAAAAGCATTTACAAGCTTCAGAAGAATTTGAAAATAGTTAACATTCAAGCTTCGTAATTTGGCCTCTGCATGATTGTATCAGTCCCTTCCGAGAAAATGCAATGATTTTAGACTAAGACTAAATAAAACTAAATAACATCTCTAAAACTGGCTGTGTTGTCTTGTGTAAAACATCTGCTAGAAACTAAAGTTGTCAGTAGGTCAGTTTAATTTTTTTCAAAGTCGAGAAGTCCACAGTATCAAATTTTAAGTAAAGGAAGAAATGTTACATGAAACGAGCCCCTATGGTTTCTTAATGAACAAATATCATTTATGGATTAGAACTTAAGTATTTTTAATTGTTGCTGCCAAGTTAAGAAACATTAGACAATTTTGGTGATATTCTGCTTAAGTTGTTGGTACAATAAACATACGCTACTGGTCAACATATACTACTGAACAACAGTAGCATAAGATTAGGGATCCCCATTAAAAAAAAATATTTAAAAAGCAGGGGAGAATGCTTGTGTTTTGAAGAAAGCCTGTTCAAGTTGCCATGGAGTCAGTCTTTGTAGCCATATATTTACTGTATTGTGGATATCACATGTTTGAGAAGGAATCCTGGTTGTCTTAGTCATGCTAGCTTCTAATTTTTGAGCTTTTACATGCAACAGATTTCCTATCTGTTGGTAAAGAAATGCCTTCACTGCCCCCGTGCTCCAAAGAACATCAGCAATAGAAAGGGAGATGGTTTTACTCCTGCTTTGTAATAGGCATTGAGAAATCAGGTAATACTTCGAGGACTAAATCAAAGTGTATATGCATTGGTGTATGATAGGTTTACAAGGATAGAAATGTCTTCAGAAAGGTTATGATATATAAAGTTGCCTTTGTTTCTGTCCTTGGGGTAATCCTCAAATTTTCAGTATTTCAGACTTAATAATTCATCTTAATGTTCCTCTATGTGATCTCATTCAGTTTCCCCTAATGAAATAACTCTTTCTCTCCAGTAACTTTTCTTGCACTGTTGAAGCTGTACCCTTTAAGTTGTTACTACTCATATACCATAGACTTCTGGTTTTTAATACTTACCATCATAATTTTCTGTTTAAGCACAGAACTGGTCTTCATACAAGAGATCAGCATAAACCTATGCAGTGCTTAAATTCAATGTAAATGCTATTTTTAAGATTTGTGTGATGTTGAGGCAGGTTCTGTCCCCCTTCATTTCGATTTGACAGCTTCACTTACAAATAGTGAGCACTGAACAGTAACAATGGCAAGTTGTTCTTCATCCTTTAATCCTGCCGGTCACTATTGTAGAGGTAGAGGCCTGCATCCCCAGTAAATCTTCTTAATGTCACTCACCAGTAGGTCTCCTCACCAGCGTAGGATACATCTGCCTCAGATAACTTCAGAAACTGAGGCCTAACCTTTTTGTAATCTTGTTGGGTTTGTCATTCATATATGCAGTTACCGTGTATTATTTGCTTACTTGCTTTTAATGTTTATGCAGCTCTGGGCAAGAAGGTGGTTTTATTCCAGTACGTGAAACTTTCATTTCTACTGCACGTATTTTGGAGGTGTTAGCACTGCTGAAAAATTCCTTTTGGGAAGTTATTTTGCTCTATTACTTCTGTAGTTGCTCACCTATTTCTTTTTAATAAGCTGAGGCTGTTTTACTGTATTGTATTCCTTGATTACAGAAATCCATTTATTTAGACTACATAGAACAGGCACGTCAGTCTAACGAAGCAAAGAGCCAGTTGCGAGGGATGTGGAGTGCTGCTAGTACTTAATGCTGTTTGTACCAGGGCTCTGCTGGAGGCAGCTCCGCCTGTTCTTCAAGAATTGCTGTTAGAGCCACTACTAGTTAATGTGTTTCCTGATCACTGTTAACTCTCTCATGGGAGCTGTTTCAGCTCTTTTTTTGTTATCTATCCTTCTCTGAAGGCTTGAACTTTGATCATACCCCAAGTCTGTTTCTGTGTTGGTCTAGAACAACACCTCTTCTTTCTGCCTTTTATTTTCTTTTCCCTGCTCTCCTTTTATTGCATCTGCCTTCTTGATTTGCAATGTTATGAATTGCAATAAAAGAGATAACAGAATCATTATCATTTAAGTGTCCTTTTCTTTCTTTTTTTCTACGCCTCTTTCCTGTCATATTACTTTCTTGTTTTTTCCTTTTCCTCCTTTCTTCTTCTTCTTCTTTTCCTCCTTTTTCCCCTTATATGGATTTCTGCTTCCCTTCCCAGGTCTGTTTCAGTTTGAGGGACAAAAGGATTTTCTGCAAGGCATTAGAGTAGTGAAGGAATATGTGCTGATGTTGCTTAGTACAGCAGTTGCTTGAAACTGTTTCCCTGAGTAAACAGTACAAAACAGAGGAATATGGCAAACCACAGCAGTTTATTACTGTAGATGGGTTTGACCCAACTTCATGGCTATTTTCTATACAGCATTAGTCACTTACAAGCAGGTGCTATAGGAAGCCCTAAAACTGATCAATGTGGCCTGATGGTGAATCAGGCATTTCAGAGTAGTAAGTCCATAATACTGAGCTGAGTGGGTCTCAGTCAGGTCCCATATTTCCATTCTCACATGCATCAATGTCTCACTGCTCAGGGCCAAGAAAAGACCTACGACATAAGCCAGCAAGACAAGATTTTGGCTAGAAAAAGCTTTGCTAGAGAAGAGGAAACACTTCCTCTCCAGGCAGCTTCCAAATTTACATTCAGCTCAAATGACCCTGGGACAAGCTTAACTTTTTGCCTCCAGAAGGTTCAGTGGACTTGCTCAGTGAGGTACTTTCAGTTTTCTAATCACCATCCTTTTATGAATGGTGTTTTCTTCCCAGCCTGGCACTTTGTGTTGCTGTAATACTATTTTGGATGATCTTGATATACCTTTGAAAATTTTGCAGGTAGGAATAAGCAAAATGAAGCTATTTTCATGTATGGACAGAAAGTAGGGTTGGCATTTTAAAGGCAAGACGTAAGAGGTCTGAACTCAAGCTAAACAAAACAAAAAGTGTATCCAAGTGACCGACAAATATTTATGACTTCTTACATTTGGTCATGATCACTACTTTGGCTTCAGAAGTGTCTTTGCTCAGGTTTTTAGAGCAGAAGTATCTTTCCTGGTCTAGTGTACCGTATAGGTCACAGTTAAATGATCTTGGTTCGTAACCTGCGAATCCAAGACACAGGAGACTATTGTGGATACTGAAAATTACGTATCTATCACAGATAGATTTTATTTTTAAGAGTGATTAATTTAACTCCAGCACTCACCATTTGATTGTACAGCCTCAAAAAAACCCAAACCAAACCAAACAAACACACCCCCCCAAAAAAAACCAAAACCAAACAAACCCCCCAAAAACCCCAAACAACCCCACCCCCCCAACCCACAAACAACCAAACCCTAATCTAACAGTTTGTTTTGTGATATATGTCGATAACATAACCTCAGGTTTCAATCTTTCCCATCATCGATCAGTTGGCTAAGTGTAATACAGGAGAGGAGTATGGTGAACTCAAACCCATTCGATATTGACCATCTAACAATCTAAATGGTTTGTGGTTTCATACAGAGTGGCGAATCCTATATTCCTGTGAGTTTACATTTTTAACTCATCAATCATGAGAACAGCAACTTGTAACATACATTAAGATTTTTATGTGAATTTAGCAGCGATTAGAGGCATTGAATTGTTGGTTTCAAGTTGTTGGGTGTTGGGGTTTTTTTTGCACCTGAGCATGTGTGCTTTGGGAAAATGAGTGCAAATTTCTGTGTGATACTCTGATACCTGTTAACAATGATTTAGGAGGATCCCTGGAGGAAGGACAGTTCCATTCCCATTTCTTGCCTTTCTGCTTGGACTACTGGCAAGACAAAAGCTATATGGGGTGGTTTCAGTGATTTTTGCCTTCTGAGAGCTGAAACAAGACCACTGACTCGAAATCAGTTTGAACTTAAGGTCATTTAAAATTTGTCATGAAAATTCCAGTAAGAGACCCTTTTTGTTCTCCTCTTCACAGAAAAGAAGAGCAGCAAGAAGGCAGAAAGTGCACAGGCTGCCCAGTTAAACAAGACTTTTGCACCCATCTTCCTTAAAGGCCTGGCTGACCTCAAAGTAATGGATGGAAGTCAAGTGATAATGACTGTGGAGGTATCAGGTGTGTCACTATGGAACAGTATTATTTAAAAATTTTAAGTCCTGATGCAAAATATATGCTTTTTTCTGCTATTCTTTTCTTTTAGCAGGTGTCTTTGTGTTTGGAAATAATATTTCAAGGAACCAGTTTTTCAAAAGTAAAAGCTAGGTTTGTCTAATCTGATCTTCAGAGTGGATGAACATTATCCAGTGTTAATGTGTTCAGACCTGTACAAGTGTTTCTTTATTGGAATAATAATAATAATCATCAAGTTATTATTAAGTCCTGCTGTTGAACTAAACCTAAGTCTCAGTGGACTTCTAATAGCTTTCGTTGTGAACCAAACAAAACTGAACTCCTGTCAGCTGGAGTAAGATTATTGCTGCAGAAAAGAGCAGTCCTGGTATGAGCTTTGGTAATAGAAACCCTTGATAACCACCTTCATGGGATCTAGAATGCATTCTCCCTCTCTATTGTATACATGCTTCCCTATTCATTTGTATTTTAACTGTAACGAGACAGACTTAGAACTATTCTACATTACACAGCATCAACAGAGTTAATGAAATTCCTGAATGTTTGGAAGATGAAATTGCAGAATCGGGTGGCAGAAAACAATCAACCTTATTCATTTTCTTAATCAATATATGGGAGTTTTTGTGTGTGTCTCTGATTTTTGCTGTTTGTATTTTTCAGCTAACCCACCTCCTGAAATCATCTGGCTGCACAATGGGAAAGAAATCCAGGAGACAGAAGATTTCCACTTTGAGAAGAAAGGCAATGAGTACAGTCTGTACATCCAGGAAGTATTTCCTGAAGACACGGGCAAATACACCTGTGAAGCCTGGAATGAATTAGGAGAAACTCAAACCCAGGCTACATTGACGGTACAAGGTATAAAGTTCTTCTCCACCTTAGGAAATGCTAAAAGGAAATAATTCTAATGTGCTGGAGGAGTGTCTATTTAAAGTACATGAGTGTTTATAAGGTCTGGTGTGAAGGATGCTAGGACTTCTCAGTCTCTGCATCTGAATTAAAAAGGATATTGAGCAGAAGCAACTTTAAAAAAAATCTTTTCACTCTGGAACATTATGTTACTATTTCAAAAATGCATTCCTGAGTCCTATTCCTAGGGACAGTGCAAAACTTCTGCTAAATGCAGCTTCAGATTATAACTATAAGGCTTACTTAGCCATGGACTTAATGTAAACAATGTAATGATGTTTTTCTTTCTAATTAAAGCCCTGAGTATTTGGAAAATCTGTCTAGGAGCCAGGTATCCTGTCTTTAATATTAGCATTGTAGTGGTGGCAGGTGAGGAACACATGATTTCTGCAATTTGACTACTAGCTGCAAAAAAAATTTGGCTTTGAATCTCCACATATGATGTAAATCCCACAGTAAACACTGCAGTACCTACAAACTTCCTGTGATTGGGCATTCGCTACTTTCATGACAGGGGACTTTGTCTATTCTTACTGTATGCCAACATTTTCCCATAGTCATTACTAAGAATTATGGGAAATCAATGGGAGACTCCTATTATTTTTAATGTAAAGGATCTTAACCCCAGAATTTCAGAGAGCTGTGCCTCCAGGGGTGGGTCTGTAGTCTGTTGTCACTGTCTGCTCTGAATTCAGACCTTCCTCTATTCTCTGAGCTCCCCTGAGATCTAGCCTCAGGGTCAGCCTTCTATATGAAATGCAATTTTATGCAATTGTTAATGATGATTTATTACATGAGCTCTCAACTGCACAGCAGTCATAATAGTACTGTCACTTGCCCTTAAAGCTATTCCTACCCGTATTCTCTAAGGACAAATCTTCAAGATTCCTTTTAGGGCAGCTTTAAAGTCCCTTTGTTTTGCTCTTAGTATAAGCCTGAACTGAGCCAGTAAAGTGCCAAGTAAATGATTAATTTTAATACAAACACAAGTTACTTCCAAAATTAAAGCCTGACTTATTTTCAGATTAAAAACTTATACCCTGGATGTTCAAAATAACTTTGCTTGTCGGTGATTGCTTTCCCTGCAATTAGTTAGCTTATTAGTTACATTCAAGCTTGGCATTTTCTCCTGATTTGTAAACTGTGTTTGTAAACTACAGAACCTCAGGATGGTATTCAGCCCTGGTTCATTAGCAAACCGAGATCAGTGACAGCAGCTCCTGGGCAAAATGTCCTTATATCCTGTGCCATTGCTGGAGATCCTTTCCCCACTGTTCACTGGTTTAAAGATGGGCAAGAAATAATGCCGGGAACAGCATATGAAATCCTGCAAAATGAAGACATCTTCACACTGATCTTGAGGAATGTGCAGTCTCGTCATGCAGGGCAATATGAAATCCAGCTCAGGTATGTTTGCCATGAAAAGAGCTTGTTCCCTTGGGGGACATTCAGAGTTCTATTTACCCTCGCATTGAAATTCCCACCTGAAGAAGACAAGAGTTTCCACCTATTCACATAAAGTGGTAGGGTATTAAAGGCACTAAATATTTCTGAGGGATGAAAAGAACTAATAAAACTGAAAGAGGAAACACAAGAAGAGTCAGAAAGAAGGACAACGCAGTACAGAGTTTCCTTTTGGGATCGTGAAAAACAAAGATTTGTGGCAGCAGTATGGGAAGCAATCTGGGTTTCTAGCAAGGGAAACCACAATCAATGTCTTGATTTTGGACCTACTGTTTATCATGTTTGGCATCTCTCTGGATATTTGTAAGGATCCCTGCTTTCCATGGGAACAACCTGACGAGGAAGGGCCGTTCCACAAGATTAAGATCCATACATTTAAGAGAAGAAAGTGTTCTCTGGCCATGTTAGAAATGTCTGAATTTTATATAGAAGTTGTCATCTCCTTTTTCTGAAGTATGTTTGAAATGAGGCACTGTGATGCTTTGAACTTCTTGTCATTCCTACAAAATTTGGAAGAGCTATTTTGAATTTTTTTTTTTTTTCCTGGTAAAATAACTGTCCTTTAAGTGAAAAATCAGATTTGCTGCTTCTTTACCTTGTAGAAACTGCTGTAGCGTTTTCCACCTCCAATGGTGAAGATTGGGCCTAATTACATATCCCCTGTGTGGTTCTAGAAAACTTAGTGTACAACTTTAAACTGATGTTAGTCATTCTATGCTTTTTACTGCGCATAGATGTACTGCCTTACTTGGCTAGTATTTGTGACTTTCTTTATTAAAATTTATTTAACCATCATGGACATTTGAATCCATTGCACTGGAAGAAAATTATCTGCATTGCTCCACATGCTAGCTTTTTAGTCCAGACTGACTAGTCCAGTAGGCAGTGTAGACAGATACTGGCCAGTATTACAAAGCGTTACCATTGCAGTTCTGTACTGCTTGCATTTGCCTGTTTTATGGTGGTTTTGGTCTTTTTTTCATGCTATAAACAAGTTATTTTTGTTTCATATACTTCAGTCTAGTACAAAATTCAAAAGCCGAATTGCCCTTTGCCTGCTTGCAAACAAATTACTCCTGTCTTCCTAACCCAAAGAGGGAGGGCATTTCTTCATAAATTTAACCCATTTAGCCTCTAAGCAGTGAGTTTAATTTTTTTATAGTTATAGTATTCCAGAAATGGAATAAAGTTATTGCCTGAATGATGGACATGTCACTGTGTAGATGTTTAGTCCTAAGGTATGTTTCCATAGACTACCACAGGCAGACACAAACTAGCCTCACTGTATTTAGTCAGACAAGGTACTCGCTTTTCACCAGAAAAGGGTGCTTTAGAAAATTATAGCTGTTGTATATCAAGGTTTCCTATAATGAAGTTTTTCTACACTTAATTTCAAGTCCTATTACTAACATTTATGTAGGTAGAGCCATATGTTCCATGACCTTTTTGCAAATAAGCTCTTTAGTAGATTTAGACCCTTTGTACTCTTTGCAATAAATTGTGAACTGACTCATTTCAGAACAATTGGCTTGTTCTCTATCAGCCCAGGTCATCTAGGGCATTCATAATGCTGATTTGTGCAGGTCATGTCTACATACATCCTTGCATGTAAGAAAAGTCTCTTTGGGAATGAGTACCCCTGGCAGGATTAGAAATGCTGGTTCAGTTTCATTAAGGTCACTAACCTTTACAGGAGAGAGCAGGCCAAACTGTTTGAATTGCTACCTTCTGCTGGTACATTTCCACACTTCTGTTTGTGTGCCCTGGACACAGGCATCTTCTCTTATATCATAACTTGAACTGAAAGAGAAAGAGATATTTCAGCAGAACTTCAGGGATGGAAAAAGGAAAGAGAACAGGATGAACAAAGGAGAGCCATGAGGGCTTTGTGGAGGACTTTGCTGTGGCTGACTTGAGCAAGGTTGACCTTAATGATCAGGTGTAGGTGGTGATCACTCAGGCCAAATTAATCACTGAAGACATTTGTCAGAGTGGAAGCCTGACAATATCATGACTCTAGAACATAACAGAATGTACACTTAGAAAATAAATTATTTCAGAAAATCAGCGGAGGAGAACAATTTTTGGGGGGGTGAGAAGTAAAATTGTAGCTAGAAAGCAGCACAGCAGATTACACGCTAGTTTCGGTTATTCCCTAATCCTTTCACTGGAGAAATAGCTGAGGATCCCACAAAGATCAGTGCATTCATGTTGGCTTTTTCTAATCCATAATGAGTAAAGCTATGCTGCAACGGGAATGCTGATGCCTCTTTTTACCCTGTTGTCATTTGTAAAATTTCAGTGACTGTTCGGGGAACAGAAAGCCATGTAATGTTAGGCAATTGCGTATATAGCGTGAATAACAGAGAAGTAACTGCCTCAGGAATATTCAAGGAGCCAAATGTCAGCTGTATAACTTCAAGTTTGCAATACAGCTAAAATAATTTTCAGCAGCAAATAGTCTTGTCTAAATAGCTTTTGAACTGCCTGCATTTGTCTTGAATACTTGATTGAGAATTGTTTATATCTTCAGAAACAGTCTTAACAGTACCTGAGAGGAGAGCTGCGTTTAGTGTCTTTCTCTCAAAAACTCCTACAAAGTCCATTAAAAAAATGGAATAACTGAGAAACCACAAGTCAATTCACTGAAGAGTTTATAGAGAAGTTGACAGTGGGCTATTTTTAAACATAATAATTTTCTTTTCAAATAAAATGTGCAGTTCCTTTTCATGTATTAATTTTAGAAGCATGTTGCATAGCTGCTTTTAGGGAGTCATTCCTTCTCCAACTCTCTTAATTTAGTCAGGGCATGGTTTCCTACCAGTGTTAATTATTTTCCAATTTTCTTCTCCATTATTCTTCAGCTCTAAATTCTGTCCTAATAACTCCACAATTCTCCTTTTGTTTTAGCTGCTCACAAATTAAAACTCTGGTCTTAAAAATTTGGGTTTAACAAAAGCTCTATTTGTCTCTTTGTAGTTTTTCCTCCTTTCATCAGAGTGAGCTGACAAGGGTTTGTAGCCCAGTGTGATCCTAGTATGATCCATCAATGATTGCTGGTTGGCTCTATCTTTCCCTCCCTCAGCATTATTTAGAATATGTGTTTGCTTTGCCTTTTACTATATAGCAGACTACAAAGTCTGACTTTTAAGAGGGTAATCATTGTAGCCTCTCCTGGCCCTTTTTTTAAACCTACACAGACCTCTGATTCCTCTACGCTTGCATTCTTCCTTTTAATTGTCCTAATAATGTTCCATTGAGCCCATTATTGCTGGGGCCTCAAGGAATGGTGTTGCATAAATATAAAAAGAACAACAGATTCACCCATTACTGCAGTTCATCTATTGAAATTTGAACATTTTACAGCCTGCAAAATGCTGGCCTGTGCAGTTGAGGGATAAGAAATCAGTCAGAGTCTCTGTGAAACCTTTGTGATTGAAATGGGAAATAACAATCCTTTTTTGACTCAGAAAACCACAGACATCTTTTTCTCCTCCTGTGCTTTGCATCCTTCCAGTGATGCAAGCACTGCTATCCTTTTATCCCAGTATGGCTTTCCCATGTTCTTTCAGTCAGTGTGTACATCGTAAATGAAGAGGTAAGCAAAGAAATTGGGAGCACTGGTCACAGACTGTGTTTGTTGAGCAAAGTCTTAATCTTTATAACAGCACAGTTAATGTGAGACACCTCAGAAATCCTCCTGCTGTTCCTTAAACAAATCATCTGCTTTGTTAACCGTTGTCTTGCCAGATGCTGAGTATTTCTCTTCTCCCCCACTCCATCTTCCATAAAAGTTTGGCTAGTGTTGATTAATCTTATTTAGAGATTTTGATAATCTGATTAAAATCAGAGGTAAACATTCATCTTCTAAATCAGTGGTACCTCAAATACTCTGCCATTCAGGTTGTATAAAAAGCAGTTGTAAGATTACATTCCATTACACCAAACAGTAAATATAGTTCTGTCTTTCTGTAAAATACAGTTTGCAAACCTTGTTTTCTGCTATCAACACATTGTCTATTTTTAGGAAAGAAAACCATGACCCCTTCCCGTTCCATTTTCCCACTCAATGCTGTGAAATGCAAATAAAATGATTGGTCTTCCAGGTATAAAAAGCTTTTGGCCAAACCCTCAATTGAGGTAAGTCAGTGCATCCTCTTTGAAGCCAGTAGAGCTGCTCTGCTCTACGTCAGCTAAAGTTGTGATCTAGTAGATTAGTTGCTTTCTTTGGCGTTAAAGCTTCACGGAGTCTGGACTTTCTCTCCATTTAACTAACTCACAAAAGAGTTGCAAAAACTCACTCTGAGGCTTTGCAGTTACCTGCACTGAAGCACTAGCTATAGCTAGGGATCAACTTCTTTGCCCCTTTCAGTTCATTCTTAAAAAAATGTAATTTACTCTGCAATACTTGTTTCACACTTGGTAGGCCAGTAAGAATTTTTGGTGTGTCCCCACACTATAATTAACAGTGCTTTTTTTCCCTCTTCCTCCAGAGAGTGCTTCCTAGGGACATGCAGACAATAAGTCTCATCTAAGGTTCAGTGAAAATATTTGAGTGGATTCTGCCAAGAAACTAGTATTTCAAGACATTTTGAACATAAAAGCCATTCCAGGGAAAACTGATCCCACAATAGGACAGAGAGCTATTTTTAAAATTGCTTCAGGCTTTGCAGCTGGGGTTTTATTTGGTGGTGGTGGTGGTGGTGGGGGGGGGGTTGTATTATTATTCCTTGACATTTTAAAGATAAGTCCTGCACATGGGCATTCTACAGAACAATTCTGCAAAAGTCAACACTTCCAGACACTTCTTTACAGCATAGCTACTAAGCATAGGTATTATCCATGTCTATCATTATTCCACAATAACAGAGCCACTAAGACCTTTGTCTATGGTTTTGTTCATAAAATGCCAACACGGAGAACTTCAAGTTGCAGAAGTAATATTCTTATTATTGCCAAGATTCAAAACAGCAGAGACATGAAAGACTTGAAATAGTGCTTGTGTACTGCAAAGCTCTATTTTTTCTAACTGCCTCTATGTATCTTGCCTTGCCCAGATTCTGAAATTGCATGAATGTAAAAATATTTACAAAGTTTCCAGAATTATTCTTGATCGAATTTAGCATCTAAACCATCCAGTCCCTCTTAATTTTTCTTGGCTTGTTTCTCTTTTTCCATCTTGTGATCTCCAAGGTGGGTCAGTGTTATTATCTTCACCTTTTTAGACTCTGCAACTGAATTCAGAAGACAAAATTATGTTCTCCCTGCTCCTAAAATCAGTAACAAAACTCACTTCGATTTCACTGGGAGCAGGACTTGCCCTGAGAAGACTACACTTTTGAACAGGGATATGATGAATCGGACAGAGACTCGAGGTTTGTATCCAGTGGTCTAGTTTTCAGCCATTCACTTGAATCAGAAATCATAATTAAGATCAAAAAACTACCTTGTGAATCATTTTTCCATCTAGGTACTTCTGTGTCCCACTGTTTCCGTAATTTGTAAGTGCTTCCCAAGGTTTTAAAAATAGAAAGAACAAAATGCTCTCCTGCTTTCTTACCCCCTCCTTTATTTCCAAACCCTGTGAAAAATAGCTTAGTTTAGAGAGGTTTACTTTGCCTTCCTTATTTGCTACTTTCCATATGTGAAGAATTTGCAGAGGGAAAGATGCATTGGAGAAATGGGTCCTGCAGAAATGCTATTATTCTTCACAGTGGTCGGGACCACATTCAGTATCCCTAGATCCCTCTCCTGGGAGAGTTGTCTCTCTGTTACTTTAACCTCTCCCACTGGTGACACAATTCTTGTGGGCAAATATTTTTACCATACAGTCATGACAGGAGCTCAGCAGTGGTGCCTCCCTATTTGATGTATGTTGTAAATTGTCTATACTTCAGCTTGCATGGCTTCTCCTACTTTGTCAGCTTTGGGTTGGTTTTAAGTCCTAAAGGAAGAGTAATTGAGCTCTAGGAGACTTACGGGAGGGATCTTCTGGTAAACCAACAGCCCTGTAGCACTGGTGGATGAGAAAGTACTTGAGCAGTTACAGTGCGTGTCTGGTTTTCTTAAAAGCTTCTGAGAAGCAGGAAAAAAATTCATGAGTTTCAATAGTGGCAAAAGGGGACAGTTTGAAATGCATTGTTTGAAGACAACAGATTTTCAGCAATGTTGGTACCCTGCCATCATTTGATGCCAATCAATATGTTGGGAGGAGGTGACGTGCCATTCTTTCTATTTATCTTTCCATTTGTCTTTCCTTCTTTCTCTTCTCTTGCTTCCAAATGGAGGTCACGCATAGGAGGAAGTAAGAATGGCAGGTCTCCAGTGCAGGACTGAGTTAAATACTCTCTGCATTGACTTGGATCCTCTCCTGCCATTTGGACTGTTTCTCTTTAGTGCTCAGATGTTCTCTAGTCTTTTGTATTGAAGGAAATTAGGGTTGTGGCTTTCAGTGCTGTCCTTATGGATTGCCTTCAATAACAGTTTCTAGTGTACATATTCTGACTTGTTGGATAGAAAGTGTTGAAAACATTTCTATGGCTTCTTGCTGTTAATGGTCTTAAGGTCAAATGTGTTCCTACCAGGAGGGCCTTTACTTTGCAGTCCAATTACTTCGTGCAACCTCACCAATTTCTTCTTGGTGTTAAAGGCTTGATTTTCATATTAGGCTGATCCACTGTTTCATTTTCTAAAGCAACAGAAAGCAACGGAAATCCATCTGAAAAGGTGATGGCACTAATTGCTATTATAAAGACATAACTTAGTGTTGCATCTATGTAAATGATCTTGCCTACTGTGTGACTTCATTGCAAGTTGCAAATGGGTGAAATTATATTCACCCAAACAGAACCATACCTAGGAATGTATTTCCATGCACTATTTAAAAAACAGGCCAGACAATTTGTTTATGGTGAACTAACAGAAAGGCACTCCTGAGTTTGTGTTTTAAACTTCAGGGCAAAGTGGACTTGAGGGTGCTCTCATCTAGCAAGTCTTTTGAAAGGAGAACACAGCTGGGAAAACCCACTGGTCTTTCCTTCCTCCCCACAACACACATGTGTCTTGTTCATGTCCAGGAAATGTTTTCAGGAGCAAAAATTATTTTTGTTTAAAAAAGAAAAATCATCCAGGAGTTTGTAGTCCATTTACAAGCTTATACTTAAACTGGGAAGGACAACAGTGTTTTCACTAATAAGAGATATCTCTAGTCCTTAATCAATTCAAGTCTGATTTTTTAATAGCAGTTCAAGGGAGCAGTGGCAACAGTTATACAACTGCTTCCCTGGGGGAGTTAAATTTTGCTTTTGGCATCGCTTGTGTTAAGCGGAGAAGAGCTGTTTGGGGCTAGAAGAATGATATATATCCGCAGGAGGGAGGGAGCAGCGGGAGCGAGGGGAGCACTTTAAATGAATTCTTTAATGGGAGCCCTTTCCAGAAGGCATCCGTGGTATTCCTCTGCAAAAGGAAGAATAAGTACTCAGCACCATATATGGTGACACTTTTATGTTTTTTAATATAAACATGTACAGGCTGGAGCAATCCATGTAGATGGGTTTTGCTGATTGGTTGGGCCGGGGGGGAGGGAAGGAAATGAGACCCTGCTTTTAATATCTTAACATTAGAAAACTTAAGAGCTTGGGTTTGAATAAATAAACAGTAGACAGAGTTGGAAAGAGTTTCAACTTTGCAAAATAGCCCCTTCCTCTGCCTTGCTTTTCCAGCTTTTGTATTTGTTTTCCTTTAGCTTGTTTGTTTGCAGCTGTTTCATTCTGTAAATTGCTTTGATTTTTGTTCAGGGAATATGTTGTTCCCAGTGTAGACAGCAACAGATCAGTAAAAGCTATTTGAGATAGCTTGGCTCCAAATATAAGGGGAACCAAATCCACTCAGTCAACCACCACAATGCTAGGCATAGGAAAGGGGGGTGCCACACTGGGTTTGTGCAACACACAAACACTTAGCTCAGGCAAGTTACAGTTTTGGAGGGAGAAACCTCTGCTTTTCTGATTTCACTTAAATATTTCAGGAACCAAGTTGGAGAATGCAGCTGCCAGGTGTCTCTGATGCTGCGGGAGAGTTCAGCTTCCAGACCAGAAATGCTCAGAGAGTGAGTATTTTTCCCAGGGACTTGCATGGGTGGGTTCTATTTTTTGCTCCGTTAATTCCCTGCCCTTACAGACCCAGGCTGGCTGCTGTTCAACCTAATCCCCAAATGTGACCCAACAAATTGTTTTCATCATACAGACGAAGCACACTGTACCAAGCCAGAGTAGAGAAGGTTTTTTTTGTTTGTGCCCTTATATGGCTCCTGAAGTCATCATTGATGCAATAAACTAATGGAGTGTGCTCCTCTAATCAACCTCCCCTTCTATAAACACATTTTGTTCCTGCTCTGAGATTGTTCCCTGACATTTTTAAACCAGCCCCTTTCCTGGCTCTCTCTTTCTTTTCTTTTTCGGATCAGTGGGAGGGAATCAGCCAGCTCTGGAGAGCAAAGAGATGATGGAGATCATGGTAAACTAACATTTGGTAGAACAAGTGGCTTCAAAAAGAACAGCAGTGAAACCAGAGCAGCTGAGGAAGAGCAGGAAGACGTCCGAGGTGTGCTGAAGAGGCGAGTGGAAACTCGGGAACACACAGAGGAGAGCCTGAGGCAGCAGGAAGCTGAGCAACTTGATTTCCGTGACATTTTAGGCAAGAAAGTCAGCACCAAAAGTTTTTCTGAGGAGGAACTGAAAGAAATCCCAGCCGAGCAAATGGACTTCCGAGCAAACCTGCAGCGGCAGGTCAAACCCAAGACCTTGTCGGAGGAGGAAAGGAAAGTTCATGCTCCTCAGCAGGTGGACTTCCGCTCTGTGCTGGCCAAGAAAGGCACCCCAAAACCCCCATTGCCAGAGAAGGTGCCACCTCCTAAACCAGCCGTTACAGATTTCAGATCTGTGCTAGGCTCAAAGAAAAAGCCACCTGCAGAGAATGGCAGCGCTAGCACCCCAGCACCAAATGCCCGCCCCAATACTGAAGCCCAGAATGCAACCCCCAATTCTCAAGCCCCTGTTGCCAAACCAGCAGTGAAAAAAGAAGAGAAGAATGACAGAAACTGTGAACATGGGTGCGCAGTGGTAGATGGCGGAATAATTGGGAAAAAAGCTGAAAACAAAGCAACAGCAAGCAAACCACCAGCAAGCAAAGGAACAGCACCCTCCTTTACAGAGAAGCTTAAGGATGCTCAAGTAGTAGATGGTGAAAAATTGGTCTTACAATGTCGGATTTCCTCTGATCCCCCTGCAGCTGTCACCTGGACGCTAGACAGCAAACCCATCAAATCATCAAAGTCCATTGTCATCTCCCAAGAAGGTAAATTAATTGAATTACAAGCCAGCTGGATGGCACACTGTTATATCTGGCTCTTGATTAATAATATTTAGTTCATTAAAGGTAATGCAATACTTGATTTAAGTCTTGTGCCAGTAACTGCTTCCAGATGCAACTTTCTTGTTATTTCAGTGGAGTACACAAGGAACAGTATTGTTTGACATTTCTTGCAGATTCTCCTTTAACAGCCTGCAGATGTAATTTTTATAAAGTTGAACTTATTGCATTTTTAAATGCTGTTTACATTGCTAACGCTGTTTAAGGAGCTAGTACATTATGTTTATTTAAGCTGAACTTTAAAGATTTAGAACATTGAAAACAGAATAATATTGTTGCTGGTTTACAAATTCTAATTTAATTATTTTCTATGTTTAATATTTCAGGCTTTTTATTGCAATAAGAAACACAGAAGCAAAGAGGGGTTATGTTATAGAAAGAAATTACTACAACTTCAAGTTACATAGTTAAGATCAGAGTTGAGAATTGATTTCTAGTGTATTTAACGCCCCACCACAGGTGCTTCTATTGCCTTTACAGACACTGAAATATTTGAACCCCACTGGCCTGACTTTTAACTAATTTCAAAACAGTACAGAGTTTGGTAAAAGTCCTCAGAGAGAACACTTAACTGTTGTCAAATTGAGTGATTTCTTTATATTCCACATTCTGGATAATCAAACCCTGCTAGACTGGTTTTGTATGAAAGTTAATATTGTATTTAGTCAAAATATATTTTCCTTGGGACAAAAATAGGGAGAATAACTGATAATACAAAAAAACTTCTTTACTTCATATTTGTTTCATAAAACACTGAGGGAACTATATGAGGAATGACACTGTCCCACATGCTGTAGTAAAAAAATTCATGTTCATAGTAAGAATTACAGCTTGACACAGGGGTCTGTACTCTTAATTGTGAATCTTTCTTCATTTAATCCAGACTGTTTTCAGTGTTATTAAATAAGAACCAAATGAATACGCACAATGGTTCACCACAACCAGTGAATCCTAGTGCAGTGTTCCAAGCACTGAAACATGAGGATTCCTTTAAAGTGGATGCAGTCAGAAACAACATTGCCTTCAGGTGGGGGGGGGAGGTACCTGAGTACTACATTAAGGGGATACCAAAGTAAGTAGATGGAGAGAGGGAAACTGTAGCAGGTGTGCTCTGTCTGGCATGTGTCTGAAGTAGCATAAAAATTTTATTTATGAGTACATGATGATTTTCACCAGAGGGGACTGTATAGGAGTA
This sequence comes from Phoenicopterus ruber ruber, assembly GCA_009819775.1. Classification (NCBI taxonomy): domain Eukaryota; kingdom Metazoa; phylum Chordata; class Aves; order Phoenicopteriformes; family Phoenicopteridae; genus Phoenicopterus; species Phoenicopterus ruber. The sequence continues at coordinate 31,726,442 of CM020220.1, read as the reverse complement.
ACTGTCACGTACATGAGAAAAAGTTGACTGGTGGAAATGCCATCCTTGTAAAAAGGGCTGACAGGATCAGGAAGGTGGGAGGCTGCAATTTAATCAGCCTTACACTGAAAGCAAGATTTCTTGGAGTTGCTCAGAGTGAAAAGAAATCATGCATCTCAAAGTTTCATGTCTCCTATCGAAGTACACCAGATAGACAGCATCTGTGTATCAAAGATTCTGAGCTACGGTGGAGCCTCTTAAAGTCCCAAAGCTTTAGTGTTGTGGTGCTGCAGAAAGGTGTTTTCTTGACTGAAACAATCTGAGTAATTGACACGTACAATCCCTCAACTCATATTCACTTTATAAAATGGTACTCTGGAGCTGAAAATCTAGTGTAGTTGGGTTTACAGTGAAGTGATCCTCATGTACAGAAATGCTCTACCACCTGCCTGAGCCCATCCAGTTTGTCTGGGCTAGGTGACACTCTTGGTCATAACATCCCACAGCTGGCATTTTGTTAGGATGTCACACTTTAACTGTGCTTTCTATTGAGGTAAGGAACGAAGGTCACCACTGGATAAGGAATCCACTGTTTCAGGACAGCTTCTTGCAGGAAGTGAAGAAACTGTCCTTTATGTTTGAGTTGTACACTGTCCTTTATGTTTGAGTTGTACTTGCATTATTACACTAGTGTCATGCTTAGGTAGTCAGTATTATCAGTTCAAAGTTCTGCTTTTTTTTGGATGTATTTGCAGAGGATCTTAGAAACAAGTACTACACAGGGAAGAAAATGCTACAGTTTTCTCCTTTAATGGAAAGAAATGGAATGAGGATTAGAACTATTTTTTTTTTAAACCTTATTACATCCCCTCTGGTACACTGAGGGGATGCATTGCATGATGGTCAATTTATGTTTTTTCCTGGCAGTACCTGGTAGCTTTGGCACTTGGAGAACGTGTTGCTGCTCTCCCCCTGTGAGATGCTTTCATGCCAACTGTTAAGTAATTAACTAGGTATGCATGATACTTACTTTTAGTAAGTTCCAGTTTTCTTAGAGATTGATTTTTCTCTTTTGCCCTAATTAGGAACACATAAATAGTTGAAGGAATCAAGGGAGAAGAAGGAATAATTAGAGCTACAGACTAGAATGGAGAAATAACAAATTCAGGATGAACACCAGGGAATGCTGTTCAATAGAGAAACTGTATGGATTAGTCTCACAGAGAGTGTTTGGAGCAGCTTTAAACATAGAGAGCAACAATAAAACTGGGTGCAGTGCTCAGCAGCCCAATGCCAAAATCCCAGATTCCATCTTTTTCTCCAAATGCTGAAAAGGCAGCTTTGTCATGCCCGCAGGTGTCATGTCCTTCAGCAGCAGTGCCTTTGGCCAACCTTGGAGCAGCATTTAATGAGCTCTGGAGATAATCCCCTAGAGTCATCCTCAGCTGAAAGAAGGTTGAGTCTGTGGGGAAGGAGAGGAATTCAGAGCAAACAGACCTAGCTCACATTAATGGGCTTAGATCGTGCAAAGCCATTTTTTATTTCTTCAGTATGACCTTGCTCCTCTGGTGTTCAGCAATAAAATCCACTATGGAAGTGGATAGACTGGGTCTATTCTTAGCTATTTCACCGACTGGTTTTGTGCTGCTGTGATGTTTGGTGGTGACCACTAGTTCTCAATGTATGGAAAATTTCCCAGAGGTATCTCACAGAAGAATGGCTTACTTGTTCTTAGTGAGTTGAATACTGGAAAATCCTCTATCTAGAGTGAGACATGTCTATTTGCTTCTTATCATCCTACAAGTCCATCTTAGTTAGTATGGGCCACTGGCCCACAAACTGTTCAATGTAAGTAAGACATGAACCTGCAGAATGCCACGTATTTGTCTTTTGGAAATTAAATTAACCCTCTCTATCATTGCCAGAAAGCAAAAAAAGAGCTAGCAGTTTGCTGATCTCCTGGTGCCAAATATTTTGTGAAGAATTTTAACGGTTGGACTCGATGATCTTGGAGGTCTCTTCCAACCAGAACAATTCTAAGATAAATACATAAAATTTGGTTTCAGGAACATGCCCACCTGATAAAACAAGAGACATATTTGGCCAGGAAGGGCAGACTTAAAAGTCTGCTTGTTTGTACAAGTTCACGGGATAGGCAAACTAACTGGTCCCTTTATGTAGTCATTCACTGAAAGTAACTTTCCTTGGCATATTTGTCCCAGCTAATAGTAAGGCCTTTTACCTGTTAGAAACAACTCTATTCACACGTCTCCTCTGTGTTTGAAGAGGCTACATTGCCTGTCCAAGGCAGTCTAGCCATTAGCGTGCAAGAGAAAGGGGCATGTTAGTTCCACTTCTGTACCATCGGAGAAGCCCAAATTCAAACACCAGGATCAGAATAATCACTGATTGTTAAGGTCATTGGCAAAGTAAAAATTAAATCCTGCTCCAAAAAAGACCTTAATCTTCAGGCATATTTATGCAGTATTTGTGCTGTATTCTAGTACTTAATCTAGGGCTTGCAAGGTACTCTGTTATTCCAGGGTTAAGTTTACATTAGCAATTAGAAGTCAGAATCTGGGCAACATTATACTGAATGTCACAATCACAACATATTTAAGATAAATCTCATTCCTTCCATTTTACATTTCAACTATTAATACTGTTTTGTTTCCCTTTAAAATCATGAATGTCAGTAATTGTTTCTCCATTTCTTTTAATAATTCCCCAAATAGTATTCTGTCAGTTGATTGGCATGAGTGATTTGTTGCTTAAAGTATCATTTGTATGACAAAGTGAGTTCTTACACCATTTTTCTTTTATGAACATGTCTGACGTGCTAGGAGTTTATTAATGGTTTGGTTTTATATATCTCTTCTTTTAAATGCTTGTCAGAGTGCAGTTATCCACATTCCTGGGATAGACATTAATGTGTTTTTTGCCTGTGAAATCTCAAAATAAATGGCAACTGTGACAAACAAACAAAAGAGGGTACTCATAAATTAGACAATATGAGTTTATTCAGGCAGGTTAGATGCTGTATGGTTAAGAGGCAGTTGCTTTTAATAGGAGAGAATTCTTCTTTGTTTGAAGTTACAGGGGGCTTTTTGTTTGGAAAAAAAAGTTTTTAAGAAGGCTCTAGCAGACATTACAGTGGAGTTAGACATATAAGGACTGAGTAGAACAAGCTTCCTCACACGGTGAACTCCTTAGAGCAGGAACCATTTTGTTTTACATTTGTATAGTCTTGGCACAGCAGTGCCCTGTGCTAGCGTCCTGCTATGTGACTCACTCTTGGACAGAAAATCCAGATAGAAAATTTTTGCATGGTTACAAAAGTTGCTCTAGAAGACGGCAGTGAAAGGGGTTTGGCAGCTGGCATCCTTACTAGGCTGGAAAATTGAGGTGTGCCCTGAATATAAGACAAAACTGGCAAACTTGCCATTTTTTAAATCAGCTTGCTCTGCTTTTTTTTGGCTAGATTTAGTACCATATGACTATATAGTTTGAAGAGGAACTACTTAATATAGGCTCAGGTAGCAGTGATGGTGTAGCTTAGAAAATGCCCAGAGTTTGTATTGCTTTGTGTAAGACAGCATTTTTTTCTTCCTAAGTGTCTTGGCAGCATAAAGAGTTGGTAATCTTGTTAGCAATAATGCCTTAACAACTTTCTTGTGACTTAACGTAACTCCTAAATCTTCCTATCAGTTGTGCAAGTCTGTGCCTGTCAGTCTAACTAGGATCTGCCATGACTTTTTTGATTTCTTTTTAATTAACTTTGAGCAAGAGTTTGGTGTGTAATTAACATAACTCTATGTACTGCTGAAAGTAGATGGATTCTTTAGAAAGCTTCTTTAGAAAGTTTAAGGCTAGGGAGCTCATCTGAGCATCAATTCTGACACAACTCCATCTTTGTCACATGCCACAGAATTTCCCTCTGTACTGCCATTTTTGTCTGAGTCTTCCTTCTTACAGAAATGCATGTAGTGTAGGTTTAAATATAGCAAAAGAGAGACATTTGCTATGATCACTGGTAATTTATTGCAATGTCTTTTTGAAATCAAGAAACAAAGCAATGTCTTATGTCTAATTTGAATTTACCTGGTTTCTTCTTCCATACACTTGTTTCTGCTAAGCTAAAGAGCCCATTTGTACTTGATAGAATGGCTTTGACTCTGTAATCAAGATACCTCTCTGTTTTTCGAAACTTGACAAGTCAAGCTCTTACTTTCTCTCCATAATGCACTTTATCCAGCCCTTGGAGGCTTAGGGTTGTTTTGTTTTGTTTTTCTTTTTAATACCTCCTCTTCAGTTGCTGTTTGTTGGTTTATTATCCTGTTTAGAAAATAGGCAGCAGAACCGTATGTTGATATCAGCATCAGTGAGATGCAGGTCACCTTCCTATTGCGGTGCTTACTGGAGGTCATTGGTCCTCTTTGTACCTCACAACAGTGGAGCTCATGTTTGTTACTTCTCTATTACACCTTTAAACCTTCTGAGAACAGAGCGTCCCTTGCTGTCCATGGATGCTTGTCATTTCACTGTCTTAAGCCACATTTTCTTTGAGTGAATAGGACTCAGCTTAACAAGTAAATGGGATTGTTTATGAGGACTGCCCTGTTTTCTCTCTCTTTCTGTCTTTTCCCTTTCCAACATTCTTTCTATCCTCTCTAAGTTTATCAACATTAATTTATGAATACTTCTACATCACAGATTAAAATATTGAATAACTTTGGTCCTAGTCTGATCACAGAGGAAATCCACCAGAAACAGACCAAGTGACGATTTCCTATTGTCACCTTCTTTACGAGATCTTTATTTTGGCAGCTCTAACTCTTCCTAACATGAATGTCATTAATATAGTAATATAGCACTAATTACAAGCAGCATAATGTGAGATAACACAAATATTTCAGTAAAGACTAAGAAAATTACCTTTACACAGATACATTTGCCAGTTAAATGTGTAATCTTATGAATAATGAAAGTAAGTGTCTTACATTGTTTTCCTTAAACCTCTGTCAATTAGCAATAATTAAATTTGACATTTTTTCTTCTCTGAAACTCATGTGAGGTTTTTTCACTGCTTTACTTGTTGTCATTGTAACTGTAGTCAATATTTTCCAGGTCAACCCACTTGCCATTTTTAAACATGACTGTGATACTAGCACATACTTGCACTTTCCCAGACAATTTGTGATTTATGAGAAAATTAACACCATTGGGCCAACGAGTTCCTTAACAAATTTGTTATGGCTCCTAGGCACAATTTCTTATGGCCTAATATTTATTAATATTGCCTAAATACACAATAGTACTTCTTTATGCTATGGGATACAAATGAGAAAGACACAAACTTCACTCCGCACCACAGATGGGAGTCATGAGGTTGGCCAGCTAGATGCCAGTGCAGGGAATTAGACTCAGGAGCTGGTTTTTGTTGGTTTGTGTATTTATTTTATATCTGAAGCTGACTTTCTGTGGAGTTTCATGGAAAGAATGCAGAAGCCTAGAGATATTTTAAACTGGCTTGCACTATTTTCGAGTAAGTCAGAAAATCCTTTAATAGCTCAAAATGCAAGGGAAAGGCTTTGTGTATCCAAACCAGAGCCTCCAGTAAACTGTCAGCTTCTGTGGCTGTTAAGGTCTTTTCTAGAGCTGCACCAGTTCCAATGTCTAAGTGGAAGATCCCAGTATTCATGTTTACTCCAATCCTGCACTTTGCGACAGTGTTTTAAAGACCGTATGTGGGCTGCTTCCTAAAAAAAAAAAAAAAAAAAAAGTAGAGGGATGAGGGGGACAAAATTGATAGCAAATTCTTTTAGTTGACTGGAATTTGTGAAGTGCCAGGATTCAGAATACCCAAGTGGAGTAACCAGTCTGGCTTTCTTGCAGTTATGAGAAAATAAGCTTATTTCAGGTCAATGAAGGGTTTTTGCAGAGGAAATACCAAATACTTTGTTGAAAGATATTTGGCCTTCTAGCCCCGGGAATTGACTGTAGCTCTAGATCACAGAACATAGGCCTATTGGGGAGTTTCCTGTCCTTATGAAATCTCATCAAGTTTTGCCTATTTGGGGGGAGGGAGAGTCTGGTTTTCTAAGAAAATGAGGTTTCTACAGCCATGCACTCTCTCAGCCTCCCCTTATACCCCTGTCCCAGCCTGGCTAATACTTTTTTGAACCATTGGCCAATTTCACACTAAGCCCTAGTAGTCCACAGTTTTATGAAAACTAGTGGCTAAATAAAGGAGAATGACCCAAAATTATCTCATTTCCCCTTCACTCCCCCACTGAGAGCAGAATACCACCATTGCATCTGGTGGTAGCAGCAAGCCCAGCGATCCCCATGTACTTTGTATGTGCTGTTCCAGTGTAGTTGCTGGGGAGTATGAGGGCATGGAGGGAAATAGGACACAGATTATTGCTGCAGGGAGGTGGAAGTCAGGAGAAAATGGAGGCAGCCCTTGAAAAAACAGATTTCCTTCATCCTCCTTTTCACAAAATAACTTCATTAAAATTCAAAATATATAAATATTCTTTTGGAATGAGTAAGACTGACATTATTTCATGAGGACTCTGCTTCCAGTGGAATAAGCCAAATGCAGCTTCGATCAGACCGCTGCCATGCAGCCTGGCCAGGGCTAGATTCTAAAAGCAAAGCTAACAGAGCACTGAATGCACGTGGCCAGTTGAGGATCGTCAAGAGAAAACCCTAGGATTTGCTTCTAGATTTTAGTATAAGTGTGAGGAATGACTTATTGTTACGGTGGGATGCTTCTGTTTGTATATGCTGTATAAGAATCATAGAATCATAGAATCATAGAATTGTTCTGGTTGGAAGAGACCTCCAAGATCATCGGGTCCAACCGTTAACCTATCACTGCCAAGTCCACCACGAAATCATATCCCTTAGTGCCACATCTGAACGTCTTTTGAGTACCTCCAGGGATGGTGACTCAACCACCTCCCTGGGCAGCCTGTTCCAGTGCCTGATAACCCTTTCAGTGAAGAAATTTTTCCGAACATCCAATCTAAACCTCCCCTGGCGCAACTTGAGGCCATTTCCTCTTGTTCTGTCATCTGTTACTAGGGAGAAGAGACCGACCCCCATCTCTCTACAACCTTCTTTCAGGCAGTTGTAGAGAGCGATAAGGTCTCCCCTCTGCCTCCTTTTCTCCAGGCTAAACAACCCCAGTTCCCTCAGCTGCTCCTCATAGGACTTGTGCTCTAGACCCTTCACCAGCTTCATTGCCCTTCTCTGGACACGCTCCAGCACCTCAATGTCTTTCTTGCAGTGAGGGGCTCAAAATTCAACACAGTATTCGAGGTGTGGCCTCACCAGGGCCGAGTACAGGGGGACGATCACTTCCCTACTCCTGCTGGCCACACTATTTCTGATACAGGCCAGGATGCCATTGGCCTTCTTGGCCACCTGGGCACACTGCTGGCTCATATTCAGCCGGCTGTCAGCCAACACCCCCAGGTCCTTTGGAAGGAAGTGTTTCATATACGGTGTTAACTTATATTGCTGCAGTGGAGCACTACTAAGGAAGTGTTTCTCATACGGTGTTAACTTATGTTGCTGCAGTATGCTGTATGGACAACACTGCAACAGTATGAGTGGTGAGGAATGACCCTATGTCACATTAGTCTTCAAGGAGCTGATTAGCGTGGAAGAGAGGAAGGGCTTTGGAGCAGGTAGAAAACTCCAGCAAAAACTAAAGTAACTTCCCCCGTACTCAGCACTGATGAGGCTGCACCTCAAGTACTGTGTTCAGTTGTGGGCCCCTCACTGCAAGAAAGACATTGAGGTGCTGGAGTGTGCCCAAAGAAGGGCAACGAAGCTGGTGAAGGGTCTAGAACACAAGTCCTATGAGGAGCGGCTGAGGGAAGTGGGGATGTTTAGCCTGGAGAAAAGGAGGCTGAGGGGAGACCTCATCGCTCTCTACAACTGCCTGAAAGGAGGTTGTAGAGAGGTGGGGTTCAGTCTCTTCTCCCAAGTAACAAGCAATAGGACAAGAGGAAATGGCCTCAAATTGCACCAGGGGAGGTTTAGATTGGATATTCGGAAAAATTTCTTCACTGAAAGGGTTGTCAAGCACTGGAACAGGCTGCCCAGGGAGGTGGTTGAGTCACCATCCCTGGAGGTACTCAAAAGACATTTCGATGTGGTGATTAGGGATATGGTTTAGTGGTAGAGTTGGTAGTGATAGGTTAACGGTTGGACTCGATGATCTTAAAGGCCTTTCCCAACCTAAACGATTCTATGATTCTATGAAATGCTGCTTTATTCCAGTCCCTTAACGATCCAGTTATCCTTACAAGCCAGACGCCTTCCCTGCAGTAAGGTGGCCAGAGATCTCCTTCATATGTATGTGCCTTTGTTTCATAGTTTATGTTCTTTTGCAATAGCATTTTTAGGTTCTAATGTGTGATCTTTTCTAATCATGTTATATAGATTTATACAAATTCTTAGACTGGAAGGTATCTTTGGCTTGCTCTCCACTTGTCTCTTTAAGCAGCAGAGACATGTGAATTTATATTTGCTAGATGCCTGCAAGAATACTTTTCTAGTGTCCCTCCTCCATTTGGAATGGAACTGCAGCTCGTGACATTTTTGGCTCAGCCTGACGCATGGAGATGAGTTGCCTCAGGGAAGGCATGTGGCTTCTCTTTTCACCCTGAGGTTGGCTGAGCACAGCACATGTGAGTGAGGGGTCAGTGCTCCTCTTCTGAGACAGTTTTCACATCATTTCTCAGGGGGGAAATTGTCATTATTTAGAGCTTCTTGATTTTGTGGAGAGGATGAGGAGGGAAAAAATAATTTTCTTCTAACCCTTGTGTGTGTCTGGCAAATCAAATTTGTTGGAAACCATTTGAATGTTTTTTGTAAAATTTGTCTTTAATAATAACATCCAGTTTTACAATGAGGGAAAATCTGAATGCCAAAAGCATAATTGCCGTGTCAGAACTGAGGTCTAGTCTCCAAGGGGAACCAGTAAATTCCCAAAGTTCTTCTGATAGAGAGGTGTTCTTTTCAAGGACCTTTTGAGGTCCTTTTCAAGGACCAGTGTCGCCTGTGCCTGTGCCATCTCCCACATCACAAGGGATATATTTGATGGCAAGCCTGGGATCAGACTCTGAAAGGCAGAAGGCAGCCTCCACTTAACATAAAGAGAAAGGTGGCAAATAGCAAGAGATGCTGGGAAATTTTCTTATGTCTCAGGACAAAGAGGAAATGTCTAAAAAAGATCATCTATCCACTCTTGCCATTAATTAGGAGAGATTGTGAGAAAGGTAGATGGAGGAAGGGGGGGAGGTATTACTGCAGCTGAAATAAGTGGAGGGTGGAGGCATTCTGGACAAGCTAACAGCGATGAGTGGAAGCGCACCGTGTCTCAGGCTGTGTTTAGGGAACAGCCCAGGCTTTCCAGGGAGGAAGGAGAAAGCAAGCCCACACTTAACCCTCACTTAGCAAGGGATATTTGGAAGGGGAAAGTCTGGAGTGTCTTAATTGGGGTTCTTCCCAGGGAGTAAAGTACTTCGTTGTTCCAAGCAATGCAAGTGAGCGTAAGGGATTAGGTAAACGACAGTTCTCCTTCCTCATCCCCTAACTACTGGGAACAGCTTCTGTTTTGGTTCACAGAGTTTTATTTTTTAAAAGGAAATGTATTTCCCTTGGGTCATACCAAGCTTCCCTTGGTAACTGCAGAGCTTATGTCGTATCCTGTTTCTGCAAATCCAGTGAAGTCAAATGTTGCTTTTTTGTTTGAAAAGAAATCGATTTGTTGCAGTGACAAATTTGATTGCCACTGATATATTGGACTTTCTAACAGATGTTTTACAATATCAGACACTTGTTCTCTGAGTAATTAAGGCAAAAGAAAACGGCTCTCAGTGCCATTTTTAAACTTGGGGACTAAGCTGAAGTTCTGCTTTCACACATGGATGCTCATGGAAGTGCTAGAGATAAGGCTGAATCAAAATATTGCAGATGGTCACTTGACAGAAGCCCTCTTATTTACAGTCCTACACTACTAGCGCTTTTGGAAAAAGATCACCTGAGTGAGGACTTCTTATCCCCGCTATAAGACAAAGAACAGCAGCAGAGATTCTGCTCTGGGTCTTCTCTACCCTCATCCATTAGCAACTTTAGGGCTGCAGGGACAGCTTTAAGTATCCCAGAGAACAGCAATAAGATTCCATTTATCTGTCAATGTGATTTTATTTTATTTAGCATTAGTAAGATTCCAATTCTGATGTTGAATTTTTAAGGACAAAACATCTTTTTCTAGCAGTGAAGATCACCTGTAGTAAAGGATTGGATCATTTGATGCATTCTGCTCCTTAATAGCACTAAGGTTTTTGTGAACTGCAACCTAACATCCATTTGATCTCTCCTTCCTTTTCCTTTGTATTAGGGACGCTGTGTTCACTTACCATTGAGAAGGCCATGCCTGAAGATGGGGGCGAATACAAATGCATAGCTGAGAATGCAGCAGGAAAAGCTGAATGTGCTTGCAAAGTGCTGGTAGAAGGTAAGTACTTTGCTGGACATGGGAAAACCCTTCCTTAGAACTCCCTCCTTCCCCCCTTTATTTCCCAATACCAGCCTTTATAAACCACATACACAAAAAAGAACTCTGCCCCTTCCCTTTTTGGTCAATATGTAATTCAATGTCTGGCTGCTTTGTGGAATAATCTATATTCTTCTGCTGCCCATTGTATTTCTACAAGGATTTTAGAGCAGTAAGTTGAACCCATGAAGATTTGCTTCTGAGCTGCATGCATTCTTTAAGAGCACAGAAGAATTCAGTGTGTGAACCTGGGTACCAGTCTGCCTCAGGACTATGTATGGCACATTTCTCAGTCTAGAACTTCTCAATTCTCTGCATTCACTGACGTTTGGTCATTTGCTTTTTCTAGTGGAAGTGAACAAAAATAAACAAGTTAGCAGCTCAACCACCCTTGTATGCCATAGTCTTAGAACATGGATAATTTGCTGACTGAGGTACCTGTTTTCAGCCTCAGTCATGCAGATGACACTGTACTCTTGCCAAATAGTCTTGGCCTTGGGCAAATATTTTGTCATGAGGTTGAGAGCACAGACTTTTAAAACCGCCATGGACTTCAAGTTACTTAAGGGACTTGAAGTAACCAAATGTGCTTCTTATCAGCTCACCTTCTGGTGAGCTCATCCTTGAATACTCTGATACTTTCCATTGTGACTAAAAAGAACACAAAACTAAAGAACAAGCCCAGTAACATACATCTTGGGTACTAAGCCTTCACAACTGTGTTATAGATGTGGTATTTGGGACAGGATGTCTAGAAAAGAAAACTATTATTTGTTTTCCAAATGTAGCATGACACAAGGTAAGAATATGATCCTGTAACTGTCAGTTACAGTTAGGTCAATCTTCATGTAGCTGGAAAAGGAATTAATTATACATATTATTACAATTAATTATATTGGTTACTGTAATGGTACCTTCTGTGATACTATGGTCACAATGTAGTCTCGCTTATTTGATGGGCTATTGTTTATGTTTCTGTAATTTAAAGTAATAAATTTCACCAGCGCTGAAGTTCAAAGGTGACTATCAAGAAGAGGCTTGAAACAAAATCTAGTACCCTGTAACACCTTAACTACCACAGATGCAGTGTTAAAGGGTCCAATCATTCAAGTGCTTAGCACACAGTAGTTCTCCAGAGCTGCCCTAGCATCTTTTAAATGTCTGTTTTTTCCTTTGACTTTGTCTTCTGATCTCCTTCAAGTAGTTGCTTTTCTTCCTGAAGCCTCCCTTAGCATATTTCCCACTTCCAATTTCCTGCTGAGCAACGCATGTTCTAGGAGGCTGGAGGTAGACTTTGGCTTGCAAAGTCTTGATCATGGGAGGCTGTCAGCTCATGACATATTCATTGCACGATGACATGAATGGTGTTACATCAGCTGTCTGGCTCACCCTGGTAGTGGCATCCATGGTGTTAGGAGCTCACTGCTCATGTAATGTTGGACACCAGAATGACTACATTCCTCACCTTGATACTGGCTGCCTCGTCTGTCTTTTCTGTTCCCTACTGGCATGCTGCTTTGTATGTCTGAGAAGAGATTTTTGAGGAATGGCACCACAGCAAATTCCAGCTATTTAGGAGAGACACCATTTGATATCCCATGTGTGTGACTGGCAGAGGGGATGACTGTTATTTTTAAATTAGAATTGTGATCTAAAACAACAATTAAAATTGCTCCCTTCTACTCAGTCTGCTGTCAGCATCCCACATGCTGATTTTTAGACTCAACAAGTAACTATAAATATCATTATATTCCTTTTGGCCCTGTGGACTCAAATCAGATTGGAGGAATGTTTGACTTCAGTTGTCAAATTAGCTCAGGGACAAATCTGTAGAATCTGAGTGTCTGAACTCAGACCTAGCACAGCCTTCTGCTCTGAATTGTTTGCTGGGAGATTCTGTCTTCCCCTGTTAACCTTTTAGGAAACTTAGAGAGACGAACTTTCACACTCTAGCACCTAGAACTAGGTGACTGAAATAGGTGGTTCTGTAACATTTATGTTATCTTTTCTCTGGTAACTAAATTTCAAACAGCTATCTCATGCACAAATCCTCTGAAAGCTGAATATTTGAAAGCTATAAATTGATAGCAGCTATTGCTGAGATCATCATCCAGATTTGGGATCTTTCTTCCAAAGAGAAATGTCAGGATCAAACAATCTAACAAGTGGAGCTCGTTAGGATTTGCATTATGTGACATGCTTGACCTGGGATAACCTTGCTGAAAAAAATGTTGCACCTGCTAGTTACATGTGTCTATATCATATGGGATACACATGAAAGAGAGCTTGCATTGACTCTTAGCTGTCGGTGGAGCCTGCAGTGCTGAGTAGTGGCTGGATATGAGCTGTGCAGTCTTGAGAATAATGAAATCCATCAAACTGGAGTCCTGTGGTGTCCCTTTTGCCATTTTTCTTTAGGAATGAACCAATGTGTAATAATATCTTCTTGGAAAGATTTAAACATACAGAGGAAATGCTACTTTTCAAAATGTGTTCACCTGTATCACACAGACAATGGAATAGAAGAACGACATGGCAGGAGATTCTTTTGGATGAAATGATGCTTCAAATCTGCCTTTGTTTCCCTTTTCCATGCACTGCCTAAAGCAGCTTTGTGCAAATTGTACTTTGTTCTGTTCAGTTAAAATAGACCTGTCAGCTTAGATGGTGCCTCTTGCCTAGTTGCTTTCTCAGGTTCTCAGTGCAGCTGCTTTTGTAGAGGGCTTCTCCCTCTCTGGTCCCTCTTCCTTTTAGAATGTGACATTCTCCAGCACGTCTGTGCAGAAAATCTTTCTTAAAAACTAAAAGGACAGCAATTTCCTCTAACTTTGCAGAAAGATCCAAACCAAACTGATGTTAATAGGCAGCTTTTTCATTACTGATTTTTAAATAGGATTTGTATTTTATTATTTGTTTTGATTGCAGATGCCTCATCCACAAAGACCTCAAAGCCTACTGAGAAAAAGACCAAGAAGCCTAAGACCACACTTCCCCCCGTGCTGCCCACAGAGAGTAAGTGAGAGTGATTATGATTACTTCCTTTTCAGTGGAAACAAAACTGTGCTTTGGGATTCTGTGGTCATTCCCTTCTGTTTGCAGGCACAGTATCAGAAGCTTGTGCTGTTTCTTTAACCCTTACACATAAGTCATGTGAAATGAGTTTTTGCCTTGTGGGGATTAGAAGTAAGTGCTGAAACTGTGAGTTCAGACCTAGCCCACTCTATTCTCAGTTTTCTATAACGGTGCAATAAAGGCTGGATGGGGCTCTGAGCAACCTGGTCTAGTTGAAGATGTTGCTGCTCATTGCAGGGGGGGTTGGACTAGATGACCTTTAGAGGTCCCTTCCAACCCAAACTATTCCATGATTCTGTGATTTATTTTTGGCTGCCTCCCAAAGAGCACAGAAATTCTCGAGTTGTTTGCTTCAAGTTGTGTTGTGTCCTGTGTAGACAATATACTGCCTTACCATCTGTAGGCAAGGTACTGGCAAGGTTCTTGACTGAAACGTCCTGTAGCATAATCTGCCCTTTTTTCCATGACCATGGGGAGTGGTTTGGTGAATTTTACATTCCTTGTTTTAAGCCTAAATGCTTTACTTGCTTTTAATGCTTTCTGAAATAACAAATCAGCTATAAATTCCCATGTTTGCCACTCTGCATACATGCATTTGATTAAGAGGAAACTTTAAATGGTAAAGGCAGCACAATAGTGTCAGTTTATACATTCCTAATATCACTACTACTTTGGAAATTAAGTGTCCGTGGGATACAAATATCTCTTAAATCAAACACTGGACTTTGAAAGTTGTCTATCTAAGATGTCCACCATGTGAGTTCCTAAAAAAGATGTAAAGACACAGTTCTAATGGAAATATGAAATATTTTATCCAGTTCTCTCTCTCGGGGAAAAAAAAAAAAAAAAAAAAAAAAGAAGAAATAAACTATAATCTGATTTTCCAGCATGGAACATTTTCAGCTGCTTTCAGCAGGACTCAGTGCAGTTTTGTACTGATTGATGATCACAGGTAATAATTGTGCTTCTGGAATTGTTGACTTACATAGAGCTATGCCCTGGGCTACAGCTATTTCTGAGTTGCTGGCTGAGCATTAGAACTTTCCGGCCAGCCAATCATTTGGAGGTGTGGGAAGGGTCACACCAACATGCTCCACCTCTGCACCTGAGCTTCAAATGCTGTAAATAATAGCAATTAAGAACAATCATTTTGTTCTTGAACATCAATAGAAAATCAAGTTTTAAAGCCATTTAAAGCTCCACGGGATAGTATTTTGAATAGTGTTTTCTATGCGTGCAAACACATACATTTCCTCTGATCCTCCCAGCAGTGTCATCAACTGCAGCTTTCCCAGGAGAAAGTGTGAGTTGGGAACTAAGTCTAAATATGCGGATATATGACCTGATCCACATCCTGCTGAAATCACGGCTTGTCTTGCTGTTGATTTTAGTGGAAATTCAATATAGGCAGCAAAACAGAAGCTAGTAACTCCGGCTTCAGAAATGATTGAGAAAAGAAGGTTGAAATAATGGTGAATGGTTTTCTTAAGGTTGCTCCATGGCATATTATATCAGTGTTTAAAGTTCCTGAACTTCTCATTTTTCAAAACACCTTTAAAACATCTTTCCTGTTGCACTGAAAACATTGAGGTAACCAGAGAGAATGTTAGGAAGCTGGGCTTTGGAAGAGCTTTTGGAAAACTGTGGAAAAAACATCTTTAATTTTAAAAGGATTTGACTGCAAAGATTCCACAGGTGGTTTTTAACATCTCAGCCTCAGTCTCTGAGGACTGGGGGTATTTGTCTGCCTGAAATGAGTGTTATATTTGTACATTTGTCAGCAGCAAAATATAGAAAACTGATCCAGTAGACTTCACAGTTTCAATTTAAACTGAAATCCCTTTCATATGTAGAGATTTTGAAGTTCCTTACCTGAAAAAGAATGGGCTTAAGAAGTCAGATATTTCTGCATCTTTACTGTATTGCTCTTGAAAAGAAGGTTAATAAAGAATGACTGTGAAGTAAGATGTCCCAGTCTAACAAGGAAATAAATTTTTACTCTGATCTCTTCTAGTCTTTATTGCCACATCAGCTTACCAACAGTCCTAATGGCAAGTAAAGTGTAAGGAACGATATTGAAGAAATGGAGAACAAAAATTCCCAATAATCCCACTGAATAAATTCTGAATTTTGAATAGTAAATTCAGTCACAACAGTATATACTGTATGGGGTACAGAAGCTATATACCTTCTGTCATTTTTGGGAATACTTCTCATATTTTCCATTTTCTGTAAGAAAGTGCAAGTCAAATTTCATGGTTAGCAGCTATGCCAACCTTTTCTCCCTTCAGATAAATTATAAGTGATCCTTGGTTTTTGCCCTCGTAGAAACCTTCAGGAAAGTACTCAATTTTAAATTCCTGAAAGCAAAGATCAATACATTTCTTTTTGTGAAAGAGAATGAATGTTGTCAGTATGTAAATCTGCAGAATTTGTCTCTCTGTGAGAATAATTGCTGACCCAGGTCATTTGACTGCTCATTCTAACAACATTATTTTATTGCTGGAAGCTTGGGTTTTGTAAGCTACAGAAATCCAATAGTAAGTAAAATTTTGGGCATTACCTCTTTTGAAATGCAGTACATACTAGACTCTGGTTTAGAGTAAGCAGTTATTCTCAGAAAAACATCTATGAAGGCAGCTTTGTAACATTCGATGTTTAACAGTGCCTCTGTATGGATGCTTGCAGTGTTTACCTGCAGAAAGATTGCTCCCATGATAACAAATTAGGAAAATTACAATGTAGCTCTTTTTGCTTACAATTCGTATTCTGTCACTAGAATTTAGTAATAATTATGACTCTGCAGAATGCAACTCTGTAATGATCAATAGAGTAAATAATAATGTTCCTGAGAATAACAAACAGATCCAGCTTTGAATCTGAGTGAAATCAATCCTGAGGAAGAACGAAGGAAGGACACCTCTTTTTTTTAATGTTGGAATTGGTTCATTCTTCACTGACTGTGCTGACTTAGGCTTTGTCACTTGTGTCTTTGCTAGGTGGATGTGAAATACTACTGAGTTAGGATAATAAAGTGTTATGTTTCTTCTGTGCATATATAAAGGACTAGAAGAGGCAGTGGAAAATTGGCACCTTTCATTATTTATCATACTGCATGCTCCACGCTATGCCAGAACAATCAGTGGATAGTATAAGGGTCTTCTACTTCGACACAACCCCGCAGCAGAAGTACTAAGCTAAAAATTCTCACCCCTTGAACATTTCTCCAGGGAGCTTTGAAAGCAACTGCTGTAAAGGGATTTGGGCACCCAATTCCCATTGAAATTAGAAGTTATTTCAAATCGGGCTTAAAGGGAATTGCTTATTTCAATTACCAAGGCCACCTGCAAAATCTTCAGTGCCTATTAAATAAGTGGTTTTGGCTCAACAGACTGTGGAAAAATCAAAGTGCTGCTTGAGATTTTTAAGAGTAAATAATGATTTGAAAGTTTATAAATAAATATTCTCTTTTTCAAAAAATCTATTACTACTCTACACTTGCTAATATTTTGTCCTTCTTAATGTGTCTTAAGCTGAGGATCAAAACAGCAGTAAATCATAGCTGGAGTAATTAGTCCAAGATCAGGCACATTCATTTGCAGGTCTAGAACCCAACTTTCTTCATCCTCAGTCTCGTGATTAGTTTGCATGCGATATCCAAAATACTACAGATTTTTTAAACTGACATCCCAAAAATTTACATAAAACATGAGTTTTCCAAAAGGATTTTTTCCAAGGGTTTTTTTCAAGATTTGCTGAGGAAAAAGGCATATTACAACAGTTAGGTGCTATTTTTTCAACTTCACCAGGGCTGAGCTGTGCGACAAAACTTTACTATAGTAGGAAGAAACTGTATCTCAGTCATTGCTACTGAGAAAAGAATTGGCCTTAATGCTTTAGAAAATAACCCTCCTAAATCTAAGCACTGGATTAAAGTGTTTGGAAAGAAATGCCCACTGTTTTTTGTAGGGCTAATTCACAGCACTACTTCCAGTAAATATTAAGAAATGGCAACTATCACCTGTCATAATCAGTGGTATGAAAACCTAACAGGATATCCTGGATTCTCTCATCTGAGTAACACTTGTTAAACCCGCTGCTCTCATATCCAAACCACATACATTGAAGGGGTGACCCAGCACAGAGTTTGATTGCACAAATATAAGTTCTTCTGCTCAGTTAAAAATAAAGTTACATCAAAGAAAAGAACTTCGTCCACACACCTTCAATAGAGGGGGCCATTATTTAGCAGTATTTGGTATCTTGCAGATATAAATATTTTATATCTGCTTCTATATAAAATTTGTTTGATTTCATGTCAAATACATTTTTAGTTAAGTAACGATGCATTCTCTCGCTGACAGTTGTTAATAAAATGTCGCCACTGACACTGCCCAGATCAAATCCTCTGGAAGGCTGCGCTGTTATCTTCCCAAATCTGATTTCTCAATATCGTTGGTACTTGAATGCAAGTCGGAACAGTGGCATCTCTGCAACAGTGTGTCATAAATGTAAATATGTCAGACAGGACTCCTTATCAAGTTATATATTCTTTTCCGTAGTGTGTGTGTGGGGATTCTAAGCATTTTAATTACCATGGAAAAATTATGAGTCAGTGGCCAAGTGATTAGCACAGAGTTCTGTTGTTTACTCTTCAATAAACAATCTTGCCAGAGAATCCAAGTCTGCAAGCACCAGTTTAAGAAAATGTAATTAAAACATTAAACTTGATGTGTCCAGTTTAGATAATATATAACTAAATCAGTAAACACATCAAGTTTTTTGTTGATCTCCATTCTATCAATATAATATGAAACACAGCACTCATGTTTCAAAATCTTCCTTTCATGACAGATTGTATTGTCCCCGGTACAAAACTTGCTACTTTCTAAGGGAAGAACTCAGTTACTAACGAAGTAACTGATCAGGTCAGAGATGTTCTTTTAATTGCAGAAATAAGAGCACTATGCAGCAGCTGTGATCTGGTGACTGTGCGGCTGCTGTCCTCTTTGGTCCCTGGGATGGTCTGAGATGCTTTTAAGGGTCAGTGAGGCTGTTCAAACCAGTTCTCCAGTCCCATTCATTTCCCAGAAGGTCCGTGCTGCTCCACTCCTGGCTGCTGCAAGAACCACCATGACATTTTCTGCACAGTGAGTGCAAGTACTTAGTGTGTTGGAACAATATGAATTACATTGCCAGGGAAGCCTCTGACCAAACTTTTTCAAGGAAAAAAAATTAGTCTTTTTTTCTAAGAGAAGGTGAAACTTTCTTTTTTAGTATATGTAAATAAAATTGCCATGAGCTATTTTTAAGACCTAGATATGATTTCTCTGAAACTCTGAATAATGAAAGGTGCTGGCTTCATTCCTCAGGACTGGGGTCCAAGGGTGAATAACTGTGGCACAAGGCCAACCAAACTACCTGAAGTAAAAAGGCAATGTAAGATTTAACTCTGAAGGTTGGTTGCCTCCACAGATGAAAAGAAAATTCAGTTACTGTACGTATAAAGAGAGCAATGGAGAAACACTAATTTGCTGTGTAAATCACTTCTCCTTGATGCCCAGTTCAGCACTGTTTAGCTAATGCTGGGTATGCATCTTGAATCTCTGCCAGGTTACTTTACAGCTCACTCCATACTGACATTTTCTGAGTTAATGTTGGCACAGAACAGTATTTTCCATGTGTTTTTCATACAGTCCATCCTACATAACTGTATGTTGACCGAAGAAGACAGAAATGTTTATTGACTGTCTCATGCAGAGAAAAATGAGCACAGTTTTTGCAACGTGGCCTTGAACTGAAGAGGTGCCATGCACCATTAATTCCCAGTTAAGTCATTGAGTAGAAATTGCAGATCTGAGGCATCTAAAAGAAGCATTGACCAAAGTTTCTTCTTTATAAAACAGGGACCTAAATCCATTGGCTTAATTAATGTGCAAAAGCACAGAACACCTGCCTTTTCCCACTGAAATCGTTTGGAGCTCCTAAATGTCCAAATGACCCAACAGTATTTTCCTACTTAATAGACTGGGTAGCAGGCTAGTAACCTAGTTTAGATTCCTGTTCCTACACACTTGGGCGCAGCATTTTAGCATCTAATTGTAGATGTTCTTGCAGGACATGAAAAAAATGAAAATTAATTCTATATTTAAGAAACTAACATTGCTGTCTTGCTCCCACCAGAGCTTTTACTGGAATTCACATGACCTGGGTTTTTTGTAAGCTCTATTTGATACTAGATCTCTTCTGTACTGCTCATATTTGCTTTAATTGCAGAAATTGCTCAAGCAATGTGCTACTAAACTACTATGGAATTGTTTCTTCCTCCAGCAGAGCTGTTTTAAAATACCGAGCTACTTTCAGTGTACTATGTTGCATTATTGAAGCTCTGAGTGTGCTAGTATATGCTAGCTCTCTCTTGACTGGAATGCAGAAGTATTGCCTGGATTTTTATTTTTATTTTGAGAGGAGGAGGCTGGATTTTTTTCAATTAGAGGACAATCTCTGCATGATTTAGAAACTAAATATGGGATGTTGCAACAAAATGACAGTTGTTTTTAATGAAAAAAATAAAAGCCATTAAAAACTGTTCTGAAACACACGAACTCAAATAACTGACTTGTATGGCATTTAGTTGCCTAATTTCTGCTTGTCATCAAATTTAAGCCAGAATTGCTTTCTATTTTATTGTATTTAGATAATAAACAGTTATTTGGAAACAGTATGAGGAATTTGCTCTTTGAGAAGCAATGAAGCAGAACTGTTTAAGTTTTCAAACCTTGATGAAGTTTTCAGGCTACTGGTGTTAGTGCATTTTCACTGTCGTTTTTCTCTGTAGCGATTAGCATAGGTTCACGAATGTATGAATAAATTGATAAGTAATGATGTGTTATCTTTTTCTACTACAATTGTAGCCATCATCTTTCTCCTATTTCAACTTGTCTGTGCTAAGTAATACCTGTAATAAGTTTTTGTACCATCAAAGAAGTCTGTGACAGAAGCAAGGATAGAACTGAATAATTCATTGCCTTGACCATGAGGCCAATTTATTTTTTCAGTACTTCTAGGTCTGAGTCACTCCATGCTTTCTAACATGGCAGTGAGTAGTGAAGCTTTACAGACAACAGTCACGTTTGATTCAGACCCCGATATCTATCCCCAGAAGGGTCTGAAGGAGGTTACACTGTGATTCATTTACATGTGGGAGAGAGACCTCATAATGTCACATCCCACGTCTGAAGCATCCAAGTGAGATGGGGAAGAAGGAGCCGAGACTTGAATCTGGGTTTTCTGTCTCCTATATAAATGTTCTTGTTACTATGATATCTGACACGTTACAGACATGCCTTCTTTTTTCAGTTTCTCTTAAAGGAAACTCTGAAAAAAAAAATTTAGTTCCTCTCAGAAAATGAAATCTTGAAAAGTTTTGCATGAGGGGAAAATGGTTTTCCGTGTGACTGTAGTGTTAGAGTATGTCATTAGCCCTTCTCCTATCCTGAGCTAAAATGAGGCTATTTCACAAGCAGTCAGAGGCACGGAAATGTCTTGCTCCTTAAGTTAATGGAATTAGGTATTTACTGTACTTGTTTACCAGGTGCTGAAATCCATCACTATAGAAGACATGCACATAATTTTAGGCATGTCCCTCAAGGAAGACAGTAGGAATTATGGACTGGTTGGAAATGCTATCTTGAGTACTGATGTTTTTTTCAGCCTGTAAGAGTTTTACTTCATGCTTTATGAAAGCAAGTTGTGCAGAGAGCCATTTCAGGGGAGGGCTATGCCTATTTTTAGTAAAATTCCAAAAAAGGGAAACAAAAAAGAAAGACGGAGGCTTCTGAACATATCTGCTCTCACGAATTCAACATCGGGGCAAAGAATGGCACAACCAAATGTCCCACAGCTATCAGCCTCTATTGGATCTTTCCCTTTTTTAGTTTATGTCCCCCACCCCAGACACAAGCTCTCTAAGAGGCAAACCTGCCTATAAAGTTATGTAAATACCAGCCTTGTAATGTTTACATTAAGTTGTTTCTAGAAGGCAGATTCATTTAAGGAGGGAATATTATGTCCTTTTTCTTCCAGGCTGGTTTTCAGCTTCAGCCTGTTTCAATGTAAATATCAAAAGAGAGGCAAACTGTCTTTTTTTAAAAAAGCAGCAGAGACAGACTTGAACTAACATTTCCAAGAGGCTCAAATATTTTAATGAAAACAATCATTTGACCTTGTCAACTTTGGGTAATCTTATTAGATTTTTTTCACTAACTGTCCCCAGCAGCTTTTGAAACAGAAGTTGCATTTCAAAAAGATGCAGGAGGTGAGATGATATTCTTAAGGAAGATGTGAGAACAGTGGAGTGTATGCTATCAGCCAAAGAAGTCAGCTTCACAGACCCAGAGACACATCCTTGTACTCATCCCCTTCCACACTGCCCCTGCCTTTCACTTTTGCTCAGGGCTATTTGTGTCTGCAAAACAGGATATTCAGCCAGACCTTCCAGCAACCCTTTGCAATCTGCATGGTTTGATGAAGTCCAGTGACAGTCTGTATATCCTTGGTTAAGTGAATGTAATGTCCTGGTGGGTAAAAACTAAAAATTAAACAAAAATTTTGTATTTGCTTATAAAAAGCAGTACCCTAGCTGAATGAGGTGATGGGTTCATGTTCTTTGCTTTGCTGCTATGGAAATCCACATTGAGGTGAGAGCCTTTTAAATTGTCTTAAGCATAGCCCTTAGTTATTCCAGGGCTAGGAGGGACACCATGCATTTATTCCACTTACAGGGTAAATGTAATACCTGGTGGTTCATTATACATCCTAGCCTGTATAGAAACATTATTCTTTAACGGTGATGAATTGAATGTCACTGACTGTAGTTGTGAGTGAACGAATTACTGGGGTCCCTTCCATGATGAACTGAGAGTGGCTGACAGTAGGCAGAGAAAAGTGAGAGGCATATCTGAGTATATAGATACCCATTCTGTGCATGGATTGTGCAAAGGCAGAGAATGACATTGTCAGTCAGGAAGAAAAAAAAATCTTGAGATATTAAGAGTCGGAGTGAAACATGAACATTTGGAGAGTGCGATGACTCCACCAGCACCTTGCTTGTTAACTAAGGTACTACAACAAATACACAATGTAGGCCAAGAGGGGATAGCTGAGTGAAAATCATGCTGGATTACAGAATTTGCTTTTCCTCCTATTTGATTGCAGTGACATTTCTGAAAAATAGCAATAGTATCTGCAACTCAAGATGGCACTTGACAAATGGTGCTTTCTCCTCATCATTGGTGCTCTTTGTTCTTATCAGGCTTAATGGAGTGTGGAAGTAATCAAATTCATGTCAGTGCTTTAGCTTGTATTAAAAGCTGTTATAGCTCTGAAGAGATACTCAACAGCTATTTCATTCTCAGTTTAGAGAAGAGCAGAGAAACTGATGTCAAACACAGTGCACACACACACAAAAATATTTACATGTTTTTAAATCATATAACTGAATTAGTTTCATAGGATTATGCATCTAATGAATAACTAATGGATTATTTCCATTAATAGGGATGTTTAACAGCAGATGATAGGCCAGACGCTACAGCCCTTCCAGCTGGCACCTGATCATATAAATAGTTTCATCCACATAACTGTGACTATAGCCTGAAATCATAGAATCATAGAATTGTTCTGGTTGGAAGAGACCTCCAAGATCATCGGGTCCAACCATTAACCTATCACTGCCAAGTCCACCACTAAACCATGTCCCTTAGCACCACATCTAAACGTCTTTTGAATACCTCCAGGGATGGGGACTCAACCACCTCCCTGGGCAGCCTGTTCCAGTGCTTGACAACCCTTTCAGTGAAGAAATTTTTCCGAACATCCAATCTAAACCTCCCCTGGCGCAACTTGAGGCCATTTCCTCTTGTTCTGTCATCTGTTACTAGGGAGAAGAGACCGACCCCCATCTCTCTACAACCTCCTTTCAGGGAGTTGTAGAGAGCGATAAGGTCTCCCCTCTGCCTCCTTTTCTCCAGGCTAAACATCCCCAGTTCCCTCAGCCGCTCCTCGTAGGACTTGTGTTCTAGACCCTTCACCAGCTTCGTTGCCCTTTTCTGGACACGCTCCAGCACCTCAATGTCTTTCTTGTAGTGAGGGGCCCAAAACTGCACACAGTACTCGAGGTGTGGCCTCACCAGGGCCGAGTACAGGGGGACGATCACTTCCCTACTCCTGCTGGCCACACTATTTCTGATACAGGCCAGGATGCCATTGGCCTTCTTGGCTACCTGAGCACACTGCTGGCTCATATTCAGCAGTCGAGTTTCTGCTCAGGGTGTGACAATACAATGACAAAGACGAAAGCTGCTTTGAAAATACCACTCGTTGCCTTTGCTCATACATCTTGGGCAGGAAAGAGGAGCCGGAAATATATTTGCTGTCACTTACTACAGCAGCCAGGGTACATGTCAGTCTGTTGGTGGCCCAAAAAGTAATGGGTCCCTTTAATGAGCAGTAGTGCTCTTTGAAGGCCTCCATTTAAACAGAGTTAAGCCCACGTGGAATACGTGGCAGGACAGATACCTAGCTCATGCCCTCGTGGTCCAGTTATAGTGGGATAAACACCTCACAAGTACTAATCTAAACCTTTAACTAGTTCTGTTAAGCTGACAGTCATTGAAGAAAGGCTTCCTTGGGACATGCCATGTTATTTTTTGACTCAGCCATAAGTACTGCAAGAATATCCTACTCTCCAGTATTGTGTTTCTGGTTCCAACAAAATCAGTAAAGACAGAGCATATAAAAGCTAAGCATGCTTTGAGAGAAAATTACTATGAAATGGAAGTTTACAAAAAGAAGATGGCAACAACTTCTATATTCAGTGCATAGTGAAATATTCCCCAGAATGAACTGAATAAACACTGGTGTTGACAGCTAAACCATTATATATTTATTAAAGCATTTGGTCTTTTAACAACCTATAGCACATCAGTTACTATCTCCAGTGACTCTAAAACTTAAAATCAATCTTCACATCTGTCTGTTGCTTGAGCTATAATATTAGACTCCCATGGTGGGTTCACAACTCACGGCTCCTTATTCATGGGCCATCAGGTGATGTGTTCCCTGGGTATCATGCACAGCTTGTAGTTTGCTGGAGCAAAGGGTGTTAAAATAAAAGACTCTCTTTATTGGTTTGGTGGATTCGGGGGCATTTTTTTTGCTGCTCAGTGTATTGCTACTTTGAAATAACTTAAGTAAACAATGAACCAAAAAATTCAAACCTTTTGAGACTGTTATGGCTATCACTGGGCACCTATGTATATGCTGCCAGATATTCAAAAGGATTTAGCAGATACTGGCTCTGTTGGAGGCAATAACATCTTAAAAGCCAGACCACTTCAATCAAGCTGCCTACTTGAGCACAAGAAAATAAGAAATGTCCTTTCCCAGCAGAGGCCATCTTCTGGCAAGGATGCTTAGGATAGCAGATAAAAAGAGAGTGCGCTAAAAGGAATGAGCCCCTCCACTTCTGGAATTCAGTGGTTTGAAGGCATCCAGACTGTTACATTTAATGGCCACCACTAGACTTAACTCCTATGAATTTGTCCTTTTGAACCTGTTTATGTTTTTGTCTTGCAAAACGTTACTTGTCTGTGAACCTAGCTTATACATGCTATATTTAAAAATACTTCTGTTGTTTCTTTTATGCCTGCTGCCTGGTGATTTAATTGGGTGGCCCCTAGTTCTTCTTTTGTGAAAAATAGTTAATAGTCATTTTCTACCTACCTGTCTTCTCTACTATTTTTCTACTTACCATTCACAATTTGTAGAACATTGTCTTCCCGATATTTATGTGCCCAGGTTTCAAATTCTGGGCCATATTTTTTGATGCCGTGATTCTTTCTTTTGTGAATATAGCAAAAAGTTGTCCCTGCCTAGGGAAGAGGATGAGGCAGGGGAGTGACACTAGTATTTACTGCCTGTATATGGCTGGTTTTTTGCTAGCTCACAAGTGGTGTAAGAAGCAGTATGTGGTGCTAACTATCCTAGTTTTAACTGAGCTCATTGAGCATTGATTATGCTGGGAATCTGAGCAGAAATTCAGTATGAGATGGGTCTTGGCACAGCGTTTTCACCCCAGTTAATCTGCTATAAGGAACAGACTATGACCGTGGGAGATGTGTAGCAGATTTCTTTGCTTCTTTTAAAAGTTCCAGCTTCAGCTGTGAATATTCTGAGGATCATTCAGGATACTAAAAGTGTTTTTTAACAGTATTTTTAATTCTTGAGTTTAATATGCTGAAAGAACATATTAGATTTTCAAGTGCCAACAAAGCATTGCTATGGATGTAAGCTTTGCAGTTAATCTGGTACCTTCCAAAACTCACCTTTGAATTAACTTTTTTTTTTAACTAGGTGAAGCAACAGTGAAGAAGAAACCAGCTCCAAAGACTCCTCCAAAAGCAGGTAATCTGTTGCATGTTTCATTCAGTAGGAATAAATAATAAACTGATACAATTTTAAAGAACAGACAATACATTTCTAAGTACAGCTGTTTGCCTACTAGATTTGTTTGCATATGTGATTAAATGGTGGGTATGAAGTTCTACGAGGAGAAAACTGGAAAGCAAAGTCCATTTTTCAAACTTGTTCATAAGGTTACATTGCACTAAGACTTAAATTATGAGTATGCAAAAAAGTTACTATCGAATAAACTAGAGCAAGATCCTACCAAATGTCAGCAGTAGTGTTGTAACTCATGCCCTTCTGCATATCTACAACACACCTTAGTCTTCAGTGAAAGAGGTTTTTCTGTGTATCACAGAACGCCACCTCTGCATGAGTAGCTACCGCAGAGAAGGTGATAGATTCTACAGTTCCTCATAACTGGCAGTATGGCAGACCGATCGTGTGTTTGCACTCTCCTAGGCAAAGCTAGCTATATTTAAAGTTACCCAGAATGTTTCTTTGTAGGAACCTGCTTTCAGTGTCTTAAAACTTTGTCAGACTTTTAAACTGTTCAAGCTGTTTTCTATGCCAGATGTGTGCCTCAGCCTAGTTTCCTTCAGATATTTTCAAAACAAAAACACTTTTCAAAGAACAAGTCTAGGGAAAAAAAATAAGCACTTTGTTTTAATTACATTGAAAAGAAAAAGAAAACACTTTTTTCATACCCAGTAGCCCTGTGCTTTGGACAGGAATGTTATATTTGGCAGTGAGGTCATTCCAATGTTAGAGAATGCCTTTTACTGTTTCTGTCAAAGTGTCCTCAAATGTGCACACATACAGCACACACACACACGCACCCCCGAATATTTTGCTCTTGTAAAGCAACAGAACAAGTTTCACCCCGGAGTTGTCCAGGCTGTGATATTTCTGGCGTGTGTCCCTATCAGCTACCAGGGGTCTGGCACACTCAGCATCACATCCAAGAGTAAGGAAGTAGCACTATGAACAAAAGAGATGTTCTGCCATCTATTGATACTCAGGCAGTGAGAGGGAAGAGGAGGAGAAATACCTGGTTCAGACATGGAGGAGTATGAATGGGACTGCAAGATTTAAAAGAAGCACTGTAATACACAAGCAAAAGGATCTTCCATGGCTCACAGGAAAATTGAGTGTGATGGAGAAAGATGTTGATTTCCTTCCTTCTTTCTCTAATAGACATCCCACATGACGCTTGCCGGGCTACTGAAGCCAGAGTCTTCGTAGGCAGGTGTTGAGTCTTAAATTTTCTGACTGCTGTTGATGACTTTAGGGAGCAAGTTTGTGGACCCCCTCAGCACATGCCAATTGATATGAAGTTCGCTAGAGCCATTCTTTTAAAATACAAAGTGCAAAAGAAAAAAGAGTTTTTTCTGAAAAACCCAACACAAAATGTCATAAGCTAAAATTTCATATTTGGCATTGGTGGTAGGTCTTAACAGTTTTGGCCTTTGGGTTTCTATATCTTGATCTTGCATGAGCAAACTTCTGACAGGTAGATTGTTATTGCTTCACTACAGTAGAATTAACAATGTCCAGAGAATTGTTTTGCTGCAAGTGACAGATAACTGCCAATCTGTATTTCAAATGCTGCTCTGAAACTGTTGAGCTGAGACGTGTGTTTTGAATTTTGAGAAAAATAGAAAGTATAGTCACCTAAAGAGATTTTTTTTTTTTTATCAGCTACTCCTCCTCAGATTACTCAGTTCCCAGAAGACAGAAAAGTCCGTGCAGGTGAATCAGTGGAACTGTTTGCCAAGGTGGTAGGAACGGCACCCATAACTTGCACCTGGATGAAATTCCGTAAGCAGGTAAATTGTTTTCTGGTCTGTTTTAACAATCATTGAAAAAATAGAGCTGGAAAGGAACTCCAACGACCCATCTTGTCCATCTCGCTTCCCCAGGAACTGGCAAAGTCCATGTCATTCCTGCCAGATGTTTTCCTCACCTCTACTGAAAACATTCCAATGATGGATATTTCACAACTTCCATTAGCAACCTACTGCAGTGCTTAAATATCCATAGTGTTAGAAACTTTTTTCCTAATGCCAGCCCCAAATCTTTCTTGCTACAGTTCAAACCCATTGCTGCCTATCCCCTCCTATAACAAATGACTGTTCCTTTGAGAAAAGCCTTAGACCATGTAATTAAAGGAAAGATGAAGTGAAACATATAGGTATCTGAAAGGTATTTGTCACAGGAAACGTTTCTTTCCTTCAGAAATTACCTCTTCTTCGTTGATGCTTGTTCTAAAGTTATGTCAGGGGGGCAAATGCCATATAAAAAGCTTGAGTGAAATGTCCCTCAACACAAATGTCACCATGCAAGGCACAACAGCCATTATGCTGCCGTGAGCACCCTCACCCCCTGGGTTTAAAGTTCCTTCTACTTGAATTAATTTCCTTGACCTCTATTACCTGTGTCCATAAAGGCAGTTTCTAAAGAAAGTCGCTTTAGCAAATAATAAAACCACTTTAAATCAAGTAACTCAATATGCAAGTACAAATGGGAAAATGAAGTGCCATGTTAGGACAGAGCAAATATAAATATGTACTGTAGCTGCTGTTGTGTTTATTTCATTCTGAACTCATTATGCACTCTATAGAACATAAATAAAAACATCTTCTCCTACAAGGAAGTTTAGACTCTAAATCCAGATGTGTCAGCATTTAATTGAAAGAATTCAAAACAGTTTGCTAGTGCAAAGGGTATTCCAGAGTCCGTCTTTGCTAACCCCAAATAACCTCTTGCTTTAGGCAAAAGGGTGGTTTTTTCCTGAACTCTTATATTTTCTTAAAATTCTTTAGTTATAAGACTGGAGTTAAAAAGTGCCCTACTCATTTCTAAAAAAATAGGCCTCAGAAGCTCCAGTGACACTCAGTATACTGTTTTGCTGAGCTCTGTCTTAACACGTGGGTAAAATGTACCCCTCAAAAGTAAGTTTCTGGTTTGTGCAGAATTCTGAGTTCATTGTTGAATGCAACAATCCTATTTACATAGATTTCAAGGCCATTTTTATATACAAAATCTATGTGATAACAGAGACTAGCAGCTCCTAATACCCCTATCAGATCCATAATCTCTGATTCTACACCTTTTTCCTTTGTAAAATGTTATTTTTACCATGTTTATACTTTCATCTTCAGTTATTTACTGTGAGACAATCTAAAGGTTTGCAAAATTATGCATTAAGATGATATATAAATTTTTTAATGGATCATTATGGCAGGAGAATGGTGTAGAAAAGAAAAAAACTTCAGGAAGGTTAATAAACACTGTCGGAGGACAAGTGAGGGCAGCAGTCTTTCACTTACTAAATTAAATGGGGAGCCAGTTACTATGTACTGTGCTGCACCATTGTTTTCCTTTCTTTTTCACTTATACTTCACCACACATTGTTTTATTCTTGGATTTCTTCCTCTTCTATAAATGTAGTTGATTTCAACTCTGTTCCATTTTCAGTCCTAAAAGTGAAAATCACCCAAGTGTTCTTACAGTGTTCCTGGGGGTTATTTGTAGCAGTTACTTGAGCAGAGCCAGTGAGTGGCGAGTTGTGACTTCAGCCCTGCCACTGTATGCTGCAGCGTGCAGGAGGGACTTGTCCTCTCCATGTTCCTTCCTTACACTCCCTCAGGTTCAAGAGAGCCACAGTGGCCTCTCACAGGTATATTCTGGACAAATACCTTTTGCTTGAAGGAAGGGAATGTCACAAAGTTGTGACCTATACTGTTGTACACAGTGGCAGTCTAGTGGAAGGATGCTGGAATTGTTCTCAGCTAAAGCACTGGGAAAGGCTTTGAAAGCCTCTTCTATTGTTAGTTGAGTAACAAAGCCCATCGTTTAACATTGCCAATTGTTGGAGCTTCTTAACTACAACCAGTGACAACCAGTGACTCTTTTGGGTACCCAGGGATCCAGCTTCCTGTTCCCCACAACCGTTGCAAGCCACCAAGCATCCTTTCAGGGCTTTCTCTGCATAGTGCAGATCTAGTTCTACAAGACCAATTTTTTTATTACTATCGCCCTTTGACTAATTCTAATGGAGCAAAACATATAAGCCAGTGTAGAATCTCAGAAGAACAAAGTAGAGGGGAGGGGAGCGTAGGGATAGACACCAACTTTCAGTATAATTTAACCTGTAATCCTACATAATCCCATTTACTAAGTTTCTATTCGAATTACTGTAGCAGCATCTTTCTCAGGTTACTTTTGGGCATATAGCAATGCATGTGTTCTATCTCGGTTGAGGGGAAAGCAGGGAAAGTCCTGCTCTTAGCCTTGTAATTTTTTATTCTCCGAATATATGAGACAAGACAAGGCAAACTAAATAGCCTTCATTTTTAATGAAATTCTGAAAATGAGTTGGAAGAATCACTTATCTAAGAAGGAAGTGGTGGGAGGAAGAAGGGCATTGACATTTTGTCGTCTGTTGCATAAGAACACAGTGTACGGCTTCTATAATTGCAGTGTAGCATTATGAGGTTTTTAAATACTCTGTCATGTGTCAGGCTAATACTGATTAAAATCTAAGTCTCCTTGGCCATTTATGCTATGATATCTTTGTTTCAATTAAAAACTAGTTCATAATATGCCTATTCAGCTGAGATTTTGAATTTTGCCTCTCCAGAAAATAAAAATGCTTTAGGAAGGCTAAATTCGCTCTTTGTGTGTCTCCCTGCACAGCTGTAGCATTACATCTCCATTTCAGGCAACATCATCTTCAATTGTTCAAACCCAAGAAACTGTTACCCTGATTTATGTGGAAGTAGAGATTGAGGCTGGTTAGGACAAGAGGGTAAAAGTCACAGCTAGGGATGATTTGCACACTAGGCCTCTAAAGGGGAATGCAAATGAATTAGGGTATTTAGAGCTAAACCCTTGTTCCACTGAGGTCTCTGTGAGATATGGGAGACTGAACTTTGTTCTTTTGCCAGTTACACAGCTTGCACTTTCAGCCTGTCAAAGACGAGTGAGACGGTGAAACTCCTGTTCCTTAGTGGAGTCCCACCAACACCAATGCTCCCTGTTGCCTTTATAGGACTGGAGCCATTACAATGTTCCACTTCATTTCTCGATGTTTTGTGTTGATTACACTCTTTACCAGCTGCAGATATTCACTGCTCTGATACAGTTATCTGCAGATAACACTCAATATGATAACCCTGTGTTGTAATTTGAGCTCTTTCAGACATGAAGAAATTTATCCCATAAAATCTTAATTTTTTTTCTTTTGAATTTGGCAGATTGAAGAAAATGAATATATTAAAATTGAGAATGCTGAAAACAGCAGCAAGCTAACAATATCATCAACAAAGCAGGAACACTGTGGATGTTACACCCTAGTCGTAGAGAACAAACTCGGCAGCAGACAATCACAAGTCAACCTTACAGTTGTTGGTAAGTCCATAAGAATGTTTTAGATATATACTCATTTTTCAGACATCACTCTACATTTGCTTTATATATGATGATATGCAAAAAATTAAATAAAATAATCAGGTAAGTTAAGAAGACTGAAATGAAAAAACAGTGCTTTAAAAAATATCTGGACTGGACAGTGGCATTGTAGGACTATAAGCAAGTTCAGTAGGGATATACTGTGTTTTATTTTGAAAAATTACTAATTACAGATGGAGGTACAAAAAGCTCAGACTTTAAAAAAAACACAAGAAAAAAACAGCTCGCACCTCCATTTTTAGTTAGATGTCACTTCTTTTTCCCATTTAATGTTTGCAGCATCCAGATGTTTGCTAGACTGCAAATTTTAAAACTGTTGGTTCAGGAAGGATTGAGGTGGTTTCTATTAGACTGTAAATTTGAAAACATCCTGTTGCTTGGGGGAGGAAGATTTTATCCTTTTAATTGAAATTCCTAGCATTGTCTACTGCTTTATAGTGACAGAAAGCAGTGAATAAAGGCAGTCTGTTTCGAATACGTAGCCCTTCGTATGTGGGCTTTTACACACATGTATTTTAAAGCTTCAAAAAGCCTTGTCAGGTACCACATTCAGGCCATCAAGTTTGTTGTAGCAGGCTGTGGACAGTGGCAGATAGTTGTAGACTGGTAGACAGTTGCAGTAGGTTTGCAGATAAAACTGCAGCCTAGATCTAGACCAGCTAGCTTCAGTACCAGACAAAATCTAGCGCTGTGACATCTAGCTCTGAAAGGGCTAATGAACCCACCTCGGTGTGGATACACAGCAAATGGTTTCCAGGGAAATCTGGGGAAGTTCTACAAGCAAAGAGGGTGATTTGGTGAAAACATTAGTCTGTGGGATGAATCTTTCTAGGCTCTGTTTGCTATGGCCTGCAGAGGGGTTTTGACACAAGGCGGGGGAGGGCAGAGCTTGCCCAGGCATTTGGATGAATTCTAGTTCAACTAGCAAGGCTGCATCCTAAGCACACACTCATGACTGCATTGGCTGTGCTGGCCTAACGGGTAAGTGGGCTAGTGAGCAAGTAAGGAAATGCAAGTATAAGGCCAATGATGAAAATCTGACTCCAATGAAATCAATGGCAAAATACCATTAACCCAATTTGGACTGGAAATTCATTCCAGCAATCCAGTGAATAACGTAGGAAGTTTAATGAGTAGAACCACGCTTTCAAGTACAATATCCACTGCTAAAGAGTGAATGTCCCTCAGTTGCATACTGCTGTCAATAGAGGCCTCCTGATTATTCAAGTGAATTTCTTTCATCTAATCTGTGGCTTTGGTTGCAGGTAAAAGGTAGCTCAATGAATGAGTATAAATATCAAGTAGATTCCAGCAACAAGCCAGAGAATTCAAGAATAGAAGAAAATAGAATAAGTATTTTTCACATGATGCATAGATAAATGTACTACTCCTTCCAACAGTGGGTTGTACAGGTTAAAAATGAAGACCATGAAAAATTGGTCCTCAAGTAATCGTCTTATACATTATTCTGGCTACAGCCTTTGGCTCCAAAGCCCCAACACAGCTGACTAGCAGCTAGAAGTATGGCAGGAGATTAATCGCTCTTTACATTTCCCTTTTTTTCACTCTTTCCTAAGCAACTGCTGCAGGCTGCTAACTGTAGCAGGTTATGGGGCAAGATGGATTTTTTTAGCTGAACTAGGCCGACAGTTCCTATTATCTTGTCACTATGTGAGCCTTGAGTCATTATTATATAAGACACTGGTTTATATCCTTTGGAGTTAATTGGTTTGAAAGTCTTTGAATTCTATAACCTTATAAAGCTACATTTCAGTCTCCTGCTTTGCTCTTCCATAAGAAACGTGCCAGAGAACAGTGGGATTCCCAGAGATGCTTTTGGGAGAGTTGGGTGAAGAACCTTTACAATGTGCTGGAGTTTGCCATCCGTTTTGGCTGATGACAAGCTATGTGTTTCCAACTGAAAAGAATAAATTCCCTCTCGTGAAATTGCCAAGCTCTTCAGTGAGACATCTTGCTGATGTCAGCACTGCCAAAGGCATGACAAAGCCTCAAGATTCCTAGTTTGCTACACAGGCATTTTAAGGCCAGATTCTTCCATCTGGGTACTCAAAAATGTGGGGAAAGGGAGCACAAAGGTCTTCCTTCTAGGGAGTGGATTAGAATCTCACTACTGAGAATAAAATCCTTCACCCTGTTTGCACCTTGGAAGATCTTAAATGTTCGTGAAAGTTGGAAGGTGCTTACTCCAAACCCTGCTCCAGTCAAAACAGGGAAGCTATACTTCTCTAAATACGCACAATGTGAGACCTCTTAGTCTACCAAAGCTCATCCTTAGTCCTAAATTCCCACCTGTCCGTTCTCTCTGCTCCATCCAAAGTACTGGGAGGAAACTTGCCCTGCCTGCCCTGACCCCACATTCATAACAAGCGTTTGTGGAGTAAGCCCTGGTGCTAAAGATCAGCTGTTTGCCTCAGCTATTTATAATAAGTCTCTAAACTCTGTGCGAGCTGCCTCCCTATGAGTTTACCAGTAAAAGGCACGTCTATGTGTATGCTGTGTGCTCAAAACACTGCTGACTGACCACAGTCCACAACTGAGCCTGGAATCTATTGAGGGAAACTACAAATACAGAATATCTGCTTTCTGGAGGAGTTTGAGCAAACCTAGAGCTACGTTTCTCAAAGGGCTAGCTAACAGGCTTGCCTGTTCCGAATTTTAGAAAATCAAAGATACTTGTTAAAATATAAAATGAAATAAATAAGGAAATAGAGAAGTATTTCTTTTATTATTACGTCTTACAACCATGTGGATTGCAAAGTCTTCATGCTGATGGGCAAGCTTCTCATGTGAAAGACTCCAATAAGCATTTCCCAAATTAAATTTGGACTGTAACACATGCCAGGGAGCGGGTTGCCCAGAAAAGTTGTGCAGTCTCCATCCTTGGAGGTATTCAAGTTCAGACTGGATAAGCATCTGAACAATCTGGTCTGCCACTGTATGAGCAGAATGTCTAAGGACCTTCCTGAGGATATTTAAGACCATCCTGGATCTTAGTTTTATACTTCTGGTTGTCAAAGACCTTTCTTCACAAAATAACATTATTGACTTACCTCCAACCAGAGGACAAAGGACTGAGCTTATCTGCCAGGATTCAAATCAGAAATGATCCTGCTATGATTTAATACCCGACTTGGTATTATTACTGGACTGTAAACTATAGCTGGGTATGAGTTTTATAAATTATTTTTAATAATGACTTTTAGGGAAAAAAGATACCCTGCATTCCTTTGAATTTGGCTCCTAAAGTCTTAAATTTAACTGCTCACACTGTCAGACTCAGACTTCAACTGCAAGCGTAACTGAACTGAGCAGGAGTTCCGACACTTGGTGCTTGAGGAGTATATGATTCAATGCAGTTTGGGCCATGGGAAAAGATGCTCTTTTCCTTTGCAATTTTAGTGAATATCAGTGAACAAAATGTCCATTACACTCAGCCTCCAGTGTGAGCTGTTTGCAGTCCACACACTAGATGTACAGATATGGAGTCAAGTTAGAGGAGACTTGTTAATTGATAGGCAGTGCAGTGTGGTGATGGGGGCACCGCACTGAGCCACGAGGACCGAGCCTTGAGTTTCGCATTGATTCAGCGGGTGACTTTGTGTCTGTGTAAGCACTAATAATACTGGGAGACCTGCAGTAGAAGTGAGACATCGACGTTAAGCAAACTGGTCCCAAAATGTCCATGTTGAGCTCTTCTCTATTGTTACGATTAGCTCTCTTAAATGAGTAATTTCATTACCTGATTGATCTCTTCAGGGAGATTTTGCAACATGTTTCTGCTCCAAAACCAAAACGGCCTGATGTGGGACTGAGCTAATGATTTACAGCAGACACTGTGTCAGATTAAAGTGGACTTCTGTTGCCAAGGCCGTATTAAATGAGCCAGTGATGAGCTTAGTGTAAGATAGGACTGATTTAGGCAAGGTAGAGCCCTCACTCTACAGCGATAGCAAGGAATATTCATTCCTTTCATGCCATTTATTGGATGTAGATGGGTAAATTTATCAAATTTATGGTTCTGAACATTTTAGCTATGTGACAGGAATACCCCAATCTGTAACCACTTTTGAAAAAGGAACTTGGTTTTCATACTGACTAAAACTGGATACTGTGGCAAAGAGTCAAAAGAATAACGGAGTATTCAACAAGGAGAATTTGGCACTGGAGAAGTAGTCTGTTCTGCAGCTATGCCACAAGCTTCCTTCATGATTTTGGGCAAACTGCTTCATGTTTTCATGCCTAGTATACAGGGGTTTTCTGGTGATCAGTGTTTGGTGAATACTTTGGATATTAGTGACATTTTTTACCTTTTTTTAATACAGAAGTAAAACCACACGTATTACCTACCTGGGGGCTGATTTTGATCAACCTTCCTTGTCTTTTATAAATCCTTTAGATTTGTATTATTCCTGGTGTGGTATTGTATTAAAAAAAAATTATCACGGTGATTAGTGAGCTGTGTGGTAGATATATGCAGAAGAGTAAGAGCAATATCATTATATCCTGAGAGGCCTGAGGATAATTGTTACGGTGGTTTTATTACTCTAAGCATTTGTGCACATACTGTGTACTGTGTCCTCATGCACTGCTGGAAAGCGATAAACCAAGTACTTAAGGACACATATATAAGCATGTTGCACACGGGCATGCAAGTAGTATAACATGAATTCACTAAGTAATACCTGCTCCTCTGCATGAGGTTACGATTCCATACTTGAGTTTGGACGGAGAAGTTACTTTCTGTGAGGAATTTGTATGAGCAGAGTCTTTCCAAGCAAAAATGAGAAAATACAAGTTTAGCTTGAGAATAAGATGTGATCATCACTAACTCCAACAGCCATTGAATATAATGGTAGGATTATTAATTGCTTATATGAAGGGCTTGGTCCTGGCTCAACAAATGACATATATGCGTGCTATATTAACATTAGTTCTTAGCCCTGAAACTCCATTATAAGGAAATGTGGTAGCATAACCGACAGTTCACAGTGGCACTATCAGCACTTCTTGAGCGCGTGAGAAGGCTGGCTCAGTGCTAGCCGCTCAGACTGAGTGGATCCAGCAGTGCTCAGAAGCTGTGTGTTCTCTCTGGAAAAGCAAGTGCAGACATCTGTGAAGCAGATAGTGAAGCAGAACAACCATAGACACTTCTACAGAGAATACTGCATCTCAGAAGTGCTAACATGAATGCTTCTGAAACTTCATCTTCTTTTGAGAAGCATCAGATAATATCTTGCAGTATCCATGTGATTCCCTGTTTACAGTTAGGGTCGAGAATGCAGTGAATTTCCTAAGAATATGTGGGTGGACTCGGTCTCTAAGCTTTAGCCTTTTAAATTCCTCTGGATTGCTGAAGGATTTTTGTCACCAGTTTTATGGTTAAAGGGCAGCTAGACTGGTGGTTAAGGAAGAGATGTCTTACGTTGCTATTGTTGCTGCTGTTGTAGTTCAACAGTGTTGTAACCTCCACTGTCAGCCTCCCCAGTAATGCTTGGTGGCAAAACTCTGCAGCTGTATCAAAACTAAATTTTCACAGCAAGATAACAACGTATAGAGGAAAAACAGCTTACATTGCCCTATGCATCAGCGCCAGTATGCTGATCCAGATTTATTCCTGGAAGGGCCATCTAGTTG
Source organism: Phoenicopterus ruber ruber (assembly GCA_009819775.1). Classification (NCBI taxonomy): domain Eukaryota; kingdom Metazoa; phylum Chordata; class Aves; order Phoenicopteriformes; family Phoenicopteridae; genus Phoenicopterus; species Phoenicopterus ruber. Next base: position 31,689,217 of record CM020220.1, on the reverse strand, counting down.
CAATGTCACTTCTGTTAGGAGAAATTGGAGAAGAAATCCCTGCTTAGTTATTTTTCCTGATACTTACCTTCACCTTCTTCTGATGAAGAAAAGGAAATATCATGGCAGTATTTCTCACAACAAAATTCCTGTATTTTACCTGCTGTTAAATGCTAGGAATGTCTTAGTTACTCAGAAGTGATTCGTCACAACTCCTGCAGACGAACATGGGGTTCCTAGGACCCAAACTCACCCTGGTGGAGACTTGGAATCTGCTGATAGTCTTACTGGACTGAAAAGTAACTGGACTGAAAGTCCTAAAATTTATTCTGCCTTTTAGTGGACAGGTATTGGAGCTCTAATTCAATCAGTTATCAAACCAGATGCCTAACATGTAGCACATGAGTAATCCGAATAGCTTGTTGACTCAGGCACAGGAGCAGATGGTTTAGAGAAAGGGCTCCTGAGAATGCATTATATATTTGTTTGTTCCATTAGGCCTGTGGCAGAAGGAGATGTTCTTGTGCTGAGGGCATTTGCGTGGGAGTGGTGAGCTTTAGTTTCATTTCCAGCTCCATTCTCCTGCATGTCCTTGGGCAAGGTCATTTTACTCTTTTATGCCTCAGTTACCCCAGCTGGCAAAGTGGGAACAACAGCATGAAGCGGTGCTCTGGGCCTCCAGTATTTGTGAGCTACTTTATCTGCAGGTCTCAAAACGGCAGTTTTTAAATAACTTAGTTTTATGTCAGAGTTGTCGGGAGGGGCAATATGGTGAGGGATCACACTTCGAGGAGGCTAGCAGCAGTCCGCAGTGCCTATTAAAGGGGAGGGGGGAATTTCAAACTCTGGGCCCCTGAGCTTACTAACCCATCCGTGTGGTCCTTGGCTCTGCTGGGGAGGCTGTTTCATTAGGAGAAAATTCTGTTCATTTCAATGTCTCTTGTGTTGTTTTGCGGGAGAATGCAGGCATTCTTTTCTAGTTTAATTTTATGTTAAACCTATGGTACACTAACATCCAGAAGGTTGTTGATGGGTGTTACAGGGTGTTAAGGGGTAATAGTATCTCTACTTATAGCACTCCTCTCCCTTGGAAAAAAAGCTGCAGGGCATAGTTTTCCGAGCAAAGCAGAGAGGTCTGCCATGACCCTGAGCCTTCTCAGCAATAATGCAGAGTTCAGTTATGACCTTTTATGGTTTCGCTTTTCTCCTGCTGATGAATTTCAAATGAAGGCTTTGCCAGTGCTGTCGGCATGGACAGTGTTCAACTGGCTTTTGCAGCATATTAAATACCTTCTCTGGCTAAACAGCCTGTGGAATGGAATTAAATTGTTTCTTTCTGTCTGTTCTTTATCTGGCAGACAAATATCACAATAGCTAATAATAGTATTATACGGTAATATGATAACTGGATTTAGAAAGAAACCAAACCAATTTTGAGAACAGATAAAGAAAACGACTTCAGAGACATTGCTTCAGTGCTGTCTCTGTTCGTAAAAGAAAAATAACTTTTTTCAGAGGCTGTGGTTTTACTGTTCTCCATTTTCCGAGGCTTTCTACTGGAACAACATTGCTGCTTAAAAGCCCGCCAGAGCCCTGCAAGCTCTTAATGTGCAGCAAGCCCTATCGCTCTGCTTTGGCTCAGCCTGACCCTCACATCAAGTAGCAGCACAATTTCCATTTCCCTGCGCTCAGAGTTAGATAAGGAGATTGCTGCCTTTTTTGGTCTCCTGGAATGGTGCTTGTGTTCTGCGGACTCTGTAAACTGAGCCATGTGGAGAAGGCAGTGAGATCTGGATAGCACAGCTTCATGTTATGTGGGTGTCCTGTATGAGCTGTGGGTTCGCCACCTATGCAGAAAGAGAGAAAGTCTCTTTCCTTATCAAAAGGAATTTTGGGTTACGCACCACTGAAAAAAAGGCAAGGACCTCAAGTCAAGTTTGTCTCATAAACAGCAATGATTTAAAGGCTGAGCATACTTATGCTTTATGCTTCTCAGGGTGTACAAATACAAATTAATTAAAGGTTACTCCAGGCTGTATATCAAAACCTGTTTACCAAAGTATTTCTGAGAATTTGTCTGAGGAAGGAGTGCAGCTGAATTCAATTTGGGAGTAAATAAGAAGTGTGCATTTCAATCCTGGTATGGTTTTAAATGTGGCTTATACATTTCGTGTGAGGGCAGCTTGTGACCTTACCATCTGCCCTAAGGACCACATGCCACAAAGAATAAACTGGAATCTGACCTCCTTGCTCTGGGGTAGTGGTAATTTATGTCTCTCTTTGTTGGGAAGTAGTTTTTGTTTAATCTGTGCCTAGTTTGCTGGAGCACAGAGGAAAGCAGTAGAGCCCTCCTTCACACCACCTCTACTCCCCTCTTACTCCCCTATGCATGGTGTATAGCACATACGAGTTGTTACTGCTGTTTCCTCTGCGCCACTAGTGTCAGTGACTTTATGCAGTCCCTGTGCTGCTGTGCAGAACAGTCCCTGAGGCAGGCTTGAGGCCTAATTAGCTGCTTGTCCATCTCCTTTGCCTGCCACGAGGCTTTGGGAGCCAGCTTGGGGCAACCCTACTCTAAAGAGATTACGTAGGGAGCTTTGTGCTTGAGTCCCCCTTAGCATTTAAACATCCAACCTCCGACTATCTTGTTAGCCTCTGCAGTCATGCTGTTAGGCAAATGAGGTGATCATGCATGCCAGCAAGAGAGGCGTAAGTACTATCTGCTACAAAGGAGAAGTTTGTAGGATTCTGACCAAGTTCAACAGGACTGTGTGGATACAGCCAATTTGACCATGACAGTCTAGAATATCACAAAGCGTAGCTAAGTCTTGATTTTGGTGTTATATGCATGCTGTAAGTTAGCCAAGACTGGAGTACCCCTAGTTTCATATAGTTAAGACATCTTATGGTGGAGAATATATACATGTTTTCTTCTGTTGCATATAATAGTGAAACTGAAGTTAGAGCTCGATATTTTAAATTAATTGCTTCCCCTATAGAAAAGTTCACAAGGAGCAGTGTATTTTTGGATGCACTCCCTTCGTTCTAGTTCACATGTTGGCTTGTGGCTATGTTTTGGTCCAGAACAGGAAGAACAAAATTGTGGTCCAATGAAGCCTATGTAAAGCTCTCATAATGTAAACCCTATGTAAAGCTCTCATAATGTAAGCCCAAGTATGAAGTATGTTTCTGTGTGTAAAAGACTGCACATGACATGCAAATGCAATATTGAAGATGGGCAGCTCAAGGACATTAATGGTATACTAAAAACCAGAAGGACAGAATAGAGATTTGTGCTTAGCTTCCACACCCCTCCTCAACCCACAGGATATTTTTATTGGAAGCAGTTAATTGTGCTGATAGAGATTTCATATTTCAGAAGGGAATGTAGTTTGGCAAAATATCCTAGCTTTCAATACAGACAGATGAATAAAGGGTAACCTTTAAAATCCCCATTGAATAAACTGTTGAGAAACAAAACAGACACATGGAGAGACCATCTGCAAATTCTCTGAATGTGCAGAGCTGTAGAATACCATCCAGTCTGATATCAAATAATTTTTAAGCATGGTAAAATGGTACATATACATCTGTCATATTAAGAAAGAGCAAAGATTAGGCTTTCGTTCTTGTTTATGATCTCCCATAGCAGCTACTACCCCAGTATTTATACATTGAGCAGATCTGCAAGCAGTGGCACATGGTAGACTTAAAACAAAACCGTGCGTCTTTCTGGCTCAAGAGAGTCCGGCCAAGGTTGCAGGTTTTCATCTTTGCCTACTGGGAAAATTTATTAGGAAAGTAGAAATATTCCCAGGGCTGGCAGATATTAGACTAAAGCCATGTAGCATTTTCTTTACCGCTGATGTCCCCTTGGCCATGAATGTTTTCTCTTCAGTGCTCACATACCTCAGCCTTACTTCTGTAAACTATACTGGCCAAATGGATTGCAGTTATCTAGGTGAGTCATGGAAAGGGAGGTCACTAAGGTAACTGTGGCCTAGGCAACTGATAAATCATGCCCAGAGTTTCATTTGGAAACAGAAGTGTGTTGAAAGGCAGCAAAGAGAGACTGTATTTTCATGTCCTGCACGGGAAGCAGGCTACTGTGCTCTGCAAAGACTGCAGCATATGCATCCTTTCCTCCTTCAATGTGAAATTCAGTGCAGAGCATTAGAGCAAGCTAACACTCTCTTTTTTTTTGTTTAAACAAACACATTCCGTCCTCATTTAGCTGTGTGCATAGCAGATGTCAGAGAATCTGCACTACTTTGACAAACCCGAACAGATGCCTCTGTAAGGTGATAGACTACTGGCTTAGCTTTTTCTTCAAAGTATTTTCCTCTTGCTATCAGCAACTGCTCTGTTCTGCTTGGATTTAGGATAAGTCAGCTGTTACTTGTCCAGGTTCTTCTATCTGCATCTTGAGATGATGGAATGATGATTATATAGGAAGAAACCAAAACATACAGCTGAATATTCTTTTTCTGTACAGATTTTGAAGAGGACAGAGGTAGCATCATTCCCTGCAAGGTCTGCATGGATAATAAGTTGTAGTGAAAAGAAGATGGCTATCACTGCTGTTTGACTAAAATCATACAATCCATGTGTGCCATGCAACCAGCTCTCTGGTGGCCGCTGTAGTATTGTACAAGGGTTCTGATATTGTGAATGGACTGAGCGTTGATTCTCACTTCTTGCAGCTCCAAGGAGGCTGGGGCAGGACTAGTAGAGGGAAGAGGGGTGGCTGCTGTTCGGGCACCAGAAGATCAAGATTCAGTTCTCGTCTTTGCTACAATCTCTCTTTGTAATCTTGGACAAATCATTTAACTTCTCTGTGATTCAGTTCATAATATCTACACTATAAATTCATGCTTGTTAATAGTCCCTGTTATTCTGCCAGAAAAAATAGAGATGTAAATAGAAGATATACTGTATAATGATGACTCCTAGTGGAATGGCGTTTCAAGTATTGCCAAAATGAATAAAGATAACCTACATTCCAGCAGTCTCTTTTTCTTCCGCCTGGGCACTCTCATGCTGAATGCAGCGGCAAACCCTTGGTGCCCATCTCCCTTCCTCCCTCCCAGTCTTTTCCCTCATACTTAACAAGTTCTATTTATATATCTTCTAATATGTTTAAGTTGTGAAGGGAGATGGATTTTCCATGACAACTGAACTAAAAGGAATTACGAAAGTTTTTTCAGGGAAATCATTGGTCAACAGAACTTGCACTCTTCCAAATAGTGAACTGATATTTAACTGTCTTGATCAGATTAGACTACCCCGTTTTCCCTCTCTGTGAGTAAAACCACAGCAGTCAGAGGAGAGGTCCCTCTGTCCAAGAACTAAAGGCATGTTTGTAGCACACTGTGGCTATTTTTGTCTGCTCAGTGATTTTCCTAGGAATGATAATTTGAGTATGGAGGGATAACTGATATAGTCTACCACAGTAAGGCTTTGATCAAAGTCCACGGCAGTTTTCCCCAGCATTTGGATGTTTTTATTGCTGAGAAAGTGGCTGTATTTTTTGGCTTGTTTGGCAGCTCTGCTTTTCTTAAGGAGAAAGTGATAATGTCCATTAGCAGTTTTAACCAGGAAAATGGGACAGGATTTTATCAGTCCATGTCCAGTGTAACCGCTGTTTGTAGCATCTCACACTTTCTATGTTTTTCTTTTCATCTTCTGTCATTTTATCCCATCCTTTGATTTCTCATTCAACCTTCGGCTCCTAGTTCATCCAGATCAACATCATCATTATTTTGTAGCTTTTGCTAGATTACTTCTGAGAGGATTATTCCCAAGGAAGATATTTGTTCCCTTTAAAGTCTTTTGAAGTGCTTAACTTCCACAATTATTTTCTTAATCAGTAATTTTTTTTAAAAGTCAACATTTTTCTGTCTTAGGAAAACATTCATTTCAATAACTATGTAATCATTAAACTTCATTTTGAAAAAGTCATATAACTGCAAGGTTTTTGTATTGTGTCAGATGTTTGTATAGTTGGCTGCTCATCTGTACACCAGGTTCTGGTGATACTGGCTTTATTCATGCAAATAAGGAATGCAGGAGCAAGCCTCTAACTGAGCAAAACCAGAAGTTTCTATCTTCCACCTCCCCAACAATTTCCAAAATGCACATGAGATTAAAAAAATCTCAATATTTAAATGATGTATTCTAAGTTGAATTCCTTTTTACCAAAAAGTGCACTAGGCTTCCAAAAACTGCACATAGGTGAAGTTGTTCACTAAATTGTTAGCAGACAGAGTTGTCACCCTTCAAGATCTGTGTTTCTGTGCCAACAAACTGGTTTTGGCATCTCTGCTAGCCAGGTATAGTTGGGTAAGTGGAACATTCTGAGGCTGTGAAAGGTTAGTAGTGGCCCTGAAGTATGGAAGCAGATGAAGGGAGCTGGAGAAAGAGCAACACAGCTATGGTGACTGTTACAGGGGTAAACCTCTAAGGAAGTTCACCGAGGAGTGGTTTGCACTATTGTGGGAGATTTGATTTCAGTACTTGCAGGCATAGCTGTGACTGGTTTTAGTCTCCATAGTGTCTGTAATGATAGCTGTGAAGGGCACTGGGCTTCAGCATGGCTTAGCAAGATGCCCAGGGAACTGAACAACCCATGCTGAGGCCCATCTGGGATTGGCATCTCTGTTAGCTAATTCAGGGATGTCTGTCTGTGCTGCAGTTGTTCTTTCTCCCTGTAGTACAAACCTCTGAAGCAGAGCAATGGTACGGAAAGAAACGGGCTGTTAGCCAGGGCCAGTAATACCCTAACGGGAGTCCTACCTCTTACCTTCACCGTTTGATCTTATGTGCTTTGCATATGTTTTTGCAGATAAACCAGACCCACCTGCCGGAACACCTTGTGCATCAGACATACGGAGTTCCTCCCTCACTCTCTCGTGGTATGGCTCCTCTTATGATGGTGGAAGCGCGGTGCAGTCCTACACTGTGGAGATCTGGAACTCAGTGGATAACGAATGGACAGATCTCACTACCTGCCGCAGCACCTCTTTCAATGTGCAGGACCTGCAGGCTGACCGGGAGTACAAATTCCGTGTGCGAGCTGCTAACGTGTATGGCATCAGCGAGCCCAGTCAAGAATCTGAGCTGGTAAAAGTTGGAGAGAAACAAGAAGGTTAGTTTTTAAGGGAAAAAAAAATAATCTAAATTCAATTAAATGATAACGTAACAGCTCCCCAGTGAGGCCAGGCAGCTGTACACACTCCTTCGCATGTGCCCCTGTGCAATGGATGCTTGTGCTGGCTGTAAGTGTGCTGAAGTCCCTTTGCAGACTTCATGTGGGTGTCTGAGCACGTAAGTTTTGCATGCATCCAGTGTGGAAACTTGGCTTTGGGGATCCCAAACTCCTGCCTTGTGAAAGCAACCGATAATTCGACTTCTGGCTTGCTGTGTGAGCGCTGGCTGACAGAGGTCTGTAGTTCAGTGCGCAGGCAATGGGACATGAAACCTTTCACACAGAAGTTACATGTTCAGACCGTGCCCAGTTGGAAAATGATGTTTGGTGGCTTACCTGAAACATACTGATGGATTCATTACAGTTTACACTGGACACACTGTGGAAAAACAAGCCATAAACACCATCCCAAATTTGCTTTTGGAAAAAGTAAATGTGCTTGCTGCTAGCCAAGCACTGAATATGCAGCAGAAACTGAATTAACCTCTCATACCTAGTTGTAGTTCCCGTGCTTCAAATCCCAGCGTGGTAGAGCACCTCAGTCCTGTTGCCCCTAGTACACCAATCCTATGAATTCACGGCTATCCTACTTAGCATGTTGGTTTTGCAGCGTTATGGGTGCTAAAAATATTTTTTAGCGTTTTTGATTACAGTTGCACATACTTGTAAAAATATTTTTCAGTGTCTTTTGCCTCTTATTTTTTGCTTAAGATCTTCTCAAAGGACCAATGGGAAAAGCTGGAGCATTTTAGAAATTATTCTGAAACTGATACCAAAATTTTAAACATACACAAAAATCAGCATTATTTTTTAAAAACAGATACTGAATGCATATTTTTGTGCATACCCACATCTACCCACTATGCAAGGATCACTTAGTCATACCACACCAAAAAGCCTAGAACTAGGGGACCAGGAATAATGTATTTTGCCCTTTTTCCTGTCTTTGAGGAGTGGACTGTGTGTTCTGTCTTTCCCTCTTTACTTATGTATGCCGGGTATTGCCACAGCAAGGCAAAATAATAGCAAAGTGGTGCAGCATCACACAACTGTATAAACCTCTCAACAGACATTTCCAAACAAAGTAAATCATATTTCTCTTCAAGTGCTAAATTGGACGCATTCTGAGAAATTACTTTCCTCTATTTTAAAGATTTAAAACCTGATCTAAGTCAAGATGCAGCTTCTTTTCAAAGCGGGGAAAATAACATTAAGAGTAGCAATAAAATTGAAAGGAAGCTAGACGGTATTGTCTCCTCACAATAAAATTCCCTGTGTTTGAATGCCCTCTTTCTTTAGTTGCAGGACGAACACCTTCTAGAGTTGGGAACCTGACTCTCCCTACATTTGCTTTTCCTAGAGGAAGCACAACTTGTACTGGACCAAAGCAAACAAGCTATTTTTCTTTTTAAGACTGAGTATTTTCTTACATAGATGTAATACAAAAAGACTAGAAAGTGTATGAATCATTGTGATACATACAAAAACCAATGAAAAAAAGTTGTTTTGGGTGAAAAGATGTATTTTGTTTGCAGGAGGGTGGGTCGTCTTGGTGCTTTCAGTGCCAGGGCTTCTTGATTTCTATTCTTGATACTGCCGCTAGCGTAGAGAAAGGGCAAGTCATATAAAGCGTGATTTTTCAAGTGTGTGAGTATAACAGTGCTTTAATTAAAAGCAGTGAAAAAAATGCACGTGTTCAGCACCTCTCAAAGTCAGAACTTTAAGCTGCCTTCTATGTAAACACTCAGCTGAGTAACTAGGGATTTTCCGTTGCTGCCAGAAAGACTGATTACTGATTTTCATACTGAGATGGCCAGTGCATATTAGCAATCTCAATATAATCTTAGTGAAGAAAGGCATGGCTAACTTTTCACTGTGAATTTAAAGAAAACAGCTACTAAAATAAGGTTGTAAGTCACAACAGATTAAAGTAGACATTGCCATGTTTGAGGAAAATTTGGTACCGTTGACTCACTTCTGAGAAAGGTTTTAGCACAGCTACTCAGCGCTTACCAAGCTCAGATATGTTCCATTTATCTAATTTAGGCTTCCACTGGTGGACCAAAATGTTTCTAGTTCATGTCTTCAATATAGTGTCGCTGCAGAACCGGGAACTGACTTCTTTGTCTAATGAGTATTTGGCAGACATTAACTACTGGCAGCGTGGCTGGGATCAGCTCCCTTACGCAGCCCTTAAAAGGGGAGGAAAATGTGATGTGCTCTATGCAAGTGTGGTTTCTAGCTGAGGAAGATCTGAGGACAGCTACCCCTGAGCGGGGAGGGCTCGCTTCCCTCCCTGCTCTTCTGCTAAATCGCTGCAAACCAGCTAGTCTGTGCTGGGACATACAGCAGCTGCAAATCCAGAAAAAAGAGAGAAGGGCTTTAGTAACAGATTATATCTACTTGGTTGGCTTTGCTACCAGAACACAGATGCAGCATTATGTGTTGGATGTGAGAAGGTGATGCCCATGCATCAGACCAGCTATCTGCTCACCCTGCACCCTTTCTTTCTCTTGTTTTCTTCTCATCCACTGCATATAACTTTACACTCTAAAGCACCTAACAGCGTCCAGAGTGCCGCATTAATGCTTCATAACACAAATCTGTTGACACAGTGGGGATAAATCACTTGGTTGGGCTTGCGCTCTACGATGGCATAGTGCAGCTTCAGCAGCTAAAGGGTCACTGTGCAACTGCCTTTGCAGTTTCTCAAACTACGGGTCACAGCCACAGTTCTTAGGAGCAAGCCCAAGCAGTGTAAGTAACATATAACAACATTCCAGCTACAACCCCTTTCCCCTCATACCTGCAGACAACATAGGGAAAACACACAAACCGGTGCTACTGACAGGTCACGCACATGAAAATTAAAAATGAAAATTAAGACACTCAGGCCAGCTTTTACTCTGTCTTATGCCACTGGGCTTGCCAGCATCTCCGCCTGCCTTTGAGTATGCCTGCAGAACTGAGGCTCCATTTGGACCTCAACGATTTAAAAATTCAGCCATGCTTAGGAAAGTGCATGCTGTCCAAATTTTCTAGTCATCTTGAGTCTGAAAAAATTGTCTGGATGCTTTGCAGGAAATCTTTTCAGGTACAAGCTTGCTTTACTTTTGCCTTTGCAATCCAAAAAATGCATAGAAAAGCCAGAAAAGGATTTGTCATTGAACCAGAAGTCTTGTTATTGATTTTAATATTTTTAATTTATTTTCTGTTTCACTAAGGCATTCCTAAAGCTATTTGTTAGATGACTTTGAACTGATTCAGTATGCTGATGTTTCCAGTAGGCAGGTATAATAGACAAGTGCTGCAAAACACATGAACTTGATTTATTAAGAAATGGTGACCAGATTGTGATTGTGCAGTCAATAGACACGTAGAAGTCGTGAAAAGGTTTTAATTATGAATTTAATGCACAAACTCCCTTACTGCTTTTTGCTGCTTAGCCATAGGGTCTACCAGTTGCCCATGTTACTGTGAATAATTTGACTATTTTACGTAAGTACCGTATCTTATATAAGAAGTTATTAATATCTTTTTATTTTCATCATAGAACTTAAAGAGGATGAAGTGGAGCTATCTGATGATGGTAAGAAGTTCATATTTTATTCAGGACAAATGCAAATCTGTGGTTTTAATTCATGTTTTATGGAGGTTTTAATCATGGTTCTTAATGCTTATTTGTAGAAGGGAAAGAAACAGAGATCGACTATCGGACAGTTACTATCAACACTGAACAAAAGGTTTCAGATGTCTATAATATCGAAGAAAGACTGGGATCGTAAGTACTGTATTGTGCTTTAGAAGACATGGAGTTTTCAAGGCTACCAGTCAATTATAAAGATCACGTGCATTCATTCTTTGACGGTCTTGCACTTTGAACATTCCAGCTGGGCTCCTCTGTTGCAGTAAAAATAGATGTTAACATATGTTGGCCTCTACTCCATAATGATCCTTTATTCCTATTAATTGATAATTTTAAATAGGCACTACATGCATTTCTGGCAAGGAAAATGGAGCCCACAAATGCATAAAGCTAGAGGATTCATTCGTCGTTCAGTGTTCTAGAAGCTAGCTGAAAAAAAGGTACACATTGTGTACCGGCATTTCCATTATATCCATTAGTGGTAATAAGATTATCCTGTTGACAGCGGTCATAATCCCCAGAGCATTAACGGTATTGCTCAGTGAAGGTCAGTGATTAGCCTGGCCGTGCTTCCCAGTGCTCAGGCTCTTGGTTATGTGAATTGCATGCCACGATAATCTTTCAGCAACTCGTGCTGCTGGTGGTGCCGAAGGCCAGGGGATCCTGTCTGCTGCCAGTAGTAAATCTTGATAAGTGTATCATAGAGGTAGAATTGTACATATACAGCAATATGTGAAATAATAGTACTGAAGCCTCTAGCGTTCAGATTCTGATTTCGCCTATATCCTATACCTGAGGTGTCTCCTATCTGCTGCCCCTTCAGAGGTGTATGACCTATAGAAACCTTTGTGCAGAAAAACTTGAGTCACATGAATTAAAGCCTGGTAGGAGTCCATTTTTTGAACCCTCTTATATAAATCCTGCTAGTGGGAATAGCAGGGTATCTCTAAATGTGGTATCCGTTCAAAAGTTCTTGCCGATTGCTCTGCACAAAATTGGTACAGAACAGTACTTGATATGAAGACATTTTTATTTCAGAATGGAGTAGTTACGCTGGAATATTTAGTAAAATGTTGCTATTCATGGTGGCCCATACATTGCAAAAACTTTTTATGGAAATAGTTATATATTTTCAGGGGGAAATTTGGACAAGTCTTTAGGCTTGTTGAAAAGAAGACTGGAAAAGTTTGGGCAGGAAAATTTTTCAAAGCATATTCTGCTAAGGAAAAAGAAAACATAAGGGATGAAATCAGCATCATGAACTGCCTACATCATCCAAAACTTGTCCAATGTGTGGATGCCTTTGAAGAAAAAGCCAACATCGTTATGGTCTTGGAAATGTAAGTACGAAGCAGATCACACTAACAAAGCTAATAATGTTGAAAATAATTGTGCGTACAAAAGTAGCAACTTACTTAGACATGGGACTGTCAAAAGCTTCAGCATCTGCCGTGCCTGCACCGTTTTCACATCTTATAAGTTTTTCCAATTATTTATCCAACTTGTTTAACCTGTGTAAGTGAATCTATGTTCTCTCTCTTAAAAATCAGTGAAGATGTGTTACCGTCTTTATTGTCTAGTTTGTTTGTTTTTTAATCAAGTACATGTGGTGTTTTTCTACAGTTCACTCTTTTATTGCCAGCTTGGGAGGGGAGATAAAAAAAGCTAGCTGCAATTTAGGCTTGCATTTAGAACTAAAAACATGTTTAAGGAGGAGAAAAAAATATTTTTTCTTTAGGGTGTTCTAAACATGTATTGAAGAAGCTTGTGTCAAATTTCACTTAAACACTGATCAGTTGTCTCTCGCAGAAAATTGAACGTTGGTGCACGACAGATAATAGGAGAGAAAAATATGCTTGAGAATGTAAACATCTAAGATACATTCTAACGAAATAGTTGAATTTCCATGAAAAATTCACCCTGGCAAATTCATAGAACCCAAGGTGCATTTGGAACACTTTAGTTTTCATCAAGTGCTTATCCAGTTTTCATATTTTTAAGAGACCTTAAAGGATTAGTCTGATGTGTTTTTCCTACAACATAAATACTCCGATTGCAAAACATTTATTTATAATAAGGCAGTGCTGTTTAAAAAATCTCCACAGGTGAACACAGTGAATGTTCTAAATCTAGATCAGTAGATGCAGAAAGATTGGTTGCACTGGCTGTTTCCCCCAAAACCTAATTAAACATGAATTGATCTGCCCCTAATGTCAATACACGGATTCTCCATGAGGGTCCAGGAGTAGCAGTTGTAGAAGGGAATTTCTCCTTTACTTGAAAGTCATTGCACTCTTCATCCAAAGCTATACAATTAAGTAAAGCCGAATTCAAAGACGGCCTATGTTGCTGTCCTGTTCTTGCTGAGTAAGACAGCAATACTTATTTTTACCTCCCAGAAATTGTTCACCTTGAGCTACTTATGCCACACCACTGTGGGAAGCAGCAGAAAAGCACCACAAATGCAGTACTGTAAAGCATCTCACGGGGCTGTGACTTGGGTATCTTTGTATTTAAAGATAGTAGATATTTACTTCCAGAAAAAAGAAAGTTCAGAACATGTTCATGCACCAGAATTCATTATAAGAAAAGAATCTGCACAGCGTGGGATGGAAAATAACGGTCAGACTTCAAAACCAGTAACGACCAACATGACCAAGGTTTGCATCATCCATAACACACCTGCTTGGTGTGAATCCTGTACTTGTGGCAGTAGCAGCTGGAAAGAAAATGAAATCCTGATCTATGCTGATGTTTTTCCCAAAAAGTTACATCAGTCACTGTTCTGCTGCCACATCTACTTCATGCGCTGTCTGCTGCAAGAAGGAGACGCAGGTTTTTTGCTGGCTGGAAGCCAAATAAGATATAAATTGTTAGAAGCAAAAGAGACTATACGTCTGTTTTGCTTGCTTGGCACTTGCCTAGATTATGTGCAAACTACTATTGCACTAGCATATTTCAGAGGCTGGCTCTCCTTGGTACTTATGTGCAAGAAGGTGTTTTTATTTTTAGATTCAGCAGTTAAGCAAGCTGATGACGGTAAAGGAAGGGAGCCCTACTTAGCTCGGAATGGGGAGCTGGCAGACCTAATGGAAAACATGGAAATATATAGAGAGTTTTGAATAGCATATGGCATTACACTTCATTAGTTCCCCCCCGCCAAGAAAGGGGTTTTACTTTTTAAAAATATAGAGAAGTGCAATCAAATTTAAAGAAGTTTGTTAAACAGTCTAATTAGGATGTGATTTTAGTTTGGGGTGGCCACCTTTTCTGGCTTTTGAACCCCAACACTGAAATTTCCATAGAGTCGAGAGCCGTAGGAGGACGGGTTCTCAAAGCAGCAGGTAGGCAGCAGCAGCAGCCTGTCCCTGCGCTGGTGTTAGAGAGCCGCTGACGGCTCATCTCTGGGTTAGCTATTAAGCTAATATTTCTTTGCATATCAAAGAAGTTGTGGGAATACCTTCAAAAATTCTTAGTATCCAAGCTGTTCTCTTTACTCCCATCAGAGTCTAAATGCATGGATTTCAAATAAATGGAGCTCTCCTGCCATCAGTCTCCTTTTAAACTAGATTTTAGCAGTGACTGAAATTTAGCAGCTCCCCATCCACTCAAATTGGAGCTATTGATGAGGAGCACCTTTGGATTTTTCTTCCTGATATTCATCTTAAGTTTTTTATTTTAATTTTATTCCCATATCTTTCTTATAACTTTCTGAACTTCACTCTCTCTCCTTTTAATATTTGTCATGCCACTATTTTATATGGTTTGATTTCATATTCATAATAAATTCAGAATTTTTTATCATTCATTTAAAATCAAACACTATAATGATTCAAATCATTTGATGTGCTCTTCCCTGGAAACCCTCCCCTGGAAACCCTCCCGTCTACCATTTGCTGGAAGTCAGGGGCAAATCTCAGGCATTTCCTTTTCAAATACAGCGATGTACCAGCTCCACAATAAGCATCTCAGTGGAAAAAGAATATCTGAAAAATAGTAGGATGTTGTGAATGGCATTCAGCACCAGGAGCTAAGTGCCTTAAAGTTGTTACATACTTCAGATAGTCAGTTTATTTTGACATAGATCAGAAGAAGGTTATTGTATTGCAAGTTAAGATTATTAAGCCAAAATTTCAGCAGTAAACTTCATTCATTTGGTGTGATTTAAGTTGGCACAAGTCACTAAGGTTTTCTCTTTTTTTCGAAGGGAAATTTATTAAAATGCACTTGAGTATTTGCCTGGGCAACTCCAAGGTAGATTCTTCTGACTGTTCCTCCATGACCAAAACCTTGTAATAAAATATTTTTAAAATGTGTATTCTGTGACTCTACAGACAGGAATATTTTCCTCTGTGACCTCATCTAGAGAAGACTGAAAAGAGGAGAATTCAGAAAAGAATGAGAGATTTAGGTTCTGAACTAGTTGTGACTGTGTGAAGAAAGCTGATTTCTCCTTCTGTGTATACGTAGAACCCAATCTGCATTGGTTCAATTCAGCTTCCTAACTTGGCAAAAATTAAACTGGATTTGGTTCAGGATATAAATGCAAAAATATGCATCCTATAAATGCAATTGCAGTCTAATCTAGTGATGTTACCAGAGTATCTAGAGGTCCCTGGGTAAAAACAGCATACAGATGTATTAACAGTAGTGAATTTCCAAATAATATGCTAAAAAGTGGTGCTTGAGACAATGGTACGATTTCTGAAAATTTTTCACTTTTGGGATCTGAAAAGTATGGCATTTTTATAGTAAAAATAAGTCATCATTATCTGTGCTAAACAGTCAAAGAACAACTGGTACTTTTTATTATTAGGATTGTTATCATTTGGAATTGCAGAGTGCTCCAGATATAAACATTTTGCATGCAGATGTCTTCAGAAACACCTCCATGCTGGTTAATCTCTTGCTGAAGTAACAAAATACTAGACCCCCAACTTATCAGAGCTGTTTATTCAACAGCTCTGTCTATTATTGGCTTTATGTCACAAATGGGTTATAATCCACCGTAACCTCTCAGTTTGTCAAGCGTATGCTATTCTTACTATTTCCATGTTAATCGGAAACTGCAGTAGCATCTCTAATTGCATACTTTCTGAAATCTTATAGCCAAAGCAACAAATGTGTCCACAACTCCAGATGTTTCAATTTCGGTATAGTACACGAGGGATATAATCATATATCTGACAACCTGCAAACACTGCAAGGCCAGTTTTCAGTTGTGTGTTTTCTTTCTGTAACTGAAATGTGCAATTACATTTGGCAATAAGCACGAATGCTGCAAAATATTAAGCCATATAAAGACCATGAAGCGTTTAATTTAGAACAGATTTCTAAAAGCAAAGCTGCTGTTCACCATTTGCTCCTTTCTATATGGGTCATTCACTCACCGCATACAAAAAAGTATTTCCCATCTTTGGATGTAAGCAGATAAACTACTTGATTGATTACTCAGAATTAAAAAAAAAAAAAACAATCCAAACCACAACTTAAATTTTGCTTTATTAAATCTAGGTTAAAAATGTCCCACTTTAGTTCCACAAACAGTTCAATCCAGGAGATTCTACCCTGGAAAGACCAATTATTTCACATCTTAAATAAGCATAAAAATGGAATTGACCTACAAGGAGTGTGATGATGGCTCAGCTAAAAATACCAGCACTAAAAGAGTTGTGGGTTATATCCTTGTCCTGTCATAGCTAAGGAGGAAATTCCCTCTGAGCTCACTTGGGTCAGTAATTTACCCTTTGAGCTTTGCATTCCCATTAACCATATCATTTGAATTCTTCCTTCTTCAGCCTTTGTCACTGTCAATCTCTCTTCCCAAATTTTTGCTAATCTACTAGAAGTTTTGTCCTCTTTTCCTGGGACTCATCCCGTGTATTTGAGTTTTCTTTATTTCTAAACTATGTTATCTGCACTTGTGTAGTGATGGAGCATGGGAGGGAAGGAAGCAGTGAGAAACATGAGCTCAGAGTCTGGAGCGGTGTTATAAACACATGTCAGCAGGGTGACAATCACATGGCGCACGCTTTACTGCCAGCTGCAGGTGGCTGAATCCTAAAAGCAGGATGCAAATCCAGCTACATCCCTACTGCCTGGGATAACAGTATGAGTGTTTCACAGTCCTAACCTGGGAAAGAGATTCAGAATGGAAAAAATCTATTGATTTATACCACGCACACAAGGTGATTCTTCCTACGTGATCCTTGTGTTTATGGAAAACGCTATTACAAAACATAGATTGCGTCCTGAAGTGACTATTGCAAGCTTGAACTATCTGTATTTGTGTAAAGGAAATAGTCGGATTACTCCCAAAATGAAAATGCTACAGAAGTCCTCTTTTTATTCTGTTTTTCATAGGGTTTCTGGAGGAGAACTCTTTGAACGAATCATTGATGAAGACTTTGAACTGACAGAGAGAGAGTGCATTAAATATATGAAGCAGATTTCAGAAGGAGTTCAGTACATCCATAAGCAGGGTATTGTCCACTTGGATTTGAAGCCAGAAAATATTATGTGTGTCAACAAGACCGGTACAAGTATCAAACTCATTGACTTTGGACTTGCAAGAAGATTAGGTAATGACTTTTCTGCCTATTTCAGTATGAGATGGGGAAAAGGGCAGGACAAGCAGTAATTCATACTTACTGTTATAACCATAAAACACTAACACTCTTAACTAAAATACAGAACAAAACCTCGATCTTCAGGAATACTACAAATCCTTGACACTGACAGCAGGAGTTAAGGTGATGTTCTAGAAGACTTTCAAACATGGATAATTACATTCTATTTACATTCCCCCATTAGTTTTATCATTCCTTATCCTAAACAGCAGCATACTGTCATACATGTTAAACATGGGAGGAATTCTATAAAGTGCTGTGGTTTGGTCATGCTCAAAATGATTAATAAAATAGCACTACTTAAATATAACTCAATGGGATGGGGGGGGGGGGGGGGGAGTTCCATTTGACAAGCTCCTCCTCTTCCTAAGCTGTTTTTAGCTGCTTTCTAAATCATTCTAATCATTTCTAAATCATCAGGACTAAGCTTTCCAACATGCTCTGCAATTTGAAAGCCAAAGACCTTGGAGGGTTCTTGTCTTCATCTTGCTCAGTGTTAATTCAGCTCTGAAAAGCCGCCCTCCAGTTGTGTTTGTTAGTATTAAACAATACCAACATCACGCACTGATCTTTTTTAACCTTGTATTTTCACAAGAGAAAAAAAAAATCATTCCAGGAATTAAAAGGAGCTAAAATACTTTATGAACCTGTTATCCTGGGAGAGCTGAGATTTGTGGCTCTTCTGCCATTAAATTGATTGGGACAACTCGTATGAATTGCTACTCTCTATATAATGTGGCCACAGCTAGATTCTTAGTTGTAATCTTTTACCTTCCTTTTACACAAAATTATATTTAATACTTATTAAAAAGTAGAACAATGATTTTTGTAAGAGTAAGGTTTGGAATTACAACCTTCTGGTTTTTGTTATCTGCCTACATGCTGCTCATCCTACTTCTTTTGACGCTTAAGGAACAGGCTACTGCATACCCAAGAATATAATTTTACAAAAACAAACCAAAAATGATATGTTGAATGAATAGGGGAAAAGAAATCAGCTTTTCAGATTTTCAGATGATGTTCAACTCCATAAGGGTATTACATGAATCTTGGTCACATGGACACTATGAACTCAGAGATAAGGCGTTTATTTCATTCATTAAAAAAAGAGATTGCTGCCATTTATGTTCCTTCACCAGTGTGGAGCCAATAGTTTTCTGGAGCATGAACTGGATTTTGTTCTTGTTAAGGAAACAGATGAACTGTTAACTAAGTTCCAGTGCTGAAGTTTTTGTTATCTGAGGTGTGTGAAAGACTTCATCCCATGACGTTCCAGCTGTCAGCCTGAAAACGATACATTTACTGAGGAAGTGAGTGGATTTCATCAACAAGAGACATAATGTAACCACAGAATGGTCTTTTTATAGAAATTTCTTCAACTGCCGTTTAACTTCAAACCACAGTTAAACCCACATTTAGCAAAAGGAAGATCCTATTTTCAGTAGCCTGTTCATATCCATCAGCTTTTCCATTTTTCGGTTAATCTTGTGGCATCACTGCATATTGCACGGCTGACGCTAGCTTGTGAGCTGCTACAGTCGTGCCATATGTAGTAAATCTCTAACCTATATATAACTTTTCTTGATATAGAAGAATGGGAGCTATGGGCACTGATTTTGATTTTACAATACTGTACATTCATTTGGCTTAATATGTTGCTAATTCTTGCAGAGTTACATTACGGGTATTTGGTGTTTCTTTCATCAGCCTGCCGTTCTGGGTAACTCGGGGGGTGTGACATTTCCCTAGGAAGAGAAAGTGCCCTCCCGTTCCATGCCCATAAAGCAAAAGCAATGTGTTAACCATGAAGACGTTTGTAACATTTTGGTTGAGATGTTTTCCAAAAGTAGAAAACAATTTTTACTCTTTCATTTACTTACAAAAATTGCTAAAACCACATTTCACTGAGCGCCCTCTTCTTGCCAGTTGTCTTATGTGGTGCACTGATGGCATGTTCCTCCACTTGTGTTCCTTCAAGCCTTGTGATTTTGAAATTGGCTGTCAAATTCACTTTGGCTTTGATAGATGTAGGATCGGAGCCCTCACACTATGGACCTGACCCTGACTGAGCAGAAACCGCTCAACCAAGGGACTACTGATGGGAACAGTGGCTGATTTTGCACTTCAACTTCTGAGATTTACTTTTAACTTTTTGTAACTAGTGCAAACTAATGCCTCTAAATATTCAGTGTTTTGATCAGTTTTAAAGAAATTAGGATCAGCTCCTTCTGCAGTCATCTTCTGTGGCTAATTAGTTCTCTTAACACTGTCAGGAAATACCAAAGCTGCAGTGGGATATTTTCCTGACCTTTTTTGGTGTGCTGAGGAACACATGTAGAAAATTGTTTAAGATAAACTTCTTGAGGAGAAAAGAGAATGGTTTTTGAGAACTGTAAAGATTTTTTTAATCAGTTGATTATACACAGTGTCGGCAACAGTTTCCAGCTAGCTTGTCAGCTTTCTATCTGAACTAAGGGATATCCAAACACAGATCCTACTTGTGTACTAAGCTTGTAAACATCTGGGTAAAGATTTGACATATTATTGCATAGAAAAGGTCTTCTTCTTTTCTTTTCTTTTTTTCTTTTATACACAGAAAATGCTGTATCAGTTGTTTCACACTGTATGCTTGCACTCAAATGCCATGTATTCAAAAAAACATTTCTCTGACCTATGGGCAGCACATTTCATACACCAGCCTTTTGCATACACAGTGGCTCATGGTAGTTTACACAGTGCACAGAAAAGCCTCCAAACTTGGATGTGAAAATCTGAGCCTGAGATTTGGATGAGCATGATGAAGCTTTTAGAAAATAGGTTCTTTGTGACAAATCTCAGTAATTTTTCATAAGGTCAGTTGGAAAAAAATGTAGGTGTAGACCTTACAAAGAAGGTAAACGGGAAGATGGGATCTTAGGCTTCCCATTTATGCTTGGAAAAGGAAGGGTGATCTCTCACTGCTCATCGCCGCTGTGGAGAAGACATTGCCCTTGTTTTAGGCTAAGTCAGTTTAGATTGGGTATTAGGAAAAGGATCCTGCTTTTGGGGGTAAGAAAACTCTGGTTACGTGAGTGTAGGGATGTTGTGGAATAGCTTTTGAATGTGCTTTTTAAAGGCTAGTCAGACACCTGGCAGGAAGCTCTTGATGTTGGTGAACTTGCATGGGAGGATCTAGGTGATTTCCTGGGGCTGCTCCCAGGCGTTCTTCTGTTTGTTTCTGTCTCTAGAAATGGATACTCTCTGCATGGAGGGGTCTCTGAAAGCAGGGATAACATGTGAAAATGAGGTTTCTGCAATTAATTTACTATCGCCATACCTGAGCAGAGCAAAAAGGGTTTCACAGCGACTGTGAGTGAATTACTGTGGTAGTGCTTAGAAGTTGCCTCAAGCATGCTGTTCAATCATTAGGCAAGTTATTAACCACATATATCCTTCAATTTTCATTTGGTAAGCTGGGGATTTGCATACCTCAAAAGAGTACTGACTTAGGTGTATGATTACATTTTATGAAATGGCTTAACAGCTTTCAATGGAGGTAGCTGGCGGTGTGGAGTCAGTATTGGGATCAGCACTTATGTTGCGAAACTTGGTAGAGGAAGTTCTGGTAAATGAAAATATTCTGTAAAGATTCAGTGTTGTGGACAAGCAGCTTCTACTGTAGTCTTCTCCAAACTTTGATCTGCTGTTGTTTGAGGTTTTTTAAGCTTTTCTCTTGATTATAGAGCCGCAAATCTCTGTACTTGTGGTAACCTTAACAGGAGCAGGATCAGAATGTGTTACATCTGTTTTTCTTCCCATTCATATCTGTTTTGTTTAGACGGTAATCTCTTTGGGAGAGGGATGGTTCGTCACTATGTCATTCTACTGTGCCCTAATCTGGATGCTACTCTTGCACAAAAGATGAATGTAATGCAATGAAGCTCACTTAAGGCAAATACTGATTGCTCAGGCACATGTGCAGACTGGACAAGAGTTTCTCAACCTAAATCCAAGCCTGTTTCAAGTCAGAAACAACTTATTTCCTGACATTTTTATACTTTATAATACAAGTTTTTTATTGGGATTGGGTTTTTTTCCCAGTCCCTAATCTATTCCCTAGTTTCCTTCCTTCCTGACCTTGCTTATTCTTTTCCTCCTCTTCCCATCCTATTTGGAATGAGCATCAATGAAAATGAGCCCATTGAGATTTGCCTAATAATTTCTATCTAAATGACTTGCGTTATGTCTCACACTATGGCTAAAATTTAGACATATCACTCACAGCTGCACACTGGCAGCATAAACTGGCAATACTAGGTTCTGAACAGGCTGTTGTTCTACTTCCATCACTGTATTTTCCAGTAGAGCAATACTGGTGGGTCAGCACAAGAAAGATGAAGAGTGAGTTCATGTGTCCCATGACCTCATTCTTTCAGTTCGTATTGCTAGCAGTAGCTTCGTTGCAGTGCATTTTAAAAGCATCCACGTCGTGTTTAAGCAGAGCCAAATGTAGGACACCTGTGCCACAGGCCAGCTGAGTAAGAGTCTGGAGGGGCAGCTGATGACTAAGCATTCGTGGTTCCCCTTCACCACTTTGGAGCTCCACAGGTACGCTTGCAGGGAAGCCTGGTTTTGGGAGCAGGCTCAGGCCCGCTCTTACTGACAAGGTAGTGATCTGACAGGTGCACCTCATCTGCTTCTTTTCTTGTTTCACCACTGACCTGTGCCACTTCAAATTTCAGAGACATGCAACCCAGTATTGATTTTCTTTCCTGTTTAAACTATAAAAAATGTGTTGGATTAAAATAGTTATTTCTTCTTATTATGCTTTTATCACTACTGTTTCTCTTTACCATAAAATGCAGATCCGTGAGCTTTGATAAATCTCAGATAATTTGTGAAAACTTCAACTTCTTTCTAACACAGGAATCCTGAAATCCTCTTGTGCAACTGCTAAAGTGATGGAGGCTCAAACACTTTTGAACTTCAGGACATCCAAATCTGAATTAAACACTAAAAGTTCTCCCCTTTCTTAGACGTGGTCTTGTGGAAACTCCTTGCAATAGGCACCTTCTTATTATGTGCCTTGTATAGTGCTGTGTGCTTGAGGATGCTTAATAAATAATTCTTTATTGCTATACATGTACCAGCTAAGAAAACAGCAGTTCAGGCATTACTTATTTTTTCTGATACACATCTTTAACAAAATCACAAGTATGAGGGCAAAACTGGTTTTCCTGTTACCGGGGAATAATTGTTTTTAAAAATCTGCATGCAGTAGTTAATGGTTTTCTCTTTCATTCTTCACAGAAAATGCAGGTTCTCTGAAAGTTCTCTTTGGAACACCTGAGTTTGTGGCTCCAGAAGTTATAAACTATGAGCCTATTGGATATGAAACAGATATGTGGAGTATAGGAGTTATCTGCTACATTTTGTGAGTACCTTTGCTATTCTTAAGACAAATCCTGACGGCTGCTGAACATACAAGATTTCCATCAGCTTCTGAATTCTTCTCCAATCTTCAGGCCTTTTGTATTCTCATTAGCAGCTCCAGCATGTTTAATAAAAATTCTCTGTTCTCTGAAGGGTGTAACTGGTAAACTGCAGAACTAGCAGTTCTGGAAATTCAGCCATTTAGTGTTGTACATCTTACATCATAAACCGGCAATGCTTCATCTCATTTAAAAAGACAATGTGCAATGTGACAGTATTTTATTATTAACTTTAAACTATTTTTCCTTCCAGATGTTAAAGAGAAATGTTTGGGCATGCACTAATAACTGATAATTTCCATTCTTTTATTCCCAAGAGAGAAAATTTTTGTGAAATTTTGGGGTCTTCTTATTCAGATTGTATCCCTCATGGGACAGACTAAAGTATCCCAGCATTACCATATCTGTTCACAGTGCATTTTAATTTATTACTAAGCACAAACCACTGGATAAATACATTTTATAAGCAGCAAGGATCAAGCTCATGGAAATATCTTAGAGGATGGTTAGCTGCAGCTCTTGGTTACATATTTCAGTATTTGTTTTGATCTTTATATGTGATTTGATAACACATGATTATGAACTTCAGTGGGTCCAGAGAAATGTCTATGGAAATAGGATCTCCGTGCCTAGAACAGCAAGTGCTCTTCTTCCAACTGTGACTTTACACATTTGATGCCATATAAACTAAATAAAAGAGAAGCTCAGTTTGGAGCATGGTTCTTTCTCCCTCGCTCCAGTTTCAATAAGTAAGTAAGTGGCAGATCTGCTTTGCACTCATTCTTTTAAAAGGCTTCTCTCAGTACCTTACTTTCTTTTTTAAGAGTCCTCCGCCCTGGCTACCCTTTTCCTTGACACCTGACAATGCACAGTTGTTTGCCTCATCTTTACTCAGTCTTTCTGTGATTCTGCTTGCCTTGTCAGCCTATACTTGTTCTCATACTCTTCTCATTTCCAAACTAAGCAACATAATTTTCTTTGTTGTCCTGTGCAAAAGCTACTACATCAGCCCTCTTACTGCCAGCAAAGTCTCTGAATATTTATGTTATCTTCTGTTTCTTATGTGAAGCGTGCTACACTCTTCAAGGTCACTTTGCTCTGCCAGTTCATTTACAGGACCTTTATTTTCCTTTCACTTCCAGCATTTCTTTCTAGATCTCGAAAGCTCGTTTGGATCATTCTGTAGTTCAAATAATGTAGACCACACACGCAGTACTCAGATGACAAAATCATTTATTTCTCTAGCTTTTGAGGCCTCCTGAGTTACAGAGCACTGGAAGAGCGGTATGGAGATCCCAGGCTGCCTGCACAGCAATGGAAAACCCAACAGTTCCATCAATGCTGCATTGCCCCCTAGAGGCCTCTTACACGTTAAGGAACAAAACATTAACCGCAGTGTTAGGCACATTTGGGGGGGTTAACGTCTTCTGCTGTCATTTGTTATTGAAGTATATGATGAGTTTTTGTGTGTCTACAGTATAAGCAGTGACATGTCAGACAACCAAGGCAAAAGTCGGTGACAGCAGCTGCGTGTGCTCCGAGGGCATGCAACCAGGGTTGCTGCTCCAACGTGGTACGTGCTGGAGAACAGTCATCGTCTAAGTAGACAAGGCAAAGGGAGCAGGTGAAACAGATGGAGAAAAGGTGAAATGTCTTGCCAAAGACCAGTCTGCCGTCAGTGGCAGAACTGCTTCTTCCCCATTTCTCTGTGCCACCAGAAGCAAGATGCTGTAACATTGAGCTGATGGGATTGGGGTGGCGTTACACTTCATTCAGACGACCTGATATGCCTTGTGAAATATATTATGAAATGACTCATAAGCTCATATAACTCCTTGTGAGGGGAAAATTACATTACCCAAATGCAACGAAAATCTTCTTTTTGATGCATAGCTATCACCGCAATGATGATTAACAGTAATAAACAGCTTTTGTCTTTCTTGCGGTAAGAATAAAGTAACAGAAGTTAGGGAAGATCTGTGAGTCATTGCTTGGACTTTCCCTCTCCACCCCAGAGTGACAGGCTCCCAATCTGTCTTCGCTTCCTTGAAGCCCAGCTATTTTTGCAGACTCACAACTATGAGCCATTATCCAAAATGGACCATCACATCATCATTACAGAATGCAAATAAAAGTCATTGAGAACTGCATCTCTCTTTAGTTGTAGCTCTGCTTTCCTGTTTTGATTATAGCCTCAGAACTGCCAAATCTCATGCACGAAGTGTAAGACTCACTCATTTGGTGTCTGTCTCACATACCATTGCTGCGCTTGTAACTTGCATCCCCTCTCCCCCGACATGGTGAGTGGGGCGGTGAAGGAAGAGGTAAGCACTGCAGCACCACTGGACTTAAGGGCAGCTCTGCTACAGGCAGCTGATGGCCCAAAGCTGCTGTGTCCCTCATAGCTCCTAAGTGAAGCAGCAGGGAGCATGCTATTGCATGACCTGACATAGCACCTCTCTTAAGGCAGGATTCAAGAGTGTTGAGAGCCCTGTAACCTGCCTAGAAAGAGACTGTGTTTCCATTATGTTCTGCACAACAACAAATACAAACCAGGTTTAGCAAAGAGCTACTAAAGAGATCTCTGCGGGTGAAGGGTCTTCCCTGCAGAAGAATAGATGGGGGGGATGTAATCTCAAGTAGAAAACAGGGTGACAGCGCTCCTCCAAAATCCTGCCGCAAAACCTCTCTCCTAGCCTTCTGCTATGCAGGCCTACGTATAGATAGCGCACTCTCTGTCGGGATGGTGCATCTGCCTTCCTTATGGCATGACTGACTTAATTCCATCCTACAGCTCATGGGTTCCCTTTCCACTTTTCTAAGCTACACATTAAATCCTTTTAATCTTTCTGCATAACTTATTCAGTCCTGTCTCTTCATCAGCCTTTGTTCTTCCTTAAATTTCCCTGTTTGTATTCTCCACCTCATGTTTTTTATCTTCCACTTTTATCTTGCTCTCTGTCCTGTTCTGCATTGCAGTACTGTCCCACATACTTAAGTTGATCTATTACCTTTGAAGTAACAGGCCACAAATATTATAGCTTGTGTTATATCATCTCCATTTATGTCTATTTCAGTGTTTCTTTTTGCATTTACAATAATCTTTATCTAATGAAGGTTAAACCTCCTGAATTCTTTCCAGCTCTTTCTATCCTACTCATTCTTCTGGGCATTGCTGAATTTGTTCGTTTTTCTATTTCTAGTTCTTTTCTGATGATCCATTTGGATAGCCAGCGTTTCCAATATTTAGTAATCTGAAACAATTTCTAAATTCTATTTTTATTTCAAACCAAAATTTTGGTCTAAGGTTTCAGTGCTGCGTGTACGTACATTGAAAGTGGAGAGCCCTTTTCCTTCTGTCACCATAGAATCTGACTAGTTTTAAGTGAGGAATTTGCTGTGGCTGATTCAAACCTCTGCTTACTTTCCGTTAGTTCTTCTGGCTTTATCAGTGCCAGGCAGCGTGTATCTTTTCAGAGTAGTTGATCTCTGTCAATAATTTTTTAATATGCTATATCTTAGGCTGGTTTTTAATATCATATTTGATCTTGCTGTATACTCTTTTCCTTCAATGCCTTCCTAATAACACACCCCCTGACTCTTCAAATGTTCCCTTTCCTTTTTATCTATTGTGGTATTCATCACTGCTGTTATTCCTCCCTTGTTTGGCAGTTTGGGTTGGTTGAAAGATCTTTTGGCATCGTTCATCTTTTGGCTGTGCTGACTTGGGACTTTGGTAAGGCAAGACACTCACGCTGCTGGCTTACACTTGGCTCCATGTCGTATTAAAAATTTAAGCCTCGTTAATATAAAGATGAGAGAGCACTCCTTGTTCTTTCAATAAAGCAAGTTAGGAGGGCTTTAATGTCATGCCTGTACTGCTCAAAAGAAAATGAATTATTTGTTCAATGGCACTGGCAAATTGTGATTCCTCATTAATCCACTGGGCACGTACACCAAGGATGAGAACAGAGTAACACCCTTGCTTCAGCAATGAGCTGTCTTCCTGCAGGTGGGTCCAGTGGTCTGTTTCTTCCTTGAGACGACGAGTGTGGGAGTCAGTCACCCTCCGCTAAGAAAAAGGTGCTTTTGTCCAGTGGATGCGCATCCCCCACAAAGCAGCCTGAGACTATTTATTTGTTTTATTTCACTTGTAAAAGAATTAAATTACTACATGATCTCCAGGGTGCAGGCATTATCATGTGCGTATTTGACATGACCTGCACAGGTTTATCAGAAGCAGACAGTACTCTTCATACCGAGATCGGTTACTTTTTTTCACTGCTAATGCAATGCAAAGACTGTAAGGAGGAGCTCAGTGTCATCAGCCCAAACCAGTTGCTGCTGCAAGCACTGCTTGCAGAGGAATGCTCAGTCTGGCTTTTTGAGACATGCAGCAAACTCATCTTTCCTGGATTAGAAGTAGTCTTAGTGCAAAGATTTCCAAGTGAAATGCTATGGTGTTTGTTACATAGGCAGCGAGACTGGCAACCACACTGCACCCTTTTGATCTTAACATTTCTAAATCTGCGCTCAGAGCTTTGTTAGAACAGACCAATAAATGTTAAGGAACTTCTAAAGGATAAAATATCTTTCTTCTTTATTTAGAAGTGGAAACTGTGAAAGATCTTCTAAACAAATGGTTCTTAACATGCCAGGAAGATGCCTGGTTAAGTAGCTGGAAAAATGTTTTCAGTAAACAACTTGCTGCTTGTCTAATAGTAACTTTGCAGGGTAAGCTCAATATTAATTTTCTGGAGTGGTAGCTCATCTTTATCACTTAGCTTCAGCATTCCAAAAAGAAATTGTTTCCATAATCTGTCAAAAGAGTTGCTGGGCTATTATTACTTTAAATGGCTATTAAGAAATGAACAACCAAGACTTAGGTCAGTGAAATCTGTGCTAAAGATAAGAAATTCGGGTCATAATCTGCACTAGTTGCTGGACTTTGTTTTCTGACTACAGACAAGGATCTAGTTCTCCTTAAAAGTATTTCCATGACAAAGCAACTGATTCACAGTGTAGAACTGTGGTAGAGAAAGAAAATTATTTTAGCCGTATAAATTTGCAACAGCACATTCAGAAATACGAAAATAGGTTCATTGAAACATTTGAATGGGTACTGTTACACTGGTGTTTGGAAATGACAAAGTGAGTGGAGGCTTAACCCATACCCATCTGGTAATGTACCAAATGCACGGGGTGGGTCAATCCAACCACAGCATTTAAGATTTTATCACATAATTCTGTCATGGATTTTTTTTTTTTTTTTAGTAAAAAAAAAAAAAAGCCAATCAAAACAACCAAAGGTTTTTTCCCTCTCTAGTCTCCTTCTGTTTATCCTCATCCCTCAAAAGCTGTGTGTGACATGCAGTATCCCTTTGCCCAGAAAGCTAGATGTCTTTGTAAGCACTGCCTCTTATGGCAGTGTGGAGCAGTGGTGCTCTCACGTGAAGCAATGTCTCTGTATCTGCAGCAGTCTTTTTAGCATGGAAGTGATCTCTCAATACTGCAGCTTTAATCTCTGGAAATAGGCCATAATATTATCTAATGTAGCACAAGAGCTGCACAACACTGTTTGTGGTAATACTATGCAGAGGTCACCTTTGCCATATTCGATCAAGTATTGAAGGGAAATGGGATCGTTATTGCTCTGGCTGCCCGAGTGTGTCCTCTGGAAGCTTAACTGGATGAAGAGAAGACGTGCATCTCCTATACTGGCAGTGAACTAAAGAAATACTTCACAGACCCTTCATTTGTATAAAAAGCAAGCCTTTATAGCAGCCGCTGAATTGGCTGAGAGATTATTGTACTTACTACATAGTCAAAAAAGAGGCAACTTAGCAATCAGTATCTGGAACCCAAAACTTAGAACTGCAGTCTGGATGAGATTTTTTTCACTTTCTAAAACATTATAGACAATGACGACATTGTCATAAATAGGAATATGTTTAAATATTGGAGTGGAGATAGGTTTAAGGCTCTGCAGGAGTGCTTTGCAGATTCCAGGACAGAGATTTTGCTTCAACGATTTACCTGGCCACGACGGCTGATGTGCACAAGGGCAGAAGACAGCCTCTCACTGCACCGCAGCTACACCAGCTCTCCAGTGCTATCAGGCATAAACCTTGTCTCTTCCAGTAAAGGAAGTGTTGAAGGCAGAGAACAGTCATGGTAAAGTTGTTTTATGTGAGCATTTTTTGGTATGTTCATCTTTCAGCTTTCTGTAACTCATGCCTATTATATGTTCATAAATGGGTTTATGCCACCTTATACATTTATAAAGTCATGCTTCACTGTTGCGTTTGAATCCACCCCACAGAATGGAAAGTAAGACAGCAAATACCTTCTGTTCTGATTTACCTCTTTCTGCCTGAGAAGAAACAAACCTTTTATCTTCATCTCATGTATTATTACTAGCAAATTTCTGAAGTATACACGTAAGATTCTAGACTCTGCTGTACTGCACACAACTTCCAGAAATGGTAAAAGATTTAGTATCTGCTTTGTCTGAGGCTTCAAAGAGTGTGTGCTGCTGCTTCTTTGCTTATAGAATAAAATCCTTAGGAACAAATTCCAAATCAGATTTTGAATGTAATTAGTAAGAAAAGAGTAGCAAAATAATTTTGGAGAAGATTATACCAATATTCTTAATCTAGTAGCTCACTGGCAATTTGATCCCAATCTCTTTTTCTACCAGTCTGTTCTGTGATATTCAGTAGCATCACGATATTCATATAGTATTATATCCATGTAGTATCTTCAGAACACTAGTAAGTTCCACTTATTTTTCCATATTTTAAAAAAAAATTTACTACTGTTGAAATGTAACTGGTTGTTGTAACTGGTGAACATGATTGCACAGAAAAAGCAAATAAAGTCTGTAAAATTTCATGAAGAATAGGTTATTATGTAAATTGCATGCCACAAAGAAGACCTGGAAAACTGAATAACTTGTAGTTCTAAGGAATAAGCAACATTTCACCTGAAAGTTTTACCGAAAGGGTGATAAATACAGGAATCAAAGGTATCTGGATGCACAAAGGTACAGTATAATAAAGGACAACGCTCAACTGGAGAAAGATACTCTGCAAAAATGACACCATGATGTTCTGTAATTGCCTTTCACTAGCGATTTATCAGTTATATTGAGTAAAATGTCTTGGAAGCTCAACTTAGGTTATAAAAGAGTATTATTTCCATTTCATGCATCATCATGACTGATTGAGAACATAAAGACCAAATTACTTTTGGATGCATCTGCATAACTCTGCAGCCTGCAGTGAAGTAGCACTGTTTTATCTGGCTATATAATTCTGGGTGGTTTTGTTTACAAAATAGCCCTGTGGATTTCATGATTTCATTATGTATCTTTCTTCTTGGGCTCTCTCTGCAGGAGTAAATGGAATAAAATGTACAAAAAAACTTGGTTTGACAGTAAAGGCAGCAAAGTCACTCTGGAAGCACTAGGAAAAAAAAAAGCTATTCAACTGCATTTGGTGTGAAAATTGCAGTATTATTTATGCAGAACTAGACAAGTCATTTAACAAACTAGGATACTCCACTTTCACCTAATTCTAGTTCTCTCTTTAAAAATGTCTTGGGAAAAGAGAAAGAAAGAGCAAAAATTTTCCTTTCAGTTTTGCAGTCAAAATTCTAGTTTCCTTCCCATAAGACTATCTGTATTTAGCTTTGAGTCTTTTTTTTTTTTAAACGGAGCTTTTACTGATAAAGATCTGCAGAGCGTAGGAGATGTCACACACGATTTTAATCTGCTCCTCTAATAATTTGCAACTTGACACTGTTTGTTTTGTGTCTGTCTGTCTATTCTATCCCCAGGGTCAGTGGACTTTCTCCTTTCATGGGAGACAACGACAACGAAACCCTAGCCAATGTTACCTCAGCGACGTGGGACTTCGATGATGAGGCTTTTGATGAAATCTCTGATGATGCCAAGGACTTTATCAGCAATCTACTAAAGAAAGACATGAAGTAAAGCTGTTCGACTTGATACACTTTCTATGCTTGCATTTAGCTGAACTTGTCATTCTTGTTTCCCCACTGTGAATCTCCACGTTGACGCAGGCACCTCTGGCGATACTCTATAAGGAGCTGTGTCTGTCTGTCTCTGTGTGCAGCTCTCGTTTATTTTACGGTGCAGGGTCTGAATGGAGCGCTTTCTTCTAATCGCCTGCTCATTCTGCTTTTCCCTTCCCTTGGGCAAGATGCAGCCTGAGGTTTTGTGTGGCTACTCTCACCTTCACTGTAGTGTGACACAGATTCCTGCATGACATGTTCTGTCTTGGTCTGAATGGGTTGCAATTTTGCTAGATTTATTTCCACATGTTGCTTTTAAGTGCAGTACCTCTGAGTAGACAGCTTTCCTATAAATCTAGTAATTGGGCAAGACAAAAAAAATAATCAGAGTTGGAGCCCTGTTTACAGCAGACTCTGAACAAACCAAGGAAAGAAAACGTACTTCTTTCAGTAAGTTTGCAATTGGCTGGATGGAGAACAGAGGGTTACTTATCTGTGTACCATGAACAAAGTGAAGAATGGGTGTGGCTCGATTAGAGATTTGGACATTTTTTGTTAAGCGTTCAGTGCTGCAGGGAAGGAGGGTATTAAGTGGTGGGAAAGGGGAAATCTCTGTAAGTGAAGGAAAGGAGATCTGGGACGGGGTTCTGCCAGCATGAGGTAGCTGAATCACTGCCATTGTGGCTCTGCTGTATGTGTTCCATGCCTAAAACATATGGCTTTTCGTGCTTTGTTTTATAATGTTTTACTAACACTTTAAAGTGCACAGTTTTCTCTCAAAAAAACCTACAGAAATTGTGAAAGTGAGTTTAAGAAGTAAGCACGGTTGGGAAAGCAGTGCCATGTGATCTGTGTCGCTAAATTTAGGAAACAAAAATTGGCTCTCAGAAAAGAGAGTGTGAAATAATGTTAAAGCAGGTAGGTTCAACCATCGTTAATGGCAACACTGACTAGTCTTTTTATATAACGACAGGAGTCGCTTAAATTGTACTCAATGTCTTCAGCATCCTTGGCTGCAAAAAGATACCAAAAACATGGAAGCAAAAAAACTTTCCAAAGATAGGATGAAGAAATATATGGCCAGAAGAAAATGGCAGGTAATGAAGAGGACATAGAACCGGGCTAGTTATCCTAATAAGTCTCTTTATTTCTAATGTTTATGATTCTGAGAACGTCATGCCAGGTGGTTGCTGCTGCTGGTGAAAACTCCAGTGTGGCCAGTGTATGAATGCAGTAAAGCAGGTTTGGTTTCTGCGGGTGAGCAGTAGGAGGGTGCACAGCTGCATATATGTAACACGTGATGATTCCATTTCAGGCTACTAAAAGGCGTATGAGTTCAAGTATAGTTTTTCCTGTTCTTTTGGGGGTATCAGTGTCTCTCCTCCCGCCCTCTCCATGCCACTGAGGGCTGGGGCATTATGTTATCCTTAACGAACCTGAACAGCTAGGGAAAAGCTTATCTGCCTGGCTTCTCTAAAGATACCTCATTTTGGGGTAGTTTCATTCTCCTAAGCCAGTAGTTCTGTCCAAGAGCACCAAGCTTCTCATGGATTCGGTCAGACTGCTTTAATAATTTTCTTTGATGTATTTGGTCTCCCTGTCTTCTTTTTTCTTAATGCTGGAAGTGTTGTAGCAGGTCCCTCTGTGCCATTCTGATAGCTAGGGGAGCTGATGTACAAACCCCTGGATCTAGCCTTTTGAGTAGCCTACAAAATATTCATTTATGTAAATCTACCTTGTATTTCCTCTTATGTTCTACTGTACATGTTTCTTAGGAGCTCATGCAAGCTGTACAAAAATACAAGTGTCCGTACTAGAGGCAATGTAGTTTGAGCATATTTTAGTACCCTGGTGGCTGATTCTCGAGCCTGTCAGAGGTCTGCTTCCATCACACAGATGGTACTTTCTCATTCATTTCACGTTAGCTGGTTATTCATCCTTGATGAAACTCAGTCCAGCCCATATGGCTATTGAGAGAGCCACCCACCACCAGAGTTAAGTTCCAGTTAAACAGGACATAGCTTTTTCGCTGGCCCTCCTCTCGCACAGTGCTTTTTATCCGCAGCTAACAGAGACATTCATTTAGGTATGAGTTCATCAGGGGAAGTTTATATCTGCAACTAAATTTGGTAATTCAGACCAGCCTGCTCTGTCTCTCCTAAAACAAGAGAGCTATATATAAGCAGTTTGTCCAACAATTCCAGTGAGGTTTGCACAGATCCCAGATAATTTGTCCGAAGCACGATTGTTACAGAAAATCACATGCCTTTTGGATTGGATTGATCAGAAGCCTTTTATGTTATGTCTTAGAAAACAGGCCATGCTGTCCGAGCAATAGGAAGACTGTCGTCCATGGCAATGATTTCTGGTATGAGTGGGAGGAAGGCCTCTGGGAGCTCGCCTACCAGCCCTATAAATGCAGACAAAGTAGAGAATGAAGGTAAGGAATTTTGCTGCACCATATTTTTACCTCTCTGTGAATCAATCTTACTGAAACTTTTAGCAAAATGCTAGAGACCAGTCATTGAGTTGGTTATTCCTGTGCGCGCTCTCTCTCTCTCTGTTTTTATGTTCTTTTTTTTAAAGAAATCTATCAAAAATTCATTGTTCTCATATTGTTCTGCTACTCAAAATGCCCCAGTATAAGCACAGGCAGTAAACTCTTCTCTTTTTAAAGCCAAAGAATTAAGGCAGATTTGTCAGCTGCGCTTTCTATCGGTTTGGGAATGCATGTTTATACAAAGATTACTGTGATGTATTGCCTTCTCATGCAAGCGAGCAAGCAATGAAGTATTAACACTTGCTGTAACCAAGACATGTACTCTGCCTTAACCATGCTCCTCAGACGGGGCATTTAAGAACAAAAATAATGTGTCTACGTTATTCCCCTACGTCCCCATTTGAAATGTGAATTTGGGGTGTGTAACAATCAGAGGTGCAGATGTTTAACGCTTCTGAAAATCAAGCAAGTCATTTTGACATATCCACATAGACTGCGGGCCTGATACAAGTTGAACTGGTTTAGCCCTCCGACTAGCAAAAGTCCAGGCTTGATCAGAAACAAATTCAAGGAAAAAATAAAGATGATTTGTAGCGTGGTGGCCTGCATGTTGATTTCATTCTATTTATGGTCTGAATATTTGTCCGGCTGCAACAGATTGGCACAAAACTAAGCAGCTAATGTCCTCACTGTGCCACTAGCCTTACAGAATTAAGTGAAATAAAAGATGCTTTCATTACCATCTGGTAATTAAAAATTAAAAGGCATCTTTTGAGAACATGCCCTGTAAAATAATTAACTATCTCTTCGCTCTCCTCCAGATGCTTTCCTTGAAGAAGTGGCTGAAGAAAAGCCCCATGTAAAGCCCTATTTTACTAAAACAATCCTTGACATGGAGGTTGTGGAAGGAAGTGCTGCTAGATTTGACTGCAAAATTGAAGGTACTTTGAATTAGCGTATGTCTGTCTGTCTTTCTTTCTTTCCTTCCTTCCTTCCTTGCCAGCTTTCTGCATTGTGCTGTTGTTTAACTTTTTCCATTTTTTTTCCTGTATCAATGTTGAGTTGGTGTCATTTTGCTTTACCAATATCTGCATGTCACAACATGAATGTGTTGCAGTAACAGAAATTATTTGGAGCTGCATGAGCTTGTTCTGTGCTTGCCATAGAACAGAAGTCTCCAAGAGTCAATGCATGAATCGCTAATTCAGAATAGCAAGTGGGAACAGTAAGATGATTTTTGAGGGTAGGAACAGTAAAACCAAGATGTGATGTAGTACCATAAATTGCAAGAGTACGCTCTTAGAGACTGGTAACCAGAAACCAAGAATAAGTAGGAAGTCACTTGTCTGAAATGACAGACAAGTTTCAGGTGACCTCAAGATAACGTTAGGCCACACATACACTGTATTAAAGGCAAAGAAGTCCCTAGCAGTGTACTTGCATGAGCAGTAATGATAATGTCATTGTGCTGGTTACAAAAGTCACATCTAGAAAATACTGTATTGTTGTTTGTTTTTTTTAACTTAAGAGTTCAAGAAAGAAAAACTCAGACTGGAATATGCAGATAGAAAGAATAACTTTATGAGAAGGCACTTAAGGAGCTTGCCTTGGTCAGCCTAACAGTCTGAAGGCCAAGACTGCTAGCGTTTCTGTTGCAATGAGATTGAAGCTTCTGTATCACAGCTGTTGGTGAAAGCTAGAAATTAGGAAGAGAAGAGCTGTTAAAATGGATAGAGTCGGTACCATACTGCATGTGTTTAAGTTAGATGATTTCTAATCTTAAAATGAGGTTCAGAAACTGCCTCACTGACCTTCTGCTTGTTTGTTTCTGTGCTCCTAATCTCTTTCACTGCCTGTGTTTCCTACCTCACAGCGGAGATGTGAGGATGGATTATTGTTGCTGATGGATGCTCAGCGTGAGGGGTATGTGCATAAGTACTGCATGGAATAACATAGATGGATGTACCATGGCTAATGTTCCAAACTTTCCAGTGTATCACTGTAATATTCGTTGTGCATTAGGGATTCCTGCACTTCATTTCTGCTCAGTGGGAAGTCATCCTCCCGTCACAGTCCAGAACTTGGCTGAGACAAGCAGCCTTCAATTTGTTACAGCAGCCAAGAGTACTGTATAAGGGATTGTTCTCCAGCATGCATTGTACAGCCCTGCTCTGGATGCTTCAAGTATAGCAGAGCCATTTGCTTGACAAAAGGCTCCAAAACTCCTGTTGAGAAGCATAATCAAAATGCTTTTCTCAGACTCTCTCGCTTACCCTAACAAACACAAATAGGAAATGGGAGTGCCACGCTCACTGTACAGGACAGGCTGGTGTGTAAGGAGCAGATTAGGAGGAAGATTCAGAATAGCCACAACAAAGCAACCTGAGAAGGATATTAAATTGTT
The DNA here is from genome assembly GCA_009819775.1 of Phoenicopterus ruber ruber. Classification (NCBI taxonomy): domain Eukaryota; kingdom Metazoa; phylum Chordata; class Aves; order Phoenicopteriformes; family Phoenicopteridae; genus Phoenicopterus; species Phoenicopterus ruber. The sequence goes on along the minus strand of CM020220.1, from coordinate 31,653,344 downwards.
GTTGTAGCCCAAAACACCTTACCCTTGAAATTCTAAATCTCGGTGTTGGGAACCGTGGGTTCCACAAAAGCTGCAGCATAAGGTAAGCCTCAAATACACTACGAAGAGTCCCTCGCTGGCTGATGTCCGAGACACACAAAAAGCTGTCTGCAGTCACTGCAAAAGTAGTGGAAAGTGGAATCTAGTGAGTACTTCAGCGCCAACTTTCAATTTTTTGCTATTCATAATAAAGTTGTTTCAGGTAAATGTGAAGTAAAAAAGCCTCACATCATCTACATTTATTTTAAATAGAATTAAATGAAATATTTGTATAACAACATATTGGCATGTCTATACACAGACAGGTAATTAGAGCTTAAAGTAGTTACAGATTAGTTAATACTCGTTTATTGCAATTGCTGTTCTCTCTCCACTATTGCAGGCTATCCTGACCCTGAGGTAATGTGGTACAAAGATGATCAGCCTGTCAAGGAGTCCCGTCACTTCCAGATAGATTATGATGAGGATGGGAACTGTTCTTTGACTATTTCTGAAGTATGTGGGGACGATGATGCCAAATACACCTGCAAAGCTGTTAACAGCCTTGGGGAAGCCACGTGCACCGCAGAACTCCTTGTGGAAACAATGGAGGAAGGAAAAGAAGGAGAAGATGAAGATGAGGAGGAGGAAGAATGAAAGAAGGCTCAAAGAAAACAAAATTGAAAAAAATATATTTAAAGACTCTCCTTATAAGGCTCAGAAAACCAAGTTATCAAAAGCACCTTGTGTGATACATAGGTCTTTGGGGGGTTGTTTTTTCAGCATGATCAGTTGATACCTGTTTGCTTTATGTGTGGGCATTAATTCAAATCAGCAGGCAATTTTAAGTTGCTAGAATGATTGGATTTACTTTAAGCAAGTCATCAACTAAGTTGCCCAGTCTATTTTGAAAATCAAATGTATGGAAAACAAGTCTACAGTTATATTCTGAACGTCTTAAAGAAAAACAGTCTATTTACTGAGCTCATTCCTCTATACCATCACTTTCCTCAGCCAAAACTGCAGCTAAGTTGGCTCCCCAAGATCTACTTTACAAGGAATCGTTTGCCAGACACACAGTGAATCTCTCCAGTCCCAAGAAACGGGCTGCTCCCCGAGCAGTATCTTCTATAAGGGAAGGTCTGACACAGCCAGCATTGCAATTTGTATGTTGGTATGGTTTATTTTTCATTTGTTTTAAACAGAATTTCACAGTCCTAACTTCAAACACTTTTACTGCCCTTTCTCAGTGCACTGTTAGTGCCATTGCAATACTGGCTGAAGTTAAACATCCAGGTGGTTTCCTGAGATACTTCTGATCTTGCTTTTAACCAGCTGATCACACCTTGTCACCTTTCCCTTATAGAACCTGTCACTTCAGTGCAGTCACAGCTGACTACTTAAGAAACAGACTGAAAACACAAAGACTGAGAATATTTTCTGTTGTTCCGGTCAGTCTAATAATGACTTATGATTCATATATATGCTGCTGTGAAAAAAACCAGGTTATTGCACAATCAGTGACTTCTATGTGCATGTGTGTGAACGGAATCCCAGGTTAGTTAAAGTTTTACTTGCATTTATTTGGCGATTGCAAAACAGATTTCAACTGATGATAAGCTGGAAACTCCCACAGATTTTTGGAGTAGCCAAAAAGATAGTAGCCTGGATTACAAACTCCTTTATACTTAGCAGTTTCCAAAGAATCTTAACCTATATAGGACCTATTTCTACCTTACGAGCTTGACTGTCTTGTTTTTGTCTTAAACCTGCACCAGTAAGGCTGTTGCGTTTTTTAAAAATGCAGAAAACCAAAACAGAACAAAAAAATTCAAACCCCAGGTTTTTTCTCAGAAATGGTTAATGCACTCAGACTTAGTAACTTTGCTTTCCTTTCACAGTATTGGCACTTTTTATTTTTTTTGGTTGTTGTTCAGAGGTAATATCAGAGGCTGCAAGGTGATACACATAATCCAAAACCAGTGTGTCTTATATCTATGTATCATTCCAAAAGTGATTCTTTCTTTTCCACTTTTTGTGTGTAAAGTGCAACCATTTGCATTCAAAGGTTACCTCTTGTTAAAAAAACCATTACCTTAAATCCTCACCACTAAGTAGTCAGTGTACTTTAATACAGGTGTGTACAATATCAACCTTAGGTTGTTTGATATTACCTAGTTGTGTATGTGTTTCATATGATTTGCTCTTCTACATTCAAAGCCCAACTAATGTGGATGACACATGGGTTTTAACTGCTTTACTCTTTGTTGCTAAGTTCAGATTGCCAGCATGTCTTTTCCTTTTCAATTGATAAAAACCTCTTGTTATACTAAACACAGTATTGCCACAATTCCTTATACAGAAAGGTTTTGAATCTGATTTAGAGCATACAGAGCTTTTCTCACGTTTTTTTAAATGTTTTAGGCAACAACGGGGTGTATTTTGTACCTTAATAAAAATATGCTAATGTTCTCCCAGTTTGTTAAACCATCAGAATTGCAAAGATGAGAACGCTACGGCTGTAGTTACTCACAGTTCCTAAATAAATAATACCACAAAGCACGCTCCGTGTATACTCTATTGCAGGCGTCACTGCGTTTACGTTGGCTAAGGGTATCAGTAGCAGCGGTCTTCTCCCATTCTGTCCCGAGAGCTGCTTGGCACAAAAATGGATGAGGTGGCAACAGTGAAACCTCCTTTGATCTCTGTGGTGCTGCTGCACTTCTCCTGCCCCGCCAGCACGGCCTAGTGCTGTGAGGAGGCTGCTCTGCCCGAAGGCTATCAGGTACAGCGTGGGGCTGATGCCAGTTACAGCCACGTGCTCTGCTGCACGTCTCCAGCCTCATCGCATCCTTCATAATGAACAGAAGTGTAAACACGGATGGGGCACCATGACAGCTGTGGTTTTCTTTTACAGTTGAGAATTCTCTTACAATGGGGAAATGTATAGTTCAGAAAGACTGTAAGAGCAAGAGAGAAAAAATTCAGGGAAGTCTAAGTGTAGATGTGTACTTATACCAACGTTCCTAGAAACTGTAAGGATATTTAGCAAATATGCTTGCGCTGCCTTTATGCAGACTTCTAACGTGCAGTCCAAGACACCACGTGCCATGCAGGACCACGCAGAAATTCCTTTCTAAAGCACAGACTGTGAAACATCCTGCTTGTAGCAACACGTTTCTTGAGCAAATCTTCAGCCCTTGAAACAGTCATCTTTGCAAGGTGTGCTCTACTGTCCTGTGAATGTACCTAACTTCAGTCATTGACTGCTGGTTTCCGTTCAGGTAGGCACATGCATAAAGCAGCAAAAGGTCCGGCTCTGATGACCTGGTCTGCGGGCATGGCAAGGTCTGCGGGGACGTGTACTGGGTATCAAAACCGACAGACTCAATATTGGTGCTCCTGCACAGATTTTCCCTTCCCTCTCCTCCTTTACTAGTCCTTCTATGTCCCACAGGCTGTAACTGCCTATTTTTCTTCTTCCTCAAGGATATAACTAGCTATAACTAGCTTACCATCTCTCTCTTGCCTCCTATTAACATCCCTTCTAGTCTGCAGGAAACAATGACCTCTACTTCAAAAATGATGTGATACATATCTAATTCAACTCAGCAATCGACTCCAACCTGTATTTGACCTTGATTTTTTTGTTTTGTTTGAAGAATACAATTCTGTTTCCACTGAAGAAGGATATTTTATGTACTTGAAATCCTGTCTCATTTTGCCAGCCATCCTAATTGGTTTAATAAAAGGTATTACCTCTTCCTATAAACCTTGTCTTGCTTGTATGATGTTTGCAGAGAGCCACTGTTGGGGTGTGGTAGAGTTGAAACGATCCCCAATAGCAGAGGTTATGCAAGACATTGTTACTGCCCTAGATGGACCACTTAATTCTTCTTGTATTTCTTTTGTATAAAATTCAGTCTTCTCAAGAGACATGGAAAATTTGGGACTGGCCACTGGTTTTCACTACTTGGGTTTCTGGATTTGCAGAAACTTTATTTAATTACAGGCCTGTCCAACCACCCAAGCATCCTGTGCATATTTCTGGTTATGAAGAGATTTTTGCTAATTGCATGCGTGGTATGCAAAGACATCTCCATGGCTGTTTCTCTTTGCTCCCAAGGAAGTCAGCACAGGACTTCATAGCTCTCTCCTCTGTAGTGAGTTTCAGGCTTTGAAAATGAGGGGGAAGGAGGCTTATGCTGTTATTCTGCGCTGCTCATAAAGGAACTGCACCATAACCAGCATGAAAAATAAATTGAGAATTGTTTCTGGAAGTCGAGAAGTAATTCCACAGAATACGTACAATTTCGGGGGGGGGGAATTTATTTTCATCCCTTCACTGTAACTCTTTGGAAATTTAGTTCTAGCTGTATCTCCCCTAAAGAGGATGCTTGAATTTGTGTTTCTATGAAAGGAACTCTATCCAGGTTTTTGTTATTGTATAAAACTTCAGCAGAAAATGAGTTACAGCTCTGGCTGCACTCGGCTTCAGCAGCTTATTAAACTGTAAAAGTGATGAAAACCTACTAAACATTCCCAAAATAACCCCAACTTGAAAACTAACGCTATTAATTTCTCTAAGGAAATGACAGACCTATTTCTTCCTGCAGGAGTGAGACCGCAGAGGGGCATTTTTAACCTGTTTTAAAATGTGATCGAAAAGGTCGTTTATCACGAGGCCGGGAAGCGGCAGGCCCGGCCTCCCCGCGAGGCGCCCCGGCCGTGCCGACCGGGCGGGCACGGGGCGGCGCTGCGAATTAAGTGAAATTCCCCAGAAATCTGCCACCGCTCCCGGCTCGCGTTTCCGAGCTCCCCTCTGCGGGCACCAGGGGATGCGGCTGACGTCCCCGAGCGCCCCTCGGGCACGGGGCGGCGGAGAGGGCACCGACACCAGGGGCCGCTGCGCCGCCCGCAGGCTCCTTACCGGTCCCGACGCTGCGAGGCGGGAGGGCCAACGGCTGCGCAGAGCCCCCTGCCCGCCTCCAAGATGGCGGCAGCGGCGGCGCCTGGGGAGGCGGGGAGGCCCCGCCCCGCGGCCCCGCCGTACGCTGAGAGCGGGCGGCGGCCGCGGGAGCGCTGCAACATGGCGGCATCTGGCAGCGGCGGCAGCCGCGCGGATAACGGCTATGGCAGCCAGCAGCCGCGGCGGAGGAAGGGCCCAGGCGCCCTGGCCACGGCCTATCTCGTTATCTACAACGTGGTGATGACGGCGGGGTAAGGAGGCGTGCGGGGGCCGCCGGGCGCGGCCGCTCGCGGGGGGTCTCCCTGGCAGGGGCGCGTCGCCCGCCTGCGCCCAGGCTCCCCTCGGCGCCCCGCGGCCCCTCAGCGCCCTGCCTGCCTCCCCGGGGCAGGGGCTGTCGTCGTCCCTCCGGCCGCCGCCGCCTTTTTCCGCACGGGGAAAACTTTCCCCTCACCGGCTGCCCTCCGCCTTGCGGGGCGGGGCGGCTGGGCGCCACCACTGCCGCCTCTTACGGCCCCTCTGCGAGCGGCGGCGGGTCGGGCTCTCCCCGGCGCCACCGGGCTCGGCGGAGCCCGTCCCGTCGGAGGCGGCGCCCCCCGCAGCGGCGCTCCGCGCGGTGCCCGAGCGGCAGCGAGTGGGAGCCTGCGAACGCCGGGGGGCTCCGCTCGGACGGGCTGTAGCCGTGTGTGTGCATGCACGCGTGTACGTTTGCGTGCCCGCCGTGGGTGCGGGTCCCTGCGCCTGCCCCGGTTTTGCGGGTTCGGCTGACGGCCCCGGCGCTGTCCCGCGGGTGGAGCGGGGCCGGGGCCGTGCTGGGAGAGGAGTTCCTCTGCGCCGCAGGGGACTGGGCTAGACGAACTCCTTAGGTCTTTTCTGTCGCTGTGTCCTTTCTCTTGTTTGTCCCCATCCTCCCCTCGAGCGCGAGCAGCTTGAGCCGTGCCTGCCCGAGTGTCAGATGGAGACGCGTTGCCGTTCCCGTTGTCCCTTGTGCTATCAGTGGTCGTGCCTCACACTTTCGATAACACTAAAAAAACACAACCAAAACCCTCTCCTGTCACTTCTCATGCTGGAGAGGGGTTTCTTGTGCATATATGTGAAGCCACTTGGCTTGCTTTCTCGGTTCTCTCCATCATATGCTATGATGATAACCCAGCGCTGATGAAGGTTGGGTGCCTGGGTGTTCCCCCGGAGTGTGTCCCTGCTGTGCGAGGCCTCAGCTGGACAGCGGCTCCTGGATGTGAGCCTGCTCTGCGCTGGCCAAGCCCCTCTGCAGCGTGTCCTCTTCCACGTGCCCCTTCCAAAACAAATTAAGCAGAACAGCACAAGTGCATGTCTCTGGGAACTGCTGTGTTTTATAACTGACACCTTAATTTGCTCTGCAACTATTTTCTCATCCAGGTGATTGTGTAGATCACTGTTCTCGCCTCACCACGTCTGTGGTGTGGACTCCGGCACTTCTCAGCAGAGAGGTGAAGCTAAACGCAGGGAATTTATCCATAGCAGTAGTTAAGAAGGCAAAGCTGCTACCCTGTAGAGCCCTGCGAGATTTCCCTGTAAACCCTTCAGCTGCTACGTACTTCGTGCGAAGTTGAAAGCTGCCGCTTGCAACGCGTGAGCTCCTGGGCCGGTTTGGTGCTCTGCTCTTACCCTGTGTAGCAAAATGGAGACTTGGGCCGGTTGGTGCATGCTGGGGTGTGTTCTTAGGCACAAAAATAAAAACGGTGACAATTGGGGACTCTCAGTTAAGATAAAGGAGACTTTTTCTTTTTTCTCTTTTTTTTTAAGAGGCTGTAGAGTCTTACTGAAATCCAGATAAAAATAAAATCCTCTTGAAAGATTGAGGGTATTTGGGTGGGAGGAGAAAAGAGCCTTTAAAATGGATCCCGAATGAGGCTGTTTTCTGCTAGATAAATCCTGGCGGGTGAGGAGTTAGGCAAACAGACTAGTCTCACTGTTTTGGGGGAAAATTAGTATAGAATTAATATAGATACGATTTATTTCAGTAAGGCAGTTGGACGTGATGATTCTTGTCTTTGCTGGTGACAGCTGGTGCTATTTCAGTTTACAAAATAGTTACACTTATGTGGAACAAAGGTAGCTGAGAGGGGAGAGCTCAGTACTTGTAGGGTGCTCGTTACACCCATTACTCAATAGGTGTGTTACTGTGAAATGGAAGTGCTGAGCAGATTTATGGCTCCATATGATACTTGCAGGGTATTTCACTCAGAGGGGAATTATAATTACCTACCAGTTTGATAAAAATTAATCTCTTGTTTCAGAAATTCTTAATTACATGAGCAATACAACACAGTACAGGCAGTCAGGAGGTCTCTTCGGTTTTGTTGTGATGTCCCTGCACAATGTTAAGAAGCTAACCTCTCTGAGCTCTTCGTAGAAGTAGAAGCGCTTGCTTGCTCATTAAGCTGCTCATATTTAATTCACTTACATTTATAAAAGATCTCAAAAATCTGAGAGAGAAATTGCAGTACAGATGGAAAGTTTCTTTAAAGGTCTTGAACTTTTTATCATGGCAGGCAAGTTTCTGAGCATATGAAATTTCTGTTTCCTCAGAAGAAGAAATTAAAACAAATCCAAGTGTTAGAAACTCAGAAATAAATAGCATAAATCTGTATTTAGCTTCCCGTTGTCAGGTAAATCTTGATCATGATGTTACCTGTTTTCCTGACTTATACCAAACCTCCTAGAAAATTCCAGTCTTGGGTGGGATGTGGCTCATGGTGCTTTAACATGAGCTGCTTTTTTCTGGGCATGTTCGTGAATAGATGATTTGTGCAATTCGGGAAGCTACCATAGGAGTCCTGTGATCAGGGTTCATATCTCTGTGTTGTCACTCACTGCCATTCTTTTGGGGTAGGTCACTGAGGGCTCTGACTGATAAATTGTCTTCAAATGCATGAGGATTTTGCATTTCCCCTGGACACTGCTGAAATTCCCCAACACACAATGTTGAGCTTAGGAAGAAAACCTCAATTAGTTATTTTTTTCTGTTTAAAAGACTTATAATAAAGTAGTTTTTTCAGGAGTTGGTTGGCAGAAGCTCAGTTTTTCATATAAAAAGATTGATACACAGCTGGTGGCAGTAATTAGTTACTGTCCCCATGTCAATCAGAATGCTCAGACTTAGTTTCTCAGACAGCACTGCCTTGGAAAGAGGATTGTGAAAACACCAAAAATTTGAAGGTGCCCAGATGATGAAGTGATGCTGTAAAAGCACATGGGATTTTTTTTTCTTTAAGTGTTTTTTTGGTTTTGTTTTACAAAAAGGTGTCTTTTAAACTGAAGCACACAACAGCTTTGTCGTGCAAGAAACAGGTAGTAAATGTTTTAAAATCATAGTTGCCTTAGCTATTAGCTTTATTTAAGATGGATCAAGTAACAATTGAAAAATCTTGGCATAGTTACTGTATTTACTTTGCATTTATCTTGACTTAGCTAAAGAAAACTGATTCTAAAAATAATAGATCAAAAAAAAGATCTTATTTCTAATTTTATACTGTAGTGCAGGTAGTATATAGATTCCTAGTAATACAGTGGCTTTTGCAAGAGCAAAACGGTAGAAAAAGTATATATACTTGCGGATCCCTAAACGCAACTGCATACACTTACGATTTGGCTTACACGTTTGGGTGTTTTCTTTCAGAAAAGGAACCAATGTGATACAACAGGGAATAACCAGTCCTGCAGTTGGTTCTCAGCTGTACTTGCTCAGGTTTTTTTGACCATGGTTCAAAGTGTTAAGATGTAGAAAGCATTGCATCTATCTTCTCTTGCATTCAGTCAAACTGTTATTTTCCTGTCGCAGCGTGAAGTTATGTAGTCATGCCTGACCTGGCATAGGAAGCTCATTCTGGAGGCGTAGATGCAGCATAGAAATTATTTCCTGAAAACCATGGTTGACTGAAATCACTGAATAATGGGGAGATGGGGAGGGAGGGCATGCTGTTAGAGTTGAGTGTAAATGTTTGATAAGCTGCTTTAAAATGTGATTATGTTTCTTATTTTTAGTCAAGTGCCGTAACTGACTAGTACTTCTGGGTAGAAGTAGCTGATGGTCGTATAAACAATGAATTTCAAAAGGATTTCACTCAACAAGATAGACCTTAATGTAATAGCTTTTGAATTTGCCAGGGTTTGTGTTATCAGTGTTGAGCAAAGAGTGTTCTGGGTTATAAGTTTCGTTGTCCACGTCTTCAGTGACTGGCTGTTGAGAGTCAAAGTACGCTTCTACCTTTTCAGGTTCATTCATTGCGTAGCTTTGCTGTATTCTTTTGCATAAATGATGCAGAACCTCAGTAAACTTTGCATAAGAAAACACCTTTTTATAACTTGTAAGAGAAATAAAGGGGATTAAACTGAGGACCTGAGCATGAAGCTTGCTTATCAAGTCTGAGCAACTGAAAGTAAAAAAATTAAACTGTGTGTATGCAGTATTTTTTTCCTTAGTTTGGATTAATCGAAGAGTGTAAGAGTCTATCTTAAAGTTTACATGCATGGCAGTGGTAATTTAATGAAATGTAACTCCAGCTGGTGTATCGGGTAGACTTTAGTGTCTAGGTCAGAGAAAGCTGGAAAAACTAATTTACAGCTTAGCTTCCATGTGACGGTGGTGCCTTTTGCTGCCCTTTTAAACTTGTCACCAAGTTTCTTTTTCAGTTGATCTTCTTTGCTTTCACCTAATCCTATTCCATTTTCTCTAGTCAAAGAGAGTGAAGAACTATTTCAGAATCACAGAAGCAGGACAGAGGTATTAAAATCTTCACACAAAGTAGGCACAGCTTTTAATTTTATACAGATTAATACTTTGATCTGTATTAAATGTATTTGAAGGGCAGTAATTTTATTATTAAAAGAGAGGTGTGGTCTTTGGGAATGGGAAGTACGGTCTTTCTCGAGTCAGTGATCCGGCAGGGAGGGTGGAGATGAGCAAGGGGCTGGTGCTGCTCTGGGAGCCATGTACTTCACCAGTTGCTGGGTTAAGGTGAGAACAGTCTGCAGGTGAGAACAGCTTGCAGGCACAATCAAGAACTGCTATCTTGTGCAACCTGAGAAGTTGCTCAATTCAGCAAAGCTTCTCAACAAACATGGAAGATTAGGAAAAATAGAGAAACTTGACAGATACGAACAGGACAGCGTCAACCTGCTCTGATTTACTATTCTAAAAGAGAAGCAGTCAGTGTTGCAAGGGAGAGTCATTAATACTATAGCGCTTACTGATTTATTCTACACTGAAGTCTAAATACCAAATTAATCTGATTCTTTTTTGTAAACAGCAATTACTTGGGAAATGTTTGTCTTTTGGTTTCACAAAACAGCTTTAACTGAAATAACTTGTCACTGCTGAAAAAAGGGAGGGCTTGTTTCTCATCCCCCATTTTGGTTCCCCACTCCTACTGCTTTTCTTTGAGAAGTCCAGGCAGAAATGAAATAGCTTTTTTCAGTTGTATTAACAAATGTTGTTACAAATGCAAACTTGGATGCCAGAGTTACTTAATAGTGAAAAATCTGAACTTTACAGTGTATTTCAAACAACTATTACATTTGGGACAATATTTGCATATACTTCATAATACCTAAGCTAATGTGGTACTTGTAAGCATCTAATATGCTGTAAATTAAGGGAATTTCGTCATCTTCCCAGTTACAAAACCACAGCTGCAGATTTTTTTTCCGAAGGGTAAAAGGCTATTGCATACTTAGGGGACTTTCTACATGTCTACACACACTTGCACTGAGGTGCACCATTGTTAGCAGAGACGCTTGGTAACTGTTAGCACAAGCTTTGTAACAGCACTTCTGGGTTTGGAGGGAGGTGGAGGTAAAGTAAGGTGGCATTAAGAGTAGCTGAGGGCAAGACAGCCAGGATGAGCCTGTCAGTGAAAGGTTTGGGTGCTGCTGGTAAGGATTCCCACTTATCGTTGACCAGCCCTTCTCCCCATGTTTGCCATAAGCAATTGGAAACTAAAGTTAACTATAGATGCTAATTTCGAATGAAAAAGTTGTGACCAGGGTGTACCCACCTTAGTTTTGTGGCTTGTCCTAGGCTTCACTGAAGAATTTCTGAGGTTGTGGGCAAACGCTGACTCTGGACAGCTGTGGTAGTGAAAGATGTTACTGCATCGGCCAGGACTGGAGGAAGAATTTTTAGGGTTGCTAAAAAAAAATCAGGGAAAATCGGCAGGGTTAACAGGTCACATTTTTTATAGTATAGTTGCAGTTACATAGACACTACTTACATAGGCCTAGATATATTGTTGCTTAAAAGGAAAGCTGGGACAGGCATGGCCATCGCTGCCTTCAAGGCTTTAGCAGGCTCAGTTTTCTTGCAGTTACTTATCTACAACTGTTTCTCATAAAATATATGCTAGCTCTTAAGCTGGTGGTCTATCATAAAGTCTAAGGGTTTACTTTGAACTGAAACATTAAAATGAATGTCTTCTGAATCTTAATTGTTTGTCATACTTCTTTAAGTTATGGTATGGTAAGAGATCTTTGACTAGCAGTAAATGGTTTTCTGCTTAAACTAAACAAAATGTGATGCCAATCTTATTTAAAATGTCATGAATACCTTCCATAACTAAATTAAATACAGCTTACTGGAAATTAACCTAGACATTGAAGATATTAGTATCACGTTGGTGCTGAAAGATGTTTAAAAACACATAATATTTAACTTTGATAAATTTGCAGAGAATCCAAATACTTAATGTTTTCAGTGTTGCAGAGGGTAGGCAAAAGTTAGTATCTTTCAGGACAGTTACATGCCTGTTGCTTTCTCAGATATCACAAGAGGGGTTTAATCATTTCTTTGTATTTATGCTCTGCTAAATGTCTCCTTGTCTTAGACTTTTTTTTCTCTTTCAGATGGCTTGTTATTGCAGTTGGTCTAGTTCGAGCATACCTGGCTAAAGGTAGCTACCATAGCCTTACTATTCAATAGAAAAGCCCCTGAAATTCTTCCAAACTGGAGCTTTGCTTGAGGTAGGTGTAGTCGTCTCCCTAGAGTTACTAATATTTGCATGAGTGTTTTCTTTAGGAGAAATAAGGCACCCTTTGTTGAACATTGCATTCTAGGTACCTGTTTTTTCATTAGCATTTATAGAGTGATTGAAGGCAAACGTGAGAAATACGCCTCACACAAATGCTGATTTTTTTTTTTTTTTTTTTTTTCCTTTTAGCAAGCGATGAGGGAGCTTACGGTCTGCTACTTAGCTTGGGCAGCAGAGCTAAATATCAAGCTTAATCTTTGAAATACAAATATTGAATGTTAAGCTCTTGTGATAGAACTAAATATGTTTCTGAATTGCTTCATTTGAAATGTTAGTGATTTGAATTTTTCTTTTTGTTCTAGATTCTGCACTGTGCATTTGGTAAGCTTGCAAATTTTCAGTTTTATTATTTTTATAGAAGACTGCAGTTTTAGCAATATTAGCATTAAAAATGTTGTGGTCTGTGAATTGCCAGATTTAATTCTTGCATAACTCACTAATTTTTGCTTGAAGTACATTCCAGTTTTTTACTGAATAATTTGACAAGTTAAATCAGAGAAAGAAGATAGTGTAACAGGTTTTCAATTACTTGACATTCTGTTTTTATCTAGATCCTTCCGATGCTACAAATCTTAGAGCAGTTTATAAATGTTTTCTGGTAGATCATTACTCTCCATTTCAGCATCCTATAATCTTCTGTATCAAGCTATCTTTCCTCAAAAAAAAATTCTAGCTGGAAGTAATTTAAATTCCAATAAAAATAACATTTCAAGCAGCATAACTTTGCCCACATCCATAGAGCATAGATATGTGTTGTAAAATTAGGAAGGGGTAACCACTCTTTATCCCAGATTCGGCTGTGCTTTAATGGAACTGTTTGGGAGAGTAAGAATTACTTAAGGCTTGACCCAACAGTTCTTGTTAGCCTGTACTGTGAGGCTTGTTTGTTAGTTTGGTAGCAGGAACTCAATTGTGTATAAGTGGCCTGGGGTCAATAACAGTGTCATGGTTCAGTCAACCTGAAGAGCCTCATGTCTGAGTGACAGGATGGCATTTTGTCTGGTTTGTTAGTTGTCATGAGTAGTGAACGGTTTGGCTTCAGCATTTGGATGTTTTGTTCATGGAATAGATGATGTGTCGCAATCTCTGCAAGATTAAAGCCAATGTGCTATAAAAGGGAGCAGTGCCTGTCTGTATACATTTGCTTAACTCTGATTTTTCTAAACAATCCAGTCTCCACAAAGAGACAGTCTTATGTTCAGGTAGGTGGTCTTGTGATTTTAAATATAAGTGTTTGAGCTCCTATCTGAATGTTTGCTAGCTGCTGTTTAAAGAGTAAGATGGCATTAAGGTTCCTAAAGCTGCAGCTACAAACCTGCTATTGTTCACGTCGTACAAACAATCTACATACTGGAGGTCGTATGGTACAAGTAGGTTCATATTGAATTCCTGCACAAAGGATTTTTTTTTTTGTCATTCAATAACCAAATGTGGTAGTTGGCAAACTTAAAATCATATACATAAATTTGTCAGCAGAGGGCAGTCTAATCCTGTATTTGATAAAGTAGTTCTGACCTTCCTGAATAATTGTTACTCTGAAAATGTTATCTTAGAAAGGACAGTTTGTAGACTGTGCACAGATCATCCCAAGAAATTAATGATCGTATACTCAAATTAACGTAAAGGCTTCTCGGAGTGAACTATGTGTATCATATAGTTGTCTGTGCTGCCAAGGTAGTCCTTCCGACACTATTTTATTTACTAAATCTCAATTACTGTTTTTTACCAGAATAAACCATACTTACTTTAAAACATTTGTCAAAAATTAATAATAAATGTGAAATTTTTGAAGTCTGTCTTAACAAGTGGCAAGAAGGACAAGTTAAAACTGGGCAAAAAACCTTGCAAATAAAATGCTATTTTACCATCCTAAATCTATAATGCTCTACTGTTTTTTTCTAAGCTAAACTTGTGTGCAGATGCCAGTGTTTACTAGCTCTAAATCTAAGAAAGAGTGTAAAAAAATTAATTTGATTATCTTTTCCTGACACTTTAGAGTATATGTCCACACAAATCAGTGCATAGCACGAGAGAGTCCTGTGTTTCACCTTCCATGCTGGTGCAGAACAGCAAACAAGGTGACTGTACCAGCCTGTCTGTGTGCAAAGCTAATAATCCTGGCTCAGTTGATTTGAGATGTGAATCCATTTAGCCCATGTTATCCTCAGTCACACAATTTAATATTAGTGAAGAGAGCCATTAGTGGAACGTTGCAACATTTTATACCATTGTAACTTTTATCTTTTTTGCTTTCCCTAACAAAATTTTTTACAAAAACCCCACTTATTATAACTGCCCATGGATTTTTTTTTTTTTTTCCTGTTAATGGAAGCATTTGTCAGCTAATTAAAATGAGGGTTTTTTGCACAGCTGGATACACTGCTGCTGGTCTGCTGTAGTCCTACTGACTCTGGTAAAAGTTTCTGTGCAAGGAGAAACAGGAAACTTGCAGATTCCTTTGCCCCTGCTAAACTAATTGCTATAACTAAAGCTCTAATTCTCTGTCAATAGATGAGCTTATCTGTGACAGATGACTGTGTGTATCAGCATAACTTTCTCTCCACATCTTTTCAGTAGAATCTGAAATGTTAGCATCTGTGAGTCAAGTTCTTCAAAATATGAAGATTGATAGGGGAATGTCTCTGTCAGGCATGGTTGAGAACAGAACTTTGGCATGTGGCAAAGATTTTAAAAATGAAGGAGGAGAGCTCTACATGAAGAGAGGAGGGTAACATGTAGCCCAGAGAGACCAAGAAGGGAGAGACTGAAGGACAGGCAAAGGGAAAGTGAACGTGTAATTCCTTGACTTGTGTAGCAGGCAGAATCCAAGTGTATGAACGGCATTGATAGCATGGAAGAGCTTCTACCTGGAGGAACTTGGTATGGAAAGAGGTGATAGGAGCCACCAAAATGGAGAAGCAATAGTAGTATAGGGAGTTTCTAAGAGAATGGAGAAGAAAAGCAAGAAGGCTTTGGTGAGTACAGGCTCAGCCTACAGAATCACTGCAATACCAGCCTTCCTCCATAGTGATGCTTACCAGTAACCCTCCGGTAAGCCAATGTCAGCACTGGTGACTTTGCTTTAGCCTGCTCAGTTAGAAGGGATACGAGGGCTCCACCTGTAAGCTATGCATATGGCCTGTTCTCAGTCCGGAACTCCCTGGGAGAGGGGAAGCACTTGTTGGGAGTCGGAGGATTCCTGCTGGAGGTGGGAGGCTTAGTCCAGCATCTGGAAGAGGTCTGGGCACGGTTTACTTGCTGCTTGGTTCTGGACCTGAGCCCCTTGTCAAGCACCACTCTAGCACGTGCAGTGTTGGTTAAGTGGTGACAGATGTTTTTAAAAATGCCAAGTTCAAAATTGTTTGTCAGGTACCTTTTCACTGCAATGAGTGTATAATTAGAGGCAAATAAAGTTTACATAAATTGTAGCTGGTAAGTCGCTTATTTGATCTCCTGGTTTTAGCATAGATTGGCATTGTCTTGGCTGTAATGAAAAACCTTGTTTGTCGTACTTGTGAGATAATCTTGGATGGTTCCTACACAGTCTTTTTAGCTTATTTATAGATTACTTTGCAAGAACATTAGTTTATCTTGCTTAGGAAGGTATGATCTAAATTTTATAAAGGAAAGGTTATATCATAGGAGTGAGCCTTGAATGAGTATAGATCGTGAAATTTTATAGCACCCCCTTTTGTGTTGTCTGAGTAACAGAAATTCTGCACTGAGGTTTTAGAACAGCAATTAGATTATGAACAATAAGTGATAAAACTGAGCTGTGTTTGTAGGGTTTTCCCCTCTTTTTACTCTGAAAGAAGACTAATATAATGACTGTGTGACTGAAATAATTCTAATGAAATTTGCTTTTGGCTTTTTTATTCTTTCTTCCTCTTCCACTTTCTAATTTGGTCTTTACATCTTTCTGAGGCTGCTGTGTTGCTTGCTGTGATTTCCATTAGTTCTAGAAGCACTTTTTACTGTGTATTAGGAGCTGCAACTGCTCTTCCATTTGTCTTCATCATGTTATTGCAAGAAAATACAACTTGGTGCTGTGAAGTTTAGAAATTTTGTGTAATCTTGCAGTCTAAAACTATTCCTGCTTTGTCAGACTTGGATGTGTAGGATCCTTTAATGGCAATTTAATCAGAACCTCAGAACTTGCTTAGAAGAACCAGTGAAATCTGCTTCCTTGAGAAAATCTTAAAATGTTTCTGTACCTACCAATGCATCAGCTATTCCTTGGTTTTGTTCTGTTTTTTGAAAAGTTGTATTCCCAGGAAGGAATTATAAACTTCGTATCTATCAGAATATGGGCTAGATCAGTGTTTCTTCAAAGTAGTTACACGTTTTGCGTGCTGTTTTTGGGGATATACTATGCAAAACAGCTTTATTGTTTTTACTTTTTTAAATCACAGTAATGAAGAGTATCTTGGATACTTTAATCAACAGAGTTTATTTGAAAGACTGTATCCCAAAAGCTATTTGAAGTTATCTCATCTTACTCAGCTGTTTTGTGCATTAAAGAACATGCTATGATTGCAACAAGACTGATTGCTTTTACTTGCATTTTGATGCACAAAGTCTTGTCAGGGGATTGCATTGCATTAGGCTTATAAACACACCACAGGACAGACTTCATACTCTCAAATTAAAAAAATTAAATGCCTTCCTCCAAAAATTTCAAATAACTGGACTTTGGCTTAGCTGTATTTTATTTCCCCACCCCCACCTCCCACCCCGATAGTCAGGAATATTTACTAATTGCCAAATATCTTCCAGGCATTGTTCCCTCTTCTGTTGTTCTGACTGCTTTCCAAGTGATGTCAAGGGTTTTCCTGACGTGGGCAGTAACACATAGTGTAAAGAGGGTAAGTTAAGCTACAAAATAGATAGAAAAACTAATGACCTACAGTGAAAAGCAAGTGTTGATCGCTGTCTTATTTTCCTTAAAATGACTTTTGTTTGTATCCCAATGTGAATTGTTTATGTGAATTTCTGTGGATCAAAAGAACTAAAAAAATCTTTCATGTCATCTTTTCTTGACAATCAAATAGACTGAGGTCTGATTCTCTCACTGTAAGACATCCTAGCTCCTGAATAGATTTTGCAGTCCTTACTGAAAGTTAAGAGGTTCAGTGTGTAATATGGAGCCCAGAATTTGGGACAGTGTTCTAGTATTGATCTCAGTAGTGCCATAATTAATAGCAAAAATCTCCTCACTGCCGCCTCTTTCATACACAATTTGCTTTCTTTACCGCGGCATGTGGAAGCTCCCCCTCAACCTGTGCACAGCAATTGCCT
This sequence comes from Phoenicopterus ruber ruber, assembly GCA_009819775.1. Lineage (NCBI taxonomy): Eukaryota > Metazoa > Chordata > Aves > Phoenicopteriformes > Phoenicopteridae > Phoenicopterus > Phoenicopterus ruber. Next base: position 31,635,995 of record CM020220.1, on the reverse strand, counting down.
GGATGTTCTCCATTTATCACTTTGCAGGATAATCTTCCCTCTGTCCTTCATTCATTTTTCTTTACATTCAAGCATAGCTGCGTTTTGGGGCCTGCGTGCTATTTTCTTATTGCTTACCACACAAATATTGCTAGTACTTGATGCAAATCTCTGCAGCATCTTTGGAAGCGATCTCTTTGAAAATTGATTCCTGACAGTTATTTTAAAATCTAAAACATGCTTTAATTAATACCGATCATGCTGACTGACTCTTTCATGTCATCTGAATACCTTGTAGTAGCCCAGATATGCCACAACAGTGCTGTTACTTTAGGCAACCCACCCTTACTGTTTTGTTCTCATTAAAGAAGAAGTCTAGTCTGATGCCAGAGGTCAGCATGGCTGCCATGAATAAGTGCATGGTCATCTAGTGTCATTACATGCATAAGATCTTTTGTGACTTGACATAGAGAATGTCTTAAGGAGCTTGCCTCATTGCCAAGGCTTCAGGGAAGCTGCTTTCTCTTCCTTACTCCCAACATGTTATCAGAGCGTCCATCCCATGTCGAGTAACATGAGTCACTGTAGTTCCTAATAATTAACAGCCCTTTCTGATATTATGATGCTTGTTCACGTGGAGCCTTAGTTTCATGCTGTTTAAGTGGGGGAATGTTATTTTCTCAATAACTCAAAATCTTGTAAATACTTCTCTTCTGTATAGATTTCACTTTGGTGCAAATAAATGTACTCCAGTATCTGTTAATTAACTGGAGATAAAATACTAGATTTTGAAAAAAAAAAAAAAAAAGCCATAATCCCAAACCAGTAGATTTTAGATACACATTAAAAAAATTTTAAAGAAATATGCTTGTAGTTTTGCTTGTTACCTGTATAATGGTGGGGTACCTGGTGCTTCATAAAGAACAGCAATAATCTGTTTTTCTGAATTGCCTCCTGGTTTTGAAGTACCCAAATGTTAAAGATTGGATTGCATGGATTAGAATATTCCATGTGTTGTCTGTTAGACCTCAAAGGGAAGTCTGCAAAATGATTGTGGGTTAGGTTTTTTTGAAATTATGCCCAACATTCTCACCAGAGGAAACCAGAATCCGAACAACAAGTTCAGCCTAATATTCAATTTTACCAAGAATTCTTTCAACAATATTACATGCAGTTTTTTCCTCACATTTGTGTGGTGTTTTGGTTAACGTTTTGTGAGAGACTGTATATGTGTACTTTTTTAATGTCTTAGAAAGGTGGCATAGAATGGTAAGGACTGAGGAATCCTGTGGTGAGTTTTTCACCTGTGACTTAGAGCAGATAGATCAAATGAAGAGGCTGTATTCTGACCCTCCCCTTCCCCCAACCAGAGAGCATGCAGTCTCACCTGGGGAGATGTTTTGAAAGTGTCACGAGGTGTTCTACTTTTTCTAAAGGGCGGTCTGCACAAGTGAGCTCCATGGTGAAGTCCAGGATAAATTCTCACACAGCTTTATGGAACTTGTAAGCTATGCAGTTGCATGATGAGGTTCTTGTAACATAAACGCAGTTTTCCTCTTTAACTTTTTGAGTGAGACTTGTTCAGTATCTTGCTTTTCCAGACTGTTTTAACATATAATATAGTTAAAAAAGAAACCTCTGTATTGCATCCCTCTTTTCTGTCAGAATACACTTCTAGATATGTGATGTGATTTGACGCATGCGTCTTGCCACTAACATGTTTGTGCTTTTTGTTGAATTTAGTGCTGATTGTGTTGTTAAATTCAATAAGAAAGTATTTATCATAAATGTTTAAAGCATGGCAAATGTTTTAAAGCACTGCCACACCTTTTTGGGTAGCAATGAGATTCCCCTTACCTCCACCATATAAGTAGCTGTTAGCTTAGTGGAGGAGAGCCTGGCTATGTAATACAGTACTTGTAATCGCTTTGTCATTACATCAGAAGGAATGGTTGGTGAATTTACTGTTCCCCTACAAAGGAGGGAAGAGAATGAGCAGACTAGTGTGAAGGGCTAGAATAAATAGGCGTGGGAGAACAGAAAGTGCCCTTCAGTTCTGAGTTGTCTTTTTGAATTTGTGTTGAACAATGAGATCATCTGGTGACATCATGGCAGGCCTTCGTAGAGTTCCATTCTGATAAATAATTCCGCACTCAGTTCTGATGGGTAATTAAAAAATGGTGTCAGCAGTGATTTAATGCTTATTCGATTGGGTGCAGTACAGATAAGTTGCAGATAAGTATAGTATATATTTAAAGGAACTTTCTAGAACAGGCAGTCAAAAGGGGTGGTGTGAAGCTATTGAGCCAGGAATTAAGACTCCAGCATCTGCAGTTGTGAATTGACATCTTCAATCAGTAGTAAAGCATACTTAAAAGAGGGAAGAGCATCTTAATTTATGGTATTAAGACTAAGTTGTCGTAAAGAAGTCCATGCTGGAAAGTTCAGAACTCTAAATGGGTTGAATACAGTTGAAAAGCCCGATTCATCACTGCTTTACATCTATGTAAAATTTGAGTAATACTGTATAACACAAATGTCTGTCAGGCCCTTTGTGCCTACTGTGATCTTCCTTTTTTTTTTTTTTTCCAATTGATGTACTGGAGAACCGGCGCTCTTGGAGGGAGATGTGCTTGTTTCATCATTACAGTTGCATAGTGCTGCTGGTTTTACTCTTCTGCACTGGATTGCTTACTTATGTGTTTAGCTGAAATTTTCTGCAAATAATTGTCGAACTGTTACTCTTAACGTGAAGAAATCTATAGAATTTCCCTTTTCATGCATAAGGAGAACAGTAAAACCTCTCAGGCTTTATTTTGTCAATTCCTGACTCTCGTCTTTGCATCTTAAAAGGCTATGGATTCTCTTATATTTTAACAACATTGTCTGCTATTCATAGTATTGAAGATAAGCTAAAATATATTCAGGATCCTCCTTGATGATAAATTGGTTTGAAACATATGCCAAAAAAATATGCCTGTGGTGTGATTGACACTTATAAGGCAGTTGGACAAATAAGTTGTAAATAAAGTGTCCAATGTGCTTTTGAGTTTGTCTAGCATCTCCTTCAAAGACTGGCATGAAAAAATAGAGGAAGAGGAAATTGAGTTCTGAGGGCAGCATTGGGCTTAGTGGTTTATTAAGGATCTACTGTTTATGGCTGTAGTATCCCCCCTTATCCTCAACTTGGAAGAGGAACAATACAAATTAGCATTAGCAGTGCCTAAATGAATAAGACCTTGAGAGACTGTTTGTAAATCAGTTCCCAGGGTGTTGATAATGTGCATCTCAGACTTCTTTATTTGAGGTATTGAAGAATTGTCAGTACCTCAAAGAGCATGTTTAATAGTGACAGACTTCTGACACATCTGTTAGCTTGTAAGAACGTACTTTGTAATGAGAGCTGTGGAATGTAGTCAAAATATGATGATAAAATGCACACTACTCTTCTGTTCCTTACTGCACAGAATGGAACTATTTGAAAACTGTATAGGTCACTTTTTGTATGAAACTGCCACCATTTTCCAGTATTCTTTCTTCCTAAATAGGTCCTATAAAGGCACAATCAGTGATTCTTTAAGTGACCTTAACGGGGGGGGGGGGGTGTGTTTATAATGGTGTGAACTGTTTTAATAACTTCTAAACATGGTTCTAATATTCACGTAGATGGGAAAGGACTAGACCTGAGACGGCAGTGTTACAGAAGTGCTGTGATAAAAATGGATTGCAACTGCCAGATTTCTACTTCTACAATGTATCATCATTGTTTGCTTCACAGTTTCTTGCCCTTGTCATGTCCTTGGGTGATACTTCAAGCTACAAATTTTTGTTTGTTGGTTTTATGACCCATGGTTAGGGAAAGAAAGTGGGGTTTCAAAGTAAGGGTTGAAGTCTGTGACGCATAGGTTTATATGAACTCACTAAGCTGCTACTCCTGATTTGACCAGACGATGCAGCTCTGGAGTGCTTGTCAAGCATCGTGCTCCTTGGGAACAGCGGTTATCTGTGAAGTGCTGTTAACTTTTCCAGGTTGAGAACTAAGTCTTGCTTATAAGCAGACCCTAAACAAGATTAGGATCTGTAGCAATGTAAAAATAGATTTGGTTTCTTCTCTGAAAATCTTCAAATAAGTTTTGGATTTTGTTCTTTATGATGATGTAAGGAGATTAATATACAAGCAAGTTATCAGAGTTTCATGTAGACAATGGACAAGGTGCATTTGCTGCAAATGCAATGAAAGTGACTCGAAATGCTACATGCAGCAGAATATAGATTAAGAGCAGCTCTACATTCCAGGATATCCCAAGATTTTTCTGTATAAATCTTTCAGGGTTTTGTAGTCTGTAACAGAAAGCTTTTAAGGGTAATCCTCATGAGCTTTTTTACACACAAATATATAAACAGTCCCCTCCTATTAAAGGTTTCTGATTGCCCACATATAGAATTTAGAATAGTTTGGGTGGAAGGGACCTTTAAAGGTCATCTAGTCCAACCCCCTGCAATGACCAGGGACATCTTCAACTACAATCAGGTTGCTCAGAGCCCTGTCCAACCTGACCTTGAATGTTTCCAGGGATCGGGCTTCTACCACCTCTCTGGGCAACCTGTTCCAGTGCCTCACCACCCTCACTGTAAAAAACTTCTTCCTTATATCTAGCCTAAATCTCCCCTCTTTCAGTTTAAAACCATTACCCCTTGTCCTATCACCACAGGCCCTGCTAAAAAGTGTATCCCCATCTTTCTTATAGGCCCACTTCAGGTACTGGAGGGCTGCTAGAAGGTCTCCCCGGAGCCTTCTCTTCTCCAGGCTGAACAACCCCAAATTCTCTCAGCCTTTCTCATAGGAGAGGTGCTCCAGCCCTCTGATCATTTTGTGGCCCTTCTCTGGACCTGCTCCAACAGATCCATGTCTTTCTTGTGCTGATATTTTCTTGTTTGTTGTATGTGTACTTTGCTCAAATATAATAAAGCATACCACCCATACCTACTGACTTTCTTTTGCCCCCCTTTTCAAGAGTTGGAGGGAAAAAGAAATGCAGGTCCCTGTGGTTGAACTCTTTTTGTTCCCATGGTCCACCGAATTTGGGCTCAAGGTACTCATACAGCTGAGAATTCTGTTGAAGGGAGGGAAGGAGGAGGACTGCATAAAAATCATGTTTGTTCTCTCAAGAGTTTGTAGTGCAGGTATGTGATCCCATATACTACTTCATCAGTGTTATTCCATCTGAAACATAAACCTTGTAATTATGCTCCCAAATCTATAATTCATTTTAAAGTACATGCTTTTGAAGATTAACCTTCACAAATATGAAGGGAGTAAAAGCTGGTTCAGTGATGTGTGTCTGAAATAAAAGCTCTGAGAGGTGTAAAGCAGTGAAACATAGTAATAACTTTGAGTGTAACATTAGAGGAACTATGCTGGATACAATAAGCAGAAAAACGGAGCAAGGAACAGTGAAGCAGGTAGCGGTCACGCTTACCTGAGGTGAGACAATCTGAGCTTCTGTTTCTTTTCTCCTCCCAGCTTATGTCCTGGTGCTAGCTGTTTTGCTGCTGCTCAAAATTAGGACCCAGTTTCTCATCTGTAGAGAGAGGAAACAGTGCTTGTACTCAGAAGTAGCATGGACTGGGATCAGAATATAAAGTCTAACCAGGTATCAAGTGTAGACTAATGTGTTAGCATCCTTTCTGCTTGCTGCACTAGGAGGCCATTGTAGGACTGAAGTAGAAGCTGTACTGTATAGGAATGGGAAGAGTTACGAGTTGTTCTCAGCATTTCAGGGATTTCTTGTACTAATTTACTTTGCATAGATGGGAGATGTTAAGTATCTGATCACCAAGCAGAGCTTTTCTTAAGCAACTAGAAAATAAGGAGCATGATAAGAAGGGTTTTTTACTGTTGTTACTAATGTTGCTTTTAAGCTCATTCTTGGAGTCTGTTCTCTAAAATGATGCAGTAAAGCAACCATGGGAATGATTTTCTTTGCGTTTTCTTGGTCTGTGAGTAATTAGTAATGCTTGAATTCATATTGAGCTTTTTTCTTTCTTACAAGGTACAAACTGAAGATAGCGTCCTGTTGTTTGGTGGTGGCCTGGACAATCACTGAGATAATCCGTTATTCTTTTTATACGTTTAGCTTGTTAAACCATCTCCCCTTATCTCATCAAATGGGCCAGGTAGGTGGCATAATAGAAATCATAGCCTTAAAGCACTGATTTGACAGGGATATTCATCCTTGTAAAATAGTTGCGTACAAAAAGTTAGATTTTACCTTGAGGGAATTGCCTTGTTTGTGAATTTGACTTCCTAGCTTCTTTCCAGCAGTTTTCTGGGTTAAAAAAAAAATCTATTACATTGTAAGCTGAAAGAGTAGTTTGTCAGAACTCAGTCCCATTTACAAAGTGATTGTGTTTATCAGAAACTGACATTTAACAGTAAGGGGTAACAGTAAGTAAACTGACATTTAACGGTAACCCTTGAATCCAAGGGTCGTACTTGAAACAATCTGCAAGTTCATTGATTAATATCAACTGTGTTTGACCCTATTTTAAGTAATATAACGACCTCTACCAAAAAGTTCAGAAATCAAAGTAACAAAGTGTGTGGGGGGTGGGGGAGAATAGTTTTAAAGATAGTTTTCATATTCTCAAAGATAATCTTTAAATAATTCAAACTGATGGCTGATTTGAATACTTATCTTGCAATAATGTTCACACCTTGCCATGCTCTAATCAAATAAGAGCCAAGGGAAATAAATACTGAGTTGAGAACTTAAAATTTGAATGTCCATAATAGCATTTAACAAATACTTTGTCAGAGTTTGTCATAACTTTTAATCGTTTCCGTAAATGTTTTGTTCTAGGTACACTTTGTTTATAGTATTGTATCCAATGGGAGTCTCAGGCGAATTACTCACAATATATGCTGCGTTACCCTTCGTCAGGCAGTCTGGCTTGTATTCCATTAGTTTACCTAACAAGTACAATTTTTCTTTTGACTACTATACATTCCTGATCCTGGTTATGATCTCTTACATTCCAAGTAAGTATGGGTTTGTTAGGTTTTTTTTAATATTAAAAGCTGTAACAGGAAAGGCTAATAACTGTGGGATTAACATACATATAACTCATTTTGCAAAATTAATTTTGAAAATTATTTAAAGAAAAAAGAGTTAAAACTGCAGGGGTTGCTTTCTACCAACGCCTTCAAAACAGTAATACATGTTTTTTCTCTTACGCTTGGAATATTAAATAACTATGGTGGTACTTGGCAAATGTTGACATCTTCATAATTTTTTTCCCCCCACTTACAGACTTTTAGGAGAACAAAATTTAAACCAGCTTCATAAAATTTAGTTCTTTATCAGGAATAAGAGCATTGCTTTTGCATTAGTGGGTAGGGAACCATTTCTGTTGAATTAAGTTGAATTGACATAATCTCTGGTTGATGTTTCTATAGATGGAATCAAGATTTGGCTTTGCTGCTTTGAAATGGGGAATAGGAACACAGAAGCCTTTAGCAAATTTAAATGTGTAAATAAAGTCCAACATGCAGAATAATGTAGTGATGATGTTGCTGCTGTTAGCTATCTCTACAGCTGTCTTTATGGGAACCTTGTTGTTTGTGCAGAACGATAAACCATATTCAAAGATTTAAATTTCAGTAGTGTGGCTGTCTCTATAATGAGCACTTAAAACTTTCAGTGAACCATCTTGTAATTCTGACATCAAGGTTCTGAAGTTTTTCCAGCTGTTCTTAAAAACACACTTTTAATGCACTTTTCATTTGTTTCTCCTTGTCCCCCTCCTCCAAAAATGGTGATGTTACTGACTCCAAGCAGCCGGAGTAATACCTTTTGTTTTAGTCAAAATAACCATGAGTATTAACTAGTTCTTGTGCGGTAGCTAGATCACAGTTGACAGGCCGTGTGGGAGGGAACCCAGATTGAACCCAGGTAACAATTTTAGCTCACTTTCTCCGTTAAAATTGCTGTCTCTTAAATGAGGTATTTTCTGTGATCCCTTATTTGCTGGACGTATAACTTGAATGCAATCTTTTTTTTTTTTTTTAATTTTTTTTTAATTATTATTGTGAATTGGTACATTAACTCTGAGAACCAACTGCTTGGACTCAAGCAATCTTAGGTGCCTTTTCACATGAAGATATTCCTGCAGTATTCCTGAGATACAACAAAAGCAATGTTCATTGCAGTCATTGAATGCACCATAGTTTGGTTGTTCATTCATAAAAGCTATTTATGCAGGAGTTACACCTTCTGAACCCACTGAAGATCTTGGAAATTTTGGGAATGTTAATATCACAAGGAAAGAAAGCTTTGAAAACTGTTGTTAAAAAATGAGTTTTTACATTCTTGATAGTTGCATCTTACCATTTACCTCACTTTAAATCTCTAATGTAGTACTTGTCTGTTAAAATTGACATCTTGCTAGAAAAGATGTCATTAAATTCTTTGCATATAATGGATCCCCATTACTTAGACTTTTAATGGAGAAACGATGTGGCTCTGTATTCTGGTATGTCTCTGGACAGCTGTATTCACTCCTAAACACTGGTGGAGTGCATCAGGATAGGGAGGAAACAGTCAGGAAATGAAATACAGGGTAAAGAAAGCCAAAAGAAAAAATGTTGACCTGAAAAAAAAAAATCTGGCGCACAAATTAAATAGACTTTGACCTATGTTCATGATGAACACTTTGCGTGTATAACTGATACAATTTAGGCTGATTCTGACCTTGTTTAATTTTCATATGGTTCACAAAGGTTTAGTGTCTCATGGCAATTTTAGCTTTTGCTGTTTATGTATGTTTTCCATCCCCTACTTTGTTGTTCTGCAAACATACTGTGTAATGTAGTCTTAGAAATAGGAGGAGAAAAAGCTGTGTGTGGAGGATAAAGAGAGAAGAGATGAAAGAGGCACCAGTTTGTATAAAGTTCCTTAGATCCTGAAGAAGTGACACTAGAATTATAAGAAATGAAACAAATCTGGAAATTCCATTCTTTTGGAAGCACTTTTTCCTCACTGCAATGTATTTTCTTTCTAGTGTGTGTGCAGTTCAGGAAACTTTTGTCATCCTCCTTGCACATGCATAGTTAAATAAGGCATTTTGCATTTAATTAAAAATGTCATTGCTTTAGCAAAAAATAAATAGTGCCTGAAGCCTAGGGACAATATTGCTTATTCTGTTTAAAGAATAAAAGGCAATAGATGACTTGAGTGGAAAGTGGATAAGCATGTTTTCTTTTAATGGAGAATTGGTGACCTTAAGCATGTGACTGTGCATCTTACATTGACATGTAAGCTTCACTTCATAGTTTATTTACTTAAGTCTGTTTTCTCTTCAGTCTTTCCTCAGCTGTATTTTCATATGCTACATCAGAGGCGAAAGGTACTCTCTCACACTGAAGAACACAAGAAGTCGGAGTAATTCCAACTCTTTTTCAGAACTTTCAAACATCAAAATGCTGCAGATTTTTAATACCCAGCACATTTATAAAGAATATACCAGGATAAAATAAGTCAGAGGTAAAAGACCAATAATTTAGCAAGAATAACCAATAAATCTGATTTCACCGAGATTCCACAATGTAAAACACTGAAATAATTTTCAGCTTGCAGTGCTTCAGAAAACTTACAAACTTTATATGGCTTGGCAGTTAGCCTTTTCCTTTTCCTTAAATGATGTGCTAAATGGTTTTCATTTATTACTAAATGCCTGAAGGTTGCAGTCTGAATGATGAAGTTGTACCCCCTAAATGCTTGAATTGGGATTATATTACTGATATCTCTTTTTTTAAGTGCTTGACTGCATGCCAGAAACTGTATGTATTGCTGTGAAAGCAAACAATATGCTCTGGAATACTTTATGGTTTTGTCAGAGACTCCAGTGGACAATGTAACCTGGGCAAAGTGTTTGAATTTAGAAAGGTAGGTTGTGTATTTAAAAGGTGATGGGAACAAGAACAGGAAACCAATTACGGGAAATGAGGGGAATGTGGTTCTTTAGGAATTTAAACAGTAGGGTGTCTGACCAGAGCGTGTTCTCTGAAGATCTTGTTTAAGCTGATTACTCAAATGCTAATGTTAATTCAGAGGCTATAATGCTTATCTGAAACATTAAAACTTCTCTAAGTACTGCATCCCTGGATACTTTTTTAAATATTTTACAAAAAAAAATACTAACTGTAATATTTCTAGTGATACCAGTAATGAATCTAAACAATGTAAGGAGGCAGGTCACCCAGAAACAGGTGCAGTTCTCCCTTTTTTACTTTAAATTATCATCTCTAATCGCTGTCCACTATCTCAGTGGTACTCATCTTTCAGTGTTGAGGACTACTTGGTCTACTGTGGAATCATTTGAGGGCCTTGTTCCTCAGCCTAACTTTTCTCAAGTGACTAATGTGTATCACTCCGGCACATCCAAGCAGGCAGTTCCAGGCACTCAGCTTCTGAAATGTTGCAAAGTCATAAGCTCCTTCTTTGAAAGCAGATTATCTCATGTGTTACATGCTGCTTTTGCAGATTGAACAAGCCTTCCCTCATCTGCTCATTTGAAAGAGCAGAAGACCATAGAAAGTTAAATTTTCCCAGGTGCTTTCTCTGGGTTCTCAGGCTAAGCCTTCCCTTGGGAAGGTAAAACAGAAAATGAAAGAACTGAGAAAACCTTGTGGTGAGGCAGAAGGCACTAATGCTGTGTGAGCAGTGCCCCAAGTTATGAACAAACTGTTGATTGGGGACGGGGAGGGAAAGGAATGGAAGGGACAAAGGGAGCAAGGAAATGAAGAGATACCCAAGCAAAGGCAAAAGGAAATGTAGGTTATGGTGTTTGCTCTGTTAGGAATTGATAGTTGAATAGTCCTGTCTTCGCCCAGTCAGAGCCACTAGACCACACCACAAGGGCTTCTCTGGCTTCCCTCTTGTAACATCATGATTTAGTGCATAAATGAGGTGTGACCACTACCATGATACCTGCTGTACTAGTCTTGTGCTGTGCCTGCCAGCACCTCCCCCCGGGCGTGGCCCATAGCCGTGTCCCAGTGACTGGTGCTTGATGCAGCGCAGCTCTCCCTAAACACAGCCAGTAAGTACTAACGGCACAGGCTCTCTGAGCACTTGGGGAGAGTTGGATTTGCAATTATTTTGGTTTATGTTTGTCGGAGCTATATTTAAAAAAACGTTTTGCATTCTTCAGTAATTTCCTTTGGCTCCATCAAAAAGTCCTAGCACTCAGTAACATGTATAACACCTTTCCTGTTCAACACAAACAGGACTATTGTAAGCGGGGAGAGGGTAAGAGACGATACTGATCTTTGCTTCTATTTTAAACCTTTTGGAGGCAGTTATTGGCTGTAATCGTAACCAGTATGGCCATGTACAACTTCAAAGTGGTTTTGCATTCAAAGATGCAACAATTTCAGTTCATTTCTCTGTTAGGTTATGTGGCACTTGTTGTAGTGATCTGAGAAATGTTGCATTGTACTGAACTCGTCGTTCAAAAGTGTAAACTTCCACCTCTGAGCAAAACATCTCCTTTTGCTTATACTTGCTATCAAAGGAGTTAGTGTCAGTATTTCTGAAGGACGTCATCTAAAAGATCCAATTTCCTGATGTACTCAGGTTGCTGGATATTGTCGATGCTCAGCTCCTGAACTTTTCTGGACTTGATTTCTGTGCCCAAATAAAAGATTTGGTTTCAAATTTGTTGATCCAATTTGGAGAAAAAAAATGGCTGTGTAATAACTCCTATATGAAACAAACTCATAGCTCTGTTGATGAGAAAGATGTAGTACAGATCTGTATTAGATAGCATTGGCACCACAGTAAAGCAGAGTGCGCTGCCAGTAGGGAGAAGGCTTGTACAAGCAACGTCTTTACTGAATAAGCTTTTATTATGGAATATTTACTTTAATTGAAAATACTAATTTACCACACAAATGCAAATAAACTACAGCCTTTTAAAAGAAAATGGAGTTACTTTTCCTTTTAAAAGAAAAAGAAATTGCTTTGATAGTAAGAAATCTTATCAGCAAAGTTGATTTAAAGATTATATTCTGAAGTATGAACATGCAGTTAGTACGTACAAGAATGCCAGCACTTCAGCTTGCAGTGCTTTTTCAAGATTAGCTTCCATGGAAATCACTAGAAAGTGATCTTGAGTAAGAACTGTAGTGCGATGCCCTAATACTGTTTGGCTTTTTCCCTAATACAGACTTTGGCCACATATATGGGTTTTTTCCTCCTCATAAAATATGAGCAAATTTCCCCTCATCTGTCACTGAAATTATAATGTGGTTATGTGAACTTTGTAATAGAAGCTTTGAATAGTACTCTTTTTCACGAATCTAGAGGGTTGGGTTTTTTCCCCCAGACTATTTACTTGGCTTCATGTTTTCTATCAGCATCACCAAACTTCTGCAGCAGACGTGTTTTCTGCTTTGGTAGTCTTTGTGTTGTGTGCACTGGTTCAGTTGACAATACTTTATGTTCTACCACGCCGGCTTTGTCCAAGTTAGTCATTACCCTCTAAAAGACCAAGGTTCTTACCAGTGTATAGTTTACAACTGGAATTGTAGAAATGTTCATATTGTAAATTACAGTAAGATGCAGGTTACAGTGCAGGTAAATTGTAATTTTTCACACTGTGATGTTTCTATCAAAGTTTTTTTTTTTTAATTTCTCACTAGAAAGGTTGGCATTTGTGTGGACCAATCTGCAGTGTCATCTTAAAACCTATCTTTCAGCTTAAAATTTTCATGAGTATACATCAAAATGTATGATTTGATGTATATTTATGTCAGTGAAATTTGGGTGAAAACTATATACAGTCATTTTTGTATTTTTTCTATGTTGTGAAGAATAAAATTGTAATTTTATAAGTCTGATTCACTAAGATTATTATAAGTTAAATGTATTTTTTGTATATTTAGGAATCTGGTATTACCTGGAGCTCTGAAAGATTAAGCATAGACTTTTTATGCATGTTTGGAAGATATTTCTACTTGATAATGCAGTGAAATGGTTTATATGCTAAAATACTAGTCTGTGTTGTTGCCTTGTGAAATTGATTCTGTGCTCTCTGCCTGGATTTGGCCTACTGATCAGTGATACTAATTGCTATAATCCAAATAAAATAATTCTGAACAAAATATGTTGTATTGTTACTGTTTAAAGAACAAAAGCAGATACTTTATAAATTTGAATTAGGGCTGTATTTTTATTCATTTGTACATAATATGTACCTTGCAATTTACAAGCTTTTTTGGCATACATAACTTTGGAGCTCAAGTGAAAGAATTAAGCAACTTGATACTGTTACGAATGCTCTGCTTTTCATTTTTGAAAGAGGTATTCATGACAACGTGTTAACGGACTATGTTAACTTTCAAACTTACAACTTCCTGAAGGATCCTCAAGCTCTTTGTTCTCGTGTTGTCATTTGTACTCTAGATGGTGATGGTTTTCTACAAAAACAAAATCGTTTGAGTATTATGAATATAGTGGAATGCTTAACTAATGCAACAGTATACTTCAGAGTTCATTTACTAAATATAATATGTCTGCTACCACGACAACGTTCTTAGCATTTTTAACACTTCCTGAGAGAGATTTAAATACTATGTCTAAATGCCATTGATGCTCATAAATAACAAGTTATAATCCTCTAACAGGAACTGAGTAGTAGTTGCAGAGTGAGTGCTATTATTCTAGGCATATGCTTGTCATAAGATTGCACAACTACAGTGATTTTTTTTTGTTTGATTACAGATGGGATGAAATAATGTTGTCATGCCCAGCATCACCACATGTCCTACACATGATAGCTGTGACTTAGCACTACTGTGTAATTAAAAACTTCTCTTTGAAATGTTATGCCATGAAGAGCGGTGCTGAGCTCCATTTGTGCCTTAGAATAACTATTACTGGTTATTTATGTTTCCTCTTTGCATTTTAAAAACAGTAAGCATGGAAACAATTTTAGTTACCTAGGGTAACGTTAAAAAGTCTGAAAAGCGTAAGGATTCTGTGTTTGTAAGCAAATTAATTTCACAATAGTATTTAAGGCTCCTCTTAAAGCATTGGCAGTTCTTGACGTAAGACTCAAGGAAGGATCTGTGCTGGTGTGCTGAGTATAAAATAAAAAGGTGTGAATATCTGTGTGATTCAGTTTCATTTGGTATGGATAGAGCATTTCTAGAGTTAGGATTGATTGATTCAAGCCACCCGACTGCCTGGAACTTCCATTCAATATCAAGTGGCTTTTAAATACTGCTTCCCATCTCCTAAACAAATACTCTTCCACACTTGTCAGAAGACTTATAATATTGTAGTGAGAGAAATAATGAAGCTTCTGTGGTGGTTTCTGAAGGCTACGTTGAAGCAGTTGGCATTAAAAATGTGGATGGAAAATTTAAAACTCTCTTAATACTGTTGGTCACTGATTTCCAGAATAAAACTTTCCTTTACAGATGTGAAAGATCCTAAGGCCCTTTTTATGTCTTCACAAATTAGACGGGCATTAGTATTGTCAGAGGTGTGTTTTCCTCTTTGATGTGCTGACATTGATAATGTGCTAATATTAGGGAAAGAGATGTTACTGTCAATATTATATCTTAATTTTTCTAGCATTTTAAGTAGATGCATATTATTTCAGTCTTCCACTATGAAAGCATCATTCACAATATTTAGAAACACTTCCATGTCTAGTTATACTTGCACAAACTCTGTGTCACAACAAACTGCCTCTCTGTAGATTAAATTAATTCCATATGGTTTGTATATAAAAATTTTACCTGGTACTACATGAGGATGTTGTTATTGGGAAATTCATTAGTGGAAGTTTTTGCAGAGGCTTATTCAGCTGAATTGTGAACACTGAATTGCATTTTGTCCTGTCTTTTTGACTCCTGCTTCAGACAGTCTGCACAATCTTTTGCAAACCATCTGTAGCTATCATTTAGGCACTGTTAAATATTATAGCCACCATATATAAATGTCACTTACAAGTGTACATTAAAAACTTTAATACTGACATTTTCATGTTTGAACACTTCAACTCGCAGAATCATATTTGCTGTGTAATCTACATTCAGCCTCTTGGGCACTACAGTGGGTTAGTCTCACTCTAAAAACAGTGAGTGATAATCTGAATATATATAGAGAGAAGCAGGCATTTCAGGTATCATCTTTAAAGTTCGTTTCTAAATTGATCTCCATTTAAAGGTCAGCCCTTTGTTTCTTATGCATCTAGCCTGCCTACAAAAAAATCAGTTGTGGAGAGGATATAGGAAGTGGAGGGCCTTCCAGTCAGCCTAACACTAGGTTGCTTTTATGAAATCAGTTTGCCTTTTAGTGAAAGGTTTCTTCAGGTAAAATACCACCTCTTCACTTACTGCGTAAGAAAAAGATACTGAGTGCTGGTCTTCTCTACTAAATGACAGTCAATAAAAAGATGAGATGGAAGAATAGGAGAGGTACTGGAGGATACAGAGCTACTGTTGTGCTTCCCAAAGAATATTTGGGAGTTGACAAAACATGAAACTTTCTTCCTTTTTCCCTTGGTATCCAGTAGAGGAGGAAAGGGGGAGGTTGTTTGGTTTGGTTTGGTTTTTGTTTTTGTTTTTTAAGACAGAATAACAGCACTTAATGGAAATCCTGCAATGTTTTGTCTGGTGTGCTGATGACGTGAAGTCCCTTTCATTCTCCACCAGGTGTTTATTGCATGATTATGGGGAAACTGGATGCACTGGCTTAGGTGCTCTGTTTTAGTCCTCTGTTCCCGTGTATAAACTACTTCTGGGAAAGTTACTTGTTTGAGTATTAAATGTGTTTCCTTACTCAGCTTTTTGATGCAATTTAAATTAAGTAAACAAAGTACTTTAACTGTTCTGAAATTAGCAAACTGGAACAGTGTAAAAAGCTTTCTTACATCAGCAAGAAAATGGGTGTGAAATTGAAAGTAAGACTGTCTTGGTTTTAGCCGGGATGGAGCTAATTTTCTTTCCAGCAGCTACTGTGTTTTGGATTTAGTATGTGAAGAACAGTGATAATACACTGATGTTATTAGTTGCTGCTAAGCGATCAAGGACATTTTACCGTTTCCCAGGTTTTGCTAATATGCAGGTGCAAAAAACCTGGGAGGGGTATAGCTGGTATAGTTAAACCCAGACTGGCCAAAGAGAGTATTCCGTACCATAGACGTCATGCCCAGTATAAGCAGGGGTCGGCCAGTGCGCCAAACCTTCTTTTTTGCTCATTCAGGCCTGTTCATTAGTTCATGCGTTCATTCGTTTGGCTGTTCATTCCCTTGCTTGCTCTCTCCGGAACTTGCTGTTCTGAGATTGCTGCTGGGGAATATTTTGTTCTGCAATCACTGCTTGGGACAGGCTGTATCGGTCATCGGGTGGTGAGAAATTGTGCATTGTTCATTTTATATATTACATTATCTTTATCTTTTATTATTATTATCATTATTAATATATAATATAATTATTATTATCTTGATCTTTGCTGTCCTGGTGAACTGTTTTTATCTCAACCTGCGAGTTTTCCTTTCTCTCCAGTTCTCCACCCCACCCCACTGGGGAGTGGGGGAGTGAGAAAGCGGCTGTGTGGTATTGCGTTACCGGCTGGGGTTAAACCACGACAGAGACATTGCTGGTTAGTTTACTTAGTGAGACTGGAAATTAACAGTTGATATTGTCAAAGCTCTAACAGAAGTAAACTGTGCAATCTGAAGGTAATTGAATTGTTCTTCAAAAAGTATTGTCAAATCAAAGGATATGTGGAAATCTTCTCTAGGCTTACAGGTGTGTACAAACATGGGGCAGACGTAAGCATTCATGGGCCCGTGTGTTCTAGGTTCCTGGTGATACATGACTGCAGATCAAGCCATAGCTTGCCAGATTTTGGAGAAATAAATTGCTGGTGGAAAGATGTAAACCTACTATGTATCACTGGTGTTAAAATAGTATGATTTAGTTATTCTCAGTTATGTGTTTTAAACTGATACTTGTTTGCATAATAAACCATCGTTGGAGTCCTGTTATACGAATTCTTAAGAATAAATGTCCTGTACAATGTATTGTTGTCTGCCCATTGAAGTTGTGTAATTCAGAATAACTTTTAAATAATAAAAAAAAAATGTCTAGTCTTGTATATTCTTATTCAAGCCTGGCTTTCTCATGAAAACAGGGTAGGCAATAATTTTTTTTTCTGGCCCATTTACCTGTTTTTGACTGGGACTACAGTCACTAAAAAGTACTAGCCAGATTTGAAAGAAGGGTTAGAAGTCTCAGAGACATTCCTACAACTTGTGTCTGTGGTTAGCTCCAGACCATCTACACCACGTGCTAATCTCATGTCAGAGTAAATAAGGAGGGGGGTGGACACAGAAAATAAGATGAAAACATTTGAGACTAGGTTTTGCTAGTCTTATGCACAGAATAACACTTTTCCATGCACCCTCTTGTGGTTCCTTACATAATTAGGACAGTATGAGTCTGTTTTTTTCAGTGTAAATTTGATGGGCAAAACCACCTGACTCTGGGCCCTGTCTGCAGGTGTGCTGAAGCTAGGCTTCCTGGTAGTGGAAGCTGAGTTGCTGGTGTGCCTAGTGCTATAATGACAAGGCCTATCACACACTTCCATTTTAGGCATATGTGACCTTAACTATTGGTGTCCCGTAACTATTTGTGCTTGTACTGCAGATAAGTATAGTAATTTTGTAAGTGGAACTTAAGACTGAGCCTCACTACAGCTTCTGTAAAGGTATTTGATAAACTAGATTAAAACTGTATAGCTTATGTGCCAAAGGCATAATTGTTCTGCTCTGAGCTTCATACAGGCTATAGGAGTCCACTTGGGACAAATATTTCAGTCATGCTAACATTGCTTTGCTGTTAACCATAGGTGAGCTAGCAAGGCTGAATACTGAGTAGGTATATATGGGCTACAATTAACAAATGAGCTGCTGTGTTCACAGTCTTTGTAAAGAACTGGAATCCTCGGCTGCTTTTTTCTTGATGTCAGGATTATGCGAAATCCCTGTGAATGACCACATGAATTATTTGTGTTATGGTGAGTTTCATGATGCAATCCTCCTGTATTGCATATGTGCATATGCGTGTGTTGCAGATCTGCATCCCAGCTGTAGCTTGTCTTAAACAGCATAGGAATGCAGATATTTTTAGTTTTGCATTTGGGGTGAAATGTTGTGGATGCTGCTATGAAAAAGCTGATAAACCTGATTCAATAAGCACCTTGTCCTGCTAGGCTTCTATGTACCCCTAAAACCCCCAAAAGTCAGTGATGAGTCAGGTGGTTTGGGGTTGAATTTTTTGTTTGTTTTTTAGATGGCTGTGTTTTTTTGTTTTCAGTTTCTACTCACTCTTGGTTCTATTCCTTGTGAATCATCAGCTTATGGGGGGAAAAAAAGAAAAAGAATATATAATAGCAGCTTGTTCAATTTCAGTATTTCATGCCTCCAAGCTGGACTCTCTTCTTAGCTCTGGGTTTCAGAGAGCTGCTTTGGACTATGCAAAGGTAGTTGGTGAAAGGACCAAGAACTTGTTTTAGAAATGCTTCACTAATTTAGGGAGCATAGATATTTCAGTGTTTTGGATTTAATACTTGCATGAATCTTGTAGTGCATGAAGGCCATGAAAAGTGAAATGTGTGACCTGTGTTCTGACGTCACTATTTAGATGTTATTCCCCACTTTAAGTAAATAATGCAAAGAAAGAATGCTAATGTTTGTCTACTGCACTTGTTGTAATAATAATAAAGTAAAAAATGTTTTGATACAGATTTATGAGGCTACATCTGAATTTATGTGAACCGTTTGTGTTGAAAAACTTTAGATGTTAGCTTTTGGACTATACTTGGTTCTCTCATGGCTTCCTGGAGGATCTTGCGGAGTTGATACCATTCTAGTAATTTTGTGCTAGCGTTCTCTAAATCTCCCATGTGTCTACTTCCATTTACGTATTATTTTAAATAGAGAAACACTTTTGGAAAAAGAGAGAAGCCCAAAGAGACAGGATACCTGGTAGAATTTTGCTCCCCCAAAAACGGAATAGCTTTTGTGATTGGGTGAATAGAATTTGGGAAGGCTAGGGTAGGGTGGAAGATGGAACGTTAGCCTTTCTAGATAAGGAATAGTAAATGTCTCTGGTTTGGCACTACATAGTCATGTGATATTTGTGTTTGTTGATCTCTATGACCAGAGCAAATAAATATTCTCATTTTACAGATTAAAATACAAAGAATACTTGTATTGATTAAGGTCATAGTTTGTAAATAGCCAAGTTGGGACCGAGATGTAGAAGCTCCTCACTTTTACAGTCACTCTTCAGAATTTGACTGGACTAAGTCACCAGAGGAAAAGGTAACTGTTACCTATGTATAATTTATTAACAGAGAATAATTGCCTGAATGTTCTTATAATAAATGTTGGACATCTTTAAATGACTTTTCAGCCACCCAGGATATGTTGTTGTTCTGCTGTGTTGCATAATTCTTTTGGGTGAGACAAACATAATTCCTTATCTGCTGTTGATAATCAGGTTCCTGAATTAGAAACAAGAAGCCAGGGCTTGAAGAAACTGCATGTTAGAACAAAAGCTGTAGATAAAATGTCCGTATTATAATCTGTGTCCTTAATATTACAATATCCTACTAGTTACCTTTCTTCTGCTACAGTTCTGAGATACAAGATCCAGTAATATGATCACCTAAAAGTAGGCATTAAAGATTTTGATATCTGTGTGCAATCTTACATCTTTGTCATAGCCCTATATGTCCTCATTGCATGAAGTGCCAGATTACTTGGCACTACTCTTTGCTTCTAATACAGCATCCTTATTGTTCTCACAAGTTACAGATTTCTTGAAGAATCTCTTCTAACTGCTCCTTTACCTGTCTTTAAACTCGCCACCTCTTATTTACCTACCCGTTTTTAAAGTTACGAACTTTAGAAAACAAAGACTTGTTTTCCCCTCTAGCAAGGACAAAGCTTTTTTCCCCTCTGGCTAAGGAATTTTTTTAAAAAACCCCTTTGATGTCTTCAGCTTTAGCATCAATTATTGTAACATTAGAAGAAAGCAAACTATTCATATGTCAAACAAAATGACATAATGAAAGAAACATGAATGATACTCCAGAATTCAAACTACCAGCTTTTGGTACCTGTATAGATAAACTTTGTGGAGAAGGGGCTATAGCTTACCGTACAGTGGAATCCTGCCATGGATTCAGGCTTCCAGAGGCTATCGTAATGCAAAAGCTAAATAAGTCCTGACTTAGTCCCAGTGGTGAAACATGAGAACCTTAAAATTATTTGGACCATTACCTGGGCAACACTTTCTTGATATCCAGAACTAAATGTAGTAAGATGTTGGATCTGGAATATGCCTAGTTCTTATACATACCTACTTACACATTTTTTGTCAAGCAGAATTAATTTTAAACATTAAGTTGTTGTGGGTCATCTTGCTGCCTTTACTTGGTTTTACAGTTGCACATCTTTGTGAAAAAGTGAGATCTTTTTCTGCTGACTTTGGGAGAAGAGCTCCAAAATGGGACTTTGTGTACAAAACAAAAAGACCTGTCCCAATTTACAACTCACTGAATAATCGTTTCACTGTCTTTATCCCTAGAGTCAGGCACTGTGCAGCCAGAGTAACCAACCATAGAATTCTTGAGTTTTGTTCTACTCTGGTGTATGGATAGTGACAGCATTGTATAATATCCCAAGAAAAGATAAATTCCATCTGAAAGACAGTAGTATTTATATATAAAAATGTCTCCTCATGGAAGGGGAACCGTGAAGGCGATCTTGATCAGCTGCAGTATGTAGCATTTGGCAAGAAAATGCCACATAAGTGAGCACCACTGTAATAGCTGCATGCATTTTTTTAGTGAAAATCTTTAACTGTGTATTCCTGGTAAGTAAAAGATGCTCTGTGGAAGCAGCTGCCGACAATTCAGCATATGATTTTACAAACCTTCACTGAAATGCAGGAAGGCCTAAATTGCTGTAATTTGTGGGGTTACTTGCAAGTGTAAAGGACACGTGAAGGGCTTGCATTTGGAAGGTTATCTGTTTTTTTCCACTGTATCGACCAGTGCTACCTCTCTACAAACCTTGCCTTATCTCTTGTCCCTTGATAACCACAGCTTCAGCACTATTACTACTAAGGGCTACTTGTGAGCAGGGATTTTCGATGTTTGGACAAACATCTAGACAATTACCAGTTTCAGCTACTTAAGGTAAGCAGTTATCTGATTTGACAGTTTGTTTTTAATAAAACATGATACAGAACATTAAGTGATAATATTATTCTTAGTACATATGATGCTTACCTTCAAAACACTGTAAATCATTAATTGGCTAACTCACTCAGTGGATCATCAGAAAGAACACTGTAGAAGAGTCCAGCTGGGACTGTTGAGGTATCCTCCCCCTGCCCCCCAACCAGCCTGGATAACCAGGTTAGAGAATATACCCTCCTGTGTCACGACATTGTCCCGTGAAAATGTGGGCTGTAGGTTAAGTGCTTGAAAAAAACCCCCAAAAGCCTGTATTCGTATTTTAGCCTTAATTGCTGTGTTAGTAGTAGGTCCAGTAATAGGCTGGGAGGGGTTCTTTACCTTCCTCTGTTCGCCAGCGTTTTGGCCACTAGTGCTTGGTGTCAACGTTTCTGTCCTCTTGAGCAGGCGGCAGTTCCCCTTTCCCCCCTTCCTGCAGGGAAAGCTACCCCACAAGACCCTACAGCCTTGAAGATGAGGCAGAACGGGGACATAACCCCGGTTGCCTCCCGTTAGGGCGGGGACTGTCAAAACCCAGCCGCCCTCTGACGGGGGGCGCCCGGTGACGCCTCAGGCAGCGCCCTCGCGAGGTGCCAACGGCCGGCGGGGCGCGCGGAGTGGCGAAGGAGTTAACGGTCGCACGGCGGAGGCCGCCCCTCGGCCGCGCGCATTGGCGGGCCGGCTGACGGCGGCGACCAATGGCGGCGGGCAGCGGCAGGGGCGCGCCAATGGGGGCCGGCGGGGGGCGGGTGGCGGGGGCCGGCGCGGCCGGCGCCCGGTTGAATGGGGAGTACAAAGAGGCGCGGGGCCGGGGCGGGCCGCCGCCGCCGTCCCTGACAGAGGTGTGCGCGGGGCCGCTGCCGCCCGTAGCCCCGCGCCGGCGCCGCCGCTGCTGCTCCGTTCCTCAGGGAGCGCCGAGCCCCCGCTTTTTTTCTTTTTTCCTTTCCCTTTAGATTTGCTCGTTTTCCCCCTTCCCCGGTGCCCGTGGAAGAGGCGCTCCTGCCGCCCGAAGGCACCGCGGCGTAGCGGGAGTGGCGGCGGCTGTGTGCATGAGCAGTGCGGCTGCCGCCGGCCCTGTCTTGCCGCCAGGGCTCCGCTGCCGCCGCTGGGAGGCGAGGGGAGGCAGGGGCGCCGCCGCCGCAGCCCAGCCTGCCCCGGGCAGCCCCCCCGCCGCACCCAGGACCCCCCCGGCAGGGGATGCTCCCGCCGCCGCCGGCTGCCGCGGCCCTAGGAGCCTGAGCCTCCGTGCCCTCCCCGCCGACCGGCCCGCGGCGAAGCCGCCCGCCTCCCCGCGGGGCGGCTGGTGCCGCCGCCCGCCCGCCCCGCGCCCGGCCCCGAACGGCGGGTGCCGGGCCGGCGCGGCGCGCTGCGATGCGGCTCCCCCGCGGCGCCCGGAGCCCCTGCGGCCGCCGCGGCTCGGCTGAGGGCGAGCTGCTGTGAGGCGGGGGCATCCCGGCCCCGGCGGTGCCGAGCTCGCTCGGCGGTGTCGAAGCACCGGGGCCGGCGATGGCGCCCGCCGCCGCCGTGCTGCCCTGAGGGCCCGCCGGGAGACCCCGGCTCTGGGGGACGCCTGGCTGCTCCGGAGACTTTGGGGGCGTTTGCGGGTTTGCCTTTTTTTTTTTTCTTTTTTTTTTTTTTCCTTTCTTTTTTTCCCCCAGCTGCTCGTCCCCTGTGGCGGGGGAGCCTCCTGTACCTGCCAGCGGTTGTCCCCTCGCCTGCTGCCCCTTCCCTCAGGGCATGTCCCGGTCCAACAGCGTCAGCCCCCCGGGCTTTGGCAGCCCGGCGCCCTGGGCAGGCACTGAGCAGCACCGCTCGGCCTGGGGCGAAGCGGAGGCCCGGGCCAATGGCTACTCCTACCCGCTGCCTCCCAACAGGTCCTTGGGCAAGAAGGCCTCCCGCATGTCGAGCAGGTGGAGGAGCGAGGAAGACTACGAGCCCCAGGCGAGCCGGAGCCGTGGGGAGAGCGGCTGCAGGATGATGAGCTTTAGGTCCAAATCTGCCTGGCAGGAGCATGGTGACGACAGCCGACGTCACCGGTCCCGCCACCCGCCCGGCGGTGATTCCCCTGCTGCCCCCAACAATGCCAGCCCCCGGCAGCTGGGGGAGCAGGGGGAGGTACGGCCTCGGTCCGTGGAGCTGGGGCTGGAGGAGAAACGCATCAAGGCCAAGATTGAGGAGCTGGAGGAGGAGGACGGGGACGAGGGGGACTCCGAGGCGGCCTTCTCCATGGGCAGCTGTTGCAGCAGTCTGCTGCAAATCTTCAGGTCCAAGAAGTTCCAGTCGGAGAAACTGGAGCGCCTCTACCAGCGCTACTTCTTCCGACTCAACCAGAGCAGCCTCACCATGCTCATGGCCGTGCTGGTGCTGGTCTGTGTGGTCATGCTGATCTTCCATGCTGCGCACGGCCACTATGAGGTATCCTACGTCGTGGTGCTCTCTCTGGCCATCCTGCTGATGGTGGTGCTGTGCATGGTGTGCAACCGCAACGACTTCCACCAGGACCATATGTGGTTGGCATGCTACTCTGTCATCCTGGTGATCTTGGCAGTGCAAGTGGTAGGGGTTCTGCTGGTGTGGCCCAGGAGTGCCTCGGAGGGCATCTGGTGGACTGTCTTCTTTATCTACAGCATCTACACGCTGCTGCCGGTGCGGATGAGGGCCGCGGTCATCAGCGGGGTGGTGCTCTCCGCCATCCACCTGGCCGTCTCCCTCAAGATCAACGCGGAGGATAAGTTCCTCCTGAAGCAGGTAGGCAAGCCCGGAGCTGGTTCGGGTGTGCGCTTGGCAGCCCCCACCTGCTCGCCACATTGAAGGGTGAGGAAAGTGGGGTTATCTGACTTCCGCAGGCCTGCCCGATGCTGGAAGGCTGACGGGGCCTTCAGCCAAACTCCTAGGTTACCTGCTACGAGGTGGGATGTTGTACAACATGGTGGCTAGCCTGTGATCTTGCTTTTTTTTATAGCTGTGGTGTTTTTTCGTTGCAACTTTCCATTAGGGCTCTAAACGTTTAAGAAATGTGCCTTACTGGTTTCCCGTGACCGCTGCTCCAGCGCTGTCAGCCAGCCCTGCTAATGCCCTTCAGTTGTATTTAATGTAAACAGCTCTGCGCTAAGCACACCTGTGGAATGGTATCCATGCATGCTGCTGTGTTACTGAGAAACTGGGAAGTCTTGCCATTTTTATCGGCTAGAGGTTATCCTCGTGTGTCACTCTCGAGTCTGGGTTTGGTGTCAGCGCAGTGCTTGCTGAGGTGTCGGAGAGCGTGCTCCATGGGAACGTTGAGTAAGATTCTGGTTTAGCAGGAAGGCTTTTTGCTCTAAGATGTGCTGGAAATATCTACGGTGAAGAAGCCTAGAGTTCATGTACAGCCAGAAAAAAAAGTTTAAAAAGAAGTATAAATGCAGATTATTTAGGTGTGATACCGTGCTTAACTGGAGCAGTTCAGTTCGTGGGAACAATAAGACTATTATCAAATGCATTACAGTGCAATTTTTAATTACCGTATCTGTATAAACAACAGCAATACAAGGCGCCACTCTTCTTTCAAGCAAAGCAAGCAGCCTTGGGGCTCATGTGCTTTAAGCTTACAGACACCTTGGCAATCGGGAAGCCACTGACTTAAAGCATTGTAGCTATGTGGTAATCTCCATCCCTCTGATGAGCAGGACTCTGAACAAGGATGAGCCTGTCACAGAGTCAGCCCTGGCGCTTGTATGTAACTGGGGATTGTTTATTAAAATCAGGTGTTCAGTAGCCCTATCACATAATAAAAAATAAAGCCTTGCTCTTGCAGTACCTGCCTTGAGTTTTACTTGTAAGTTGTTTTGAGTTCCACCTATTGCAGTGTCAGAAAAAGTTGAAGGGCTTAAATAAAACTTAAGTAGGATGGGGCTGTTGTTGCTCTGCTCTACAAAATAGCCCATGAAATTACTCTTTCTTTCCCCCGTCTATTCTCTCCCCGCACCCAGTTAAGCCTGCTTGGACAGTTTCTGGCTTTGTTCTTAGTTAGTTATAGATATTTTGTAAACTGTACATGGCATATTTTTCTTATGCTTGATATAAATGGCTTTTTGTGCATTTCCAGCAGAGCATACACTGTAAGCGGGACAGTTGCTGTTTTTCTGCTTGACTTGGAAAAGTTTGCTAATAGCCTCAGCTCTTCCTCGCTGGGTCTCTGGTCCTGCAAAGCCTTGCGTGTGCTTTTGACTTTGTAAACCAAGACTTGTCCTATTGAATTCAGTGTATTTAGAGACTGTATTCTTCTACATGAAGGCAAAGCTCGTCATGATTATGGCCAGAAAACTTAGCAGTCTGTTATGAGCAAAGCTGAGTTTTGAGGATACTAAGAGTGCATAAAACATTGTTATGTTGGAAAGTGTCAGTAACTGTATTTTAATGTGAAGTAGCCTAAATCACAAACGCCAAATGATTGACTCCTTCAGTGGAGAATTTGGGACAATTACAGCTCCCTCCCTTTCCAAATGCAGCAAGGTTGTTTGTAAGAGGTTGAGCTTGTGTATAAATGTGCACTTGTTGAAGGTAAAAGCACTGGCAGTAGGTGATGGTACAGTATGGACAAATCTGTGCATTACACAGTTGCTTTCCCTTTCATACTAGCGCTGGGTTTTCCTGCAGTTTGACAATAAATGTTCAGTTAATGAGGAATGTCTTAGGAGTACTCTTACTTTGTTTTCAAAGGCAGAGTGGTCTCTCCATATTGCATATTTATTTTTCCTACTAACACCAAATGCCAGTCTCTATCTTGCTGTGGTCTACGTTGGCGTAGCTCTGGCTGAATTCAGTGGGGTTGTACAAGGCCAAGAATCAGATTCCTTGCACGTTTGCGTATGAACATGAGCTGCTATCTCTGGCTGTCTGATAGAAAAATCTGTTTCTGCCGAGCACATTGCCTCATAGCTATTAACAGGCCTTCCTCGCTGGGGCTGTATCTCGTTGCCATGGAAATCTGTCGTGTTCAGCTCTGCCCCACTGATGCACGCAAGCCCTATTTTCCCCCTTCAAACTAACAGGGGTGAAGGTAGACAAAGACCAGATAAATCGAGAGGGAGGGGGTTAAGTTGGTTTTGGTGACTTCATGCTGGCAGTCACATCAGCCTGGGTTTTGTGGATCAGGAGTGGATGCGAATGCATTTGTGATTACGTGACCAGATGGTTCTTTATCCACAGCAGTCACAGAAGAAAGGCTGGTTAGGATGTGTATCCCCTTTCCTCTCGTTTTCATGGCATTTTTAGCCATAATACTTAAGTGAGTTCTTCTCTGTGTGGGCTTTTTTCTTTTAATCTTCTCCCAGTTGTTTCCAAGCCAGGAAAAATCATGCACTCTTGTTATGATCCACTAACATTCAAAGCTGGGTGACTTGTGTAGACTCCTGAGCACTTTTATGAGGCTTAGGAGCCTGTTAAAAACTTCACTGCTCCTCTTTCTCAAGAGAGTGAAATTCTTGGTTGTAGGTCCCTTTTGGGACACAGGCGACTTGTTGGATTCCCTTGCTGAGGATGCATGATTTTATTGTCTGAATTACCTTCTCCTAGCACTACTGGACTTCTCTGTCACCAAACTCTCTGGTCCGAGGCTATGCTAGTCAGGCTTCGTGAAAGTGTTACGGCAGTCTGCTATTTCTGAATCGGTAAGGTGACAGGAGTAACGGTAGTTGTGATTGTTCAGTCTTAACTGAGCTGCTTTTTTAATAATTCTTCCAGGGTCACTGGACTTTGATAGTAGGCTCTGATTTCTGTTTGCTACCTGGAGGAGTCTGGGGTCTGTCTTTCAAAAGAGTGCCCTGAGCACCTGTAGGAAAAGCAGCAGGTATACTTGGTACCTCTGCGAGCCTGATCAGGTAGAAGCAATGATCTTGGCTTCTTGGACTGATGTTTGATTGGAGCAAAAAATGCTAATTAATACAAATTATTGCATTATAT
The DNA here is from genome assembly GCA_009819775.1 of Phoenicopterus ruber ruber. Taxonomy (NCBI): domain Eukaryota; kingdom Metazoa; phylum Chordata; class Aves; order Phoenicopteriformes; family Phoenicopteridae; genus Phoenicopterus; species Phoenicopterus ruber. The sequence continues at coordinate 31,608,747 of CM020220.1, read as the reverse complement.
TCAAAATTACCCAATGCGGAGGGAGGGGAGAAGAAGAAATCATGTGTTTGAGAATTTACTCTCATCCAAAGACTGCTGCTGGAATCAGAGCACATTAAATGTATGATACTCCGCCAACTACAAATCTTGATTGCTTAAATGTTTTTTTTGTGTTGCTATGATCAATTAATTCTAGAGGCCCTTCTTTCGGATTTATTGGGGAGGGGATGACTGCGTTTGTCTTCAGGCTTGTGTCCTTGTGTTATTCTGGGACAGTTTGGATTACAAATGTGTTTCGACGCACACAAGTCTGTCGTCTTCTCTTTATCTACATATATGTAGTGTATCTCTTTAGGGCAGCCTTTTCCATTTGTTGGTTGTGATGCGCTTTTGGTCTCTGAAAACACATTCAACTCCAGGATTCATGTAAGAAGTACTTCACATGTGAATGAGACTATCTAATACTTAACTGAGAAAGAATATACTATTTATCAATAAACTGTCTTGCAGTCACAACAAAGATGATACTGAAATTATTCTATGTTCCGGTAGAAACAAACTACCTAGCTGACCCACAAACTTGTACAGACGCATGGGAAGAACTTACAGCGTACGGGTTGCAGATGCTTAACTGAAGTCATGTGAGTAGACCAGCTGTCCTCAGCGCAGATAGTCTTGAGTAAGCACTGGCATTTTTGTAAGGCTAAGGGACAGGAGTTTCACAACAGAGTTCATTGGGCTCTGAATCAGACTTAAAAAGGGATAGGGATTGTGTGTGGGAGTGCGTGGGGGACCAGGGGTAAGGGATAAGAATGCCATATACAAACATCAAACCAACCCGTGGACTGACGTTAAATTTACTCCTGTTTTCGCATCCAAACCTGTTTTACTGTAACTTTCTGAGGTTTCTTGTTGAAGGATACAGTTAAGCCTTTGTAGTTTATTAACTCAGTGAGTGGGTGACTGTTAAGGTACCATGAAAACAGAAGACCGGGAAAGATAAATACTTTTTTTTTTTTTTGTCTTATGTCAGTGACCTCATCGAAGAGAAACTGAAATGCTCTGTTCTCTTTCCTCCCCAAATACTACTGCAACCTTCTGCAAAGGATCTCTGATAGCACAGTTCTGAACAGCTGCCCCAGCACGTGGCTCTTGTTTATGGCACTCTGACTCAAGGCTCCTGATGTTGAGCTCCTTCTTGCTCAGCCCCTTTCCATACGCCTCCATCATAACAACATTACATTAGTACTCCTCATCCTTCACTTCTGAGAACTGCGTACGTGTTGGCCTTTCTCCCTGTCAGTGCACGTTAATGGTACGTGATTGATCTGCAGCTGCATGGTGGCTCTCTTGAAAGTGTAGCATTTCAGTTTAACCATTTCTAGGAAGATGCTGGTATGAAAACATGTGCAGTCTCTCTTTTTCCTTTCCCTAAATAAACTGTCACTTCAGCAGGGCTAAAAACAACTTCTTACTGTAATAGGATATTGACTCAAGTCTTGTGGATGTCTTCTAGCATCTCGTAAAGATGCTTTTTAGATGCAATTTAAATGGCATTCAATGAGAAGCTAGTCACATAGCAGGAGAAATAGTACTGTATGTTCCATCTCAGCTGCAGTGTGCTTAAGATATGTAGGTGATGACTGATTTTGAGACTAACAGATTCTCAGAAGTGCATTACTCAAGTCACTCTATTGCACTTCCATTGTCTTCGAGTGGCCTTTATTCATAAAGAAAGAGAGATAAGCTACCTGAAATGCAGATAGATCTGTGTGACACTTTTCTTAAGGTTGTTTGCTGCCTGTTTTACTTTCATCCACCTGGAAAATAAATTTGAGTAATGTTCATTTAGGATATGATTTTAAGGCACTTGGCCACATGGGGCCAGATACCGTGTGCCTCAAACAGCACTTAATGTCCTGTTCTGCATAAACATTGATATCAGTAGAGCTCTTGTACAGTAAGATGTGCTTCAGCACCGCTAACAATTGAAGAATCTGCCTGAGCAGCAGTTTGACTGAAGTTAGTAAAACTGATGATTTGTGGTCTTTTGTTCAGGCGAAAAAATGGCAACCCGAAATATTCAGTAACTGTTGCATTGATAGTTGCCTTCCCTAGTGTAACTCTGTAACAGAGGTAATTAATTAAATCCCTGACGTATTGTATATCAATTAGTCCTTAGTAGGAATATGGTTTGTATCTCTTGGGAATGCATGTGCTGCTTGAGGTTTACAAAGGCGTATCTGTTTTTCTTGCCTCCTAATTACCCTATGATCCTGCCACCTCCTAATCTCCCCCCCTTGCTTTATCCTCCTTCCTACCACCCTGCATTAGTTTGATATTTCACTGTAATGTTCACTGGTAGCAATAACTGTTAGTGTAATAGTGTTTGAGTGCTGTGCGTCTTAATTTCTCTGCATTCCCGGATTCTTAACAGGTTCGTTGTCTCAGTAAACTAACCTATTTGACTCCTTTCTTTCAGCCTTGCGGTAGCAATCACAGTCTTATAGCTGGCTTGGATCTTGGTGAATTGAAGATGAAACCTGATGGGGGTGATTTAGGTGCATTGCTCTGCCAGATGCACTAATTCTAGCAAAAGGCTTGTCCTTCTTGGCATTTTTATGACACGCTTGAAAAGGCAGGGTGTGCTAGTTCTGTTTATTTCTGGACAGGGGAAGATATTTCAGCAAAAAGTTGGGATTCATCGAGATGCGTGAGGCAGAAGGATAGCTTTCCATGCCCTAATCTTACAAAGCAGTCATTGACTTGTCCTTCGGTGTCCTGGGCTTGATGGCTTGGTTTGACACCAGTGTGACCCTTGTACTCTGTCAGAGACCTGTCCAAGGCAGGACATCTTATTTACATGGTCTTTTGTGATTAACTGCATTCAGATGATTTATAAACCTGAACGGCAGTGGAAACAAAATGCTGATTATCCTAGGGCTAAAGGCTCAGTGGGGCTGGTTGTGCCCTCCTGGAGCCTGGCTCAGCTCCAGCGCTTCCTAAATGTCCTTTTGCTCTGAGTTCACTGTTGCTTGGGCAGCGCTGCTGAGGTCTGGGGTGGAAGAGGACTGGGACTCTGCCCAGATGGAATGTGAACTTTGGCACCAGACTGTTTTCCAAATGCGTTCAATTTGTGTTTGATTAGCTAATCTTTCAGTCATGCACCATAGCTCACTCTCAGTCTTTTAAGAAAATTGGAACAATTGCTAACTTTTTGGCCATTGCAGTAGTTGGAATAGTTACAGTCTTTGGGAATAGCTGGTTTTGTCTTCATATTTTGATATTGGATATTACTTTCATCTTTAATTGAACTAAAAGACCTTTCCTTCTGTCCTGGTAGAAGATGCAATGAAAAATCTCCAGCAGCAGCTGAAACACCAAGAGGTAAACACTGATATTATTTTGACAGCAGCTTCCATAGTGTGTGGTAAAGTGGGCCACCTTTAGATGGCAGTGGCTTCTGAGAACCTGTGCTTTGAAAAGTTCCTGTCTTCCTCTCTTTTTTTTTTTTTTTTTTCTCTCCTGTGCAGGTGGGTGTGGTTCAGAGAAAGTAGAGAAACTACACGCTTTTGTTTGAGAAGGTAGAAGATAGGGCTCCAATTTTTGCTAGCCTTGGGCAAGCTTTATCTTCCTGTCTGCTTTTGTACTGTAGGATTTACATGGCACCTTGCACAGTTAATCTGTACCCAGAAAATGTAGTGCGGAGGGAGCTGGAGTGCACCTTGAAGCCTTCCAGCTGCTACATGATTTCATGATGTGCTACATGTTTTTTTTCATGGCCCAGAGGGGTAGGACAGTGACAAAGTGTGTGCAAGGAATGTGAAGATTCCAGCTTCTGGGAAGTGGGTGGGGTTCCTGTGTAACTGCTGTGTGACTTTTTTCATCTCCTGTGAGTCCTGTGTTTTGATGTGGGATGTACTTGGTGTTAGTTCCTTCCCTCCTTCTGAAGTCTAGCCTAGTGATCTGAACTTGTGATATCTTGCATCCAAGGGATGCTCTTTCTTCTTTTGTTTTGAGATTGATGATACTTAAAAAAAAAAAAAATATTTTTTTGTCTTACCTGAGATGTATCCTGCTGCTGCCAGAAGTTTAATTTGATTCATTATTATGGAGTCCTCAGGCTAGGTAAAAACCCAAGGGGAAATCTCATGTGAATGAAAAAACACAACCCCAAAGATATTAAAAAGGATAATCTAGTTATGAGGGGGTGTGATAAACAGACAAGAATTTTAATATTTGTCTCCTGAACTCCAAAACATTCTCACTTATCATAGGAAGCTTGAAGTTTCTAGCACATAAAATGGCTGTCAGGCCAAGACAAGAGTCAAATGCTTTTTAGCACCTGCAACTGGACCACTCCCAAGGAATCTGTGCTTGATGTTTTACGATCATGATAAGTCTTGCCAGTCTCATGGCTGTACAGGAATGGCATCGTTGAACAGATCTGTGGTAGAATTTAGCATGAGATTGGTCTTGTTCTGACACTCAGAGAAATGGACGGAACATAATTTAAAGCTCTGCTTTCTGCTTTTAACCTTGCGTTTGAATATTTGGGAAGCCCTTCTCCATCAGTAGTGTGGTAGTTAGACAAGCTTGTGAACTGCTTCAGCTAGACACAGTCGGTTTTGCACCACAAGGTGATGCATGTTTAAGTGGAAGAGACCCCACAGTTCAAGAATTCATGGACAGCATTGGCATCACCAACAGTATGCTTCTAGTGCCACGCTGGCCTCACTGATGCTGAGTAGGATTTTTGTTACAGCTTCACTATAGAAAGTTTCATTGTATGTCAGGCTTTGTTCTGCAAGTAAAATATCTTTATTACTTTTTCCTCATATTTATAAGTCACTAATTCAATTGCAATGTATCATTACTCTCTTCCCAGACATCAAGAACGCAAATCACGTTTGTGTGTTCAAGATGTTATCCGGACGGTCTGTAGTAATAGCATCAAGCAAATCCAGTGTGCACTGTATGGTTATCATTTGTTGGCTTCTCCTACTCATAGCTGCAAAAATACCAGAAGAGAAGTATATTCAAAGCATTCCTCCAATCCTGCCTTGATTTTGTTTTAATTCCTCTAGCTAGACTGTTTCTTGTGCAGTTTGAGTGATGAGTTTTCAGATGAAATATTAAACTTCCTTTTCTTTTCATGAAAAGTTTACACATCTATGCAACACCCATTTACAGTTTTTACTGTGAATTGAGCCTTTGTGGTACTGCAGTGCTTGGCTATCATCCTCCCTTTTCCTGGGAAACTTTGCTTTGGGAGGTTGAGCTGGGGATTTAAAGCTGCTCTGCAAATTTAACATACACATTCCACTAGTATCAGAGTGCATCTTGGCAGACAGTAAACAAAGGACTGTGCTGATGCAACAGAGGGGGAATATAAATGAAGAAAGGTTTGTGTTTCTTTTTTTTCTTTTTCCCTCAGACATTAGAAATTGATCTCTCAAAGCAGCAACTTACACAAACTGTTTATTCCTTAAGTGTGTTTGCAGCTTGTATAAGACATTCTGTCTCACTCATAGTCAAAAGAAAAGGCTATGACATTGCTTGCAAGAATCTGTCATAAAACATTGCTAATGCAGGCAGTTCCCTGGCTGTGTTTTTTCCTCCAGAAAAAGCCATGGCTCCTTCCCTTTATTCCCTGCTCTAGACTAAATGCTACAAGCACTGATCTCTGTGTCCGTCAGACTCTGAAAACTGAATTCTTAGAGCTAGCGATGTAGTAAGGGACTACTCAAATCAGTATTTCTAAAAACAGTAGTTGCTGTCAGCCCACAGATGACAGAGCTACTCAGACATGCTTGCTGAGTGATGAACTCTTCCATTTGCTGGGAGGTACCCAAGAGCAGCTTTGTGTGTATTCTTGCTTAATGTGTGCGTATTTATGCACAGAATTGCACAAACGGGTGGACCAAGGGATACATTATTAATGAAGATGTTTCCAACTGAATGGGATTTCTTTTTTTTGGACAGGTGGTTACTAGTAATCTCATAGAGGAAAGGAAGAAATGCTCTGTGGTACTAGGAAAGGAGGATACTCTGCAGTGTGGTGGGAGACTGTGTAATTAAAATGTCAGTCTCACTCATGCTAAAAGCTAACTGCAGTCTTTAAAACCGTTAAACATGAAGTAGGTTACTAATGTGGGAACTGCTATTGTGTGGTGACCTCTCTGGATCTTAAGGCCAGAAGGACTACTGAGCTTGTTTAACACTGCTTGCTGAACAATTCTCTTGCATTAATGATTTCTTCTGTTCAGATGGTATGGAGGAAAAATAAAAAGTTTAATACTGAATTGCACAGTATTTATCAGTTGAAAAAGCAATCTGCAGTGATCTCTGAACTGAAGGTGAACTGAACCAGTACTTTCTTTTCCTCTCCTCTTAGTAAGACAGGATTATAGCACCCTGTGATGGAACATATGGGGGTATTTTCCTGCTCAAGGTGGCATCTTCTACTTAAAACATAACACAGATGGTGATGTTAGTTTGTGAAGGGGCTCTGACATCATGCCCAGATTTCATACTGGGTAATTATGTTCTTCCCTTCTATTGATGTTGAATATGGCATTTTCTTTGCTCTATTTCTATTCGGGCTCTTTAGCAGTACACCACCAAATAGCTGCTGTGCTATTGTGGTTTAACCCCAGCTGGCAGCTAAGCACCACACAGCCCCTTGCTCACTCCTCCCTGGTGGTATGGGGGAGAGAATTGGAAGGGTAAAAGTGAGAAAATTCCTGTGTTGAGATAAAGACAGTTTAATAGGTAAAGCAAAAGCTGCACACACAAGCAAAGCAAGACAGGGAATTCATTCGCTACTTCCCACCAGCAGGCAGGTGTTCAGCCATCTCCAGGAAAGCAGGGCTCCATCACGTGTAATGGTTACTTGGGAAGACAAACACCGTAACTCCAAATGCCCCCCCACTTCCACCTTCTTCCCCCAGCTTTATAGGCTGAGCATGACATCATATGGTATGGACTATCCTTTGGGTCAGTTGGGGTCAGCTGTCCCAGTTGTGTCCACCTCCCAAACTTCTTTGTGCCCCCCCAGCCTCCTCGCTGGTGGGGTGGCGTGAGGCAGAAAAGGCCTTGACTCTGTGTAAGCCTGCTAGCAAAAACGAAAACATCCCTGTGTTATCAACACGGTTTTCAGCACAAATCCAAAATGTAGCCCATACTAGCTGCTATGAAGAAAATTAACTCTTTCCCAGCCAAAACTGGCACATGTGCATACGTGGGTTTTACTATCATATCTGAGAAATTGCAAGGCTGTTGACAAGCCAGAAAACATGAGGGAATAGAGCTCAGGCTTGTATCTTCTTAGTTGTGTTGGTGTGCTGGAGCAAGTATCATCCCCTAGTACAACAGATTGCACTGATAACTTGTGAAACTACAAAAACAGAGAGATATGGTGAAGGATACTTCCAGAGGTCAGCTACACCATCCCACTGCACTCAGACAAGACCAAGTCAGCCTAAACCCCTTTGTGGCAGGTACTAATCACACACCCATCTGAAAAAAACCTCCTCCTTTGTGCTCTTTGGGGTCACAAGGTACTGATGTGCTGTCTTGTTTGTTGTTTTGTTGGGTTTTTTTTAAGCAAACAACAAGCACAGCCCTGGGTAGGAGCAGATAGTAAAGAAGAGATGTCCATGACTAGAGCTCTCTGGCTGCTTCTAGCTGAAACTGGCTCTTAGTTTCCTTGTTTCATGTATCTTTAGTTCCCACCCCACCCAAAGCCTGCAGTTCTGTTTGTCACAAACAGTACGTTTGTATGACATCTGGCTCAGCTGGGTCTCATGCCTGAATGAGGCCTTCTTGAAAGCACTGCAGTGCAAGCAATAAGCTTGAAGGTTAAGTGTCCTTTCACAGGTGACTTCCCCTGCAGTGCCTAGTCCTTCTCAGCTGTTAGGATAGGTGTACTTAGTCAACTTGTTAGCACTGCAAGGCTGCCCATGGCTCTTAAAAGTGTATGCTTTTTGCAGCTGTGGTCAAAATGACTGTGAACAAATACTTAAGGAAGTATTTCCTGAAAATATGTTCATCTCTCGTTAGAGAAAGTTAGGAGATTGCATTTGTTTTTTGTTTTCCTTCTTCCCTAATGTAGATAATGAGTATCTGGCTGTAGTCATGACACTAAAGGTTTGTCCAGGTAATGATGTCTAGGAAAGGTAACCCCAGGGTGGATTAGTTAAGCCACAATATAGAACCCACTATATAGAGACTGTAGTCCACTGCTGAAATCACCTTACTCTTCTATTTTAGATGCAAATGGACCTAGTTAATTTAATTCACTTCCAGAGGGAATTCAAACTAAATAAAGTCATGCTTGTTAAGAGGAATGTTCACACAGGTTTAAATAATTTTCTTCAATTTATTTTGATGAACTTTTCTGAACAGACCAATCTTTACCATAATATCTCCAGGGTAAGACTGTAGCCTGTGTAAGTCAGGAGTACTTTATATTATTAACTTAGTGCATTGTCCATATATGCCATTTTCTATTAGAAGAATAGTCACCCTCTGTGCTATGTGCTTACCCCCTTGGCAAGGGCTGGGGCCAGTTGCAATAGGGACAGAGTCAAGAGAGGAGCTTATCTGTCATGTTTAGCCAGCCTGTGGCCCTGTTACTGAAGCTACTTCCGAGGAGTCTGGTCACGAGTGTCGCCTCGATATGACCGCTTCTGTGCTAGGGACTCCTGCAACGGCTCACGACTCATCCTTCACAGCAAAATGACATGCTTTCAGAGCTTCTGGCCTCTTGTTTGGGGCTGAGAGTAAACCTTTTCATTGCCAATTCATTAGCAGCTGCGACCAGGCCAATATACTGTAATAAGATGTAGGTCTAGGATCCCAGGTTGTAAACGCTGAAGTGGCAGGTGACGCTCTTCTGTGTCTTTCTGGGAGAAGCTCCTTTGGTTTCCATCAGCTCTTCCTCTGTTTAAGCCATTTGCAGTACTGCATGTGCTATTAAGCCAGTGCCTTGCTGCAATGTAAGCATATCCACTGCATGTAAAACTTCATGGGGAGAGATGCCGACAGCTCCCTGCCTGCCAACCTTCTGCTGGAGATTATTGGAGAAATATTGTGCTCCGTTCAAACAGGCGGCATTATAACATTGGCTCGCTGGTGGAAACTTAGCATTTGGGTCTGGGTGGAGTGGGAGAAAGTGTTGATTTCCTTTCAGTAAAGAGGGAAAAAATCCTGAAAGCTGCCTTCTGCACAAATGGTGGCCTTAGGCAGGGCTGCAGTTTCCTGGGCTGAGTTAAACAACTTTTGAATCTTAATGGCCAGGATACCTCCTTCTCCCTCTGCTATTCCCTGTCCCAGCCAGGCCTAACAGGAATCTTACCTCTGTTCAAACCATACCCTAAATCCTTGTTGCCTTGTCTGGTTTTTGTTTAGCACCACAAGAAATGAGTTGGAATTTAAATGCATTCTACCTATCACCAAAAATACCTTTTTCCCTCTGCTGCTTGCAGAGTACCTTAACTCCCCTCAGGGCTTTTCTGTATGAAGGGACAGCTGGTGTAGAACAATAGTGACTGATTTACACTGATCAGTCCTCAGATTACTGAAAGGCATCTGTCTTGTGCACTGCAGGTGGCTAGTACATTTTTCAGAGAGATGCTCGTGGAAGATGTGTCTGCAGTGTCTCCTGTCCCCCAGCCTGACTCCTCTATAGGTCCTGGGAAAAAAACCTTGAGAAGAAATACTGTAAAAAAAATTAGTTGTGAGAGGTGCATTTCCTCTTCTTCATCCATCTGGTAATGGATCACCGAGGCTCTGGTTTTCCAGAGTTTTGGCCATTTGTACTTCAGCAGCAATACCCGCCAAAGAGACAGTCAAACTCTGTAACTTAAATGTTTTTGCTCCCAGCCTAGTTCAGCCCAACTCAACCAAAGTTAGTTTAGTCCATTTATTTGGACCAAAATGGTCTGGGAGGTGCACATATGCACCTGAGCTGGCAGATCAGAGGGGTGAGTATCATCTAGTGAGAAAACAGTGTCACAGAGCTCGGAGCAAACACAGATGCAGCTGAAGGATGTTAAGGACAACATCCTGACAGAGACATATGCTGCTTTCAGACTTTGCTGGAGAGAAGGGCATAAAGCCCTATTTCCAGGAAACCCTTAACATAACAGGAGAGAGGATGGCCAAGCATGGTCTTTCCACCATACAGCCCACCCTTCCTTTCCTGTTTCCTTGCTTTCACCTCCTCCATGATGTGAACAGCCGCAGGGAGAAGGCCCCAGGCAGTGCAGCTCTGCGTTCCTGCTGCAGGTGCTTATTTTTCTGGTGCACTGTACCTGTGCAGGTACCTAGGATAAGCCCTGGCAGCCATCAGCTTTCACTGACAGCAATCAAATGGTGTTGCTTACTGGCAAAAGGAGAGACAGTTGCATAAGGTACCTGCAGCTACAGAGTGGATCTCCATTGCCCTGTGCTCCTAAGTGACAGCAGAGAACAGTTTGTTTCAGTGGCTGTTACCTCCTCTTACCTTGGTACGAAGCTCCAAACTTTGTTAATGTCTCTGGCGGTCTCGTTGAAAGTTTCCTCTTTGGTGTCTAAATAAACTGCAATGGATAACTTTGTAAAAAAAGACACTGTCCCAATTTCCTCCATTTTGCTTTGGTATGAGTGGAGTGTGTGGTGAGAGCATGATCCAACAAGCATTACTTTAGAAGCCTCACCTACTGCATGGGATTCAAGTAGTGCCCGCTCCCTTGCACTTCATGTGAGGGCAATTAGCGCACGTGCATGGCAATTAGTGCTGCAAATGAAGTCGACATGGGTGTATTCTGCCTCTTTAATGGCTTGCTTTCCTCCCTCTGCCAAAAGAGCAACCAAGCAGTCTCAAAGGAACCTGCTGCCTTCTGATATTTAATTTGCTTCAAGGCTTACCTTGGCATTCTGCCTCTTTCTTCTGCTGCCCAGCCTGGCCCACCTGCCTGTTCCTGCTACCAGCACTGCAGAGGAAACCATACCTATTTCTAGCAAAATCAGGCCATGACTTGCCCAATGTGCTGCAGTCAGGCCTCGCAGACCTCTAGCACCATCCTCCCTTCATGCTTTGTCACTCTCAGTTTCTGACCTCTTTTCAGCAAACATTGGGCTGGTTTCTGATGAACTGCAACTGCAAGTGGCATCACCTGGCAAAGGAATATGCTGGTAGGAAATTGCAGAGCAATTCTCCTGTTATCCATCTTTTTGATTTAGGTATCACAGTGACAGGGGCCTTAAAATATCTGCGATATCCAGTGTTTATTTGTGACCAACAGTGACTCTCTGGAGTGTGTATATGCTGGAGTGTAGATGGGTGTGTATAAACTCCATATATATGGAGTTACGTGATGTGATTCTAACCAGAATATTAACTGTTCCAAAAGATTTTAAAATGAGACTGGATAGGAGAGGTCTGGCAAAACAAACTTGCAGTTGAATACTCAATGATTATAGGAAAAGAAGTAAGGCATTAAAATCCTAGAAAGGACCTTACAAGTCACTACAGTAAGAGGAGGGCATGGAAGTGGAGGTGGGGCGTGTTAATTTGATCATGAAGTTTTGGTGCAGGCCTCCTTGTATGGCTTTCCTTGTTGCAGCAGAGCACCTTGCACCGTGGACCACCCATCTAGGTTTGTTTTTTGAATGCCTGACAAGTAAATTTTTACAGTGTTTCCTAATATATCTCTTAATAGGAAGCTGGTAGTTTATGAAATGTATTTTTGGGGTAGAATCTGTTTTTTTTTCATGGGGCACGATTGCTCTGGACAGGAGTATGGAGTAACCAGCTTTACTCTGAGTGGATGTGTAGGCAAGAAGAAAAAGTTCAGCATTAATCCCTGCAAAAGAAAAATTGCCTTAGAGAACCCCTTCACTGAAGAGGAGACACTGGGTTAATGGTGCTACTTTGGGAGCCTTTTTCTTATGCACCACTAATTATTGAGACAGTTCAAATGCAGGCCAGTTTTTCTTTCTGTTTAAGTAGGGTTTGTACAGAACAGCAAGCAAGCTGTTGCTTTCTAGATAATGTGGGTCAAGTGCTGTTTTGCTGAGGAAATGAGGAGGTTTTTTACTTAGCTAGCATTAATACTCAAGCGTGTCCTAACTTTCTTGTGCTGAGGTCCTACATTGTTACTCTGCTAAGTGTTTCTGTAACAGAAGTGTGCATTGAGCTGTGATTTTGTGTCATCAGGACAGCTGGCTTGTGTGATTTACAGAGGTGGAGGGAGTTCACAAAGGGTGAGCGAGCCTCATCATGGTGGCTGCCTTCAAAGCCAGCTCCAAAATTCATGAAAAGCAGCTGCCACAGAAGCGCTTGATGACTTTTGGGAGGAGCAGGGACAGGCAGAGAGAAACTGTATGTGGATGGGACTGTATATCCCTGCTCATGAAGTAATGAACATATGGAACAGACCGTGGTTGAGGAGGTCTTAGGGGGTGGAATATTAACCATGCTGAAAACAATCCTGGAGGAGCACGAGTCCGTGCTGGCACTTCGCACATGTGTCGTCATGGAATTTCCAAAGAGGGCCCTAAACAAAACAGCTTTATGGAAGAACAAAACAGCATTGTCAGTGGTGGCTGAGGAAGCTGCGCTGGCACCTCTTTCCATAACTGTGCTCTGAACTAGTTCTTGTTCGCAGCGTTTCTGTGGCTGTTGCGTGCACAGCTGTATGTTAGCATCTGCCTTAAAGGGTTTTATGAAACTGTGGTATAGAAAACGGTGGCTGGGCTTTGTTTGAACTTAGCTACTTTTTCTAAAACCAACATTTTTTTTTCAGACCAGAATAACTTGTCCTAAGGGAAAAGCATATTGAACAGTGAGATTTTTTTCGAACAGTTGTGTTCATGAGCGTTCCCTTGCTTTGAGTCTGGGAGACTGTATTCTAGCCCTCTGCAGTGATCATGTGTCTGATCCGAGGTTTTGTTTGTTTGAACAGCCCCTTGAGCCGGCAGAATCCCTCTCCCCGCCAGGGTGCTTACGAGGAGTGCGAGGAGGACAGCAATTTGATCCTCCTGGACGAGCGTGCACAGAGGGTGTCTGTCTTGATCATGGTGGGAACGTGGTGCTGAACGAAAGTGGGTTTGGGTATGTTGTGGAGCATCCAATACTTGTCACAGTGAACCTATGGGACAGCTCATTTGACCCATCTACCTTGTGGCACAAGGGGAACGCGTATGGCTTCCTGAGGTCCTTGGCTTTCCAGCCTCAATGACGAGGGAGGGGAGGAGAGGTCTGAGGAAGGGGTAAAACCTTCTTGCATCATCTTGGGTTTGTTAACTTGTGAAACAAAGTTTCCAAAGCCACTCTTCCCTGTAGTGCCTAGGCACTCAACATAGGATGCCTCAGGCATCTGAAAGCTCCCAAGTGGGTCTTCTGAATTTAGGCATTTAAAATCTTCCTAAAGAGCATTTTTTCATTGACTAAATGGTGTGACTGCCTCCTCTTGCCTCTAGTCATTTCTACAGAATAAATAATAAGCTTGTGGGCTTCTGTATCTCTTACTGTTCAGCCAAGCTTCTGGATGTAGCTACACTTGAATAGGCATGAGCTGCCTGACCAATCTTGCATACCGCAGCATGCCGATTACTTATGTGATCAGCAGTGGAAATGGGGGTGGTAGAGCAGAAAGGATTCTCACAGCACCTTTGACTGAACTCTGAACAGCAGACTTCTGTTAGAAATGAAAGAAAATACAGTAGACTCAGAGGCTAGGTGTCTGTTGGGTTTCGTTAAAGCACAGAAACATTTTCAATGGGAATACAGCTTTGAATTTGAGTGCTGGGAGAGCAAAAGGGAACAGGTTGCTATTGAAAATGCTTTGTGTGTTGGCCTGAAGAGGAAGGGTTTGGTCTGTGCTGTGCAGGTAAAGGGCAAGCACTTAGGGATGCTAAAGGCTGGGCTTACAGCTTCCTTGTTGAATTCTGTGCTTGCAGTCCTGCCTGCCTGTTTTCTTCTGTTCTCCACCCCCCTCTGTCTCATCCATGGCGAGAGAAGGCAGTGGCAGTTCACTGTTGTGAAGAAGTGGATATTATATGGGATGGTGGAGTTAGGTCTGTGGGACCCTGGGGAGGGTCAAACTGGAAATGGGCTGTGAAGGAGAGCGTGTGTGTGAGGAGACAGCAAGCACCATGTGTGAGATGGAGGGGGTTATGGGCCTGTACGGAGGTGGTAGGGGCACCATACTGGAAGAGAAACCAGGAAGATCGGTAGGATGGTGTATGGAGCTGAGGAGAGGCAGCTGTGAGACATCACTTGGGGTTGTTATTTTTCAGAATAAACTTGTTTCTGTTCTTTTGAAAGCAAGGATTGCTTTAGATCTGGACCAGTATTATAATATAGACCAGATTAGCCAATTCTTTAATTTTCTTCTCTCCCTCAAACAAAGGAAAACATTACAAAGAAGTTGCAATTAAAATGAATTGTGAAGTGTTATCTGGTGCCTGCTGAGCAAAATCTCATGAGCTAGCTGAATTAGCAGTCTGATAGTGTGCTGTGTAGGATGTGGTGAAGCACAGAGCCTTGGCTGTGGCAAAGGGATGGGGCACCAAATGGGCCAAGTATGCCCAAGCCCTGCTGCTGCCTTGGAAGGGGCAGTGGGTATATGGCAACAGGCTGAGTGGGTAAGGATTGCTCAAAATTGTCTGAAGGAGGGAGGAGAGAACAAGGGGCTGGATGGAAGAAACAAAGACAGACTGGTATTCTGCAGATGAGACCCAGAATGTCTTGCCATGGATCTTATGTTGGGAGTAACACTTATTGAAGTTTCCTGGCATGCACGTGCTTGTCCTCTTTTTCACATGCAACTTCTCCATAACAAACATCTCTCAGCTGGGACTGACAATGGAAAAATTGTAGGAAACTTTCACCAAACAACTTGGTGGTAGGGCTACCTCCTGTTTTGTTCTTGAGCTTTTCTGTTTTAAAGGAACCATCTGCTGTATAACTGTAAACACAGCAGACCGCTAGCAAGCTTTATCATCCGAGGGTCAGTATCCATCTAACGCAAACTGCTGGCAGGCTCCTGTGCCCTGTCTTTGTGTTGCTGCCACCGTGGAATTGGGCAAAGTTAACTTTGCAGATCACAAGCTTCCCGCGGCATGGTGACAGTGCCCTCCTGCACATGCAAAATTGCTAGAAGCAGACAGACCCATGAATATACGAAGCTGGTGTGTCACTTCAGCTGCACCCACACTACATGTTACTGTGGCTCTGCGAGTGAGTCAGGCTCACAGCTGAGCAGGTGCATTTCAGTTTCTCTTTGCAGGATGTTTTACAGTGTCTACAGTTGTCAGGAAATCTTTGGCAGGCAAAGCAGAGCACTCTGCAGAATCCCTTCTCCCTCTGCACGCCTTGCCCAGCAGCACAGGTCAGCAGTTAAGTGAAGAAGTGTTACTCAGAGCGGATGGGATCTTGTGTTATAAGCATATCCTGACTGTGCGGCCTTGTGGCTTTGCATAGGGTAGGCTTGACACAGCTTTCTTCTCATGCTTTTACTGAAGTCGTGTTTTACCTATTGAGGCTTCTTCCAGAAGGAAGAGGTGGAGGCTGCCAGGGCTAGATGGAGGAAAAGAGAGATGCTGAGGATGAAGGAGTGACAACTTAGTTCATTAAGATGGGGAACTCCGAGAGGGTTTGTTGGAGGAGGTGCTGATAGGGAAAGTCCTGTACCAGATGTGATTTCTCCTCAGCAGAAGAGAAATCTTCTGGCCTGGTTTAATGCACGCCACAAACCTGCATAGCTTGGCACAGCCACCAAAATAAGTGTTTTCTGTGGCAGCACGAGTATTTTTGTGGCACGTGGAGATGCAAATCTGGGAACTGGCTGGATTTGAAAGTACCTGGGGAAGGGGGAGGAGGACAGTTGTAGATGGTGCAGAAGAAGGCAGGATACGTAACATGCTTGTTAGTGCTCGTACGGGTGAAATTGTGTATAGGTTCAATATGAGTGAAACTGGCCAGAACACAGCTCTTGAGGTGGTTATTTCTGGTTTAATGCATATAACAAATGGGCTCTGACCTGGACTGCATCAGAATAAAAGAGGAGAAAGCAGTTATCACTTCCACTGTTAACAGACAGGCCAGGTCATAGAGCTTGAGAGGGCTTAAGTCCTGATGCACGTCTTTAATTTAATCTCTGGTCTCCAGCAACTCATTCTAATTTATCAATCTCATCTTCGTTAAACTGATGAGGAAATTAATGCATGTTTATAGAGTGATATGAGGAGCAACTAGTTAATGTTTAGCAAAGTTCTCCTGAAGATGAGGAGTGGTATACAAGTGCTGTTCTGGCTGTATCGAGATTACTCTTGAAAGAAAAATGCTATTTTAAAGAATGCTTTTGTTCTCTTAATCGTTGCCCTTGCAAGTGAGCTTAAAATATAGCCATATATTCATACATTGCCCAGCTAATGACATAGAGAATTGCAAAAGCAGAGGTGTATATTCCTACAACCTAAAGCGAGATGTGTGTCAGGTGAATGAAGCCAGGAGAAAGCCAAGCTAAAGAGCATGTAGAGCAAAGTGACTCAGATGGCAGAATGCCTCAAAGGAAACTTTCAACAAGGGTGATTCATTAGCAGTCAAACAGTCCTTTTTCTTTTTCTGCCCTGCTATATTTACATTTTGAAATGTGTGCACATCTCATGGAAATGGCCTTCCTAGCTGAAGTGTTCTTCTAAATGGGAGAAAGGAAGATTTTGTACTTTATGTTTGATAGGCTGTGAGGCTTGGAGTACAAATAAAACTTTCCTTAGTGGGATACTTGTATATAGTCTGTGAGGTGTTGCTAAAATCTTGTACTGATAGCATCGTGGTGGTTTGGGCTGTGATTTCAACCTGCCTAAGGAGACACCCAAATTCCAGGCCTGGATTGGTGCAAAAAAGAGAGACCTCGAATTTGTCAGATAATCCACGTACGTCCTGGCTTTTTGAGAGTGTGCTGAAACGTCGTTATACCTGTGAATCCTTTTGCATCTAGAAATCCTACTGAAACCAAGGGAAACATCCTACCAAGGGGATATGCAGCGTCGCGTGAGCCACGTGAACTACTGAGACCCACGCTCTAGTGGCTGTTCAGTAGCAGCAAAAGTGAATCTCTGATTTTTGCGTGGCACTCCCAGCGGTATGCTGTGTCATGCTTGCAAGGCTCATGCTGTTAATGTGCGAATATGATGAGGTTTCCTGCATCAGTGTTGTGCTAGCAACAGCCACCAGCTCCTGATTCAGTTAAACCCAGGCATGATGTGGGCAGACCGGTAGCTGTGATTTACAGGGCTCTGTTGGAATAGAAAGCCTGTTGTCTATCAACACATTGTCCAGGCAGCACAACAGGGCAAGGTAAGCACTGGAAAAGCAAGGTCAAAGAGCTGACAATACCATATTGTATTGCGTGACCCTGGATGAGAGGTTTACATGCCTTGCTTCTGCTATTCTGAGTGAAACCAGAATAGTGCTTGCTTTTAGAAAAAGTGCTTTATGGTCTGTGGGTGGAAAGCATTCGTCTGAGTGTGAAGTATTTCTGTTGTAGAAAGAATTAGTCTCACTTGCCATAGTTTCCCATTCCCAGACCTGTTTTTTGGGGGAGATCAGATGCACTGGTTCCTTTTGGAGATGGAAATCTCTTTGTAGGTGTTCTGTATTTCATTCATCACGATCCATCTGGAAATGCATTTTGGAACAATCCATTTTGTTTGTGGCTTTGGCTGGATTTGCATTCTGCAAATAGCAGAGTGTGGTTTGGGCTTTATAATGGGATATATGGCCTCTTTGGTTTGGTTCCAGCACAGGTTGGGAAGGACTGAAAGGAATTCTCTTTAGGTCTGTAAGGCACTAGCAAAACACTAGGTATCTAGTAGCAGAAGCCGGACTGAGTGCTTAGTTACAAGCAGCCTGTGTGGTATAATTTGGTGGTCTCAGGCAGCCAGGAAAAAATGCAGAGTGCCTTTCTTGTAGAGGATCCCAGCAGATAAACCTGATTCAGGTTGCTCCTTAGAAGTGGTCGCTCCTGCTTGGTATTGGTACAGTGGATTGTCAGCTTTCATGGCATCGTTTTCTTGCTCTTGCTAGTCCATGACCTTTCTCCAAATTCATAAGCTATTGCCCAGTCTGCCAGTCTGTATGGAAATGGCACGTGTACCTGCCAGGTGAGCCAGCACCTTCTCTTTCTAGGCAACATGGTGCCTAGAAGAATTGCAAGAATTTAAGGCTGTTAAGCCACAAACTCCCTTAGAAGTTTTTTTGTGTTTTTTTTTCTCTTCAGTGGGACAGGACCAGATATTATAATTAACCTCTCCTCCTACCTCCCAGCTAGCTTTCCGTTGAGCGTCTGCATTTTTAGATTCCGTCTGTCTGCGGTCCAGCCCCAAGACAGTTAAATTTAATAAATAAATAATGATAAAAATAGTCTCTGAGGACTTGGCAGGCAGCAAGCCAGGGAATCTGGGCAAGTCGCCAGCAGCTCTTCCACTTGAAATCTAAAGTTAACTCAGGCTATGGCGCTCACATCAGTCTGTTCAGATTATTTCTTTGAAAAGTGACTTTCCCCTCCCCACCTCAGATGGTACCCTGTGCCTGCATCTTCTGGCATGGGCTCCAGGGCTTTGGTGTGAACGTGGGGACTCTCAGCCCAGCAGTGGTGGGGAGCACCCGGTTGGAGTCAAAAGGCTGCGGTGTCAGTGCTCTCCTGAACGAAGGTTGGGGCATCAACTCAGGCAAGACTTTTCTAAGTGCCAAAACCACAGAAAAGCTTCAGCTGGAGCAAGTGGGTCGGCCACAACATGCAAAGGTGGAGGCAACCAGCCCCTGTGAGTTCTGGCATTTGCGGTGCTAACTGCTTGATCTGTTAAGTCTGCTCTGATACTTCAGCCGATGCTACGTGGGCTCCATTTTAATCCCTGGGGTGGCTTTATCATTGTGTGATGTCCCACCCCAATCTCCAAGTTATATCTCAGGGCAGGAGCTGTCACACCGCATGCCTTTATATTCCCATTTCCTATCATGCCACATATTCACAGCATATGGTTCCAGGAGCTAAAAGAAATCCATCTGAATCCTAGGCAGGCGGTACCACTATCAAGAATATCTGGGAAAATATATATCCTAGAAAATGCATGCCCTCTGGTGAGAAACAGCCTGCCAGCAGGTGGGAAGGTTTAGAGTAAAAGAGTTGAGATTTCCCCTTTAAGGAGAAGTGATGGGGCCCGGAAGAGTGAGCTGTCTGGACTTATCTGCACACAACGATCAAGCACGGTTCCTGCAGCATCGCGCCTACAACAGAGAAGTCGAAAGTACAAATGCAAACCTGTGCCTTCTCACCCAGCCCTGCCAGGAACACTCCCCAAACCAGTGCTGGTTCACTCAAGTCAGTTGATAGCTATTTTAAACCCTTCAAAGGGTTCAGACTTGCTTTTCTGTAAGCATGTTCCTGAAAGAGTGCTCACAGTAGAAACTGGCAGCAACTGGGTTTAACTCTAGCTCCCACGGGCTTTAAAAATCCTTAGTGTGGGATAATCAAACATCCCCAGATAGGCACACACCTGCTGCACTGGTATGGGCATAGAAATTCCAGCAAAGGCCAGTTTGGGGCATGGAACCTTTGTTTTGCTGGCAAGGCTGGGCACAATATTTCTTTTTTTTTTTCCTTAGCTTTATCACCTCTGTTAATAACGTGTGGCCTAGAGAACTGGCAAGGTAGCAAAGATAAATGCACTTTTCAGATATCCTGTTGTGCAAGCTAGTCCCTGGGGATGTGTATGTCAGTAGTCTCACCTGGCGCTGGGAGTGTAAAATAAGCTGTTCACAGTCGGGGGGCAGTTGGTCAGCAGGCTGATGAAGAGTAAATACCTAAAGTACTTCTGTCCCCAACACCAGGGACAGTCTCAGGTGATATGGAGTAATAGGGGAGAGGAAATCGCTTTGAATGTCTGAGGTGTCTACTCCATTTCGGGCCGTCTGGGGATGCACATTGTTTCTGAAGGAGGCAGGGTGGTGAATCAGGGAGCTACCATGACACCAACCCACTTGTCCAGGGCTCTGGCGACAGGTATGCGGTGTTTGGGCTTTCATGGCTGTGATGGGCCAAAGGACCTCTAGAGGAGGGGCACTGAGAACATCCAAGGAAGGTCTGTGATTCAGCATGGACTAGAGTTATGGTTCTCTTTGTTCGTAGCTTTTTTCCCCTAACCATGCATTTAGAAGCCTGCCATGACCACTTTCCTTGATCTGTCCACTGTTTTTATACAAGCCTGCCAATCTGTGGAGGAGCATAAGTGAACTCTGGGTGAAACTTCGGTACTTGGTCTTTCTGAGGCAAATGGCTCAAACTAAAGCAGCCTTAAAGAATCAGCAATCTAAGATGTGTATAGGGAGAGGCTGGTAAGCAAAGGGCCTCTGGGATGCCTGTGCTGTCAGCTGCCAAATTTAGGGAAGGAATTTACTCTGGCAGGAGCAAACCAGCACCACTCCTGGAAGGAGCAGATGCAGAGAGAAAATCAATGGATTTAGTTGCATCTCTGGAACCTCTCAGGATTTGGGAACTCCATACCCCTTTGCAGGGTGACAAAAAATAAGTGTTAATTTTGAGCACTTTGTAGATGATCTTCTAGAGGGAAAGCCCTTAGTTTCTCTTACAAAGCTGAAGTGGCAGGGCAGGGTGCTCTCTTTTCCCTTGGCACCAGATGCACATACATCAGTGAAAAAGTGAGACCTCCTTCAGGACTTCGTAGTATTGGTGGGGTGAGTAAATTGCAAGGGCTGCTTTCTAGCTGGAGCAAGTCGATACAGCTCAGAGTTCCAAGTGGGTCTATCTCAGGGAGAGTCTTTGTCCTTCTTGGCCTGTAATGTTGGACCGATTTGACTTATTTGTCATGGAAATACATGAAGTTGTATAACTCTGGTCATGACCTGTGACCCCACATAACCTGGAAGGTGATGAATTTCCTTTGGTTCAGCAGCCATCGTAGAGGAAATATTTAAATACAAATTCTCAGAAGACTAAAGTACTTTTTGTAACGGGCTCTTGCTCTACGTGCTGCAGCAGCTCACCTGGTATTAACCTGGACATAGGGCAACCCTGCATTAAGACAGTTGGTTCATTTCAGTTAGTTAATAGTTAAGTACTTGGGTTCTGCTGCAGTGACTGCTTAACTATAATAGTTCGTTGACTTCAGAGGGTCTGGGATAATGCTGGTAATATGTACTTACAGCTTCTATTCCCTGCATAGCTGGAATGAAATCCTTTGTGTAGGTGTGGGAAGAAGGGCTGGGTGGATTTTTATACCCAAATATAAGGTAGTTATAGAAGTAGGAATCATAGGAGTAGTTTTGCTGATTCAGTGAAGACTATCTAGTCTATAAGGGCTTTAAATAAAAATACCCGTATGCCAGGAAGGGATGGAGAGGAGCTCCTGCTAGGTCAGCATGCAGGGTGGTAACTGTGAGATCAGCAGGCTGTCAAGCGGAAGACAAAGCAGGCAAACTAATTACATCTTGGCAAAAAAGTGTAATTAGGAAAGAAAGGCCGTTGCTTGTCTGGCTGAGCACCCCTCCCCCTGCCGTGTATCCCAGCCCTTTTGGATGGCGCTCCTTGGAGATTCCCACAGAGCAGCCCCCACTAGAGTTATCTCTTTACCAGGAGACGTTTGCAAGTAGACAAAAAGGGAACAGCTTGTTCTGACTTCAGCTCCCTGGCACAGCCTGCAGCTCACAGCGGTGACGAAGGGCTGGTTAATCCCTGGGATAACCCCATCAAAACCAATGCCACTCTGTAGGGTGTCTTGCTGTTTAAAGAACTGTGATGGTTGGCTACTTGAGCTGCCATCTTCACCAAGCCAAGTCATTGCTGCAAAGAAACAAACTTCATAGCCTTTGGCAAGGGCTTTTCAACTGTAACCAACAACAACTGTCTGCATTTCTGCTGACAGATCCCATGTTCTTTTCTTGACGGAGTTGCCACCACTTTCTCTGTTGATTCAGTTAACTTTTTGCCTTATTTCTCTGCTGTTTTTACCACCCCTCCGTCCAAGAGACTGGTCCGTTCTTTCAGCTTCTGTCTCTTTGCCAAGCTATTGCTGCATACAGGGAGAAGGGAATGTCTTTGCTGTGTCCCATCACTATTTTTGCTGCTGTTGTTGCTTGCAGTAGCTCTGACTCCTTCCCTGTAACCAGATGTTTTTGGTTAGTAGTCATCACTTTCTCTACTTTCATTGTCAGTTTTCCCTGGTTCTGTCTTTCCTGTCCCAGTGTGTCTTCCTGATACCTCTAGTCAGCATCTTTTTGCATTATTGGATTCGCCTCCTTTGACAATTAGAAGATAGGTAGAGTCCACAGGTGTAGGGAAGACACTGGAGGTTTTATTTAAATAGTTGTGGTTTACAGACCTGGAAGGAGGAACTGTGGCTTACAGTGGACAGGGATGTGGGATGAGACTGTGGCTCTTGTGCTGGCTGTCACTAAGCCACTGATTTACATTGGGTGCATCATTGCTCAGGGATCCCTATCTGTAAAATGAGGAAAATTGTAAAACCTTTTTCCTATGAGTACCGAGTCCTACTATGTTTGGGAAGAGTCCATTTTATCTTATGATACACTGGCAGTGGTGGTAATGGTCCTGTTGAGCTTAGAAAAGTATGAACTTTGAAGAATGTAAAATGTTGGCATCTTGTAAAAGGCAGCTAGACTGCTGCAGCAGCTGATGCTAAATACTAGCACACTTATTCTTAAGTTAAAGACATTGTACTAGTGAAATAATATCAGAGAGTCAATGAGAGTCTCTGAACACGTGCTTGAAAGCTGCAATTAAAGCTGTTTACCTTTCATTAACTTGTTTAGCTTTTATAAGTCATGTGAAACATGAAAGTGTGTGTCTGGAAAGCAATACTTTTAGATATGGAGTAATGTTTAAAAAATAAAGTAGCTTTTAAAAATATTTATGTTGAGGTAAACAAAAAATGGTCTTGTAATCTGTTGCTGCTTTCTCTGTGTGTCAAATTTGCTTTTGTTTTGCATTCGACTTGGCTGCTTTTACTCCAAAATTTTTGCATTTTGGCTCTCTGTTAAATATTTCCTTCTTCAATTAATCTTCCCATTGTGAAAGAAGTTGCAAAGTCCACGCTCTGAAGGAGTATGCTGCAGAATGTTTCCATTTCATGCCAGTGCTCTTAATTGAATATTTGAGGTAGTCTTAGCTTTTCCAGAGAAATTAGGTGAATTTCAGTAACCTAACCCTTACTACATGGGAATTTCCTAAAAGATTTTTTTGGTAAACATTGTCAGTGTTTAGTGAAGTCTGTGTACCTTAAGATATTGAGGGAGCTGGCAGAAGTGCTCACCAAGCCACTTCCAATCATTTATCAGCAGTCCTGGCTCACCGGGAAGGTCCCAGTTGACTGGAAGTTAGCAAATGTGACACTACAAGAAGGCTTCTACAAGAAGGGCCATAAGGAGAATCTGGGGAATTCCTGAATGTAATATAAATTTAATTTTGTTACTGTTGGTGACTTATACCTAGTTACCATTCTGCTCTGAGGTATTTGTGTATCGCCACCAACCACAACATTGCATCTAAGGGTCAGGAGGCAATAATCCTCCAAAGGCATAATCAAAAACTAAATTTTAGCTGGCAGCACTTCACCACTGTCAGTGGGAGTGTTAGGGAAGTACCTACAATTTCTTCTAGTTTACAGGATGGCTTGTCCACTCTTTGCCTTGTGGGAGAAAGCTGATACCAAACTAATTAGTAGAGACTGTACTATTCAGTCTTTTTTTTTTTTTTCCTCCCTATCTCCTGTGTTAAAAAATGAAACTTTGAATTATATTTATCAACATTGTTGTATGTCTCAGTGACCTTTGTTAGAGCAATAGAAAGATAGACTAGGAAATAAATAATAAAGACTGAGTTTGATACCAGGAGCCTGTGGTATCAGTCCAGTTTCTGGTATATCAAATAAAAAGGGTCAGACACCAGAAGAAACCTTTTCTATGTGTATAAAGTCTAATCTGAATATCTTTGTATAGCATATAGGCAGATGTGAGGCTACATATTAAAGTTACCTGAAACTGATAAACTTGCAGAAGGCCTTCCACAGACAGGGCATGTGCAGACGCTGTGCAACAACTTTCAATCTCTTAAGCTAGTGTGCATCTTGCATGGGCTGAGGAAGTAAACATCCGTGGAGTTATTTCAGATTTACACAGATGCATTATGCAAATGTGATCTAGTTCCTTCTTGAAACCATTAGGAATCTTTCCATTGCCTTTGTAGGAAATTGGGCTAGCCTGCAAAGCAGAATAGTTCCTGTTGACAGTTCCCACCCTTTACTATTTCTGAGGTTCATTAGTTTTCCCGAAGGAGTGGTACACTGGAATGGAGATGGAAATTTGGAACTCTGCTGAATACCGTAGGTGCCATTTCCCAATTTAGAGCTCCTGTTTTTGGCTCTCTCTCTTAATGGTTGCACATAGATGTAAATCTACCTTAATTGTCCTTTCTATAATAAACTCTGCCAAATTTGGTTGACCTTTGGGACCTTCACCTAAAACTACCTATTTAATAAGGGCTTTTTCAGAACAGAGCAACTTCCATTAGGAGCAAAAGACCATCTATATGACTGAACGTACAGGCTTTGGATAGCGTTTAGTGTATTTTATTGCCTTTGTGGTATAACTGACAAATGTTATCATTGTAGATTGTGACATTTTAATTACTAAGGTTCTTAGGACCATGGATAGGAATATTTTAAACCCAAAGTATGTAAAATAAATGGAATAATAGAACTACTATTCCAATGGAAATCTTTTTGCAAGTCTTTCAAAATAGCTTCTTGTTTGTGTAAATGGTTTTGTACCAGGCACTTTTCGTCACACTTTAGTTGTTGTTTAGGTATCTCTAGTTACCAGGGAAACTAGCTAGGTTGCTGTCAACCTAAGGTGTTCTAGATGAGCCCAGGATAACTCGTGTACAAAACAATTCATATTTTCGTCTTCTCTTAATTCTACCCCCTAGGACAAACTCCCGAATGGATGTACAGAACTTCATGAACTCTTTGAGATAAATATTTTTAGACTTTCTCTGCTGGAGGAGGAGGAGTTCCTAAATATTATAGTTGGCAAATTGCTATTCTTCTGACAGCAAGATTAGGTGTGAATTTTCTGCAAGTACCTCATTGCAGTTGTTCTTTTATAGATATGAAATTGGACACAGAATGTATATATCAATTTTCAATGGAACAGTTAAGAAAATTGTGGGAATCTATGGTCACAGTTAAAAGAAAAAGCAACCCACCTAAACAAATAATTTAAATGTTGCCTTTGGCTGTGAGGCATGTCAGGCTTGGCTTATATCTGGGATTTCTAGCAGCTGAGTATTTATTTTGAAGTATGATGATAGCTTATATCAACATGGCTCTTAGCTTGTATTCAGTTGTGTGACAGTATGCAGTATCTTTTCAGAGAGGCTTGTGGTTTTGTCCATAACTGAAATGTTTTAATTGTATTCATAGTAATGTAGTTTCATCCATGCTAGGTGAGTTGCACTGCTTTTTGTGAGAGTGGTAGAGCTAGATACACCACATCAGGATGTTAACAAGGCTTTTATTCCAGGCTATTGGATTTTCAGTTTTTGTCTCAGGAGCAACTACGTTGACCCTGTGTTACATTCATACCTTTGGTGACCATCTCATGTGATGAGAGAGAGATTGATGAAACTGCCAGAAAACTGTTTGTCATGCCCTCAGGTTGACAATTTGTGCACCAGGCATTTGAGCATTGGTGCTTCACTCAGTGTTGGTAGGAGCCATTTTCTTAAAAGCCCCATTTGCTGTCAGGAGGAGGCCGGCTAGGACACTTAAAGAAGTGGCTGAAACCCCCTTGTTACTGTACTGGTTATATTTGAGAGGTCATTGAGGTAGTGGAAGAATGGAAAGTACCAAACTAATGCCTGCCCTTTTTAAAAGGGGAGGCACAGAGAAGTGTTGGGGAATCGTAAATCTATCAAGCTTCAGTTCAGTTCCTGGAAAAATCTGAAAGAAATAATAGCACAGTGTGCAAGCAGCTGGGACATAACACAGAGATGAATAACAGTCCAAGTGGCTTTGCTGAGAACAAACGGCATCCAATCAGTCACGTTTCCTTCTGCAACTGCAGTAAGATAAATGATAATAGCAATAATAATAACAATAATGACCTGCATCTTGTAGGTCGGCTTTTGACTGTCTCATACAACAATCTCAGAAGCAAATGGCATCTAGGGTGTGTTTTCCTAATATGGGGTCAAGCAAGAGAGAGAAAAATGATTGTATATCCTAGTGCAGTTGTAAAGGATTCGCTGTCAAATGAAAGGATGCATTGACTGAGGTTTTGTAGGTACATTTTTTTCCTGGGTCTGCTTCTACTCAGTGTTTAGCAGAAGAGATATCCCTATCAAATGTGTAGATGAGAAAACCTTGGGAAGAACTGTAAGCGTGTAAGTACTAGTGGTGGTACAGCAAGCCTCACCTTGAACCTGAGATGTCGCAGGAATGAACATTTCCTCTGCCTTCTATCTGTAAGGCTAGAAATAAAATCCTAACTGCTTGTAGTCACTGACGAACATCTGTTGATCTTATCCCAGAAAAGGAGTAGAGATTTGAAGCTGAGGTTAGCCAGATCTGCTTTCTGTCAGGAACTCAGGTGACCTGGGAGTTACAGAGCTCTTCGGTCACCCTGTTCCTTCCCCATGTCACCCCACCAGGCTAGCGTCTGGCTGACCCAACAGACTTCGCATCTCATAAGAGAGCCACATTAAACAAGCTGTCCCAATAGACAGAGAAATACGATTGTAATAAACACTTCAGGCACAGATTTGGTCCTTAACTTTTGATTTTTTTGAAGTTCCAAATTGTTTGGTTTTGTTAAACAGTTGGAGTTTTCTTTTAGTCTACAGCTGGTCTGGACAACATGCCTTAGTTAAAGCGATATAAGCATCATTGCATGGGCTGTTGGAAGCAATTACCGTTTACAGTTAGTGACAGTCACCCTTTCTGACAGTTTGGTCCTTAAAGCCATAAATTCAGTAGGGGTGGGAGAAACCAGTCAAATGCCATGTATTTCTTCACACCTTATATGACAAGCTGGAAATAGCTCTTTGACATGCTGACTTCGTATTTGTCAATTTTCTTCAGCACTTGGGGAAAGCTTGAACAACAAATATAGATGGGTAATTAATTTTGTTCTAATTGCTTCCACACTAATTAGCATATTTGAAGCAAGATGCTGAAAGAAATGCGACACAACATGGATTTCTAGGGCATTCTTAAAGGATGCTCTTGGGATTCAGAGGACCAGCTTACAGAGCTGGAGGTGATCTAAACTATAAAACGTTAATATGAATAGTTTTGTGCTATTTTTAGCCTGGCTTCCAAAGAAAATTAGGCTCAAATGATCTTTTTCTCTTGCCTCCTTCCTCACCTTAACTTTCAAATCTGATGATTATTTTCAACCAAATATGACAAAGATACAGTAGCAATTTCAGATAAAGTCTCATGAACTTAGGCAGGTGGAGGACAAGACACCCCATGCGTTAGCGCCCATTCAGACAGATGATAACACTGAAAGACTGACGTCTGCCATTTTTGGAGAATCCTCAGAGAAGAAAGAGGTGTTATAAATATCCCATCTGCAAAAAAAAGCTTGAATCAGTAACTTCATTAAATCTCAGAGAACCAAACTGTGAATCTATAGGAAACTAAGTTTACTTCCTCTGTTCATGGAACTGCTGATTAATTTCTATAGAGAGCTGGCATGTACTGAGGCTTCACTTTCAGTGTTTGCAGGGCTGGTACCTGAGAACCAGAAACTGGAACAGCTCTGCGAGTGCGACTGAGCTCCCGGCAGGGAGTTTCCTGGCTCCAGAGGATTTGCATAAAACTAGTGTCTGAAACATGTTTATCGCCTAGCATTGCTCCTCTTCAGCCATACAGAAGAAAAGAGCAGGAAGTGCAAACTCCATCTGCGATGCTGATCTGTGCGTTTGCTTGTTTTTAACCGGGCTCCCATGTGCTGCCCTCAA
Organism: Phoenicopterus ruber ruber; assembly: GCA_009819775.1. NCBI lineage: Eukaryota > Metazoa > Chordata > Aves > Phoenicopteriformes > Phoenicopteridae > Phoenicopterus > Phoenicopterus ruber. The sequence goes on along the minus strand of CM020220.1, from coordinate 31,580,710 downwards.
TGAAGAATGCTTAAGCCGTAGTTGTATTTCTCAGTGGTTTCAATCACGTGTTGGTTGTTTCTCTTGAATTTAGTGGTGAAAATTCAGTAGGTCGGAAGCAACTCAACTCCTGTGTTAAAAATTACATGTAGGCTCATTTCTTTGTGTCTCATATGATGCCCAGTACAATGACTCCATAAACTGTGAGTAGGCTCCCAGTCTTGCTGTTAGCTCGGAGTGGTGTCCCTAGAGACATTGTCTGTTAATAATGTCTATGTTCTAGTGATAAAATTACCTTTGAAGAAACTGCTATGAAGATATTGGAGGGATTTCTGTGTGGATCACTTGTTCCCCTAGTGCTTGTATCTGTTGTTTTTTTGTCCAGACTATGAAAATTTGAGGGCAAGCTGCTGTAGGTAATTTAAAGGTACAATGCTATGCTATTGTGTTAAAACTGTTCCCATTTCTTCTTTGTGTAAAAGCGGAAAATTGTATTCCTTTTGTCCTATAGTTTTGTCTGCACCCTGAAAATGAGTTATATTGGAAACATCTGTAATACATTTAATTAAGATGTTGCTAATCAGTACTGAGTGCCAGTGTAAACTGTTTCAGCTTGGCAGAAGTACTCTACAGCTGGTAGCAGTTAAACCTGATATAATGTACCTTTGCTGCTTCTGTTAGGTTGACCATCACTGAGCTTAATGTGGTGCTCTGTTTAGCCTAGGGAACGTCCAGCAGTTGCTAGCAAAGCTAAGAACTTCAGCTCCACGTTCACCCAGGTCAAACTCTGGTGTAGGTCACATCTTGGAGCACAAGTCTGTTAGGTTTTCTATGCTGAGGGCCTCTGTCCCAAAACCCATAAAGCTTTCCTGCTTGAGCTGAAAGATTTGGTTTGCCAGGTTTTGCCTCTGGAATAGGCACTGCTAGATGGGGCGCAGAAGGACACAGTGGGTGTGCAGTGTCTCTTTTTCTTCCCTGTTGGCTGACCCAAGGAACATTTACAATTTATTTTGCTTGTGCATCATAATAGCAAGCTGCCTTCCCCTCTCCCAGAGATAGGCTGGGGTAAACTATGCAAAGGAGAAAAGGAACCAGCATTAGGATGCCTTGCCTTTCTTTACTTCATGCAATTTTAGGTGGTTGAATATGTTGCAATTACCTAGAAAGAAATAGGCTTTCAACTTTGCCATCTGTAGTTGTTCAGACTAGATTTGCTGCAGCTGAAAGTTTCTTTTCCTCTGATGGCTGCTTGTGGGTTTAGGCAACTTTTTAGCAGATAACAATTCACACTGAAGACTGACAGCAATAATGAAACTAAATTGCTCATACTGAGGTCCTAAAAGCTGTGGACCGTGACTTTAAGTGATAGAGGGAGACAGTAGAGCATTGGTGAAGTGTGGGGAAGAACTTAGTAGGATGATGACTGAACCAGAGGTGAGCTTAAAACAAACCTGTATTTACATATGAAGAAGATGGTGACTGAGTGAGATAGAGAAGAAAATGAATTTTATCCCCATTTCCCCCAAATTTTCCTATATTGCTTCCCTAGCTATTTAAATTAGGAATTTGGGGTATGTTTCATTTGAACAAAACCAGATATTTGGGGAGGCTGGAATATGTCATTCTCTTTTAATCCTGGGCGTGGTGTATTCATGCACCTGCTTGGTAATACAAACCGAGAGGATGTATATTGCAAAATTTAAGCTCTGTTTATGAAGTAGGGAAAAACAGGTGCCACTTTCTGGGAACAAGCAGGAAGATGAGCTGGCATTGTTCCTATTAGTCTACAAAGAGATCTTTCCTATGTATTAAAGCAGCAAAAATGGGTAACATACTGATGCTGTCTTAATGATGCTGCCTTGGCACTCGGACTTTTTCATGCTTCCAGTCAGTGGCAGAGCTGGAAATAGTCCATCATTTCTGGATTCAGTTGTGTATTGCAGCTATTAGTGGCTGCTAGCTCCCCTTATTAAGATTTCTAAAATACGTTGTGTTAGTGGAGTCTGGATAAAGTATCCCTGAGTTCTAGCCACACCAGTTAAGCTAGAGCTTTTACATATTTACTTTAACATGTTTTCCCAAATGTCTCTTTCTTCACCTGAAATCACCAAGACTCCCTTTTTTCGGGAGGATTCAGGTTACTCAGAGAGTGTGCAAGGTGACTCTGCTAGACAAGCAGCAAGGCTTTAATAGAGGATGAACCTGTGTTTCCCACTACCATCACCAAGGCATTCAGATCTTTCACATATGGACAAAGTTTTGATCTCCTAGAATTTTACTTTGGAAATGAATTTAGTCAACAAATGCTGCTTCTGTCAGGATGCTGGATTCCCACTTGCATTTAGATCTTGTTTTTCTCTGGCTAGGGAACCAGGACCTTCTTATAGGGATCCCTTAAACAGCTTTGATTGATAGAACTAAGAATTGAGGCTTCATGTTTGAGTAATGGTCATTAAAGTACAGCTCCGTATAAAACCTTTCTGAAGCAGAAGCTTTGCTCCTTTAGCAGGAGCTAGTTTTCAAGCTGAAGTGTAAATCCCACCTGATGGAAAGGGATATTTCTGAATTGATAACTCATTGCCAGGGTTGAATTTCTTTAGATGGGGTCGGTGAGACCTCTGTCTTTAAGGCACAGATGTACTTTGCTTTTGAGGGTTCAGTTACTGGGAAATTCATTATTTGTCCTTATCTTGCATCCAGAATTAAGTAATGTGAAGGGGGAAACAAGGTGGCTGAAAACACCTCATTGAGGACCTATATCCTCTCACCTATCAGGGCAGAACAACTGGTAAATAGCACCTTGCTAAATAGTACTGCTTCTGACTAACTCTTGTCCAAGGCATTCCGACTTGCAAAACAGAGGCTGTTGAAGAATGCATGAGTTAGGCAAGCTGGAAAAAAAAAAAAAACCCCAACCTTCACTTTTGAAATAGATCTGATCATAAGATTTAATTAGGGCAGGTCATTTCTTTGGCTTTCTTAATTTCAGTGTATGATTGGATTTTATTTCCTAATAATCTGTCATTTTGTAAGGGTGAGGAATGCAGTAAATGGAACCTCTGAGCTGCCAGCATGGACAGACAGAGGCCTTTTTCCCATGCTGTGGTGCGGTGAGATGGCTCTTACATGCACGGGTACTTAGACTTTCCTTTGAAACCCAGAAAAAGCACCAGCTCTAGTCCTTGCTGCAAGGTCAATGAAAGCATAAGTGATGAATGTTGTTATCCTTAAGTGTACCCAGCTTTTCCATTTTTTTTTTAACTTTGATGGTAGCTTCACCAAACTCTGCCTACTCTTTTGTTGTATAAGCAGCTGAAGGATGTGTCTGGCACTCATATGGTGAATTAGTAGCAGTCCTCAAGTTATAAACCACCCAACTATATATAGGGTTCGATGCTTTGTTCTGTTGCAGGCTGAAGTGTCAGTGTATTTTGCACTTGCTTTGTTTAAAATTGTAGAATTAGATTTGTAATGCAAGACTTCAGCTAAAGACCCTTCCTCACTCTTTTGAGAATTATCAGTTATTACACTTTTTTTTAGGAATTCCATGCTGTACTCTCAGAATTATGAGTTCCACTGAACACTTGAAATGAGGACAGAACAATCTCCACCAGCCGGCTAAGCAGCGCTCTTTTTCCAAGGTCCCTTTCGAATATCTTCCTGATAACAGCACTTTCTCTTCCTTTGTGAGGAAAAGGTCACAGTGGTGGAAATGGTGTGTGTTTGTTCTCTTGTTTCTAAGCTGTGCTATTCTTTCCTTGTTGTTGTTGCTTCTGACAAGATGGTTGCCAAGCCACTTTGTCATCACTCCTGCATCTTGACAGAACACAGGAGCTGTCCCAGATAACAGAAGAATACATCCTTCCAGCAAAACCTGAGTGACTTTATCCAGTTCTGGATTTAAACAGACCTGCATGTTCTGGCCCTGTTTACAAACAGGATATTTCAACAGGACTCTGTTACAGAAATAGCTATGCTTCCCTTGCTAGAAGACAAATGTTTCATTTTGGAAAAACCAGAGCTCAATGCTGATGGCATAGTCGGTAATGAATCTTTGTAATGAGCCCATGCTGTTTATCGCTATCTATCTTAAGCCTCTGGTATTGCATTGTGCTGCATGTTGAAAGACAACATACTAAGCAGAAACTGTCTGCTGGGACTAGTAGACTAAATTCAGTTGATATAATTTTGCATTGCATTATGTGTATAGTCGCTCTAATTGCGGGAGGAGAAGGAAGAACAATGAGTGAATATAACAAACTACTGCTATCATTATCTTCTGTCCACATCCCTGTGCTACAGCCAATTACATTAATGCAAATGGTAAGAGCCTCCTTTGATGCTCTTATCTGTCTGCCTGCAGTTCCTATGCCCTGACGACTCCCAGCAGTCTGTCGAAAGGCACGCTGCGTGTGTAGCGTGTCATTTGGTGAAGTCATGATATCCTTCACAGTTTCCTTCCTTCGTGTACATATATTAGTTAAATATATCCGTTTTACTTGCATGTGGATTCTGGGATTTGTCTGTTTGGCTTTTGGTAACTTAATGCTCAGTGAAAATGGCACGTCATAAACTTCCCTGTGTATCTCAACCAGGGCAACACAACTGAGATGCTGCTTCCATGCTGAACAGCCACGCAGCACTACTGCTCTACCAGATGCTCTAGGTGATTTTATGCTTTCTTAGTCTCTCAGCCATGCTGCCTCTTAGGTGCCAGTCTCAGAGCTATAAGGTGCTTTTAATGACACACTTGGTCTTAGAGATTCATTTCACTGGGCAACTGTGGCAAGGTGTGGTGCATATCATCAATATGGCTTATCAAGCAGTGCAAATCATCAGTCATAAGGTTTACACCAAGCCTTATTTGTCCCTTTGCTTCTGCTACTACTAACAAGGGAGCAGCTGTCTCTGAGGTAAAACAGATGTGCTAAAAAGTCTAAAGAAAATCTAGGTTGTTTTTTACAGACCAAATATTCTTTTCGAAATCAGAATATTTGAGACAACCATTTTGGATCACTTGTTAAGCATAACTCACTCTCTCAAAAGCTTGTCAAAATTCAACATCCAGTTGACTCGGGTTTCTAAAACTGTTTCAGAAGGTTTCAGAGAGATTATAAAATAAGAAGATTTGCACTGGTAAAATGATGAGGCAAATATAAATTGAAGCAGTGGAGAGAGGAGAAAATAGTATTCAGTAATGCTTTTGGAGTGTTTCTTATCTTGGCATCTCATTAAAGTAATGTAAAGATCCATAGCACTACAGAAAAGTGGAGAGAGCTGCCTTTAAAAGATGAAGACTCATCACATGCTAGTTTATTGCCATCATTCATCAGAATTGCATGCTTCAGTCCTCATTTTTCAACAGCCTGTGCTATTGCAATAACCGCATCCCTAGAGAGGAGAGCTGGGTGAACCTTAACGTAGTTCCAGGCACTTCAGATGTTTTATGCTTCTAGGAACGAGACCTCGCACCTAGCTCTCCTGCTTCCATGAGAGTGTTTTAACCATGGGGCTGTGGTGTCATGTTCTCCTTCTGCTCCCATGGTGTTTGCTTTCTGACTGCACTTAGGGGGTGCCTTCATCCAGATAAGCCTGATAGTGCAGGGAGGTGGGTACAATAAATTTAAATGTTCTTTGAGTAGGGCATCTTTCATTTTCCTGGTAGAATACTCTAAACTGTTAATTAAAGCAAGCTGAGCAAGGACAGCATGACCTCCTCCTCACACGACACACATGCCAAAAAAATCTTGAGGGTGAACTCTGCTCAGTCAGGCATCTCTTTGGCAAGGGCCTCATGTTCTATGTCCAGCTACATGAAGACATCCAGTGCTCAGCCCTCATTCCAACAGCTGTATGCGAGGGAGAAATGGGGACTTAGAGACATTCATGTACAAAACACCTCCTGTTAGTGGGATGTAGGTGAACCCCTGTTATGGCATAAGGGTCTGGAATGCCACCTTTCTGAGATAGCCTCTTCCCCTAAGTGACTGTGCCAGGACCCTGAACATCTGATTCTGTTCTCTGAGTTGCCTGAGTCGGGGCTAAGGGCTTATCCAGCACAGTGGTCTCCTTTAATGTCAAAGAGGACAGATAAAGGAAATCCCAGCTAGAGATTACTTACTTGACTTCACTGCTTCATGATGACAGAGGCCTCCTGAGGCAGTTGGAAGTGGTCTGAGGCTGACATGGCATTTGGGGAAGTTGGGGCTTCCAGGTATGAGTTTGCATGTGAGCGAGAGCAGGTGGGCTCTGAGCGCTCCAGAGTGGACTGGCAGTATGGAGCCTGAAGGGAGGTTTTGTCAGTTTTCTCCCTCTGAATGTTTTAGCACCTTGGCTTGTTTGCATCCATGCTTGGGGGAAAACCTGCTCCATTGCAGAGCTGAGAGTCCTCTCAAGCAGTGGCGTGGGTGGTGTGAGCTAGTGAGTAAGTGTCACCATAGAAAGAGGACACCTTCTTGTTAGATGACATGGAAACTCGGGTTTCGTGTTTCAGAATGGGCTCCAGCTAGGGACCTGTTGTTTATCTCAAAATCACCCTGGGGAAAAGGAGGTTACTTTTGTTATGACAAATGCACTTTAGAATAAGCATTTGCTTGTCTTCTACATCTAGATGTTTTAAGTGGACAACTGTCCTACTCCTGTCCTAGACTATTCTTACTCTGAGTTATCAGTTCTCGGTGGCTGCAATGAAGAGATTGGCCTTGGCTTACAGATGACTTCTCTTTTACCAGATGAGTTGGTGGATTGCTCTTAAAAACTGTGTTTTACTGGGCAAAGAAATAAGGGTTTTGCAGGTCTTTGTTTTGTCTGACTGGGTGAAAACTTACTGACTAAAAAAGCTACAGAGTTACTTGGTAAAATTCTAGAATAAATTAGGAATAGCCAAATGTCTGTGCATTTTGACAGTGTGGCTGGCTGAGAAAAACCTTAATCTTTAGGGAGGGTTGGGTGAATATGTGAATTACTATTTCTATTGGAAAATAAGGCCCTGTGTAGTTAATTGGCGGTGTCTATGTGTCAGAATGGTGTCCTTTAACTTTCCAAGCGGGTTATTGAGACAATATCCTGGATAAATACTGATTGGCGGGTAGGTAAAATACATCTCTCTCTAGAGCACAGCATAATCACTAATGAGAAGGAATCTGAAATTACAAAAAAGAAACAACAAGAAACGTTTGTTTTGACCAACAACCAGAAGATTGGTCGTCTCCTGCCCATGAAGTCCTTAATAAAGAGGTAGGAGTACTTCTGGAAATGTGATAGCAGACTTGACTGTAGGGAGGCATCGCAATGTTTTGCAGTGGAAAATGTTACGCTTGCAACTCAATGGTGTTTGGTGAAGCTTGGAAGACAGAAGGATGATGTGGCATTGCCTAGTAGCTGGCTGAATGGAAGTCATGATTTCCCTCCTAGCATTGCCAAAGAGCAGCCTTTCTTGTCGTGTGCTGGGAACTGTGTGTTGAGAACCAACACTGCAAGATCCTCTTTCAGAGGATTTTGCAACCCTGCTAGAGCACTGAAGGGCTGTTGTTCTTGGACAAGATTTCCTTTGCAACAAAGCAATGCCACGCAAGCTGAAGGTGTTTTTATCTGTCTAGTGGCAGATCCCGGAGTCTGCTCTGTGGTAGTGTAAAGAAGCCACCAGCAAAGCTGCCTTGTGTGGGGCCCCAGGGAAATGGGCAGTAGGTAGTGGTCTCTATCCTGAGCAGATGAGCAGGTAAGTGGTAGATCTGGAAAAAGCAGTGGTAAGCTGGTAAGTAACTTGACTAGAAGTAGACCAAGGGTCTTTTAAATACTTTCTGTCTTCTGCTGTTGATTTCACCTGACGGACTTTTCTTTTAGCTTATGTACTAGATAGGTGCTTGAGCCTTTGGTGTTTAGCTTAGTTATCTGCCTGGTGAAGTTACTATCTTTCTGCATGTGGGTAATTTACATGGCTTCTTGTGGGTGCTGAAGAACAGAAATTAAGTTATTCTGCAAAGCTGTCTCCCTAAAAGTAAGTTTTATATGTATTGGATAATTCAGAGCTTTACATGGCACTAAGAGCAAATGACTTAGGAGGGGCTTGGAAAGTATTTCCTTTCTTCTGAGTTAGAATGTGTCCGGCTGACTTAAAATTATGCTGGTTCATCTTGACATTAAAAGAGGTGTCACGCTACAGAGAAGAGAGCGGATGCTTGGAAATACAAAGGCGTTTTGAGCTTTTCCTGTTCTTTCATAGCTCCGAGAACTGTACATGTAGGCAAATGGCAACACTTGGCAAGTTTAAATATACAGATCTCCATATATTTTCTTTTTACCCTCTCCTTTTGTGTACTATGTATTGTTTATATATGGCAACCACATCAGTGAGGAGCAAGCTGTATGACTCATGTGCAGGAGATATCATAAAAAAAATCCAGACCATCCAGTTAGACATCATTAATTTGTCTGGCTCTTTAGCAGCGCTTCAGTGTTGGGGTATCTCTATGCTAATGGTGTGTTCAAAATCTAGTGACATCTGCTCTCTCTGCTTTCTCCCCTCCCCATTGCACTGCCATAATGCAATGCAATATGAAAAGGGGATCAGTGCAATTATTACAGAGATTCCTGCTTAAGACAGTGAAGGACAAATACTTTCTGCTGCTTGAGGTTTCTCTGTCATCTTATGCTCTGAAACAGAACTGGCACTAAACTGAGTGTTCATTTTGTAATGTGTTGGGTTTAGCCTTGTTTCCATAGGAAACAAGCATACAAGATGAAGCTGGTTCTGCATATATTTTCCTTCCTTCTTCTTTTCCCCTCCCTTTTTTAACCTGTTGGCCAATCACAGCCAAATTTTACAGACCGGTAGAAGTCTCGAGGGTAACTGTGTTACTACAGATGAGCTTCTTCCGAAGGACACTAGAGAATCTGCCCGGAGCAGAGCCCTGCAACATGGTCCCGGCTGTGGAAAGACCTTTGCTCAAGGCTTGTGCTGTGAGACATCACTGAGACCGAGATGCAGATTAGCAGGAAACATCTTCCTTAATTCCAGTACTCGGGGAGTTACATGTTTTTTATTGATAGGCAGCAATATCTGTGTTCGTAGCTGAGCCTCACATTAGGATTACATATATATGCAGTACTCTGCAGGGTGAGGACCTCATGTTGGAGACTAGACTGGAAGCCACTGTTAATACCAAGGCTGGGGTCTCAGAAGGGCCTCCTGGATCTGTTTGTGCTGTCTCTGTCTCATTCAAACAAACAAATAAATAAATCCTCCTTCAGTTGTTCTTACTGTTGACAATCTCTAATTCTTGTTATGACATCTTTATTCTTTGAAAACAAGAAATACAGCTGAACAATTTTTCAAAGCAGAAGCAATCCTAGTTATACTCCTGGGCTTTACAGTCTCATCTCCATGATGCATAGCCTCCAAGTGATGTTTTTTGGCCTGTTTCTCCCCCGTCCCTCTTTTGGTGATTTAAATAATTCCTGTGATCTTCAGGCAGCCTCACTGCCTTCAAGTGTGAGGCATTTGCCTGAAAAAGCAAACCTTGCAGTGAAGGCAGAAAAAAGCTGTGGATATTTTCTCCAGCTTTTTCCTCTCTAGTCTCTGTCTGCTGAATTACAAGTACTTGGAGAGATGTTTTCACTGTATTGTGCTTTGGGCCTAAAATGCTATGTAAAACTAAGACTTCATGAGGAAAAAGCTGGTTTCAGTTACAGTGTCTGGTGGGGTTTCCATTTTAACAGCATTGGTAGCTCACGAGGATGCTGGTGTGAGCAGATCTGTAAGCCAGTGTTAGTGTCTACCAAATACAGTAAGTACATTTGAGGCTTTAACTAAAGATGCTGTTTGTATTTACTACTACCCAACTTTATTTCTTTAGCCTTCCTTCCTTATGTTTGTTTCACTGTCATCACTGTGACACCTGAAAACCGTACAGATCTAAGCCCACCCTAGAGTGGATCACAGATGGCCTGAAAGGGTCTTCCCTTCTGGACTGGTAAGGAGAAAGCGGCATCTTCCTTCAGTTCATGAAATCTCAGTTTGCCTCGTAGCTTTATTTTCATCTTCGCTTACAGTTGCTTCATCCTCACTCCCAGTCCACGTTGATTAAATTCCATTTTCAGCTGTTTTTCCACCCTTACCACAGTTTACTTATGTACTAGTTATGTGACCCATACAGCTGCCTCAGGATGCCCTGGCTGTGATGGGATTAAACAGCCTCTGTAAGGACATAGGCCTCGGTAATAGGAAGATGAATTTTGAAAGACAAAATTGGGATATCAGAATTGTCTTAAATTTGAGGCTAGCAGAAGTCTGGTATGTATTGGGATTGCTCAGCAGGGAGATTCTTCATAGCCTGTTGCGCTGTTGCTAAAACACACCCGTAATTTTTACCTTTCCCATCAAGAGAAGGAAGGTGGAGGAAAGCACTCAGAATATCAATGACAATTGGTTAAGTGCTTTGTTTCTGGTGATTTATCTATCTTCCCCCCTCCCGGTTGATAATTGTATCGAAGACAGGCAAACTTTCTCAGTCCTGCATTACTGTAATTGGGGTGAGACATCATTCTGTTACTGAGCTCAAGATAGATGAAGTTCCCTGAGCCTCGCATTTTAAAAAGTCACCCCCACACCACCCTGTCTGCTTGGACACTGCTGGCCTTGCACAGCCGTATCCACTGCTTCCCCTATTTTGTAAGACTGTGCTGATCTCTGCTGATGGAGAATCAGAGTGTTTCAGATGAGTCATGTGGCGATGCTCTGCTCTTAGTTGTAGGAGAAGGACAGATGGATTTCTCCCTTTGGCTTCCCTGAGCTCCCTAACAAAACTCAGTCTCACTTGTTCTCTGTCCCCCAGTTACATTCTTCTCCTGTGTGCTTCACCATAACTCAGCAGAGATGTCCTGAAATAAGAGTGAAAGAGGTAGTGTTTCTGCCCAAGCACATGTAACTCTGCTTGCACGCGGTCAACAAGACATGTAAGTTGCTCAGTCTTACATCACTGGTACAAGCATGAGTTGTTTCTGTCCCACAAAAGAAAAAAACATTCTTGAGATGCTTTCTTCTCTCACTTCCATTGGCAAGAAGCTGGGGCTTGGAGAGATCCTGTGACTTCTGTGTTGTTTTGTGACAGAACAGCAGCAGGAGAGAAGAAAGGCTAAGTCTTCTGACTCGCAGTTTCTCTCCATTTGTTTGTTTAGTGGTGAGCTCTGCCACGTGTTGTCAATTTGAATGCCCTCACTTGAAGTTTCATCTTGATAATGCCTAGAGAACAGCTTTACATTAAGACCTATGTGCAATAGTCTTTGTCACACCTCATTGACTGCCTATCCACTTCATAACTATTCTCCTCTCCCAGTTCACATAAAGGCATTTATTTTCTCTATGGCTCTGCATCATTTTTCAGCTGTTACAAGCATACACCTCAGAAAACAGTGTGTACTGTAGTGTAGAGGGGGACCCACCAAATTATATTATTTAAGCATGAGAATTTTTCAAATGCAATGTTCTTATGCTGAATGAGCTGGATGTTTTTTCTCTAGAGTTTTTAATGACTATGTCTCTTGAAGTTTTAATGGGGAGCCTGTTCTATATAACAATTATATTGAAGTTTTCAGAGAGAGAAGGTCATGGTTTACTTAAAATGTCAAAATCTAAAATACACTGACATTTTGCTTTAGTTTTTGATGAGTATCGCTCTGTGTTTCAGCTTTCAGGGATCTTTTAATTTCAGTGTCACTATGGCTGGCTCTCAGCCAGCTTTCACAATTTCAGAGGAATTATTAAGAGCAGCATCCTGAAGATAATAAAATTTATGAGATAGATTAATAACAATGTGGTATAAAGTTTTTATTGCAGAAAGTTTAAGAGCAGTGCATTATTTGCCAGCAGCAAAGTCACTTCAGTGTAGCATATTCTGAATGACTGATAATAAAAGGAATATGCACCCCACTACAGCACGTTTAGCTTATAGCATGGATATGTACAGTTTATCCAGTATTTAGAAATGAGCATCATTTAGTGATGCTATATTTTTTGTCATCAGTTCCTGAGCAAGCTAGATTGCCCTAGTTCTGTTATATCCTGTTACTGTAAGAAATCTGCTGTACAACATAAGCAAAAATACAGCCTTGTTCTAAAGCCGAAAGACTGCAAATCTGGGCTTTCTGTTCATATAAGATTGGCATATGCTAGTTTGCATCCAGGTGTAAATTTTAGACATTGTTCTGACTACAGGATGTTGATAGTATAGAGGCCATAGCCTTCACCATCAAAAACATGAGAGCTCTCCATTTGACCTTCTAGTACGTGCTGTGGCCATGCTTAGTGAGTGATTGTGGAAAAGAAAAAAAAAAATAAATTGTTTTAATCTATAAAATGGGGAATGTCTAGAAACCCACCTCACTTTGTGTTGATATAATCAAATTGAGCATTTATGGGTACTGCTGCAGGGAAAGAGAACTGTGTGTTGCTCTGGGGATGGCAGTGGAGGGGCAACAAGAGCTCTGTGTGAGAAGAGCCGTGCGTCCAGTTCTACCGCCTCACCTCATCTCAGGGCAGTGTGGGCAGGTTTCCCTGCATGTGCCAGAATCCAGCCTTGCTCAGCAGCCATCTCTTCCACAATGAAGTGAATGTGCCTGAGGATGATAACAGCTTATTTACATATCCATGCAAAGTAACTTGGATTGGTTTGGTTCATACTCTGAGCTGGGAAAGCCCTACAAAGATTAATTCATAGTTTGTCATGGCTATGTTCAGGCTTACAGATTTACCTCATATGTGACATGTTGTGTGACTCCACCAACTAATTCTTGCTTTAAGCTGGGCCATGTACTGATGAATTAAAGGGTCTTCATAAAAAATACTCAGTCTTGATTTAATTTTAATTGTCAGAGGACAATTAATTACTGTTGTCCTCTGTAAGCCATCACAATAAGGAATTAACCTGTGTGGTAAAAAGGTGCCTTTTGTTTCCAGCTTGAATATCTTGTTTCTCAAATTCTGATCACTGAAATGTTTCAATGGAAAACATTCTGATCATGTTGTGCCTTCATCGGCATGACTAAGAGCTCCGTGGCATCAGTTCTCTTTCCTGCATATGAATAATTGCCTCCCCATTTTGCTTTTGTTGAGCTGCGTAAATGAGCTCCTTATGATCTGTTCTCAAGATCAGATCATTCTAGTAACTCTGCCTTGAACACGTTTCAGATTTTCAGTCTTTTTTTTGTGCAGCCTAGGCTTTAGTGTAGGATGGGGCCTTTTAGTAAAAGATATGCCAAGACTGTCCTTCCAGGATGCCAAGGCAGCCAGGGGCCACTGGGCCAGACACAAGACCTAGATTAAGCCCAAATTTGCAGTCCACTGCATAATCACACAGGAGACTTGTCAGGGCTGAGATTGTCAGTGCAGAGGGGGGAAATACTACATTTCCAGGGAAGTTCGTATGCATTTTTGTGGTGGTGTTTTGTTTTAAAAATAAGTTTCATTGCATCTTCTGCACCCCACTTGGGGAAGATGTCACTTGCCCTATCAGTTCAGCATTCAAATGGGTCTAATGTTGTTGCTTCAGCTGACTGTGGGTTTCCAGACAGTACATGTTTCTCATCGTGTTAAAAACTTGACCATGTGAACTGTTGCAACTTGGAGAAGATGCTTGATTTGCTAAGCAGCATTATCTCCACATCCTTTTCATGCAGGGTTTTGATTCACAGATCAAAACCTTGCTTGAGACAGCTCTTAAAAGGTACAATACTGATCTTGGTGAATTTGTGGAACTGTTTTATAGTAAGATTGTGTGTGGTTGCGAGCCCTATTTGAGAAGCAGAGAAAAATCCTTATGAAAAACCTACTTGTCCATGTCCCAGTAGGTTTATTGAGGAATAAAAAGCAGTTTAATGTTGGTTTCTAGCATATTGTCACAATTATACAGCTTGGAAAACCTGTGTCAGATTTTTTTCTTTTCTATTTCTCCCCTCCTCCTTTCCCTGCTCACTGCTGGCAGGTGGTCATTTGCCCTATGGTCTTTATCAAGGATGGAAATGTGTGGATGACTTCATTTCCAAATGGATTCAGAAGAGAGCTTCCACCCACTCAGAAATGACAGTCAAATGGTTTTATTAGCCTTTGAGTTGCATGAACTTGCAACCCCTGGTGGCTTAGAGAATTGCTCTTTGAAACAAAAAGAAAGGCATTAGGATGTTTGGCTAACTAAGTGATTTGAGCAATTGAAGGTGTTCTTGTGCTTCTCCTCCCCCACTCTGTCCTCTCCCTAAATAAAGGAGCTACTTATCCCACAACTATATTCTAGGCTTTTAAAAAATCTCTGTGGGGTAATAAGAGCCAGTGCTGCCTTTTATGTGTGAAAATAACACAGCAAACAATTGATTCTAAATTAAAGTTTGGAAGAATGAGTCAAATCCCTGTAGAAAAATAACATGTGGCTGAAAATGCTTCTTTTGTAACAAGGTGATGTCAGAATTCAGAGCTCTGAGTCAACGAAATTGTCATCGAGTCAACAAAAAAGTGCCAGACAAATGTGTAGCTTTACTACTTTCTTGCCCTGATTTCACTGGAGATGCGTTTTTCAAAGCAAAATATCACCTCCCTCCCTGATGCCTGTATTTATCCTAAACTAAGTTTATATTCCATTCCAAGCAACCTGCCAGGCCAGCTAATTGGAATTAATTTCCTAAAGTGCTAATATAATTTTTAAAGATGGTAATGTTCAGGGGGAGGCAGAATCTTTGACAGCTCTTGCAACTCTGCTTCTTATTCTGAGAACTAGGAGAAAGGTGGTTTGTGTCAAGACTAGGTAAGTAGGATGTTGAACAGATGGTAAATGGCAATGCATTTTTAACAGTTCTGCAAAGGGAGATTTAATCCTGGTTTTATGGGTGAGGGGAGGCAGAGGCATGGACAAATGAAGCCCTGCAGCAAATCAAGGTTATGTTTGAGATTCCAGATCTATCCTGTGCTGTTGGACTGTATGGCTTCCACTGTTTCAACTCTTATTTTTCCCACACCTAAGTCATTCTATGAATAGGTTAATCTTTCCCCTTCTGTTCATAGTGCTTTTACTCTCTCCAGTTAAAATAGTTGCTTAGAAATGAATTGATTGCAATGGTTGGTTTTTTGTGGTGGCACAACACTGGGGAAAGCTCCTGGGCAGTTACAGAGATAAGTGTACCCCAGTTCATGCGGGAGCTGCACAGCAGGGAGAGGCTGTGGCTCTTTCAGTCCTATGGAATTTCACTAGATCTCCAGGCTTTCTCTGTTTCACATTTCTGTACTCAGAAAGTGTCAGGATGAAAAATATGTTCCACTGGGAAGAAGAAAAATTAACTTTCTGGCACTGAAATAGCATGCCTTTTGCTGCAAAATCTCTCTGCTCTGAATTTAGAGAATGAAATAAATGTCTTCATAATTGGCAAATAAAAATCTAAACCCCTTCTTGCAACATTTTTCAGATGTAAAAATACTCCTTTTATGGGCATGCCTGTATTCATCCTTAACAAAACATGGAAACCTTTCCAGATGTGAACTTACAGCCCTCTCAGCTTTGATGAGGGTTTGTCAGCTCTCACCATCCTCTTGTAACAAAGGAAGAGAGACGACAAGTCACAGGGGATGTGACTGCCCCCTTGGAGCCACGGTTGGCACACAGGTGTGTGAGGAGGCCAGACAGCACTCGCAAGTCAGCCAGCAGGAATGGAGAATTCCACTAAAATCCCTCCTAGAGGAGAGCTTCTGGCCCTTGCTGGCAGGTCACTGCACTGTCCCTGTGCTACGCTGCATGCCTACTTACAGCTCTTTGGATTGACAAACAGGGAAAGGGGCAGTAGCTATGGCTCTGCTGTCAAATGCTCCCTACCTGCCAACTCAGATTCTCCTGAGGCCCCGACATGCGTAGACTGCCGTTCCCTGCCTCCAGCCAGCACCTTGTGAGATGGAGATGGGAGACGGGATGATGGACAGGCTGCTTTCCTACCTGCTGCTGGCTCATGGGCTCATCTCTGCCAGGGCAGATACAATCTGGCACTTCTTTGTTCTCATTTGCATTAGGTGAGTCTTCCGGCTGGCATGAGAAGTCACAAAATCCACATGCTTAAAGCTGATGAGGAAACATTGCATCTCTTAAGGAGGCGAGCCAGCCCCAGTTGGTTGAAGAACTGTTTCTTGACCAGGGACACCTAGCAAGACAGAGACAGGTTAGCCAAAGGAAAGCAGCAAGTCAGGCTTGTGAGGCATTGAAGACAAGTAATACCTTTCTTTTTGTAAAGCTTTTCTAAAGCTTTGCCTTTTCTAAAGTTCCTTCTAGGTTGGCTGTGCTCACCTCAGAGCAGGGCAAAGGATATGCACAATACTGCATATTGTTTCGTGCCTTAGTATTTTATGATCTCATACAAATCGATGCCAATCCTTGCATCCTGACTGCACAAAAAATACATCCAGTCATGGTAGTATACAGATAGTTGCTGATGCATTTCTCCCCCATCCTTTATGCTGTTCCCTCAGATGAAAATGTGACACTGAAAAAGGGGCCAGTGACTTGAAGTACATACAGCTGTGTGGGAGAAAGCAGGTGCAGGATTGGACCTTAACATGAGGCTTACAGAGGTGTCAAGGACACTACAATGGCCTTGTGTCAATTTATTAAAGTATTTGCTTTTCCAAAGTTCAGGCAGCTGAAACGAAAACAAGTTGTATGAAAGCAGTAGGCTGTGTCCTGATAAATAATAAAACTGCTCTTCTACCTCATTTTTCTTTGAATGAAGTATACTGTTGCTTGCAATTGCTAACTAGCAAAGTTCTTCCAAATCACAATGGGAAGGACAGCAATAAACTGAAAATTATTAGCCGTGTTTGTGCAACATGTCACTGCTGCTTCGTGATTATATTTTGTGTGCATTTCTCTCAGGTGATGGTAGGACTTAAATTACACAAATATCTAGTATCCTTAAGCTATAAAGCATGCATTGCTGGTAATTCTGCTTATCAGCAGAGGACAGTTATGACTTGATTTATTACTTTAACTCAAGTTGTTTGGCAGCAATGCTGAAAGGTACTGTACACACTTGCCAAGGCCCCCTAAATTATGAGTATCATAAAACAAATCTTTTCAGTTACTGAGAGAAATAATTGGAAAATGAAAAGTTCAAAATTATGGTATGAAAAACCATGAACGTATGTTAATAGGTTTCATGTGCTTTGGTGAACAGTCCATCCTGATATTTGCTCATAAGCCATAAAGCAGGTCTGGTCCTGTTTGGGGAATAATTCACTGTAGTCATTTTGAGAGTAGCTGGTGTATCTCAGGCTTTTTATATGGTAAAGCTTTAAAGATATCCAGTGGTGGTTATGGTAATGGGAACATATGCTTCACTGTAATTCCGAATATAGAGATGGGAGAAGGATGGGTAGGAAGAAAAACACCCTCTGTTATCAATGAATAGGGAATTACATATCTGATTCTATAGGTTTTGCCACAACATGTATATGTTGGTTAAGATCCGTGTTGTCCCATCATGTGCTGCTCTTTCCTAAATTTTCTGCAGTGTGGCCTTAAAAGGATTAGCTTGTAAAGGAAGAATCTGCTGAGGTGCAGTTAGCTCCTATTGTTTCTCTTCAAAAGCGTACAAATACTGAGTGTTTTTGCAAGCAAGCCTAGATGGTACTGCATCGGTTGTGACCAAAGGCTGTGAAATGGAATTTCTGGCGTACAGTAGAGGAGTTATTTCCACAGGATGACTCTCAGTTGAGTGGAGAAGTACTGCAGACTTCCCTGTGATCATCATCAGCATGTTCTGCTGGAGGTTTTACTTCTCAGGGAAGATCTAACTACTGTAGCAGAAAGGGTGTCTGAGTGCTCCTCTTACCAATGATGTTGAAGTCATGAAGTCAAGTGGATTTGCTTGGAAGTGACTTAAAATTCAGTTACTATCGTACAGACCATCAATAGCCGCAAAATTCTAACAATTCTGGTCACCGAGCCATTGCTGTAGATAATAGATCTATATTTTGGTTTAGTAAACTGTAGTTGTGAACCACTGGGAGCGTGTGTGCATGCAGCAGTGCAGTGATACGGTTAGAATATGTGATGCAGAGAACTGTCAAATACAATCTGTGAAGATCTCTGGTTCATTCTGCTGCATGTTTTAGATGTTATTTTTCCATTGGTTTTTCTGTCTCCATCAGGTTTAGAGTTGTTGAAGGCTGTTTCTAGAGAAGTAAGGCAAAATGCACATTTTTTGTCATCTTCCTTTCAGTAAATGCACTGTCTTCCTGCCTGGTTAGTCTTAGCCGGTAACTTCTTTTAGGAACAAAACCAGCCGGTAGGATGGAAGGGGCTGAAGTGATGAAGAGTAGAAGGGAGTCATTTTTAATTGAAACTGCTCTTTTACCTGGAGAAGCAGATAACTAACTCCTACGACTGTACTTCAATGAAGCTTGAGGCCTTGGGTTTCCTATTAATCTCTCCTATATACAGCTGTAAGCTGAAAATGTGTGTGTTCCAAGTGCTGATGGAGAATCTGAAAGGACTGGATAGTTCCTGAGAGCCTCCTTGGGCCAGTTAGTCACTGTGTGTAAACACATGCCAGCGTGTAAAGTTGTATTGGGCTACTTTTATCAAAATGAGACAGGGAACTTGTTATCAGTGAGATCAGAACATTCAATGATAAACTTCAGTAGGTGAAAATGCAAAGGAATACACTATTCCATGAGACAGATAGTTTGTACTTGGTGGCCTTTATGCTGCTATGATAGACATACGTGCCTTATATCTGCATGATAGAGATACAAATAGACATGCATGCCTTGCTCCATTTAAATACATAAGATGTAAGACTCCAGAGGATCCAGAATAATTATTCAGCTTTCTCTACATTTCTTTCAATGTAAAATTCACCTGATCTGGAGAAATCCGAGATTAATGTACTGATACAGAAAAAGTCTTATAATGGACTCCTCTGTCTCGCGTGACAGCTTAATCAGTGCAGCAAGATTTTTTTAGTCCCTGTTTTGTTCTTAGGGTTTTTTTGCCAGTGTCTCACTGGGTTTATATCTACCACTTTTTACCTGGGGAAACTGTCTCAAAAGCCATTTCTAACATCATGTTTACAAAGGCTCCCTTGGAGGCACAAGAATGTTGGCAGCAGGAAAACAAGCCAGAAACACGGCTGTATCTGGAAACATGCTAAACCTGAGAGTCTGCCAGCGCACAAGCCCACTGGATTTATTGCTTAAGAAAGGAGAATCTTGAACAGGAACAAGCATCCAAGGAATGGACTGGCACATCGTTGCAAGGCAAGGCACAAAGTCTCTTGGGTATAAATTCAGTAGATTTATGTTCTTAACTGCAGTACTGGACTTGATGATTAACTCTGTCCTCTTTTGCAACGCTATCCTTTGAAGACTTTGGATGGAAAAAAACTGTGTCTCTATAAACTTCCTTTCTTGCTGCCATTTTTTCATTAGGAGTCTCTCTTGTTTTTATCACCAAAGAAGCTAAGTGGATTTTTTTCTTGTTTACTTCCTTGTGTGGTATTATTTATGCTCGTAGTTTTGGGAGTGTAGCTGAGCTAACTGAGCCTGTGTGGGTGAGACAGAGCATCGACAAATCCAATACAGAGCTGTCATTCGTATAAATAGTCCTGACTGCCCAGCTTGAAGTCTTTATAGCTTACGGGGTGTGTCTGTGTAGAGAAGAGCGGGTTCCCCAAGCTTTTATCAGATCACTTTTTTGCCTCGGTGCCAAAACTCCTTTCTGAAAGGAGCTTTCCTGGTTTTCACCAGAAGAAAGTGTGAAGTTGTTGTTAATATTTTTGTTGATGCAGCGAGCATAAAGATGCTGATGGAGGCGCAACACAGTGGGACTGAGCATGGTTCTCCAGGGCTGGAGAAATCTGTGGTGATAGTTCTGCCACAAACTCCTCCTGCCATTTTGGACAATTTGCTATAGATCTTTACCTTTTTTGCTTTTGCTTATTTAGATAGTGAATTCCCCAGGCCATGAATGATCTCATTGTGATGATGTATTAGAGAGGAAAAATTCCTGATGTTGGTTCTGTCTCTTGGTGCAAACATATTATTGATATTTCATTATGATCCACAGGTGACTGTGAAAGAGTGACATTAAAGATGCTAGATTGGCATTTATGGAAATGTTTTTCAGAAACACTCGTTTTTGACCCTGCTCTGCTCCCACTTGAAGCCAATGGGAGCTTTGCCTTTTACCTAAATAGCGACAGAATTAGGCTCAAGGGGAGTGAATTTTAAAATGTTGCCTTTTTGCAAGATAGAAAGAGTCCTGATGGTTCACCTTGTGCCTGGAAGACAGCTCTGTAGTGATATACTGATGTGATGGCATCCTTTTTATTCCCCCTTAATTTCTCTCTTTTGCTTCCTCACTCGTCTAAGTAGAACTCAGAGAAATATTCACTAGATTACTAAAAATGTATTTTTAAAGAAGTAAGTAGCACTTGACAATGCCCATTACACCCCTCCCCAAATAGTAATTGCATTAAGAATATAACTTCTATAAAAGCCATCTCTCCTGTCAGTTTTAAATGTTCTTGTGACGGTGGCAAACAATAGACTGCTTAAATTTATTCAGTTGGTTGCAATATCTAGTTATAACCTTTATTGACCTTTTATGTTGCAAACATTATCTTATTTACAGTAGGTGGAAGTACAAGTGCAGTATGTTGCAGCATGCATCTTGTGTCTGGTGGGTACAATACGAAAACAGACAGATAATCGTTGGTATTCCTGTGTGTGTAAGTTTACACGTGACAGAGATGATCAGGAAGAAGTACATGTTTCTTTGGAAACTGCAATTTTTTCACACCATTTAAAACAAAAATGAGGTGGAACAGGATACTTTTTTGGGGTGTGTGTGATAATCTAGTTTCTGATACAGTTTTGACAGCATTGCACAATTATCAGTTACAGCTATGCAAAGCTTTTTCCAGTGCTTGGCAGCTGTGGCTGTAATTTATATTAATGACTTTTTCTTAATATTTGTAACATGTATTGGACTGACCCCTCTGGCCAGTGAAGTGTAACTCTATTTACACAGCATGAACGGTACAGATGGGAGCAAGGAGACTGTCTCCAGGTGTCTGTGACACGACGTGTGCTCACCTTGACCTGGAATGACGAGCCCTGCAGCTTCAGTTTCCACACCCACGCACACCTTGGCCAGCCTTGCTAATAAGAATGCCAGGGTTTTTTAATGGACAAATTGCCGGGGGAAATAGGCCACCAGACCAATGTCAGAGATCAGCTGTCTGAGCCGTCCTGCAGCTTGTCTGCACGGAGGAATTGCACCGGGCAATTCTGCTGTGTGAGACAGCCCTAAAGTGCTTCCTGGGATTCGGTATCCTTTTTCCATGTTGTGGGGTCATTTTCTTTCAGAGGAAAACGTAGGATAAACACACTTGAAGGAAAGCGCAAGACATTGTTTATATTAAGTGTGTTGCCAGCAGTAATACAAGCCTATCCATTTCTCTTGACAAAGTGCAGTCTCTCATGAGTTTAGTGCATTTAAGGAACATATTGTGCTGCGCAACATATTAAAGGTTTCCATGGAAATATCAAAATGCAAAAGACATTTGCTACTTTTAAAAAAGTTTTCTTGTTGACCTTTGCCTATGAAATTTAAAGATTGGAAACAAGAGAAAAAAGTTAAAATCTGAGATTATTAGAGCTTCTGTAGCTCTCTGGGTTGTTAATTTGCAAGTGTGTGCTGCAAATAACCATTCGCTATATTCAACCAGATTCCCATTTAATAGAGCTCTGCTCATGTCAGTGGAGTTCAGCCAAACTCATCCTTTGTATGTTTTTAGTTAATCTGTGCTAAAAGCATCCTTTTCTGCGGCCTGCACTGGGGCTGTCAGCCAGTGTCCTGCTGTGCTATTTCATCCACTACTTGAATGAGTTATTGATCCACAAAACAGTGTTATGTGGTGTAATTGTCCTCAGCTCCTTGACTCAGACATTATAATATGAACTGGTCACCCAGTGTTAAGAACATGGGAAGCCCCAGGGTAGACTCAGAAATGCTGATTCAAATCTTGCTATGGCACAAAAGGTACCCAGCTAGTTAGGTAGGCTTGACCTCGACTATAACTTTTAGGCTGCTGTGATGAGCTGTCCACCACACGGTGAGGCTGGTCTCTGTAGAATTCATCCCTCGCTTCCCCACATTCCTCTGCCTTCACTTTCCTCTACCTGGCAAACACTTCACTCGAACTTCATTCCTGTACAGTGTTAGGATGGTGCAGGATGGTGACTGCAGGTGGGAAGCAGAGCCAGCTCCTAGGACTAGCATCCAAGGTGAGCAAGCTCTCTGTGCTTTGCCATGTGAGCCTTCAACATAATGTAGTAATTTGAAGTAAAAAACAATTTAGTGAGCTTTAACTTTAGCAAGTACTGAAGCATCCTGTCATTACTTTGATCCCTGTTGCCTACTTACCTCTCCTCTGTTAGTCGTATAGCCATATATATTAAGCTATAACTTACTTCAGTAGACACTGTTGTTATTTTATAATCCTGGAGCATACAGTAAGGTCCTGGCCTGGCTAATGGCTTCTCTGCAAAACACTGGTTCAGATTTCACTTGTGGGTGGTATTAAGGATCCCTCAAAATTAGGCCATATAACATCTGGCTAAATGTATTATTCAGATATGGTCTTGCATATTATAAGACCTGTCTCTTACTGTCTTAGTGTATCTTATGTCATGATGCTTTATCATCTAATTTTTGCAGAAGTGTTTCTAATGGAAAGTTTGTGTGGGCTGCATGATGGGTAGATCTCTGCTGACGGCAGGAGAGGAGGCAATCAAATGTATTACAGAAGGTGCAGTAACAGCAGATGATAATACACCCATCATAAAAACTGACCAGTTGTTTGCATCAGCAGTGGCATAACAACACATCGTGAAGATAAAATGTGGGAACAAACAGTCCACTGCCATGAAAAGTGCTGGAGGGGTGGGGAGTAATTATTGCTGGTGTTCATCTGTGGGGCAGTCAAAATGAGTATGGTGACAAAGCAGTTCATTTTGCCTGGGAAGCTATCAGAATAATGAACCCAGCAGGAGCAGTTTGGCCTTGCTGTACAGATGTTTCATATGCCACGTGATAAAGAAACTGCCTGACTGCTCAAAGCAGGGACGATGCTTTGTCAGAAGAAATGAACACCAGGTCTGCTTCAAACTGATGAGCTATTGGAAGCTTCTTTAGCAGAGACTCCTTTCTGAGCACATGTTTAACTTCACAAGACAGAGCTATCAGGAAATACATTAGCAGGCAGGAAAAAATGCTCCTCAGAATAACGCTTTACTATTTTTACCCAATGATGAGTTCCAGAAAATGCTTAGGAAAAATGAACTTTGTCAAACTTAAGGAGCCCAGAGTAGAGTGGTTACCCTCAAAGAATGATACTAGCTTAAAACAGCCCTGTTCATAGCCACATTTAAAAGCAATGCTCAATGGTAACTGTGACTATTGTGATTTTAAAGAAGGATGAAAGTGGAGAGCAAAGGTTAGCGATGGATTCAAGCTCCATCATTATTATTCTATCCTTTCCAAGGGAAAGAGAGTGGATTAGAATCTACTCCCAGCACTTTGCACTGTCCGAAACACCATCTATATAGAAATGTATTGGTATTGTGGCTTTCAGCTCCTGTGAGGTTCGGAGCTTTTCAGTCAGCTGTGCTTCTCAAGATGGCGGCTGCGTGGTGGCTGGGCGCGGCTGCGGGGCCGGGCAGCCGGGAGGTGGCCAGGACAGCATGGAAAGATCGCACGCACTGGTACTGCTGGTTCGGGAAGGTGAAAAAGTAAGAAGAAAAGGTTATGAGCAAAGGGGAGCCGACTGAAAAAGGATATTTGAAGATGGGGTAAGCAAAAGCTAAACTTAGTGCAGAGAAATGGGGAAACTAGGAAAAAAGGTGAGGAGGGGAGAAAGTAATCTGAGCACCAGGTGAAGAAGCTACTACTGGGTGTAGCTAGCATAAATCTTGTATCATGCTGATCTTTATTCAAATTCATAAAACGGAGTAGTGCCTTTTCAGCTCCGTTTTGGGTGCATTCAGAGAAGTATTTCCTGAATAATTGACGTATCTCCTTTAAAACCTTAAACCAGCAAGCAGGAATTTAACGTTGCAGTTCCCATTTTACTGAAAGGTACATCCTGAACGAAAATAAACAGACCAATCTGGATTTCGCAGGTCTTTCGAAAGCCTACCACATATTTCAGCACAGATTAATCTTCATTTTGATCTGTAATACCTTGAAGCAATTTTTTACCTCTACAAAAACAATACCAATCCTATTTTGGTGGCCTACAGATTTGGCCGGAACTTTTAAACTATCTGGATGAGGCCTCTAGAGGAATAAATATATTTTAGGTATACATTGCTTGCTGCGTTGAGTTGCATCATTTATATAGGGAGAACTACTTACAGGGATTTTTTGGGAGTGAATTTTTTAGACACCAAAACAACCTGGAAGTCACACATTCTAAAAACTTTGAAGGTCTCAAAAATAAATGTTGTTCAGAAAAAATTTATTGGAACCTCATTCCTTTTGCACCTTGGTGAGTTTTATATATCTTGAAGTAGGTTAATTTAATGTATTCAGGTATCAGGAATATTGTAGCTGCTTGTCACTTTGAATGAGGATGCAAACTTAACCACCTTCTGGATGTTGAATAGAAAAGTCCCAACGCTGAAACTTCTTATGGTTTCTCATGGGTCTATGGTTTTAAAAGGATCCTTCAAAATGCTTTCATTTTTTGATTGATTCACACTGCTAAGGTCAAACAGCATCAATCAGTTTTGATATCAAAAGAACTTTTGAACACTTAACAAACCCCTTTATCTCTCTCATAAATGTCCATTTCTCTCTCCAGTGATGTTTGTGACTTTTGGAGATGAAAGCTGTGGTCTTTTTAATGTTTAGAAAATGCTGTTTGATACCTTTGAGCAATTTGTTTGACTTTCCACAAGTTGCTGCTCTCGTAATCTAGTTAACCATATTTATACCAGAGCGGGCAAAACCCAGTGATTATATATTGCATGTAAATGAATGTTTATCCTTTAACTAGAGAATTGAAATTGTTTCATAATCGGGGAAAACTTGTATTTGAAGTTTTAATAAATAAATTTTTGTTTGACTAGATGACCTCTAGGTAAGAAAAAGTTAATGTTAAAAATTATTTATTTCATTTAGAAAAGATTCAGCAGTATTTGGAGTAGACTCTTAGAGATCAATTTCTAATCCAAATTAAATCCTTAATACCAATCTCTTTAATTTCAAGCCTCTCAGCTGGTTAAGATAGCAAAGATTCATAGACAACAGTCTGTGAATCTAAAATTACTCAGTGATGGTAACAACTTTGGGCAGGTAAACTTTTTGAGCATATGGAAGCCTTGTTAAAGGCTCACTGGGGTAGAAACTATCACTGTTGTGCTTAAAAGATGATTTCTAAACACCATACTGTTGTCACTTGAGTGCCTCAAGACCCTAACTGAAATCTGGGCTTTGTATCTTCAGTGTCAGCAATATCATAGAGAGAAGCTGTGTACGTTCTGTCATATTTACACTTCAAATAGAGGAGAGAGAGTATGATAGGCAGAGAGTGAAGTGTTTTGCCTGGAGGTGCAAGCAGAGCTAATATTCAGTACTAGATGTTCAGTGCCCAGTCCAGTGCCTTATTTGTAGGGGGGCTCTCTAATTCAGTGGTGCTTGTCAGGTCCAGAGCCACCTCAATCCTGATAGACTTCTGAAGGCTATTTTTATAGTCTACTCCCCCTTTGCCAGAACTGCTTCTCGTGGACACAGGAGAGCAGGGCTGTTGTTTGAGGGTTTTGCTTGTATTTCTCTCCAAAGGACAGATGGCAGCTGCTGTTACAACAAAAACCTCGGTGACAGTGAAATGCATCCAGGTGTGCCAGTTCTAGATGCTTGTCTCCATTTAGCCGTAACTTTTTTGGTCTTGTCTTGTTTTGCTGAAGGTGCAGCTTCCAGGTTCTGGTGGCAACTAGTTTTGGCTTGGTGGACTTGGAAACCTGCTGATTTCAGGGTGTCCAAATTCTGTATTGAATCAGAATGAGAATTGAACATCTGCCTGCCTCAGGAGGCATAGAATTTTCTGGGACTGTTCTTATTTTTAACCACATTAGCAATAAATGTCATTAAGTATGTAGCCGAGAAAGGCTATGCTTGTGTATGTGCAGGTTGCATATATGTTGTCAGATTTGCATAGGCAGGTGTGACTGTATTCCCTGATGCAGAGTTATAATAGTATTTAATTGCAGGTTCATCTTGTCCTTCGAGTGGCAGACTGAATGAGTCTGAGCACTCTGCATTGTGTTTGTAAGTGCCATTTTGTTGGCTCTTTTGGATGAAATCCTTGCCCTTTGACACTCCTCCAATCTCAAACTGCTACTGCGAGCTGTAAATGCCGTGGTTCCTTTTGTGGCTGCAGCAGGATCCCTCCAGCATAAAAGCTTCAGAGGGCAGTCATTTTGAAGGCAGGGCTGATGTGATTAGGCATATCTATAATCCATAATGCAGTGTGGACTCTGAATGGCCCATAGGACATCCTCTCAAGATTACCATAATTCGGAAGGGCCCAAAGGTCGAAGCAGCCAAAGGAGAGCACAAGCAGGAGTGCCAACAGGTGACACAAAGTCCCTTTATTTTGTCCTGTCCTTAGGCTCTGAATTCTGAACCGCTCCTCTTTATGGATGCAGAATGAAATCTTGCCCTTATTTCATTCCCAGAATAATGCATAATGCTGCAAAATTACATCAATTTCTGCCCAAAACTGTTGTGAAAGCCTTATCTGTGATAGCAGCTAGAAAGTACATCATTTAAAAAATTCATCCTGTGCACAGAAAAGGCAGGAGTTCATCTTGTGTTAGCAGCTTTAAAGTGACTTGTATGACTTCTTACTATTTAATTAACTCAGTGTTCAAGTGCATGTGAGAAATCAAAGTATTTTTCTCTGACACAGGGTTTTTTTTTTTTTCCTCTTAAGAGCTGGAATATTATTCATGTAATATGCTGCAACAAATCTGTAATGAGAAAGATGAATATAGAACAGTTCATTAGTTTCCTTTAAGAGCACCAATACTGTAGATATTTGTTAATTTAGGCTGAAAAATGAGTCTTGAGCTCTGTGCAGAGAAGAACAATGTAATCAATCTTGTGCCTTTGTGCAGGGCATTCCTTTCAAAGGCAGCAGAGCGCAGGATCCAGCTATTCTGTGACCATAGCTGTATTTTTCCTTCGTGTCAGGCGTCTGTTGCATCCCCTGGAAATGCCTCTGTATTCAGTGCACATGTTGAATGTCCAGCATTTTGCTTCTCGAAAAGACCATTCCAGTTTGTAATGAAAACAATCTTTTCATGTGCAACCAGTGATCAGATTGGGTATCAAGGACAGGTTCAAAGCCTGCATTCTATAAAACTTCAAATCTAAACAGTGGGTTGGGAATTTTAGAAGGCTCAGAAGGGTTTTCCCCTGTGAGAGCCTGTGACAATGCCATTCAAGAATAATTAAAGGATAATGTTAGAGACCCACAGCTAATCTTGACAAGACGGTATTTTTTTTCTTCACGCTCTGTGAGCAATTTGAATACCATTCCTTTCTCCTCGTCAAAAATTATTTTTATTAGCATTTCCAAAATATACATTATAGGAGATTGTAAACATTACAGGATACCAATCTAGCTGTGATTTGATACAAACTAAAATTACCATCATCAGCAATAAGCAGAGAGACCATAAAAGGCAAACGAAGCAGTGCTGCATATTTGCGTAGGGGCAAGGTCAAACGTGAGAGACATCCCAGCCTCTCTGCTGAGGAGGAGGAGGTGATTGAAAGGGTGAGGCACTGGGATTTCATCAGG
Source organism: Phoenicopterus ruber ruber (assembly GCA_009819775.1). Lineage (NCBI taxonomy): Eukaryota > Metazoa > Chordata > Aves > Phoenicopteriformes > Phoenicopteridae > Phoenicopterus > Phoenicopterus ruber. The sequence goes on along the minus strand of CM020220.1, from coordinate 31,552,834 downwards.
CTCCAGTGAATGTTTGGAGGGAAATAAAAAAAGGCAAAATACTCACTCTGCTTAAAAGGGAGCATAATGCAGGTGGGGTGAACGGCCAGTGTGTTATGTCAGGAAAGGTAAATTGTTTGGTTTATGAAGGGGACAGCGTGACTTAATGTACAGGGGAATGTCCTGTGGAAAGCAGAAAAACTTTGTCATGGGTCATCTTTGGTTTTGCATTCACTCACTTGATATCCTGGGCAGACCTTTTGATGCTGCTTTTTAGCACAGGATGCATGCAGTATGCTCCGTGGATGAAAAGTACCTTGGGTTAATACCCGACGGCACTGCCTGTGCCCGCAGTGCTGCAGCAGGCTGGGAAGGGCTGGAGTTCGCAGACAGCACTGCTCTGCACACGCAGTTCGTCTGCCTCAGGACTAGGGAACGCATCCTCGGTGAAGGCACAGCTGCTACCCCTGAAGCTCTCTAAAGCTGTAAGTTAGAGGTTCTCAAGCTGAACTGCATATGCCGCTAATGTCATGCAAACCATTTAAAGGCAATATGCAGGACTTTTCCCACGCATGTGCTGTGCCACCTTTGCCGCAGAGGGTATGGAGAACATCGGTGTGAGCTCTGCGTCCCGCTGTGCGAGGGAAGACGGGAGTGCCCACTGCCACTGCTTCCCTACTGCTCCTGCAGGCTCTTCTCCTGTGATACCTAGGAAGGGCCTGGTGACAAGTGGCTGCGGATGGTGGTACTTTTCATTGCAACAAGCAGATTCTAAGAGTTGATGTCTCTCCACAGCCAAAGTTTTGAGACACTTGAATTTGAACTAGGGTTTAAAGAAATCTGTTGCGGCATGGGAAGGGGGAGATGCTTTCCCTCATCTTGTTCTTTCCTGTAAAACTTCATTGAGTTTTTCTGCAAGGGGAAGCTGACCCAAGTAGTTGTTGCAATATAAGCTAGTTTGCAAGAGTAATTTTCTTATTTCATATTCTGAAATGGGTATTGCACTTTAAACTATGCTTCATTCCAGAATAAAGGCTTTCTGTAGATAAACCTTCTGAGGGAGAATAACCCTAGAAATACTGAAATTGGAATAACCAAAAAGGACACAAAGGAAAGCTGGGAAAGCAAATGAAGCAGACTGAGACAGCAGTCCCTGGCACGAGAAGCCTAATGCTCGGTGGACCATATTCCACTGTTTATGCTCATACTGGTTTGCACCGCAAAGTCTCTCAAGCATCCTGTAATACGATCATGAGAGAGAACCATAACAATCGATAATGCAATTATGTCTCAGACTGCGATAGGTAACTCATCTTAAACTGCAATTTCATCTTTGTGTGCAGGTGTGCTCACAGATCTCGCTAGCTGGAAGCCCTGTGGGCACATTACCAGTGCTATCTCTTGAATTTGTACTCTCTGTTTATTTGGTCACGGGATAGTTTGATGGTCTTGAGATAGTGGATTTAAGCCCTTCTTTTTCCGAATATGGGGAAAGAAAAATATCGGGAGAGGTGTATGTAAAATGGAATGCAAGGGATGTTTTCAGGTCATCTGTTTATGGCTGATTGATTCCCACTGCTGTTGAGAAACATGGCTACCTGAAGACCTTTTTTATTTATCAGCAACCTCATCACTCCTTAGTTTGTGGCTTTATTTTACTGCACCTGTCATCCACCCACCCACACCTCCTCCCACATGGAATCACAGATACAAAATGGTTCTGTTACACAGACCCAGATTGCATTGCGAACAGACACGCTAAAATTACAGTTCAGCACAGTGCAGATGATTTGTAGGTACGGTGCAGTGGTCTATCATTTCAAGTTACTGTAAGTGTGTGCTGCCGGAGGGGATTTTAATTAGGGAGCAGTTAGGCACACCTTTACTGCCAGCGGGGACTGTATGCAGGCTGAGCTCTGTAACCCAAAGGAAGGAGGGACCTGGACTCCAGGTGCCTGCTCTGATGGCCTTTTAGCATCACAGCCAGAGTGTGAGAGGGCAGAATGGTACCCAAGCAGCTGCACCTACATCAGTGTAACTCACCTTTTACAGTCAGAACCCCGCTGCCAGACTCTGCAAACATCATTTCTTACCCCCAGTGGAGAGCCAGGGATGCTAGGAAATAGGTTGGAAAATGCACAGCAGCCAATCTGGTTTTGTGTGTGGTGTGCTCAGATGGTTGCAGGTGGGAGGATCAAACCTGAAGATGCATTACAGAGAGGTTAGAGATTGGGCTTTCCACTCACACAGATGTTCCACGTTCCTGATGGGTTTCCAAGGTCAATAGATTAACTTAACATATTTGCTGGAAGGAATTACATGTTTAAAATGTGTTCACTGTCAGTTGCAAGGTCAAGCTAGCCTAGGGGAGACTTTAAAACTGCCACTACTTGTGATGGACAAGGGGGCTTTATTTTGTAGAGCTGTCAGTATCTTGCATTAATTTGTTGTATCAGACACGATGCCAATAAAAGATAAAAAGTAGAACTTTGAGATTTTTGTTAAATATATGCATATTCAGGGACCTGGGGAAGATTGTTGTTGATTCAATCTGTTTCTATTGTTTCAATTGTTTTCCTAAGTTAAATTTGGTTCTTCTGTGCTCGAGTACTGTGCTATAGTAATAATATACCAACTACACTGACAATGAAGACAGGTGATTGACGCTGCCAACTTCCGTTAGATGTCTTATAGAGATCTGCACAAGACTTGTGTTGTTGATGGTTTGCTAATGTGAATAGATTTTCTTTAAACACTATAAAACCTTCTAATTAGCTTATAAATAGAGCACTACATTTTGAATAAGGGAAACATTAAATAAACCATAATATTTAAACCAGATTTTATTTCTGGCAATTACCCAGACTCCAAAGATAAATTCTCTTTTATTAAATTACAGTGAGGGCCTATTATTGCTAGCCTTTGTGTAAATGTATACTTACCTACAGTCAGAGAAAGATGGGCAGGAGAGAACAAGAGAAGGGTGAGGTGATGTGTCTAAGGAGGCAGGGCTGACAGGGGACTCTTCTGAAAGAGAAGAGTTTCACTTCAATAATAGTAGTCCTTGAAGGTTGTTTGCATTGCTGCTTTGCACTGAATTGACCTCACATTATCAGTCAGCTTTTGGTAGAATTAATTTCCCTTCTTTCCAGATGAATGTGGTTTTGAAAACAGAATAGCTCAGATAATCCTAATTCTTCCGGACCAGGTCTGGCAGCCCCACAGTGCATTGGCACCAGGTTTGCATCTGCTTCTGTCTCGAAGGAAGCTGGTGCACACACAGTCCTTCTAACAGAGAGATGGTGGTACCTCTGGTCCCTACAATTCGTGTAGAGCTTGGCCATACTGGAAATATTGGATTGTTAAATGGGGAAGATGGGACAAGATGTAAAACATACAGGTGGCTCCATCGCACGCCTGGAATACCTCCGTTGTCTCCTGCCGAGGAAGACTTCCTCTCTTAGAGGTCAGAAATACTTTAATTGGGAAAAAGTCCAAGGGCACGCTTCAGAGACGCTTTGGAGAAGATCTTCATTTCCTCCCTGCTCGTTAAGGAAGATGAAATGTAAGAATTTGTGGGACGTGGAATTTTTTACAATTGTAGCACATGCAAAGTATCAAGTGGGGTTAAGAAGGGAAAGCCTTTGTGCAATAGTGTGTAATTCCTCTTTTGCAACTCCGTTTGATTTCTGAGAAGCCGGTGTACCTGATCTGCCTCTCCACGCTTGTACAGACCCATGTAGGTGCACAAGTCTGTGTACAAGTCTGGAGATGTAAATGTGAGGAAGAGGACCTGGTAATTTTCAGGCTCAATAGATGCTAAATAATGCCTTTGGAACAACCTGTACTTTCATCAGAGGTTTTCAGGAGAAAAAGGTTGTCTTGAAAATAACTTCCAAATATATTTCAAAGACATCATATATCTGGAGGTAGGATTATTACCTGTTTTGTGTAGAGTTAAGTCATCTCAGCTTATTACACATAAAAAGTAGTCTAGCCCTCAAATATAAATATACTCTAAAAAAGCAAGATAAAATACTGGAAGAACTGAATAGGGCAACTGCAAGAAAAACATGAAGAAAATCTTACCCTGTTAGAAATTTGTGTTTCGGGATCTGGGTTGCCACAGGAGAAAACAAGGATTGTAAAACACTTCTGGGATTTTTTTTTTTTTTTTTTTTTTTTTTTTTTGTATCATGGAACTTTCACTGAAATCAATAAAGGTTTGTTTTAAAGTTGCCTTGTCAGAAATGCAGACTAGCTGCCTTCACCTGTGTATGCCAAGCGTTTCTGCAATGAGAAACAGCCACTTCCCTCCCTCATCTCTTCCACAAAGAAATGTAAAATTTGGAGAGGTTTGTTTTCTTTTTCTTTGTGGTCAGTCTAGTGACTATGAAGTGTCCGGCAGCATGAATGCGGTGAGTGGGATTTGTTATGTGAAAGATCTTTTTCCCTGTAAACTACTCAACCAGGTGCAACCATTATCTTGCAGAGTGATACAGGCTGAAGTCTCTCCATACTCTCCATCATTTTCTGTTACGTATGTGGAAGTACCTGCCAACTACTCCACCACTAGTTTTGCAATTAATTTAAATAAATACATATTTTGCTGTATTCTGTGTGGGCTGAGCCAATGCTTTTTTAGCTGAGCAGTCCCTTTGCAAAATTTTACACATTCACAGCTCAGCACTTCTCACTCTCGTAGGTAACAGCTGTCACAGACTTGTATGTCTGAACAGTTGCTTAATTTTTCAGTGGAGTAAATACTAAATTAATCCCTGTTTCAGACAGCTCTTGCTTACTCTAATGCAGAATAATTTAGGGTTAATATTGCTTGCTTGATTTGAGAATGAAGCAGTTGTTCAAGTTAGGGTGAATAATTAATTCTTCAGAGTTCTTCTAAAGGGTAGATGTTAATATTGTGAAGATGCAGCTGATGGTACAAAATCCATTCATGTTATGAGAACGAATTGCCACTTGGCATGCTGAAAAATTAACCCAATTTACAGCATGGGTGAAGATGAACTCTCTCTGGCGAAAGCTATATTTAAACCACCAATGAGATAATTGTATCTTGGCCTTCCAACACATCTTCTGTAGCACAGATGTGACTGCTTTTTCGTCATAAACGAATACAGCTCTAACAACTTCTAAAAAATTGTTTGTGCTTGTTTTTCTAGATTTTATGCATTTTAGTCTGCAAAGATAAAAAAGAAACAATGTAAGATGTATATACATAATGTGTCATCTAAGGATTAAGCCACAAGATAGGCAAAGCACAGCCAATGGATGCTGTTTGTACATGAGCAAAACTTTGGGAGAATTAGTGCAAGTCCCGTTTCCAAGCAGGATGAGTATCCGTTGTGGGTGCAGCAGCTTATGAACATAGTTAGTGACTGGGCAAATTAATATAAGGGGAAGCCTCATCTTTTAATTTCTATTATCTTACATGGAAAAATCAGATAGTTGCACAGGCAAACTAGGGTCACTTTTCTGTGATGTTAAAAATAAGGGCTATGATCTTTGCATCTTGCTTAATGTAATTTTGAATGTGGGATTTTTAACTTTATCTGTTTAAATCAGCTGCAAGACTTCACAGCAATTGCTACTACTGCAATTGAGCTGAGCTTTCCTGAGCAAACAAATTATCCACCAAAACAATGTCTTTGTGTTTCTAATAGAACTGGAACAAACACATCTCTTTTGTTCCTTTGTTTGTGCATGATCTGTGTAGATGACAGTGCAGAGCCATGAATGGCTTTCATCTGCTAAAATCCCTTCACCCGCCAGGCTACAGGAAGATCCTGGAAGTGGCCACCATGCTTTTGCCTCCCTGCTGCCCTGCCTTTCTCTAATTTGGGGGAAACGGCAGTCCAAGTTTGGTGTCTTGTGCCAGGTGAGAGCAGTGGGAAGGCATTTGAACCCTGTGGCATGGCGTCACGAGGCCAGAGCCATCCTGCCCAGCTCAGCTGAGCTGTCACTGATGGTCACAGGACGAAAAGAGCGTGAAGACAGATAGGACAGAGTGGAGCATCCCCAAGGGAACTGGTATCTGCTTACTGTCATGGGTTTTCCTCTCACCTTTCTTTCTTCAACTCTTCTCACAGTTGCTCTTCCATGGGTGTTGGTAAGATTGATGGCTTCCAGGAGCTCCTGAGCTGCTTCTCTTTACCAAGAGGGGCTGGGGCTATGTCTGTATAAAGGTTGTGTTCAAGCCTTGCCCCTTTCTGAGACTTTCCTCTCTAGGAGAAACTGGCTGGTATTTAGACCATAGATTTATACATTTGCTGAGGAGAAAAGCTATAATACATACTCACTTGCAGAATTTAAGCAGGTTAAATAAACAGATTATCTTCCCATGTGAAGAACAGCCCTGTTGGCTTAAGCAACCTGGGATGCAATTGCAAGGGAAAAAAAAGATGCTCTGTTCTTACAATAGTATCCAGTCCTCCCTCCAATGTGTCAAAGAGCACTTTCTGTATTCTGCATACCTGCAAATGTGCCCAAGATCCTGTTGTTTAGCCAGTGTTTGCAGGCAGTATTTGTGGAAGGGGTTTTGTGGCATGTCATGTATTTACAACTACAAAATGTTACAATCTAAGGATTTCTGAGAAAGCTTTGGGTAGCTGTGATGCATTAAGATACTCTTAATCGCCACATGGTGCAACTACATAGTAGCTCTTAAGTCACATGCACCTAATTAAATGCTGATTTGTCTTCTATGTAAGTAGACAGGTAAAATTGGGCAGAAACTGTTAGTGAACTTCTCAAGCTCAAAAGGATGATGAAAACGCAGCTTTTGAGTTGGAGCTGTTGGACTCATCCACAAATTCATTCAGGTTTGTCTAAGAAGAAAAACAGCATGAGAGGAGAAGTAAATTGCATTTTCTGTTGTTTTGAAGTGGTGTCTTTACCTCTAAATTGACTTGAATCTTCAAAAGGGATCTGGATATCTGAAGCTAATAATAATAATAAAGCAGTCACTTTGTGAACCTCAACAAAAAGAAAGAAAAAGAACATCTCTGGGTAGGATTTTTGATTATTTGGTTATAGCTTTTTCAAAAAAAGAGAAGGCTTTGATTCATGCGGCTCCATACATAATTGAGTTGCTGAATGGCCAGGGATCTCCAAAACTGAAAAGCAGAGGAGACTGAATTTGGAAAAACAGTTGTTCCCTTAGTTTTTATTAAAGGGAGAACAAACACAAGGGCAAAGCAGTATATGAAAAGTTGCAGCACAAGTTGGTGACAGAACTGACAATGTCATGCATTTGAGTGTCTTGATCACTGCTCCCTCTCGCCTCTGCAGTAGAGGGAAACACCTGCTGAACTCGTCTTTGTGCCTATGCCACGCTTTAATAGAAGGGTGGTATTAAGGCTCATTTCTCATGCTATGGTAACTCTCCTACCTCCTCTCAGCCACGGTGCATTGGCAATCATTTATGCAAAACTGAGTTTTGTAGTGGTGTTGACTGGTAATAGTCTCTCAGTGCTGTTTAGTGGCTGCAGGTTAGGAAGAGAATGAATATGCAATGGTTATCTATATGGTGTTCGGTGTTCTCCATTAAATGCTGATATTGACTGCAATTGTAGGAAAATCAGATTTCTGAGGCTTCAAATGCTAGTTCTGAGACTTGCCATTCAGTGAGATATTGGTGTAGATTTACACTATGGGGAATGCTTTGCAGTTCCTAGCTGTCTACCTGTGGGAAATACCAGATTGTCCAGACTTCAGTCAGATGGTCCACCCAAGCATGGGAACTGATCTAATAAATAAGGATTATATATGTTACTAGTGGAGTGAGTTGCTGGACAGATTTAGTGGCTGGGTACCGGAACTCTCTTTGACCTTGAGAGTGCCATTTAACTGCTCTGTGCCCATAACGTAGGTATAATTGCTCTGTGCCCATAAAATGGGTATCAGAGCTATCTCACAAGGCTAATTAATGTTGGTAAAGTGCTCTGAGGCCCAGAGATAAAAGGGATCATAGACTATTGGTGCTAAATACTGACATCTGTTTATTGATAAAGTAATTTCCCTCAGTCATTGTACTCCTGTCTTATTGTCTAGGATCAGACTGTTTCTTGCTTAATAATTTGAGTGTTTGTAGGTCTGAAGATAGATAGCTCATCAGCTATAAATCACTACAATTAGTGATACTGAATAATCATTTTCCATAAGGATTCCCTGAAATTGCTTCTTTTTCAGTTTGAATCATCCATGTACTTAATTGCAATTTGGCATGATGAAAAGTTTCATTGTGATGAACAACTGAAATGATGGGCCATCTCTTGTCCCTCACCAGTTGGCTTAGTCAAATGGGTGATGTACAGTCCTAAATTAACTAGAGCCACTGTGCCATGGATAACCTCTTCTCCCTGCCCCCAACACATATTTCCAAGCTTCCAGGTGAACTATCCTTGTTTCCAAATAGGACTTGATGTGTGTTTAAAGCAAAAGGTTGTATGCATTTAAGTACTTCATTGATTCTTGCTCTAGTATGTGATGGTCAGAGGACAGTTGCTACTCCCAAATGCCATAAATTTGCCCCAGTTGTCTAGAGGTTCAAAAAATGGTTCATATTCTTATGATGATGGTCAGTTGGGAAAGTTTCAGGCTCCTTTGCAAGAACAAGGTTAGAATGTGCAAAAAGGCTTATCGAGCTGCATTTCCTTAGCTAGCATTTTAACCCCCTTGATTTCCTTTGGAGAAGCTGTGGTTGTGGTGTCCTTAAGCTGAAGTCAGATGGTTAAAATAGAAACCATTTTCCCGGAGCTTTTCCATTGCTTTGTGCATAGTTCTGGCTCTACTGTACTTGTGCATCCCAGCCAGTAGCAGCAAGGACCCAGTAGTTCAAAGTGCCGCTTATTTTCCATGGCTGTCTTCATCAGCTCTGTCACATCTTTATGCGCATCGTTCCCAGCTCTCTGGCCATGCTGCTTCAGGGGGATGGCTAGGGGCTCAGGATCTGAAGGCAGATGTATGCCAGTGGTGCCAAAACAAGCCAGCGAAGTCCCCAAAACCTGCAAACCTCAAATGCTGCAGTAATTTGTGTAACAGGATGATGGGCTCTGTGGCCAGGAGATGCTATGCTTCCCTCCATCTCCTTTGGAAGGGAAAAGCACTGGGTTTGTGTTCTGCACAGCTGAGGCACAGAGAGGCTGAAATGACTCACCTGCAAGGAAGTATCAGGCAAAGCAAGGAGTCAGCCTCAGCTGTTCCAAAGATCAGATAAAACATCCCTTTTGCTTAATCTATCTTCATCTGTCACAGATCTGAAAAAGATTCAAGCCTGAGAAAGTTGAAGTGGAAGAAGGCAGCCTGTCTTGCACACACCTGGCCTGGGGGAAAAGCAGAAAAGCCTGACTCGGCTGTTGTCAGGCTGGGCCTGCGTGTGCATGCACGCTTCTGTGTGCCCTTGCAAGAGGAGAGGGTGAACTGCTCAAACTAGGAGTTGTTTCAGGATGCTGGATGGCACTTATCATGGTAGATGGGAGATTATGGTACTGCAGGAAGCTGTGTTCCCATGGTAACTGAAAGCTGTTTTACCCAGAGCCAGAGTGGAAGCTGAAGGTATGCCTTTCTTATGGCCCCTTACTACAACTTTTTCATCCAAAATTAAGGGCTTATTATCTTTGAATCATATTGATCTGGATGCAGGGATATTTCAACATGAGGAGGAGGAAGGATAACCTAGTCTTTCTTAGCTGTGAAGATGCTGCTGGAAACAACATGATGCTTTGTGGGCTTTGAGGATTTTAGCAATAGAACCGTATTTACAGTGCAGCTGTAGGGTGTGCAGCTTACGTGTTTCTGATCATTTGCTTAGACTATGAAGCAACAGCTCAACCAATATCTTGTTTGAGCTTGGGAACTTTGCACCATGACTTTTATCTGCTTTAGCATTGTGCTTTCAATATTTTAATGAGTAAAGTAATCAATTATGCTGTTTTACAGATACCATAAAACATTTTGCAGTATGTGCACCTAATGTTTCAGGACCTTGGCCCACAGAGGAATTAAGACTTAGACATTGGGCTCCCAGTCTCCCCTGCATGTAACTTCGGGAACTGAGGCATCTGAGAATGAGCTCTACACCATTGTCATGCTGAGTATGGGACATCTACCTCCTATGAAAAGCTATGGAGTTGTGTCTGCGTAGCATCCTTCCTCTGGAGGTTGGGAACTGGCTGCCCACACACTCCTCTGCATCCAAGGTCTGCAGCTTGAAGCCCTCTCAAAGGAGTGGTGTGTGCAGCCGTCCCTTCACAGACCTTAAACTCCAGGAGGAAGAACCAGCGAAGGTGGAGTTGGGGTCAAGCTGCCCCTTTTACGTGAAGAACCACGTAAATATAGAATAGAGCAGTTATGCATGAAATGGCGTTCTCAGTCACAGTGGAGATGAAGTCGTCTCTAAGCAGGAAACAGGGTGGTAGGAAACATTTCCACATTTCTGCTGGAGCGCGTCACTTCACAGAAAAGAGAATGAAACATGGAGTGGGCAAAGGAGAGTTATTCTGTCACACAATGTTGGGGGACTCACCTGGCCCAGGGAGACATGGGATTCTTGTCCCTTTTGTCAGGATTATCCATTTTCAGTTAAAATGGTTGTTCATGTCTAGCATTTGCTTGTCATCCTCCCTCTCATTGGAGGCAACGTGCTGATTACACACCCCAAAATCATTCCTTTCCCACCACCAAAACACTATGCTGTGTGTGGTGGGATCTGACAGTCATTTAGGAGTGCTGAGCTGCACTTAGCTGTGCAGCAATTTAGGATGGGGAGTGAAGATGAATACCCTCTCCCGTTAAAGCTGTAGGGGGGGTGGGATGATGTCAATGAGAAGTGAACACCTGGAACGCAACCTCAGTCAGGAATGTCTGCTTTACAAGGATTCCTCTGGCATCTTTGCCAATGAAGGTGTTACCTTGTGGGTATGTTCGTTGTAGCATCCGTTTCCCTTCTACCTTCATCTCCTTTCATCACTTTGCTGAGACCACATTTATATTGTGAGGTCTTTCAGTGTTACATTGGTCAAGATCAATTTTAAGTTCATCTGTCTTATCTATTATAGCTTATTTTAGGACTTGCTTTAGAAACCAACCATGTTAATTCTTTTGAATGCGAAACTTGTATGTAAGAGCTGTGCTTTCATGGTGACGTTACATTTTGCTTTGTTTTGTATGTATTTTTCCCCCACAAATGTTTTGTGGAATACATCAGAACAGGGCGCTCTCCAGTCTGTCTTGAGAGGAGTGTCTGAAAGAAGTGGAGTGGACGCTTTTCAAAAACTGAAGACTCTTACAAAGTTGTAAAAGGTTTAGTGCAAAACGCTCTCACATCAAAACTGTCCACCTACCTGAATCTCATCTTTCCTGTTTTTTGAAAACGCAGAGGAGGAACAAATCTCACTTTGATGAAATTGCTTCATGTTGTTCCTTAACCAGCTGAGTAACTCAGTATGCTAAAACTATGCTAGGGAAATATTAAAGCAGAAACAGAAGAACTCAAAAAGTTGAATGATTTGCGCAGCCTGGTGCATATGCATTTCTGCATAGCCTTGAATTATTGATTAGGTATTATTTCAGTAATTGATTTTTCTGCAATGTTACACTGCCCTTAGAGAAACTGCAAGAATGAAAACATTAATTTGTATTGTTGAAACAATCTAATATGCCTTTAATGGCTTTTATGAGGTGATCCTGCCCTTCTATGGCGCTGCTGATCTATGAAAATTCAATGCAGTTGATTTAGTTTATACTGATAAATGTGAGAGAAGACGGGGCCTTTCATTGCTTTTATACCTCTCTCTCCCTCCAAGCAATAACTGTTGTGCATTTAACCAGATATTTTTCTTGTGCATTTAAACATAGAAGCATTATTGTAGTGTCGCGTAAAGCTTTTGTCACAAACTTTCAAGCAGCAGTAAGTTTAGCTGAGTGGCTTTTAAATCATGTAGCAATTCCCAGATTAAAGACAATCTAAAACTATGAAGTATAGGTAATTGCATTACTTTAAATAATTGCTGTTTGTAATATTTCTGGTAATTTCTGGTCACCCCCTCTTATTATAGGGAAGGAACTAAATTTGAATATTAATAAGCATCAGATTCTCAAAGACAAATTAGTTCATTTCAGAAGAGTTATACTGGCCAGAGAAAAGACCCATCTAATCCAACATCCTGACTCAGACCATAGCTCAGTCCTTCACTCTCTTTTCCCAAAGCATCTGCTACTGGCCAGTGTAGAGCAGCAGCAGCAGCAGCAGCAGCAGCAGTATTCCTTCCCAGCTTCTGGTAGTTGGCTGTTTGGGTACTACTTGAGCCAGAGGTTGTATCTGCATCATTGTTTTTAATAGCCCTTGATGGACCTTTCTCCATGAATTTCTCTAATTGCTTTTCTTTTAATCCATTTATGCTTTTGGCTTTCAAGACATCCTGTGGCAATGAGTTCCACAACTTAATTATGTAGTGTGTAGTAAAAAAAATAAAATTGGCCCTTCTCATTTTAAGCTAACTGTCTGGTCATTTCATTTCGTGCCCCCTATTTCTTGTATCATAAGAACAGTTGTTCCCACTCACTGTCTCTGTGCTATTCATGATACTAGACCATAATCATATTCTTCTCCACAATGATCTCTCTTGCAGGCTGAAAAGTCCTCCTGTGGATAATCTCTTATTGTAAAGAAGGTGGTTTGTACCCCTTCTATTTATGTCTTCCTTCTCCCTGTCTTTTTCTAATTATCCCGAATCCATTTTAGAACTGTGCGTAGTATTGAAGATGTGGGCAAAACTTTGGTTTATAAGCAGAGATGATGTTCTCTGTTTCTTTTGTAATCATCCCTGACATTGTTTTTCCCTTTTACCATCCCCGAGCATTCAACTTGGTGCTTTCAGAGAACTCTGTGTTATGATTCCAAAATCTCTTTCCTGAGTAATAATGGGTGATTTACATCACATAACTGTGTATGCACAAACTCAGTGGGTTTTATCCATATACAGCCCATTGCATTTACTGACACTGTATTTCCCAGCATCCCAAAGCAGCTTTCTTCTTTTGTGCTGTTTGTAGCATTTATCCTTGCATAATGGGTGGAAATGAGCAAATAATTTATCTGAAGGTTTTTTGACTCAGTTATTGCCTGCTTCAAGTAAATCGCAACTTCCAATTCAGGTTTTGCCATTGCTGTGCAAAGCAATGTCAAGCAGTAAGGAGGAAATGAGACATTTGCTCAAGCAAAGAACCACACTGGTCTGTTTATACTTTTCCTGGTACCCAGGCTAGCCCAGGACTTCTTACATAGCCCTGCACTGTGCTAACATGTCTGTACTCGTACAGAAACTGGTCAGTGAAGAAAACTCTCTCTTGGTAACACTTTTCTACTTCAGTGATAAAAATTACAGTTAACAATAAATTAAAAAAAAAAAAATTAAAGCTTATGTGGCACATACAGGACCATAGTATGGCCATGTAAATTCCTTAAATAAACAGATGAAAAGTGGATGGAGGCTTCTTCATGCTGTCCCTCACAAAGGCAAGGCAGGAGATGCCACCGGGGCAGGAAAAGCGGGTTGTCAGCAGGAGAAAGGGTGCAGCAAGGGACCCTTCTCTCCTTCAGCTCCTTCCTTACCTCTTGCTGCGCTGGCAGGACTCTACTTAAGGGCTGCATTGTTCACCACTTCCATTCTGTTTCCAGCTTCTCTATCAGTGTTAAAAACAAACCCATGCAAAACTAAATGCAAAGGTGAAAATCCATTTTACTGGCATCTGAAGTGCTGAAAGAGCAGTATTTCTGAAAATGGAAAACTTGTGTGCCGTGATTGAGTGTTTGATGGAAAATGTAAAAGCTGAATAGCTCGGTAAGAAATCCAAATAATCTATTTTCTCTGAAGCACTGGCTTTCCAAGTAGTAAAGCAGTAACCAAATTTGGTTCCTCAGAGGCTTGCATGACCATTAGGTATTTAGTATTGAGTAAATATTAGCTTTCATGGTCTGGTGGATTAGTGGCACTGTGTGCGATTATCATTTTTTATTCAGAGGTATCTTTAAACATCTGTGTGATAAATAACTGCACTGTTATGTCAACTTGTATCTGTCATGTGAGCTTGGACGCAACCAGAAAGGCAGTTTTTCTTCCATGGCAAATGCACATGTTTTTGATGTTTTTTCTTCCCCAGAGAAACGACGAGACTCTTGTGCTCCGCAGCTCTGTGTTTATTGTCCTTCTGTTTCTTTACACTAGAGGATGAAAGTGGAGGGAGTGTCTTTAAAATTATTGTTGCTGTCTATTAATTTATTTTTTCACCTGCCCCCATTATTATCCAGAAATAAAAGTTCCAACTTCTTGGGTAGGAGTGGCGGGTACACGAGAGCCAATAAATGCTGTTGATATGAGGTGGCAGCAACTGCAGCTGGGCTGGCTCAGGAACCAAAACTAAAACTGATGAATGCATAACTAAACCTGAGACAAGCCACAAAGGAAAGCAGGGGAAAAGTCAGTTAATAAATACAGGAGAGGAAATATCTGGCAGAGAGCCTTCCCTTTTACCTACCCCTCGTCATTCCCAGAGCATCCACTGAAGATAAATTTAGAACCTCTGAATCTATTTATTGTATGATTTTTTTTTGTGTGAAAGTTGATATTGGGGAAAAACGGGAATGCTTTCATTTCCAGGTTTTGGATTGCGAAAGGAGGAAAGGAGGGGCATGGTTAGGCATAACTGCACGTGAGAACCAAAACAGTTTGCTGAACCCAAGAGTCTTTCAATAGCATATGAGCCAGCTAATCCCCTGTGGACATAATTTGTATTGATCTCATTAATGGACCTCTAACAATGAAACTTCCCAGCTGCAGATGGCTTACAGACAAGTGGAGAATATACAAAAGAGATTTACCTTGTTGACTGTATTCCATTATATTCTAATGTATTACTATATATAAACATAGATGGATTTTTTTTTAAATCCTGTAACCCTTGAACAACTAAACTGGACTTGACAAACTGGTAGAAAAAATTGTTTGTCTAGCAATGCTTTTGATAAATTATTTCTGAATCACCAAAATTTTACAGTAAAGATAAGAAACTTAAAATCTACATTTATGAGGGATGGCACAGCTAGTTTGTATTTTAGCCTGGTAAATATTCAACATACCCTTTCAGAATCATAATAATGTGAAATGGAAAAGCATATGTTGAGAACAACTGCAAGGAAAAAATCAGCATCATTTTGTACCTCAACAGGTCTATATATAGAAGATGAATCATTTCACCCACCTCTGAAAAGGAATGTGGCCACTTACTAGAAGCATATTGCAGTGCTGTGCAACAGTTCAGGGCAGGTAACGAGATATAGATATATATATACACCAGGCCACAGCTACAAACTGCTGTCAAAGATGGGTCCTCCTATCCTGTGCTTACTCTAATAAGGACTCGCTGGGAAAGTTTGCCCTCTGCAAACAGAGCATTAGCTGCAGACTTCAAGCAGAGGTTTTCTTGCCATTGCACTGCAAGATCAAAAGCTTCCCAATCTAAAACTCAGAGTAGATATGCATTTCTTAAAACAAAAACCAAAAGATGAAAGAAATTCTTCAGCTTTTGTTGACTGCTTTGTCTCTGATTGCTAGGCCAAGATTTAATTTCGCATGCTGCACTGACCGTCACGTATTTCCTCTGAGACAAAGTAAATTAGAAAGTAGAGAAAAATGCTACTATTGCAAAAAGTAAGATTAAATATGCTCCCGGTCATGCTTAAGGAAGCACTGAACATGCTTTAATATCTGTGCTTTCCTGGTCCAGGCTAGATTCACAGCTCTTCATCATTTTCCTCACATTAGGAAGAAGAAAGACTCTGATAACATCAGAGTTACGAAGTGGATATGCTCTCTTGTATACAGTATGGGAAAGAGTCCTTGAGAGAGGCTTCAGAAAATCCTTCAGCTGTGAAGGAGGTTGCATTGGATCCAAAGATAATTAGCTGCTGCTCTGGGTCCACCTACTTACACATGTTCCTGTGTATTACTGTAATTCAACACGTGGAAAAGTGTCACCAGGGCAGCACTGTTGGGCACCAAAGGTGAAAGTTAATGGGATGAAATGGGATTGCATTACAGTTTGAAAGTGAGTAATGGTTGGTTACTTCAATCCTAGCCACAGATTTGTAGGGAAGATTTCTGCCCAAGTGAATTATGTGAAATTATTCACAAAGCTGACAGTTATTAGTAGCAGACCTAATTGGAACATCATGGGAGGATTAGAAATTTTTGCAAAAGAGGCTGAGTGGTTTTGTCAGTTGTATACCAGTAAAATGCTTATAGTTTGGGGATGCGAGATTGCATATGCTTAAACAGCAAATGAAGCCCTGCGAGCGTGGCTGTGTTTCTGTAAATAGTCTGTAAACCCCTGGAGCTTCACCCTGTGTTATTTTGAGTTTTTTCTAGTACATTTGTGTACTACTAGAAACAAATCGTCATTGTGCCTTGTACGTAGTCCCCTCTGGAGCGTGGCTGCGGCAGTGCTGGTGGTTGGGACTCACCTGGGCCCTGGGGCTTTCTTCTTACCTTTTTCTGCCGAGAGCGGACACGTGCCAGGAGGACGCGACTCTGCAGAGGGTGACCTTGGAGGGCTAAGGAAAGCAAAACTGGAAAGCCCCTCTGCACCTGCTGGATCCTGAGGTACTGCTGGATTTTGTTTTGAATTTCACTTTTAGAAAGGTGAAGGAAAGTGGATTATTTATATATGGAAAAAAAACACCAAACACCTGACTGTTTGGAGAGAACATTGTTTTTTTGGGTCTGAAGGAATGTGTTCTTGGACCTCAGGAGCGGCCTGGTCAACTCCCTCCCTGTGTCTGCTCATTTTCTGTCTAATGCACAGAGTCTCCTCTGGGACCCAGGCCCCTCTTTTTTGGGGCAGGCCAAGGCGGCCACATCCCCTGTATTGCTGGTGAGGGGGGAGATGCACTTACCTTTGGCCATAGCCCTGCGTGTGGGATGGGGGAGGAACCAGGGCAGCTCCTGGAGCTCCTCCTCACACCCGACACTCTCTTTGAAGCAGATCTTAGAAACCAGGAAAAACTTTGACAAGGTCTTCTGTTTATATTTGGGATTTTCAGCCTGATTTTCCAAGGAAAGGAGGCTGTGTGATCGCACTGTCTGTGAATTCGCCCCACTCCCTCACCAGGATAGATTTAAACCAGCTTGTAAGTCACAAGACTTTGTTTGCAGCATCACTGCTAATTATTTTCCTGATCTTGGGGGAATGCACAGAAACCTTTCAGAAACAATCATTTATTTTGGAAACACAAAGTAAAATAACTGTTACCCCTGAATCTTTACAACTAGTGAGCATCTGCATCTGCCAATGGCGTGGCTTGGAGGTTAAGTTGCGGCACCTAAAGCTGACAGATTTGGGGAAACGATGAATTCTTTACTGGGGTATGCTTTTTTTATATGCGGCCATAAAATAGGAATTATATCAACCTAAACTTCTTAGGACTTCTCTGAATTAGACGTGTAGACTATTTGGAAGTCATTTGATGACAGAAAGCATTTATAAAAGTTTTGTTATAAATTCAACTTTTTCAGAGATTATGATTGATAGTAGAGTAAATCTGGCTTTAAGTCATCTAATACTTGGATACTCTAGTATTCAAACTGCTATGGCAATGCTGATATGGTGCATGTACTGTGTGTTGCCAATTGAAGGAAAGGTGATGTGGACTAATGTACGGGCAAACTTTCTAGATTAACTACTAAGGGATGGCCTCAGTGCATCTCACAATGACATTTGTGGAGTCCCAGCTTAAAGTGTACAAAAGCATTTATCAAATTCTTCTCCTGAGGGATTTTTAGCACAGATTTTAGAATATGAAATAGCCTGAAGGTGCTGCTTGTAGGGCGTCATTCCTCAGTGAATTGAACCTGATTTCATGAGTAGGGCTTCATTCTTTAATGCGTAGCATCCCCCCTGAATATCTGCAGTTGGGTTTTGTACATTGTGTGGGAATTGTGAAAATTTGCTAGTTCAAGAAACTATAGTGTGAGCTCAGTTCTTGGTAGGCACTTCTTTGAGATAATACAATAATACAGATAAAATAATGGTATAGGTGGGTAGGAGCCGCTGTAAATGGCTATTGTGGGAACTGGGCTCCTTGCAGGGGTTTGGTTCTCTCCTTTGACAGAGATACTCAGTTTGCTGCGTGGATTAATGTAACATTTCTGTTATGCTGTTTTGTAAGGTATATGCTTGTAATTCCCATTTTTCCTTTTAGCCAAACCACATACTGCAGAGCTTCCTCAGGAAGCTTTTCTAAGCACTTGTGTTTCAGGACAACTGTAGGAATACGCAGAGCTGCTGATGGTGATGGAAGTATACCGGGCATCTGTTGTCTTTGTAAGAGCTGTAGAGTAGCATAGTAAAAACCCAGGGATGCAGCTTAAGTGATCCAAAACGAGATACAGACCTCAAGTCAGCATATAATTCAATTTTTCTTTCAGTTCATTGTGTTTCACAATAGTCAGAAGAAAGGGAACACAATGCAGATTTACTCTATCTGCACACAAACCAAATACGTTAAACTTGGCACACAGTCTGTATTCACCACACTGTGTTGTAGCTGTGTGGCTTCATAGAAGAGTATTTACAATACATGGTTAGCATTACATTTACCAAAGCCTCAGTCATCTGGAATGTGTTCTTCTTTCCACATTAGCAATCCTAAAGTTAAATTTCCCATAAGATTTTTGTTTCTATGCCTTATTAATTTCATGAGCAGCAAACTAGCTATTGGAGGACTGGTTTCAATTGTTCATTCAAAAATACCTTTGTATCAGCCTCGCAATCCTACAGCAGTTCTTGCTGAGGCAGTTTCACTGTATCACTAGATCATGTTTCTCCAACATTTTAACGTGTATAACTAGGATAAACATTATAGCAGCCAAAGACTTTTTTTCCCCCCATAGTAGGCTTTTTTTTTTAGCTATTATTAGAAATATTTACTAGTCCTGGGCAGAGCAAAGATGATCCCTGACTCCTACAAGTAGTGCAGGCAGGAGCTGGTGGTGTAAGCAGTGGGGTTTTTTACTCAGATACAAGAAGCCTTGCTCATTGCAGGTAATTTTACTGTAATAGTATAAGGTACAACGTCTCACATAGATGCGCCTCCTCCTGTTACAGGAACCTGCCCCTGCAAAAACGCTAGTCTTTTTTTATTACACACAAAGTAAGAGAAAAATTTTTCTTCACTGTGGTGACATTCTTATTTTGGGAAGGGGAAAAAAAAAAAGGAAAAAAAAAAGAAGTCACTTTAGAGCCCATCCACCAAAGAGTGTATCAGTAAGTTTTGTTGTCCAGCTGATAATAATAACCAGCGCATCTCTGTCCAGATAGCCTTTCCTGTTTCATTGCATCATCAACCTCTGCTGGGAATGTCATACTGTTAAAAGCTAAAAGGACATTAGCTTCTCAACAACATGCCTACTAAATTGTAAAAGCTAAATTGAAGTATAGACTTTTCTGATTTCCTAGCTGTATTTCTGTAGGCAGGTGCAAGTTTACCTCACGGCAAGGATATACTGAGAGGCCTGTAGAAACTCCAAATAATGTGACAAGCAAGCTCACGGTTATCTGATGTACAGTACTTTATTCCTGCAGGTTAAGTTGTTGCATCTAGTCCTGGTAGCTGTTTGCCTTGATTTCTATCCCTTTTGTCCCTATTCATATCCAAACAAACAAAGCATCCACGTTCCTCTCCCCTTTTTTAAAATATCTCTGTCAAGTTATTCTATGGTATTCACATTTTAGCACTGCGCCTTACAAGCTGCACAGTTAATTTTGCCTGCCTCTGCCCTTAGTGTGCTAGTGTTACAAGGCAGTCCTTGCTTCCATGGTTATCA
This sequence comes from Phoenicopterus ruber ruber, assembly GCA_009819775.1. Taxonomy (NCBI): domain Eukaryota; kingdom Metazoa; phylum Chordata; class Aves; order Phoenicopteriformes; family Phoenicopteridae; genus Phoenicopterus; species Phoenicopterus ruber. The sequence goes on along the minus strand of CM020220.1, from coordinate 31,532,957 downwards.
ACTACAAGAGCTGTTCTGCAGGTGGAGGACGGACTATGAGAATCCTTGATGGACAAGGCATGCAGTGAATGATCAAAGACTATCTTGGAGCATATTTTGCAAGTCATTCCTCTTGGTGGCAAAATGAGTTTCCGTTCAGTTGTTCTAAAGGCCACCCCAGCTATGGCACAGAAATTGCTGGTAGCAATCATTGTGCAAATTTTCTTCTTCACACCAGCGCATGTTACTTCAGTGATGCTCAGGTGAAGGAAACCTTTCTCCAGCTCCAGTAGTTGATTAACTGCAAGGGTCTGTAAGCTGCTGACAGCTGAGAGAAAGAGAACTTTGGTTTCATGTATGCAGTCCATGACTAATATGGGTTGCATATATTATCCTGCATTGCAAGCAGGATTTTGCTTGTTTTTCAAGTGAAGTAGTTAACATGGTTCTAAGATGCATCGCTGTTATCAAGAGCTGAGAGTAGTATTCAGGAGGGTTGATTTAGCTGTGAAGGCTGTTTTCTCAGCCTAATGAGCCAAGTGGGAGGCTTTTCTGGGGGCAATTCAGAGCACCTACAGCACAGCTTCAGGTTTGAATCACTGTCCAAAAAAAGCACATTCTTCTGAATCCTTTTGCAAAGTCATTTCAGCTTTTTAAAAGAACCAGAAGTTGAGAGACTAGCAGCAACCTGGAGGTGGGCTTTGCTTTTTGCTGGTTTGTTCTTTTATTTTTCCCCTCCCTCCCAATATCATCTCAAGTTTGTTCCTGAAGCCCTAAGGAATCACAGAAATGTAATGTACCCCTGGAAGGGACTTCAAGAAACTATGTAGCTTCATTTTTCATGACTCCTCCTCTTTTTCTGTGGCACAACTGAATATCCCAAGGCATTCCTGATAGCTGTTTTCTTATTTGTGAGCATCTTTAGTGAGGGCAGTTCCACAAGTATCCCTGGGATGTGCTCTTATCCTTAACTGTCCATACATAGGGAAAAATGCCCTAGAGTCTGACCTAAATAAACCTCCTCTTCTGCAAATGGAGCCCACTACTTGTCTTTTACTCTGTAAATGTGATGAACAATTAATTGCTGTCTTCTTTAAATATCTCTAACATATATCAAGAGTTTTACCTCTTATTTTCCTTTTTCCTAAACTAAACTAATCCAGATCTTTCACCCTCTACTTCTAGTAATTATTCCTCAGCGCCTTCTTTTTCTGGAGAGAGTTGTAACATTTTACTTTCCCACTATGCTGTCTTTAATGTTCACAGAAGATTCTTGAAGATGATTGGCAGTGGTTCAAAGGTTTGTGGTTTTTTGATTGAATTCAGTACTGGATTTCACCAGAACTGTGGGCTTGACTACATTTAACCTGTCTTACATTTTTTAGCTGCTTCTTTCCTTATTCTAGTCTGTGGTTTTGACTCATTTTGAGAATGGTGTGAAGTTTCTGGTCATAGCTAACTTTTTTTTTTTTTGTGAAGACATGGAGCAATGAAAGCATGGATTACTTTAGTCTCTTTCAGTCATGAATGATTTTCTCTCCTTCCTTATTAAGCAATAGGGCTATACCTTCCTTCTGACATATTTATAGAATATTCTCTTTTCTTCTTTCGTGTCCCTTGGTACTTGCGATGCTCTTCTTGTGACGTAGGTTCCGATTTTGTCACAGGAGAGCTTTGCTGTTGTTTTACATTTATTCTTAGCCATAAGAAGTTGTTTCTGTGTTGGATTTTCAAAACTTTTGATTTTTAAACAGCTAATGCCTTCTTGTCTACTGCCCTGCTTCCAGCCTTTCCCTCTGGCAGCTTTTCAGTGTTTTCCCGCTGAAGTTTCTGTTCCAGGAGCCCAGCCAGCTGGTTCCCTGAATTTACTGAAGCCTTTTTAAGTCCATCATCCTCATTCTGTTGCTATTATTGTTTCCCCCCACACTCAGAGGATAACATCAGTATCAGTCACCTTCCCCTTCTGAACCCTCAGAGGGTTTTTCCCTGTAAATCAGAATTACATCTAAAACAATCACCTCTATTGTAATTTCCTGCAGTTTTGGAACCAAAGTTAGTCCCATTGTAAGCAAGCCTCCTTTGAATAAATTGTCAAGAGTTTAAGATTCATTTTATTTAAATGTAGATACTGAAGACTGTAGGTACCTGAAGTCTTGGTGCAGTCTTGGCAGTGCTTCTGGGTGGTCATCTAGACAACGGTAAGAAACAGGTACTAGTACAGGGCCATTCGTCTCCTTGTTAGCGGAAGAAATTTTGCTGGAGGTGGGATGGTCCAAGGGCAGAGACAGGAGTGAAGAACAACAGTTTGCATGTCTGAAAGCTGTTTTTTCTGCTATGTCAGTTGAATAAAACATATTACCTCAATTTACAAGCCTTGCTTTGTCTTAGAGGATGGACTTACTTCATCCCACCTCTGTAGCAGCCTATACCTTTGCTTCTGGGTAGGTGGTGGGAAGGGGGACAGAAGGATGGGCCCACTGACACTGTAGTGTAGCCTTGCAACACCTGAGGAAAAAATTCCTCATGCACATCGTAGCCTATTCCATCTGAGGAATTGTTTAAAGCAAAATAGCTGTTAGTATAAATGACCAGAGTAAAAATCTGGGCAAAGCAGCTTCTTCTGCCACTGTCCAGACTAGGAAAGTGGCCAGTGTTTACCAACTGCTTTAGCTAAATCGTTTACCTAAAGAAGGTGCTAAGTGGTGTTTAAAACGTTAGCTAACACCTTTCCTAAACATGCCTCGTCTGGTTTGTTTAGACAAGACTAGCCAATATCTCCTTTCATTGGAAACGATTAGTCACAACCCAGAAAAACATTTGCCATAAATTTCTCTTAGGTCTGAGAGTGTGGAGACGCAAACCTCAGCCCCAGGAATGGGTGGATGGTGCTTACAGTTACCCTCTTAATCTTTCCATGCCAGTTGTGTGGGTTTTGCTTAAGTACAAATTGTGTTTTTTCATTGCTGGTCTGCCTGCAACTTGATCTTATTTCAGGGCCCTTCACTGTGCGTTTGACCTATTGAAGAACCTTTTCAGAGGGAACTTAACAGTTTTCCCTCGGGTCTTTGTAAGTTTTGGAGGAAGTTTTATTGCTTAGCAGAGCACTAGTTGGTTCTAAAGATGTTCTTTGAAGTAGAGACTTGTTTCAGTAACTAACTTAAAGGAGATGGAAAACCATGTAGTCACTAGAACTGTCCATCTTTCTCTTCCCTGGATTTCCCACAAAACTATGTTTGAGGTTAGATAAGTAGTTTTCTCTAGATTCTTTACAGTATCTTAAGTGTTTAGACATCTCACAGCAGACTCAGAAAATTTTCAGGCAAGCCAGCTTCTCTGGCACCTTCTACATAACTTACAGAGAGAGTTTACTGTTTGCTGAAAGGTTGGTTGTTTTAAGTTTGTATCACTCCATAGACTGGAGCACAGGAAAAATGGAATATGGGGTGTTAAAACAGTGCAGGAACGTGGGCAGACTGCATATGCACGCGGAGAGACCTGTCCCAGAACCACGCGCTGAAATGCTCAGCTAAAAGTTTGTAGTTTTTCAGAATTGTTTGTGGGATTAATTTTTTCCTGGGTTGAAAGAAAAATGAGACATTGTTTCCGAAACTGGCTTAAAAACAACCAGGCATGAGAAAAGTGCTGGTTTTGTAGTATTTCCTGATTATTTTTGTAAGGTTTCTAACTTTTTTGGTGTGAGAGGCTGGTGACTGTGGCGCACAAGGATTTGGCTTATTCTAAATCTAGTTTGCCACCAGCCTAATTCTCTAGTTCTCTGCTTTTCCAAAGTTTCATACAAAAGTGAGCATATTCTTTTTAGAAAAACAATAATTTACTCACTTTCCCTTTACTTATGAAAAATTGACAGTGCAGCCTTGGCTGCTGACTTAAGACTTTCATCCTCAAAATATATTATCCCTCTGTGTCTTTAGTTAAGCTATTTTAGAAAAATCTCATCATATCTTCTGTAAAACTGTCCTGTTTTGTAAGTTTTATCATATTCCAGGGCCTTTGACTAAACATTTGTCATGTGTTGAATAGAGTTGTATGTTATCCTACAACTGGACTAGGCTGGGGGAGTGGGGGATGTCTTCCTGCAGCTTGGTGCTGAAGCTTTTCATTTGAATTAAACCTGAAACCCAAAGATGAAGTTCTGCTGAAACTGTACAGCATTGCTGACATTGTATCCTGATGAGCAGGGGACTAGACTGTGATGCAGGCTACCTGGATTTTGTTTCTGATTTTGCTAGTGGCCCACTGCATCACTGCAAGCAACTCTCTTCCTTGATATTCCCCCAAAATGAGGTGGAAGGGGAAACTTCATGAAAAGAGTGAAGTGCTCACAAGCCTTAGCATAAAGGTACCATATAAAAAAATTAGTTATTTACAGTGATGTTTCTTTCAATGCCAATATCAGAGGTTGACTGAAATTTTCTCAAGTCAAAGTCTGCATGTAATGAAGAGCCTGCCACCTTTTAGTGAACTCTTGCAGGACTTAAACTTTTAGTTGACAACAACAGGAATGTAAATTTTAGGAGGAGCAGGGGAAGTGGGAATGTTGTTTCCCAGGCCCCTACCTTCCCAGCATACGTGGAAGTGTTTGTGAGTCGCTGGTGAGAATGTTTTAATGATTTGCTGAACATCCCAAGTCATGCCAAGTCCGAATGCCTCTCTCTAATTTTCCCCGGCAGCTGCCTTAGCGGGATTATGCTTTCTTTTTATCCATCTTTCAGCAAGTGTATTGTGCAAGAGTATGTATGTATCTGTACAGAGAGGGTAGCACAAACTGCACACATGGTACTGTTTAGGCAACTCAGACAGATGGTGCGAGTGTAGTTACAATGAAAACAATTTCTTAAACATGGGTGGGGGAACGTTTTATGTCTCTTTGCTTGTGTGGAAGCTCTAGCAGGATCTGGGCCTGGGTTCAGAGTAATCCTTCGGCTCGGGGCTCTTGCTAGCAGAAAATTGCATTATGCCATTCCAGGTAGCTTGAATTCTATAATATTTCTCACCTCAGCAAAGATGCAGGATGAAGGGGTAATGCTGGCTCAGCTGCTTTTCATTCTAATCCCTTCCTATTGTTTGGCTTCCAAGAAGCATTTTTATTTACCCTTTCCCAAATGAAAACATGAAACAATGGTGGGATTGGTTTCTCAGGGCTTCAGATCCTCTGTTACTCATCTACACTGCTGCAAGACACTTCCCACTCTGCAGACACATCTTGTCTTCTGCCTTCTACATTGCGCTTGCACAGGTGAGGTGGCTGGTGAAAACAGAAGAGTAATCAAGAACCCCTTTTGGAAACAAGAACTGACAACGAAGCTTGTCAACCCAGACTCCCCACATGCAGTGAAATGGGTTGTGTTCTCTCCATCCATCCATCCATCCATCCCTCCCTCCCTCCCTGCCTGCCTCATCCCCTCACACTCGTTTGTTACTCACCATTTGGCTGCCTTGCTTTTAAAATGGGGGCTTGGCAATGTGGAAACAACTGGGGCAAGAGGAAAAGCAGCAAGAGCACACACATAGCGGTAATTGCAGTAAATCTGTGCTCAGCCTTTTACTTGATAACTCCGCTCGCTGTTTGTCTTTCTCTGGCAGAGTTCCTTTGCTGCCGAATGCTGCTCTGCAGACACTCCCCCCTGCGCTCCTCCGGCTTGCGGCTTCCCTCCTCGCCTTCCTGTCTTGGCCGCGCAGGAGCACCATTTCCCCTGTCCTCCCAGCTGCTTTCTTGCTGGAGCTCCCGGATGACTGCTGTGCAGAAATATGCATGACAGACAAGACCTTGCTCAGTCTAGCAGCTGTTGCTAGGGAAGGATGTGACATTTAGTGCTAGTACAGAGGGTCAATTAGATAAGAGCCCTAAGGATAATTTCTGTAATATGGGGTTCGGTGATTTGGAGTCGGGGAGAGAGCAGTAAGAATTATGCAGCTACTACTAATCTGGTTGGTTTTTTTTTTTAACCTTGCCTCAGAGAGCTCACAGTTTAAACCAGACAGATGTTACCACCTTCGGATATTAAAGACATGCTTAATCTCTATGGAGACATTTGCTTCACCTAATGAAATGAGCTGCAGCAATCAATTTTATTCTGCGCCTATTGATCATGTCTGTTTTAGGGAGACAAATACAAGACAACCTTAATTAAGAGGCTATCTCTTCCTTTAGCAGTGCTTTCCAGCAGGAAGCTTTCACATGTCATATTGTACGTTTTGATAGAAAATCTCGCTTCTATTTGAACCAGGATTAAATTGAAATCAAAAGCTTGCATTTCTATCCCCTGTGCTGATTTTAAAGGAACAAAGTGGTCTGTATTTTTAAAGTATCAAATTCAATTTATTTAGATTTATTATCCCACAGGAATTAGAAGATCAATAACTTTAGCTGCCAGGTGCACTGTTTATTTATATATATTTTTAAGGCTGTGAATGTGGGTGACATCTGTCTTTTCTGAATTGAGTGGCTTCATTGTAAATAAATAAAAAGCATAGGATTATTTTTTTCTTTAGCATTTAGCTCCCTTAGTTTCTTTCCTTCTCTTCCTGGACATATTCCACATACAATACATGCTGTTTTCAAACTAGTTTGCCTTTAGCATAGTCCTCAAAGAGAGGAGCTTCAGTAAATCAAACGGATGTCACGAGTGGTGTTGAGGGAAGTCTAACTCAACAGCAGTCCCGTGTATTAAATGAGATACTGGTACCACTGATACAGAACACGCTTCTGTCGCATCTGACCTCTAAATGTAAGTTAAAATATTGCAGTGCAATTTCTGAGAGAGCTGGTGCTGGACATATGGTTCTAGAAAGCATTTGCAGGCAAATCTATAAATTGTTTGTGGCCAGTGTCTGGCAGTGATGCACATGGTGCATGGTGAGGAGCTGGCTTGTTCAGCTGACGCTTTGAGCAGAACCTTGCTTTTTGCAGGAAAGGGGGGAAAGATGGTAATGTGCGATGGCTTCGTAGCAGGGATAGTGCTCTGCAACATTTCCCTGCTAAAGCAAAGCGCTACTGAGTGGACAAATGTTTTCTTTGCTCACAAGACAGCTGTGGAAAATACACACAGGAATTATATTTAAGGAAATATTTGCTTTTGTGAGGGCAGAAACATGAAAATAGTTAACCAGTGGCATTAGATTGCTCATGATAACTACTTATAGTAGTGCATCTCAGTATCGAGCAATGAACGTACCAAACACCATATCAGCAGGGAGTGACTGTAGAGAGCTTTGCCAGTATTGCTTAGTATGTGCTGTGTTTCTCAGCATCTCAAAGCACATGTGATCCTCCATGGGAGGTCAGGATTATTCTGTTGCATAGCATGATAAACTCGGGCACAGTGAAGTGTCCAAGCTGAGCGTATAGCAAAATTGGGAAGAATACAAGAGAAACCTTGTCCTTCATCCCCTGCACCTCCAAGTGTAAAACAAAGAGCACATTATGGTCTTGACTGGTAGCTCAGCACTAATAGGGCTTTCTGCTCACCTTGTTTCAAACTGGTTAAGCTGGGCACAGCGTAGAAACCTGGATCTCCTTTGGCACACAGGTACAGAATATCAGTAGGGTTAATCAGTCCTGACTTGGTTAGAGGTGCTGAAGCTACACCGAATCCCATTGCTCTGTGTGTTGGAGTCTCTTGGATGCAGTAAGACTCTGTGTGGGTGGCATTAATCCCAGAGCAGTTTTGTAAGAGCAGCACTTTCACCCGAGTGCTGTTGGTTGAAAACTCCTCTTCTTTGTGGCTCAGCACACCATGCTGATGTCCCGTCATCGGCAGAACATTAGGTCTCATCCTGAAATTTGCGTAGCGTCTTTCACTCTTTCAGAGTTTTGCTGCAGGTACTTCTCAGGTCAGGGTCGAAAAGATTTTTTTACTTCTGAGCTCAAGTTAGCCAAAGTAGTTTCCTTTTATGGGAAAGCTAAGTATGGCAACTGGGGAAAAATGGGAGTTTAGCACATTGCTATAAATAAAGGGAATAATTTCATTCTTCAGTCTTTTAATCCCCACCTTTTGTAAAGCTGATACCTCTGTTTTTAGAGAATAGTGCTTGAAATGAGTATATGTATAAAGTGTCTACTCAAAGCAGTAATTCAAGTGTTTTTACTTAACTGATGCTGAGAACTTTTTTATGAACAATGATGTACTCACGTAAGCTTATCTTTATTTACACAGAGTTCAATAAAATAAGCAATTTCAATCTATTGATATTTTCCTCCTCCTCCTTTCTAGGACATAAACTTGACTTCATTTGACTTTCTAGACATTTTTTGCCCCTATAAGGAAGTTCAGCATCTCACAGCAGTATGCTTTGCTTTGTTTTAGTTCTCTGCTGGGTCTCTGGGTGAAGTTTTGGTATCCTTTAGATACTGCTCAAGAATTCAACACACCAGTTTGTTTATTTGTAGGAAAACAGTTGTTGCTGGACATCTGCTGCTTGTGGTATTTCATGCTGGAGTTAATACTGTTGCACTGCTCAGCCTGAATTAGTAATAAATACAGTTTGACCTACGTGACTTTGAGAGATGGGACCTATCCAGGCCCTTACAGAGAGTGATATGAAACATTATATGAAGATCTGCATTGGATTTCTGAGTCCTGTGATGATGGATATTGTGCAGCCAGCATGAGACCACTGCACTTCGGTGCTCTTACCTTTCTTACTGTTATTTTTCTACTCAGACACTTGCTTCTCACAAAACCCAAACTTTAATGATTCATTAATTTAATGATTCAGCCAGCCCCTGTTGGTTCAATTTAGGCTGCACAGATTAAAGGGTCGCAAAGTAAATCCCGTTCAGTTAGTCTCGGACAGACAGGCTGCAGAGAAACGAGCTCTCCAGGATGATTAGCTTGAGGGAAGGGGACTTTCCAGGGCTTTCCTAGTGAACTGAGAGCTCTTTCAGGGGCCTGCTGGTAAGACAGGAGCCCCTTGTGCTTTTCCATCTCCTCCCTTGGTCTTCCAGCTCATCATTACAATACAAGTAAACCAAACAAAAAAGCCATGATTCATACACAAAGGCTTTAGAGGGATGTGTTTTACAGCTGGAAAGAGTGTTTTATATCCTTTGAAATACTGATGCTCGGATAGTTTTCCACCGGGCATTTTTCTGTTTGAAAACTTGTCAGTCATACCAGTAGTTAATGACTTTTGAAAGGCCACTTACCATGTACAGGAGTTTGTGGGGTGTTTTTTTTTTGTCCCAAGTAACTTTTTTCCAACCTTCGAAGTGGATAGGGTTTCTTTCTCTTTGAGTCCGTTTAAATATGAGACCAATATATTCCATAATAGATTGAAAAATGGGAGTTCTGGCGCATGTGGAGTAGACAAGGTATATTTATTCATAAAATTCTATAATGGGAGATGTTAGACCTGGTTAAGTACCAGGTTGCATTCAACCTACCTAAATTTTCACTGGAATTTCCCTTGGAGATGATGCTCTTAAATTCCTTCTCTCTGCTGTCCTGTGTGGTTGAGCTGCCGTAGCCTTTTCCAACAGGTTCATCTAATGGCACCAGGTTGAGAGTATGTGTACTGCATTTCAGAGAGCAGCAATTCCTGTACTGGTATCTGTGCAAAGCCTTTGGGATAAAGGCACTCTGCTGTTGTGAAATGTTTTCTTGGTTTTATTACTGCAGTGATAACATCTTGCATTGCTTTTTCAGTGGCGGTATTGCACCCGAGAGGGCAAAGTGTTTGTGCGTTCAGAGTACTACTAATTAACATTACTTTTCCCTTTTTCTTTAAAGTAAGAAAGTAGCATCCCTTTTGATAAACGGATGAATTTGAGGAAGAATTAACATTTCTTTTGAAGGATAGTCAGAAAAGCTATTGCAGTGAGGTTTTAAGGACTCAGCCTAGAAGGCGGTCTGTCATTGTATCTGTTTATTCCACAGGATGGAAAACCTCTTTTTAAATTAATGAGGGTAGTTAAAATAATATTCACCCATACACAGCCTTAGGTATCAAGGGCTCACTGCTAATTCCAGCGAGGTAACATTTCTTTGTTACATGGAGGCAGCAGGCTTGCCTTTCAAAGACCCTTTCCATCTCGAAGTGTAGGAATCTGCTATACGGTAGCAAGGGAGGGAAAAGGCTTTTTCTTCTTACCGGTAGAAAACAAAATCTTTCTGCAGTTCACTTGCATTACACAGCACAAGTCAACTTGAAATTCATGGAAAGAGTGTGTTTTGAATGCAGCTGAGTATCCCACATTGAAATAAGTGGTGAGGGTTTAATAATTTTGAGGTTGGTGGCCAAACATGTTATAACACCACTTAGTATGCAGTCACAAAGTAGAATGGACTAAGTCATTTGACACGTGAACTCTGCTTACAATGGAGATGTTATTACAACTTCAGCTTCTTAACTTTTTGTTTAATGGTTAAATAATATGAGTAACATTTGATTATTGTAATGTTGCACTGATTTTAAACCACAGGTTTACTCAAATGGTAATGATTCAGCTTTCTTTTTGAGGAAACTTAGCAGAAAGACTTTCTTCTTTGAGGAAAAATACAAGTAAGTGGGCATTTTCAGGGCATCTCCATGGCACTGTTTCTGGAAACAAAGCGTAGGAAGCAGCATATGGTATTACATCTGCAGACTGTTTGACAGTAACCAGTCCCAGGTACTTCAGAGGTCAATTTACAGAACCCAGAAGAAAGCAGTTAATCTGCCCAAGGAAGTTGCTCCTCTTAAAGCCAATAGCTTGGAGGTTAACATAAACTCTGAAGCCTTAGACATGTAACTCCTCCGCTGCTCACCCTTACTGAACTCTGTTTCTAGATACCTGTCTGGACAACCGTCCAGACATTGGTCCCATTTTTCCTTGAACTTTCATCAGACTTTGGCTTCAGTAGCATCATTAACATTTTGCAATTATGTAAGCTTTACTAAGGCCTGGTTGACTTTTGAAGAACCCATTGAACTTGATTTATGAGAGAGAATAAAGGATTCTGATATCAATTCTGCTGGTTATTTGTGACAATATATACTTCTATCAATCACCTTCTTATTTCAGGTAAGCAGTTCCAGTCTTTCCCTGTCATTTTGTGAGAAGCCCTCCTCCCTTGCCCTTGATCATTGTTGTCTGTTTCTGAATCCTTTTCAGTTCTTCAGTGTCTTTTCATGGAGGGCCAAATACTTTGGCACGCAGTCTTCTAGATGAGAGTGAATCACTGATTTATGGAAGTCTTTGCTACAACTTTATGGAAAGGGAGCACTTATCAGTTGCAAGGTAGATGGGCTTCCGTATCCATTGCTCTGTCCTTAAACTCTACTACTATAAAATTCTCATTTTAGATGTTCTGTGGTTAAATACAAAGATCTTGGTGAAGCAGAGTCCTGTCAGAACCCACCCAGATAAATGACTTGTAGCCTGTCAAGGCTTCTGTATCTGAAGATATTACATTTTAGCAGCGAACAAAACCAGTGTTATAAATGATGTGGTTAGGAAAATGAGCATGTTTTTCACTATAATGTGAAACTGGCACATGAAAAACAGCCTGAACATCTAAACTAATAGAGTCATTCTAATTTTGCATGTGTGTCTTATTGTTTCACATCCGTTATGTTTGTGTAATTGACTTTTGTAGTAAGTCCATAATACAAGCAAATTGTCACCAATAAAGCAGATGGAATAAAATTCCTTTTGAATAATGTAATTAAGAAAATAAGCACATCATAGGAAGGAGCCAGTACGTTGCTCTCTCTCATAGAGCAGGAACTCATCATCCATGCCAACCTCTGTTGGCAAAGCACGAGGGTGCTTTTTCTGTTCTTAAGCAAGAGATTGTTCTGCTCGGTTTTTCTTTTGATTTTGTTTTAAAAAGCCTTATATAGATGATGATGTTCATAATTACTGCTATCTCATTGAAATTGGTGAGAGTTTTGGCCTCTTTGGGAACACTGTTGAATTCCATAGTTATACAAGCAAGAGTGCATTTGCCTTTTAATTAGGAAATAAATGTTTCTAATAAATAAAATAATTTGAGAATTTATTCAGTCTGTTTCATTCTCCTAGCATAAGCCAACTGAAATGTATAATCCTGAGACATGTTAATTGATGCACCATATTTATAAGAAACTATGCTATTTAAAAAGTCATGCTCATAAGATAATTAAAAAAGTAAGTTGGAAGGATTAAGTATCTGCTTATGTCATTTTTGACCTGTCTAAATTATTATGTAACACCTCTGGAGTTTGAGATTTTCCAGCTTCCTTAGGCAATCTATTTCACTGCTTAATTATCTTCACCTTTAGAAAGTTGTGTTTGATACTTTAAAAAAAAAAGAAAAGAAAGCTAATGATGATGATAATCAGCTTTTTTTGCAATTAACTTCTTGTCCTGGCTAACAGTGACATGAAGAACAGATGATTTTCCTTATGTTTTTGCAGTAGCCTTTCATATATTGAAGAATATATTATTGTGTTGCTCTTGCTTCCCTTTCCAAAATCAAGCAACTGTAGTACTTCTTAGAGGATGTGTTTTCCGTACCTCTAATCATCCTTGTTGTTCTCATATTGGAGCAGTGGACAACAAATGCTGGACAGAATAACAGCATTGCTGTATGTGTCATGCAGACCATATTCCTGTTTATATGCCAATAGCAGAATTTCTGTTGTTTTATTAATATTTGACTTCATTTCATCTCCTTTTATGTGATGAAAGTGTCAAATGACAGTCAACTATGTCATGTTGTTGTGCTTAAAAAAGAGGGGGAGATATTGGGCTTGGCTATATAAAGGGGGAATTAATATTTTCCTAATCTAAATGCTATTTCTAACATTACAATTTTGCTGTAGTTCTTATAGGGAACATTGGTAAATATTGACCTTCTGTTATTTAAATGATAGTTGCTTGTGGCCACTGAGATAAATCAAAGAAACTGCTCAGAACTTTGCAAATGGTTGATTTATCTTCTTGTCTTCAGGAAAAAGTCTTTAAGCTAAATACAAGGCTTAGCTGGTCTCATTCAAAGTAAAATCAGATGAGGTTGGGAGTGGGAACAATGAAGCAATAAAGAGCTGGAATAGAGGAAAGCTAGTAAAAATTGTAGCAACTATGTTGTTTACCATTTATGCTGTGTTTTATTAGTTCTGAGTTGATTAATATTAATAATCATAAATTACTGTCGCACAGGGTCTTGTAGTATTGTAGTTTTGTTTATTCTTAATGAGGTGAAGGGGTTCTTTCAGCAGTGATTTCTGAATTGTTTTCAGCACATTTTTAGTGTTTGGCCTAAAAATCTGGACCTTGATTTTGTCAGGCATCAGAATATTTTTGTGATACCATTTAGTATTATGGTGTCTCGGTATTTCTGATGTTCTTGAGATGTGTTAAACTGGAATATATAAACCCACAAGGCACCACAGCCTGAGTTGATTGCCTTCACTGACTTGGAGAAAATGATAAAAACCTAAGCTTAAGACTTTTTACTCTGAAGAGAGATCAACTGTAAAGCTGCCTATCAGTGCTGCCACTGAAGAGGTGAGGAAATGTCATTCCCATCCTTCTGACAACTTGCATCTCTCTATTTGTGCCCATCTTCTGACATCTAGCACATTCCAGTCCACAGCTTAATTTAAGCAATCATTGTCATTTTACAGAAAGCTGCAAACTGTTGGATGCTCTGTCACATGCCACTGTCCAAACAGGAGATGTAGAAGACCTTACAGTTTGGTTCTCTTGAACACTGGGGTGTTGTTAGTTGGAGGAGCTCTCATATAGGGAAATGTTTTATTCCTTTAGTTTTGGGAGTTATGTTGTTGAGTTCAGCTGATGTTCAAAGGATCCAAACTTCAGAAATGAATTGTTAATTACATATCATCAGCCGTGTGTTCGGAGTAACTGAAATGTCTTAGGTAAGTTATTTTTATAATATGCCTAAGAAATATGAATGTCAGTTATAGTCCTGATCTTTTTATGGTTTTATAGCTTAAGATGCTGAAGATAACTCTTGAGTGTCACCGTTTTTGTGATGAGATTAGTTAATTCTAGGTGAGGTAGAAGAAAGTCTCACTGTTTGTGCAGAAAACAGAACTAGAGCTGGTATTTTCTGTGGGTGTGATGCCAACAAAGAGAAGAATTATGTGCCATGGCCATGAAAAGCTGAAAAATATAAAAGTTTAATGAATAACTGTTGCACATTCTCCTGGTAAACTGTGTATGTGTCTTCACATTTTTTTAAAGTGATGATAGATGTCAGGGAGTCAGTATGGACTAGAATTTAAGGTATACAATAGTCATCTTCTTTCTCGGTTCCCTGACTATGGAAGTTGAAGGGAGAGTCCCAGATAGCTTTGTTTTCCCATCTGCCTCTCATTATTCCTGCCCAAAGGATGTCAGCGTGGAAGAGCTGAAAAGTGCTGCTCTGGTAGAACAATTGGACTGGGCATCAATAGATGATTTCTTAATCCTTCCTCAGGCGTTGATAAGCCTTGTAACCTTGAGGAGATGCTTTGTTTCCCCACCTAACCAATTTTTGGCTCTTAGCATAAGGTGCTATGGTTCCTAATAAGAAATACATAGAAACGAATAGAGGATAGGAAATGCTGCATCCCCAAAGATTTTCTAGCTGAAACCAAGGCAAGAGGCATCAGTTGGGTACAGGTGGGATGGGGAGTGTGAAGGAACAGTCAGGCTATTCTGTATGATGGGCAGACACACTTCAGTCTTGCTCTTTTGGACATATAGCATACTGAGTACTCCTGTGGCGTTAACCTTTGCAGGGAAGCCAACCAAACCAAATCTGAAAATGGAGAGTCTGAAGGGGAGGGTTTGAAGGAGGCCTGTGACATGGCTTTGCAGTTCGTTCTGGGAAGTGTCTGCCCATATGTGGGAGGCAGCAAGGAGCAGAACAAGGGGAAAGCAGAAAAACGTTTTTTTGAAAAGTACAACAAATAATGAGGTGAGGGAGGGGAAGGGTTGAGGGTGGGTAATACAAGCTTGTGCAGATGATAGGACAGGAGAAGTCTGACATGGAAGAGAAGGTGAGTATTTTTGTGCACAGTGTGCTGAATGTGACCATTTTGCTCCATTGGTAGTAAGGGCAGCTGGAAGATCTGTAGTAGTTCTTCAGCGATCACAGAGACCAAATTACAATTGTTAAGCCTGACATGGAGAGGAAGCTGAGGATCCCAGCAGGCAGTCTAGCTACCTAGGTGAAACTCTTAATAGCAGCATTTGCAAACACACCCAAGCATACTCTGTCTCTGTTGACCTTGCAACCTAAAGTGTTAATGAATTCAGTGCAGAGACACTTGAGCTGGCTGATTGCAGTCAGGTTGAATGTCACTGACTAATTAACTCCTTAGAATAAGCATTAGTGCAACCTAATAAACTCATTGTATGTTAAACTAGAGTTATTAAGACTTACATGGCTTTGAACTATGCCATGCTAGACAGATTGTCTTGAGCCAGCAATAACTCAGGTATCTCTGCACTGTTCTGTTGTCAGGTGAACTTGTCCACTGCCTCACAGATACCTTCAAAGAAGAATGAACAACTTAGGGTTTCTATGTACTGCCATAACTAGAATAAAACTCCCGTAAATTTTTATTTCATAGCAGATCTAAAAAGGAGATAAATGACTGCTTGAAAGCTGCGAAAAAGGAGCTCTTGGGAGAGTTTGGCAGCATTGCTAATCTAATGCAATCTTGAACCTATGTATGTGACACATGCTGTCTTCAGGTAAACCAACATTCAGGTCCATGTGCTAAGAAGTCCATCTCTACAAAGGGTATTTGTATGACTAGCACTGTTCTTTCACAGTTGCTTATTACTTAATTAATCATCTTCTTTTGTGACTTTCTAAGCATATTCACTCTGAAAGGTGTCACACCCACAATACTTCAGTTTCAGGTAGAAAAATTGCATAGAAAAATAGATTAAGAATAAAACAGAAACAAATGAGAAAGTTTAGACTAATAAAGTTCTTGTTTACTATCTTAATAATATTTGCAAACAGAGCTTCTATGTTAGATCTCACTGAAAATTTACCATAATGCAAATGTCTCTGTTAATTCTAAAAAAATGCAAGAGAAGGAAAACATAGATAGCTATAAATGGATAATTTTTAAAAATACAGCAGACTTCAAATTTCCCATTAAAGTATTCCTTTACAATTTTATTTATTCCTTTTCCTATAAGAAATCCCTCTGCATAAAACTACTTTGACACCTCTAATTTAATATCCTTTTCCTAATGAAAAAGTCTGCAAATTGAAGTTCACATTGCTAAGCATGTAGATCTAATGAAACTGAAAGCAACCAAAAAAGGTTTTCTCTTCTCTCCTTCACAGTGCATCTTGGACCACAGGCAATATGGAGAGTATTGAAATAGGACAGATTATATAGATATAACAGATTAATTATTAATTATAGATTAAAAACAGAATTTGAGTGGAATTGGGCATGTGTTCAAGCTTCATAGAATTGCTTAGTTTCAGAGTTATGTCCAAATTATGATCTGTACTGTGTACTGGTAAAACAGTCACAGAAAAGGGTGTTCAGATTGTCTTTCATCTGAGACCAAAACACTTACCAAGATCTGAACCTCATGAAGAACAGCTGCAGGACTGAAGGCTGTCATGGTTTCTTAGGAGATGTAAAGCTCTGGGCTGTGTGCAGAACACACTGTGGTTAAAAACCAGACTTAGAAGCTGAAGTAATGTATCGTATTGTCATTTTGTAAGGAAAAGGCTTTTAGAACCCTGCAATCCAGTGTAGTTTGAAATATGTTACCATTCAAGCAGCAAAGCAAAAGCAGACAGGCACCCGCAGTCCTTATTGTTGAACCCAGCTCTGAAATGAAAAGCTTCAGAATATAACTGAAGATTTATTGGGGCAAAAAAATTTACTGACGTGTGAATTTAAAAGAGGTGAGAGAAATGACATGGCTAAAAAACTTGTCTCATCCTCAGGAGGAATAGCAGATGTCATTTGTACTGCAATGAGAATTTTAAGGAGACGTTCACTTTCATCCCTGCTGCTATTTAGTGAAGTGGTATGTGCCGAAGAAGTGACCAGGAGATGGCTGGGCACAAATAGTGCTGGACCACGCAAAGCCAACACTTGGGAATAAAGAGGATAAAAGGAGTAGTCTAAGCTTCTCTTGTTGTCGTGAAATAGTATGTAGGAAAACGTGGGTTCAGGCAGGGGCGGGGGGAGACTGCTCTGTAACCTATCTTAGGATTTTGTTCCCAGGTCAACATTAACACCTGAGGTCAGTATCTGACAGAATTGTTGTGGAAAGTTCAGCATAATTTATTTTCCAGTGAAGAAATACTGCTGTGTATTTTAGCTGCTCATTTAGAGTCTAACTCAGTTTAGCCCCTCACCAAATACGTATCTATCTTAGCACCCCACTCATCACCAACTCCACCCATAGGATAGGCTTTGTCAGGGAAAAGAGGAGGTTGAAGGCCTATGTTTCCTTTATGCTTTAGATATCTCCAATTACTGGGAAGCTGAGTGAAGTTTTCATCACCCAACTGGCCCTGATGCTGGAGGGCACAAACTTTCCTTAAATACTGGGTTGCAAACATTGTTGTTCTCTTATGTGGGGAGTCCCCTAGGTCAAAATATGCTTGTAAAATTACTCACTGCCATTATTATCCTCTTCTCTGACTTGCTGCTGTTCCAAATGCCAAGAAACAGGAAACAAAGGTTTAGGAATACTTACTTTTGTACAAAGTAAGTGAATGGTTGGGACTTCAGTACAGTATTTCATGTTGTGATCCACGAATACTATGCATGTAATTGGGAAAATGTGATGAAGGAGAGGTAGAAGTTGAATATGACAGGGAATTGTAGAGGTTACTGAAGCTTAAGGAAGACTAGGGCAAAATGAGGTGAATGGACATGATGGCACATGAAATGCATTTTTGTCACAATCTAGGCACAGAACAAAGAGTAACAAAACTGATTTGTGTGTGTTGCGGGATTTTAAATTAACAACCATTGTTTGTGGGTGGAAAAATATTTTTGGGGAATAAAATATTTATTCCCACAGCTTCCACTGTGGGAAGCTGAATGAACATGTCTGCTCAGTGTGTCATGGTGATCTAACAGCACATATGTCAGAATTACAAGGAAGAGGACAGCAAATAATACTTCCTATTATTAGTAGTAAGCATTTTCTGCTGATGATGTTGTTCTACTTCTGCTGCATCTCTTTCTAGACAAGTGATGAGAACTGAACTAAATAATGCCAACCTAAGGTTTAGAACATGTCCACCGGTAGGTTACCCCTTTTTTCTTTATAGAGAAAAACTTCTATGCTTCAGAGCATAAATTATGGTGAGTGGTGGAGGTTAGGAAGATGCTTCCTTCCATATGCAGTTTATCATCTAATTTCACTCTGAAGAGTTTTTTGCACCTTCTGCTATATCTGTTACCATCCATGATCAATTACTGCATACTGGTCAGGCTTGCATTGATTTTTGTGTTGATTATATACACTTCTATTACAAGTATTTTCCTGTCTAATACAACACAAAATCAAACTACTTTTCATTGGTGATCAGTTCTGTATAGGCTTTAGCTCCCAATTTGGACAAACTTGAAATCTAAGGAGCAAACTAAACAAAGAAAAAATAAAAATGGATGCTATTCTGCATGTATTCTTTCAGCAAGAGTAAAAAACCCACAAGGTTTGCATTCAGCGCTGCAAACTCTTTTGGCAATAAAGGGCATGTTTATGTCAGTGCAAATATTGAAGTCCCTAACAATTTTAGAGAGAGAAACTGGGAACAAGATCAGAAGTCAATTAAAATAACTTGGTAATGAAAAGATGGTGTTTTTTAGAGGATTTTTGTAGATAAATTGAAAAGGTAACAGCAGAGAATGGCCATACGAATAACTGACGTTGTGAAACAATCTTATCCCCATAAAATGTGTGCTTGTCTCTGTTAGGTGGGGACTGAGATTACTAACTAGTTCCTTACAGACCTTATTTTTCTATTACACTGTAAGTGTGCAGTTAGGGATCAGGACCTTAATGTAGTGAGTACTGTGCAAACTCCTAACAAAAGATCTTATCTAGCCCATAGGAAGATAAGAGGTGACTAGTAGGTAGTGTTAATGCTGTATTTGTTCTCATGTTCTGAACACGCCTTTGAGCGCCACTGAATTCATCTTACTGTCAGATTTTTCTGATTGAAGGGTTTTAGTGGGAACTCATAGAACTGAGCTTCAAAAAGCTTTTGTGCTTCAAAATTGAGAGTACAGATTATTTCCATAAAGGGTTAGCTATAGAAATAGGAACTGGTTCATGAACCCTTTAGGTTTGTCTCATGAACCCTTCGGGTTCATTTTGTATCATCCGACATTATACAGATTGGAACTTGGGCAAAGAGGTAAGGACTTTAACTTTCAAACGTGTCAGCCCTTTGGTTTGTGCAGTGCTTAATTTGAGAGACAGATTACCTGAAACTCCCATGGACTGCAGGGTTTCAGCAGGAACAAAACTGCCCCAGATGACTTCACATGGAAAAATAAGATTAGGTAAAAATAACATGGAGTTCCTTCCTGACATTTGTTTGCAAGCTTCACTTGCTAACTCCCAGTGAAATCCATCCAAGCTTGCATTGCATAGGACAGAGCAAAATCTCTCAGAAAAGGTACTAAATGATGCAGAAATCAGCTCAGTTTTTCCCCAGCTGTGTTAGAAAAGATGGTTCCTCAAGGAAAGGTGGAGTTGCTTAATGAGCTTAGTCTGTTTGTAAAGATTCCTTCCTGCCCTTTGGCATGAAGTAACCCCTTTCTACATGCATTTTTCCTTGAGGAGTGGTAGTTAAAAAGGCATGTCCAGTTTCCACTTTTATAGAAATATAGTTCATCTTGCCATGATGATTGGCCATCTAGTTTTAATTTTTTATTCTTAGGAAGCAAGGCATGTTACTTGCTTGCTGTTAGAGCTGCTTTTCTATGTAGGTAGCCTTTTTTCCTCTTGTTACACAAGTTTGCACTGCACTTCTCTCTCTTGGCTCTAAGGGCAGTCTGCCATCCTTTCTCTTTGGTCTTGATGTCTTCCATAGCCCATGAAAGTTTTCATTTCATGTGCCTTCCTGCTTGTTGTGAAGCTGCCCAATTTGTTTGGGACAACTCTCTGTCTTTGATACTCAGCTTTTTTAAGCTTCATCCGTGACTTATTTGTGTTTGATTCAAATATTTGCTTCTAGCTTTTTCCCAGCCTGCCTCAGTTCTAATGTTTCATTAGGTTTTCACTTCAGTTTGGGGGGGACGGATTTATGTGGAATAAATATTGACAATATTTTGACAAGTTGGCATATTATATTTCTTGTGTAAACATGATTATAATAATCTGTGGCCTGTTTTAAACCAGTGTTTGGAGCTCAAGGGCTGTAAATGAAAGTGAGTCATGGTGGTCTATTGTATGTAAACATAATAGAAGTTTGATTGATTTCCAAGATCAGTTAGCATTACTTGATTGGAAAGGGTTGCTATGGGAGAAGGAAGGTGATAACAAAAGTAAGCAGCTAGTTTCAGAGCATGATGGAAATCGCAAGCTCTCATCACATGTAGAGTAAAATCTTCAACAGGGTATTTTTAAACCTTACCTTAATCATGCAATAATGTAAACATTTGCTGGAGTTCTGCCTTGGCGGAGCAAGAAGCAATATTTGCTAGAGAAAAAGGAGCAAGAGGCAGGGTCAAATCAGCTGTTCCTTGGCACACCACAGCTGAGATGGCTGTCTGATGTGCCTCCCAGCCTACCAGTCCACTCTTGTTTTTCCTTTCAGATGAATGATCTCCGAGGCAGCCAGGTTTCTGTGATCTCTCAGCGGGGGATGTGTGGCATTATGTGTGTGAGGTTTTATGCTTGCTTTGGAAAAGGCTGGCTTCACATGCCTTCTCTCTCGTTTTGGCTAAGTCCCTGGAATAGAAACGTGTCCAGTAAATATTTAATTCCAGCGATGCTGCCAAAAGATTCCATGCTCTGTGATTGCTTCGAGGTTCATTAGTGTGAATCAGTTTTTATTATTTCTTAGAACTGACCTTACAGAAGCAGAAAAATGGATCTGAGCAATAATCAAAAACACGAGGTGAACTGCCAACTAGTAATTTCTAACTGCACACAACACAAGCACGCTGCTTGTACCCCGTTATTTCCTAGGAATGATACCACGCTTGTGGCAGAGCTGTGAGCGATACCTCACCTGTCTCTGGCTTAGCGTTTCTGCCTCTCGGTTCAGTTCCGCGCTGGGTTACTGTAGATGAGGCTCTGAAATGTTGCAAACTTTGACTTTCTTCATCGCACTGTGTCATTTAACTACTCACCTAATTGTAGCACTTCTGTTGTTCTTATTTTGCCTGCCTGAACATATTTACAGAGATAAAAATAGAGCAAGGAAAGAACAGCAGTTGCCAAGGCTGGGTTTAAGTTAAAGACCACCTAGGAATGGATTAAAGGTGAATAACTGTTTTGCCTCGGGACACTACTGCTGAACAGCAGGGGAGAGGGAGAAGGGGAGAAAAGGTGAAAGGAGCATTGCTAAGAGATATGGAGAAGTGATGGTGCAATTGCCACATCTAAATGTAAGCAAATTTTAAGCATGCTCAAATGGAGGGAGGGGTGAAAATGAGTAAAGAAAACCTAGAACAGGCAAACAGTGGTACATTAAATTGCAAGGAGTTTTAATGAATGCATCACATTGGAGAGGATGCCATAGGTCTGAAGAACAGCAAATATAGATGGATATTTGAGAAAGCAAATTCATCTAAGTGAACTGTCAGGATGCTCTCATTTCAGTTGTGATGTCAATTGACAAGTAGAAACCTTAGGCTTAAATCTTGTTTTACACTTGTGCACTCTTTCTTCTTAGAGGTAGGGTCTTACCAGTGATAGCTGTTAAATCATGTTAGATTTAGTTTCAGCTCTACACTTAGCCTTCATCAGTTGGAAATGACAGAAAAGGAGAAAGACCACAGTGTATGAGTCAGTCCAAGAATGACTAAGCTGTAGCAATGCAGCCGTGAAAGACAAGTACGACCCTGGGATGCATTCGGTGAAGTGCTCCCAATACAAGAGGTGATTAGTAGCTCTGTCGTACAGTGAGTGAGACCTTGTGGTGTTGGGAATACTGCATACAGGTCTGGTTAGCCAGGCTTGGAAATTAATTACCTGAAACTAGATGTGTATGAAGAAGGGATTCTGGGGTTAGCAAAGGAATGCAGAGTCTCTCTCACACAGGAAATTAAAAGGAAGTAGCTTCTCCTTACTTACAAAAACTAACGCTGAGTATTTAAAATATAGTTGTTTACCCTGTTTCATATATAAATGAGACAACTGAGAAAGGGAGAAGACTGAGTTAAACCAGAGGACAGTGTTCAAACTTGTGACTAAATTCGAGGTGAAGACTAGAGTATTGTTTCTACCTCTTCAAACAACATTATTTTAGGATAGCCTGTGCTGGCCCTTCTTCAAATATCTGCCCTTCAGCTGAAGTTCTTGGTCCTTTAGTCACAAACAGAAATTTATACCAAAGTTGTCACTCAGCTGGCCAGCAGCTAGAATCTGAAGAATATTAGCAGAGATTAGATTTGTATAGAGCACGCGTTATAATACATTTCCAGCTGCTTCTTACTTGTATGTATTCGCTACACAAACAAATTCATCATCTGTCAGCGTCATGACAGCATGCTTGCTTGCACGCGTACTCAGCATATTTAGGACTACTGCAGCTTTAGGGCAATCTTTTCAATTAGCGTATGCAACTAAATCCAAGTCTAACTTGAATTATTTGAATATAAAGCCTTTGCTCCTGTTTGCCTGTCAATATGAGCATTACCCCAGCTAGCATGGGCACCCAACAGAAGCTGTTTCTGTGCTAGTTTGATGCATAGTATTTATGATCAGTGAGAGATCTGCATAGTAGAGATGAAAAAAGATAATTAGATTCAAGAGTCACCTACATAAATCTGTGAAAGATTGCCTGCGACACCATGGTCCCAGTTTCTAACCATCTATTTTACGTTCTCACAGTGTTTGAGTAGCAGGATGGCTGTAGCACTGGCTTATCAGACCACTTTTAAAGGGAACACATGCTCCACGAAAACAGTAGTATTGCACTGACTGTTGGCAGCAATTCGCTTTCCTCCTACCCCTTTCCTTCAGTTATCTTCATTCTGACTGGTATGTTGATGTTCTTTTTAAAAAACAACCCAACCCTGAAAGCTCTTAGTCAATTCAAGTCTAATGTGTACTGTCAGAGCAACGGCTTCTTTTTTTTTTTTTCTGAGCTTTGTCTTTTTAGTGCTGTTTTAGGTCAAGTTCTGTCGTTTTACACCTGTCCAACCTTGTGAAAGGCTTCACTGGGGTTGTATTAGGACAAGCGTGGGTGGAACTCACTGTTCAAAACCTTGTATGGCTGTTGACAATGTGTGAGAAGGGAAGAGCCCTCTGCTTCCCAGACCCCAAATTAAGCCTGCAGGGCTGACAGCAAAGCAATTCTTGTAATGGTACATGGAGCTAATTTGTTATGAAATCAGAGAAGCAATAAATGTGGAAAAACCCCCATTCCAAGTTTAGAGTAGTCTGGAGGGAAATTACACTGTCAGCTCCGCACTGTGCTGCTGCGAACTTGCCATCTTCTAGACTTGGGCACTAATAGAGTATGGTAGGTTCATCCCCTCACATTTTCCATTCCCTGATCTGGGGAAATGCAAATTTCTCTACTACAGCTTAAAACCAAGTGAATTCTTGTGGGGTTTTCCCCACCAGGTTCTCAGGTGTGCCATTCATTCACAATCCAGAGCTGCTAGTCAATGCAAAATTGCTGTGGTTTTTGAAGAAGAGGCAGCTCAGCTGGTCAGACCCTGACATTCTTGTTCCTGCTGCTCAGGGTGTCCTGCTCAGGGTCAGCTGTTAACCGACAACAGTGAAAGAGCTCTGCAGCCTCGGCAGGGAGAACTAGGCTACATATGCAAGATGTTTTGCAGGAGATGTGAGCCCATCCAGGCCAGCTAGCATTCACGTGGCTGCATTAACAGGGTCCTGAGCTCTGTTTAGGAGGGCCACTACTATCGTTAGGGCATCCGCATGGCTTCCTGCCCATCTGCATCATCTGTGGTGCTCACTTGTTCTGCCTCTGAATACCCTGTTAGACATACTCAACACGCCAAATACAGGGCAAATGAGCTTTATGGGAGTCCAACGCTAAGCAAAATCAACCTCTCACTTTGCAGATGAAGGGTAGTGAGGAAAATTTGAGTCTGATGATAAGGTTGGGTTCAGGGCAGTACAGGTTTTGTGTGACTTCTGAATAGTAAGTACTTGAGTTTTTAAGGCATCTCCCATGCCAAGCTTTTTCTGTACAGGCACCAGCCAGGAAGTTCTGGTCAAATGCAGGATTTCTACGTCTACTATTCATCGAGGCACATGATTTTATTCAGCTCTATCATTGTTTCTGAATTCATGACCAGAAAGAAACAGAGGTCCTGCAGATAGTGTAGGCTATGGGAAATTGCAGCACTGCTGAGATAACATAGTTGGTACCAGTACGTCCTGCTCTCATGCTTTCTGAATTACTTTTGTTAAAATAAACAAACAAAACAAGAAAACTCTGCTGGCCTGGAAACCCTTAGGCATGCTTTCCTATTTTATGTTGGAAAGATTTAAAGAAAAAGGCAATGCCTGTTTGTTATTTTCACTGCTTCTTTTTTACAAATTGCTTTAAAACAAAACAGGTTTTTTTCATTGTCATAGCAAAATATGTCTCTGGGGAAGACAAGGCCGGCCTGGAAGGAAGAAACAATACTTCAGGTTGCTATTTGAAGGTAGCCTTCGTGGCTGCATATTGCGACTCAGCAAGTTGGCTGGGGTTTGAGGGGGCAGAGAGGATGCAGCAACTTGAGGTCTTAGAGGTAGATGATAAGAAACAACTGTTCTTTATGCTGCTGCAAGTGCATTGATTTATTTTCTTAGAAATTAAGGGTTTACTGTCACCAAACTCCCACTGAAGGCACTAAGATTGTCTTTGCCCAAGGGAAAGGACTACAGGGTTAAATCACGAAGAGTAATTGCACTGTGTATGCTGTGCCTTCCACCAGCCTTTCTGTGCTGCCACTGGCGAGCCATGCTGTTTGTAATAAATTATTATTAAGCTATTTTCCCTAGGACCAGGACTGGAGCCGCATTGTGCTAGATGCTGTGAAGCTGCATAGTAACAAATTGTAAACTGTTCTCTGAGCAGCCTGATTAAATACGAGAAGGGATATGAAACAAAAATAATCCACAACCAAGCTCTGGCACATGATGATATTAAGTGAGTAGCTGTAGGTTGTATAGTAGGTCTGCTGCAGAGGTGGAAACTGGGCTGAAGTCTTCTGTGCTGTCATTATGTGCTAAAAAACCCCCCATATTTTCTTTATTTTTGTTCTCACTTAACTACTCCAATTTATTCCACCAGCTCTTGTCCAGAGAAAGGTGTAGATGCATGTGCAACTGTGGCTGGATTACAGCCTCATCCCTTGAGATTGTTTGCTCTCAGTGCTCTACTATCCCTATTACCATAACTGAAAGATTGCAAGGTGCCTGGATATTGCACTGGCAGGAATGTCAAGCATCCTTCAGTGTGTTTCTTTTGAAGTTAAGCTTTTATGATTAGCATCTGCATTTATGCAAGATACTTTTATATGCAGACTTTTATTTGTTCTGGTTTGACCTAAAGAATAGTTACTTGGTCATTTTAAATGGACACTTTGAAGGCATGAGTCAGCTCAGCCATTTGTTCCCCAGTTTCTTTCCTCTCCCCACGTTCCCATTTGGTTGATGGAGAATTGGAAAGGAAGGAGGCGCTGTTGTCTGGATTCATCCTTCTCTCCACAGACCCAGCAGCGGCCAAGGAGGTTCAGTGTGGCTGCATTGTTTTTAAGGACACAGGGACAAGAAAGCCTGAAAAGTAACTTTTATGTTCCTGCTAGTTGGGAACACTGTAATAAATTAAAAGCTTAGGAATGCCTTGTTCGTGTTCAGTCTGTACCAGAACATCATCAGCATAAGCAAGGAATCAATCTTTCATCCCAAGTACATGGTAGCCATGGGGCTCAGTCCCTTTTTTGGTGTTATTTTTTCCTTTCCTCCCTGTTCCCTCTAACTATTAGTTTTCTACAGTTCAGCACATGGACGTGCCAGTAGTGCTTAGGCTGGGTGCAGTACTGACAATGCAGAGACTTGTGTTCTGGTTGATTTCTCAAATGGGAGATGACTGGCAGTATTGACACAGCACAATGTGGTGGGTACCTTGTCCCCCTTTGCCTTTAGTCTCCTAAAATTACCAGCTCATTGTGGCTGCCAGGGGCAGCCTGGACCCTGGCCTGTGGCTCCAGCTCAGGGAAGAGTTTCATGAGGCTAAACTAGGGATGAGGGCAAGCCATCCAGTGTCTGCAGCTGAATTCAGGGAGCCCCTGAGTCTGTGTGTGATGTGGATGCAGAAACTCAGTTTCTGCTGAAGTTGATGTGCAAAGCTGTAGTGACGTAAGAAATCCTTTGTGACGAGCCATGCAGCAGTGGGGAGAGGTGGTCCCCATTGGAGTGTATCAGAAGTATTTGCAAGATCATGTCTTGCAACCACGGACTCTGTGCACTTACTCACACCACAGCTCGTCATATGTGCGAGCATTCAGACAGCCGTGTTTGAAACTGCATCCCATCTTATTTCTCTTATTTCTTTTTATTGTTTTAATTCATTTGAAGGTAAAGAATCAAAACAGAATTTTGGACCTCAAAATCTCTGCGACGGCAGGAGTCGGCACTTAATGGCAGCTTTGCCTCTAGTTGTGGCATCGAGTTACTTTTGAAGCCTTTGAAGTCAACAGGGCTGGAGGGAGAAAGTGTTGTGTTGTTTCTTTAAAAAGAAACATGCTTCAGTTATATTTGCAGCTGGGGTTTTAATGACTGAGAATTAAAGCATATTTTATTTGGCCTTTGTTTTTAGTGTACTTTTCTCCCCTTAGGGGGACTCGAAGCCAAGGCACAGCTTGACATGTAGCGGGCTGCAGCATGCTAACATAGCCATCATCAGCCTCATATTCTGTTTCTCTGTGGAGCTCAGCACTCACAATTTGTGTCCCCCATGACACAAGTCTCCCAGCCTCCCCGTTTACTCGCCTGGCATCTCTTTGCATGCACTGGGTCTCTGCTCACACAACAACAAGTAGTTTGCGGCTGGCTTTGTGGCTTGGAGTGAACTGAAGTAAACTTTATGTGTTGGCCCTGGAGACCTTCATTTCTAATCAGCTCCTATTAAATTACTATGAATCTGATAAAGGGAAAGAAGCTCAGTTTAAAAAGGTGCAGATAGGCACTTAATGTGATTTAATGTATGTCTAAATAGTTTAGTGGCTTATCTGCACATCTGGCCTAAATACTTGTGCAAATCTGACCCATACTTCTTTTTAACCATATTGGCATTGGAAGGAGAGAAGGTAGATTATGCCGTTAATAGGTTACAGCTTGTTTCCCTGTTGATCCTGGAGCATCAGCCATCCTGCTGACGGTGCCGAGTACAACA
Source organism: Phoenicopterus ruber ruber (assembly GCA_009819775.1). Taxonomy (NCBI): domain Eukaryota; kingdom Metazoa; phylum Chordata; class Aves; order Phoenicopteriformes; family Phoenicopteridae; genus Phoenicopterus; species Phoenicopterus ruber. Next base: position 31,505,436 of record CM020220.1, on the reverse strand, counting down.
AAGGTGCTTGGACAGCGATAGTGGTGGCCAAGCGAGGTGTGCTACGCTGCAGGTTTTTCCAGAAGGATTTAGTTCCCTGCGCTGCTGTGTTTCTGCAGGAACCGCTGCTGACACAGGTACCAGTCTGCTGGGTAAATGTTTTGAATCAGCCTTTTGGCTTGTCCTAACTGTTGTGCAAAACTTCTGTTGCGCCTGTGTCCTGTTAGGAGGGTTTTAAGAGTATCTGACATGAGAAAATGGAGTCATCTTTCCAGCCATACATTCGGCAGACACCTCATGGTGGCATCTTTAGCAAACCACATCAAACTGGTGGCACAGGCACCAATAAATACTGAGCAGCACCTTTTTTTGTCCTTGTTTTGTACTCCCTGCCTGATTAGCAGTATTGCTACATTTTGTGATTAGCGGGCCACATCAGCTGACTCAGTCAGCTCACTGAAGCAACAAGAAGATAGGCTAAATTTTATTTATTTTTTTATTTATATGATAGAAAGCACTGCTTTGCAGTGAGAACTTCTTAAAGTAGGGAAAGGGGGGACATAATTTTATTAGTAGGACAGATGTCTTAAAGAGGTTTGAGCTTGTTTGGTAGGTACGCTGATAAACATCTCAGCTCAGACGGTCTTTCTGGAGACTATTTTCAGCATTCTTTGAAAAATTAACAGAATTATACTATATTGCCTGGTGCAATGAATTTCAGTGAATATCGTAGCAACCATTCTGATCCATGGTCCTTTGGATACTGAGGACAAACTGTTTTAAATTTTCATTGAGACCATGAAAAGGGCCAGTGAGATTCTTACATGTCCTCCTCATACTTGCAGATGGAAAGACCTGCGTCGTGCAGAACAGAAATAATTCTCTGGTTCTTTTTATGAAGTTGTTGTTCTTTAGATCACAATGGCTGAATTTCTCATTATCTGAGATTTTTACAGCTGTCAAGTATTTCCAGCCCTTTGTAAGTTACGGACTTGAAATCACTTTCCCTTCTCAGAGTTCATAAAGTAGAGTATATGGTTAAGGCAAATTCTTTAACACTACTGACTTCAAGTGACATAGAAAGAATATTTTGCTTGGTTCTTCCTGTATAGATGTTCGCGCAGAGGTTGAGACAGAGAAGAAGCTGGTGAATGCTTTTGTTAAAGTATTGGGCAATCTGGTGCTTGAGAAATCTATATGCAAATATGGGCTTTGCCTCTGTTTTCCTCTGTGACCTTGGACAAATTCTTTGCTTGCTCTGTATATATGAGACATGAGGGTAACATCTTTCTCTTTTTCAAGAGTGGTATAAGAATAGATCTGTAAGTACTTGAGGGGTCATGGAGGCAGGAAATGTCATCAACCAAACATGCCATTTTATCACCACACTTGTACACTGATGTAAAGAAAGAAGCTTAAAAAGAAAAGATTTTTCTTACGTCTCCTGAAATTCTGACAGCCCATTATCACTCATCTGCTTAATACAGCATCACCATCAGTCTGCCCAGCTTCTTGTACCGGGTACCTGAGTGGATGGTGCCCTTTGGGTGGTTGGGTTAGTTTTGATTTTGCTGGGTTTTTTAATTATGAGGACACAGGTGGGGAAACTTGCAGTGTTCATTTTGTCTGAATGTTGCCATGCCTTCTGCATGTGTTTGGCCTCTTTGTTTTTCTTCCCCGTCTGTCAATTTTCCCTCCAAATAAGAGCGATAGGGAGTAGTAGAACATTTCTGTTTTATAAGGTATTTCCCGTCCCTCCCCTTGCTTTCTGTGCCTGGAAAGATAGTGGCCTGCAGTGGATTCCCTGCAGCATCTGCGTTATTGCATACACATGCTTGTGACACTTTAATAGTAGCTGTCAGATAACATTAACGTATTGCTGCTACAAATAAATCAAGCAGGGCTATGAGTGAAGAAGTGAGTGAATGAGAAAGGACAGTCTCATCCATCGCTATCAGACAAGGCCACCGTAAGTATTGTCTGCTCACTTGACTAGTGAAATTGTTGGCCGTATAAGGATGTGCTTGGTGGGGATACCCAGTCCATAGGCAGAAGCCCTCCTTTCCGTGAATACCCAAAGGGCTTAGTTCATCAGTTATTCAGAATGAGAAGAGGAAGCCTTCTGAGGTGTCCTTGAAGACCCTCTCTTTTAAGTCCTGAGGACTGACCTCTTTTTGTAATGTATAGAGAGGCATGATCTCTTGAGAAGGTCATACAGTGTTTGGGGTACTGAAAATATCATGCTGCCGCAGGGTGCCAAACCTCATGGTTTCTGTCAGGTGATTCAGCGTGATTGCTGTGCTAAATCCTGTGGCAGCAGAGGATATTGGTAAAAGACTATGCAGATGATGTTGAACAGGTACTGATTGCCTGGCTCGGATGAATGGTCAGGTAGACCCTGAAGCCTGAAACCCCTGGCTGGCCTCCTGGACCTCTTTCTAGGGAAGCTACAACTAGTGGAGCTAGCCACCAGAAGAAACAACTGAGTGAGGGAAAAACGGTTACATTGAAATTTCTCCCACAAAATTATAGCCCTCATTTGTCAGTGTGCTACCACTTAAGGATCTCTGTTCTGTGGCTCTCTTTACACTGTGGAGTTCATTAACTTGGTACTGCGTAAAAAAGGCTCTTTATCTGATAGTGCAGATGTTTCCAAACTCAGGAGTGCAAACTGCACCTGGAATACTGTCCTACTGCTCGTGGAGATGCTGGAATTATCTCTTGCATTTGAACACTATATTAGAAAATCATCCAGCAGTAACTTGCTTACAGCTTAGATTGCAATATACTCAATGCACTGCCTCTGCAGGCTCTGCAGATACACTGGTAGTAGCAGTTTGGCATTTGAGAGCTGGCATAATGTGGCTGGAAAATTACTGTGTTAGTTCTCCCTCCTTAACGCTTGTTGACATAGTTTTATTAGGTTGTGATAGACTACAAGGAAATATAGATCATAAACTTAATGTATACCAGACCATTGCCTGGTTCCTGAAAAGCATTAAAGTGTCACTTTGAGTGACTCTGTGATTCAGATGAGTTCTTTGCAAGACTGAAAGCTCCGAAAGTTTCAAGAAATTTAAAAAAAGAAAAAAACTTCTTGCAGAAGCAGTTGCTTTTACTGTGTGAGGGTGGAAAATTATTTCTTGTGGATCCAGCTGTAGAAAGTAGCATCAGTACTTTTTTTTAATTTATACATGATTGTCGTGTTCTTAAAATTCTCCCCGTGACAAGTCTTTTGTATTTCCTTAAACTGGTGAAGGGTTTATTATGCTGAATTTGACAGGTTAACGATCAAGTAGGAAATCATATAACACTTGTTAGTGCAGTTTCTGATGATACAAAATTAACTCTATCCTTTCTACAGCTAAAATCAGAAACTAAATCTAGAGTGTGGAGGCAGAAGAGAGATTGTAGCAGATACATGCCAAGAAGACTGCCTAAGATCAGTGCTCCCTCCTCCCCTACTTACATGTTGCATTTAGGATAGCAAAAGAAACATTAACCTTCATGCTGAAGAGTCGATACTGAAGTAATGGGATTTTGGAGGAATATTGTGTGGGTTATTCTAGTGATAGATTGGTCTAATGCAGGATTTCTTGAAGTATCTTTCTCTGAAGTATCAGGATTGGAGTTTTGCCCGTCTAGCAGAGGTAGTGACGCATGGTGGTTTGCACGCCGGTTTGAAAGACTGAGCCTGTTTGAAGTCGACTGCCACCCTTTATTTATTCAGTCATTAGCTTCCTTGCTGGAACCACTATGAAGGCTTCGTTTGAATGGAAATGTCTGTGATACGGGCAGCCTCTGATAGGATGATGAGGGAAGCAGTATGGACAGCAAAACTGACATGCCACTGCTAATAATAAGCAGTAATACTAAAAGACAGTAAAGCGGTAAGAAGAATAAGGCAGTTGCTTTGACCAGCACCAGTCTGGATTTGTGCTTGTGATTTTGAGAGCACAAGACCTCACAGCCTGTTTTCAATCCTCGTGTTCTGTGTATGTATTTTAATAACTTATGTTTTTCCTGTTTGAACAGAGCGAAGCCTGGAGAACAAGCTGTTCTTCTGGAATCCTGTAGTTCATTTATTCCCAGTAGATTCCAGTGGGAAATAAAATCAACAGCCTCTCCACTTCTGAACAGTGACCCTCACTGTGTTTGCTAATACCTCTCAGTGTCTGTCTCCATTGAAACTCAGGACATAATTGCTAGGCCAGAACATGCAGGGGAACAAGAACCAAGATTTTCTGAAATTTAAAAAAGTACATGAATTACATTTGATTTGAGTGCCCAAAGACTATGCTTTACTGTAGGAGCAGCTCATTTACTTAAACTGCTTTTAAAAATTGAACTTTTTATACAGAGAGTTTCAGCTCCTAAAACCACATCATCAAAGCATCTTAATGAACTGGTGACAGCTATACACCTGAAAATCTTTGAGTGTGTGGGCACAAATGCCAAAAATTGATTTCCCTCTGGGGCCAGGAGAAAAAAGCAACTTTTATCTCCTGGTTGAATTTGCATTTGACTTTTCTGTCCCTTCTTGCTGCTTAAATGGATTACTGATTGAGTCCTGCAGCACAGGATCTAGAGAGTATTTCCAATGTGCATACCTTGAAAATGCACAAAATGGTTTTAAATCAGGTGTTGCAGGGCAATTAAAATGGGTTCTGTAATACACACAGCGAGAAAGGGAGGTACAGCCAAATGACAGAAGGGAAGGACTAATTTACTAAAATAAAAATGGAAGGGGACCTGGTCTAATGATATCTGGTGAATAGAAGGTCTCCTAGAAGTGCTAAAATCCTGGAGGTAATCCTAGAGGTCTGGACTGTAACTCCATTTTCTGTATGCCTTGCCAAATCGAGAAGAACTAGAATTATGCTCAGGTAGGCAGAAAACAGTGTAGTTGGGGCCTACAGCTCAGAGCAGGCTGTGGTAGAAAGGGAAGTATATGAAAAAGTTATTTTCAGAAACATAATAGTTTCTTAAAAGATGCAAAAGCCCATGATAGTTGTAAAAATTAGTGGAGATAGCTTCAGTGATTAAATAAATTCTGTTCTGTGTGAATAAAGTACTTGTGATGGTTGTCAATATTTATGAGTCTTACCACAAACTGCTTGACTACATGAGGTAAAGGTAGAGAAAGAATTAATCAAATGTTTGTTGTTTCTCTGAAGACCCATATAGCAATCATTCTGTGGGAAAATGATAGCGCGTACTGGCAACACATCTGTTAATTATAAGCTACTCAATGGTGAAGGTTCTTTTTGTTCTGTTTTGAGAAGACCTGACGTAGTACTCTTGTGGTCCTGACCAGTTTCTCAAATAAGAACAGTAAGAGTCAACATCTAAGTAGCTACGTACCCTTGCTGTCTTTGCTTGAGTTGTGCAGATGCAACAATAGCAGAATTTAGCCTTTCTCAAAAGCTGGTGGGACCTTAGGATGTAATTCATGAGCTGGAACAAGGCTGTTCTTGGCTTAGCAGGGGGGTTCTGCAGATCAGACCTGATCTCCATGGGAGGAAGTGCATCCAGCTTCCCTTGGGTAAGCAGTTGCAAGGATTCAAGCTTAGAGTTGGAGAATTCAAACTTCTTCCTTGGAGAAGGAGAAAGGACTTTCCTGTAAATTTTTCGAAGTGCCCCTTCTGGGGAAAGGAAGTTGTAACGGAGGAGCTCTGGCAATGCCTTGCATCCCTGGGATCCCCTCAGACCAGCCCCACTTCAAGCATGTGGCACATGGCACAGTGTAGAAGCAGCATTAGTTCCTCGATCAGTGGTGATCTCCGCACATGGAGCAGGTTTGAAGTGCAGGTGTTGAAAAATATTATGGACATGCCCATGGCATGTATTAAGGACAGAGGTAAAGATAGTAGTCTGGGACCACTGTCCGCTTGCCTAAAACCTTTCTTATGAATAGGGTAAGTTCCCACGTTGTCCATCTCCTTGCTGTGCCTTCCTGTGTTGCGTCCTCTGTCGAGTATTCAGAAGTTGGGCATGGTGAAACTGGAAATAGCTTAGAGGGACCAAAGGTATTTAATTGCCTAGTGCTTGCTGGTGATGGATTATTGTATAAGCTGTGTCAAGGAACACTGGAGTACAGAAATAGAAACCTTACATACTCAGATAAGCAGAGATGTAGACTACCTGTCTTTTTAATCATAAGTTAGCATGAAGAAATGTGTGTTGGCTGTTTGATACAGCTGTTACCGACAGAGTCGCTAAAAAGGGGCTTGATTGAACACCTACTGGGTGAAATTTAACTGTAGTTGGACTGAGGCAATTCTGCAGAGCTGGGGAAAAAATGAGATGCCATGGCATAGGGTTATTCACCTCCCCTGAGCAAATTGCTCCTGCTGTTAATAAGACGATTTTCGATGTCGGAGATCTTTGACTGCTTCCATACACTTTAGGAATCAGTGTGCTTGAGCACATTTTCCATCTGCATTCAGACCAAAGGCCGACCTTTTTCTCCCTAAGGTGGAAACTGTTACTGCCAGGTGCATCTTTTGTTCCTTTGATTGTGGAGCTGATGTTAGGCACTCAAGTTGAGAAGCAGGAGCAGAGCTGAGAAGGCATGCTTGCAAAGAAGCACTTCACGATCAACGAGGTTCTTTACTATTCAGTGTCAGCTGTATTGACTTCCACTTTTAGTGGCTTTATGATAGTATATAGGATGGTGGATTTAGGGCAATGTATTCTTTAGGTTTTTTCTTTCTCTACCCTTCCCTCCTACAAGAAATCACCCTGCTCACATTCCTTGAATTAAAGAAAGTCATGGGAAGTCACCCAACATTATTTTCCTGTTTCTGTTGTTTTCTAATTCCCTTCCTTAATTACTGTGGATAGATAATTTCTAGCATTTTAATTTCTGTGGTTTAGGCCTGATGTGTCCATAGTTGGATGAAATCATGGTTACATGCTAGCATCTGACCCGTCTGTAGTGGTAGGAAACAGTGGGGAAGGTAAATATGCTCCATGGAGTCCAAGTCCTTGACATTCGCTTGTATCAAATACATATTGAAAGTCCAATAAAACTTGGTGCTGGTTTTTCCAACTAGTTTCTCTTTGAGAGGAGCACAGCTTGCTCTGAACTAATTAAACAGCCATTTGTAAGATAGTTCTTCCTGATCTGTTCAGTGCTGATAATCAGATATAGCAATATTACTCTGTAAAAGTGATATTATAAGGGCAATGCATCTGTGAAGTTGAGCACTCACGCTAGGAAATGCGACACATTGCCTACTGAGCCTTGTTTGAACCTGATAAAGACTTGCCTGTGAGCTGATGAACATTTTTCAGCATTTAGGTGGCCTCTGCAGCCTCAATTCACGTCCCTTGTTGAAGGCAGTCCCAGGACAAACACAGTGTTTAACACTTACATTCTCTGCCAGCAAGGTGTAGCAACAGAGACAATTTGGTTCTTTGCAAACCTGCCAGATGAAGGGACTGTATGCGTAGTTTGTTACTGAGCAGAAGTTATTTTTTAGGCAGAAAAAACAGTGGGAAAAAAATAATGGTTTGATTTCAGGTTCTACAAGAAGGAAATGTGTAATCATTCCAGAAAGAATACAGATGCTTGTGCTTCTCTGTCCGTAACTTACCAGTCCTGGCCCTCTGTTCTGATCTCTGCTTCTCCATCTCATTTCCCTTCTTTATCCCTTTGGTTTGGATTTTGCCTCTTCTGAGGTTCCACCACACTCTCCCTTCTCTGTCTCCCCCTTTTTTTGTGTGTGTGTTTTCCAAACCTACATAGACATTGTGAACTTTTCAGTTAAACATGAATGCAACAAACAAACTGATAGATAACCGCATGAGAAATTTCTGCCCAGGTTCTGGTAATAACAAAAGTATTAGACAAAACTTAGCTGTGGTCGGTACTCTTTGTGATGCCTATGTGATGCTGGCATTATGCCAATGGCTTAGCGTCAGATTGTTTAAACAGTTGTTTTATCAGTTGATTTCTGCTACAAATTTCTGAAATGGTTTCTTAAAAGGAATACAGTTTGGAGGTTTTTTATTCATAAGCGAACAAGATACATCTGAGTTGGTGTATTTGTGGTTTATGTTTTAAGAGTTATATGCCTATTTTCTGGAACTTCTGATGGAACCATTTTGAGAAACTTTTCTACTCTTTGTTTAGGAAAGGTATTTGATGTTCTCAGAAGAGCAGTTGGTTATTTTTAAAGACTGTCTTGGAGACCTCAATGGATGAAGGAAGTCAATGGCAGAAAAGACCCATTTCAGTCTTTATTCTAGTCTGTTCTGTTTCTATGTGTCCTGGCTTTGTATTGCATATCTGGAATTACGACTTTCACCATCCTTTCACTTTTTCTTCTGTTTAATGTTATTTTACCAGCTCTGCAGCAGGATGCGTATTCGAACGTTTGGGCCTTCTGTGCACCAGATGATGTATCGGTTATCACTGCTATCTGTCAAGGACCACTGCTTTGCCTTTGAAGGGATATCTCATATTGCTTATGACTGATTATCATAAAGCACCAAGAAGTGTTTGATGAGATAAGATCTTAGAGATATAATTAATCATTTTCTCTAGTTCTATCTGTCTTAAGTTGATAGAGTTAAACTGATAAGAATAGAGAACTGGATCCAATATCTTTATCCTGTCAAGAGCGGCTTAGGAGCTCCCTATTGGATTTAGACCAACAAATGCTATCACATTACAGTAAGCATGGCAAGGAACCAATCTATGATCTCAAACCAGTCATGGAACTGATCACATATTGAAAGATTTTACACCACTTTGTACCATTTTTTATTGTTATTATCTCTTGATAAATTCTTTATTTGTTTTTATGTGGCTCTCATTTGCCAGACATAAAGGCAATAATTGTACCTGGTTTTCAGTAGATAGTAAAACTCTCTCAGCTGTGTTTTTCCTCTTTAAGCAATTATTTAGCCAGTTATCTTCCACGTTTGCAGTATTTTTCATAAACTCATTTTGTTTTGAAGTATACTAATAAATCTCCACATAATACAAGTGCTTATTTGTGAAAGGCTTACTAGGCAAGGCCAAGTGCACAGGTACTGTATTCTTGGAAATGAAAATCTAATGCCATGACTAATATTTAAGCGGCGATGCAACAGACTATGATGGCAGGGAAAGTAGATTGCAAGGTAATTAGTTTATGATCAATATTGTCCACTCCAGGAAAAGTAAGTGTCTCTTTGGGATATATTAAGAGAAATACTGTATGTAATATAACAAATGCAAGTACTGCTATTCAATGCCCTTTAAACTTTGACAGAATTGTTGTATCAATTTTTGGATACGACAATTTTTTAAGAGGCAAGTGGGGAATGAACTACATAGTCCATGAGGTCTCTTAGGTCCTTTGCTGTCTTGTTGTCATATTACAAAAAATTCTGAAAATAAGTACTCCCTATTTTTTTCTCTCTGTCTTCCTCAGATTAGGTTACTTTAAATATTCGTAATTCACTGTTTCTCAAAGTCCAATTCTGTGGTGTACAGTATCCTCTTGGGGAGGTTAGTATGATATTAGGTCTATTTTAAGTTCACCTCAGAAAACCTATTCAGCTGCATAATCTCTGGTAACGATCTTTGGGAGAATAAAAGTACATGCTCAATTACAGACTCAAAATTTTCCACTAGCTACAGAAATTTGGATTTATTTTCTTTATATCCTGCCCAATTCTCAGCAGACTCAACTTATTTCAATTGTCAGAATTCAAAGACTCTTCCAAACTGTGCATCTCCAGCAAAATGAGATTGATTTGTTTGTTTCTGTTAGATATTTCCATTTTTACAGTATCGTAACACCAATAGACCTTTGAAATTCAGTATGACGAAGCTGAAGGCCAAGGAATGTGCCTTCAAGCTGTCCATTGTGCTCAGTTAAAATTTGGTTGGGAATTTGCCTACTGATAGTTTTTGTATTGTTGAAACCAAATCTGTTTAGAGATCAGTATGCTCAACTGCTCAAGCAGCCAGATCATAAGATACGATAAAGAATCTTGGACTTCTATGCAACCTCTCTCATTCAGAAGTAAGCTTAGTTTACTGTAATAGCTAGCAAAACTGCACATCACCTTTTAAAGGTGAGCATTCAGTTGTGATCCAGTCATATCCCTTATAGATTGACTTGTATATTAGTGGTGGCTGTACACAATCTTTGCTGTATGGTACAAATGCTGCTTCTTCACCTCATCTGGTACAAGCCACTGCTTCAGCTCAAGAGTTCAAACTTTGCTGGTGGTGCTTAGTAAGTTTTGATTATTAAAAATATATGTTGGGATAGGGATGTTAATAGGAAGGAGCATAGCTTGTGGGTAAGCTGCCCTGGCTTGATTTGAAATCCAGCAACAGAAGAAGAAAGGAGGTCTTCTTTAAATCAAACCCAAGAAAATCGATCTTATTCCATGCTTTCTCCAATTTTACTTTTCTTCCCACACAAAAAAACCCAACCTAACTCACCGCCTCCCAAAAACACACATTCTAAATGCTTGGGAAATAACGATTTTTATGTCTTACAGACCATATTTAGGGCACTCATTTCTGCCTGCTGAGCAATTGGAGAACATTCTTTTTTCCCAGATAAATTAGACTTCCATGTAACTAGATGATAAATATTTTTGTTTTCTCAGTGACCTGGAGGTGATGCCTGTGCTTAAATGACTGTGGAAGATAAGGGGTGATGCACTGCCTGTATCAGAGTCCAGGGCTCCCAGAAATATTCCCAGAAACACAAAGGACCAGGGTGCACAGTGATCGGGGCGGGGGGGGGAGCAGAGGGGTGTTGATCTTCATGATTTTGCTTATTTAGTATGGATATTTTTTCTCATAGCCGTTGAAAGCAACCACGGGTCTTGGGAATGTACTCGTCTGTGAAGTGTGTTTGCTGGCAGCATGTAGGCTGTTGGAAGGGCAGAGCACCCCTTGCCAGGAGGATGGACACAGCAGGTAGTGGCAACCATGGAGGTGACTCTGAAGAACTGAGATCTTGCAGGACGGGCTGCAGAGGTCTGTTCTGCTGAGATCGTGCAGGTAGTATGGCTGCCAGGCACAACCTGATCCAAGCAAAAAAAAAAAAGCAGAAAAGTAAAATAAAGAAAATCCTGCTCCCATCAGGAGCAGGGTCAAATCAGCATATATATTTTCTTGTTGAGTTAGTTAGCATATATTACATGGAGTTTCATGTGTGTTTCAGTGTAGTGGACTAATTTTAAGAGGGCCTGATAGAAAACCTATGCATTTGGCTTCCTTCCCTCACATCCCTTCCACCAGATAGGGAAGGAAATATGATATAAAAGATGAATCAAGCACATTTCTCAACCTTTCTCCTCATTTATTACAGCTTCCTTTAGCTTCAGAGGCATTGGGGAGAATCTTGAAAGCATAACCAGACTTCTTAATCCAACTTCTATTCAATTACAATGTTTTCTATTAACACCTTTTAAATTAACACCTGTAGTATCTTCTTATCTGAACAGCTCCTCCTGCCTTGGGAGCACATGGGCAGTTGGGACTGGCGTGTATACAATGCAAACTCAAGCGTGCTTACAATCATTTGCAGAACAACTGATTTTGCTGGAATATCAGAGCTTTGCTTCATTTTCTTAGCTAAAGTCATTGTCTAAATTGCCTAAGCTATCATGCATCTGGGCAAATTTTGTACAGTTGTCAAAATTATCTTGACATACCTTGTGTGTGAAGATGTTTACCTAACAACAGTTGTGAGTCATGCACAGAAAGACTAGGAGCTTTCACCCACTTTTGTGACCTCAAAGAGATGTACCTAATGTTTGAAGTCCTGTTTGAAGAGCTTTTATTTCAGTAAGATTGTATTTGGTTGCTGAAGTCTTTGACACATAGATACCTCTATAGATCAGAAATAAACACACTTCCATGGGGATGAATTCACTTATGGTACACATGCATTTTCACTAGGGTCAAGTTAAGTGAGCTGGAGTGTTAAATGTGCCTACACGTGCCCCGTCTAACCCACTGTGTGGTATTGCTCGTGAGAGCTGTGGCAATCCCAGCCCTCCATTTCTAGCATGTTATTCCTTCTGGAGGCTGCCACAGGAGATTTGAAACTGGCCAAACTTGCAGCTTGTGCTCAGCTCTCTGTGCTGCTACATACATGGTGAGGAGAGGCATCTGGCTGGTGTGCCACCTCTTAAGATAAGAAGCCATTGGAGTTGAAGGAGACAGCCTGGTTGCAAAGACTTAAGAGGTGATAATTTAAATAATAAAGCAGAGGTTGAATTGTTAACAGGGGAAGGGAACCGGGAAATGTCCCTGTTTCAGTGGAAGAAGCCTTCCCCTACGTTGTTTCAGGGTCTCACTCTTGCATCCAAGGGCCACTGGATGTTTCCCCTCGAGTGGCAGCTTCCCACGCAGCTGTCTCACCCACTTAGCCACGGGCTGTCAGCTTGCTTCAGCTGGTTCAGCGTCAAGGATCCTTGCATGAAAACCAGTGCTGATTTGTAGCTCGTGAAGTATGTTAAGTGTGAAGATGTACAGAAACTTGGTTGCCACGGAGATTCAGTGAGGATGGAGGTTAGGACCCGGGAATCTCCTTCCTGACTATTTTATTGCTAGCGAAGGGCAGCACTTCCTTCCCACCAGGCTGTGCCACCATGCAGAGGATGCTTTACTGGGATTGTGATAGAGTTCCAGGAAAACTTAGACACAGAAATACTTCTTTTAGCTGGTGTTACACCAAGATTTGGTCAGGACACTATATTCTCCTCTTCTTATCCTTATTGCTCAGTCACCAAAGTAAATAGGATTTCACTGAAATCTCAGCAGAAAAATTAATTAATAACATAGTGATGGGGAAGTAGAATTTATCAGTTTGATGTAGGAATGTTTCCTCGTGAGATGCTTACTAAAAATACATCTGTATTGATGTTTTGTTCTTTAATAAAATTGGGATTTAAAGGTTTTAATTTTAAAAAAACCCAAATCATAAATACTGTGTTGTGTATGACAATAAGAATATCCGTGGGAAAGAATGCACAAAAGATTTGCAATTACAGCAATCAGTAAATGAATTAAAATGTTGTAGAATAAGGTGTGAGGCATTAAAATTAAGAAAGCAGCATCAAACATTTTGACGTCCTCTGAAACAACCGGAAGAATTGAAAAATATAAAAATCTTAATTTTTTGCTCTGGATGAGGGGTGTAGTGTATTATGTCTCAGCCTGCAACTATGTATTTAAAAGGTAAGTTAGATAATCATTTTTTATTCTAAAGAAAGAATGAACTTTGTGGGGCAAAATACTTGTTTGGCTTTCCCCTGGGAGAACAGAGCATCACATCTGAGGGATCAACATATACCAGGACTGGAAAGGTGAGATGGTCACTGAAATACACAGGATGGATAGCTTCGGTGTAATGTTTTTATTGACTGTAATTCTTGAACAGAGACATTCACAAGTGATATAAGGGTTCTTTCAGTGTTTTCAGCCAAAATACCACTGCTTCCTTCTCAGCAAGTAACTTTATCCTGAACATAGAATCTAGTTGAAAGATTAAAGTAGACAGCTTTTGCTCCTTGTAGGCTTCCCAAATAGAAGGAATACGCAAAAAAGTTTCAGAAGTATTTCTGCAAAGAAATTTTTTTGTTCTTGATGTCAACTGAAGAGATTTCCTGCGTATCTAGAGCACCACTCTAATAAATTCTGCTACTTTGGGATCATTAAATTATACTATGACTTAAGGAAGCATTTAAATTTTCAGAGCTGGCTTCAGTAGCACTACTCATGTGCATAAAGCACACTTAGAGAAGTCTTTGGAAGATAGTGGCTGTAACCAGTTTTCTGTTCTGCTTGAGATCCGAGTAAGTGGTTGCTGCACAGAGGCAGCAGAACAGAGAGGGAAGGCACCATATAGCAACTTCAGAAAATTTCTTAGACTCTGGTGTATTGATGTAACCTTTTGTTGTTCCAGTTATTTCAAGTACTCAGTAAAAGTACTTGTCACATTTAAAATAAAAAACTCCTCCTAATTTCTTCACTACTACTTACCCTGTTCTTTACTGGCCAAACACTGGGAGAAGACCATATGACTTTAAATGTTTGATTATCTTTCGAGCATAATCTACAAGTTTTCACTATCTTAGTACTCTGCTAGTTGTAGCTCTGGGAAGTGAAAGATGTTGTTGTATATACAGCACAAATACATGAGTAATTTGATCTTGGAGCCAGCTGATGTTGTCTTTCGTTTTAATTTTCATTATGCCTTTGGCTCTGTAGTGGCTCCTTTTTTTTTTTTTTTTTTTTAGATAATAGTATATAAAGAGGCAATAGAGGGTTAATTGCTGTTCAGGGAAAGTGTTTAAAAAACAGCACCAGCTATACCTTATAACAACAACATTTTTTCATAATGTTTGTGCTTTTTATCTTTAGAATTTACCCATACTTCCAATTCAGGATTGCACACATAGGTGCTGTAGAAATATCTTGGATAGTTAGAGCTTTTGTAGTCCATCATACTTTTGTTCTTACATTGTTTCAGATAAGTATTAAAGATTTTATAATAATTTTTCACCATTAAGAAAAGGAACTCTCAAAAGTAAAGCTAATTTCAGTGTCTGGCCCTGCAATTAAGAGTTGGACCAATTTGTCAATTCAGCATACAACCACTATGAAATGTAGTCTAGAAACTCAGTTGTTGTCTGCTTTTAACCTGGCTGTTGCACTGATAATCGATTTAACAAAAAATTTGCTACTGGATGAGTATCATGAGAGCTGGAAAGCAGGGGCAGAGCAGTGTCACACTCTGGAAAGAAGGGATACGTAGTTTGTTGTTTGCTCTAGATTGTTTTGCATGACTTTTTAATCTCCATGTATGTACCTTCCTTATCCTTGTGACAGTTTTACTGCCCCACAGTAAAAGCTTAAAATGTAGTCGTTTTCAAAATGGAACTTTATGAAAATATCAAAACAATATTTTGATTTAAATTAAAAGTAAATAGAAAAACAAATTACTGCTTAGTGGTGTTGGAAGCTAACAGGGAATAGCCTAGTGCTGTGATCTCAGAACAGAGATAACCCTGAGCCTCTGCAAGACAAGTGGACCAAAGTGGAGTAACTTGGCAAAAAACAGAAGCTGTGATTTTTATAATAAGCGGTGATATTCCAAGGAATATGGCCCAGCTTCTTGTGTCAGTAGCCAGCCTTGTTTGCTCTGGCAGAGGTAGGGAACTAATAAAATTTATCTTGATGCTATCCCTCTTAAGCGTGGTGTTGTCTCTTAATTACATATTGAATAGCATCTGGTGTTTGAAGAATAATCAAATAGAAATACGGCAGGGAGAAGCGTGGCAATATTGATGCAAGCTGATGCTTTTTCTGCTTGTGGTGGTCTGGAGGCTCTCCCCTGGTCACGGAGCCATCTCGGTTCTTCCTCAGCCTGGCCTGACACGCCCAAAACATCAATTTTGTAACAATAGTGTCAGGCCAAATTTAGCTCTTGATTTTGATTTTGTAATACCAGGTTTTCATAACTCCTAGAACACGTGGAACTAAACTATTTCCATCTCTCTCTTTTTTCCCTTCAGTCACCAAGGGAAAAAATATTGAAAACAGTTTCCTGCAGGAGATTGAACAAAAGCGTTGCAGTGCTCTGTTTGTGCGATGAAATCAAAGTGACTAGAAACTGTCTGGTCTGTTTTGTTGTCTGAGATTGAGTGATCTATTATTTCAGTGGAACTAAGAAGTCGCAGTGGTTTTTGAAAACCCCTCGTAGTACATAGCTTTTCCTTAGGTATTGAATTACCTTTAAAGAACTCTGCCTTGCTGCCATCAGGATAATAGCATTTCTCTGCCACACACAGATGCTGGAAGAGTAAACGTATTAGTTTATGAAATAGTCAAATATGGCAATACTGCAGGCAGGTTTAATAACTTATCTAGGAGTTATATGTAAGTGAAATAGTCTTTTATAAACTACTAGTATCCAAAATCAGAAGGGTAGGAATCTTCTTAGTCTAAATCTCTAGCTAGGTAGGGGAAGGAAATCAACTACAAAATAGACAACTATATTTTCCCATTGCCTTGGCCAGCCCTTCAAGCACAGATTGTCTGAAATAGTTGCCATAATATGTTTTTACTTTTCAGGCCATGGAGCTTAGGGAATCAGTTTTTTAATATCTACATCTTCTCCTTCCTCCTGGGACTGAAGCTGGTTACCATAGCAAAATGGCAAGGAAGCTGATAAGCAAGTAGTACCATTTGGCAAACAGGATATAAATTTATTTTATTAAGACAGAGGACTGTGAAAAAAATTAATGAGATCAGAAAGCTATTTTTCTTTTTTTTTTTTTTTTTGCTTTAATACATTTTAAAACACCTGTGAAGAAAATGATTGTGAACAGATATTGGATAAAATGCTCTTGCTCACATAACAAGTGTTGCTGCAAATAGTAGGAGCTTCTGTTTTAAATCTCGGCAGATCTTTGATACTTTAAACATGACATTGTAATTTCTCCCCTTATGTTTCAGGGTGTTGCAAAGATGCCATACTGTCAATTAAATGAGCTTCTGCTTAACAGAATAGACATGGATGTCTGTCCCCTGGTACTTAAAAATTGCATTGCAATATAGTTTTTATTCCTACTTCATGAAGCATGGTCATCTGAGTCTGTCTTGTAAATCAGCCTGCGAAGTCCCTTGGGTTTGTGTAAAATGACGTCAGTGAGTGCTGAAAAGTTAAACTGCTTTGCGTTCCACAAACGTTATCAATAATGTCAAGGCTGCTGATGTTTTTTGTACTCCCCTTTGACAATGTTGGTCTCGATGCATAATATGAATCACGCGCCTTGAACTGTACAGCTTGGCTATTTAAGACATCATCATGACAACAGTATCTTCATGGGTGGGCCACACTAGGGGGGACTTTTTGTTGGCATCGAGATATACCCAAAAAGAGCTTGTTTTCAGGAGTGAAGTGTTCCTCGTTTCTGCTCAGTTAACTCCTGCTATGTTGCCTGCCATCTAAACCACATGTTCTCTTCTGGTTTTGGTGCAAGAGTTGAGTCACTGTTATGGGGAGTTTGTCTTGGGTTTGCGCTATTGGCTATAAGTGAAATGAAGTCTTAGATTCTGGGGATTAAAAAAGAAAACTGCATATCTCCTTAAAATCTTCTGTGCTCTCAGTTTTATCCATTTCAGATATATGATGCATGCTTATGCTGTTTTATATGCCCTGACAAATTTTCCACTTACTACGCAACTGAACAGTTCCAACAGAAAGTATTTGGAGGTCTTGCTGTAATCCGACCATGCAAAAGACGCCATTTAGTGTTAAGCCCTTTGAGCCCATAGTAACCGTATTGAACTTGTAGAAATGTTGTTCACAGGCTGTGAGTTGCAATCAGTGCATCTGTAGAGCAGGAATCAGAGTAACTCTGAGGAAAACCCTATTTCTGCTCCCTTTTTAAGCTGTTTCTTCATTATAATAAGCACTAGTGGTTTTTTATACTATGGGAGGGGATTTTCATCCTTAAAAATTATCATTATCAGCAAAAAAATACCATCAACTGTCCATTGGAAGCAGCACTGGGTTAGGGTAACTGGGCAGGATCTGGGCAGAAGTTGGCTGGTGTCTGATCAGCTTAGGGGAGAGATGGAGGACCTTGGACCTGGCGGGATCCAGCCAGCCTTAGCAAGAGCTGAGTGAGAATATAATTGTGAAGGGAATGTGTCAGTTTAGGATCAGGGTTTATTTCATGTTCATGTGTATGACGTGCACCTTTGTTAGCCCTATCTCTGTCCAAAGTGTGTGCTCTTTGGATGGAGGGAACAATCTGTAGGGTATGAGAATAGTTTCCTACTTGGAAACCAATTATCTGCAAATACATATAGCCGGCATTGATGATAATCACCAATCGGTATCTATAACCTGCAGGTTATTGTACTGTAATACGATACATAAGTGTGGGAACTCACTGCAGCGATGTAGCTGAAAATGCAGCACTTTGGTGCGGGAGCTTGGGAAGTTGGAGTGTTGCCATCTACTGGCAGCCATCCACAGAGAGGAGAAGCTGGCTGTAGCTTAAGGTATTTCTCATTTTGAGCTGAAAAATCCTAAATCGTGTTTCAAGGCGGAATTGTTGATAAAATAATTGTTGCTGTCCTTAGCACGTGGATGTAGTCAAAGAGTTAGAGTAATCCCAGTGGGATTTCTCGGGGAGGTTGTTACTTTTCAGGATGTGGGTCTATGTTTGACACCGGTGCGGCTTGTCTCTCCTGCACGGTGACCAAGTTGGTCTGGGGAGTCCTGAGCACCCCCTGTGAGCTCAGGGCTTGAGGGCTGCCCTGCACCCCTCCTGCCCTTCAGAGCCTGGCCCCGTGTTTTCAGGGAATGGGCTGGTCTGGAAATTACCTTTTATTCTGCAGTTGAAAAGTAATAAAGGCAAAGGGTATATTTGGACTTATTAGGGAACAGACCAAAGATCCCTATTTTTAAGAATCTTGCAGGTCTAACAGTCTTTCCCCCTTGAAGAGATGAGAATAAGTCTATCCTCAAAGGGAGATTCAGTACAGCTTGTGCAACTCTCAAAAAGTTATACTGTGACTGACCTCTGTCAAGGGAAAGGTTTACATGATACCTTCAGGAGCAGTTTTGAACATTTTGCATGAACCAAATGCCACGCATGAGCATGGATTATTTTTTCCTTTTTATTAAAGAATAGTTGGGAAATAAAAGATTGCAACACTAGTTTTTCAGCAAATGTTATGTGACTGCTTCCTTACAAAACGTAACCCACATGGAAGCAGAAGAGCGATGTAGCTTTTCCTTCGTGCTTGTCCAGTGCAAATACGCTTCAGACTTAACAACTCTTTCTGTAGCCATGTTCACAGAAATGTAAAAAACATGGGTTTTTTTTAATCCAGTAACAAAAAATTTTGAGTTGGAACTAGATTAAAAAAAATATTTCAGTTGCGCTTAAACCTTGTGAATACCAACATTTTCCCTTCAGTATTTCAAAATAATGGTTTAATGCAGCTTTGATATGTTTTCAAGCCAGATATGTAGGTACACAAACATGGAAATATTTGTGTTCCTCTGTCAGATCTGTCTGCAGGAGTCTTAGCTGACTCAGCTGACAGAGCAATGATGCATTTTTAGATAGATTTTTGTTACAGTAGTTCCAAGATACTGGATTACCAAAAGCAAGATTACAGAATTACCAGTGGAATTGTATTTTTTACCAGTGAAGTAATACGCAATGCTAAGAACATATATTTGAGGCCATATATGGAAGTTTTATATTTTAAAGACTAGAGAGGTAAAATACACTGGAATTAAGAGTTTGAGGTTTAAGCATGGCTTGGATTAAGGAGTCGTGGAAGGGGCTGGGTTCTGGCAGTGCTTTGTTACTGATGGCAGGTTTCCAAAGTGTAACCAAGTATTTTTCTTTTTTTTTTCTTTTGTTGCAGCTGGTCTCCAATGTTCTCATCTTCTCCTGTACAAACATTGTAGGCGTGTGTACCCACTACCCAGCAGAGGTGTCCCAAAGACAGGCTTTCCAGGAGACCAGGGAATGCATACAAGCCAGGCTGCATTCTCAAAGGGAAAACCAGCAGCAGGTAAGAGCAACAGTGGGAAATAAAAAATGAAATTGCTGAAGCAGAATTGGTATGCAAATTGTTCCTGTAGGATGGGATTTGCAGGCCTCTTGCTTCTTGACTAATCCAACCTGAATAGGCTGATGGTAGAGGGCAGGATTTTTAAAGGTTTGAAAGAGAGCTCAGGGGAGTATTTCTTCCCCAATACCCTGACGGACTTCTCCGCAGACATCAACAAATTCTGTGATCTGTGCTGTGCGGATTAAAATTACACAGTACACACAGAGTCTGCATAGGTTTTTTGCACCCATCATTGAAGCCACGTGTTGAATGCAGACGCAACACACAGGCTTCAGGTTGACCCTCTTTGTAAGGTCAAAGTGTGGTGTGTTTGTCAGCAACACCATTGCCAACAGGTAGCTGTAAGGCAGGTTTCAGAAGTGAAAGGTAAAAATTGGTCCACAGAACATACTGTCCCTTGATGCCTCCAAAGAGGGTCGTCTTCCTGCCTTTCCCAAAGGTTCATACCTGCTTGCACACCTCTGTGTACCTTACAGGCCTCAAGTGAATTGTATTTGTTCAAAAAGTAGGATTCATCACCAACTTTGACGCTTTTTTGCTATAAAAAGACGTAGTGCTGCCAGCATACAGCCTAGTCATCAAGGGTACCAAACATATCCACTCCCCTCATTCATTTGTGGATTCTCTTGCAACAAATCTCTTGTGTCCTCAGAATTAGATACAAAAGTCCTTTTGGGGTAGCTTGGCTATTCCCTTGCTAACACACATCTCTGCCCTGCAGTGCCTCTCATAGTGGTCTGTCCAGTCCAATTTGAAATGAATCATGAAATGGGACTTCCACTCTTCCCTTAGGAGATATCTCAGAGCTTGGTTGTGGGTTTGGGGAAGAGGTCAGGGGAATGAATCAACTGGAGTGTCTTTGCATCTCTGTGGCAACACAGCTTAATTTTCCCTCATGTCTCAGCCCACCTGCATCTATGAATTTGTCTTTTGGCACTGTTTCATGAGGTACTTCTGGCTGACATACTTGCTGTTTAACCCTTACTGTGAAATAACATGTACACATACTTTATTGTGATAGTATATGTATGAAAACAAGATTCATGCTCGAGGCTCCTTTTTCCTTTGTAGTCTCAGAAAGACGAAACGAGCAGCCACTCCTCCTTCCACACCTTGAAATGGAGGAAAGGATTGAGCCAAGAGAATACCCAATTTTATTTATTGATTACAGCTCTGTACCCCCTGCTGAGAGATTGCCTTAGCAGCATGGCTCAAATGCTTGTGTTGTTCCGGATTTAGGAGCTTCTGTGTCAGAAGTAACTTCTACACTTAAAGTGTAGACTTCTGTGTCAGGATGTCCCTGCTTATTGCAGGGGGGGTGGACTAGATGACCTTTAAAAGGTCCCTTGCAACCCAAACTATTCTGATTCTATGATAAGTAGTTAATGAAAAAAGCCCTGACAAATGCCCTAGCTTTATGCCTTTTTCTTCTCCCCCTCCCCAGAAGGTACTATACCATACAGAAGAAAGCCAGGACATCAGAAAAACATGAGTCAAAGCCAGTCACTTAGAAGTACCCTCCGGTACTTCCAGCGGTAACTGTGGGTCCTGGCAGCTGGGGACTCCTAATAAGATTATTTGCTGCTACAGCCTGCACAGACATTGATCTTCAGGTTCAGTTCAGATGCATCCCTATGCATAACGCATTGAGATAATTTTGAGGTGACAGCAGACACAAATAAGGGCCGCTCGGCTCACATCTGGGAGAGCCGGTCTCCAAACAGGGGCAGAGGGAGAGACAACTACACAGCCCAACACCGCTATCGTTGCTTGCCTGTTTCTGGAGATCTGATGGTGCTCCTGTATGCTGTTCTCTATTAAAGGCAGGTAGATTATCTCTGGCAAAGGAATGTGTATTTTCCTTTATTAAGCATCTACCAGCACCCAAAATTAGCAAGAAAGTAAATAAAAATCCAGCATGTCCAATGCAGAAGAGAGACTTCTCATTATTTCATTATCTGAGATAACCTAGGGCAGAGCCATAACAGGAATCAGTGTTGCTTGCCCAGAATAAAATACTCTTGGATGAAAAAAATAGGTCTTCTCCACAATCTGTAGTAAGCAAATACTTAGGATTTGAGTAAGAGACGGGTTATTGGGACTGCACAGTTTTACTTCTAGCATTGCTTGTCTTTTGTGTTTGAAAAGTCATTCTCTCCTTCTCTTTTTCATCTCTGTATCGCTTAACTTCTGGTGAAAAAAAAGTGTTATTAAACCTGAAGACAAATGGTTAAGTATAAGACACTGAATATTTGTAGTGCTTTGAGGTCATCTTGAGAGAGTATGGCATAAATAGTTAAAATTCCTGTGTAGTACAGAGTCGTCGTAGGGATGTGTGTGCCCACATATACATATATCTACATGTACGTATGTAAACAGAGTAGATCTGTATTGTACTCTTTCATCTGTGCCTATTCCAGAGACTAGTGCTCCTTGGGATGCATTTGTTTAATGTATAATTCAGTGGAACTATACTTGCATCTTATTTTGAAGTGAGAATTTTATATGAATTTGCTCTTGCTTTTTTTATCAGGTCAGACTGCTGCCTTGTTCTACTTGTAAAACAGCAATCCCAGTCACCTTGCTGGTGCAAATTAAGTGACTTTACAGTGAGGGCTGTAGTGCTTTCTAGTCTTTATAGCAAAATGAAAATTGTACTCTAGTGGAGACTTTAATTTCTGTGCTCCATTTGAAATAAAACGAGTTTTGTTTTTTTGAAGGTCTTTTAACATGGCTTGTGCTTTACAAAGGCACTTGTTACAGACTCCTCCTGTTAGCTTGTGATACTCCCAACAAACAGAATAGAGATAATGCCCAATTCTGTAACATGGCTCAACTTCCTAATTAGTTGCTGCATGAAGGGATGTTGTGGTACGTGCATTTGTTTCACTTGATAAGCCTATCTTATTCCCTGATTGGTGATAGTTCAGAGCAGTGGTAGTTAGTCTCCTGGAGATCTCAAGTGTCTTGAAAATATTGGTGCTTTAATCTGGCAAGGGCCTTTGGTGTCAGGAAGAGTAGGAGTGGGAGTTCTCAAGCAAAAGTTACCCAGAAATGTATGTGAAAGTCTCTTGGAGTACTAGTAAGAGAAACTCAGTCCCCTGAATGTGTCCCTATTTTGCAAACAAGTAAAAAAAAAAATCCCTCCACGCTTGTGTGCCTACAGGGAATGTTCCAAACCTGTGGGTGCCCCTGAACCTCCCATTAAGCTCTGAGTTATTTAGAGGATGTGTAAAATCACACGTAAAATAGCAGCTTTCACACATTCGAGGATGCCTATTATAATATGCAAATGACAACAGCATATACACCAGTTACTCTGGAAAGCATACAAATGTGTTGTGCTTTTGCACTCTAGGAGTACACTAATAGCTGACAGAAGCCTGAGGACACGTGCATGATTCATGATCTTTTTTTTAAAAAAAAAGTGGGTATGTAACTGTTAGCACCTGCAGTATGCTAGAGAAGGTGACAGTACTTTAAAAAACAACTATCTTGTCAGGACTGCTGCAGTTTTGAGCAGAGCAGATAGAAATCCCTCCAACACATCATCTTCTGTGTTATTACTACCTCTTCAGAGACTGGAGGCAAGAATCAATCTCTTTAAGGTACACATTGAAGGGGAAAAAAAAGGAAATACTGGGCAGTGTCGCGGACTATAAAATGTCTCAGTGCATGCTGAGCACATTTCCAGTGAATTCATCATCCTCTGGTTCCCCCAAAGTTCCTCTCTCTCCTTAGAGGAAGAAATAAATGGGGAACTTTCAGTTGAAACTAGGAATTAGAAACCAGGAATGTGCCTATAACTGTAGTATGAGCAAGAGGTTTGGTGACGTGAGTAATTAGTACAGGATTGCTGACCCCTCTGAGTCAGGACTGCATTTGAGCCTTACTGTTCCCTGTGTTGTTGAGAATTAATGAGCTGTTAGATAAGGTTAGGGACCTTCGTTTACACCATATTATGTCTGTGTCGTCGGGAAGGAAGGCCCTTTTCTTCCGTCTGCTCACTGCAGGTAAAGAAAAATAAAGACGAGAGCGGCACAGGCTTTTGGGATTCTGCAGGTTGGACCACAGTGGAGCTGATCGCAAAGGAGATGCTCCCCACCTTCTTCAGCCATAGCAAAAACTTCTTTTCAACTGTGAGGGTTGTGAGCAGGCATAAAAAGGTAGTCCGGGCAGGATTTCTCAGGTCTGATTCCTGAAATACACAAATGCATCCCTGGGGCACACATTACCTGCAGATTTAAATTCTATAGCTTCTGCATGAAATTGCCACCAAATTTAGAACAATAACAAATATAAGCTTTTGTGTGAGTTTTTAGGAAAATTACCAGAAAGTCATCATTTTGTCATGTAACTAATTTTTGCTTAGCATGTAAAACTATATATGGAGCAGCTTACAAAATAATGTTATAAAAGTCACAGTAAAGCTATTATCAGTAAATAAAAGTGCCACGTGAGGGTGGAGAGCTGCGAATTGTTGATGACAGAGGTGGTTATTGAAAATACTCTTGTAGGTGAGTGGGTAGGTTTACAGGTCTTAATGCAATTGGGCACTAATAGCAGTTTTAAGTGTAGAAGTATAATACTGCATTGTATGGTTGAGCTAACTTTTCATTTTAGTTTTATCAGGGCATTCCTATTGACTTTTTAGCTGCTAAGAACAGGTTTGTGCCTGTTGGGGGAATGTGCTTAGATCATTAGATAGGAAAGGAAGGAATTTTAAATGGTGTCCAAGGGTGTTGGGGTATCAGTCCTCTGGTGTTATGTGAAGGAGGACTACATGGTGGTGTGGAGAGGCTGTGGAGGAGGTCAGACAGTATCATTTATCAGAGTCCTTCCAAGAATGGTGCACGGGCACTTTTTGAGTTGCGTGGCTCCTTCTTTTGCAAGAATTGGCAACCATGAATCACAAGCCCAATGCAACTGGGATGAAAAATGGTAATTTTTCTTCTAAAATCATTGAATTTTTATTGTGGGATTGGGACAGAATTGCATATGACTTGTTAGGGGATCAGCTGCCAGGTTTATGGAGACCGTTTTGCTTGGTTATACTCCTCTCTCACCAAACTGATGACTCATTTCTCCCCAGTAAGGAGCAAAGTGTGTTTGTTAACTGGGCAGCAGGTGTTTTAATTGGTTCATCTGTCTGACTCCACAGGAGCGTCTCCTGCTCTCTGTACTTCCTCGACATGTTGCCATGGAGATGAAAGCTGACATTAATGCCAAACAGGAAGATATGATGTTTCATAAGATCTACATCCAGAAGCATGACAATGTCAGGTAAGAACAGCAGCCCTTCTCCCAGCTGCTGGGGTGGAGGGACCCTCCCAGTGCTCAGCACTTACCAACCAGGGACAAAGATGACAACAACACATAATCCAAAATAAGTGTAAAGACTCTAAAGTGTCACCAGTTGACTTTTGAAAGTTTGTTTATGGAATGGGAGGAGGATTGCCACATTCTTGCAACATCTTCCTTTGAGAAGCAACTTTAACTGATCTCTTTCCTTAGATTTTTTTTTTTCTTCCTTTCCTGGAGTGAGTCTTTGTGTTTTTGAGAAGGTGGTATATTTGGGTTTAGTTATTTTTTGACAGTTACAAGCACCCTTCTGATAAGCCACAATGGGATGCAAGTTAAAGATTGGCAATGCTTTCCCATGGGGTGAATTGCAGAGTCCAGCTGAGGTTAAGATCACCTGGAGTGGTCTCTCCCAGTTTGATATCTCTATGAGCTGCAGTTACAAAGTTAAGTTTAACTTAATCTTGATGCATTTTACCTCTGCTGTTGTACCTGACCTCCTTGGGGGGTCACTTATGTCTCTGCTAAGCCAGGTCCTGGAAATGTGTAACTGCTCTGTCAGTCTATAAATACTTCTACTGAGACACAGGGACTGGGGACAGAGACCTCCCTTCTTCCCCTCTCCATCTCCCCTTCCAAGAGATTTTCCTGTAAACTGCTTGCATAGCCTTCTCTCTTAACATAGCTTTAAGTATGTTGGTGAATTATGTTTTCTGATACTTGGTGCTCAACAAATAAAAGTGGATTTCTTACATCTCTAATATACTGCGCCCTGCATAATCTCCAATAGATGATGTGGTGAAATTCACATGAAATTCTGAAGCATTTGAAGACATTTCCATAGCATTGAGGGTAGGGGGGAGAGGTAATGTACAAGCAGAAAATTGGGAGGAGGTTGCTCACTGTTGAACGTAGAGGCTGATATAAAAGTCACTGAAATCAGGGCAAGTCTGTGTTCTGCCTTGGATGGACTTCAGTTCAGCCCTTCATATTTTTGGTTGTGACTCACTAAACAGATAAAGATCCACTAGCAATACTGAAGACAAAAACATTATCAGATATCAAAGACTATAACGATTCAGTGATGAAAAATAAAGAATATACATATGGTGATGAAGGTGAGGGGAAGAGGCCATCCAGAGTGCCCTCAGCAGAGTATGTGCTACAAGAGATTTGATTAGGTTTTGTGTCTTTACATTCATTTTTTTCCTTAATGGCTCTGAGCTTGTTCAAGAAGGTGTGTAAATTTCTTGTGATAGATGCTGTTTGTGAATTTTCTTAATAGAGAAATTACTTTTTTGCAGTAGTCAAAGGTCAGCTTGACATTCAAACTGAATGCAATTCATTAGATATAACATACCAGTCAGTATAGTATTAGTCTTTCACATCAATTTCCATATGCCATTATTTGCAGGTTTGAAAGCTGTTCAGTACAGTCAAATCTTAGTGAAGGTGATTATCTCTTGAAGATCATAGTTATTTGAAATTTTAACTATATCACTAAGTAAGCAAAAATGAAATAATAATGAACTAAATTTACAAATGAACAATTTTAAAGGGAAAGGGGAAGCTGACAGAACAACTATGATGGGAAAAAATAGCCCAAAGATGGTATGGAGACATGGAGATCTCAAAAAATACAACAAAAAAATGATGCATGACCCAGAGTACAGAGAGAGAAAACAGTTTGCTGTGATTTTCAGTTATGGCTGTGAAGTAACATGAAAAGTGAAACATGTATACATAAATGGGTGTATGCACCGATCAGTTCCTTGGACTGTCCTGATGGGTAGCTAACAGGAAGCTTGCAAACGTAATTTTCACATCTGTCATATTTATTGAATAATATGAACATTTCCATAATGGATTATCTTCTGCAGTCTAAAAGTAATTTTAACTTTGTTCCTCACAGAAATGAGTGTTTAGGAATCAAGCCTTTGCAGGTGCTGACTGTCTCCAGTGCAAAGGGAGGCTGAGGTCTCAAAAGATCTTGCAAGGGGAAACAACTTAAATGGTGTCTTCCTCAAAGTATGGACTTTGTTGCCTGTGCCTACAAGGTCCTAAATCAAAGCCCATGGAAAAGGCTGAAAAAGTGAGATAAGAAATATGAATAAAATAGTATATGTACTGAGAGCAAATAGAAGGTAAATTAGGAACATCTCATCTTCATGTACTTTAGGGAAATGAATAACTAAGTACGAATATTGAAGAAAGGAAACATGGTTTGGAACAAATGACTCATTTCACACTAGGAGTTCAGCGTGGAGCCTTTACTCTTGCCTGGGTGCACTGAAACCACCTCTAGTGGGAATGACTGCGGATGATTTTGAAGCATTTACGTGCACACAGAAACACACTGGTGGTGGGGGGTAGCGTCTCAATGATGTGGATTAATGAACTGGCTTAATAAAAGCAAGCGTGCTCTTTACTTTTCACAGGAAAATGCTCAAGGGGAGGCTTCTGAGATGAGAATGCTCCAAACGATTTTGTTTTGTTTTTGTCACTATTCAAAAATGTCATAAGATCTAAGTTTTTATGAGCTAAAGGTTATTGTGTCAAGGCAATTGAGAAGTATGTGAAGTCGGTGCAAGGGTGCTGTGCCCAGCCATTGAATCTGGCTTCCTGTTGATGATTTATGAGCAGGAGCATTTCCTCCGCAGTTCGTAGAAGTGGGAAGGTCTGTGTGTCTGCACAGAGGTGCAGGTTTCCCTCCTCCATCAGCTGTATCCAGCGATTCTCTTTTCCCGCTATCCCAGATTAGTTAAAAAGGTAGATTATAAATGAAAGTATAATGGAAGGGAATTTTCATAGCTATTGATTTAAAAGTTTGATTGCCATTGTAATGCCTGGAGCCTGAGATCTTCATTTTTACTGGATCTTCAGGATGAGGTTGCTCACCTATTTCTCAGTCGATGTGGAAAGAATGAGTCTCACTGACCCTGGAGGTTTCCATCCAGCCGGGTTTAACTTCGGCCCTTTGAACTCAGGAAGCGCAGGAGCACAGCCTTGTGCACTTAGCCTGGTTTGACATTTTGTGTGGGAGAAGTGGTTTACTCAATTCTGTTCCAGACAAGATGAAATATTTTAATTTTCAGGAATGATTGGGTCTGGGCTTTTGGGACAACCTCTAATTCTAATTAAAAAATAAACCCAAACCACTCTACCAGCAGAAAATGTTATTCTAAAATTATGTGAAGTTACTGGGGGGGGGGGCTGTTTTAAAATGAGGAGTCTTTAAATGACCAGTTCTGCTGTGATATGCTTGGTTTTAAATACTAGGTTACATGCTTCTTTTTTTCTTTTTAAAAAGTTTACATGCTTTTTAAAAAAAAAAAAAAAAAAAAGTCAGTTTAAAACCTGTGTAGAAAAGACATCTTCCTCGGGTGTCAGTAGCAGGTCTGTAAAACACAGCCATGATCCTTTAATAAGGGGCAGTCCTGCCATGATACTGCTTACTGTGTCACACTTCTTTTAGAGGGTGGGCTATCTCTCTGTTAGGGGAAAGATGATGTTTTTATGCAAAATACAGTGGTCTTTCTGACCTGAGTGGGTAAAAGCAAATCTTTTTAGAGCCTTACCAGGACTTCCTGTGAATGAGTTCATAATCTCCTGCTTATTGTTATGGAAAGTAAAGTTCAGAGACTAATTTATCCACAATGAAAATATAATTTCCTGTCATTTTTTGGCAGCAAAATTTGTTTCAGCATTACGTTCTTTTGAAGAATTTAGGGTGATGATGAAACTAAGATGAAGAGGTTTGGGGTTAATACACTCTTTTTTGATGCAAATGAACAAAACCTTTTAACAGAGAACGAAACCATTTCCCATCCTGATTTATTGAATGAGAATTAACTTTCACAAATCCAGAACCTTAGAGCATGGTTTGACCTTTCCCACATGTGTGTGTGTTAAATATAAAGTCTATTGTCAAATGCAATCAGGAAAGGAGTTCCCAAGACTATGCAAGTAATTTTGGGTAAACAACAAGGTGAATTATGTAACTAAATCGGTTCACGTTATCATGAATGAGATTATGATTGATAGACAAACCCTAAAATACGCGTAGATAATATTGTTTATCTATTATGCTTCCCAGGCAGAATTTTAAATGTTTCACATTACTGTTGCTATTTATAGTATCTCAATGCAGTGATAATGGCTTTAATGTTATCTAGGTTTGGCCAAATATAGTAATCTCTGTGCTATAAAAGGAGGTTTGAAGTCCTCTGTGAAGGGATAAAGGTTGGCTTTGTCATTGAAATTCCTTTGATGAACTGTTTCAAGAAGCTTATTTTAGGGCTGGCATCCAACCGCAGTGAAAGCGACAGTTTCCTCTCTTCTCCCCTTCACATAATTCTTATGAATCATGTACTCAACAACATTAACCTGATCTCAGAGTTTTTTAAACATCTTGACAACTTGAACTAAACCATTTGCAGAAATGAAACAGTCCATTTGCTTTCAGCTTTGTAAACGAAAAACTTTTTAAACTAATTTTTGGATTTAACTATGTTCTAACACCAAAAAATCTCCCCTTAAAAATGACCAAATAGTTGCACTTTGGCTGAGAGTCAGGATATTCAGACCAGCTGTGTTAACTTAATCTCTTTGCCTTATAGGTGCTTGGATGCTCAATTAGTTACTTATGAATTCTTAGATTGCAAGGTGTGATGTAGTTGTGTGCTATGAAATTGGTGAAAATTTCAACTAAGGAAACATTTTTTCCTCCCTCCTCCCACTGTCCTCGCGCACAGGACATTGAGTCTTAATGTTTCTTGGTGTTAAAGGACTGAGCAATATAAATAGCAGTACAAAGCTGAGCTCTGATCACAGCTAGTTGGAGGGTTCCCAGGATATAGCTGTAACTGGACGTACTAGTGCCGTGGCTTGCCAAAGCAATGTGCTGCTTAGTGGTATATTCTTGCTGGTGAGTATAGGCATGAGGCTGTTTTTTTCTGGTTTGCTAACAGTGCCTTTTGAAATGCTAAATGGGTTTATAATGAGGCAGATCCTACCAAGCCCGCGTCAGACAGTGGGTTGCCTTTGGAGGTAGTTACACCAATGGGCTGGTTTTGTTCAGGAGCTCATCCCAATTCTGTTTTCATGCTTTTTCGTGAGACCTTAATGAAGCTAAGCAAAAGACAGTTTAATTTTACCATCTGTAATAAATAAAACTACAGTATGGCATGTATAAATTTCCGACAGCTCTTCCGTGGATATTTTCAAAGGTTCCGCAAATCTCTCATCTCAGCCAAAGTTTGTGTAGGTTTAATTTCTATGGAAGGCCTCGTTGCCAGGAAAGGGCAGGAGCAGTAACTCTTTTTAATATTTACTGTATAATCCGTCTGCCTCCTTGCCTTTCACCTTTTTGGGGGGAGGCAGAATGAAAATTGCTGGTTTATGTTTGAAGATGAGGAAGAGCAGCATTAAGTAGGAGGAAGCCCAAGAGCAGGTTTTATCCATGTCTTGCTTCCTGGTACTGCTCTCCCTGACAGTCCATGAGCTTCAATCTCCTCCCAAAATGTGTTCATGGGTCAGTTAGTTGTTTTTCAGCATCACCTCTTAGCAAGACCTCTACCTCCTTTTCTTCATGCAAGGCATATGCCGACAAGCAGTAGAAGGTTATTTTTGCAGGTAGATGGGGGAGACTGTGTGGGTTTCATGTGGGTTCAGGGCCCCCTGCGTTTAATTGCTGTAACTTCTGGTTGAGGCTGTAGGCTGAGAAAAGTGAGTAGGAGGGAAATGATCAGCCTTCCCACGCCTTTCCCCAAATGACAGCAGTGAATTTTACCCACAAGGGAACTCTTCTGTTTCCCTGACAAGAGGTGGCTCCTGGGAACTTCACCTGTGTCTGCCTGGAGTGAATCTTGGCTTTTTAACTTTCCAGAATATTTAATGATTTTTTTTTTTAAGTTAGCAATAATTTTTAGGAAGTGTGGAAGTAGGTTTCAGCCATGGGTGAAGGTGAATTACTCTGCTCATCATAGGCTTATCACTAATTGCTTAACTCTTCCTAGCCAATTTGTTGTTTTTGAGAGGAAAAATTGGTGTCTTTTGGAGAAAGGCATTCAAGCTAAAATCCATGTGTAAAGGAATTTGCTTATTTTGCAACCATTGTTACACCTGAACTTGACATCAAAGCTGTGTGATAAGTCTGGCCGTTAGTATTAAAGGTGGTGTTTCAACCCAGGATTACTCTCTCTTTTCAATACGTGTGTGTCGATGGTTCAGTCTTGAAAACTTTTAAGCCAAAGAATAGAGCAGGTTTATATATTTTATCAAATCTACCTCTTTGTGCATGTGCACAGCACCCTTTAAGAAGAACAAACACATGGTAACTTGTTTAAGTATTCATCTGACTGGCTGCAGATCTTTCTTTTTGAACTGGGAATATGTTGTGATCTCAGTCCCTACTGGGAACTCCTGGTGTCTTCAGGGGCATGAGAGCGCCTTGTACCCTCCAAAGAACAAAACAGATAAATAACTGGCTGCAAGGCACCCCGCTGGGTGCATTACTTAGACACATGTGTTGTAATAAAGATAACATCCCAAAAGTGCAGCGTGCCAGGTGACTGCAGATCTGCAGCCACCAGCAAGCTGTCAGCAATTAGGAAGGGCCCGTGATGTATAATTCACACCCTGCTATTCTGAGTTTACACAAGGGTCTGTGAAGTTCACAGGGTGATAGATTGAAGAGTGTTAGATGTTTTAATGATGAAATACTGTGAATAGTAATTTGAAGAGAATAATGAAGGTGCCTGCAGAAGTTTACAGAGCACTATTTTAACTCATCAAGGTTATTTGGATTCTCTTTTTTCTTCAGTAGTACTGAAAATAATTTTTTTTTTTTTAAATGTAAGGCTGCTGATTGGCCTGACAGTAAAAACAAATGTATCAAACTTATAGTAAAAAAAATGCATCAAATTATGTTTATTAAACTAATCCACCTCCAGTCCTATTCTGGAGTAACTTTGACAAGAAAAATTGAGTCTTCTCTGACCCAAACTTTACTTTTGTAAAGACTTGCTTGTACAGACTTACTTTCCTCTTGTAAAGACTTGGTTAAGTTTCAGTTAACAAACTACTTTGTCATGTAGTTAACATGCAAAGTGGTTTTAAGAACATTGAGTTTATATAACATTTGAAGAAGTGCTTGTTAAAATCATCCTACCTTTTTGCTTCCTCCTTAGACTATAATGACTGAAAAGCAAGAATCACTTAAACTTTTTATTCTGTTATGCACTGAACTTTGCAAAACTATTTAAAGCCCTCTTACAGAAGCTGTAAAACAGAGGCACAGTTTTGGATGGGGATGGATTAACTTCTCTTGTCTTATACTATATTTATATCCCTCAACAATTGTTGCTAATTTGTACATCTGTTCTTACTGGTTTATATATAATTTTGACACTGGATAAATGATGAAGAAGAGACAAAAGCTGAAACCAATTAGTGGAGAAGAGCTCTTGAGTGGTCTGGTATCCTGTGACTCAAGTTAGCAATACGCTCCAGTAACTGAAAGGCATAGTATATTTTTTAAACTTCCTCTTTTTTATTAATTTTGCTTGATACTAAGTGGTTAAAAAGTTAGGGAGAGGCTGGTATTGACTGTGCAGACTGCATAATTCTATAAATGGTGCTTCTATAACAAACCAGGCTAAGAACAGGTCACTTCAGAAACAGAGCTAACAGAAATGAGAAGCAACAAAGGACTGCAGAAAACAGCAAAGGAGGCAAAAGACCAAAGAGATTAAATGAATTTCAGCACGCACACACTGTTGGCAGGGCATTGGCCTTGTGGAATGATAGAGGTGCTCTTTTTAGAAAATTGAGATTTTTCTGTGTCCATTTGTGTTTCTGTTACAAAGCCCTAGAAAGATGGACACAGTTTTAAATAGTAGGAATAAGTATTTGTAAGACCATGTAGGTTCTGAGGACTTGGAAGTTTGCAAATAGTTTTCAGAAATTGGAAAGAAGTGTATCTGTGATACACTTTAAAAAGCAAACAAAATACAGGAATGTGGGTATTATCTTCCCTGATACCATGGCCAGCAGAGATCTTTGTGATTCCTGTATGTGTGTTTGGCAAATATCTGAGGCTCTAAAAGGCACTGAGAAATTCTAAGGATGTTCTTGACCAGTAACCATGTCCCTGCTTGATCCAAACTCCTACATGAACCCCCTTAAGTATATAGGAGGATCATCAGGGTTTGAAATCAGCTCCCTCAACTGCAGTTCTACAGAGCTGACCCCCAAGCCCAAAAACCTAGTGCAGTGACCGCTTCTGGAATGTGGATCTGTGTAACTATCAGCAAAATATTCTGTTCTAGCCTCCTGTTGCAGAAATTTCCCCTGTAAGTGGCGTGCAGAAGGCTGGATGACCATGGCTTTGTTCAGTTTTAAGATCATCTGTAAATGCCTGTTTGTCCCCATCAGTAGCTGTGCAGAGCATCTGGAGGCACAACTTGCCCTCCCACATGAAGAGGAAGGTTGAATGTGTGAGGCAGTGGGGAATTTTTCCAGCAGAGGTATGGTAGTGACAGTTCATTGATCCACCATGTCAGCTCATTTGTTTGGGGTTTTTGTTGTTGTTGGTTTGGGTGGGGTTTTTAACTTTAAGCATGATTTTTTGCAGAGTTTGATAATACACTGCCTCCATTTCCTACTTGTTGTGGGGAATGTGTTGCTAATAGGAAGTTAATAGGACAACCCTCCTTCTTCTGACAACTACTTAATTTGTTATGTCCAAGGCCCGGCAGACCCGTACATCAGTGCTGAATGCAGTAGCAATTTGGAGATACTGTTGTAACGTCCTGGACCATGAAGGAGATGAGAGACCTATGTCTCAGAGATGATGGGATATTTGCGGGGTGGAGAAGTAGGCAAAAAAGACAGGAAAGACCAAAAAACCTTGGAAAGCAAGGAGCAAATTTAGCAATTGTTAGTAATGACTGGAGGAAAGGAGATGAGAGAATGGAAAACAGATGCATACAGTTTTAGATAGTGGACGGTTATGTGCCATAGCAGTTCTGGTGGAGAGCCTCCAATCTTGGGAGCACACACACCAGTGCACTGCTGCTTTCTGCCGTGGCTGTTTCCAAAGAATGAGCTAATAAGAATCAATTTGTGGAACAAAGCAAACAAAACTTTGGCTTCTGCTCAGGGGAACTTGAGCAATTCTAGTTACAGATCAGGCTTCAACAGAAGCCAAATGCTGATCCATAAAAGTATAATTATTCTGTTTCATTTGGAACCTTTTGTTCTGGATTGCATTCAAAACTACTGTAAGCCCCTTTGTGAGATTCTTTTTTTTCCAGGAAAGAAAAAAAGAGGCCTTTTAATTTAATAGTTCTACTTTGTTTCAATTAAAAAGGAGAAAAAACCCATGTCGTCCTTGCCTTTCTTCCTTAAGAATCTTCCCTTCTGCAGAATAGCAGCCAGCAGGTCACAGTTTAGGATGACAGGTCTAATGTAGAGACAAAGTTGTGTTACAGAATATAAATGGTAAGTGATACTCTGTTTTTAAGATCCAATACTCTTTGTCATTTTCAGCTGCAGACTGAATAAAATTTTGTTACTGAAATCAAAAGCGATTACGAATTTCTTGCAAAGCCCAGAAAGCTCGAAATTACAGATATGACTTACCTGCTTGAGTTCCTTTTCCTTGGAAGTATGTAATGGTGGAAGGAGTAAATTGAAAATGGTGTATCTTCTCTGAAAGCTTAAAAACAACTGAAATAAAGAGAGAAAAAAGTATTGGAGAACAACTGTACAAAACTAAAGCTGTGTTTAAGGATGAAATGTGTGATTTTTGGGGGGACCTCTTATTCTGAGAACAACATAGAAGGGTGAAAATATTTGTTCATCCTCTATCAAATGGCACATCTGCTGAGAATCATCCAGGGCTACGCTTTTGTAATGCAGAAGCCCAATATGGGCTTCATTAGCATTTATCAGTTCAGTGTATTTCACTTAAATACATGCATTCACTGGCTTATTTAAATGTCTTTTGTGTATTCTTTCATCTCTTTTTAGGTTATTTTTCCTGCAGATTCAAGGATCATTTCTAGTGGAGGATCATAAAAGCTGATTTTGTTGGTCTGTCATGTTCCGCAGCTTTTTATTTTTCCATTATATATATCAGACACAGCATTTATTGTATTACTAATAATACAAACAAATTCTAAGTCATCTTGCTGGATAATGGGCACTGCCTAGAAACACCTCCTTGCATTTTTACTGCCTTACACTCACAAACTCTTGTGTATCCACTGCTACCAGGCGACCCCAGAGGGGAGGTTAGGGCTGGGGAATGGAGAGGCTGAGATTGACAGTGATTTCTTTGATTTGACTTGGTAGCGAGGCTGATTAGAGCTCAGAAATGCCTGGCTCCTGTTACAGAAATGTCCTAACGACTAGATCTTGAAGACTCTGCCGTGCCTGCACTGCAGAGGAATTGTGCAAAAGGAACAAGCAAGGAGTGCTCGCAAACACGCGCTCTTTGTGCTGGGGACTTCTCGTGACTGCTGGCTGTATCTGCAGGGGGAATGAGTGCTGCATTTCGGCTGGGCTGCCACACCAAACGGGCATCTTTCTGTTCCTCACTAAAATGAAGACCCAGAGAAATTGATTAATTCAGTTGACATTGCAGGTGGTAGAAAGTAAAACACAGAGGTAGTGAATGTCTGAAGAGACGCAAGTGATGAGGCATGCCATGCTCATCCGGGAGCATAGAGGCTCGACCCACATGCTGGTGTAGGTTGTCTGGATTCGGTTGTCCCATGTGCCAGAGGGCGTTTGAGGCCACATCTCCTAGGAGAGGCCCTAACCGAAGAAGGCGTCCTCATTCTCTTTTGTTAACTCTGTTTCATTTTTTTATATAAAAGAATCAAACCCCAGAGCAGCAGCTTGAATCCCACTGTCCCATGTCACAGAGCGCACCGTAATCAGCAGGGCAGAGCGGGGCACTTGCTGTCTCTGCCTCTAATTATTCTGAGTATTTTATACGTAATGAGCAGCTGCAGCATGAGGTCCTGAGGGCACCCCTGTTCCCAGTCCAAAATAGCCTGTTGTCCAGTTCAGGCTGGATTCAGGCAGAGGAAAAATCAGATCCATGTTTTCTCACTTCTCAGGCAGACAGTCCTAAGAGACAGTTTCCTCGCTTGCCTTCTCACTCCATTTACTTATATGTAGCAGGACTTTGCAGAATACTGAGGAATGGAGGATGCAAATTTCTGTGTACATTTCTGTTCCTTAAAGATGTGCCAGTCTGTTGTGACGGGCCAGTGGTATTTTAGCTGGCAGGAATATAGGCTCCCAGCAAAGATTTGGCTACAGTCGTGCAGCAGGCAGCTTGAATGTGGTAGGGATGTTCTTAAATGCTGGACATATATCCTTTTTATTGTAGCTGCTGCCTTAATCTGAGCCCTGTCTGTATTATTTCTTAGTTAAAAACCAAACCAAACCAACCAACAAACCAACCAAACAAAAACTAAATCCAGTGAAGTATTCCTGTAAGATGCTATCACGAGGCTCAAACTGAAGTGAAAATTTATCTGCTGGGTTTTCTAGCCTCAGTGGTCCTTGATTAACCACAGCATGTCTGAAGTAACCAGGAGGTGCAGAGGCCAGTGGAATCCTGGGGATGATTTGCTTTTGCCTTTGACTGCTGTTAACTTTTTTTCTGGTTCTGTTTGTAAGGATTCTGGTGACTGGCTGTTGTCAGCAGGATTTTTTTTCAGTTGCATAAGGGCTGAGAAAACAGTATCTGTCTGACTCTTCCACAGTGAATGGCTTTCAAGTTAAGCCGTGGCTGCAGTTATTGTGCTCTAGCTGTGACACTATAAATAAAGTTATTAACAGCAATATGTAAATGGGTTTCTATTTTTGTTCGCTGCATTGTTTGCAAAATCTAGGGCAGTTATTCACTAAGAATCATCTGCTATTTAGCACTGAGCCTACCAGCATTTGATGCTGTGTGGGCTGCTGCGCTTTTTTTCCACTTTCTTTCTTTCTTTGCACTGGCTTCTAGAATCCAGCTCCTTTGCAAGTTTGTTTATTGTGGTATATAAGAAATAGAGTAGCTGTGCTAAGCATTTTCAGGCTTCCGGAGAGTGGCTTGGTACTTAAGAATAGAGAATCATCTCTTGATATCTGAACTATAGGAGCATTAAAAACAGCTACGCAAACATCAAATACCACAGCTGCTAATTGCCTCAGTGCACGTCTTGCAAATTCCAGTTTGTTCAAAGATCTTTACGGTTTGCGTTTTGTTTGCATGTTCTGTTTCCTTCCACTCCCCTCTCCGTTGCTCCGAATCTGCCTGACAGCCTCGGGCCCTGTTCACGCTGGAAGCTTGTACCACATTGATTCGTGCAGTTACAGTACAGCCTCCCGCGGGCAAGCACGGATATGTCGTTTTAGAAACGCTTTACTACAGTCATGGCTACTCCTATCTGGAAGAGCAAATTATTCTAACCCAAGGCATCTGTTTAGAAACCTGAATGCACCTGTGACAGGGACAGGAGCTGTGTTGCTGTTAACATATATACTCTATAACACATTTCACATGAGACAGTTTTTGTTCAAACTTCTCCCTGTACTGCAAGTGAATTTAGCTCTGACTTCCCTGAATCCCCTACAGGGAAAGTCCCGACCTGTTTGTCCTGTGACTCATTAGCCACAATTTTATTGCCAGCTGTGTTAGCCTTCAGATGGGCATGTGTCCTCCGTGGCACTTTAATTCCATTTCATGCGCCTTTGTGAAAGGCCACCGTAATGCTGGGACACCAGCAAGCTGTGTCTCCAATTTCACTCCTTGCTTGAAGTAGTGGTTAGTTTTATGGTATATATAACAGATGAATACAGAGAAGTGTTTTGAAGTTGTGACACCTGCTGTTCTGAACTGAACTGAACTCGTCCTTTCAAATGCCAGGCACTTTATTTCATTTTTTTTTTGTTTTAATCTTCAAGCCAAAATTGTTGCAACTGCAGTGGCATAGAAAGTAAGCAGAAATCAGCTAGACTGGTTTTGCATAGATGTAGAAAGATCTGACACAGTAGCTTTCCTCTTATTTTTATGGTCTGAGCCACATTACCATAATATATATTTTAAGTGGTCTCTAAGGTGGCTTTCTATGTTATAGAAAAGATCTGGTCAGAGTCTATTGATTTTATTGGTATTAGTTCAGTGGTAAACTAATAACTGTTTACAGGAACTTCATTTGGAGATGATATTTTGCGAATATTGAGACTACCAAGCAAATGGCTTAGTGAAATATCTTAATGCATTAACACAGAAATTAAATTTTCCAATGGAAAATGCAAGAGAAAAGCCATTTCTTTATATGCAGATCTGTTATTCTGGTAGTGGCAATTACAGTAATTCTCTTGAAATCAAGTTAAAATTATATGCCTGCTTCATTATGAGAAGAAACCACTGATTGCAAAAATCAGGGGAGATTCAGTGGAAGGTTAAAAAGACTTATATACGCAGTGGGCAGTCCTGCCTCGCCACGCTCTGTGCTCTAGCATCTCAGGAGTAGGTTTTGTGCTGATGTTCCCTGGATTCATGAGGCCAGGATTCACATTCCTGCTTTGCCATGGTTTTCCCACATGACCTTGAGCTCTGTTATATATTTTCTTTATATACCATACTGCTGTCTCTGCAAAACAGTGTGGTGTTGCTTTTCTAGCCCTGATGACATTTTAACAATTGTTTAATGCCATTTTGTTTGAAGACTTCATATGCTTAAGAAGCTAGAGATGCAACGGTCCATTTTATTTTAGAAAGAAAGAAATTTGAGGCAGAGCCAGCTAAGTAACTGATCACAGAATCAAATGATGGGCTGTCAAAGATTAGATTCAAGGTGTCTTGATAGCTAGTATCTTGACCAGCATAATGAAACAAAAGTGGTGTAAATGTTTTCTGATATTACAGTGTATAATCTGGATGCCATAAAGTAGATTTAACACTGCTTAATATCTATGAAATAATGTACATATGCAAGTATGCGGAATATGAGGTAGGTTAGGGACTAAAGAGGTGCTTAGAATTAATATTCCATGTTCAAGGATGATCTTTGCATAGAAGTACTAATTTAGTGAGCTCACCTATACTACCTTCTAAGGGAGAGTGTTTTTACTGCTGATATCGATTGTACAGAATTTCATTATATTTACATTGTTTCTCCATGGCAGCTGGAGTTTTCTGTGCCACCAAAGGGAACCACATATATATGTCAGCTCAAGTGGTGTTGATCAATTGCGATGTGATGGTAGATCACATCTAAAAAAGGAAACAAAACCCTTAACTTTAAATTTTAGCCCTTATAAAGTCGGGAGAAGTTTGCTCGTGACTTGAGGATATCTTTTCATTACTGGTTCTTATCAGGTAAGGAATATTAATATTGTGTACAATAACCAGATAACGAGTTCAATTTCCTGCAGGATTTTTTCCTTTTCATTTAATTCTGAAATTACAGCCAATCTCCCTTCTCACTGAAAACATCATGTGTTTTATTATTAAATTTATTATCAGGTTTGTTGATTAATTAATAACAAGTTGATCCCTCAGTTAATGAGCTGTACCATTTTCTATGGCTATCCATTTTACCTTTCAGAATTACTAACAAAGGATTACGTCTTCATTTTAAACTTCTTCTCCACTGATGTTGCATTGGTGTTTCTCAGAAAAGTGGCCATTATGAAGTATGCAGTTTAGTTTCTCTGTATGCCTTGGGTCTGTTTCTCTTTACAGTTTCATCGGTATCATTTTAAAAGCACAGCCACTCGATTACATTTAAAAATGTAGAAATGAGGAGGCAGCAAGTCAACTCATGTTGGCTGTTCCAAAAAGGGCAGTAAGCCTCCTATTCTTCCTATTCTTCAGCAATCAGCTTTCCCAACAAATGGCCGCTTCAGTATTATTTGATCTAGTAAGCTCCTAAACACAATGGTAATTGTATATACAGAACATCACGTTACTTGTCGGTTCTCAGCTTACCCATGAAACATTCTGCGTCTTTTGGTACCTAGTCGCCTTCCTCAGGAAGACTAGATAACTATGGGAAAGGCATCATCACTCCTTAATGTTTTAAGTGATGACATTTATATACTAATGTAATGTTTTCATTACGTAGTGCTTTCCAGAGGGAAAAGTGGAAGAGACCCTGGCTTACAGAAACTGCAGAGTAAATAAATCACAAAAGGTCGGGACACTGGGGAGGCTAGTGGAGGGAGTGAGGAAGAAGTAAGGCTAGGTTGAAATAACCACTTCAGGCAGAATTACTGCAGCTTTTTGGGTAGGGAATACAAAAGCATCATCGTTTGACTATATATCCATGATACCAGGGAAGAACAGACTGAATGCAATTTGCACAGGTATGAAGAACTCATTCTCTTACCATCAAAGACCTGCGCAATATATAACTGAAGGCATCCCAAACTTGATTAGATGCAACTTACTCGATCTCTATCCTATGTGCCTGACTCGAGATACACATGTGAAACAGGTTGTCTTTTGGTTTAATGCTTAAGTTTTTAGTTGTTTTGCTTTTCTATTGTTCTGCTTCTATGGCTCTGGTCACTTTTGCAAGCTGTTCTCTCGAAGGAGGGCAGGGAGGAATAGTGCCAGACTGCTACAGCTGTGGTGGTAATGGATAGTCCCTTCTTGCAGATTTCTCTTAGCTCTGACTTCCTTCTTGTTGGTTTTTGGCAGGATTTTGACTTCAGAGATTGCTCTAATGCCAGAAAACAGACTGCAAGAATGCTCACAGCAAAAAGTGTGCCTGAAGTTTGAAAAACAGAAAATAACATGGCTTTTTCTTTTTTATATTCATTTCTGGATTTTGGGATGTCTTGTGGGACAAATGAATCTGAGTTTTATTTTGGTGTGGGCTGGATCCAGCTCCAGTTTGGACAGACATGCTAGCTGTTTTGCACTGGTCAGGCAGACCTGGGTGAATCTGAGCTTGCACAGAGTCAAAATGAAGACATATAGTCGGAGTCAGTAGTATGCATGTCTCCTTTGCACCTTTCTGCAAAAGGCCATATGTATCCTTCCACTTTGCCTTCCTAAACTTCCTCGAAGTTGGAATGGATTTAGCATCTTTCTCACTTACACAGTTTTTCCCCTGACCTGAATGACTGGAAAAGAATTTCACATTCCCATCAATCCCTTCTTAGATACATGAAAAAGGCTCAAAGTCCTTTCTTGTTAATAACCCAAAATCGCATTTAGGCTGCTTGGATTTCATTTTTATGTTTGACAGACAGCAACATCTAATTTGGCTTGTGATGATGGAGTAATAAAATTCCTTCCACTCATCTCAAAGACATCTATAATGTGCTCCACCTATAGTTTGGCTGGTAGCCACTGCATATCTATCTTTATTTGTTTGCCTTCCCCAAATAGTTTTTCTTCCCAAAAGGCTATTTATTACTCCTGTTTCCAGTGAAGAATCAATCTGGTTAAATACAGCCTGCTGAAATAGGAAAATCTTTTAACTCAAGAGGTTTAGAGGGAGAGGGTAGCAAGTTTTTCATGTTTAAAATAAAAAATGAGCACTGATGCTGCTCAGTTATAACTAAGTTCCAGTGAATGGGTTGCTACTCATGCTTGTAAGCTGCAAACCTAGGAAGGTCATGGAAAAACTTTTCCCTGTATGACTGGTGCAGTCTTCCCTTCTGGTTGGTGATCTCAAGATCTTAATTTCTTCTCATTTCCTGCATTGAAAGCGAAGGACAGGCCACGGGCATTGAGATGAGGAGCACTGACCATGGTGGAAAGTATGGTGCCATTTTACTTAGCAGCTCTTGAGTGCCAGCAGGGTCAGACACTCAGCGGGACATTCGCAGGAGCACGTTGCTAACGCAGACAGAGCTGCAAGCGCAAATGCTAAGAGTGTGCTGGAGATGTGCATCTCCCAGCTGTGTCCCCCAGGCAGTTCTAGCCTCCAGTAACACTCATCTGAGTGCAAACATGGGAAAATCAAGTAAAGGCAGGGTTCTGCAGTTTATATCTTTGCAATGAGCCTTGCTGTCGTCATACAGTGGCTCTGTGGATGGCAGTCTGCACGTTGCCACCAGTGTCTCCAGGAGCCATCTGGTCTCCTGCTTCTATGTTCATTTTTACTCTGTCACCAGTTTCAGTTGGTATGGTCTTGCAGACTGAACTTCTTGTCAAATATGGGATGTGGGTTTGGTTTACATTTTTGGCTACTTTGGAAGAGGGATGGGGGGCTTTCTGCCTTTTGCTGTAAAGAAAAAGGTGAAAAGGCTCACAGTTTCTGGGCTTTTGTTTTTGTAGGGGTTTTGTGTGTATTTCCTCCTGTCTTGTGTTATTCTCTCTCTCTCAAGTATTGCTTTGCTTGTCACAGCATTTGTGTACATATGTGCCTTCTCACCCTCTTGAGCAAGTGGGAGCCAGTATGACTGATCTTAGATGGAACACTGTCACGGTGGACGACGGAGTCCTGCTTCCCAAGGGAAGCTGTGCCAGCCGATGTTCGCAGAAGTGCTAGGGCTCATTTGAAACAATAGGTGATTTCCAATAGTAAATGGATCTTCTCTAAAATGACATATAAGTTAGGAAGACAGTGTATCT
This sequence comes from Phoenicopterus ruber ruber, assembly GCA_009819775.1. Lineage (NCBI taxonomy): Eukaryota > Metazoa > Chordata > Aves > Phoenicopteriformes > Phoenicopteridae > Phoenicopterus > Phoenicopterus ruber. Next base: position 31,462,909 of record CM020220.1, on the reverse strand, counting down.
TTTTACTGTTGGGTGTTTTTTTTTCCATGACTGTAGGAAAAGGAAATATTTTAACCTCTGTTCTGTCTGATGTCCTGCTGTTCTGGAGAACATTTTTTGTATCGCTAAGGCTAAGACCTTAGCCTGTCTCATAGACGTCCCTAGAGAGCAAGGCTGACGTGCTGTTGAGACCTGAGTTAGTCTGGAAGTAGCAAGCAGCCTTTGCCAGACCAGTCACCGGGCTGTCACTCAGCACGGTAATCTGTGTGGGCTGCTTCACCCTCCTGAGGTGGGCTTTGCTGCCCTTGCTCAGTTTTGTGTTGCTCTACCTAGACGTGCTGCCTGACCGCAGTCACTGTGCCACTGCTGTGAACTTGTCCTCAGCTTGTTTTGGTTTGTCCTTCTGTTGTTGCTGCTTTTAAACTCAGGAGGGAAAGAGCATTATGAGATGTTCTCACTTAGTGTTTCTGGAAGCTGAAATCCTTTTTGTGTATAGGATGAGTAGAAGAGAGAACACACAGAGGACCTCCTTGTCATCCCATCCCCAAGTGGCTACAGCTGGGAAAGAGAGAGTGGGTGTATCTTGATGCCATGTCTATTCTAGGAACTTGTAGATGAACTTAACACTATGTTTATGCCACTGGAGCTGGAAAATAACTTTTGGGCTTACAGTGCTGGTGGGGAACTGGCTTTTAAACAGATGTCCAAGTGTGAAAATTGACTCGTTTACCAAACTGCTCAAGAGATGCTCCCACCTTGGAGATACTCAAAAGATATCTGAACATGGTCTTGGGTAACCACCTCTGGATGGCCCTGCTTGCGCAAGGGGTTGGACAAGATGACCTCCAGAGGTCCCTTCCAACCTCAAACATTCTGTGATTCTGTGAAAGCCTAGTTTGGTGTTGAGGGCTTGACCCAGCCTTTCAACTGAGAGTTTTGTCATCTTCATCCCAATCCATCCTTCTTCTTTCTTCTTTCTTGTTCACAGTATGACTTAATGACATACAACACCAATAGCAGTGGATGGTGTTGTAAAATAAGTAGCACCCTGAGACGCTGTCCTCACCAATTAGCCTAGTGAATTCACTGACGAGGGCAGACTGTGTCTGCAGCAAATGGCTTTCTCTTGTTGCACCTTTGCTCGTGAATGCAAATTAGTGAGCTTGTATTTAGTGAACAATGATTATTTTATTATGGTACATTAACTTTTTCTTTGCTTGTAGGTAATGATGGTTGCAGTAAAATACCATGGCTTTGATTCACATGCAGTCAGATGCACTTTGCTGTTTTTATAAGTCATTAAAGCTCACCGAGTCTGGGGTTTTGTTCTGTTTCCCATGCAGTGCCTGTGGTGTTCGGTTTCCAGTAACACATGGTGTTTATATTCATGACTGGCATTACCGTTGTGATGGTGATAGGGTTTGTGTTTCTTGCCTTGCTTGATTTATGTTGTGGCTGGCGTGCATGGCACGCACATGTCTTGAAATAGAACAGGACTGGTTTTTTGTTTTTATATTAGAAGCACTGATGATTTAATTTAGTGTTTTGAATAATCCTGCATTTGCAGGGAAACCTGACTCTGTCTTGTCCCTCCTTTGATAACTCTATTAGCTTCAGACATTTAAGGCTGCACTTCAAAATCACTCTCTGTAGGTGTGTGTGGTTTCTAAATGTCTCATGTGGGTTTCCTGCTTCCCACCTTGTCCTTTGCTCTTCCTACTCCTTACGTCGTTCTTTGCTTTCTGCCAAGATCTCTCCCCTTCCCACACTCTTGCTAAGAACCTTCTTCTTTGCCATCTGAAAGATCCTTTGATGCTTCTACCTCAGGGTATGTTAGCAGTGCAGTCAAAGCACGGATTACCTGAATTGCAGGAGCTAGTTTTAAATGACCTGCAGTGGTAGGACCCAAGGTGCAACGGGATGGAGCTGGGCACGGACTGTGAAAGCAGCCCAAGCTGGGCAAGCTCACACTGCTGATCTCTGGGGTGTTGCACTGAGGCTCCTGCTGGTACCTGAGCTGCCTGTCCATATGTATCTTAACTATTCTGTGAATGCATTACAGACCGAAAAATGGGAAAGCTAAGCTCAGCACTTTGGGAATCTTCTCCTCTTGGCTCTGCATCTTAGCTGCTCCTCTCTCCATTTCACCTCACTCTGCCTTTGCAGCTATGCAAGGCACTCTGCAAAAAGCATCTAGACATCCTGCTCGTAGAGGTCTTGCAGTCCACACTGGTGGTGGTGGTTTTGGTAAGGACCAAGCTCAGGCACAGGCTGGCATCCCAGAGGTAGCGGCAGCTAGACCTGTGTTCCCAGGCTGCCCTACACTGCCTGGCAGCCCTGGGCTCTTGGGCTCAGGGGTGCTCCAGTCTGTGCATCTGCCTTTCCAGCTCCCCTGCCTGTGTCTTGGGCAAGAGCAGGCAAGTATCCGGCTGGCCCTTAAGCAGAGGGAAGGATGGCAGGATCTGGAAGCTACCCAAGATCCTTTTCATCTTTCTTCCCTGTCAGTGTCATGAGCCACATAGGGCAACAGGCACACAACTGAGTTTGCCTTGTACAGCTATGAAATCTTAAGCCAGTTCTTGATGGAAACAGGAGCTGAAATAGGAGCTTAGGAAAGTATTCACCTCTACCCTATAACACAATTTGTGGTACTTTTCAACCAAAATTAACCAGAAATAATTTAAAAAAAAAAAAAAACCTTGAATGATAACTCCCCTTTTCTTGTCTGTCTTTCCCAGAAATAAACCATTTTTTTGTCTTTTTTGAGGTCATACCCTGGTTACTGCTGGACAAAACCCAATCAGATGGTAAATCTGAAGGCAGTGACAGACTGGAAAATATATCAAGAGCTCTGAAGCCATTACAACATTTTAATTACATGCTAAACTGGTTTTTCCACAAAGCAGTAGCCTTCCAGATGAAGGGACTGGGATCCAGGGCTGATAATAGTTGCTGACGCCCAGGCTGCAGATTGTGTGGTCAATCCCTTCCAGTCAGCTTCAGCTAATAGTACTTCTAAACCACTGCCTTACTTATCTCACGGTATTTTATAGCTATAATAATTATTTCATTCAACCTTTTGTTCACCACTGTCATTTACCCCACATTTTGGCACAAGAAATGCCTATTACTGACACTGTGCTCCCACCAGCAAAGAAATGCCTTGCCCTCTGAAGACTGACAAATAGTTGGCTTGAGTTGTGCCCTTCATCACAATCATCCATCACCATCGGCCTTTAATAAAATCTTTTCATTGCTAAGGGTAGTCTGACATGAAAGACTGAAGTGTGGAGTGAGGACCTAAGGGTAGTGGGGAAGCTGTGTGTTTGAACTCTAAGTCCTCCTAGTCTGGATAAGATGCACTGGCAGGACTGGGAGATGCTCCTGCAACCTCACTGCATGTGTGTTGTGTGTGTAAGGACATACAGTGGGCTTCATTTTTAAAGAAAAGCTCTGACTAAACACAGGATGAGGGTCATGTGCTGTTCCCTGATGACTATTGTAAGAGAAATCTACTTTTTTCCTAGTTGCTTCTGGGCTGCTGGGTATTTTACAGGGAGAAGGCTGAATTTAAGGATTACTGAGGCTAATAACGAAAGGAACAGAAGTGGCATGGCACAGCACCACGTCCTCTGGTCCCCATTCCTCCATTGCAGGTTATTAGTGATAAGCCGTGTTGTTGTCTCTGCTGCTGAAGCTGCAGTGCTAGCAGGAGCGTGTGGAGGGAACAGATTAGGCAGGAGGAGTAAAATGTGATTTAGTGGTTTTCAGAGCTGTCTGTTGAGAGCAGAGGACAGAGAGGCTTCAGGCTGGGTTCCTGTTTGCAAGGACTGTTTTCTCCGACAGTCGGGTGCTGTTCTTTCTCCAGCCTCCTGCCACAAACGTGTCTTTCTCCTCTCTGTCTTCAGTTCCCAGATCACTGCTCTGTCCTCTACCATCCCCCCCATGGTTCTTTCCATACCCTGATGAGTTTTTCCATTCCCTGCAGCCCGTGTGTCCCAGACACTGTCTTCTGATAGCCCAGTGGCATAGCTATTTGGTTGCAGAGCAGGTCACACAGCTGTCTGAAGGCTGTAATGGAATACGCTGAGGTGCCGCGAGAGGTACATATGCTACTTGGTTAGCTGACATGGAAGAGGGACAAGGGGATGGACCATGAAGGTAGGTGCCTTCATGTTAATCAGAAAGCATGCAAAAACTGAGTCATGCAAAGGACTTAACATGTAACCAATTCTGGGTAGGTTCTCATATAAAGAGGAAAAGGCATGTACCAGGTGAAGCTCTTTCCCTTATTGCCAAGAGTCATATCCATGTTCAAGAGTGAGCAGAGACTTGAAGTATCCAAAAAAATACTTGCAATTCATTCCTTTGCTTTAGATGAAACCAAACTTCCTTTTCCTTGACTTCCCTCTCAAAAATTATCGAACTGACTTTGTTGAAATTGTTTCATGCATCTCTCTTTCCTCAAACAAAACAGTCATTCTGAGAAACATCTCATGTAGTAAATGGTGGCTTCCTAACAGGGGCATCAGACAATGTAAACTTCCCAATATTGCTTCCGGCTCCTGTGCAGAATGCGTTTCTGAGACCCATCATGCAACCTTTACAGGTTTTAGTCTCATACTAAACCCTTTTGTAGTGCTTATAATTGTAGTTTTCTAGAACTCGGCCAGAGAGCTGCATATGCAGCTGCAACCATGCTGTCCTTGGAAGTGCAAGACAAAGATCAAGATGAAGGAGGTGATAGCTGCTGAATTTGAACAAAGAGCAATTTGCTGGTCACCCGTAGAAGGTTATGAGTTTGAAAAAATGTTGTAATCAAATAGTTTCAATTTGAAAAGGCATAAATCTGTGCGTAGGTTAGCTCCATAGATCTCTGCTGATTATTTCATTTGCCTGGTTGAAAATATTGCCATGGTTTAACTTGTAGGAATGTCTGATCCATTTATCTGACATGATAGTAATGGGGAACGGAGGGGGCAGCCTTCCATCATTTATCCATGTTTATTAGGACACTATGCTAGCACTAATTTTCTGAATGAGGCATGAGGAGAAGGCTCAGGGCATCCCTGTGTAGTATTTTCAGATATACCCATTGCTATCTGAACATCAGAGTAGCAATTGCTCTGTACTCCTGTTATAACACACAGCTGTTACAACACACCCACAAGCAAAGAGTGTGAACATGTCCATAAGTGAGGAATTTGCGATTTGCCCCATGCTGAAAGAGGAGCGTGCTTGCAACAAGATACATTTTGTTACCGCCACAAAAACTGGAGACATTTCCTATTTGTAAATGGCATATTAAAACATACTCAAGTTGCTTAGCCAGCAATACAGAGCTCTCTAAAACTTCAGTTGATTTCAGTTGTATTTCTTTGGGAGGTTTACCTTTATTTGTAAATATGTGAAATCTTGATTTATTTTTTGTGTATTTTCTCAAGTGTTTAAAAAATGGAAAAGTATATTTTGATTCAGACATCCCTGCATTCCTCTCTTGCTTTTTTCTTGTACATTTTAGTTTCAGTCTGACTAACAAAGAAATATTTAATGCAGTATGTTTGGTTGATGATTTATTGGAGTTGAATGTAGAAGGAAAATATGAGAAGCATGCCAGAATTGAAATGTGCTTCAGGATTTTGGAAAAAAAAAAAGCTTGTGAAAATATTTTTGTTGTCTTTGCTTTCTGTCTGAAGACATTGCAGGGAATTCCAACTGAAAACATAGCCTCTGCAATTTGCTTGAAACATGTTGGAGTTTTATTTTACAAAGAAGAAACAATTCCAAAGTGCTTGTTATTTACACTTTTAATTTCTCTTCCTATTCAAGTACAGTTTGATGCAATAATCAACCTCAAAGAAGAAATCAACCACTTGATAAATGTTCCAATATACAAGTATAGCTTACGAGTTTTGTATTTATATAAATGTGGGTTGTGTGTGCTTATTTATGTTTTATCTTAGACCTATATAGACATAGTCTGGCGCTTGTTTTACTGAATAGTTTTAAATTTAGCATAATGGCTGTGTTTGATTGCAAATCAATATTTTCAATGTTGTCATTATCGATGAAACAGAATCTTTTTCCAGTTTAAAAAAAACATTAAAATTGATTAATTGAATTCAAGAAATCATTATTAATACTTGTGATTCAAATAATTGTGCTTTCAAAACCATCCATGCTGCTTTCAGAGGGCTTTCTCAGTCCGTCCTGGGCTGATGGGAGTGATTTGGTTTCCCTGTTGCAATAGCAGAGGTTTGCCTCAGTTGGCAAGGGCTGCACTCGTCATTCGGCAGAAAGTTGGGCGATGCCTGCTTGCAGCCTTACCGAGAGGAGCTCCTGAGCACTGTAGGAGTATGTTTTTATAGTGTTTCAGGGGCTAAGCCAGCTGGAAGGTGTGGTACAAATGGGAAGTTTCATTTCTGTAGTTCTTCAGAAGCTGAGAAAAAAAAAAAGCAGCAATGAATGAGAAGCGTGCACAGCTGGGAGATAAGTAGAGTATGGCAAAACAGTGTAGATTTCCTCCTCCAGTCAATGAGGAGTATAAAAGCCCAACAGTAAGCCTTCACCAGGACAGCCAAGTGCGTTAGGGCACGTCCAGCCAGCCCCGCAGCACCCAAGCCTTCACCCCAGCAGCACGCGGTGCCGTGGTGCCTGGCTTTGTGCATTTATGGCATTGCAGGAACGTGTCTGCCAGGCACACGGTACAGGGCAGGGTGCTGCCAGCCACAGGGCTGGGCACGCACATGTAAGCAGACCACCAAAGCAGGGCTGAAAGCTGTGGTAGGCAGGTTAAGGTTATTCACTAGAGAGGGACTTTATTTTGTGGCTGCACTTTGGCAGTGGGAGAAGCGGGCAGAGGAGTGTGGTTTTTCTTCAGCGGAGTTAAGACACAGGCAATGTTATTGAGCTGAGAGGTTGAGGAATGTGAACAAAATGGGTAAGTGTTGATTTTATAGCAGAGCTAATCTGGTCATTGTGTAGGAGTGCCTTGTTGTTAATGATGGCTGATAGCATTATCACGCCACCACCAGCTCCCAGCATACTGTAAATTTTCTGGACATGGGGCAGGGGTGGGGGGATAAAAGGCCCGTGGGATTTTCTCACCCTTTCTAATCTCTGGAAGGGATGAGGCCATGCCCCTCAGGGCTTTACATGTGATAGAGGCTGTAGCATAAGATGGCATTAGGAATGCTCATCTCCTTGCTGCTATAGGGCTGGGACACTCCTACATGCCTCCCCATCCCTGGACTTCTACCCCAGAACTTACACAAATATCAGCAACATATTTTGTGACACTTTCATTTTTTTTTCTCTTTTTTCCCAAGCATCCTCTTTGCAGACATAGAGGGTTTCACAAGTTTGGCCTCCCAGTGCACTGCTCAGGAGCTGGTCATGACGCTGAACGAGCTCTTTGCCAGATTTGATAAGCTAGCAGCTGTAAGTTTTCTATTATAATTCTGATATATTTTTTTTCCTGTTGCAAGAATGACATACTGTGCTGGTTCACTGGATTTCTGTAAATATTCACTGCCCTAAAAGGCAAGCTATTGCAAGCATGAATATAAACTGAATGCTTCTTGTTCCTTTAATATTGTTGTTGTTATTATTATTGTTGTTATTATTATCATTATAGGAGAACCACTGTTTACGTATCAAGATTCTGGGTGATTGCTATTACTGTGTGTCTGGGTTGCCAGAAGCAAGAGCTGACCATGCACACTGCTGTGTTGAAATGGGAATGGATATGATAGAGGCCATCTCGTAAGTACCATATGCCCCACGGAGAATTTCAGAACAAAAAGCAAGTAGATTCTCTTTCCCGTTAGGTCCTCCTTACATTAGTAGCAAGGTAGCCAAACCCGGGAACTGATGCCAGGAAAAAGGGAGACCAGCTGGAACAAGAAAACAAAATGCAATAAAGGTTTGACAGCAGAAGGACAGACACTTGAGTCCATTACAGCCACATGGATATCAGAGCTCAATCTCCTGATGAGGAAGGCAAAGGTTACTGTAATTATTGGAAGTGTCATTCCCAAAGGAGGATTCCAGTGAATTACAGAAACATGAAATCAGAGGATTAATAATAACTTTATTAAATTTCAGTCACTCTTCACTAAACTGTCTTTAAACTAGCTTTTTACTCATCTTACAATTCATGGAATCATAGAATCATAGAATAGTTTGGGTTGGAAGTGACCTTTAAAATTCCTCTGCTAAGATCTGTCTTGTCTAGTTTAACTAATCCTTCTCCATGTGTCCCTATGCCAAAAAGGTCAGATTCAAGACTTTCTTCTGTAGTTAAATTAATTATTGAAGAAAAACATAAAGCTGGTCTGGCACAGACTGGGACAGATCCATGGTGCTTTTTCCTTTATTTCCACTTACTTCCCCATCTTTATTTTTTTTTCTTTTAAAATCTGTTCTGAAGCTTTGCCTGCTCCTGAGGTGAGACTAGCAATCCTGTGTTTGTCCAGTCCATTCCTGTCTTTAGAGAGTAACAAATATGAGACCCATATCTAGATATATTACTTTGAGGATTGCAGACAATGCTGAATATTGTTTGCATCAGACATGAGCTTTCACAGGCCAATTCTTTCAGAATTCAAGGAGAGAAGATTTATTTGGTCATCTTGAGTGTATGCAAGTTTAGGCACAAAGTTTAATGAGTTTTGGATGGTAACTGAGCTGACCTTAATATCTACACCATCCCTGCTGCACAGAGACTCTGCTTCTTTTTCCCTTCTCTTCTAGTTTTTTTGTTTTGTGAAAGCATCTTCTAAATTATCAGTGGTACCAACAGAGAAGTAGAAGATCTCTATGCAGTTCTCCTCTCATTCTGTTCAGTAAATTGATGGAGTTTCCACTTCATCTTGATAAAAACTAGAGCTACCTATTTGCTGAGCTTGATACAGTACATTCTTACCATTTGAATTTCTGCAAGGACGTGAATACACACCCACACTTTTCAGCCTCATTTTCATAACACAGATACGTAGTTTGAAAAGCAGTGTTTTCACCCAAGAGACCCCATTCAAAGAGCAGTACGCAGCAGCATTCCCTTGCTTTGTATACAGTGTACACTGTCAGGACTTCCTACCTTTACTTCCCTGGTTTTAAACTCTCTTGCTTTGCACCAGTCTCCTTTTTGGGGTTTGTACGCAAAATGCAAAATAAAAGGAGTTGCAAGTAACTAGTTTTCAGTAGCCCTTGAAAGGATGCTATTTCTTCCACCTGAAGTACCATTAATTGGCAGGTGACGAAGTGTCTTGTCAAACACGAGAAGCAGCAATTCTCAGCCACCAGCCCTACAAAGAAGATTCTGTGTACATTGCCCAGAAAAGCCTCACTTTCTGCAGTAGTTGCCCCAATGAAATCTGGAGACCTTGACACGTTGCTGTGTAACCCCCTACAAGGCTGAGTAGCACCAGGATGTCTAGACTTCATTGATTAACTGCAACCCACGTTACCTTGAAATAAACATGGAGCTGAAGTGCACTCAGTGTTTGTTTACAAATAGCTCTTCAGCAGCCTTTAAAACTTGTTTCCCTCTTGATGTATGATGAATGCATTTAACAATCTTATCTCTTAATAAGTCAGAAGGTGACTCTGTTCTCACAACCCCTGCTTCCCCCCCCACCTCCTCCTCCGCTAAGGATCAAGATAAGAGGTTTCACAATTAAGGTAACCAATAGCTGCTGAACATTTGATTGCAGGTAACAAATAGCTACCGAACATTTGATTGCAGGCTTCACCAACACTAGGCCCTGCCCGTAGGCTGATTTCATCTGTGCACAATAACAGCAGGGAGTGTTACCCCAGATCAGGAAGATGATAGAATTATACTCACTGTACTGCTGGTATAAATTAACTATAAAAAAAGAAGGAAGGTAACAAAGAATATTTCATTTGTCTATAAATGATAACCAAACTCATTTGTTTGCTGCAAAGTCTGGAGAAGGTCACCTTCACATCGACGACTCTACTGGGGGAAGTTCCCTGGTTTTGTGTCAGTAGCATGGCTTGGCAGAGGGTGCAGTGGGGTTTGTAGCACTCATGCAGCATGTTCTTCCCAGTGCTGTACCCACACTGCAGCTGCTGTTGTCCTTGCAAGGGTTATGGCTGCAGCTGCATTTTCATTACCCTAGTTCCTGTTGCTTTCCCAAGTGTTGTGGTTGGAGCTCTTTCAGTTCATAAGCCTGTGGCACCTTACCCATACGCAGCTTCCCTTCCCTGCTAGAGAATCTCTGCTGCTTGTTTATAAAAATAATGAATGTCACTTCAGCGAGTAGATAGTGAAACGTAAGATAGGGATTGTAAGGAAAAAGGAACTGTAAGAGGGTAGGAGCTGTTTCAAGAAGTCATCTTGAACAGTCTTTTAAGGGCCATATTACACTGTGAGAAGTGAACTAGAGTCCAGAATTGGTGTATCTTTAATCATTCATTTTCATTAATAACTAAAGCATAAATATTAGATCGGTGTTGATGTTAGGAAGTTGGGAGGACTTACCTGTCCAGAGGATGTTATATAGAAAGGACTAGATGAACCTGAAAACCAAAGAGGTTGAAATCTGATAGGTATAAAGTACAACTTCATGCTGCAAGGAACTAACAACTCAAAGGAAAGGACTGTGCTATGTGATGTAGGTGAATTTGCCTGTGAAACATGGACGTTCTGGGAATGATGTGATCAGCAATAATGAGAAGCAGAGTTGTTCTGATGGCCTCATCAAGACTTTCCCCTACCCACATTCCTAAATATATTTTCCATGTGAACAGCTCTTGAAGTTAACTTTTGCCCTAAAAGGGCAAAACCCACAAAGTATTCTAGCAGTCATTTTAGGAGTAGGCAGAGCATCCAAAACCTCATTAAAATCAGAGCTTGAGTATTTGTAGCTGCCTGTTTGGAGTGACTGCAATAGATGTGGTTCTTTGGTTTTGCTGCTCTGACTGCAGCTGTAAGCCCCGTTCAAGCTTTCCAACTGCAGTGGGGTATTTCGCACACATATCATATTTCAAGTGTGGAAGAGTTGATGCTTGGTGCCATACAGACAAATTAAGATCTCTGAAATCATTTCCTTTTTCTCTTTGCAACATGCTATTACTCTTAATGAGGCTGAGTGCTGGCAGGTTATGTCCAGCTTTGGTATGGAAATCAGAGACCAGCACTTTATTCCTTTTACTGCCCCAAAGATTTTTTTTTTTAATGAGTTCTTGACTTGACCATGCGTTCAGAGTACATGGATTTACTCCAAGGGCTCTCCTTTCTAATTAGTGCTCTGCTTGGCCAGCCAGGCCATCCAAGAGCAGTACAGCCAGTCTGGTTTTGGTTTGTTGTCCTGTTGTTGTGGATGAGCAGCACTGTGTGTATGTGTGAATAATTTATGGATCATTACGGATTTCTGTGTTCTGGGTGCAAGTTTGTGCCACTGCCTACAACCACGCAGTTCTTAGTGATGTCCTTTTTCTCCATATCTCTTTTCAGATTAGTCCGGGAGGTGACGGGAGTAAATGTCAACATGAGGGTTGGAATCCACAGTGGGAGAGTTCACTGCGGGGTCTTGGGCCTTAGGAAGTGGCAGTTTGATGTGTGGTCCAACGACGTTACGTTAGCCAACCACATGGAAGCAGGGGGCAAAGCTGGGTAAGTTGCTTCATCAAAGCTGTCGTGTTAATGCATGTGTTGTTTTGTGTCTGACATGTCACAGTGAGGTGGGGAAATGGGGGACAGAGGTTCAGAGAGTATGTACGTCTGCTGTAAAATGAACTGTGGGTGAGGTGTTTTAAGCATGTACAAATGTTCGCAAGGTTATTCTGTTCCACGTCTACGTGTCTGTGGTTACAGAAAGTCTACAAAATCCTAAGATGGGCATATCCTTCTGTGGTAAGAACTGAATTCCTTCTCTGTGAAACAAAGCTGATAGATACAACAGAAATGAGCAGGTCTGTGCGAACACTAGCAGAGCTGGTCACGGTTACAAACAGATGTGACCATATGCTAACAGCGTTTTCTGGAGAGCATCCCAGCTATCGATGGATATTGTATGAAGTGTTGTTTCAGACCAACTTTTTGTTTTGAAACATTCCTGTGAGAGAGCAGAATTGGTTCTTGTTTCACCGCTGTATTGACGAACTGAAGACTGAGTTGCTGCCAAGTTGACTCTGAGATAATTTTTCTACGTGCCTTTTCATCTTTTCTCTGCTCTGGAAGAAAGTGTAAGACTATAGTACTTGATAGGATACCTCTACAAGGCACTCTTCTACGGCAGTAATAATGTGATATAGCAAAAAAGATATATGTGACAGTATATATTACATGTGTCCAGTGAGTAGACATGTCCTTGTGAAGGGCCTGTGTTTGCCAAAGAAATATATCTGCTGTGTGTTAGAACAAAGTGAATAAAAGAATGAGTGCTTTATATCTAAGGAGGTGCTTACAAATGGATGTGTAAGATGCTGAATGTGAACACCTCTCTCTTTAAGAAGATGCCTCCTGGCCTACTTCCTTTAAAATAGATGAAACTCCGGTATTACACCTGTAACAGTAGTGACATGGCTAAATAAATTGGTTTTTATTGCTTGTTTGTTCCAGCACATGGAACCTGTCACTGACAGGAACTGGCTTTTTAGGTGATAACTTTTCAGAGCCTACAAAACTGGCTTGTGTTTTGTCTCATTCAAGGCGCATCCACATAACAAAAGCAACCCTGAACTATCTCAATGGAGACTATGAGGTGGAGTTGGGCTTTGGAGGGGAACGCAACGCTTATCTGAAAGAGCACAGTATTGAGACCTTCTTGATTGTACGGTGCAGCCAGAAACGGGTAAGACCAAACAAACCAATGAAGATTTTAGATACACACCAAAGTAAAGTGAACACTAGCCTTTATAGATGAGTTGACTACCTGACCTTCAGTGACAAAAAATCCTGTATCACTGTCTTCTTCCTGAACTTTTGCATGCATAGCAGGGACTGTAGCCACTTTCTGCAGAAGGTTTCTGCACAAAGTACTTTCTAGTTCTATCAAAGAAACCATCCTAAGTTGTTTTCAAAATCGTTTTGAAGGATGTTGTTAATAGAGATGGGTTTTTTTCAATTAGATTTGATACTTGTACAAGTTCTTAAAGCAATAGATTAAATCTACAAATATCTTCTCTGTCAGATTACAGATGGAGGTATTTTTATCCACCTGCTTGACATATTGCCATGAACATAAAGATTAGAGCAGTTCTTATCATTATTTTTCAGCCTCTGTTTCTGAAGATGAGAAAATCTGGCCCACTGTAATGATGGATGATCACTGTGACAGGGAGATGAGATCATAGCTACTGCTATGACATGGGTCAGGCTGCACAAAATAAGGCTATTAGGGCATTACTGACTTGAACTTGAGTCAAGTCAATCTCAAGTGGGCTTCAGCCAATATATCTTCTTTTTGTGACGCTGCCAATAACAGAAAATAGGTTGATGTTATCACTAGTTTGTATTCTTTTAAATAATGGTAGACTATAATACTAGAAAGGGACCTTTTTGATCATCTAGTTGAGTCTAGCCAGTAATATTTCTCTAAGTAGCTTCTGCACTATAGACACTATTTCGCTATTCACAAGTACGGGCAAGCGTATAAAGATTGGCCTGAACTGAAAATCATTTCAAATATTTCTGAATCTAAGACCAATTAAACCTTCCTACAGCTGTAAATATGACTACCATGAGATGAAATGAATTAGTGTTTGCGACATGTTCCAATAGCATGGTTGATTTGAATAACTGTAACACCTATACAGAAATACTTTGCTACCATTGCCTCATTTCCTGAGAGAATGGAAGCCTCAAATCTCCTTAATGGATATTGTGTAAAAAATCTCCAAGAAGATCCCTTATCATCTGCTAAAGAGAGAAGCTGATGATTTGGTTTCTATCTGCTCATAAGATAAATCTCATTAACAATTGTCAATCTTCAAAAGAGGATTAGAGCTTGCAGTGCAAGATTATTGTTTCTTGAGCATCACTGCTGATGTTTATACCTAAACCACTTCTTCTTGGCTGAGTAGATTTAAGAACATAAACCAAAATACCCTTATGGTCAGACCCCATCTCCTGGGATGGAGAAACTATATTGACTTCTTAAATCACACACACCAAGTTGTCTGCATGTTCTTGTGTAGAACTGAAGGTTTCTCTGGAGAGAAGAGGAAGACCTAAGATCAGGATTCTGCTCCTTGCTGGTGTAGACAAAAAACTCAAAACCAGAGACACAGAGCACTTGGGACTTGACTTCATTTTTGAACACAGGGCTGTCTTTTGACTAGGAGACTGGACAGAGACTCAGGAGAGATGTGTATTCCATTCCAGACTTAGATTTTGAGGAACTTGCATCATTGTGTCTTGATTTTCCATGGTAAAAGAAAATGGGTTCCCCCCCCTTATTCTTTCACTGCTTTATATGTATTTATTGCAGCTCTGTTACACAGTGTAGCCCTTAGCTGAAGTCTCTAGGCACTACTATAATGCTGCTCTGAAGTGCTGCATCCCAGAGTAGCTAAGAATTGGGACGGGCGCATGGCCTATGTAATTATTGTGCTAAAATGAAGCATAAAGAAACTGCTACCCAAGGTCATGGATGTTAGCGTTTAGAGTTTGAGGGGCTCCTGGTTTGCCCATACTGCTGCAACTTCTTGCTCCTATAGCCATTTCCTATCCCATTGTGAATAGTTCAATGTTCTCTCCCTCTTTAAAAACTCATTTTCACATAATATGAAGATCAGAAGTGAGAAGAGCTTTCTGCCTTAGAAACTCTGTCAGTCTTGAGTATTTTGCTCAATGCTAGGCATTTCTAGCACTTCCCTTTTTCCTTCCATTTCTGCTTGATTTTAATGACTTCTTGTGATGTATTTAGCTAGGTTTTCAGTTCAGTTTGTTCCAGTAATGGCCATAAAATGTTCACCTTACTTAGTAATGGGTTCCTGTGAGTCGTGTCTGGGTTCCTGCTATCCTCACACACAAGGCACAGGATTTGCATTGACCTGAGAGCAGATGCATAGTTGGCCCAAGTAACTGTTTGCCTGAGCTATTCCTCAGTTCATACAGGCAGACTTGAATTATCTGAATACTTGGTCCATCAGTCCCACAGCCATCAAAACCCAACAACACCAGGAGTTACAATGAATGTATAAAATGTAACGGCATCTGTTCCGTACCCTTTCTGCTTACTGTTGCCATGGGGAGCCATAACTTTAAATTTCCTTTTTTTGTTTATTTGACTTTTTCGTCGTGTTAATGCCATTTCTTTGGCACAGAGTAAATGGGAGGAACATTTATCTAATAATGTTGTTCCAGGAACTCAGACTAGCTCCTTATTTGAAAATAGGGTTTTTTTCCTTCTTAAGGGTGCTGTTAACTGGAATATATTTAGTTGCGTCTTAGAGGGAAAAAAAGCTAGATTCTGGTCACTTGGTCTTTAAATAACATCCCTAGAGCTGAAAATGTAGTCCTTGTTTTCTATCTGGTACATAGAAGAGTTGGTTTCTATTGAAAGAGAATAAACTGCAAAGTTTTAAAATCCAGCCTGTTTAGGTTTCTCTCTCCTCATCTTTACCTCCAGATCTGCTTTCACCTTTCTGTTTGCCCTGTCCTGTGATGCTGCTGCACTTGTGGGTGAGCCCTTGCCTGTGAAGAAGGCAGTGCTCAGATACCCCAGAGCAGTGCAGAAGTAACTTTATTATTGCAGTTATGTTCTCCTAGATGAAAGTTTTCGTGGGTTTTTTTGAAAGCATAGATCCAAAGCTCCAAATTTGTTTTCTTTGTGTTTTCTTTCAATTCCTTAAGCTAGGGTTTTGATAATTAAAATATAAAAGCCTTAACTGTATGAGATACAAAGGGTGCCATGCATTTCATTGTAATGTGAACCTATGTATATACACACACATATTCATATATAAAAGTATTCACATATATATATATATATATGAAGTAATTCTTGTCATAAAATTAGCAGCCTCCACCATAAAGGTCTGTTGAATCTTTTGCTGTGGTTTGTTTGCTCCCATTAGTGCTAACAGTGGGCTGCTCTAAAACTGGTTGCTCTGGTGCCTGGTTGCTCTGGTTGTCTGGTGTCTGCTGTCAGACAGCAATTGTATCCCCTTTCTCCCTCTCAGCCTTTTTTTCTTCTAAGACGACAAGCTCTTCTAATGTCTTCTCACAGCAAAGAAGAGACAAGCACAAGCTCTCACAGCAAGCTCTTCATTTTTGTGATCATCAAAGGAAACCTTTACCTTTTGCATAGTTGCATATTCTTGGTGTCTGATATTTATTCTGTGATGAACTAATGTGATTCCTGATAATGAAGTGAAGTTTCTGACTAATCTCTATGTGTGTGATCATGCATTTTGTACACTTGAATGTTTCAGGTCCCATTTCTACTATATCCTCAAATGTCGGGTGCTAATACTCCTTTTTTTCTTATCTATCAAATACTACCTCTGCTTCTCTCATTAGCAAAGTCTGTCATTGCTACACTTGGTGCCAGATGCGATAAGAAAAAAATTAAACAAAATCTGCCCCGAGACTAATCATTGAGTAACTCTACTAGTAACTTTCATCCAGCCTAATACTTCCTCATTCAAAACCATCTCTTGCCATTTCACTGGAAACCAGCTCTTTGCCCAGCTTCGTATTCGCTGTCTGTCTTAGCCATTAGTCTCCAGCACAGCACTCTGTCAGATGCTCTGTGGAAAAAACAAGGCCAGTGAGAACTACTGTATTTTTTCTGTTTAGAAAAACTCAGATGCTCTCAAGGCTGTTTATCCAAGCCTAGCATTTGCTGCTCTACAAGTTCTGTGTCATGATCCCTGACTAAATTCTATTAGATTCATAGAATCATAGAATAGTTTGGGTTGGAAGGGACCTTTAAAGGTCATCTAGTCCAACCCCCCTGCAGTGAGCAGGGACATCTTCAACTAGATCAGGTTGCTCAGAGCCCCATCCAACCTGACCTTCAATGTTTCCAGGGATGGGGATGTACCACCTCTCTGGGCAACCTGGGACAGTGCCTCACCACCCTCACTGTAAAAAATGTCTTCCTTATATCTAGTCTGAATCTCCCCTCCTTTAGTTTAAAACCATTACCCCTTGTCCTATCACCACAGGCCCTGCTAAAAAGTTTGTCCCCATCTTTCTTATAAGCCCCCTTTAAGTACTGAGAGGCTGCAATAAGGTCTCCCCGGAGCCTTCTCTTCTCCAGGCTGAACAAGCCCAACTCCCTCAGCCTGTCTTCATAGGAGAGGTGCTCCAGCCCTCTGATCATTTTTGTGTCCCTCCTCTGGACCCGCTCCAACAGGTCCATGTCCTTCTTGTGTTGGGGGCCCCAGAGCTGGACGCAGGACTCCAGGTGGGGTCTCACCAGAGCGGAGCAGAGGGGCAGAGTCACCTCCCTCGACCTGCTGGCCATGCTTCTTTTGATGCAGGCCAGAATACGGTTGGCCTTCTGGGCTGCGAGCGCACATTGTTGGCTCATGTCCAGGTTTTCATCCACCAGCACCCCCAAGTCCTCCTCGGCAGGGCTGCTCTCAATCCCTTCATCCCCCAGCCTGTATTGATACTGGGGATTGCCCTGACCCAGTTGCGGAACCTTGCACTTGGCCTTGTTGAACCCCACAGGCCCACTTCTTGAGCTTGTCCAGGTCCCTCTGGATGGCATTCTGTCCCTCAGGCATGTCAGCCGCACCACTCAGCTTGGTGTCAGTAGTTATTAAAAGTATCTGTTAATAGAACTCAAAATGCAGTTGGCACTTTTGCACAGATCTGGGATGAAGGTTGTCCTTCTGACTTCAGCACATCACACCTAAGTTTTCCTTCCAGCTTAGTCATGTTTTCCATTTATAACCCTATGCTTATGATCCCTCTTCCCTTTTGCCTCTACTGTGGCAGTAGTGATTATCTGAAGAGAAATAATCTGTTCCTTCAGTTCTAGAGTAATGTAGATTTTTAAGTTTCTGTTGTCCTCGTGTGATATAGGGTGACTTACACAGGGTGACGTCTGTCCTTATTCAGTATTTTTCTCATTCATTTGGATATGTGTTTTTAATGGCTTTAATACCTTAGCCTGAAAGAAATACAGGAATTCTCCAAGGAGATCTTTGCCCTTCCTCCATTGCTGGCTTTGCATCTTCATTCTTTATCTGAAAGTCTGTGTTTCCAGATAAACAGTGAATTATCAGCTAGAATTACTAATACTATTGTCCAGATCTTTACTGATTCCCAAACTTAACCCCAAGGCATTGTAGTGAACTACCCAGCATTACTCTGTACAATGTCTTTATCCTTCTACAGAGAGGTTTTGTTTTATTCTTGTTATACTTTTTTTTTTTAAGTTTACCCTGCAGACTGTAGCGTTCCTAACACACAGCTCTGTACCTCCACCTCCACAACTTTTATATGTGTCCTTCTGCATTTTATTCAAAACGTCTGTCTCAGCCTTTACTGCTATCTTATCACATCCCTGCTACTCTAACAGTACTCAGTTTAATTACTGTTGTAGTATCCAGTAGTCCCAGTTCTTGTGCTGCCCAAGTTTCTGGAGTTTGTACAGGAGCATGTCACTTGGCGGTTGTTGGCAACTTTCTGCTCTTCTTTGAGATCAAGTGCTGCGCTAATTTGCAGAACCATCACAACTACTCTTCTCATCACTTCTAATCATTGATAAAAGCTTTACTGTGAGAAGGGTGGAAAAGTATGTGTTTGGAGGAGTGGAAATAGACCTTAAGGTGAGCAGGATTTTAACAGCACATTAGGTTTACAGCTAGTTTCATTGTCCTCAAAATTATCAGAAGTCTGGGGAAATGCTTTGCTTTGAACACAAGTGGAAACAAAATGTGACTGTCAACAGGTAAGCAATACTGCTGACTAAACACACTGTACTGAGTACAGAAAGATGGCAAACTGAAAAAATGTTTTTTTTTTTCTAATGTCTTTCAATTGCAGTAAACATGGGTGTTTCTTTTAACAATAGCAGGTACACAACAGTTCCAGAAAGGTTTGTTGATGGTGGCCTTAGAACAGCTCAACAAAACTTTGGCCGTAACTCCTAGAAAAACAATTCTCATTCTTTTCTAAATAGTGTCCTGGAGCTCCATCCAGCTGAAGAAACAAAATAGTCCTTTAAATGTTGTGCATGTGACTCTCCTAAAACACAATCAACCTAATGTGATGATTCCTCAATTTAACAAATTTAATCACAGCTCAGCAGGGTTCCACTCATGTAGATTTATGAAGGCACTGGTTTGGAGCATGTAGCACTGCAAGCAATGTCATTCACATATCAATAGGACTTCAAGATAATTTAAAGAATAATATGTAGCTGAAAATGGCTGATCCACACTCAGATTTCACTGCTTTGTTGCACTGATAGTGATCAATACATTGGAAGATCCTATCACACACTAAAGAAGAAATGGGCATTCTTGATACAATTGATAAGTATAAGAAAATGCCAGCTATTTCTGCAGTTTTGCTATAGCATTACTGTAGCTCAGTGTGTGGGAACTGGTGGTGGGAACACAATAAAACCTCTGGGAATAAGATTTACAGTCTCTTTGCGAGTCCAGATTTGAAAAGTTCCCACAACAGCTTTCTGGAGTTTAGCCACTTTAAATCTGAAAAACTCATTGCTATCAGAAACTTTTGCACCTGCTCCTGTTGTTGGTAGTACCTGTAACGAGTAGGACTGAAAGGTATCATCTCTTCCTTTTCTTCATTCTTCTTTCCAGTCTTGTTATGCCTTAGGTAGCTCTGTGTGCAAGTTTTCCTCATGCTGTCACTTAGCCAGGAAGAAACAGAGGAGGGATCCTCATAAATTTCCAGAGGAGCTGTGACCCTTCTAATTCTTCATTTTTAGAGTTTGTTATTATCATCGCCCACTGAACAAGTGATTTTTCAGAAAATAAATTAGCTCAACTTTTAAAAATATCAGGTTTAAAAAATGTTTTTGAACAAGTATTGATGTTAACAACAAAGTCCTATTGTTCAAGATAATATAGTAGCACAGTATGTAATGTGGGAAAGCAAAAAATCCACTATGCATGTATACATGTGTTTTAATCCGATTGGAAAAATTGCTGTAACGTAGTTCACAATCCAGCGAAAACCTTCTAACAGGGGGTGGGGAGAAATACTGCTGAAGTTCATGTAGCCATGGAAAATTAATGGTGCCTGACCTCATGGTTAGAAATGATCTCAGAAGTATATATTTACCAATTTGTCACAGTCTTACCTCAACCCAGATGTGTCAATAAACATGTATGAGGTCTTTTATTCCCTTCACATTAATCAAGTGGTGCTTCAGAGTCACCAGCACTAGCAGCAGGTAGAAGGGTCACTCACTGGCTGAGAGGGGGTTAGTACATCTGCTTGGATTTTTGGCATTAAGGCTTTTCTCAAATTCTAGCCAAATTTACTAACTCATGGGGGGAAACCTGCTGTATGTGTCTTTTATCATCTGTAAAGGCATTTGTAATGTAACCAAATAGCTTTGCTTTTATAGGTCCCCAGACTAGTTTCAGCATCTGGGTTTTTTGATTGCTTTTGGTTGAAAACCCTTCACTAAGTTGTAATAAAATGTATTGGCAGTGTCACTTCTATTATTGAAAACAATATATATTTGCTTGGAGATAATGAAACTGTATTTTCTGCCAGTTTTCTGGCATCACATCATAAAAGAAAGAAGCATAACTATGAAAAAGATTGCATAACTGAAAAAACACAAGAAAGTGCTACAAATGATGGCAGAGACCATAAAGAGCAGTGACTTTTATAAAACGAAGCCTCAAACCAACTCAAATCTGGACATCAGCATTGCATCACATCAGTGTATTTTTGGAAACATTTAAAACGCAGCTCTCCTGGAGGTTATCCAGTGGCTCTGTCATGATTGCTCATGTGAAATTCAGCTGGTGCCAAGTGATGGAGTTTTCAGCTCTTGCAGATGAAACAGTGGTGGATTTGGTGTGGGGAAGAGGTGACGTGGGAGGCACTTGCTGTCCTGGGGGTGTGCAATGTGGGAGCACTTACAGTTCTCCCCAGCAAACATCCCAGAGAGCTGACAGCTCCCTTAGGTTTGCTCCCACCGAGTTTCCTTGAGATCCTACGCTTGTCATCCTGGCTGGGTGAAAAAAGTTCTTTGCTGGCTGCCCGGGGCTGCAGTGACCACTGCTACTTACTGTCACGGGGCTAGTCGGGTGTCCCGCACAGGGCTCCTGTCGCGAGTGGCACTGTGTCCCCAGCTAGTGGCCATGAAGCCTGCAGCGCTACATTCCTGGGACCGCTTGGTGCCTGCGTGGCGAGCTTGTGGTCTCATGGGAAATGTTGTCATCATAGCTGTCTCTTTTTTGCAAGAAAAGAGATGATGATTTCCCATGCTTGTCAATCAGGCAGCTTTCCCCAGCACTTAAATTTAACAGGCTTTTAAAAATTTCTTTTAAAAAAATTAATTTAAGGCAGCATAACACTTGACATTTAACTCTCTGGTTACCATGGAAATAACACCAGGTATTTTGCGAACTCCTGACAGGTACAAGTTACAGTGAATAGTGGAGAATCAAAATAAATAGGTAGGGAAAGCAGACTCCTGGCAAAAAAAAGATGCAGACCAACCTGTATGGTCATACAACACTTGAACCAAAATTCTAGAGTTTAAAACAACTGATGCTTTCTTTTTAAATTATTCAGTTGTGTGAACACTTTCTGAAATTCAAAATTAACTCCAGTTAAATCCAGAATTTTTCAGTAATCTCATGGAAGCAGCCATTCTCTTGAAAAAATTTAATCTCTCAAGTAATAAACAGCCAAGTTGTAGCTATCCCTACTGGCTGAATTTTCAGCCTCTCCAGAGTTTGTCTCTTTTAAGCAAGGATGTAACAGTTCCCACCCCTCTGCCTTTTGAGTCAGTACAGGTAAATCACACAGTCCTCACCGAGCAAGTCTCCGGTGCAGTCCTTACTAGAGAAGATTAAAGAGTTTGATTTTGTGCAAAAAACTCCTGTCTTTTCACAGAACACATTCCACGTGGAAACCTGCCTGTCTTTTTAGCTAGAGAATATATTCAAAGTAAGGAACTAACCAGCCTGTTGTTTAGCCTAGTTACATGCTGCACTTCGGTGCTCTCGTAACTGGCACTGAGCTTGAATGAAACCTTTCCGACAGATCCTGTGCAAACTTTGCGGTAAGCTCCAATTACAACCAAGATCCAAAACCAGCTCAAATAACAAAACCAAAGACTTTGTCCAAACTTCAAGAAAGTTAGTGTCAATGACAAAACTTGCAGCCAGCATTAGGGTAGAGGAGACCATTTTGTCACACTCTGCAATACCATTAGCCTTAACAAATACGCAGTTAAGTTGTTTGCAAGATTTACATGCTTTCCTTAGCGTGTCTGGGAAGATGCTCTTGTCTTGCAAGTGTGGAAAATTACTTACTTGTACCTATAGAGAAAGGTGTCCTTTATTCCCATAGCTTCAAGACTCCTGTTCTTCAAACAGATCGCTGTGTGTGTCGTTTCTCTTGCACACGCGCCAGTCTTTTTTTTTTTGAGGATCCTCCATGTAGCATCTCAGCTTGGAACTGCAATTTCCTATCTGAAATGATTCAGTTTGATTCAGTTTATTAAAAAAGAAAATAGATATCTCCATTTTGGAATGCTCCTTGTGTTTACACAGGGTTATGTTGGGTATTCAAAACAGGCAAAGAAGTAAAATGGTGGGCACCACTTAGGGGCAAGTGTTCTAAAAATTTTCGCAGTGTAGGTGTAAACAGGGAGAGAAAAATGGTGGAGTGGGACTGCTCTTGATCACCGTCCACTTCATAAAGTTCAAGGTGCAAAGCCAGCTTCTAGAGTAAGAGATCAGAAGTGAGAGATGCTTGGAGAATGACTGCCATGTAAACGTTTCATAATTTATTCTGCATTTCTCTTGTTTGTATTTCAGAAAGACGAGAAAGCTACGATAGCCAAGATGAACCGTCAGCGCGCTAATTCCATCAGCCATAACCCACCACACTGGGGTGTTGACCGGCCCTTTTATAACCACCTTGGAGCTCACCAGGTCTCCAAGGAGATGAAGAGAATGGTAATGCCTTGCTTTCTGGACATTAATTTCTTTTCTTCTTAATACAGCATTATGTATCCCTCCCTGCTTTGTCCGAAGGTTTTTGCAGCCTCGAGGGCGTTTTCCAAACGAGGGTGGTAAATTCTACTTTGACTCCAGAAATAATAATAATTGATACATCTGGAGGTGAGTGATTGTGAGATGAGGCACAAGGTTGTTTGAGAGGGGAAGGGAGGCTGAATGGCGTGAAGAAGGCTCTTTTGTCTGACTTGTCCCACGTTCTGAAAACTCATCCAGGCTGTGGGAGAAGAAGTGATTATCTACAAAAATTGCGCAGTAACCCAAGCATTCAAATAGCAGCTGACATACATTTCTACTAGATCATTACAGGCTTCAGCACCTGCAGAGGTTTCTTGCTTGCATTATAACAGCCAGATACTGTTCACCTTCTGTAAGCTACATGCCTGTGTATACTCATGTGTCCCCAGGAATCACACTGCTGTTTAACTCTCGAGAATACATTCTCAACTACATGGATTAATTTGCCTAAGGTAGCAGGCATCTTCATTTCTTGCTTATATCCTTCAGTCCTTCTAAATTAAAATGAACAAGAGCCAGTTACCAATGCAATTGGGCTGAGAGCACTTTTATGGCTTATTTTACATAAAGTCATAGATGATATCTTTGTTTCCTGCAATAAAGATGAAGAAAAGAGAGTTTCTATTATAATGGCTATTTGTAATAATAATAAAAATATTTAGCACCTCTATAATAGCATGCATAATCGGATTGCTCTATGACCTTATTAATGCTAGTTTGACCCTTCGTACACAGGCAAAAGTGTGTATTTGTTGCCCATAGTCGAAGTTCTGCTCCAGGTCGCCAAGGCCTTAAAGTAGTCAAAGAACTTTTTAACATGAGATTCACTCCCACAGCTTAAAGATCTTGGCATAGCTATAAGCAACCGCATGTGGTGTCTTCTAATGGGAAATGCTGGCACATTTATTAATAGTTTGTGCTAATATTATTCAATCATAATATTATTTTACAGTGCTAAACCGAATTTCTTAATCTCCATAGTAATGTTTCTTTCATTTCTCAGATCTCCAAATGAGGGCTTCTGACATAGCGTACAGATCAGTGGAACTGTGCATTTTTATGTGGGCTTTTCAATAGGGTGCGCTCAATAGGCATGACATTATTAGAAGAGCCTAATCACACTAGCACATAATTATAATTATAAGTTTCTCTGAATAGCTTTTAAGGGGTTCTTGCAGCCTCCTGTTCAGAAACAAGGTGTAAGCATGCCAAATGGTATTATGCTTCTTGGTGTTAATTACAGTTTGCCGTGTCTCGCTGGTTGTTCAGTTGGAAAAACATAATTATTTATTGAAATATCAAGCTGAGTCCTAAAAACTTCTCTTCCCCTCGCTTGTAAGAGGAAAAGCTTCTCTTTTTTTTTTTCGTCCTTATCTTGAAACTTTCGCGGTAATGATATTTACCTTTTTATAAATTCAGCAGCTCAGAAAATCTTTTCCACTCAATCTGCTTCTGTACTGCCTCCTGTATTAAGCTCTTTTTTGAGAGGCTGATGCTGTCTGTGTTACATGCGTCAGACTATTTTTTGAAAACCAATTTGAACCTGATTCAGATGTATTATTTTCAGCTAGACTTTTTGTTGTTCTTGGGGAATATTTTTTAAAATCTGTAATTTACAGTATTTCCCACTGCTTTATGTGTGAGATGCATTAGTCAAAATGAAAACATGCTGCTCTCCGTGGCCTAGGGACTATTTTAATATCTGTGAGATGGACATTTTATTGATTAGATCATAGGAGCAATTTCTCCATCTCCTGTGTCTCTTTCTGTTAACTTCTAATTTAAACATGCGTTTCTTTGCACCACCCAGCTTTGCACAGTACTTACTTGTCTGTAATTTCCAACACGGTGTTACATAGATGCTGTATGTGCTGAAATGCATGCACAATGCACACTGGCTGCACGCACATGCACACTGGCTGCAAACTGCCTGCTTAGAATTACAACAGACAGACAGACAGACAGAAGGGGAGCAGAACTACAAAGGCTTTTTTCAGTGCTCCTCTGGGATGACATGTCATTGATCTTGGTAAGCTGCACCAGCTTGCAAAGCTCCTGAAAATGTGTTCTTTGTTCCACATCACCCAGCTTTCCCCCAGCCCTCTTGCATGTAATTATATGTAGCCTTTTTTCTTCAAAACTATGAACATGTAAGGTTGGATTAGTCAAATTAGTATGCCAAAGGCAGGCAGTGCAACATTGCCTTTCTCTTTAAAACCTGGAGCTCCTTAGCCCTGTAATTTCAAAACAGGTGTTTCTAAGGGTAATTGTGAGATAGTCCTTGGGCAGGAGCCAGGTAATGTTGCAGTGATGTGCAGTTACATTATATTGACATGTAGATATGAATACACTTCTGTGTAGGGAGTAGTATGGGTGGTTATAAAGGACACAGTTTTTTGTCACAAGCTTAGAACATTTAGCAGTATGAAGACAACCATATTTCCAGAAAAAAAAGAGAGACCTTTTTTTTGTGGTGCTACTTACAATTACCTGAAAGAGAACATTAAAGTTCCCTGAATTGCATTTTTGGGAGGGAACTGTTATATTTAATAGAAAATAGAATTATTTTGGCCATTTTTCTTTCCTCTGAATGCTGGCTCTGGTAGCTGTCTCTATTCTTAGGATATATTGGCAGTAGTCCTGGATGAGACGGATTAGTATCAGTTAGCCACATACTCCTTTTTTTCCCCCCTCTTCTTTTGTCGTGGCGTTTCAACACGCTGCCATGTCTGGGCACATCGGCAGTGCATCCGGCAGGGTTTGTGTGGGAGGGCAGCCCAGCCAGCAGCATGGGGAGGTCTTTGGTCCCTGCTTCTCTCCACGCTGTGGCTTGGAGTTTAACCTCTGTTGGGTCCAGCTGACTTTCCATGATGCTCCTAGGCTAAGTTGTTCCCCTGGGCACACAGAAGTTTATTGAGGCACTTGCACACACATATAAATAAGACAAAATATCCTACACATGTCCATGCAGCGGTAATCTAAAATGTCCAGGAAAACTGGAGTTATTTTCCTAGTCCTACCCTAGCTAACTGGGGCCCGAGTCAGCTGGGATTGCAACTGTGCCGGCTCATCCCGTCCTGCCCAACAGCCCCTCCATCTCCCTCATGCACTGGTCTGCTTTCCAGACCATCCCCAATCCTTCTTTTTCTCCTCCCATTGCTTAGTAGTGGCCTTTCTTGCCATGCAGAGCCTCCAGGAAGGCAGGAAGCAGGAGACACCAATGTTGCCCATTGCTGACCCTGACCCCCATAAGCTGGTGGGGCCACTGCCTGGAGAAAGCTAGTCCTGGGGGCTGTGCTGAGTTGGGCTGCCGGGTCAGTGGCTGCCCATAAAAACCTGGTAAATTTGTAGTGGAGGAAGATCAGAGAGAAATGGCATGGGAGGGCAAAGAGCCCTGCTCTGAGCTGCCAGCCTCAGCTGTAGCCCTGGCCCTGGGAGCCCGTGTCGCTGGATGGGGCGATGCTGCCGGCGTAGCAGGCGTGGAGCGGGTGGAGGGCTGCCCAGAGAAGCCTGGACAGGATCAGCTTCGTGGCTGTATACAGAGTATGAAAAGAGCCAGAGCGCGGCAGAAGAGGAGCACAGCTGCTTTCTATTTTTATTGCTTTTTACAAGATGTTTTCTTCTTTCCTAAACAAAAGCAGTCAGTCCAGGACCAGTGACTATCTCTCTGGACATGCAGACTTTTGTACTGCTTGTGATGTACACAAAGGAGCAGCGTTCCCCCAAGTCTTCATTTGCCAGTCTTGTCTTCCCCGCTGTCTCTCTGGCCGAGTTTTTAATTGCAAAAGGGTCAAAAATAAACGGACTTGAAAGCATTTGACAGTACAGGTATATTTATAGCTATAACAATATTTATACACTACTAAGAATACTTTGCTTTTCCTAGTATAGATTTCAGAGTGCTTTTATAAATATTGATGGATTTTAGACTTCTGGAAATAATACTCATGTCTCAGTTTTCATCAGCAAAACAAAACTACTATTTAAAAAAAAAAAACAATTTGGGGATTGTAGTTGACTGTAAACTGGACGAGGTTTGTTGTAAACAGCAATAAAAAGGCAAATGTTGATACCTTCCAAAATGACAGGGCTGTTCTACATGAGAAATGGTTCTCTTGCATCTTTTACCCTGCTCAGCATGATTGAGGCCATAGTTGGAAAACCTCATCCAGTTTGGGATTACAATCCTTTAGGAGAATGTGGATGAATTGGAGATAGCCCAGTGGAGAAAATTACAAATTAGGAGAGTTTCAACAGTGTGACCTGTGAAGAAGTGTTGAAATATTGGGTTTGTTTAGTCTAGAAGGGAGAAGATTTGATAGAAACGAAAGTCTTCAAATACATGAAGGTTTGTAAGGACAGAAGATAATGATAAATCATCCTCCGTGAATGAAAAAGGCAGGATTAAAAATAATCGTCTTAATTTGCTGTGAGGAAGATCTAAGTTAAGAAAAATCTTAGATGCAAGGAATAGACAGTATAAGGACCTCGTGGAATTCCTGATTTTCCTGAAAACATTTTATTTATTTTATTCAGAGCTCTTCAGTCTGGAGGGGCATTGCAAAATCCTTTGCAAATATAGAAACAATAATGTAAAAAAAATCTATATTAGGAGAATTCATAGGGAATAAAGAATATAAGATTAATATGAGACAGATGTAAAGATTTTACAAAGTTTCCAATCTAGGCTGCACAGAACTTCGAGGCATCGATCTCCTCCCTTGTACAGGAGCCAGCTATACCTGCATCATTTCTGACAGATACTTAAACAAGGGCTATCTGCCTAGCCCTTGTTTAAAAACCTCAAAGGATGGAAATCCCACAATCTTGCTGGGCGTCCTTTTCAACAGTTTGATTGTTTTTCTTGATGTTTCACTTCAGATTCCCTCATTTCAATTTTAAAACACAGTGCTGCGTGAGCTATTCACAGTAGATAGATAGAGAACAGTTTAATTTTCTCCCCTTTACGGTTATCTTCTCTGTATTTGAAGACCATTACCATGTCTCTGCTCAGCTCCAATTCCCTCATCAAGTTTGTTCCCTAGTTGGTGCTTTCCAGCCCAGAGGTTGTTCCTGTTCCCCTCTGAGCACTTGCTATTTCATCGATAAGAGGCAGTGCCCGCACTGAACCCAGCAGTGCTGCCCACAAGACGTTGGTCATTTTTGAGGTCTTACAACCAGACTTTACACAGCCTAATGCTGTCTGGCTTCCAAAAAAAAAAGCATTAGTTGTGTCATGAGATCTACTCAGCTGTGGAATGTCTTGCTGCCATACCGCTATTATATTTATTTTACACTGGCTAGTATGACTGAGCAGCTTAGCTTGTTCCACTGATACATGCTTTGGGGGAGGTTTCCTTCAGAAACAGGTACCTCTGAGTCCTTATAATCAAATGTGAGCAGACTGGCTAACATGGTTACTGAGCCCAGTTGTAGATGCCTGGCAGATTTCCTTTTATTTTTTCAGCTGCTGGAAAGGTTTAACATTAGGAAGTTTAGGAACAGAAAGAGGAAACCCTGAAGATCTGCAATACTGATTTCAGTCTGACCACGTTTCTGTCATGAGTCTGAGTACAACTAATGAAGCATTTAATTTGCAATGAAATTGTGTATGACGTCGATGTTAGTTACAAAGTAAAAACCGAAATAAAATCAAATAGGGATTATACACATGTAGGAAATAGGACTGCATGCAGATGTTAAAAATGTGAGACAAGGTTATAAAAATGCATCCTGGATATGGCCGGTGCAATAAAGAACAAGCTCATCTTCCAGATAGGCACTGCCTGATTCCTTGCAGCGCTGCTCAGAGCTCTGCACAGTCTTCTACACAATATTTGATTGCTTGGTGTTTACTTTCTAATGAAACAGCACTCATCTACAAGCCTGGTCATTCAGCCATAAAATATAATTCTTTGTCCTATTCACCCTGTCCTAAATCAAACAATTCTCTGCATGTTGCATTGCAAATAGAGCTCACTTCCTCCCTTTGTGTCTCCAAGTTGCCCTTACAATAGATTTTCTTGTTACTCGGAAATCAAAATTGTGGAACAGGTGCATCAGAGGAACAGACGCCATAGCTGGTTCTGTGCCAACTCTACTGCTTAAACATCAGAAATTATTAAAAAAATAAAATAAAACTCAGTAGGGCAAGTTTTCCTCGGTCAATAGTGCAGCTCCATCAAAGAGAAGTGGATTCGAGTCCATGAATGAGGCACTGAGGGTTCACCCTTCTTCTAAAGCTTTCATTTAACTGGAGGTCACCATTATCCTCATTTCCAGCAATCATCTGCTAAATCTGGTAATAGCAACATTGACGTCAGTGGAGCTGGACAGGGGCACCCAATGGAGAAGAATTTGAGCCACTCTTTTTTTGCTGCTGTTGTAGTATGCAGAATCCCCTGAACTGGTAATCAAACAGGAAGAAACCCTCGAGCAATCCTTTCTGCTGTAATCTCCATGTATTGCCATAGACCTGCGAGGAAATTGTTAGTCTAGGCTGGGTTTTATATAGCCAATTTGGTTTAGATAGCTCACAAACAGCAAGGGGAGGAATCCTATCCTGCAGTTATGCTATATAATTGCTTTGGTGCTTCTGAAACGAGCATTTGCCTAATTCACGTTCCGTGTGATCTCATATAAATGAGTGGCAGCCATATAAAACATTGTACATTGCTCGAATTGTCAGAGGCTTCGTACCGTTTTGTATCCTTGTCTGCAAACTTAACTTTTATTCTAGTTGATCAGGGCTTGCAATCAGCCTTGATTAAATTCTTTAAAAGAGGGATAAGAGTCAGTGAGTTGCAGCAGCTGATCTGCGGCTGCTTTTGTGAAACTTAAGTAGAGTTTAATATTTAATTGCACTGATAATTTTTCCACCATTCAATACCCTTTTCTTGAGTAAATCATAGTCATATGGGAAAAGGTGGTTTGGAATGAGACACTACTAAAAAGAGTCAGACAGTTTCTGAGTGGGACTAATTAAGCCTAGAGAAATAAAGACACCAATTTCCCTTTATTCACAGAAACATTTCCTCTGATGTTTGTGGCAGCATAGCCCAGGTGGACATCAGAGGTGGAGTTGTGGCACTTACCAGAATGATTTCCAAAGCTTCCTAAAGCAGACAGTAAGCTTTAATGACAAATGGATGCAGGTCAGCAGGTTTGGGTCTGGTTTTCAGAGAGGGTGAGCAGCTCCGACCAGTGCCAGTGAGCGATTTCAATTAAGGCTGGTTAGGCTTGGGTTCAGTCTGTCTGCATCTGATTAGAAGGCTATTTGACAGTAGTTTCTGCAGAACTTTGTTGTGTTTATCGTTGTTTGGAGTGTAGAGAAGAAAGGACAGAGATTAAGGAGCCGGGAACTGATTCAGAGCATTTCTAGGACTACCTAATTTTATGTCTTCTTCTGTTTTGCAAGTTCTGGTGACTGTTCACAAGTGAGGCACAGGTTCACACACCATTTCACTTGAAAATGTGGCCTTTGAACTGAAGAAATTTGGATTCAGAGTTCACAGAAAACTGGGAAGTATGAGCAACCTGCACTTCTCAGAGGTGTGAGTTCACAGCCAGAAGTTAATTAAAAGTAAGGGGGGAAAACCTGTTTCAAAAGCAACCACTTATGTTCTATAGATATAAATCTGATGAGCCAAATAAATTCATGGGTTTGGCCAGGTCCGGTCTACCAGCCGTGGGCTGCGTACGAAATCATTTTGAGTAGAACAAAGTAGAGGGTTTCACCATCTGTGAGCAGTGCAGAGGAATGAAAGTCTATTTACCAAGTGGTGTGGATTGCAGAAAGGGAGCACTTCAGCTTTCCTTTTTGGAGCTCCTTAGTCTGTGTTCCAGCTATAGCAGACACACTCATCATATAATCTGTTTCGTACACTGGTTTTCTGCCAGTTTGTTGTGCTGCACTTAGATGCTTGTTAAATATCCTTCCTATCAGGCTTAGTATTTTCTGTGCCAATTCTTTCTGGACTCTGGTATAGAAATTGTGTTATTTCTGGCTTGAGTGCTTTGAAGTCCTTCGGTTTTGTTTCTGCTTTTACACCTGACAGCATCTATCTTCATAGCCTTGCCTTGTTGACCACAGGGACAAAGGCAAAATGTATAACACTGCTGAAAACAGATGTGAATAATTGGTTTTGCAGTGAGGCCATACCAGATTTGTTTTTAACTACATCCACTCTCAGCCTGTCCCTCTCCTGTTCTGTTTTCCATGGTCACTGTCTCTGTGAAGCACCTCTGCTTTGCAAGTTGGCCTGACCTCTTACAAAGCTCATTTTGTCCCTAATCTCCTTGGCCCTAAGTCTAAAGTTCTTTCAGTTTCTACTTTAGCATCACGTAAGTCCCATTTCAACTTTGTTCTAGAGATGAAAAAGGGGCAAGAAAAAATAGTTTCTCTGTCCTTTTTGCTCTTACAATCTTTGCTGGAGTTGCCAGTGAAGTTTTTAAGGTGGAATCCATGCTTTCCGGCCACATTGCCGTTAAGAAGGTCACAGAGCACATCCGCCCCTCTACTGTCTTATTTTTGGAGCTAAATGAAAAGTTAAAAGGATGTAAAGTCTATTCCACTTTCCTTTGCATATTTACAATGTTAATAATTGCAGATAATGTTCTCAAAGTTAAAATTATTATTTCTAATGGTTCTTGATTTGAAGCATTTTGGTATAGCAGTCAGCTTGTCATGGCTTTGACAAACACTTTATCATTCTATTTAAGGAATCGGTTTTAATCTTCAAAGAAAAGGGCTTAGTTAATTTAGAAGTCAAGCAGAGAGATGGCAGTCATATGAGCTTTTAGCACAATAGATATTCATAAAATATCCCCCATAAAATAGTAAGCCCTAGGGACAGATGCAGTAATATAACATTCCCTCTTTTTTCCTCCCGCACGTGTCTACTCCCACTGCGGTTGGTCATTAAAAGTAAGTTCTTGTAAATTCAGAGCCACCTGACCTGCCATAAAAAATATGGTTTTTTAAGAATCTCATGTAGAAAAGAAGAAGGAGCAGGACTGTTCTTTGGTAGGTACTATTGCCTTTAAGGGAGCTGATTCAGCTAAGTTTGGGTTAATATTCCTGAAGTCAGAGAGAGAACTGTCTTAGTCTCAGAGCAATTATTAAATGCTATTACCTTTACATTTGCAACCTGATGGCAGACTAATGCGGCCTCCTGGGGGAAGGGGAAAAACGCCAGTATCAGGGATATTTAAAATGAGACTGAGTAAAAATTGCATGAGGTCCATTAGTACTGCACTGCGATAAGACCTATCTCATGCCTTATGTTCCCTTCTAGAGAAAAGGAATTTTGGCCTTAGCAAGGGCTACTTCATCATCATGATTATGGAGCTATTCTTGAACTCCTGTGAACTCCTGTCTGTCTGATTCGTGTAGCCATCACCACTTCTGCATTTTCGTCCCTGCTGACAATTCCCAGCTTTTTCTTCATAGCACCCTAGAAAGCCATCAGCACTGTATCGGTCTGCTGGGCACAAATCCATAAGCAGTAAGGAGGGGATTTATAGACTTAACTCCAGGAACTGGCCATTTCTCTTCCTACCCTCTTACTCCCCTTTTCCTAAACGATAGACGCCTCGTTTTTATCAGCTATTTTTTCTGGGCATTCAGATTTTTGTATATGTGTGTGCAGAAATGCCAATCTTGACATATCTTTGTGCAGCTCAAAACCTGCTCCATACCGGAACAGGCTGGGTACTGCCCCAGCCCGGCTACCCAGCCTCCAGCAGCGAGCACGGGCAGGTGAGATCAGGGATGCTGGAGAGTGGCTTTATAGACATGCTCGCAGCAGCAGCCTCTGTTATTTGACTTTCCTGCTTGAGCTTGGAAATTTGTCTACTAGACCACGAGTGTGTTAGTCCTTGAGGAATGAAGGCAAATCCGCATAGACCATATTTCTGCAAGATTGACTTAGTGTTTATCCTGCGCGTAACACAGACCATTGCAATTCATGTGAGCAGCCTTACGCTGAGCCAAAGGGCTTTGATTGGAGCAAAGCATCTGAGTCCTCAAGAAACTAAACTATTTGCCAGCAGTAGAGAAGAAAAAAGACCAATGTGTCAGTAGTGCCTAAGCCTCGTGCAAGGGGAAGGAAATAATTTAAGTGCCGATTTTTCAATGGACCAAGCATGCCCATAAAGTAGGAGGAAGTGAAAATACATTAACCAAAACCCAGGGGGGAATTTCCCTCAGAACCCAAAATAAGGTGCGCAGCGTGACCCTGTGCATGTGATCATCTCCTCCACTTAAAAGGCTTCTTGGTATGTGATTGAGACACGGGTGCTTTAGTGGATAGGGAAGAAAATCGCTAGTCACAGGCAGATCCTAGAGGTATATTTGCTCTGTATCCTGGCAAAGTCTTTCAGTGCAAGTAAGAAAGATCTCCTATAACAAACGACCAGTTTTTAAGAAGCTGTGTATGGGGTTTTTTTCCTAAAATAATCCTGCAGACCTTTCTCCATAACAATTCCATTTTTGGCAATTCTGCTTCAAGAATCTTTCGTACGAAATGGGAACATTTGAAGTGAATCATTTAATTTGCTTAACTTAAAGAGGTTCCTACTACATTTAATTTTAAGCTGATTCTCTCTAATTAAAGTTCAAGTCACTCTTAAATATTTAGCCTTGTTAAATGAAGATCTAGGAAAGAAAATGTAATAATCTTTTCCATTTTTGTTTTACCTGAAATACGTCTTTTTTGAGTTTTTAATTCTGAAACACCAATTTAATTTGAGCTATCAGCATGAATAATTTCCAGGGTTTCAACCACAATGTAGTATTTTAAATTGAAAAGCTCGATCAATTAATTCTGTATTATTTTGGAGACTTTCCTTATAACAATTTTGCTGGTGGAGAGAAGCAGGGGAGAATCGAATTCATGTTGATCAAGTGATCGCCCATATAAATGACCAGTTAAACATGCAGCCTACGTATTTTTCCACACTTGAAATACTGGGGAATTTTTGGAGGATATGCTTGCTGAGGTTTTTTGGTAACTTGACCTGATTGTCGAGTGGGAGATCTGTGTTTAGTTTCAGGATTTCAGTAGGATAAATGGTTACGCAGCTATCCATGAAAATCAGACCATTTTAGGGGACTCTCCCACTGCAGTCAGTCATCCAGTTCCCATGTGGCTAAGCTTGAAACTGTGAACCTGATGTCTATCTAATAAGCAAGTACTGACTGTTTTCTCATTGTTTCCCTCCCCTTATTTCTTGCCTGGTAGCTGTTCATGTTCAGCTGTTTTTCTTTTTTTTTTTTTTCAGCCTAACTGACTATGACATCAGACAAATTAGTGAGCATTTTGTCTCCATGATTAATCAGTGAGCTTTTGGTTTTGGCACTGTGTTGTAGCATTGCTTAGAGGATAAATAAATAAATCAATCAGATATTCCTGACAACTGTAAAATGATTAAGCAAAGAAAAAAAAAAAAAAAAGCCACACAACAAAAAGTTGAATGATCGCTTCATCACTCTTTAATATGAAATCAAAAAGTACATGTTTTTTTTGGCTTGGATAACTGGACATGCTAACTTTGAATCAACATTACTATTTCCTTCTTCCCACTGCACATGAGTCTGCTGGTGGTTGTTACATGGGACTGAGAGACTTCCTTTATCTGAATTTCTGATGGGTTAAATTGGAGTTGCAATTCCTATTTTGGAGTATGGTTTTAGTCTGAAAAGGAGTATGTAAAAATGGAAATAGTGCTCCCAGTGAATC
Organism: Phoenicopterus ruber ruber; assembly: GCA_009819775.1. Taxonomy (NCBI): domain Eukaryota; kingdom Metazoa; phylum Chordata; class Aves; order Phoenicopteriformes; family Phoenicopteridae; genus Phoenicopterus; species Phoenicopterus ruber. The sequence continues at coordinate 31,427,993 of CM020220.1, read as the reverse complement.
ATAGTCCCGGCTGTTGACCTGAGTGACAAAACTCACTTTTTCCCCCTTGCAAAGCTGATGCTGTTCAGGGAGACTTGTGTTGGCTTTACTGCTGCCTCTCGCCATATTGCCACATTGCTAACTAGTTGCAAGGGCAAAATCTGTTCTCATTTAGGATCTGGTCAACATTCTTGTTTCTGATGGTGTTGGACAAAGCAGCTGTGGGAAAACTTTTGCCCAAATATTTTTACTTTTTTACAGTCAGGACGGATCTCAGTTTGCTGCCCCCAGCCTGGTAGCGGCTGCAGGTCCAGCAGCTGGAATATCCTCATGTGCTCTGAGCGTTTTTGGCTTGAGGTCTCTGGGACGAAAACAAAAGGAATTCTTCCTATCTCCCAGCTACATTTGTTTTATGTTTTGGAACACAGGGTACAAACTCTGTGCCTGAGTATTTGACCCTGCTTGTCAAATATACAATTTCTCTTGACTTCAGTTAAATTTAATCCAAGATGTCAGAGGGCAGATTTTGTCTCAACCCGTGCAAAATGTCCATTTTGATGCAATTTGGTCTATTAGGTACGTTAATGCTAAACATATAAAACTATGCCTCTGTACATAAGTTTCTCTGAGGCCTTAAACTATGGATGACCTGTAAATACATACACTTACTCAGTTCAGGTGGCCCTGAAGGAATTATGAACATTTTGGCTATTACAGAAATTATAAATAATTCTTGAAGTCTTATTCAAGAAAACATGATTTTTGTGTGCATGCAGTGAGGGGAGAAGGAAGGAGACCTCTTGAGGTTCCTCCTGAGGAGACGAAAATCAAAATGCATCCAGCTCCCTTAGCCAAGCCCTGACTTAAAGAAGTGCAACCTCGTTGAATACAATAGTTGTCCCATGTTATCAGTCTGAGTTTTGTTTTAAATAAAATACATCCTCAATTATAGTATCAGCATAATTTCCATTCTATCATTTGTAATGGTGACTGAAAAAAAGTCAGCACACCTGAAGTAAAGCATGCCAGCAGTCAGCTGAAGCATTTCCTTTCCATAAATTTATATCTGAAGGCATGTGTTTTTCTAAAACTGCTCTGTCTGCCTGATGACACAGCAACACAAAATATTGCAGCAGATTGGTATGGTTCTCCATCCACACCTAACACATGAGCGCCCTGAAAACTCCTCTCAAAATGCCGTTCTCAGGATACTTTGTGTTCTCAAGGTCAGCCTGTTTCCTAACCCTTGTGTCATTTTCCTCTCTTTCAGGGTTTTGAGGACCCCAAGGACAAGTAAGCAAATTTACTTCTGTCATACACTGTTATGTTTGCAGATTTGGGATTTTTTTCTCATATTAAAAAAAGACAAAAATTAATGCCCAGCAGCCAAGAATAATTCCTGGACTCCCTGGAGGTTTCTCCTGGAGGGACAGCCAGTCGAGGGCACAGGATTGACTGATGTGCATTCAGAACTGCCGCTGCCCTCAAGCCATTTATTCATTTGTGTGGTTCTAACTTGCTTTTGTAATTAAAATGCTTTTGCTGCTCTTCCCCTTGTCCCCAATATTCTTTGCTATTTGCTGCTTTGAAAATATCCCAAGAACAAAATCTTCCTCTAAAGTATGTCTAAGTGTTGAACATGTCAGATAAGAAAAATTTATGTATGTATTGAAATATATATATAGTTTCTGAGTTTATTTGTATATATTTTGTTACTCATTATTACATATTACTTATTTCTATATATAAAAATTAACTTAGAAATGACAGCTTATTTGAAAAAGTAAATTCAAACTTCCATGCTCTAAAATACAGCCATATTAAAGCAGCATTTTCATTTTTTTTCATGTAGAACTTTTGAAAAAAATTGGTTAAAATAACAATTTAACAAGAGTAGTATTTTGAAAAATTGCTTTTGGAGGAAAAAGACAACTGTGTTCACTTTTTAACTTCTACAGCTGGAAATAACAAAAGCATTTCCTGTATTGAAGGTGTTTGTAATAATTTCACATTCAGTCTTGCTGAATGGCATTAATTGAAAGCTTGGTCACCTTGAGATAGGCGATAGTAGAGGAGACCTGTGCCTAAAATAGGTTGCTGTTGCTCCTTATCATGTTTCTCAGGCTGCAGGTCAGGACTAAGCAGACCTCTGTCAGCTAAATGCTTCTGTGGGCCCTGATCACCCGGTTGTCCCGTACGTGCCGCGTGATGGCACTCGAGATGATCTGCTCCATAACCTTCCCGGGCACCGAGGTCAGGCTGACAGGCCTGTAGTTCCCCGGATCCTCCTTATGGCCCTTCTTGTAGATGGGCGTCACATTTGCCAGCCTCCAGTCAACTGGGACCTCCCTGGTTAGCCAGGACTGCTGATAAATGACAGAAAGTGGCTTGGTGAGCACTGCTGCCAGCTCCCTCAGTACCCTTGGGTGGATCCCACCCAGCCCCATAGACTTGGGTGTGTCTAAGTGGTGTAGCAGGTCACTGACCATTTCACTTCGATTATGGGGGCTTCATTCTGCTCCCCATCCCTGTCGTCCAGCTCAGGGGGCTGGGTACCCGGAAAACAGCTGGTCTCACTATTAAAGACTGAGGCAAAGAAGGCACTAAGTACGTCAGCCTTCTCCTCAGCCTTTGTCACTATGTTTTCCCCCCATCCAATAAAGGATGGAGACTCTCCTTAGCCCTCCTTTTGTTGCTAATGTACTTGTAGAAACGTTTTTTATTGTCTTTTACAACAGTAGCTGGATTAAGTTCTAGTTGGGCTTTGGCCCTTCTAATTTTCTCCCCACGTAACCTCACGACATCCTTGTAGTCCTCCTGAGTTGCCTGCCCCTTCTTCCAAAGGTCATAAACTCTCCTTTTTTTCCTGAGTTCCAGCCAAAGCGCTCTGTTCAGCCAGGCTGGTCGTCTTCCCCGCCAGCTCCTCTTTTGGCACATGTGGATGGCCTGCTCCTACGCCTTTAAGATTTCCTTCTTGAAGAATGTCCAGCCTTCCTGGACTCTTTTGCCCTTCAGGACTGCCTCCCAAGGGACTCTGTAAACCAGTCTCCTAAACAGGCCAAAATCTGCCCTCTGGAAATCAGCAGAACATTTTTGGATTACTCTGAAGCCAGCATCTCTGGGTTAATTGCTAGCTTTCACATTTGTAAGCAGAGTGCAAAAGTTGCTCCAAGCTCTGTTCGTGCTGTTCCTGTCCCTTGTACCAGTTTTCTGTTGGCTGCATTTAGAGAAATCTCAGCAGTGCTTTTAAGATGTGTTTCTGGAAGTTTTGTGTTGGCCTGAAATCCTTGGGTTCCCCCCACCATCATACTATCAATATATCAATAAGCATTTCCACATATGAATTTCATTTGCCTATGGCAGTACGTCAGCTCTGACTTACAGGCACTGCCTCCAGGGCACTTAGCACAGGGAAATTTTGTATTTCAATTTAAAACTTATATCTATGCAAATGTACCCGAATTTGCTGTTCAGTAATTAGTTCGGGTACAACTGGCTGCAAAAGTCACCTGAGCAGCTAGGTATATGGAAGGTGACTAAGCTTCCCTGCAGTCTACATGAATGTGGCTGCCTCACTGTGAATATCCCAGCAAAGTACTTTAAAACCCGCAGGGGTATTTCTACACAATCTGCAACCACAGAAGTTATTGTAGTATTAGAGATACCCTCAGCAGGATAATGACCTATTACAAAACTGGAGGCAGCCAAGGCCAAAGCCCAAGCAGACAGTTTCTTTTCTTCACATCTTCCTGAGTGACGCTTTTCGACTGGCACTTGGAATTTAACTGAGGTTCACCAAGCTGCTGAGCCGACTCTTTCCCTCCGGTTCAAGGGGAAAATGTATTGCGTCTCTCATACATGGTATGAAATAACTAAATGTGAATGACCCAAATGTGTAAATAACTCACAGGATCTTGGAAGACATTCTGTAAATACAAAGCCTAATGATATCCTTGCTCATTTTTATGAGTCCAGAAGACAGAATTGTGAGGACTGAATGAAAATAAGCAGCGTCATCTTGAATGCTCAAGCAGATGTGCTTCCTCTAAGGAAGCACGTAGAAGTAAATTCAATATCCTGTCCTTCTAGGGACAAAATCACTTTTAATTTCAAAGTGGAATATATGAAGTTCAAGGAATTAAATAACTCTAGAGCCCAAAAATAAACAACTCTTTTCCCCAACCCCACTGAAATATTAAGATTGGCTAAAATACAAGACCTTGAGACAAGCTAGGTTTGCAATTGCCATATGATCACTAAATAGATGCCGCTGGTGTGCCGTCATGACCCAGCTGAGGTGCAGACACATTCAACTTGCTGACTGGGGCAAAGAGAGGTGGAATTGAAACACGTAGATGGACCTGATTTATTTTTCTCCTGTCAAGAGGTACACAGTAGAGTTGGGGTACAGAGGGCTTCTAAAAATCCGGTCCAGTTTTGGAAAAAGCTTTAGGAGACCCTTTCTTTTGAAAGGGGGCTTTTAACTTTTAAAACAGAGTCACATTCTGGTTTGTAAGCTGCTTTGAGTGGCCTCCACTTCCAGCGGAGTCATACCTGTAGGGACCTGCTGGCTGCAACACAGTGTTTGCATTATACACTGTTATGCAGTACAAATAAAACCAAGAAAATAAAGCAGTGTAGCTTTTCATCGTGCTTGTCAGACCTTGGCATTTTTTCTCCAGAGTGTCTAAGGTGAAGGTCACACAACATGAGCTGTAAGTTGCTTGCCATCATGGGGCTTGCTCATAGAAACAGCAATCCACTGGAATATGCCCCAGTGCAAGTGGGGAGTATATTCCAGTGGATAACTATTGGCATAACCTGTGGAGAACCTTGGCAATCATGCAAGCAGAGCAGAAAAACAGCGCTTCGGGATTAGCTTTAAATTTCTGCCTATAGCTAGTTTTAAGGCAGGCCATTAAAGTGAGAGCATCAAGTCATTAAAATCCTGTTAGATTTAAAAAATAACTAGAGAGTTTGGGGAGGTGCTTCAGGTTTCCTGATCCTCAGTGCAAAATGCCTCAGGGCAATTAAGTTTTCAGTGTTATTTTTTTCAACAGCTTTTGAAAATCAGCCTCATTTTTCTGAAGCTGTAGCTGAGCATCAGAAACACACTGATACTAAAGATTATAAGCAATTTAGAAATCTTGTTCCATGTATTTAGAAAACAGAATCTAATTTGTATTTTTTTTCTTTTGCTACCTTTTTCTTTTGCAACCTTTCCTTGAGTTAAGTAAATATCTTGTAAACAGAAAATTTTGTCTGGTTTGTGCGTTATACTCGGAAATAACTGCATGAAGGTGAGGCAGTGGGGAGTCAGGCCACATTTTTTTCCCCATGTTTGTTCTGTGAACAATTTTTTCTCCAAAATGGAGAATTGTTCAAGTTTGGAAATTTTCACAGAAATATTTACAGAAATTATTATTGGGAAGCAAGAAACATGACTGGTTACATAAATCATTTTGCCAGTTCAGGCACTAACAGCTATGACAACATGGCAGTGCAGCGAAAAATAAGTCAGAGGACTAGTGGAAGGAGACTACTGACCAGTTTTAGAGAATGAAGGACAGCAAAGAGACTGCAAGGCAAGAAAACAGATGGATGTAGTGTAGAAAAAGGGCAAGTAAATCAAATCCTTTCACTGGTGGACTCAGGACTGGCAATGAGCTCTAGAGCTGATATCATTTTCCTCTCAGCTCATAATCCGTTTTCCAACTTGAAGCTGTCATAAGCAAAATGCCATTAACCTCCAGCTTGTTATACAGTGAAATGATAACATGGTGAAGAGGGGGAAATTATCTTGTCCTCTTATGCTCCCTTTTTATGACATCCTCAGGAATACACAGGAAAGCATGAACCCAGAAGATGAAGTGGATGAGTTTCTGGGCCGTGCCATCGATGCCAGAAGTATTGATCGGTTACGCTCTGAGCACGTGCGCAAGTTCCTCTTAACATTCAGGGAGCCTGACTTGGAGAAAAAGGTAATGTTGTCTAAAAATCATTGCAGTGTGTCAGTCAGGCTTGTTGTGAATTTTAATTCTCCGGCATAAGGTCAGGCTTTTCTATCTATAGGTAAAGCTAGGTTTTAGATGTTGGAGGTGGGGTTGTGGTCTTAAAAAATCTGTGCTTCTTCATGGAAACCTTCATACATGTGTCCCTAGAAAGTCGCAGTCATCTGAAGGGATCACTGGGCAGGAAAACCAAGCCATTTCTGTCAGACACACAAACATGCAATGATGAGCTGTAAAGGATATCCAGAATAAGCCCAATTTGTTTCTCTGACCTTGAGGCATCCAAACTGCAGTCACCCCTTATCTCCCTCAAATCACTGCAGAAACTTGCTTCAGCCTGCCTGAGCTCCAAATCACCTCTGGAGGGGGTTTTCCCTGCCCTTTGTCCCCCCAGGAAGCTCCAGGTACTACTTGGGTTCATTGGGATGCAATTTATACTCTGGTCATTTTTGGGAGCCCATTTTAAGCAACAAGTAGAGTTCTCTACCTCACAAATGTGAGGAAGCGGAGTAATACACCTAGGGCTCCCGAATAGCTGATTGCTTCCTGATATTGTTTCAGATATCATTGTTGTGAGGCAAAGATCATTTCAATTTCTCTGTGTATATAATAGAGACGACATCGGCTCTCGATGGCTGCAAAGTTAAATTCAGTTAAGTCCAGAGGTACCCAGATGCTATTACTAAGGGTACTATATAAACTGCTGGTTTTAATTGCCCAAAGAAAGTCAAAGTCATCTTTTTTTTTATCCAAGCACAGATCCTTGGGATACTTGAGTGGTCTTCAGGTTAAACTCATTATTCAAAGGAAAAAGCTTCAGTAATAAGTTCACACTAATTATTTTATCATTTTATTTAGAAACACTCTTTCAATGACAGGAATTACAACCTAATGCAAAGGCAGACCTTTGCAGGATTTACAGCTATTCAATGAATCACTGTGGAACTGGATAAGAGCTCAAGCATGTAATTTCCCCCGACTCCTTCCCTTCAATTTTATAGCTGAAAACTGCTAGGGAAATCAGCGGTTCACCTGTTTTGAGCACCTTTTATTTTGTGGTTCAAACATTGAGACCGTCTGTACTGAGAACCGTGCTTCGAGCTAAATAAAACATCTTTGGGAATCGGATGCAGCTCCCATGTGACCGATATGTTGACAAGTAGTTGGAAGGAGTGACTGTGTGAAAACCGCAGCATCCTCGCACTATCATTAGAACGAGCCAAGCTGTCTGCACAAAAACCAAGGTTTTCTCATTAGCAACATTCGTCCCTGTTAGAGGAAACTTCCCATGGAAGAAGTTTAGGTCTGACAATGGTGACCTAGAATCCTGGTCCGAGTTAATCCATTTCTGTTCCTCTTGTGCAAGGGGCAGATGGTGAATCCTCTCTCCACCCAGCTGTGTGGGTTTGTTCCCTGGCCTTTGGGTTTGTTCAAGCCCTTACAGCTTGCCCAGGGAGAAGGGGAGTTTGTAATGTTAGTCGTTTCCTACCAGCACTGCTTTCCAAGGACTTAAACAGAAGCCAAGTAAGAAGTTTTTGTGGAGAGAAGGCAGCCAGCCAAATTTCCCACTAACATAACCCTGTTTGCGTTTTTGCAGTACTCCAAGCAGGTGGATGACAGGTTCGGAGCCTACGTGGCTTGTGCCTCCCTAGTCTTCCTCTTCATCTGCTTTGTTCAAATCATAATTGTGCCACAGTGAGTATCTTTTCATCCCTTTGCTCCCATCTGCTCCCCTCCTCTATTCTGTCCTACTTTTCTTTGGTTTTTTTCTTGAGAATTCAGAGCATCAAGAGGAAGAGAAAAATCCTTAAATAATTCATGCTGAAGTGATGCGTGATGCTTATTGTTTTCACTCATTTCTAGTGCAGATTAAAACCTCCTCACTGGCACATGAGGATTTCTGTTTTCCCAGCATGATTTCTTTTACCATTTACCTCCATCTTAGGAAATTCAGTTCAGCACGTTTATAAGCCTGTGGAAAACAAATACCACTAAGTAGGAAGGATTGCCTGCTAAGGCATAGTACGCATTCACAACAGGAGGCTAGACTGTCTTCTTATCTGAATCCAGTGGGACAGAGAGGTGAAAACCCCATCACAGCCTCATTGCTCAGAGCACTGAGGTTTCAGGGTCTGCTTCACAGATGAGGCATGACCTCTCAAGCATTTATTCTTCTGAACTCAGAGTAGCAGTGCAAGAAGAAAGGTACAGAAGAAGTTGAGCTACACGTGCCTGTGCTTTGGGTAGCTCACTCTGGGTTTAGGGGTTGCAGTCGTTTCTTTCCCTAGGCAAGATTGGCATAAGCTCCTCAGGGCTGTGGGACACAGTGCTCTTGGACCACTGCAGTGAAATGCTTTGTCTGAAAGGCACAGTGTAACCCACTGGATCTTTTCCAGCAGTGAGCTCTGCAGACATGGTATTTCTTCTCAAAGAGTTCATAAAAAATCCCTTAAAATTAAAGCATGTTGGTATTTCCTGTGCTCTGGTTTAGTAGCAATAATATATCATTCACTGAGCACTGCTGTGTTGGAAATAAATTTGGAGTTAGTCATTTTTAATCTGAAGAACAAGATCACAGAAGCTCTGAAAATGCTCCAAATTCATCTTCATTACAAGAAGACAATAAATTGTTTAAAGAGAGCTCCAATACTATTATATGCCATTACAACTGCTTTCTACTTCCATTCACACCACAGATCTTTTCAGAGTAGAGATTGGTTTGTACTGTTCAGATCAGATATTCGGAAGGTCACAGAAACAACGCACAGTCTGATGTTTGAGGTCATTCACTCTCCCAGGCAAGAGGACATTCACTTCTGCTCACAGAAAGATTGAATCAGCAAAATAACATCAGTACAAATGCACTGTGTAAACAGACAGATCCACTTTGGGAAACTGCAAGTGAAGCTGAAAGAGGCTCAAAATTAAAACTAGATCAACCCCAGCAATTAATGCATTGTTAATTATGGCCAAAAATGTTCTTTGAGAGTAACTGATTTAGGGAGGGCTTACACTTTGGATCTCTGGGTATTACTGCTGTGACTTCACACCTGCAAAGGCCCTCTACCAGCCTTTGTGTTGCTCATCAAACTCCCTAAGCAGCCACTAAGCTGTCTCCATAAAACCCAGTTTAACATTTAAATGACAGCTTGACAATTTCTGATCTGTGGCAACCATATGGCTGACTCTTTTGTATTACATGGGAGCCAATCCCTTACGGCAACATGGTGTAAATGTCATGCTGCTCAGTCTCCTTCCACGCCGCCCATAAGGGTGGCGGTTCGTTTTTTTGGTAAGTTCTGAAGTGTCCTTAGGCAGCCTGGCCTGGCTGAAAGATGATTTGGTTCAAGAGTAAGTAAAATTTCGTGTTTTAACTGCAGATCAGATATACTGTCCTTCACCTTTTGGTTTGTTTTTCCTTATATTTCAATTGCCTAGTTTTGGTCTTTTATTGAAGGTAACAGTTAAGCAGCAACTGAAACCACAGGTGTATATGTGACACCATCAGAGCTTTCTGAAAGACACAACATGGAATTTTAATCTGAAACTAGAGACAAAATGGCAGTGATAATTTATGATGATAAAGAGGAATAGCTTTAATGAATTTCACAGAGGCTCAAACAGTGAATTAGCAAGTACAATTATCTTAGTAGTCATGAGAGAATGCAGAGACCAGCTGGCTTTGGTGTGTTGGCCTCAGTGTCACATCGCAAGAATAATACCTTTAAATTATGAACAAGGCTAACTCCTGGGAGGGGACCTGTCCTGTCACACTGAGACCAATCGCTGGGAAATTGTTGTTGAATATCTTCGTGATCAAAACACATCAAAATGCATAGTGGAAAGCTGGCCCTGGGGTCCTGTTTGTACTTCAAAGTTGAGAGGAACAGGAACCTATCAAGCTGACCAGGCTAAAGCTATTTTCCCTGACTATCTTCATGCCATGGTTGCTCCCATCCCATTAACGAGACAGAGCACGGAGGATGGTGCAGCACAGACATTCCCTGTGCACGGCAAGGGTGGGTAGCTATTCCTATCGAGACTATTCCCACTTGACTGCACTGCAGCGCTCAGCACGCTTTCCTTCCCAGGGGTCTCCTGCCCACAGCCAGCCGGGGGCCGACCTGCCGTAACAAATTGTTCTATCAGCTCCTCTAGCACATGAAATATTTCTCAGTCCCTCTGCTGTCACCCCAGCAGGAAGGTGATTGCTGTAAAAGATGCAGTATTCTCTGCTCTGCAGCTTGCATGAGTAATTTGAAATAGGACAGAGTATCTGTTGGTATTCAAGGCACCTTGTATCTCCCTCTGCTCTCCTAATTGGAAAGCCTGTGCAGTGTGTCATAGCTTGTACAATTGTCATGTTCTGGAGAGCAGAGCTGTAGCTGTTCTATATGGTGTGCATTTAAAAAAAAAAATCTCCTTGATTTCAGCTCTACATTTATGCTGGGTTTTTACCTGACCTGTTTCCTGATCCTGACCACAGTGGTGTTTGTTTCGGTCATTTACTCCTGTGTAAAGGTGAGTACTGTGGTTTCTTTGTAGAGTCCTTTGCCTAAGATAACTGGATCAGCAATCTGTTTCTTCAGCTAACAGAGCATGTTTTGTTAGCCATCCTTTCCACACTATGTGATAAGGGTTACAGAAAAAGCCTTTGATAAGACAGAATGAACTGCAAACAGATGTTAGGGTTGGCATCTCTTTAGCTCAAGAGAAGTAATCGCTCTGTGGATCTGCATGTCTATTAAGTACCCTGCAGGCACTCTCATATTGGTATAAGAAGAACACATTTTCCAATGTGGAACGAAACACTGACCATTCGTTTCCTCCCTATAAACTTCCTGCGGAGTCGCCTGTGTACTGGCCCGTGCTGCATATGCATGTTTGGGTAGGCAGATAATCAGAAGCAGAATATCATCAAGGAAAAATGTCCTGGGGGAAAGTAAAAACCATAAGCATATAGAAGTTTATCTGCCTTTCTCAGATGAGTATACAGAGCTTCCGACATTCAGTGGGCTCATTCTTGTAACTGGTTTTTATCAGCAAAGAAATACGTTGTGTGAAATCCGAAAACATATTAATTCTTCTTGGCAGTCTGTGGTAAATAGGCAGTCAGCGCTTTGGGAAGGGTGTTGTGCTCATCTTTTTCACTCAAAGGCATTCTTATTAAAATGTTGATGCTAGTTGATTGTGTTTGCAGTTTTGGGGATCCTTCCAGTCTAGCAGTGTCTGAACGTCGAATATGCTCAAATTCAAGCTCCTTAGCCCAAGCTCAGCTTTGTTCCTCAGAGCCTGGAATAAAATAGCTCAGTAGCATTATGTTTCCTGCAGAAGAAAGAGTGGGGTAATGGATTATGTCAGGCAGATTATTTGCCTCACTTTAATTATCTTCTCTGTGCCATTTGCAGCAGTTGAATGTGGGTGCTCTTGACAGACTTGCACCTTTCATGTCTTTTTGATTTTTGAAAGTTAGATTTGGAGAATTAAGTTTTGCCTTCTTGTTTAATAAGAGCTACAAACTGTTCCCAGTGAAAGAAGCTTCAGGTTAGATTTGAACTTTACAACTCACTCACCCGGCTTCCCTTGGGCTTGTGACAATTTTAAAGTAAGCCTAGTTCGTAAGCGCAGCATCCCGTTGGTCGTGCTTGTTTACCAGCAATGAGAATTACAAGTCAGAAATAACAGTGCTAATAGGAAGGCTTGGGTCCCTTAGGCTAGGAAACAGTATCCAAAGATGCCTGGTTATACTTGGTGTGTCTGTTGCATGTGAGGATGCTACTGAGTGTCATTAGTTTGTAAACTGGTGTCAGCAGTTAATGTGATTAGCAGTTAATTAACAACCAATGTGGAAAGCTTTTTGGTCACAGCCACAAAGGACTTGGAAACTTGGTGCAGAGCTGTGCTGGAGCCTACTTATGCTGCAGTGCCACCGGCAGCAATGTCCCAGCACGCTGCCAGCCGTGCAGCGCTGCACCAACACACCAACTCTGCTGGTGCTGTGCAGATAGATACTGGGGCAAGAGCTGTGGCAGACGCAGAGATCTCCGAAGCATTCGAGCTGGCTGACTTGCAACCAGATGGATTTCAAGGCACACAGCTGTTTGTCACCCACTGGCTTTTACGGGCTTAGGTTGCTTCCACATACTGACAGCAGCACTCATTTCTTCTGTCATCATTCCAAGGTTTTGGTTTGGGATTTTTGGTTTAATGTTATTACTGGTCTTAATTAACGATTAATTTAAAAGGCACATAGGATTTTTTAGTCCCCGTGACTAGGCAGGTGTTCAGTCTTGCTTTCTTTGCCTTGGTCTTCCAAATTCCTGTAGAAGAGGTCTGTTCAGTGGTGCCTGCGACTGTTTTTAGAATGGCTTTTCCTCAGTGCACAGGCCCTGGAAACACAAGATATCAGAGGGAATTTAGGCTATCAGAATTTAATGGGATGTTATGAAGCTCCTGGTATTTCCAAAAGTGAGTTTTCAGCATGTTGGCCCAGACCCACAAGGTGCTTATGTGTAACATTCAGCGTGGCCGGTGCCTTCTATGCACAGATTGCAAATATTGAAAATATCAAGCCTTTCTAGCTCCCATACCTTTTTGATTACCCCTTTTTTAGTGCTCCAAATTAGCCTCTGATTATGAGATGGCCTGTTTAGGGGATGGGTACTTCTAGCTTGTCAGCTGCCTGTCTGATGGCAGCAGCTACCAGTAGCTGTAGCCTGCTTCTGTCATTAAAGATTTTGGTGTTTCAAGTCAGAGATTTTTAAGCAACAGGTTTACCCAGCCCTTGGTTAAGGGATGTTACTTTATTTTTGTACTCCACATTGCTCCAGGAAGTATTTTTACACATATGCACAAGGAAGGCACTTCTACAGATCCTTTAGATGAAATTTTAAGACACAGGGATGTCAGGATTGTTTGGTTTGTTTCACACTCAGATGTGGGATAGGAGAGCATGTGTTTTACATACCAATGGTTCATTCCACACAAAGTTGGAAAGCAGGTGTCCACCCCAGGATATCAGCATTAGCATAACTTTTGCCTGTTTGCTGTGCTGTTACATGATAAGCGGCTCTTTTTTTCTTCCTCTTCCCAGCTTTCATGTGAGATTTTCCTTCCCTGTTTTGGCCTCTCCATCTCTGGCTTTGACAGTGGCCAGCAGGCTCTTTCTGGACAGCTTGATCATGTTCTATTTTCTTTTGCTGTCATTATTATCTTCCTCTATAAAATTCTCCACGGACTAGAAGTTGATCCTGGAACTGCCAACGCAGCCAGTTTGGCTTTCCAAGTTTCTTCAGCTGTAATAAACAAGAGAGTTCCAGTTCTTCACTTTGATGCTCCATGAAGACTTGGCCACCGCGTGATGGTGTTCCTTCCCAATAGAGTCTAAGGTCATGGGAACCAGGGTCCCTTCACAAATACTCCACTGAAAGACATCTGTTTTGCTACTAACTTATCAAGTTTGTGTTTCTTCTTAAAATCTTTAATTTCTGGTATCTACACTGCTGTGTGGAATTCAACTTCTTGCATGTTCCTGGGTGCACGTATGAGAGAAATTTCAAGTTATCCTTTACAAGCAAGTAAGTTTTTCTGTAGCTTTACATTGGTGCAGCTTGTCCACCTATTTCTTTGCCTCCCAAAGCTGGTCCAGATGCTCCTAAAGTGTTTGGTTTTTTTTTTCTTCTCAAGCAGGGGAAAAAATACCTCTGAAAACTGTACTTTTTTAATAGACTAATAAATCACTGTGAAATAAGTTACATAAATGGACTTGCAACATCAAGTTTCCTGGAGATGTTGTCTTTTACTCCAGAAGCATCTTAATGTACTTCAAAATGACTCAAAGGCTTTTATTACAAATTGAAAAATCAGAACTTAAAGACTCATAGTTTTTTTCATCTCACGACACTACAGCAATTATCTAAGCAGTTTTCCATGTCCACAATATATGTTAAGAAGACAAAAAGGAGAATTATTACTATTCTGTCTGTGATCAGCTATTATTGCTGATTTTATTATTATAGAGTATTTTTATCATGATTTATATTATTATAGAGTATTTTTGTTATGCAAATGACTGGAGGTTGTGGAGGGTGTGTAACACTAGTACTTGTTGGATCGCTTTTTAAATTTGGAGTTTCACCTGTACAACAGTGCCCTACCTTCCCCTTCTATATTCATTGCTACCTGCATGCTTTCAGAGCCTCTCTCTTCTGGGAGGTCATGTCTTCCAGCAGCATTTATGCATTTCAATTCAGAATGAACTGGAATTGACTGGATAATCCAATTTCCTTTTTTCCAACTGTGGTTATTTTTCTCTACGTGGGGATTTTAAGAGGGCTAATGAGTGACCTCAGGCTTGTGTGGCAACCCAGATGTGAATCTTGGCTGCCCAAACGGATCACGTCCTTTCTTTCAGCCCGTGTTCTCAGTAGTGCATGTGCAGGCTTAGAGTTGCCATTTCATCAGACCTTCCCTTGTCCTGTTCTTCACTCAGGCAAGATTTGAGTCTTATTAAGAGGAGTAAATGGTGTTGGACAGTACAAACCAATGGGCTAAGCAGCAACAGTGTACTATATCTGTATATACTAATCTGTATATACAGATTTTCACTGTACTATAGCATCCTGATGTTCTGCTTCTTTTCCTAGGACAGAAGGGATTTTATTTTATTTTATTTTATTTTATTTTATTTTATTGGACAGTGGGAGGGGAAGTCATCTTCCTTTCTTTTTTCTTCTTTTTGGTTATACCCCTGACTTGTGGATGTTTTTGTGGAGGGAACATTGCTAGAGTGGAGCTGAATTGTCAGAGCTGAGATAGGTGCCCCATTTCTATCATAGAAGTCCTCCAAGCTGCAAGTATTCCTGGTCTTTCCATCTGCCGCTGTGAAATGGGGAGAGCATTGCTTATGTTATAGAGCCTCCATGAATGTTGTTCGCAAAGCAGAGGTTCCTCAGATGCGTGGCATGGCTGTGCCGTTGCGCTCTGTTGCAATCCTGACCTCCTATGGTTTCTGGCATTTGTTTCCTCTTCTGGACTTTTTCCAGCTGCACTTGTTTACTGACCTAAAATTTTCCCTAGTTTGCAAAGTTTCCCTAGTTTGCAAAGTAATGAGAACCAAGATTAATACAAAGAAAACATGTTTTCATTAGAATTTAAGTGTCTTCCACTGATAGCTTTGCTTGATATCTCAGGCTTGGTTCAAAGTCAGGCTTTTTTGGGATCATTGGCAGCAGGAGCTTGAGCCAAGATCCACAACAAAGCACTCCCGAGTTTTATTTAGGTGCCTGATTTCCCAGAGATTACAGAAGGACATTAGGTCTGTGCATACCTTTGTGGAGCTTGGCCTTGAGGCCTAAACAAGGGGGTGGCAGGAAAACCTGTCTTGCTCTAATCTAGTGAGAAAATTGTCTAAATACAGCACAAATCTTCCTTTCCCCTCCAAATCCTGTAAACATTAGAGCAGAGGAAAGCCCCCTGGCATTACCCACATCCCTGCGCTGGTAGGGATCTGCTAGCTGATGTCTGCATGGAAGCAGCTGGACATGGTAGGGCAGGGAGATATTTTGGTTCATGGCTTATCAACAGAGCCAAGGATTTCTATATCAGCAAGGTTTATTTCTGACGGAGGTGTTTTGCTTTGTTTTCCAGTGGCTGCATTAGCCTGAAAGTTTGAATAAGCCTTCAGTGAATTTCAATCAATCCTCATGCAGTGCAAATAAGTCATAACCCCAATTTCCCCTTTCCTCCCGTCCCCCACAGAGCCTTGCCCTCTCCTCTCCCTGGAGTTAGCTGGATTGTTGTGCATGTGCTGGTAGCAGGTGAAATCAGCTCTTTCAAAGCTCACTCCATGTCAACCTCTCTCTGTAAAAGTCACCAGCTAATCAGTGCTTCGGCCGTTCAAACACTTCGTAATTACGTTGTAGGACTGCTGTGTGGGAAGCTACGCACTGACAAAATGTTGCATCTCTGAAGATGTAAGAGTGAAGGATAAAAGGGAAAAGCAGGACTTTTAATAGAAACGTTAGTCATGGTTAAATTGCAGTGCTGTGTCGCTGCGCTGCTAGCTTCTTTGTGTCTCTAAAAATACCCTCTAGTGGCTTGGTTATTCATGCAGCGTGCTGGTAGGGAAAGGAGAGTAGGGTTCTGGAAAAAACTTTGGCAGTCTTCAGCAGAGCCCCTCGCCGCGGTTGTGATGGCGTGGAGGGGAAGGGCGCTGCGGGGCTGATGCTCTCCAGGGGGAGGGTGTCAGTGCACAAGGGTTTCCTGGTGTCCATCTCTCATTGCTCCAGCCCTGAGCTTACGCTAGGACGGTGGTGGCACATGAAGAGAAAGGGTTGGTTTCAGTCTCTTCGGGACTTCTCTCGTAGCTGATGCAATGCAAGGAGGCCTCATGCGATGCTGAGGGGTGACCCTTGCTGCAGAGGGCTCCTGGTTAGTCTCCGCTTTTGTCCAGAGGCTGTTTCTACTTAGAATATGATGCAGCACCTAAAGCAAAGCACGCTGGCGGCTTGCAGTCAGAAAGTAATTAGAAGAAAGCTTCTAGTTCTGATAATAGTGAATCACTGGGACAGTCTGTCTAGGGGAGCTCTGTGATTGCCCTTACCAGCGGCTATTTTTAGCCCTGTGTGTCTGTGGTGCCAAGTGCCGTAGACCAGACGAGGCCAGCTGATTTCTCCAGCGCCTGTCACCAAGGGTATGACAGATCACAAGACTGGTCTGGACTTTTTAACAGTCTGTTTCTGAAATGGCACCAGAAAGTGCTGCAATATGCCTTCGTTATCAAAGGGATATGGCATGTGTTTTTTTCATTTCTGCTTTTTTTAATTTTTGATCCAGTAATTTACAGGCTCAAGCTCCTGGCTATTTCAGTTACAGATGGCTTGTGGTTTGCTTCTCACGACAGGATGAGTGCAGGCCTGCAAGCCATGCTATCTCGGCTCAGGAGCCATCATTCCCATTAGAAAGGACTAAGTAGATTTGGTGAGCCAGCTGGGCCTGCTGCCACGAGGTGGTCACGTTCCCGCTCGCCCTTGTCCTGGAGCCGCCACCCCCCATCACCATTCTCTAACCCCTGTGCTGCAGCATCTGCACAGATGCCACGCTGAAGGATGTGGGCAGCTCAGATGCAGGTTGTAATCTGTAAAACAAGCAATGATTTTACATGTTTATTTAAACTTTTTTTTTCCACATGCAGCTTTTCCCAGCTCCACTCCAGACTCTTTCTAGGAAGATTGTACAGTCCAGGACCAATAGTACCTTAGTTGGAGTCTTTGCCATTATCCTGGTTTTTCTATCTGCCTTTGTCAACATGGTATGTGCATTATTTCCTTTTGACCGACTCATTTCTGCATGGTTTTCTTATTGGTGCTCTGCAGCATCCTAACCCTCACAACCACTGGGTTTAATGTGGTCCTGCCTAAAGCTTACAGTGCCTGTGGTCAGTTCCCTTTTGCTTTTCAGGCACAGAAAAGAAATGGGAGCCTGACAGCTGCATCCCTATAGCACATTATATGCCTGGCACCGATGTGTGCCCATGTTCTTTTCTGATTCTTTAAATGCTTCTGCTCCAACTACATAAGCCAAGCCTGAAGCGTACCCCTGCGTGAAGGGCCAGCACGAGGCCGATGCGTCATTTAACTCCCACAACATTGAGTGGGACTTAAGTGTTGCGTAGGCTTTGCGCCGGCCTTCTGCACGGTGCTGCATCCTGCTCCGAGCGCAGCAACCACCTAACGGGGGCTGTGAAGCCTTTGCCTTGAATTGCACTTTTGGGACCGGGATGGTCTAGCTTCACATTCAAATGCTGCAGCTGATTTCAGACTCGGCAAGAGACAGGCTGTTCTCTAGGACCCTGTGGCTGCTGGTTTCTCACTTGTACAAATGGCTTGAAGGCTGAATGTATTTTAAAGAAGCCGCTTGAATATTCTCTACCCTGCATACATCTATTTCATTTTTAAAAGCTGGGGGGGGGGGCGGCACAGGAAAGAGAGATGATCCTGGGGTTGAAGCCCTGAGCTTGGAGGTAGCTACAATGATTTCACATGGCCCTCTGCTCCTCTCAGTTATGGCCTTGCTGAGGCAGTGCTGACTTCCACTGGCATGGAGAGTCTTAAACACCTAAAAATAAGATCACTACTTGCTCTTGCCTCAGGTCCCCTATACACATAGTGGAGATTTAGGAACAATTTTATGCTCTGTTGAGGTACTTGAATGGGAGGCGCTAGCTCGGTGGCATCAACACCCCACCTCCTTCCCCCATAGTCACCTGCAAAGAGCTGGTGTGGGTTGCTGAGCACCACGCAGAAATTAGAGCTTTGTTTTTCTACATAATGTGTGATTCTTTGCATTTGTGAACTGCTTAGTGTAAAAATTAGCAAAATGGACAAAGAGCAGCACATGGAGGAGATCAGAATGGACCTTGCTGTCCCCTCAGCATAATGTAGCACATCAGCCTTTGAGCCTTGTTGCTAAAGCCTTCCCTGTAGAAGGACCCATAGCAGAAGCTTTAGAGATGGCAGGGGAAAGTTATCAGCTCAGAAATTCCCATCAGCAGAAATAGAGCAACACTAGGACCTTATCACAGACAGCGAGATGTATTTGTATGTGTAATATCTACAGCCCCTCTGCCTGTGAACCTTCAGACATAAAGTTGTACGTGAAGATGAGCACGAAACTGATTTTCTAGAGTGCACAGCCTGGATTTTATTAATTAATACTTTGAGGGAGAAAAAACATAGCCATTGCACATGCAGTAAAACATAAGCTGGTGATTTCATTTTGCATATTTTGCACGTTGCTACAGCCATTTCCAAGGGGCTTTTTAATTGATACAAGCTATTTTATTTTCTTCTCCTTGTCTATGCCATTGAGTTTAATACCATCTTTTTCTTCAGTTCATGTGCAGCACTGTGGATCTTGCCAGCTGCATGGCTGCAGAATACAACATCACTCCTGACCGGGTGGACATATGCCTTATCAGCAACCTGACTTCCAACTACAGCCTGGGCACCTTGCAGGGATTCTGTGACAGTCCTTTGCCCAACTGCAACTTTCCAGAGGTATTGCTTGAAAAGAATGGGTTAGAATCATAGAATCATAGAATGGTTTGGGTTGGAAGGGACCTGTAAAGGTCATCTAGTGCAATCCCCCTGCCATGGGCAGGAACACCTTCCACTAGACCAGGTTGCTCAAAGCCCCATCCAGCCTGGCCTTGAACACTTCCAGGGGTGGGGCATCCACAGCTCCTCTGGGCAACCTGTTCCAGTGCCTCACCACCCTCATAGGGAAGAATTTCTTCCTTCTATCTCATCTAAATCTACCCTCTTTCAGTTGAAAGCCATTACCCCTTGTCCTATCACCGCATGCCCTTGTCAAAAGTCCCTCTCCAGCTTTCTTGTGGGCCCCCTTTAGGTACTGGAAGGCTGCTAGAAGGTCTCCCCAGAGCCTTCTCTTCTCCAGGCTGAACAAGCCCATCTCTCTCAGCCTGTCTTCATAGGAGAGGTGCTCCAGCCCCCCGATCATCTTCGTGGCCCTCCTCTGGACTTGCTCCAACAGTGCGAGTTGCAGAGCTTGACCTGAGAAGGGGTTATAAAACCTGTGTGATAAATCTCAGTGATTCAGAGGCAAGAAAGGTTGTTCCTGACTGACATAGGACTGGCACAGACTACTACACACAAACTTAAGTGTCTGAAGTTATTATCGTGAGTCCACATTAATGTTTAAGTTCCTTCAGGGCTGAATAATCAGTAGGCTTCTATGACTGTTGGATCCTGCCTGTAACAGGAGAAATGGCCCTTTCTCCATGAAGCCCTTAATGGCATGCAGAACTGCAAGTCATGTCAAAGGAGTTTGTGGGTGCTCGGTGTTACTTGAAAAACAGTTCACTGAAAATCAGTGTCTAGTCATAGATTTAACCCTTCCCTCCATTGTTTTATATCCTGATGAAAAACTTTGCTTATATATTCTTTCACTAGGTATAGTAGGTTCTGGCCTCAGGCAGGTTAGCAGCCCTGATAGTGGTCCGCTTCAATTTGCAAATGCAAATCCTACCTCTTCAGAACAACTTGTTTAAAAAAAAATAAAAATGCTTATAATGGCAAGAAAAAAAAGATTTACACACTGGTAGAATACTTTTCCAAAAAAAAATCATCTTTTTGCATAGCTATTCAAGATCTTTCTCTGAGTTTTAAGGTCATGGCCAATGTGTATTGGCTACTGGAAATTGAAAAGGAAAAAGATCTGTCTACGATGGGGGCAGAATTTATGTCAAGGTCATCAGTGTTTACAGGGACCTGACAGATTTATGGCTGATCTGTTATCATCCAGATGTCCGAGGTGCTACTGAAAGCCCTGTTATCCCACTGAACCTGTTTCCATTTAACCTAACAGGAATATGGTCCCTATCTGATTCAGTGAAGTTTCTGAGACCACCATTACCGTGACTTTCAACCCTGCAAAGGCTCTTAGTATGTCCGCAGAAAGACCCAGGACAAAATCTGGCACAATGGAGAACTAGAAAGAGTCTGTGCCCATCGTGAGGTTGTCAGGAGTTCTGGTTCAGGACAGAGAGGGGTTTTAAGCAATGAGGAACCACCATTTTGCATGCTGAGGATGCTATGGCAGCAACGAGCCAGGTCAGGCTGGTCAGTGGGCTGAGAAGTGAGGAGTCTCTCCCCTGCGCTCTGCAGGGCAGTTGTTGTATCTGGTTACAGGCGTTGTCTGTCGCTCCCAGTGTGCTTTCAGGAGATGGTGGGATCCCACCTCTTAGCCACAGGGAACATCCACCCATTTTCTAGAAACTCAATAATCAAGTTACAAGCTGTACAAGTTATTTTCTCTAATAATTTAATATATCAGCGATGAACTATTAATAAATGAGCTCAGAACATATGCATATTTCTACTTCAACTAGGACTTGCTTTTAACTGGAAGGATGGATTGCCTCAGGCATCTGATACAGTTTTTTTGCCAGAAATAGGCCTGTCCGGACAGAATGGAAGCTTAAACCTTCTCAGATTTAATAGCAGGAAGGTGATGAGCTGGATAACATGCCTGTCTTCATTTTACATCCGTGCTAGCTTTCCCAGGAGCCATAAATGGCACCTGCAGTCTGCGATCACATTTGAAAGCACTGGCATGCTGAACATTCAGCTCTCAGCTTGGCAGAAGTTGCTGCCCCACCACCCAGGTGTGGCAGAGGGCTCCACTACCACACATGCACACACTTCTGCAACTGCTGACACAAAAAACGATCGTGGTGTTGGGCATTGGTTGAAGTTTGTCCAGCCCGTATCTTGCCGATGGATTCAGTGTGTCACATTAGCGGGGGCAATACTTTCCAATTGGCCTCAAGTGGGTGTATCTGTCCTGGTGGTGTGAATTGCTAATGCCCTTGGTCCTGTGTATTGTGCAGATATGCAACTTTGAGGTCAGAATTTGACCTTAAAGCACGAAGTATTCCAGCATAACTGGATGATGCTTTCTGCTAATTTAGTAGCCATGTCCAGGGCAAACCTACATGACAACCTTGGGTATACAGCTGCGAGCCCTGTGCCTCTGGAGTGTAAAGCAAGTAACGCCTGATGAAGAATGCAAGAGTTTTCCTCTCCATCGGTTCAGTTTTAACACTTAAATCTCCTGTAACGTGGGAGGATCCCACAGGCAGTCCCAGGTTTACGTGTTCAGTCAGCTCAACTACATAACTCCCAATCCCTTTCTATCCCTCTGTTTAGTTTCCTTTGTTTTCAGTTTTGATTTATCCAGCTGACATTCATCTCTCTTCTGGTTTTTTTTCCCCTTTTTGTCTTTATACAGTACTTTACCTACAGTGTCTTATTGAGTCTCCTGGCCTGCTCTGTGTTCCTTCAGATCAGCTGTATTGGAAAACTGATCCTTATGTTAATCATTGAATTTATATATGTTCTCATTGTGGAAGTGCCAGGGGTCAACCTTTTTGACAATGCAGATCTCCTGGTTACAGCTAACACCTAGTAAGTGCCTTTCACTTCTGAAATCTTCACCTAATTTCTTTCACTCAATGATTTCAATGTGTCATTAGGTGGATGGGAGCGCTGAGGCTGTGGTGCAAGCAAGGGAAGTGCATGATACCAGAGAACGCATGGCTGTAAACTAAAGGCTTTGTCAATGCTGCTCTCCACCTCTGAAGAGCAGAACACAGTTCCCTTTAAGATCTTTTTAATCTGGAACTTGACTAATGAACTATCTATTAATAACAAAATATAACTGGAATCAGAGTGGATCTGTGTTTCTTTTTCTTCCAGAAATGGGGAGCTGTAGTTAGTCATTCTCGCTTCTTCTGGTATTACACTCCCAATATAGAAATGTCTTTTCTCAAAAATGAAAAAAAAACCTCCAGCAAACTTGAGCTGGCTCAGGGAAGTGATAATGAACCACTGAGATGTTTGGACATCTGGTATGTCAAACCCAGGTTGGGGTGGTGGAATGGTTGTGGTTGACATTTGGCTAGTGATCTCCTGTTGGTTGCTGTTGGACATATGTCCACATTTGAAAATCCAGCATCACAGCCGGTCTCAGCACAATTCCCAGCACAGGGGCCTGGGCTAAGTGGGAGTAGACAGTTGCCCTTTTGGTTACAAAAGGTAGTTTGTAATCACCAGGACACATATTAATCATGGTAGCAACCTCCTTCCCCTGACATGGTTACCCCTCTCCTGAAGGTCATGCCAGGGAGGGAAATTTGGCACATCTGCAAACCCGCCCTCCTCCACAAGTTTCATTTTTCACTGAGAGTTGCGTTGTTGTGTTAACTACTGGTTTTGATGATTTCCCCTTGTAGGCAACAATCGTACTTGAATGTGAGTCAATAAAATCATGGTGTTGTCTAAAGGTGACCATGATGCTAGGATGTATAATAAGGAGAGTTGCCTGTAAGACGCAAGAACTAGACCATTGCTCTACTCAGGAGTGGGACGGCCTAACCTGGAATATGTTTTCCAGTTTGGGGCAAGAAGGCAGTTCATGATAATGGAGAGTCCAGAGCGGCAAAGAACAATCAGAGATCTAGAAAGCACCAATTTAGGTGAAACATCTGTCAAAGATGATAGCTGTGGTTGCTCCTGTCTTGGACAGGAGGGTGGTTGAGACGATTCCCATGGTCCTTCCCAGTGCTATCTTGTATGTTACAAAATAGCTCATGTAGTTGCTCAGATTTCTTGATAGTCATTAACCTCTTCAAGCCAAAGGCACCTGGTTACTTCTGTCCTTCACATAAATATTCCATGATTTTAGCATTTCTGTGTCCCCAGTAATAATTAATGGAGGTATGGCTTTTACTGCCATTGGCAGTAATCACTTAAATTGTTTTGTTAACTCAAGCAAATTAAATTATGTAGGAAACCCCACAGAGCTTTCTGTGGGGGTATAAGGAGAATGAGGTTTCCCTCCTTTTTTTTTGCAGATGTTATGTATTCCAATGGTGGAAGCTATTTAGCATTTTCTAACACAATTAGAGAAACAAAAGCATTTTGTATCCCAAATATCATTTAGTTCTTGTAAGTCAAGCACTAAGCAAAATTACAGCACTTAGAAGTATAATTTACGTCACTTCACAATCAAAATGTCAGTAATAAAGTGGAGAAGGTTAGCATGTTTTCCCAGAAATAGCTTTCTGTGATGCTATATTATCTCTCACTAAATGGTATTTGTTTGGTCCGGAGAGCTCCATGGACAGCTATTTGTTGTCCCAATGTCTGGCAGTCCATTTGTGTGTTGTGGGAAATGGGAGCTCAGCATGTAGCACATCGTTCAGAGATGTACCTTATTGTCCAGCTGATATTAAAAAAAAAAACCACCATGACCTCATACTACTTTAATTGGGTGCCTGTTGTAGCTACATAATTACTGTCTGCTCTGCAGACATTATGGTACTCTGACTAATTAGAAGTGATGCAGATGTCACTTCACACTTCTGTGTACAAACCAACCCAGCATGCGAGCAACTGAAAGGCTGATTATAGCACGTGGGGAGTTGCTACACTTGACTGCAGCGACACACCAGCGTTGTGACACACGAAGTATAACTGAGTGCACAGGGCTACTATCGTATTATCTTTTCCCCATGCAGATGATAAAACTAATGCATCGTTTTTAAAGATGTGATGGACCAATGTGATCTTCTAAGTTGAGTTCCTGCATAGAGGAGCCCAAAGAGCGTTGCCCAGTGATTTGTTCATCAAGCTCATTATTTCTGTTCGAGCTGTGGTTTGTGAGTTAGAGGGCTGTCTGTCCTTGGCATCGTGGCTGTGAGACGGGAGGTGCTGCTGTCCTATGGGACCTGTCCCCCAAATCAACCACCTTTCCTGCTGAAAATGTGCACTTAACTTGAGCAGGAGTGTATTTAGCAAGCTTCTCTTTGTGTTACCTTCCAGTAATTAAAGGGCCATCTGCTACTGGAAATGGCTGTCCCATGGAGGAGCAACCTACCAACGCGACAGCATTAGTGCTTGCATTGGGCTTTTTCACTTATCCAAAGCATTATTGTAAATACTGGGTTTGCTGCATTTCATAGTCTCTGCTGAGGATTTTAGAGCAAGCCTAACACCCACAATGAGCTGCAGCCCCAGTATAGAGGGTCAGATCTGCCATGCTCCCATCATAAGACAGAGTGATAATGGGGGGCAGTCAGTCATTCTTGGCCAGGTAGTGATTTAGAGGAGTAGGGGAATCATGCTGCATGTGGGAAGTGTCGCCAACTCCAACTAGATCCATCCTTTAGCATGGGAGCTGCTGTCCCCAGGGTTCCCAAACTGGGTCCATGTCCAAGCACACGTGTTCAGTGCTGGAGCTGGCCAAGAGGCCTCGCAATAGATTGTATGCAAGACAACGGTGGGTTGCAAAATCTGTGTCAAAAGAAATTCCATGCTCAGAGCTGCAGAAAATATCTCAGAACAAACAAGGTTAGCGAGTCACTATGCTTTTATTTTTTAATTTTATGCCCAGTTAGGCTCCCTCAGCTATTTCAATTTTGATGATTTGTAGCTCTCATTCTGTAGAGAGGGGTTCTCCCCAGCCCCAGAAAATTGTGGCCTGAAGCTCTCGGGACAGCTGTGAGATTCTCAGGGTAAAGATGTACCATGTTACGTGTTAGTAGTCTGCAAAGCTGTAATTGCACCAATGACGCTACAGTAATTTTACCACTGATCTCTTTCTTTCCACTTAAATAGCATTTTAAAAGATACATGTACATGGTTCTCAGCCACCTAATACTCCACCCACACTTGAGAAGAAACCCAGCAGCATTAAGCAATCAATCAGTCAGGAACTCAGCCAGCTACTACCTACCAGAAAGCTTTCCATCCGTTCATTGTAAGAAAAGCACACCCTCCATCTTCTCCAGCAGCTCGGCTTCATACGAGTGCTTTGCAGCGTTGTGAACAGTAATAGCAATCCCCGTAAGGGTTTGCTTTAGTGCACGCGTGTGCAGTACCTGTAGCTAGGCACAGCACTGGCCATGAGCAACTTGCAGAAGAAGGGCGTAGTGCTAGAGTTAAAGGAATTAAATGCATCTCCACGTTACAATAAATGGGGAAGAGAGGAGCTATTCCTCACAAGATATTAGCCCAAAGCTTCCTTCTTTAGATCAAATTTTCCAGCCTGACCTAATGAAGTAGTGATGGATGCACAAGCATTCGCTAAGCATCCCACACTGACATTAAAATCCCTAATGATTCTCTGACTCTTAATGCTTCTTAGATATTTTAAACACATTAACCATGTTGCACCATCACTCTGGATCTTTAAGTGTAGTTCTGTCGACCTTTTCTCTTCCCCTGCCCCCCAATCTTTTCGTAGTTTTCTGTTTTAAAAGGGCTATAGCCCCACACAGTGTTAGAGGTGCCACATTGCAGAGGTGCAGTTGAATAATGTACAGGACGGGTGCTGGAGGGAGCCAAACATTCTACTAACCTTGTGTTTGTGGTTTTTTTCAGCGTGTCTGCAAACGCAACGTTATCATGGTGAGTCACTTTGGCATGAAATATTTTTATGGGGGTTTTTTGGTAGGCATTTTCTGCTCACAAGGTGCAGTATCAGCACGTCAGCTCACCAGCAGTGGCTGGTACTTGACTCTGCATTGCTGTGAGCTGCTGCACCACGGTGCAAATGCCCTAAGTGGCCTGAATATTGCCCTGTTTTGTATGTATAACTACTCTCAGAGCATCCTCTTTCATGTGGGACTTACATCAACTTGCTTTATAGAGCATCTCATAGAGCTTACTTGTAATTACAAGTCAAAGGTTTTACCAAAATAATATTTTCATACTGTATAACCCTGTAATTCAGATTTAACAGTTTTTATTTGCTTTCTTGTCAGAAGGGATGGGAATGTGTCTTAGTGCTCTTTTCAGCTTATAGAATATTTACAAAACAAAGGCCATTAAGAAGTGACTGATTAGAGAAGCAGTAAGTGTATCATAGAATCATTTAGGTTGGAAGAGACGTTTAAGATCATTGAGTCCAACCATTAACCTCGCACTGCCAAGTCCACCACTAAACCATGTCCCTAAGCACATCTAAACGCCTTTTAAATCCCTCCAGGGATGGTGCCTCAACCACTTCCCTGGGCAGCCTGTTCCAGTGCCTGACAACTCTGTCAGTGAAGAAATTTTTCCAAATATCCAATCTAAACCTCCCCTGGCGCAGCTTGAGGCCATTTCCTCTTGTTCTGTCGCCTGTTACTTGGGAGAAGAGACCGACCCCCATCTCTCTACAACCTCCTTTCAGGTAGTTGTAGAGAGCGATAAGGTCTCCCCTCAGCCTCCTTTTCTCCAGGCTAAACATCCCCAGTTCCCTCAGCCGCTCCTCATAGGACTTGTGCTCTAGACCCTTCACCAGCTTCGTTGCCCGTCTCTGGACATGCTCCAGCACCTCAATGTCTGTCTTGGAGTGAGGGGCCCAAAACTGAACACGGTACTCGAGGTGCGGCCTCACCAGGGCCGAGTACAGGGGGACAATCACCTCCCTACTCCTGCTGGCCACACTATTTCTGATACAGGCCAGGATGCCGTTGGCCTTCTTGGCCACCTGGGCACACTGCTGGCTCATATTCAGCCGGCTGTCGACCAACACCCCCAGGTCCCTCTCCACTGGGCACTTTCCAGCCACTCCCCCCCAAGCCTGTAGCGTTGCCTGGGGTGGTTGTGACCCAGGTGCAGGACCCGGCACTTGGCCTTGTGGAACCTCATACAGTTGGCCAGTAGAACAGTTCCAGAGTTAGGAGGCTGGGGGAGCCAGTGCAGGAGACATAGTGAATGCAATCTGAAGAGCTGTCAGCATTTCATTTTTGCCAAGCCTAGTGGTGGCTGAGCAGGTATGGCCATTCTCTAAAAAATGGCTTTTATACTGATGTTAACCCTTTTTAAGAAGTTGGATTAAATTTCCAGTTTCAAAGTCCTGCTTTAGAAGCCAGCACCTATGAGCCAAAGTCCTCAACCTTTTGCAGATATTGTTTGTCCCTTTACCAACACGTGCTTTGAGGGGAGGGAAAAAAAAAAAAAAAAAAAAAAGCCTTTTCATCAGAGGTTGGTTAGCCTTACAGTGAGAACTGGGGAGCGTGGCTAAGCTGTGTTCCTCCATGCTGAGACTAACTGGGAAATTCTGCTCTTTTGTTGGCTCCAGCTCTCCAGCAACACGAGTCGCGCTGAAGATTGTGACCCCTGTCATCATTACCGTCTTTGTCCTGGCGCTGTACTTGCATGCCCAGCAAGTGGAATCCACTGCAAGGCTCGATTTCCTCTGGAAACTCCAGGTTAGTGGGTGTTTGCTGTATTGGAGGAATACACAGTCATTGGTGTTAATATAAAACCACTGAGCTATTCACTATCGAGTTGAGGAGTGTTATAAAGTGCCTTTGACTTTAATCTGGATCTAGTATGTAACTGGGCATACTAGTAATGCTCTGCTCTTCTTTGGTACTTTGCATACTCGGTGCTTCTCATCGTGGTTATTTACTTTAAACTCTTGTTTCCTTGTAAATGGGGACTTTGAATGGTCCCCACAGTAAAGGGTTATAGATCTGAAGATCTAGGTTAATGAATTTGGGCAACTGAGTCTGTCACTGTTGCAGGAACCTGCAATATAACATGATTTGTAAATATAAGCAGCTCACGTTCACTGCTGAATTGTCTCCCAGCGTTCAGTGAGCCTTAGTTTGCTGTGTTCAGGGATGTGAAAGATTCACATTTGCATTTTCATTCACTTTCTTGTTAAGGAATGGGAACTGGCTTGATACCCAACCTTCATTAGCCCCCAGGCAGCAGTGCTGGATAACACACTACAGATAATGCCCCGCTGTGCTCCCGTCCCTGGGTTCAGTGTTAATGTTGTCACTACTTGTGCCCACGAGTGATGTGGGGGCATCGTATGTGATTCTCAAGCAAGCAGGACAGGTCTCAGCTCTGCCCAGGACTCATAGCTGGGGGACCGCAGGACTGCAGGTTTTATATAGATTGTTTACCTTCTGGGTGGCAGGACATCATTCTAATAATAGGCCTCAGTGGTTTGAGTAGGAGGCACTGAGGAAGCACCAATTAATTAAAGCTCCTTGGGAAGCAGATAAACATTGTTATCCTCATTTATAAATGGTAAAACAATGGAAGGGATGAGCCAACTTGCCTGTTCCAGGTCTGGGCTCAGCTGGCCGAAGCATTTGCTTCCCCAGGCAGACCCAAGTGTTTTCCTTGTTCTGTCCAGACATAGCACCTTCTAAAGGGTCCTTCCTCGTTTAACTTCATTTCCAGTTCCAAATGTCCTGTTTCAGAAACCAGCACCCACAAGCAAAGCTGTAAATGCTTTGCAAGTATTGCTTGTGCCTTTACCAACAGGTACTTAAGGGACGTGGGGAGGTTATCCCTTCTCCCCTCACAAAGTGAGGGCTGGAGAGTATGGCTGAGCTGTGTTCGTCCACACCAAGGCCCAAATGTGCCAGGAAAGTCTTCCCTGTCTTTGGCTCCAGCTCTCCAGCAATGACAAAAGTCACTGAAAAAAAAGATTTGAAGAAAACCCATTTCAACAGGCTGTACATTTTGCCTGGTGCCCCTGCTGAAGCGGAGGATGCTGTACATATAGGACAGCTCTTCGGGGCTCCCATAAGCCGAACCACTCTGTGCAACCACTGTCTCAGCTGCACCGTCCCCAGTCCTTGCCTGACCTTGTTTTTCCCTTGATCAGAAATATTCAAAATGGCAAAAAGTAAAAAAAGGGGGAAAAAATTCTGCTGCCATGAGGTAATGGGGGAGAGAGAGAGGTGATCACTACACACACCTCTGTAGCTTTACCTACAAACCAGAAGCAATGAATTGAGATAATGCTGGCACTGTGCAAGTTTGCAAAGAGAAATCAAATCTGGTTCTGAAGTCCGATTAATCTAGTGAACCCTAAATGCTTGTTTTGTTTAAGTCACCTAGGCCTAGGTACATCCTAGGAGGCCTAGCTACGTCCTCGGTACATCCTTCCTGAAGCTCTGGTTCCATTGGAACATTAAACCCAAATTCACACCCATCAGCACAGAAACAAGACACTGCATCCTCCTCACATTCCCCTTCACCTGGACATACCCCACTACCACAGGAGACATGGGCTTTACAGGCTGGTGAAAAGTCCTCTCTGGAGTGTCAGACTGGCCTGTTTCGTGGGCTCCATGATAACTGTACTTCATGACCATCATTGCACCCCAGAAAACCTTGTGGAAAAGGAGGGTCCTTTTATTTAGCTACGTGAGCATTTCGGAGGGGAGGAAGAGGATTGTAATTCACCACCACTCATGCAGTCAGACTTTAGCAATGATGAGGTGTCTTTGTCCTCCTGAAACCCGTTGTGCTTGACTGGGAAAGCCAAATGTGTGTTTTCATGGATGGTAGGATGGCAGTGGAGTTCCCCAAAAGGAACAAACCTTGTACAGGTTACCCAATTCAGGGCCCAGACAACGTTGGATTTTGGTGTTTTTCTCTGCCTGCTTTTATATACACGTGTGCACACAAAGGGACGAACCATCTTCCACTGCAAAACACAAGTTTCTGCATCTCTCTGGTTCTGCCCTTCTTTGCAGTTTTCCCCTTTCTTCTGTTTCTGTTCTCCCTGCATGTTCATTTCCAGCCTTTTTTCCCCCTCCCCAGAGCAGTTACCAAAAGAGTAAGCACATCACTGTCTCTCCCTCCTAAACTAGGCCACTGAAGAGAAAGAAGAAATGGAGGAACTGCAGGCCTATAACAGGCGCCTCCTCCACAACATTTTGCCAAAGGACGTGGCAGCCCATTTCTTGGCTCAGGAGCGGCGAAATGATGAACTGTACTACCAGTCCTGTGAGTGTGTGGCTGTCATGTTCGCCTCCATAAGCAACTTCTCGGAGTTTTACGTGGAGCTGGAGGCCAACAACGAAGGGGTGGAGTGTCTGAGACTGCTCAACGAGATCATTGCCGATTTTGATGAAGTAAGTTGCAGAAAATCTGGGTGGACAGAGTGAACCGAATCAGATTTTAGTTGGGCTTTGCTGAGCTCCTGAAGGAAAGTGGTTTATTGAATCCTTGTGCCATGGTTCATTTCTCCTCACTCTAGAAGTCTTTAATTCCCCCCTCCAACTAAAAATCCCTTCTATTCCCTTGTCGCTCCTCCCAATATCTAATCCCCTCTCTTCCTATACTTTTTGAGTAGTAGAGACTCTGTCCGGTACTTTGTAGTGCTTATACCAAGGGAGGACACGGGGCAAGGACATTACCAGCATGTATGTGTTTGTCAAGGTTTATTCGCTTCTTTTGCTCTTGTGAAACAGATAATAAGTGAAGACCAATTTCGGCAGCTGGAGAAGATCAAGACCATCGGCAGTACATACATGGCTGCATCAGGCCTCAACGATTCCACTTACGACAAGGAAGGGAAGACGCATATCAAAGCTCTGGCTGATTTTGCCATGAGGTTAATGGACCAAATGAAATACATTAATGAACATTCATTCAACAACTTCCAGATGAAGATAGGTAATGTCACTGTGTTTACAGGATTAAGTACAGGTAGTGGTCATTCTGAGCTGGGGATTTTATGGAGAGTAAAAACCATAGATGTTACCTTAGCTGTACAGTGATGTTCGTTGTCGTGTGCCTGGTGCCCACTTTGGCCTCTCTGAAACATCAGAGCAGTTTTGTGAGGGTAGCAGCATTATTACTGAAGCTCCCTGGAGAATTGGGAGCAGCTGAACAACCGACCTTGGCGCAGAGAAGCTCTTAGCACAGCACGGTCTCACATGGTGGTTGAGCTTGGGCCCATTTTGCCTGTGATGTGCTCCCTGCCCACACCCCCTGTGGTCCCCAGCTCTGCCATTCTCGGACATTAAATTGTCTTTCAAGTCAGGGAATATAAAGAGAGAGAAAAGGAGGAGAAGAAATGTGAGGATGTCAAGTGTGGTGTTTGTTCTGGAAGGCGGCCGGGCTGCTGCCTCGCCAGCGCTCAGCGTTGCAGCAGCTGTGTGCTGACTTTCAAGTGAGCGGTTTGCTTGGCAGCCAGATGGCAAATAAACCTTATCCTGTTATCTGGATAACGTAGCTCTGGATTGAGCAGATCCTGTCTGTGCTGCCAGTCAGACAGGCAGAATGGATCAAAGAAACCAAATTTTCTTTAAAAGTTTCTTTCCTCACAGTTTGTCCGTAGTTTTACATGTCTGGGTAAAGCACACCTAGAACCAATGAACCTCAGGATATTTTTTGTTGTCTGAAAAATAACTTGCCTCAAGCTTCATGTGGTTCATGTGATGGATCTGAGCGTTGTGCGACTTCTCCTCTCCTTCCAGGCCTCAATATTGGTCCTGTCGTAGCTGGGGTGATAGGAGCACGCAAACCCCAGTATGACATATGGGGCAACACGGTGAATGTAGCCAGCCGAATGGACAGTACCGGTGTGCCCGACAGGATTCAGGTAAGGAATTCACTGGAAAACTACCATTGCCAGCCCTGTGCCACTTACAGGTTTTGAAACTTAATTAGAATTGGAATTTTGATTTCATTTTATTCCTTTATGCCATACATCTGTTTACACAGTGCTAGAAAGAAAAGCCAACTGGGAAATGCCAGTGGTACCATCAAGTTTTGCCTTTTAATCTTGACCAACTTTGCAGCCTTTGGTCAAAAACTTGCAGTTTCGTTCTGGGTGGAAGTGTTGAGCTGAGTTTCCTTCCTCGAGTACCTCACTGGCACTATGAGCACAGTCCTGCTGTGATGCTTACTCGCTCGTGCTGCCAGCTTTGCTGCTCGGCTACGTGCAACTGTAGGTTGTTTTATTTTCCAAGGGCTTGATTCAGATGTGAATTTCTGTAATTCACTTCTCTGTTCACAATGCCGTATGTGTTGTGAGGCTAACAAGGATCCAGGCATCAGCGGGAAGGGAATATGCAACTAGAGAAAGAGGGCGGTTTAAGGGGCTAATGGAAACTGTCTTGTAATCAAACATCTCCCTGGCCTTCAGACAGTGACCTTTCCAGTGATTCAGTTCCGCTGTCCTGCTTTCGCTGAGCCAGTGTCCACAGTAACAGGTTGTCATTCCTTGGGAGAGTACTGAAGGGATGTAAAAACAGTTAGAGTAACTGATGTAAAACCCAAGAGGGGAAGCCATGCTGCTTCTTTCCAATTAAGCTGTCAGTTAACTGGATCAATATTAATCCAACACCCTTTAAACTTTCCTACAAGACAATCCGTGAACAATTTTTCGTCTAGTTAAGCAAATCAGCAACGTTACAGCAATAGGAAGCCAGAAGTGGCAATATTTAAAGCCACCTGAAAAAGGGCAAGAAAATACATTGTAATAATAAATAAATATCTCAGGAAATCTCATAATAACTTCTGTTATTCTGCAGCACAAGTGATTATTTTTTTAGTGGCATCTGCCCAAGGAATTTGGCTGCTGGCTAGATTATTCCATTTGGTTGGTCTTTCTCATTGCCCGTTACCTTCTCTTGCATAAAACAACCCCCTGAACGGCACCTTCTAAATTACACATCCACTGTATAATTTTTAAGCCATTTTTTGAGGACTTTTAAAATATTTTTAACCTGTTTTCCTACTACCACTCCAGTGATACAATAAATGCATCTGAGTATCCTGAACTGCCAGGTGCGTGTGTAAAAACGTGACTCATTTCTTTTTAATCCTGTGAGCGCCTTGAAAAACGTGGTTCTCTTCAAATTGCATGCCCTGTGTGACTTCTGTAGTTTCTCAGTTTCTAAAGGTTGTGTTTGTTCTGCAACTTGTGTGAACCTATTAGTGACTGATATGCAAAAGTCAAGTTACTTAGAAACAAAATAGTCGATCCTACTTTAATTTTGTCCATGGATTACTCCAAAAGCAAATGAAACGACGGTGTGGAAGGCACGGCAAGCATCTGCTTACTCTTGTTTATTCTGCAGGTAACTACAGACATGTACCAGGTTTTAGCAGCCAACAACTATCAGCTGGAATATCGAGGGGTCATTAAGGTCAAAGGCAAAGGAGAAATGACCACCTACTTTCTAAATGAAGGGCCTCCGATTAGTTAGCACCCATTGCAGCGTCGCTCTAAGATGGAATTTGCGTTACCCAAGATTGTGAATCAGAGAAGAATCACTTTTTGGCAGTGAAGCTGAAAACACAGCGCAGCTGAAATTTCACACCGTGACTCTAGAGCTGGTATCAGCAAACTCTTTGGCCACCCGTCACGAAAGGCAATCGAAAGAAACCACCTTGGAGTTGGTCCTGGCTGAGTGCTAAATCGACCAAAGATGTGTACTACGGAGTTCACAGATAAGACGTGAATTTGGAATTTTTAAAAAAGGCTGCTACCACAGGATGATATAAGAAGCTATTTAAGTATTTATTGACGCAACACAACATTTACTTGGTTGAAGGAATGTATGATTCACTACAAAGCATTATTTTGGAATGGATTTGCACTCCCATAATGTCTCCATCCCATACTGCCAGCTATTTGAAGTGTACCACTGTGCTTTTATTAGCTGTTTTGAATGGGCTTTCAAAATTGACACCCACTGTTGCAGCACACAAAAAGGCCTTTTAGAAGGGCATCGGTAATGTTTTAGTGTGAAAAGACACTGTAGCCCTAGCCCCCTTGTTTCCCTTCGTCTACACGGCTAAATGACTGCTCTTCTGAGCGGGGCTGGCACATCTGATGAAGGGGAAGATCGAGATAAAGAAAGATGGCTCTACAACCATATTTATTAAAAAGTCTTCTGTGCTCTTCTTTGGTATATATCAGTTTACATGGGAAAGACTAGATGTAAACAAGAGACGCTTTGTGGGGGGAACTCCCCTGAAATTTGTTGTGGTTTTTTTTGTATTTTTTATTTTGTAATATTGAAAACATGGAGATCTAACAGATATACCAAATTCTATATTTTGTAAATTATATATAAATTAGAAGGCAGGCTGTCCACACCAAGGTGTGGTGGGAGGTGTATATAACCTGTAGACTTTTGTGTAATTTTTTCTGTGCATAATACTCTGAACACAGACTTGGCAGTTTTCAGATTATCATTATACAATCAACCAACAACAAACAGGTGAGTTTCCAGGCTGAATCAGATGCATTTTAAAATGAAAATCCAGAAAAATCTACAACCCCAAAGAAGAGGAAAAAACAAAAGGCGGTAGTCACACAGTTGTTCCATGCAGCATTCCAGCAGAGGGTGGCGTCTTAACAAACGGAAACAGGACCTTTGAGTTGTAGCTACTGAGACGGTATCAGTCAAACGTGTTAAAAAGAAAGAGCTCTAAGCAAATCTTCTAACTAACTGCAACAGGAGCTCTTATAAGAAGAGGAAAAAAAAAAAAAGCTCATTTGAACTTTTCTTTAAAAAAATCATTTTTCATAGATGGTCTTAATAGAATCCTGCTGATACGAGAGTTGTCTGATATTGTAACTGCCATTTGACATTACAAGGAACTACGTACTGCAGCATCGAGTTGACTTTCCTGTAGTTGGCACTTACTTAAACTGAGTCACAGCTTTTCAGTTTTCAGGAATTAGGTGATCTTCAAAAAGGTTATGATGGCAAATGGGTATATGAGGTGGTCGACCTTAAAATACAGTGCCATTGATACTGTGTTGGACATCTTTATCACTAGTGGGGGGTTTATGAATAGTTCACTGTTATCATTTATGTACCTTTTTTAACTATTAAAGAAAAATCCCTTGATATTTTATTAAAAAAAAGAAAAGAATTTTAAAAAAAGCTATATTTTTTATATTCTATGAGGGGAGAGTTTTGATATTGAATTTGGCTAGCACTAAAATGACTCCAATCTTTTGACATTTAATAAAGTTCTTTTCCACTCTTCTCAGGGCAGAATTATTGTAGTACTAACAGCTTAATGATTGCACTATGGTGGTGGTGATGTATTTTTTCCTACTCGACAACGAGAATAAGTGATAATCCATGGACCTGTCTTAATTAATTTGCCATATTGCTAAGCATAACCCGAGCATTAAGCCATTTAAACGTGAGCTTAAATGGCATCGCCCCTTTCCTTCCCCCTTCCACTAGGAAACATCTCTGAAAAGTATAGTATATTGACTTCTGTAAAACTGCCAAGTCTGCCCTTGTACTATACTTTTGCTCCTTTACATCTTTCCTGGTTTGCAAAATACTTCAGTTGCATCACGCTGTTATGCCTTTCTCCCCCCCCTCCACCTCCATCCCTTTTACCCCCTCGCTGAGTTTCATTACCTTCATGCCATACACTCGGTTTTTAGGTTTGCTTTATGCTCTTCGAAAGTCTGCAGTCTTCTTAACTTTTGATTCATCTTATGAAGTTGTGTTGTCAATGAAATTTCAAGTCCCCAGTATCTCTAGCTGTGATTGTTGACAGTGTGTCATGATCATTTCAAGGGGTATTCACACACTCTTTACTCTGGATCTTGCAAAAATGGATACAGTTATGATTTCCCATGGAAATTGAAATCTATTTAAGTAATTTAACTATATTAAACACTGTTTCACTGGTAAAGTGTCTCTGTTTTATTTTAGCTGCCTCTGGCTAGCAAAGCGATCAGGCATAATTTGTGTAGGAGATACTGATTTTGCACACAGCAGCACCCAGTTCGTGACCAGCGATGGAGGGACGGCCGTTTGGACCACACCGGCGCTACGCGACACGCAGTTACAGAGCCTCAGGGGCTTGCTTGCACAGCGACCATCCCCTGGGCCCCTCGCTGCACCCACCTGCCTTGAAATGTTAGTCCCAGGATAGCTGACAAAGCCTCCTTGTGGCACTGTGGTTAAATATATTGGTACAACTGAATAGCTTAAAAATTATTTTTTTTTCTGTCCTATTTAAAAAAAAAAAAAAAAAAAGAAAATTGTATGTATTTTAAAAAGTACATCACCTTTGCCAAAGAATTCCCCAGGTACCTCGGTACTTGTCCTCTCAAGGACACCTGGAAGGAGGCAGCAGGGCTGGCCAATGCAGTATTTTCAGTCTTTATAGGTAAAAGTAAATGCTACGTGTAACTACGCCAATTAACAGAAGCCTGAAGTACAACTGAGAAACAAAAAGCTCCAGGTTTAAACTGACTTTTTTAGTTCAGGAGACATTACACAGGCAACAAAAAACTGAATGACTTACAATCGGTTATTTGTTAGGAGGGATTTTATAAGTGTACTGGGAACACAGCTGCACTAAGAAAAAGCCATGAAGTACTTACAGTATCAGTCTTTAAGAGAGATGGTGAAGAACTATTTAATACTTGAGATGTTCTCCTACATAATCATACAAACAGCAATTCAGGACATTATCAGATGTAGGTGGTTTTTGAAACTATGATCTGGAGAAGGGTATTCCCAAGGGGAGGAAAACCAGAAGCCTCCAGTGCTGTGCCCTCTCATTTAAACTGCTGTACACACTGACTGGCTGGACTATTTTCCCATCCAGAAAGCATTCTGATGAATTTTAAGGTGTTTAGCCATTCCTCCCCAACACAAAGCTGGCTACATCAAGTATCTGCCTGCACATAATAAAATGATACATTTGGGACGCACCGAATTTCTTACGTGTCCCCTGCGCTGCCAATATCCCTGGCCTTGCTGTCCGTGCATCACACAACATACATGGACAAACATCTGACCAAAAACCATGCCCAGAGGCGAATATTTTCATTCTGTTAACCTTCCCGACTGCTCCTCGGGGCACCATCACTTCTAGTTTGAAGTTTGGGAGCTGGCAGGCAGCGATAGCTTGGGATGCAGCCTGACAAAGGGCACTTCAGCTGTTTTACGCTGAAAAACTCAGTTTCCATCCTCGACCCTCTCTGTCACAGGTGTTTCAATGGAAGGAGCCAGAAGAGCCTGGGCAGGGCGGGGGCCTGAATTTCAGGCGGGATGGGGGACAACAGCAGCAACATTTTCCTGCCATTTGGCAGCCCGGTATCTTACCATAAAAAGCAGGCTTATATTTTTTAATTTCTGTCCCTGAGCACCTCGGAGCCCCCGCCTGTCCTGCTCTGCCCTGGCGCTTTGCTCGCATTGCTGGCGACGAGGCCGCGCTGTCGGTGCCAGCCCGTCCCCGTGGCTCCCGCTGAAAGCCGGCGCGGAGAAGAGCGGGTAAGCAGGCGGCGGGCGCTAGGCGGGAATTACAGCGGCATGGCGAGAGCCCAGCACTGAGGAGCTCAGAGGCAGCACTGGTGCAGCACGGCACAGGCGCCATTTCAATTCAAAGCCCCACAGGAGAACAGCTAGAGAGCGTGAGCCTCCCCTGTAAGCAGCTGGCCCCAGAGATCTTTTCTTTAAGCGCAGAATTTCAGATGCAGGTAACTATTGCCATCTACTGGAAACAGGCTTGCGTAGCCCGAGCCAGGCGATGTTACCACGGCTCCCGAGTACCACACCAGATCAGGCTGCAAGAGATGTCAGCACCTGCACAAACCCCCTTCCATCGCAGGAGGGGAGCACTTCCCACCTAAAGGCAGCCACTCCGTCCAAAGTAACTGATTATACACAAACTATCAAATGCAACTTAGAGATAAGCAAAAAATAATCATCCCAGGTACGTGTATCATCATCCAACCCCCGCAGCGGCACAGCGGGCAGTGGTGCAACAAAACAAGACCCTACCACACACACTGCTGCTCCTCCTCCTCCCTTGCAAGTCTCGGGCAAGGAGGCCTCCCCACCTAACGGCAAGCTACTACTTCTTGCGTGGTGCAGCCCGGGTTCCAGCAGGAGCCATAAAACGCCTGTTCTGTGGCAGCCACATGACATTACTCTGTTCCTTTACCAGCTCTGGCATTGCGTACCTTGAGTCCCACCAAACCCAGCAACCCTGCTGTGCCGTTGGGACAACGGTTTCAATCCTTCCTTTACCAAGAGCCGAGACCCTCCTACTCTCACCACTCAGGTACGCTCGACACTCTCCTGTCCTTCAAGTGACTGTTGCCATTTGGTCTGAAATGAAATACAGGCTAATGGACATCCTACCTCTCCTTTTCACGGGCTCGGCAAGGAGCACAGCACAGCATCCCGGCACAGCCATGCCTGGGGGATGGGGAGAGAACAGAATAAAGGGATCCAGAGTGCCAT
This sequence comes from Phoenicopterus ruber ruber, assembly GCA_009819775.1. NCBI lineage: Eukaryota > Metazoa > Chordata > Aves > Phoenicopteriformes > Phoenicopteridae > Phoenicopterus > Phoenicopterus ruber. The sequence continues at coordinate 31,389,419 of CM020220.1, read as the reverse complement.
CTTGATGCTACACACCTCCTGCTAGGAAACAGGGCTCACCACAAGTTGCCTGAAGAACCAAAGCGATGCAGGTTGTGTCCTGAAAAGGGCAAGGAGAAGACAGAGTCGAGCTGGCTCTGCCTTTGGAATTATTTAACGTCACATTATTTAAGGTCATGTTGGAAGCAGGCACCAGGCCTCCCTGGCTAGGCGAGTGCGGGAACACCCAGCCGATAACGTCCTCCTCTCTTGCCCTCTCTTCTCATGGCATTCCTGCAGCAGCTTCAGTACGAGATAGAGCACGTTCTCATTTGCTTTCAAGCTTTGCATGGTACTTGACAAATAGGGCACGTTCTTACGCTCTTACATTTACAGGTTAGTGGGCTAATCCTACAGCATCACTCCCACGTTCCTAGCACAAGCTGAGCCAGACGCCCAGGCCGGAGCTTTGCACGCTGTACAGGAGCCAGGCACCCGCACAGCGCCTGTGCAGCCCCACCGAACGTACCTCAAACTTTCTGAACGTGTACTTGTCATCTACCTGTCTCAGGAAGCTTTGCCTCTGAGGAAGAAAGAAACGTTAGCCAGGAAAACAAAGACTCCATAAATGCTCCAAGAGGTCTGAACAACTTTTGGATAGCTCTGTAAAGCCAGCATAGCAAACGAAGGCGTACCAATTGACCAAAGTGCTCCATAAAGTCCACTGGCAAACAATTTGATCAGTAAAACTGATGAACCACAATTTTGTTAAGTAAAGCAAACTGGGAGATCATTTGGCCTTACCAAAGTAAACGGGTACCTGGAGTATTTGACCAGCTACGACTGGAACTGCACACACAGCCGGATGCTCCAGGCTTCCTCAGACTCCTGGCGAGAGATCTGCTGGACTCTTGTCAACACAGGGCTGCAACCACCACTGAAGCAGACTCCCTCCTGCTACCCTTCTCATCAATTACCTCCAACCAGGGAAAACGCCCTCCTGTAAAGCATCCCTTTATATTAGCAACATTCAGAAAGCATGGATTTTTGCAAGCCGCAACACATATCTAAAATGCTATTTATTCTGACAAAAAGCTGATCCAGATAGCATGTTTAGTGTTTGCAAATGTTAATAGGCTTCTTTTTTCCAATACAATCCCTGAAAGCAAAACCAATCATATCACAGTACTTGCAATGGAAATGGGGAATGAAAGGCGGGAGGCTGAAAGGTAATAGCCCTAAACAGATGTTCCTCAGTCCTTTGATAAAGAGACTATCAATTTATTAAAGAATCCGCAGTGAATGTTAAGTAATCACGATGTCTGCAAAGGAAACCAGTTTCCATCATCTTCTAGTTCTCTGTTAGCTTTGATATAGCTAAAAATCAATCCAAGTAACACATGCATACATTCCCTCATACGAGGCTGCATCCTTTTCTACACCTCTCTCTACCTCTCAATATATTCTTATATATCTTATACACATGTATGTGTGTCAGTCTTCCATGAAGCAGTGTGAAAGAAGGAGGAGTCTACACATTTTCCAGGGTCTGAAAAGTTATTTGCTAGCAAAATCTGACAATTCGCAAATGAGACAAGTTCTTATCCCCAGGTATTGGCCCAGACATTGAAAACAAGAGGGCAGACCGCTACGAAAAACCTCAGACATTAAAGACAAATATGCAAGGAAGAATGTGATTAAATCTCTAGAAGCTCAAATAGGGGCCTCTGAGGTAACCAAACCTCGAACAGCATTACATATACCTTGTGGAAGTCAATCAACTTCTGGCCATCCCTTCCCAAAAGCGAACGTAAACAGTGACACTTTATTCAAAGAGAAATGTGGCACTGTGGGTGTTGGATGGACCTATTCCAACCTTAACGAGGGCTAACTTCATAAACACAGCATGAAGTGGGCTGTGCTGCTACTAAATCCCACAGAAAAATCAAGTGACTACAAATGGCCTTGTGCAACTCAAACTAAAATTGCTCACGTTGTTCAAGAGAGTAAGTTCATCTTCCTAAGTCTAGTAATTCAAGTATCTGGTAAAATCAGCAGGGAAGCACCTACTATCTCTCTGAATGCTGAGTTTGTATGAGCAAAGGGGAAATCCTGGAAATTTTTAGTAAATTTTCACCTCCAACTTGGCCTGGTGTGTCTTGTTTCTTATCTCACCCAAAATTTCAGCAAGTACTAATATTATAGTCAAACTACAGTACTATGTTCAAAAGCCACGTTTTTAGCACCTGGTAATATCAGGTAATGAAGAAGAGTCATGCTCATTAACTTTTCATTGGGAAATGAGATTTTTATCAGTGCTGTAAAAACAGGCAAACAAAACCCCAACTGTCTTCTATTACACTGACAGTTGCATTTGTTCATTAGACCTGCTGATCAGCAATTAGTTTAACGCCAGCATAACTGGAATGGAATAATGGCTCCAGATGCTATGACAAAGGAAGTTTTCATTCCTTAAAAATGCATCTTTAGGAATAGCAGGAAGGGAAGGAGTCTCAGAGAAAACAAGATTCTCTGCCAACATATAAACTGAAGAAATGATGCAACAGAAAATTCTTCATGTGCACAACAGCCTGAGTTTAAAACTAAGCAGTCCTACAGGCATTCATAATAGCTTCCCTGCCCATCAATGAAGGTGAAGTGAAAAGATAGGTATAAGGACTCTTCTAAACTTTGTAAGCAAGATAAAACCTGGTTTTATACTTAAAACATCAATAGCTATATTTTTCAGTCATTGACTTAACATGGTAAAGGACAGTTTTTCACCTTTTCTGGTATCCAGAGTTCAGAAAGGTGCACTGAATGCTAATACAAGCAAACTTCTCAGTGCTAAACAAAGGCTGTTTTCTCTTCTTCTGGATTTTTAAAATATTTGTGGTGTAAACATTTCCTAAACTCTTGTATGCTTCAATCCAGTCCTCCTCTTTATCTTTTCCCCATCTTCTGGATTCCCAAAAGAAAGGAAACCATGTTCATGAATGCATCATTCTTCTCTGTCTGAAAGCGGGGAGGAAAGAGAATGAACTGCAAAGCACATGAGCTCCAACACCCATCTCCGAGGCTGCACACCAAGGTATTGTCAAGGTCTTGATCTCAGACATCAGTCTGAGAAACACATCATGAAGAATATAACACATATTGCTCCTGTTCACTTTGGATTACAATTTCATTCTCTAATTCCTCCTGGTTGTATTATGCATAATTTTCTTCACTAATACCACTTATTTAAAAAGAAAAGAAAATATCTAGCTCCTTTCTTCTTGGTCATAATCTGACACTAAATAACTTACTGAAACACCTAACATTTTGGTATGAAGCGCCCAAAGACATTTGCCTGGAGCAACACTTCATAGCACAGCAAAGCTCTGCCAATCCCCAAATCCAACACCACAAGCAGCGTGGCAACCTCCCTGCCATTAAAGCTTGCTTTTTTCCTTTTTTCCAGCATTTCAGTGAACCCCTACATTACTCCAAGACACATGTAAAAAAATCTATCTATATCTATCTATTTGTACAGTATGAAATGTCATACATAACTGTCCCATAACTGTAAAAAAGCCCAGTGTAACTGACGGTGGTACTATATGGTTGCTATCCTAAGTGTTCGGGGTTTGCTAGTCGATTCACAAACTTCAGGAGTATACAACGGTTCTCTCAAACACAAGTCTAGATCAAGGAGGTCCTATCCCAGCACAAAAACACCCAACCCATAAAGCCAGAAGAACAAACAAAACCCCTGGTCTTTTCCTGTTTAAGCTAATCAGACTGATTTATTATTTTCCTGTCACCAGTTGTTTATCTCGGGTTTGAGCTAATTATTCATCCATTTCTAACAGTATATAAAAAGAACAGTAGTCCAACAAGTACAAGTCACTCCACTTACTCACCAATTCATTTCCTTTCAACCTCTCCAGAGTTCAAACAGAGGAAGCGTGCAAAAATCCTGGGTTAACTGGCAGAACTTTCTGAATAATTACTAAAAAGAAACCTTGTCCACACAGATCACTTTCAAAGGATAATTAAAAGGAAATCATAAATGAAAAAATGTTAAAGTATTTACAGCACTAGACAGAGGGCCACAGGTGCCATAAAGCTGATCCCCAGAAACACAGTTTCCAGGTTACATTTTAATTAAGAAAACATTCATATATACGTCAATGCGAAACAAAACATTCCAAAATTTAATATCTTACATATTCCAAATCTAGTTTACTAATATGCAATAGCATTATTATTATTATTATTTAGCCTATCCCCTACTGCCTCACAAAGGCAAAACTGATTATGGAAGTGAAGACCTTGCATGATATGCAGAAGACATACTCTGTAGAGTCCTTCCATTAACATACTTTTGAATGAAGCTTTTTTATGCCACCAGTCAAATTCCCCAATCTTGGTGTCCCTACATACATTTCACTGCATGGATATGATCCATTTTCCTCCTCTAGTCCTGTATTCTTTTGTGTCCTTCTTCAAAAAAAAAAAAAAAAGTTTAACCGTCAAGTGAAAAATGTCCACAGGCATCTTACATTGCTTTATTTAAAAAAAAAAAAAAAAAAAAAAAACCAAAAAACACAAACCCAAAAAGCCCCATCCAGACAGCTTCTTCTTTTGGAGAACAGCTTTACATTCCTGAGAGTGAATTACTGTTGGAACAAGACTGCCTCTAAATGTTCCAGGACTTGTCAGACATTGTAATCGGGGGACTTTCCCTGCGGTTGTCGCAGTCGAATTTGTAAAGTAGAAAATGCTCCCACAGTCACGTGAAAGAAGAGCTGCCACAAGTTGCGCAGTTCATACAGATACATGTTACACAGGCAAATTAACCCAAAAGTCAGGAAGGATTTGGCGTTCCTCCAGCCTGTGTAGTATACAAACAGGTAACACTGTCAGGAAGAAAAAAGAAATCAGATTATCACACGGAAAGTAACTTCCACTAAAGAAACATTATCTGGTCATTGAGAAATTACAAACCTAAACCAAGTAAAACTCTAAATCAAGTGTGTAAGAACAGTATCAATTTAGCAGTTGTGGAAGGGTGAAAAGTACCTGATATCAATACAAGGTCACATTTTGCTTCCATTAAACCCTCGTTACAACCTACAATAACAAGTGGCTCATGACAAAGGAAAGTGGATGTTCCTGGCAATGTCTGGTCAAAATACACTGTTCCACCTGACCAACGAAGAAGGAACAAGAGCCAGTGTCAAGTCTTCTTCAGGCAAAGCAACGGAAGGACAGGGAAAATACCAGGGCCCTGAAGCCAGGAATACTCTGCACAAGGCAATCCCCCAGACACCAGCCCAGTGTCCCATTAGGGTTAATGCAGAGGACGAACTGGTGGATGCAGAGAGGTCCACGTGTATCGGCTGTCCTTCTTCAGGTGGTGCAACACAGATCATGCTTGGAGAGGAATACGCAACAACTCTACTGTAGTTCTACCACGTTTTAAGGGTCAGTTTCTGCACGCTGTGGTGAAACAGAACGTCAGGACTGTCCCCAGTTTCCCCCTCTGCCTTGTTCCTACTGCAACGGGCAGTCTGTTCGACTCCCTCGCCTCGGTTTTCATCTCTAAAAGGACATAGCTGCCCAGTACTTTTTTGTGGTCATTATTTTTACTTCTGCTATTGTTCAAAGTACTTCCTTGACGTCCACAAAATACATGTTTGCCCCCTCTGGATTCTAACCCTTTCCGTCTGATGAAGAAAGTTTTTGCTGTGCTTCAAGGTAAGTAACAACATCACTGAGGCTTACTTCGTATTCCAAATCTGTTCCCAGTGGATATATAACTGTGCTTACACAAATTTTTTTAACAGCATTCATCATCAGATTATATAAGTGTCATTGCTGTCCTTCTTGGGCATTTGCCACGTTTTATCAGAGTCAGAGAAACTCTAATTTTTTTTCATTTTTCATGTTCCTCAAAAAAGGGCAAAAGCATTGTACACTCAGAACTCAACAATGCAATTTATTGAGGTGACTTTATATTCTATTCAGAACTTAACCGCTTTCTTATGAAGCGTGCATTTCCACTGTAACTGTGGCTCAGATTAACAAAACTACTTGTGATTTCTGGATATCTAAATATCTTCAGAGATGTGACAATATCAGTAAGATTTGTATGTCCTTCCTCCAAACCAAAGTAAAACTAGCGATAAGTCATCTGCATGTTTCAGAATCTAAATGGAATTCCTCTGAATCTGCTCGGCCACTTTGAGCAGAGCAAATGCAACCTACTTGGGCTGACAGTTTTACAAACCACATCTAAAAGAGCAATTAGTTGGTACTAGTAGTACTAGTGGTACGTGGCTAGGTAATTCCCTAGCATTGTTGCCTCCACTGACAACATATGAAGAAGTGTAACCGCTTCCAAGACTAAAATAAAGAGTCAGGATATGCTTCATCAAAATGATTAATAAACATGAAGGGTTTAAAAAACAAAAATACTACGGAAGTTTAAAAATGTCAATGCAACATGATACTGAATGACTCTGAATTTTACTGAAGATCTGTTTTAAATGAATTCTGGGGCTTATTTATTCATTAGTCTAGGTCTGAGATGCTGGAAGATTTGCTACTTACAAAGCAGAGCGCCAGTCAAAAGGCCAAAACACTGTGGTTTTAACACCTTGCTCTAACAAGTGCTGTTATGAAATTCCTGAGGGCTTTTTTTCTTCTATTGAAGGGAAGTGTTAGCATGGCAATTACGGAGCATGCTGTTATGTAGAAGGCTCCTCTGCTACTTCAGAGAAGATTTTGATTTTTGTTTTTTATTTATTTTTAATAAATGTTAAGAAATGACTGAAAGCTCAGCTCCTGACACTTTGCACTTCGGGTACAACTGCGACAGTTGTTACTTTTGCACATTTTCTTCTTCAGAAAAGACGAGAAGCCATGGAGGAACACTAGACATGTCAGTTCTAGACAAACTGGAACAGGCATTTCTCAACTTCTTGGACATATTATCAGAGCTCCTAATCTTAGTTATTTTAACCTGCGAACATTATAGCATTGCTATTTTGTCAGTGTTGCAATACTCAGTTACAATTTTATAAGCAAAATACACCATATAACAGAAACAGAATAACTTAAGAGTTTACTTGAAAATGGCACTTTCAAGTGTACAAAAAAAAAATCATCCCAAATGGAAAAAAACCTTAAGCAATTAAAAATCATAGTTTATATTTTAATGCTGCTAAGAAAGTGCCCTAAAACTTTACATTTGATTTTGATATAAAAGTGAACCTAAATGCTGATGGCATCATCCTGAAATGAAAGGTTTTAGAGTATATGGTAGATGCTAATGGACCATTCCCCCACAATGCTAGAACAGCTGCTACTTTTCTCCTTAGACAATCTAAAAATATCCAGACCACATACCATATGTGAATATATAAAAGGAACACTATTATTATTTCAGTTTGATACATACAGATACATGCCTGCAGCCTTAATTGGCTACTCAATACATCCCATGTGTTATCAACAATACTTCAAAAAGTAGCAGAGGATTTTCTTCATGCCGTCTACTCTCACTTGTGTTCTTGGTATTTAGATCTAGACTGCGAAGATGGTCATCCTGGTCCAAAGAGCTTCATTTCAAATGCAAAAAGAGCTGGCATAGAAACTCTTCAGTTTATGTATTTATTGGTTCTTAATGATTTTGACCAAATTATATTCTTCATCGTTGCACACTGAATGTTAGTGAGCGTAAAACATCCCGCTCTATTTGAGTCCCATTTTTTGCCTGCACGTCTAGTTTACATTTTCTTGGAAACTAGAAAGAGAAGCACACTGCTACGTTGTTATTAACTGAACGAGAGAATACAACATTATGGAAGCCTTGCGGGTGAATGATAATGAAATGTGCTGTCATACAACATATGGCATTAATCTCCCGAACTCCTAAATGTGGCAAAAGAACACGCCACAGAACTGCCAGCCCTCTTAGTTCTGAAAAATGACCAATTATATATCATACGAATCACACTAGAGGGTGCGGAACAAGAGTCTTGACAGATACATTTTGAATATTAAGAAAAATCCTACATTCTGGGCTGCATGGATTCTTTCTTTAAAATAGATCTATTGAAGTCAGACAGTAGGGGAAAGACATATATCCTTATGTCTCAATGCACAGACATGAATACTTTATAAAGAATAAGGTGTCTAATTTGGCAGAGGAGGGAAGAATGTGTATTTTTCACACAAAAAAAGAATGGAGGAGCTCCACCTTATCTGATACGGAACAGACTGTTGGCATGGAAAATTAACACCAATCTGAAGAATTACCTGGGGCAGAAGCTGATGAAAAGTCAACAAGTGGTGAAGAACACAAGTTGTACTGTGACATTTTGCTAGAGATATAGAGATACAGGTAACCTGGACAAAAGGCTGATTGATAAAAAGCCTGATATAAAAAGAAAATCCTGAGACACTATTTTATTTTACAGTCTGACACTGTACTAAACATTGGCACATGGAAACAAGTAGAAACTGCGTACTCCACTCCACGTGCAGGAGATTAAAAGTCAAAAGAATGTAGTAACAGCAATTGAGTGTGACAGACATTATAGTCATAGCTAAACATAACAGTACTGTCACTGAATGACAAATGCCAATGGGCACCAAAACACCTCGCTACAAATTATATAGTGAAGTCAAATTCAGATGCAGAAATGGAAAACCTACAGACCTGAAATGCAACATGAAACATCAGAGAGGAGAAGGAAAACATCGCGGAAAGTGGCTGAAGGCTTTGAGAAGGAAGGAGATGCACAAAAACGTACAAAGTGAGGAAAATTCTGGGGTGCAGTGCCTAGGTGTTACTGTATTTACTTCAAATCTTCCCAAAGGAAATAAGCAGTAAGGCATTTGTTCAGATTTACTTGAACTATGAAACTAGGACTTTAAGGAAATAATAACCTCCATGTGACTTTAGAGATGAATTGTAAGCTCCAGACAAAAAAGTATACCAAATCTCTTAATCAACTAACTGAAGAAAAATGCCAGCAGACAGAAGCTTTTTGTATCAATCTACTGTATGACAGTTTATGACTAATGAAATAAAACAGATCAGAAATTCTTTTTATAATCTGTATCTGTGACATTTAAGAAAACATGATGACATTTATGCATGACTGGATAATGTTTCTAAACTCTACTGAATTATGCAAGCAGAAGAACACACCTGGTACAAACAGGCTGCTGTTCCAAGAAAAAATGCAATAACATAGCTGAAATCTTCACCTTCATTCTGTGAAAATAAAACAAAAAGCCATGTTTTACAATATTTCAGTGAAATACCAGATATTTACAGTATGAAAGTTATTCATTATTGTATGTTAAAACAGTCTCACATAGAGATTTATAATAATTCCTATACTACATTAAACCAAAGGAGTTAGCACTAATCATTGCTTACTTGTATGTCTGGAAAAAATCCACCATGATCTGGAATCTGACCAAAACGTTTATTTACAACAGACAACTAATGCTGAGATTTTTCAAAAGCCTTAAAGGAAGTCCAGCTCTAACACTGAACACTTACCTTCTCCAGATGCCTTTGAAAATTCAAGTCTAAACACTTTAATACCAACTGTGTAGAATTGTGCCTTCCTCCAGCTTCACAAAATGGAAATGAGACAAAAGGAAAAAACACAAACTGGCCACCAGGGTGTGGTAAAATTCTACACAGAGAACAACGCAGGCAGCTCTGCGCTCCTGGCAGCCAGAACAAACAAAAGCACATTAATTTATCAGAGAGAGATTATTGGAAAAATAAGTTTTCTTGAAGGAAAAGATGGAAAAATTTACTTGAAGTGACAGACCTTTCCACTATGTGTTTAAAAAACAAAACAGAACAAAATTCCTTCTAACTTATTCAAACAGGTTGTTTGAATTCTACAGACCTGAGCAGAATAAATTTACATACTCAGTGATTATTCTAACTGCATTTCCAACGAACATCTGTGACAATCAAAAACTTTCCCATGAAAACAATGAGTACTCATGCAAATGTTCTTCCTGGAATGTGAATTTCATTTGAGAAGAAGGTGGTCCATTTGGAACTACAACTAGTTTCTGCTCAGAGCATGCTCAGTGTGAAACATTTGCATCTACAGCGTTGACTCGGGAAAAGTTTGTATGTCTGCGCATAAAACTTACCTACACAATGCAGTACACTCCTAAACCATACGTAAATCTTTCCCTCACTGCCACTGCATATTTACTGGAGCATAGCTACAGATTGTAACAGAGTTTTGCTGACACGCAAACAATAACATTGATTATAAAGGAAACACTAATTCAGAGAGAAGCTTTTGAATGACTTCTCAGAAGAAGTTCTATTAATCATGTTTTGGATTATTTCTCCCTAAAACTTGTGGATTTTTCCATAATAAAGTAAATTAAGAGAAATGGACTTTTAGTGTGCCTCATTTGTCAGAAATGAAAAAATATCTTCCATCTGTACTGCCATCTATTACCTCCAGATGCAGTAACATATAGAATAAAATTAATTGGCTGTCCAATCATCAGTTAAATAGGTTAATCTAACATTGGCATTCCTTTTTAAAAAAAATCAGCTGCGGAAAGGTAACAAACCAAGTTCTAGAAACACTACACATAGAATTCTGTTCAGCACTACTCGTACTACAGTGTACTTTAAATTAATTCCTATTTATAAATTGAAAGAAGTGTGCATAACACAGAATAATCTAATTGGAGGTGAAGTAGAGATGTATGTTCACTATTTCGTTCTTGTTTTTTCTTCAAAAAACAAACCAAAAATAACTCAAAAGAAGGACCTAGCATGGAACAGCTTCATTAACCCTGTTCATCTATTCATTAGTCTTCAGGAAATGCCGAGACCTCAAACATTACTGCTTTATTACATCTTTACATATATCAGTAATTTTGTAAGACAACTGGAATACAGGTCATCATCTTTACCTTACTTCCCTAAAAAGTCCACTAGGTATCAAAAGCATTGCCGTTATAAAGTCCAGATATATGTTTGAATAAAAAGATTATCTATCAGCTAAGCAGGAGGATTCTCATTTTCTTTCAGAAAACTTCCATAGGATTAGTTTCTACCTCCATCCCCACAACAGTAGAGCCATCTGATGTTAAGTAAGTCTTTTTTTTGTGGTAACACACATGAGCTTTCTACCTGCATATTCACTTTAATTGCTTGAAATCATCAAGCACTATTATTTTCATTGTAGCAATGAGAATACAACTAGCACAAGAAATGGAATAGAAAGAAACTGAAAGGCTACAGGGAGGGTCAGAGCAGAGAGTTCACATAAACAAATAAATGTTTGCTGGGGAGGTTGTTTGATGAGGGGGGTGTTGCTGGGGGGGGGGGGGGGGGTGGAGTGTTAGAAGAAATCACTTGACAGTTTCCCTTACATTGATCCTTTCAGCACACAAAGAGAAATAAGCGTCCTACTTAAGAAGGTTTATTAACAAACAAACAAAAACTAAAAAAGGTATCTGAAAAACAATTTTACAAAACCTATTTAAAGATCCCTGCTCTGTGGACCTTTCAAAAAAATTGGCCAGATTTTTAAAGCTGTTCATCATTTCTCTCAAGTGTTTTTAAATAACATCTTTTAAAATTAAACGTCTCGCATTCTGGCATAAATTTAGAAAACAGAACATTATGTTCACATACTTACTGCTACCAAGGTACCTAGGGAAGGAGTCGGCCACCCACCTTCTACTGCTTTGGAAACTCACAGCCTCAATGAATGATGCATCACACTCAAGAAGGATGCACAGATCACAAACAACACAGGTTTCATAAACAGAGGTCTGACCTCACAAACAATATTTCTGAAAATAAAACTAGCAAGACTTAGTTCATATAGCAAGCATCTTCTAAGGTGATATTATGATTGCTATGATGCATAACTCTTAAATTCATAAACATGTACAATACCTGGAGAAGACTTTCTATAGCATGAAAGCCACGAATTAAATTCAAAGCCCCACATAACAGACTAAGCACAAATGAGACAATCCCTGGCAGAGTCACAGGTTCCAGACGCTGATGAGGAGCTGCAAAGCAAAAGATTGAAAAAAAGATATCAAAGGTCAAAGCAATGTCTTTAGAAATTTAGTAAAATAGTAATCTCATTTTTCAGTGGCTTCTAGCTCAAGAAGAGATCACTGAAGCAAATCGCAAAATGTCAATCTTTCTTTCTAAAAAGAAGAAACATCTTAAATATTTCAATACAAAGTTTAACAAAAGGTATACTTTCCTTCAATTCACATATATAATTGTCTTACTATATTTAGTCTTTAACTCAATACATTCAGTTTATTCAGTATGGTACTGAAGATGGCAAATGATGCACTTCCTAGTGAAATTTGTCTACAATTAGTAGCCAGCTAATAAGTCACATACTTAAGAGCTCCTCTCACAACCTCCACTCTTCGTTAACACTAATGCATTAGCAGAGCTATTGAGACTGATTTAGCTTGTTTGCTGAACGGAACACTATGAGGCAAAGCTATTACAGTCCCCTACCGTAAAAAAATACAGCCAGTGAGTGCTACCAAAGACATAAATAAAAAGACAGCTTTGAAACTAAGCTAGTATCTGTATTATAACCTTATACAGACCTTCCAGGTAGTGCTTAGAAGTCTCTTACAAAACACATTAAAATTAAAGCACATTTTCTTTCCATGCACACCCACTCTTTCGGGCTTAGCTAGGGTCACTAGTACACAACAGTTGTGTATGCTCCTCATTACTGTCCCTTTCCATAACTAATAACAGAAAGCAAATATGAAAAAACAATGCAAAACTCTTAACAGTCTAGGCAACACTGGGAAAACAATAGGACTACTGAGCCATACTTAAATCATTCTGTTCAAATCAACGAAGTGTAAAGATGCGAACAACGAGGTTAATGAACTGCAACATTAATAGAGAGGGGTGTCAATCCTGGTTGTTTGCATTGCACAGATCCAGGACAAAGGCTTTCCAAATAGTTTATGAAGCTACAGACCCTAAAGAAAAAATGACAAAAGCTATTTCACATTGATAAGCAGACAGGGCTGTCTAATTACGAGTGTGTGATAACTCAAAAATAAAACACAAGATTAGTTCAGTTAACTCATTTGTGCTGAATTTAATAGCGTAATCACTTTTTTTTTTTAAACAAAAGCATAACCCATGTTTAACTTTCAGAACCTAGTGCTTTTCTAACCGTAGTGCATATTAGAGGAACACTACCAGCAATTACTCAGTTAAGGTTAGATAAAGTATTTGCATACCAAACCATTCTTTTTCAGTGACTCGTAACTGGTTGTTTTGTTTTTAAACTGTCTCATCTAGACAGTGTCAAAAAGCTGAAGGTGTATGTGACTGTTTTTAGCCAAAAATTTAGTTACTGGTGGATAAAATTAGTTCACTGCTCTCCACACACAGCTCTCCAGACAATCTCATTTTCCCCATGTACCAGGGTAACTTTAAAACATCGTGTTAAAACAGGATTTAAAACATCTCTGAGAACCATGAGGGGAAAAGTAAAGAGTCTTGTCAGCTGAATCAAGACAGTCTATGAAGAGTCATAAAATAGTAACTTTTCTCTCTTATTAAAATATGAAAACAGTCCAAAAACTTTAAAGGACATTGCATACCACTACTGATGTCATTAAGCTCTCCGGGGCTTAATAAATTTTAGTGTTACAATCAAAGCAAAAAGTGTCATTTAAATACAAAAAAACCCCCAAAGGCAAAACCAGAAGAATGAAGGAGGAGTGTCAGAGAAGGCAGAGTAAAGGACAGCTGACCTTGAGTCAGTACATCCATAAATCTTAAAGATTATAATTGCCATATCAAAAACTCTCTAACACGAGCCAAGGATCAAATAAAGCACAAATTCTGAATAAAAATGTTGAAATTTAAATAAAAAATTAGGACATTTGGACGATGTGAGAAACTGCACTACTTGTAAGGACGTTTAATTAAAAATAAAAAGTGAGGGGAAAAAAAAAAATCAAGTACACCATCAGGCAAAAAGTAACTGATTTGAGAACTGTTCCTTTGTTGAAAAAAAGCTGAGAAAACAGTAAATTTATCTTAACCAAATAAATACCCAAAATATCACACATCAGCATGCTGTCACCCTATTTCTAATGCCTGCCAACACCTCCATTCACCTTTGAAGCAAAATTCTATCCATAATCTGCACACTTTCTGCTTCACACATTAACAATTACCCCTATTCCTTACTACACAGCACAACTTTCGCTGAAGGAAAAGGGCTGCTATTTTCAATTACTTTAACAACGTAAGAGGCCTAGCCACTAAACCTTGGATACATATCCAATTACAAGTATAAGCAAATTAACAGACAATACTTCCATCAGCATAGCCAAAACTGACGCATCAAATTCTGCTATTCTGTGTAACAAAACAGGATTTGCATCTACCTAACCTCCTACCTCTGCATGCTATCCAACTTGATTTAACATACTTAATTCACTTATAGCCAGTCACATTTTTTAACAGGACAGCATATTCAGGAAATTATGCTAGGCAAACCACATCTTTTTGTGAGAATTTGTCCTTAGAGCAAAGGAGAAACTTTGAAGTCTAGCCATCTGAGTGGGTAGCAAATATCCACAGAAAGTTCTTTTCAAGGGTGGAGAGAAGTGACGAATGTGAAGAATTAAAAAACTATTAGCAGACTTGCTAAAAAAGACACTGTTATTCAATATCATCTAAAATTTGAGGAGCTGAAGCAGCAGCAAAGTGCAAACCTCTCATAATGTACAGCCCTTTGATGGTGAGTTTCTACAGCAATTCAAGGAAGGCAGTGGATAACTGAATAGAGAGATCTATGGAATTCAGAGGGAGAATAAAGTTAAAAGTAACTGAAAGAAGGAAAAAAGTGGAAGAAAGTCGATACGGAAAGAAAAGAGGACAATAGAACTGCTTCTGTAAGACAAGCTGTGGAGAGGTAAGTGAAAATATTGTTTAATTTTACTTTATAGTATAAAGGAAAATGGCCCTTATGCATTTCAATTTAGGCCCATGTGATCTTCCAACACTTTTACTCAGAAAAGTGATAAAAACCTCATCTCCTACTACATGGACAACTTTAAAAATACAGCCAATTTTGATATAGGTAGAATTCTCTCATGCTTATTGTTTTTTTCTTTTTCCAACCGCAGGTAGCTTGAATCTAGACAATTTTCAGAGTTAACCAGCTGACACTTCTGCCACCATAACTTCTTCCACAAGCCAGGATTACATTGGAACATTAAGAGGTAACAACAATGTAGGCATCAAAAGTGGCCAAAGAATGTGATCACAGCATTACATACCTTTAAAAACAGCACACACATATAAGCAGTAGATAAGTAAAGGCACATACAGTGCTGCTTAAAAGATTCCACTCTTCTTGGGGTTGGACTAGATGACCTCCAGAGGTCCCTTCCAACCCCTACCATTCTGTGATTCTAAACAATTTAAACATCTTTGCACACTTCCTTTATTAATTTTCCAGAATCTCTCTCTAATACTGTTAAATTAATGTGGCAAGAATATACAAAATTGCTATTATTAACATTGTACACAAGGCACTTATTTTAGAGAGTACATCCTTTAGCCAGCACAGCTCTTTGGATTTTCACCATCACAGATGCTTCCTAAAGTGATGTTTCTCCCTCCAGCTGCTCCACTCATGACACTGTGCTCTTAGCTTATGTCATCATTGAGTCTTACTGGGCAGAAATAATCAAAATTTTCATAAATCTTAAAAGGTCAGAAAAAGAAAGAAGATCATCTTGTTAAGCGCTCATCATCATTTGCTTATTTCCATGTAGATTTTTTTTTTCTTTCAATAAAGCAGTGCATTGAATAGACCCATTTCTCTCTCAGAGTGCCTTGGGAAGACACGCACGTTGAGCAGGGGACAAAACAGACATCTAAGCTAAAATATATGTAAGGTCATGGCAGCTTTATACTTTAAGAATATCATGGTGAAAAAGCTTTTTTCAAAGAAAAAAAAAAAAAACAAAGATTAATTCTACTACCCTGCACCTGTCCCATTTAAGGATTCCAAAACAAAAGTCTGAAACTTACCTGCAGATATCTTACCAGTACCCTTATATTCTGACGCAGATAAATGTGCGAACCCATTAGCTGAACCAAGTTCTGACATGGAAATTTGATAAGGTGGTCTCAGTTTGATTTCTGTCTGCATGTCAGCAAGATTCATCTTTGTTGACAAAGAACGTGTGTTGTTGTATCTCTGTTTGGTCCTCTGAATGAAATTATCTGTGTAAAATTTAAAATAAAAAGGTATACCCTTATGGACTTCTGTTAATTAAATAATCCAAGACCATGCAGGTTTATGTACTACATACTTCACAAATTGAAATATATCATTTGAAATGCTTGCATTTATCTTGGAATTTTATACTATTTCTGTTTTGTGACTAATATATCATGGGCTATTTAATTCTGCGGTAAAAAAAAAAATAAGCTCTAGAAATCTAATTACTTAATAACTGTGAATAAACTAATGACTTTTCACTGCATGAGACTGCATGCGTTGCTAATATAATGGATTTACCGCACTTATGCTAGCTTTTCCATTCGTTTAGTAAATATTCTTACGAAAAAATGAACTCCAGCATTCAAGTATCAACTTACTTGAGTATGAAACATGCTTGCAAAATATTCAGGTGGAGAAAATGAATACCGTATTATACGGACAAAGACTGTAACAGATCTACACTGTAGCTTAACAACTAGTAAAACAAAGAAGGCACTGGGGAAAAAAAAGTGTTCATAGAAATCTTCATAAGGAAGACAACAAGGTTATATAGAAATTGTTAAAAATTGCCTGATTGAATTATAGACAGGAATTAACCAACTGGAATATCTTCCCCCATATTTCCAAAACTGCAGTTCTTTTTGCTCTAATGCATTATATAAGAATATTTAACATAACTGCCTAACATACAGTATTAAAGCCACAAATACTAATGGAATCCATAACAGCTGTTATCTGGTATACATGAGACTAGCTGCATTTGGAGATTACATGACAGAAGATTAAATGCTTCTAAACATGAAATTGTAATTTTTTACTTGAGAAATTTATGAAGCCCAATGCCTTTACAGGTTAAGCATTTCAACAGGTACAAAGTCAAACAACTCCTAGTACTATTAACTAGGAGAAGATGAACTCCAGATTTGGTCACACAAGGCTTAAATCAAAACCTACTGGAATGAACAGAAAGATTATAAACAAGTTTGGATAAAACTCTAGTAGCCTAATTTAATGCCCACAGAAGTATTTCTTTCTTGACTCTAACAGGAGTTACATCAGATTCTAAATCCACTTGAAATATGGACATTTTTGTTTTGTGTACATTAAGTTGCACATCTATTTAAATAGTCATTTGTCTTAGTGTGAGAATCAAGGAAAAAAGTCAGATCCTTACCAAACTCTATAAAACAGTACGGTCTGACAGCAGTATTTGTCTTCATCATATTGTAGGTAGTGATGAACTCTTTCTGAAGCTCATCCAGGAAGCAGAAAGCCAGGACACTGGGATAATTTTCAGTACACAACATCATATAGCTTACTCCCAGAGAACTGATAAAGCTGTAATTGAAACAAATTCAAAATTTCAAATTTAAATCCAGGCAATTCGCTGCTTCACTAGTCTGATCTCATAATCAGAAAAGCAAAAACTGCTCTGGGCTAGCAAAGGAATTAACGCTTACTGAAAAGTCTAATGCTATTCTGGAAGAAAAACAATTTACTTTTAGGCAATGTTTTACCTTAACACCTCACTGTACAATCATATGAGAAGCTGTGTTATACATATATGTGTATGTATATATATGTGTGTGTGTGTTTACATATGTACACACCCTCACATACATGGAATAGAAAATAACATAAAGCTTTTGGGACACAGAAACACAGGAGGTTTGTCCCATAATAGCTTTGCATTCATCTCAAATGCAGAATATGTGATCTGGTGCATCCTAAAAATGCAAAACCTTCTCTTCAGATTGGGGCGGGGGGGGGGGGGGGGGGGGGGGCAGTTGGTTCTTTCTAAAATATGTGAGGAAATAAAACTGTTCTGTAGAATACAGGATTCATCGTTCTCCAAAGATAGCTGCAAGGATGACCAGAGATGACAAAAATGAAATTAGAAAGGGACAGTTTTGAATACCCGTATCTCCACTGCACTTAGGCAGTTCACATTTCCATGACACATTCAAATTTGTTCAAAATCTTAGTCCATGCTGGGCCTAACCCTGAGAAATGCTCGAAACTCACATATACCAATGGGAGACAGAGAAGGCTGAGCACTTTCTAGGATCATTCAGGTGGTATACTGCTCCCCTATTGGAACTTCTACCTTGCTGTCAACATATTTGCTGGGCGTTAGGATAAAATCACTCATCTCCTTTAAAACAGTGTATCTAAATTAGAATCAGAATTTAGCTCAGCTAAAGTGCAACTGAATTACCAACTATGCACAGATGCACCGAGTTACCAATACTAAGGAGACAGGTCACATATAAAGCAAAATTCTCAGTAAACAATAGATTCAAAGAATTATTTCACAATAATCCAATTGTTGTGCTGCAAACAGGAGGGAAAAAAAGAGCATCTTCTGAATTATTATTTAATCAGTGTTGACATGCAGGTATACTATCAAATTGACTAGCTCCAAAAATTTAGGAATTGTTATTAAAAAAAAAGAAGAAGTCAAAACACCAAAGGGTGAAGAGAAAACAAAAGGCATCGGTGTGAAAGTGCTGGATGGAGCAGTAGGATAGGTAGGCTCCACTCAACCATTCAAGACTTTATTACACACTGCCTCCACACTAGAAAAATCATTCCCACCCTTCCTGCCCCCTCACTCCTTGTGTGCCATATAAAATAATTATTGAGTTATGCTTAGTTTTTAGGGCATGTTTTCTCTGAAATCAACAGAAACCCTGAAGGCACAATAAAAGGGCCTAAGTCCGTAAGATCCTAACCACAAGTTTTCAGTAATACTGGGTTATGGAAGTATTTGGGTACTTTTTAAAATTTTTGTAGACTAAAAAGAGAAAACAAATGAATACTAGTTGAACTAGCATGATGAAGAATAAGTCTGGTCATTTTCATGCAAGAAACAACCTTGAAATGTAAAGAAGTATTTCTAGTAGGTCAAGAACTTTGATATTTATAAAAATACTGTCTATTTCAAACTAGAACTTCCACAAAAGTTTGAGTAGGTTTAAAATCTTTCTACAATTTCTCAATTTTAAATTTCTGATACATAAATACTGCCCAGAATTAATCTGTTTGACTAATCATTTCTAATGTGAACTGTTAACTTTTTAACTTACAGACAGATGCAACCCAGGATGTCACAAATATATAAAAGAGAAGTCTTACTTTATAGTATACTGTCCAGTTTTCAGAGTACATCTATCAGGAAGCTGAGAAAGTTTCTTTGAGAGCATTTTAAAATATTTTCTACATTCTTGCATTCCCGTGCTCTGGTCATAATCAGTAGATGCAGACAGTGGGAGTCCATCCCTCACACGGACCACAGAGGCAGATAAAATCATAGACATTGCCAACAGAGTTAACGACAACCTACAACAAAACACAAATCAGGAGGAATCAGAATTAAGGTAAAAGCAAAACCAATGGAGTCAACTGTGATTAATCAAACTTTCCAAGCTTAAAAGCCCTGGGCTTAGGCTTAAAACTGGGCACAGGGAGGATTTTCCACTATAACTCAGTTGGGTCCTAACTGAGTAGGACCTATTAGTCTACACGAACCACAAAGCAGCACCACATCTAAGGTGACATTTTCAAATATGTTTATCTGAACTGCCATAAATCCTACCTAGAGATACTTGTGGAGACTGAAACGCTATTACTTAGCCTCTAGTACTACTGTAGCACTTGCACCCTTCAAGCTGTGAGTCTTCTTGTTTAGTGAGACAACAATTATAGCCTAAACAAACAAGAATAATAGCTGGAAAGGAAAAACGTGTACTGTAAAGATATGCCAGATGAAAAAGTGATCCAGGTCTTGATCAAGCAATAATATTAGTGTGCTTTCATGAAACCGTGTCACTGAGTACCCTGACAGACAGAGACTTACACAACTTATGTACTATCAAATAGCAAATCAAGGAATCGGGACAGCAAGGAATGTAATCCAGCTCTCCCAACTCAAAACAGAATTTCTTAAACATGAAATATTTTTTTTTCTTATCTGGGCCTCCATTTTCTTTAAATCTGCAAAACGTGTCTATCAGTATTACACAAATACTGAGGAGGTTGAAATGGTGCTTGCAAAGCCTACGTGCTTTTACAGTATTTAATTTTCAAAGCATAATAATTAAAGCTTTGTGGAATATAGTCACTTAAAGAAAAAGTTGTATATTTAAACATTTCTTCATCAAAAGGAGAAAATTTATAGCAGGCATTTAACAGTATAAACACATAGCCTGCAGACAATCTTTCAAGACTGAAGACACATTTTTTAAAACCTTCAAGTTCTTCAAACCTTACGTTAAATCAAAACATCCAAAAGTTTAGCAAGACAAGCATTAAAAGAAGGATTACTTATCTGCTAAGTATCAGTACATAAGTTTGTCCTCTTAGAAGTGGGCGAACTGCTAGAATTTATATGAAGCCAAAAGCAAACACTTCCTAAACTCTTAACACTGCTCTGCAGACTCCTACCACATACTACACCTATCACTTAAGAGATTATGAAAAAATAGATTTTTGCCTCCCTCAGACGATGCTACTCAAGTTCCGTACAGTCACAAACTGAAAAAGAAAACAGATTTCCGAATACAGTTGAAATATGGTTTCGTGTGCAATATTGACATGTTTCCAGCACCTTTCATACTATGACATTAAAGGTGCTTTACAAGCCTTAGCAACTGAAGGACTGTATTCTGAAAAGTTAGGAATCTGAACTTTCCCAAAATAGCACTGCCTCGTCATAAAAGAGAGGAAATAGCTATTTTTCCCTGAACTCACCTATTTCCCACTACCCAAAGGTTATATATACATCAGGATACTTATTTAATAATAATCAATATTCAGGTTTTTCAAGCATCTTTACTTTTCAGAGATAAAGAGGCATATAATAATGAAAACATTGAAAATGCGTGGTTTTCAGATTAAGAAATTCAGCTTCATCAGCAGCGAAACTTCAACCTGCTTTGAGATGCATCATATTAGCTAAACAAATTCCAAATCAATACCCTTCTAATTTTACTTGTATAGCGTATCAGACTTGCACCAAAGTCAACAGCAGCAGAAGCCACTGTTGACTGCAGTCTGCTGAATACCTCTGGGCTTTTATCAGGTACGCTTGTTATTTCTGCACTTCACTACAGAATTCCCTACTGTACAAAGTGCTTTGATCAGCTGGACATAAAAACAGAAAACAAAACGACTTTAGGACTTACTCTAGATTAGCTTGCTGGAGTGAAGCATTCTAGAAATTAAACCTGTGGTTCTAGAAACTTTTACTTATCTCTATTTGAGTTCATGCACGTGCTCCCAGCAGGACAATGCACAGGGAATGTACACGGCACCCGTTTTCTTAACTATGCTGCTAACCATATAACCATTGCAGAGGAGCTTTAAATTGTAATGGTTCTCCAAAATAATCACCTCTAACACTTGGAACTCAATCTTGAAAGAGACTTCTGGGAGCTATATCGACATCAATATAAGAACAATGATGTGATAGCAAAGTTGAAAATTCCCCTCATTAACTTACTTGCACAAAATGTAATTTCATGGATCTGCATTTCCTCTGATGAAGCAAATAACTTCATTAGCACCTAACGTGAAGAAAGCAACATAGCTCCATGTCCTGTTTTAGCAAAAGGTAGTGAATAGGACAGCACTGCAGGAGAAACTCAGAATCCTGTAGCCAGTTCTCAGAAGGAAAAATATTGTTCTGTTCATTTTTTAAATGATCTTGACCGTTAAAGTTCATGTTGAGCTATCTGATGAGATAAGAACAAACAGAAAAAGTTAATAAATGTATTTACTGGCTAACAATATTCTTCAGTGATTTTTGTGAGGGCACGCTTATCGGAAAGGCCTGAACACACCCCAGGGAGATTACTCAGAGGTACTCAAGTAAAAAGAAAACCAGAATAATAGAAATACCAAAATGTTTCTATGTTCTTCAAGTGAAGTTGAGGAAGTCCCATCACTTCAGCCATTTAAAATGGGAAAATATGTATCCGTCTGTACAGTACATGAGTAACTCAGGGTAACGCAACCTTTGGCTCTGAATCCCATCATTCACCTCATACACTAAGTTTAATTAATCTATAATCTCCTCTGATCAGAAACCTGAACACTTCAGGAACATAATACAACAGAACCACAGCTGTACTCCCAAAGCATTAAGATTTTCAATATTCAATCTAACAATAGCTGCTTTACTACAACTAAGGACAAAGAATCTAAACGTCGCTAACAACAGCATGTATGTACAGACAACAGACAAAGTAAAGGATGAAGACCCCTTTAGAGGTATTCTTTCAATTTTTATGTCTATTCTACGTGTAAATAAATATTTGCATAAACCTAGAACAAAAACAGTTACTTTCTTCAAGACTCCTACTTATATTTAGAGAAACTGGTGTCTCTCTAACAGAAGATAAGCCTCCATTAAAACCTGCCAATTCTCTTCGTGTACTATGATATTGCACATGGTAAAAATTACACGCACAGTCTTAAGATCACCAGTCAACCAGGTTTTTTTATCATCACCTTAAAAACCCATCCAGTGAAAACAGGTACTTTTTCCTTAGCTTCCCAACAGCAGAATCAGAAAGCTATCTAAAAAGTGAAGCTAGTAAAAGAAAATCGCTTTGGTTGCAAGATCACACATATGTACAGAGATGTGTAATACAAATACTGTAACAAAACATTCAGCCTTACTTGAAAACGTATTAATATAGAAAAAAGTCTACTAAATCTTCAAAATGAAAAAGTACTTCACACAGCTCTCAAAACAATAAGGCCCTACAGAAGGAGCCGAGTGGCAAATTTGATAGAGACTTATACAGGTAGAGATTGAAGAAAGAACATTAAAGATATGGTAGTGTTTTTAGAACTATCTTTAAATGTCTTTTTAAAACATCTATTCAAAACTGCACAAAGTAATTAACCATACCATTACAAATCTCATAGGTTCTCCTCTAAAAATGCTATATCCATCAAATACATGAAGATGACAAAAGACTTCACTTCCACTACAAATGATCTATAAATCCACTACAGGTAGATAGAAATGAACAGGGCTTGGGTTCGCTATCTCATTCTATGACAGAACTGAGGAGCATCGAATCCAACCAGCAGTTGTTAGGCTCACGGGTACCATAGATGATTCTTCACAAAACACGCAGTTAGCCAGCGGAACTCCTGGTCACAGGATGTTGTTGATACTAAAACATTACGTGAATTCACAAGGCAAGTGGAAAAGTTCACAAAAAACTACAAGGGTTCTTAAAACTAAAACACTAGCCCCTTTGTTCAGCAAGATTCTGACCTCCAAATGATGACCAACAGGGAGAATACACCATGGAAGCATCACTCCATGCTTGCGCTATTCTTACATTTCCCTGTGTGCATCTGCTTCTGGCCCATCTTTATGGACTTCCCCTTACACTGACACTTCACAGTCCTCCCTACAAACGAGGACTGGGAGAACTCATGGAAAAGAGGAACATGGAGAAAGCTGACCACAAACAGGTAAGAGTCAACTGGAACGCTCATTCCTCTGTTACTGCACCATCCCTAATTCATTATACGATTATACATATGTCAACCTCCACTGCTTTCACAAAAAGGAATTATCACATGTGGCTTCAGTTCCATTTCCTCCCATGAGCAGGAAAACTCAGATGATGGAAACCTGAGCCTGTTTTACTGCACTTTTTTTTTTTTGAAGACAGATTCAATTATCATCTCATTTGTGTGTTATGATGGCACTTGGTCCTGAGGCAGCATCTAGAAAAGTCCTAGAAAGCGGTATAGGTTCCAGTCTTCCTTTGGAACAAACTGGCCTTCCAATTTGTGATCTGACAATAATTGTTTTATACCTATCTGACATATTTTCATAATTTTTTTTACAAGTAAGTGTTTGAAAGTGATCTGTGAATATGGTTTGCTCAGGATACTTCAATTTTTTAAAAACAGCCTAGCGTCACAAAAATGAAGGAGCTTCTAAGTAGATCTAGTGTAACAGCAAGCCTACCCTCCTGCACCTGCTGCCCTTCAGCACCAACTTAATCAAGGCATTTCTTGCCAGGAAGTCTGCCTCTCATGGTAACCTTCCATAAAATACAAAATTGGGAACCGGTTGCAAGCTGCACACCTGCCTGATGCAGAATGAAGATGCAGTTCCTGTGCTTACTTCAAGTGTACACAATAGTGTTGGACAATTTACTGTCCCCGCTTTTGAGGGTTGTGACAGCTGCATTACGCAGGCAGGAGTCTTAATTTTTCCACTCAACAGCATACTTCAGAAATCCGTATTAGAAACTAAAGCACTACAGAAGGACACAACAAATAAAGCTTTGACATCATCAGGTATGATCAGACAAGGAAATAATCCTAAACCACTAGCCCACATAACCCTTCCCATAAAGCAGAGGAAAAACAGACTTTGGAAACAGAAGCAAGATTCTGAAAAAGGGAACAGAACAAGTTGTATCCCAAAGTTCGGGAACTTGACCCTTCCATCTACCACCTACTTACATGGCAGCTTCGACGGGACCAGTTGCACTATTTGCAATGGCAGCCAAATAGTGCGGGAAGAGGTAACGTGTTTACTCACTTGACCAGCTTCGCACTGCTTTAGATCGCAAAACTTTACATAAAAACGTTGATGCCCACACAGCCAGGCAGGAGGGCGACAGATCCCCGCTACAACCGGCTTCTGCGAGGGAACGACACTAACGGAGAGGCCCGCGCTGCCGCCGCCGGCCTCCGGCACCCGGCCCGCCCGCTGCCCCCGCGCTCGCGGCCAGGCGCAAACCTCGAGCGACAAAGCTGGAGGCAGCCGGTGCCGGGGGAACCGCCGGCGCCCCTCTCTCATCCCGGCTGACGAGCAAACGCAGGCGACCCCGCGGCTCCAGCGGCCCGGCTGCCACCCTCTAGCGCACGGCAGCCCCGGCTGGGCGGCGGCCCGGAAGGCGGAGAAACCGGTGACAAGTCGCTTCGCTTCGCAGGACCAGACCCGCGCCCACGCCGGGAGCCCTGCGGTGCCTCGGCAGCCAGAGGGGGCTGGAGGCTCCCGGGCCTGGAGCCGAAAGGGGAAGGCAGGCGGCAACCGAGACCCCGGCCCGGGGAGACCGGGCAGACGCAGGGCCCTGCGGCAGCGCCTCCCAGCACCGTCCCGTCCCTCGCCCTCCCTCACGCCGGCAGGCCCCGGGCGGCGGGCAGGCCCCGGGCAGGCCCCGTCGCCTGGCAGCGGCACCGCGGGGGAGGGGCTGGAGCTACCTGGCTCACCGGAGCGGAACAGCGGCACCGGCGCTCGGCCACGGCGGCCGCCTCCCGCCAGGCATTGTGGGTACTGGCCACGTCTGCCCCGCGCCCCCCCCGCCGGCGGGGGAGCGCCCCTCACGTGATGCGGACGCGGACGCGCCATTGCTCCGCGGGCGGCGCGGGGCGGGGTCGGGGCGTCGCTATGGCGACACGGCGGGGCCGGGCCTGCCTTGGGGGGCTCCGCGTCCGCGGCTGCTCCCGCTTCCTCGGGGGGCTCTTGGGCGCAGCCGGCGGGGGCCCTCGAGATTGTGGGGCGGCGCCGGTGCTGCGTCTGAGGCGCCGTTTCCTCAGGCACGGGCGCCCTGAGGAGAAGCGGGTGCCTCCCCCACCCCGCGGTGGGTCCCGTTCCGTTAAGGTGGCGTCGCTGCACGCGGGCCTGCCGCCGCTCCGAACAGGGCTGCCCGGTTAACCCTCAGCGCCTCTTTGAACGTTGTCCCCACGCCGGCTGGCGTGCTGGGCTGCCGGGCTTGGGTTTCTGGCCCTTGGTCGAACGGGTTGAAGCATCTGATGCTGCTCCTGTTGCAGAAAGCCCCCAGTGCGTCGGGGTGGGGAGGCAGCCTTGCTATTGCTAGCTCTCTGCTTCTCGTGTTTGGCTAATTCTTAATTAGCCTAGTTTTCCAAAGAAATAAGGTTTTGTAATTGTCCTCTTTGGGTTCTTCTGTGTGATAACGTTTAACTGTAGTTGGCCAATTTCCACCAGGTTTAATGGGTGCATATAGAACTTGGCATATGCTTGATGCTGTATAAATACTATGTGTTATGTGTTTTCTGAAGGGGCAGCAGGCGTGACTGCCGATGGGGAGGATGTACGATGGTGACAGAGTTGTCACCAGAAAAAGTGCACTGAGATGACACCAGCTGCCAGACTAATTTCACTCATTTCCAGACAAATCAACTGGGCATGTTTCGACAATAAATGACAATACAAAAATGAAAGTTTGCAAATCTCATTAGTAATCCCAAAGTGAGGTTCCTATTTTAAAACTACTTTCTTTACCGATACAAGAATAATTTTCTCCCTGTATTGCTCTTCAACTTTGCTGTTTTCCTACCGTATCATACAGTTTTAGTCTGTTTACTCAGATCTCAAATGAAAACAGCTTATTTCCATGCTAATGCCTTTTAATTTCTCCTTCCATCTGTTACTACTTCAGTATCCAAGTGCTTGTAGCATTGCCAAGAGTGTTGGGGTAGAGGTAATATACCTCGCACTCTGGACTTTCGGGCTCTGCTGAGCTTCGCTCAGGAGCAAGGTAATCAGGAGGACGGCACTGAAGCGCATTAATGCTCTCCAAACTCAAGTCTGCCTTCTCTAAGCAGCATAAACGATTTTAAGCGGACACCTATGGCAACCCCAGATAGCAGTGGGGTATCCCCTCGCTCCCTACCCCTGAGATAGTGTCTGTGAATGCCAGTGTTCCAGGTGTGGTAAAATGATCTCTTGGATCTTACCACCAGGTGTAAGTTGCTATTGCTGGAGATTAATTTCGCGCTTTCAGCCTCCAGGGTTTCTCCTCTGTGCTTCAAGCAAAGCTCAGCCAAGCTGAGGCATCAAGCTCTCTGTGTCAAATGAGGCTGCAGCGAGGGGTACAAGGTTAAGTATGGCCATGGAGTTGAGTAACAGAGGGGGAGGGAAGACTGGCAAAAAGAGAAAAATTGTTTTCAGAGGAGGCTCAAAATGAGACAGAAGCGGTGGGGCGAGGGGTCAGGAGGCGCGGGTGGCATGGAGATGCGGGAGAGGAGGGCAGGTGCGGGGGAGCAGAGGGGCCACTGCAGGAGAGGTCACCCGCAGCTGCTTGGTGAGGTAGTTTTGCTCTGACCATAAAAGCAGGAGGGAAAAAGTGAAATCCTGGAGACCACAGGAGAAAACCCTTTTCTGAGTATCCTTCTCACGGTGAAAGCTGGTTGCTGGGGGGAACTGCCAAAAACGTGCACCCGAGCAAGTCTTGCTTAAGCCTCGCAAGGGAGGGAGGGTCTGCGTGTTTGAAGCAGCACCTTTGCGTCTCCACGTTAGTATCTTGGCCTGTCAGGAAGAAACTATGTTCCCTGTCAGGCTTGTGTAGAGCTGAGCACAGGAACATCTCAATCCTGACTGACTAGGCACAACTGTAGCATATGTTTGGAAGATGATACACTAATCTAAATAATTTTCAGAGAGTCCTTATCCTGTATAAACAGTATTACAAGCTGCTACACAATTTAACAGCTTATGATAGCATCTACTATAATGCTGAGAAGTAGTGATTACTTAATTAGAGGCTGCCTAAAGGTTTGTGATAAGTGCATACGTGTGTAATTTTAATTTTTCTAGTTCTTCTCAACTGTTTATCTTTCAACCCTAAAATTCTCTTGACCTTTTGTAAATGTTTTGAAGGAAAAAAGATAAGCATTTGTCATTTACATAAACAGGACTTCAAAAATTATATACACATCTATTAGTTAAAACTTACACATTCCTAGGGAAAAAAACATAGTATTCTTTATTTTCAGGTGAACCTGGCCCCAAGAAGTTAAATGAATTGCACAAGGTCTCTGAGGGAGGTAGTGGCAGAGTCAGAAGTGGGGTTACAGCTCCAGTGCTCCCAGCTCTCATGGTGAACTTAAATCATACCTGTTATTCAAGAATTTGCATGGCTAACAAGCCATTTACACTTAAAATAGCTTTTTTTCTTGTCCCCTAAGACACAGAAGCAGTGAAACATTGTCAGAGGGGCACCACGCAGTGAATAGATTAGTGAAAGCTGCAGCCAGAGGTAAAACTGAGATTCGTAAGAAGTAAATCCGGTGCGTGCAAAGGGAAACCAAAGTGGAGGAATGTAGGTGTTCCAAAAGGAGGAGAAGAGGTGGAGTACGAGACAGGGTACGGACAGCGTCAGAGGTTGAGGAGACAGCTGGGCGGGAAGGACTGGTGCCAAAGAAGTCCCTGTGGTGTCAGACCCCTCAGAGCTGACAGCGAGGTGCGTCTTCATGAGTACAGGAAAATATCGAAGCCATGCGCTTGCTTAATCTGTCCTCAGGCAGCTGAAGACAAAACCCAACAGCAAACACGTGGAGACAAGTTAGGACGGGATTTATCTCACCGAAGTTTAATGATCTGGAAATTGCCCACTGTGAAGCTCTTTGTTGCTATTTCTCCTCAGTCACTGCAGGGGGAGCAGACATGTCCAGCCGTGTTTATACGCTTTGGTTTTAGAGGACTAAAGGTAGGGAAGACAAACCCTTAGGCTCTGTCCACTGGATTTAAACACAACTTTTAAATCGAATTTTCCGGTGGAAAAATATCCAGCCTGAAGAACTGGCAGTAGTTGTGCTCTTCGGTGATGGAGGCACAGGAGCAGCACAGAGGTAAAGGTCTGAAAAGACCCTCAGAAGGTCAATCAGAAAATTCAACTTCAGTTTTCTTTGCAGCAAATTAAACTGTGGAACATAGCAGATTGCTGATCCATTTCGTAACTCATTTTTACAGGGAAAATAAAAGCCTTCTCTGATTTAGACTAATTAAAGCCAGCGCCTTTCATCTTTTTTAAAAAAAAAACCCTTTTGTTTACTGAACATCTTTATAATTCTGTTGCTCCTTTCTCTGGATTTTTTTTACTTACATCTTTCTTAAAGGTTGGTTCTTGAAGCAGGAGGTACTATTCAAGCTGGGGCTTTAGCTGGAAACCAGACTAATAACCCATTAGTGTGCTTCCTGTTTCTTGGATGGTAATGCCAATTCCCGTGAAAAAACAGGTATGTTGAATCAGTGAATTTATGTTGAGTGCAGCCCAGCTTCATCACGAGTGCTTAAAACTCCGAATCAGGCTCCTGAAATCATGGCGCTGGCTAAGAACCCATGAGTTTCTAACAATTCTACACTAAAAAAATTGCATTTGATTTTAGAGGTTTTAGAGAAACCTGCGTCCATAATCACAAGAGCTAAAATTATATTCATTGGAATGAACTGTTCTTGCTAACACGGCATCAGCAGAAGTGTAAGCAAGGTCATAAAAATCAGCAGCAGAATATCCAGTTTATTTCCTTGCTTCTCTTTTTTAAAAGACTTCTCTGCTGATTCAGTCATAAGGGCCTGTGCTGGGCAGAAGAGTTTCCTTCATGGAACAATAGTGTTTAATTGTCAAGGGCTTTACAAGTCTGGAGCCACCTTGTAATGTCACATAAAGTATCTCACTGGTAATAAATGCAGATGTTAGAACAAAATACGGCATTATCCCAATGGCTCTTGTTGCAGCAGGGCCCAGCATGATCTCCTGCGTAAAGAACATCATATTTCTGAAAAGTAATCTTCACGCTGCATCTCAATTCGTTTGAAAAGCAACATGTTGTTAATGCATTTTTATTTACAGGGCCATCAGCATTGTGGGCTTATGGAAATAACACCAAGTGAGCTCTTCTGATGATTGTGTCCCAAGCCATTCCAAAGTAACGCTCTCTCTTTGGGGCTTTTCCGCTTACTTTATTCCCTCTCTGGTAGAAGCAGCTGATCTGGAAAGCCACGTGAATATACCCATAGTACACATAATCCCTTTAGTTCCCTACATGACTGTAATTGAACACATGGCAGACTTTGTTTGTATTTAAATATTTTCATAGAAGGGAAAGTCATTCCAAGTTGATCACTTCATGAGGCCAAAAATTTCATTAGGAGCCATTTAAACAATTACAATAAATAAGAAAATCGTTATTTGCTAGTACAGTGGTGCCGTAAACACCATCATTTATGTTCCAAGAACTCTTGAGCCCTAAAGAAATTTGTCTTTGTTTATGGTAATAGCCACAACAAACTTATTTGAGTAAGAAACAAAACACATATGGCTTTGTAATCCACAGTTAGGATGTTCTATTTGAAATTTAATTCAGAAGGATAGAAAGGTTTCTTAGGACTGAAGGGATTATTAGGTACTGTAATATCTAATAAGATTATAAGATGGAGGCTGTAGCTCACTATAATAGAAACCCGCTAAGACCCTATAGGAATATACTAAGATATAGGACCGGCAGGACTTTCTGGGTTATCAAACCCAGTCCCCAGGTACTGCAGGCAACTGGATCACATAATCCATTTAATACGTTTTGTGAGCTTCACGTTAAAACTAGGTATGGTTTTGGCCCTATAGTTTTTACACCCTCTCTAGGCAGGTGGATAAAGAACACTTAATTGATAGCTTAAATTATTCATGGCCAATTTCTACCCGCTTGTTCATACGCCAAGATTGCCTACCTTTAATATTTCCCCTGCCTGATGTATTTACAAAGAGCAGTCAAACCACACCTCAGCCTTCAGCTGCTAGGCGAAACGAGCCGTGTACGCACACTTTCCTTTCATAAGAGGTTCTCCAGTCCCCTCATCATCTTTTCAGCCCTTTTCCTGCAGATTTCTTTCCACTTTCCTGCAGATTTCTTTCCGCTGTTAGCTCTCCAGCTACTTCTGTGGCCTCACTCTTCAAGGACGTTTAGTTCTTGCTGTGTGATGTTCTGACCTTTCTCTACACCGATGATACCTCCTAACTTTGTGACTTCAATACATTTTAATGATCAGACACCTCTGTTTTCCACATGGGTTATTAATGAAAATAGTAAGTAATAATCAGTCTTAAGACTTACTTTTTAGGAGCTCTGAATAATTAATTCCCTTTCAACACAGCTCAGCTTCTCTTCTTCTAACGCCGTGTCTGCCTTGCGGTTCCTCTATAAATCTCAGGCTTCTCCAGGTAGGAGATACAATTTTATACATGGCTCCTCATCAGCTACTTTATTGAAGTCCATACAGTCAGATTTCCTTTCTTTGTCTAGCTAATTAATTACTGTATCAAAGAAAGCTATTGAATTAGTCTGGTATTATCTAGCCTTAGTAAATGCCAATTCCATTTTATTCTGTTTTCCAGTGACTGTCATGACTTCTATAATTCTCTCCTCCCCCATTTTTTCCTAAAGCCCGGTGTAAAACATTGATGTACACAAAGCAAAACACATTGTGTCTTTTGAGTGAAATGCATGTTTTATTTGTCTTTGGTATAGATTAGTTATTTAAATCAATACGTATTTTTGACTAGCAGGTAGGGTTGAGCAGCAATTATAAACATATTGGATGCCTTCGCTGTATTTCACTGGCAGAAATGCGTATGCATCCTTTTTACTTTATTATGGTAAGTATTGCTAGTACCACTTTCTGAAAGGACTGGAATACAAATTCAGCAGGCTGCTCCGACTGGGACGTGGCCCCATATGGAAAAGGGTCTTTTCCTGAACAGGTTTTCAGTCCAACTCATACATGATACATGTTGCAGAAAATGTGAGGACAACATGTACAGTGACTGGACTTCTAAGGTGATCACTGGTATTGGGTATGGAAGAAATGCAGGTTTTGAAGAAACAGAGAAGAGTTGGGGAGGATTTGGCTGAGAGGTACTCGATGATTGTTCCAGATAGAGATAAATTACACATGGTAGTGTCTTCTTTGTGCTTAATTTTTAATTATGTCGTGGGCAGTACACAAATTGAAAGAAGAGCTGGGAAGAAACTAAATCGAGACTTGAATTTCAAGTCCACTGCTGACCCACAGGCTCTGTGTGTCCTTGGGCAAAATGCTTGCTTGTTTTTTTTTCCTCTCACCGCCTCATCTGTAAAACAGAGATAACACTACTTCTTTTTTCCCAACCTGACTATTTACATAATAAAAGCCTTTCCATGCATTACAGTCTCTTATGTATTTGTACAGCATCTAGCATAATGAGGACCTGGATCCTAGGACTACAATACAAACAATACACAACAATTAAGATTATACATCCATCCAAAATACACCAAACGCACCTAATACTGCAGTACCTCGCCGGAGAGATATGACTTTATTACACAGTGAACTCTACTTCTGTGACTTCTGCAGTCCCTCCTTTTGTCCCGCTCTCTCACCTAAGGAAGACTCTGGCAGAGAGGTGGGTTTTATGAAAGTTAGGAGTCCTGTAGCTGTCCTTTTATTATCTCCTGCAGGGGGAAGGAGTGATGGACCCCAAAGCTCTGCATTTCTGCAAGCAGCTCTCCCGTGGCCCCATTCTCCTCCTGCTGGATCAGAGAAAGTCTGCCTTGAAGGCAGCTTGTTCTTCTCTGAAAAAGGAAAAAAGGCCTCAGCCCGCAGTGTCTTGTCCATGTTGTCACTGGGGAGGACTGTGTACCCGCTGCAGGACAGCCCAAGCACAGGGCTGTCCTTTCCTTCACTCTCTCAGTGAGCAAATCCTGAGCTCTCGGAGAGGTCTCGGTACACTCTGGGGATGCAACAGGAAACCTTGGACCTGATCACCCTGTTCCATGACCATGGGGTGGGGTACAGTAATAGGCGGCCCCTCACCAGCAACTTGGAGGCTACAGGATGGGAGCTTCATTATTATGCTGCACATTTTCCTAGGAAATGTTATCTCAGCAGTTTATGCTCAGCTTGGAAAAAGATGGCTTCCCACACCAGAATTTTTGGGAATTGGGAAACTCTGTCCTCATAACCTGTATGGCCAGAAGATGGGGACTGGGGGAGCAAAGTCCCTCCCACTGTATGAGGAGATCAGGTTCGTGACTAGCTGAGGAACCTGAACATACAGAAGTCTATGGGACCTGACGAGGTGCATCCCAGAGTCCTGAGGGAATTGGCTGATGGAGTTGCCAAGCCACTCGCCATGATATTTGAAAAGTCACAGCAGTCAGGTGGAGTCCCTGGGGACTGGAAAAAGGGAAACGTTGCACCCGTTGTTAAAAAGGGTAGGAAGGAGGAACCTGGGAACTACCAACCTGTCAGCCTCACCTCTGTGCCTGGGAAGATCATGGAACAGATCCTCCTAGAAGCTATGCTGAGGCACATGGAGGACAGGGAGGTGATAGGAGACAGCCAGCATGGCTTCACCAAGGGCAAGTTCTTTTGACATGGTCCCCTGCAACATCCTTCTCTCTAAATTGGAGATATGGATTTGATGGGTGGACTGTTCGGTGGATGAAGAATTGGATGGATGGTCACATCCAGAGGGTAGTGGTCAATGGCTCAAAGTCCAGATGGAGATTGGTGACAAGTGGTGGCCCTCAGGGTCTGTATTGGGACCAGTATCTTCATCAATGACATGGACAGTGGGATCGAGTGCACCCTCAGCAAGTTTGCGGATGACACCAAGCTGAGTGGTGCAGTGGACACGCCTGAGGGACAGGATGCCATCCAGAGGGACCTGGACAAACTCGAGAGGTGGGCCCATGTGAACCTCATGAGGTTCAACAAGGCCAAGTGCAGGGTCCTGCACCTGGGTCAGGGCAACCCCCGGTATCAATACAGGCTGTGGGATGAAGGGATCGAGAGCAGCCCTGCTGAGGAGGACTTGGGGGTACTGGTGGATGAAAACCTGGACATGAGCCAACAATGTGCGCTCGCAGCCCAGAAGGTCAACTGTATCCTGGGCTGCATCAAAAGCAGCGTGGCCAGCAGGTCGAGGGAGGTGATTCTGCCCCTCTGCTCCACTTTGGTGAGACCCCACCTGGAGTCCTGCGTCCAGCTCTGGGGCCCTCAGCACAGGAAAGACATGGACCTGTTGGAGCAAGTTCAGAGGAGGGACACAAAAATGATCAGAGGTCTGGAGCACCTCTCCTATGAAGACAGGCTGAGAGAGTTGGGCTTGTTCAGCCTGGAGAAGAGAAGGCTCCAGGGAGACCTTCTAGCAGCCTTTCAGTACCTAAAGGGGGCTTATAAGAAAGATGGGGACAGACTTTTTAGCAGGGCCTGTTGCGACAGGACAAGGGGTAATGGTTTTAAACTAAAAGAGGGGAGATTTAGACTAGATATAAGGAAGATATTTTTTACGATGAGGGTGGTGAAGCACTGGCACAGGTTGCCCAGAGAAGCTGTGGATGCCCCATCCCTGGAAACGTTCAAGGTCAGGTTGGATGGGGCTCTGAGCAACCTGATCTAGTTGAAGATGTCCCTGGTCATTGCAGTGGAGTTGGACTAGATGACCTCTAAAGGTCCCTTCCAACCCAAACTATTCATGATTCTATGATTCTATAACGCCAAAATATTGCTCTCATTGGAGGTCAAGCTGGGTCTGTGCTGTACGCCGAGAGAAAGTAAAATGGAACGTGCTTGGCTGGCCTGAGCTGGTGAATCCAGGCCTTGAGGCTGGGTTGGCTCTGCAGCTACTTGGCATGAGGAGGAGTAAAAGCATGCATAAATTAGGAGCTCTTGAGGCCAATTTCCTTGTTTTGTCCCAGAGTAACCGAGTGAGGGCACTTAATGTTTGCAGCAGTAGACCGGTCCCTCCCCATAGGCAGGTGACATTTGATAGTGCTTCCCTTGTGCTGGAAGATACAGTATTACATTAATTTAATTGTGCAGCACTGCCCGGGCTAAAAAACACAGACATTAAAAAAAAAAAATTCATTTTTTCTCCCCTCTTTCTCTTCACAAGAGTTTTTTACAAACAAAAAAGAGCAAGATAAGTGATGGTAACTGGATTATTAATAATACATAATAACCGATTAATTTAGTTTCATGTACTGTGCAAGGAAGATTGCATTGTGTTGTGGCTATTGCTGTTTTATGGGAACTGAGACTAGATATCAGGTGTCTGTTACAAATGTTTAGCGCAAAATTAAACACCCACACATACTGAAAGACCATCAACACGACAGGAAGAGTTATTCATTTTGCAAGCAGAAAAATGACAAAGCAGAGGAGTGACAAATGCTCTAGATAAATCCAGAGCTCCAATTTAATGCATGGGATAAGGACCTTTTTTCCCCAAGTAAAGACTCCCAACTCTTGCAGCATTTCTTACTTCTCGATAATTTAGCTGTGCACATATTTGGCATTTGGAGTGTGACGGATTTACACATTTGCTACCAAATGAGCTGCAAGAGCTAATCAGCTCGTGCAGAATCGCACATATTAATGAAGAAGGCTCTTCTGCATGCCTGCTATGTAGACACCCACTTAACTGGGGCACCAGAGACTAATTTGAAAAGATTTTGTTCACGTAGAAGCTTTTTTCCTATGATGAATGCTTGCAGGGAATGATGTGTTGTAGAGAGGGAGGGAGCAGTATCTGCAAAATCTGACTAAATGGTTCTCATTACTGAGTGATGGAAGAGCAATAGGAAAGATAATTTATCAGTGGCTCAAAGCTAATGAGAATAATTAGCACTGTGATGCTTTCTAAGCAAACACAGAATAACTGTTCCTTAGGGAGCACCGTTCCCCTGCGAGAGTGGCGAGTGCTCTGGGCAGCAGGACAGAGGACTTCCAGGGGCAGGAATCTTACAAACGAAGGACTAGTTCCTGCAGCTGGGTGGAAACACCCGGACATCCTCCTGCCTTTAATTATGGGCCAGCACTGGAGCTGCGATTCCCTAAATTTTGGGCTGACGCACCATTTTTTTTTTGCAGACTTCAAAAACAGCTGCAGCGGGCTGATGAATGCACAGAGTTTACAGTTCAGCTTAACACCTCGGAAACCCAGCCTGGAAATTGCTGCCTTAGATACTGAGATTTTTTGCAACATTGCATCGTACGGTGCCTGCCAAAACCTTGGCAAAAGCCAAGCCAGTCGAGGGTGCTTCGCAGGGAGTATTTCGGCGGCGCTGGTCAGCCAGGCGTTCCAGGAGTCCTGGTTGCCAGCAGATAAAATGGCACGGGGAGTCATTTCCTTTGTAGAAACACCCAGGTACCCTCCTTCCTTAATCGGTAAATAAAAGCAGGACGCACAGAGAAATCATAGCATCTTCTCACGACCAGCCAAAGCAAATAACAGGAGGAATTTTGGGTTCCAATCAGTTCCAGCGCAGAGCAGTTATGTACACAGCCAGCTGAGCCAAAGGGCTGCACACCCACGCTTCCAGCGGAGCCATGAAACGTGCGGGGATGCTGGGCTGCCCAAGGCGGAGGAAATGCCAGCCTTTGGCCCCGGCGCTCAGCACCTGCTGATAAAAGCTCATTTCCCCCCCTCTCGGTTTTCAGAATTTACTCCTGCAATCCCAGTGTACCATTACAGACCCAATCACACTTAAGTAAGCCTGTTAAATTAAAATGAGGTGCACGTGGACGACAGTCCCCACTCCCCTGAGCGTCGTTGTGAGCGAATGGCTTGTTTCGTAGTTTGTAATATGCAGTTGGCAGGGATTTAGTATTATTCTAGGAAATCCATACAGGCAACACTTCTTCTCTTAACATAGCACTATCAAGAATATGGAGAGTGATTTTGCTTTTTATTTTTTAAAAGAAAACAGACTGTGAAAAGATGTGTAGACTAAGTCACCACGTCTTGACTTTTCTTTTGAAAAGCAGTAAGCCTCCAAAATCAAAATCACCCATGAAGCAATTCCGTCTGAAACGAGATTCTGTCTGAAGCATTCTCTTAGAGCTTACTCATGATGGGAGTTGCATCTGCTTTTTTACTCCCAAATTAAATGCTGTAAGAACATAAACCTTACCCTCTAATCTTTTTTGACCATTAATATCAATCTATCTTTGTGGATGACTATTGAGAGCATTTTAAGTCAACAAGATTTGGGGATGTAATTTGGCCTGGGTGGGAGTTTAGAAAAATTCCCAAGGCTGTTTCACCCAACTGCAACCAGTTAGGAGGGGCTTGGGGGTCAATGGGGCTATCAGATCCAGAATGCAGTTTTACAGAGGGAGGAAAGAGGAGAGGGAGATTGGCTAGGTTGGTTTTCTCGGTTCAGATTG
Source organism: Phoenicopterus ruber ruber (assembly GCA_009819775.1). NCBI lineage: Eukaryota > Metazoa > Chordata > Aves > Phoenicopteriformes > Phoenicopteridae > Phoenicopterus > Phoenicopterus ruber. The sequence continues at coordinate 31,352,138 of CM020220.1, read as the reverse complement.
GAAAGCAAGTCTCTTCCAGTCTCTCTGTAGGAGTTGCTCTAGTTTGAACAAGTAAGGACGTAGTTACTGGGTCAGAGATAGATGGGTAACTCCTTTCCAACAGAAGCCAAGTTATCCTCTTGGGCTGCAGGGGACTGGGATGTAAGCTTATGCTCATCTTGGGACTCCAACCTGGGTCTCCCATATCTCAGAGTATTCACTCTCCTGGGATCTTTTCTGGGCTCCCTTTTCCCTCCCTTTGGTGGATGAAACAAAACCAACATCTCGGGCTCTTTCATTAGATGGGGCAACCATTTCCCATCCAGCTGCTACTAGTCTGCCCAAAACGCTTGGCCCTGCTACCCTTCATCTCTTGGTCCAACTACACAACAGGACTAACACAGACCTGCGGGCTATTTATATCGTGTTTAAGCCAACGCTGAGGAACAAAGCAATACACAATCCTTGCTGAGCCTCTCTGCCATGTCCACGTTTTACCCCTCCTCAACAAGACTTAATCTTCTTAGGGTTAACGCTGTAGCGGATGTCCAAGGCCTTTCAATCACACCTTAATAGGGCTGAAAGACCAAACCCATAATTGCAAGGGCAGAATCTCTGATTCACTGCAAACCATTTGTTGTCAGCAATTAAGTTTCTTGCTGATAAATGATTCATGATTTGAAAGCCCAGATTGCTCACTTTTAGCCATGGCAGAAACGCCTATGTGGTTATGAACGCCCGGGCTATGCATCTACTAGTGGGCTGCAAAGTCTGAGTGTGTGAAATGCCCAGCCGTTTAATTACGCAAAATAAGAGCTCTTACATATAAGCTACTTTTCATTCAGAGTTTGTAGAAAAAATTTGAAAAGCATTTCAATTTCAACTTGACTATACAAATATAAACATAAACTGACTTCACTAGCAAATATAAACACCATTTTTTGCTTTACTGGAGGCAACAAAATTACAACAGTGTAACTGAGATCCAGACCTGGTCTACTAATTAAACAGGCTTGGAAGCAAAGCTCCTAGCTCATGGTACACTCTAGTTCACAGTAACTAAGGCTTTTGTCAGCCATTTGATGTAATCGTTTATGGTGTTCAAACCTGTATTTTCCAAAAACCATTCAGACTATAAACCAGATGAGTCATGACCCTGTAACAGAAGGTAAATTATTCTCAAATATTTTATATTTGTGCATTAACACATGATTAGCCAAGAAAAAATGAATGCCCAAGTCCAAGAAGTAACTGACAAAAGACTGAAGGGAAAACCGAGAATCCTTAATTTTAATTTTATTATGGTGTAACCAGCTGTAAGGAATTACTGGTCTGAAGCACAGTGTGCAATTGTCCTATCCTAAACATTTACTAAAGCCTATAATTCAGAATAATCCTGACAAGTGATGTCACCATTGGCAAGCTATGATTTTTTTTTCTTTTTTTTTTTTTTTTTTTTTGAAGAAGTCTACATTTCTCAGCAATTAGCACAAACATAGGCACAGCCTATGCACAGAAATGCTCAAGCATTTCTGGAGACTGTATTTCTTTAATGCCAGCTGCTTTGACTCTGAAATCAAAAAAAAATGCAGTAAGCTCTAGACTGATCATACTTGATAGTTTGCTGGTAAGCAAAAGAATTCCCGTTTGAAGTCAAATGGCACCAATATGTATTATTCCCTAAATGCAGGGCAGAATGCTTGCTACTAACGCGAGGACAGCTTACAAGAAAGAATTACCATGATCTTATGCAAAAGTACTAAACACAACATGAAGTAACTATGCTAACAGAAAAGAAAAAAAAAACACAGTAAGAGACTTAATAAATTAAGCTACTTTCACACTAGGGTATTATGTACTACCAGGCAGCTGATTTTTTGAGTGAAGAGACTCATCAGGTGCCTAATAAGAGAAGATACTTGGCACAGCTCCATCGCCGTTCAAATTGATGTCGTGGTTAACAAGCTGGCTACCATACAAGGCCAATCAGGCTACCGGTATTCCAGATTACTCACTAACGGCTTCAGCAGCTTAACGAGTGCCAAACATACAGTGCCATGAATTGGGTGAGAGAGAGGAGGAAAAAATACCCAGGAAGGAGGTAAGATGCCATTCACCTCCTGAGCAGCACAGCACCGAGTCGTCCATTAGCACGGCCTTCACCGAGGACCCGAACTAGCAAAAGAAAATGTGACAGGCAGACTGAGGAGCAAGAGGAAGATTTCAGACCCAAGGCACAGTTCTTCACTGTAAAAAGCTGTTTTGTCCACCTGTCGAGTGCCAAGGCAGATGGAGGCCGACCCTCCACCGCCGAACACCCCGGGGTACCGCCCAGCACGCTTGGACACCGGGCTGTCCCCAGCAAAGGGCTGGTGGGCACCCGTCCTGCGTGCGCTGGCTCTTCCTAAACCACCACCAGCTACGGTCGTTCACCCAGCGGGCAAGAAGCTGAACAAGGCTGATTAATGATAAAAATACTTGTCTTTTTAAAAATTTATTTTTAGTTCAAAGTGAATCACAACTTCCTGCCCCTCCCTCTCCCCTCCTGTGAAGACATAAGTACCTCCAGATCAATGTTTGTTTTTTTTTTTAAGCATCAAGAGTGTAACACATTTCAACTGCTGCTAATACAGGTTTTACAGTGATGATTTTGTCAGAGAGAGATTGTTTATGCAACTCCGTAAAGAGCAAAAAGGAAAAATCCCACATACAAATGCCGATAAACTTTTGGAATGTAAACACGTAATATACATAATTACTGCATTATCAAAAGTATTATGTATTTATGAAAACAGTTGAACATAACACTTTCCAACACATATCTGATATGGCCCAATCATAATTTGAAGGGAGACTGCATAGCCTATAAGGGTAACTGTATACCCCTATAAGATAATCACTTCTGCCTTAATTTACAGATGCATTTGACAATATTGATGCCAAAAAAGGAGGGCTTAGTTTAATTTTACCTCTGCTGATTTTTGATACTTGGCTTAATTCACTCAATACATTCTATAAAGGTATGTAACCAGTCCTGATTTAAAGACCAGAGAGATTTAAATGAAATCAGCAGATCAGGACTGGTCAATGTTAATGTCTTCATTAACTCGGATACCTTATTTATCCCTGAGCACCTTAAAATTGTTCCCCTAAATCTCACTGAAGAACATGTAACTATTTCACAAGAATGTAAAACTGCATTTGGATAAATCTGTGTCTCACAAGTCCCATTTTCATTCACTGGTTTAAAAAAAAAAAAACCCAAAACCAAAACAAACACCACCCCCCCACACATGTCCCCTCCCCTTTGTTTTTTACATGTACTGCAATATCTTTAAAAAAAAATTCACCTTATCAAACAACATCACCTACAGACACACTACAGACTACAAAAATATTGCATAGGAGTGTCAGTGGGCATAGTCTCACAACATGAGAGAAAATGCTAAGTTTTCTTTAAAACATTATGGCAACATTCTAATTTATTTTCCTTTTAAAAATCAAGTGGTTTCACTTTATTTCAAAATTGTACAAAATGGCCATGGCTGTTTATAAAAAAAAGTCTCTGTCTTGAGAATATGTGAAGTCTCAGGTGCATTAACAAAAGACCTGGAACCATTCACAGTGCAGCGGAAAGCTTCTTTTGAGGCAGAAACTACAACTCATCCTTCTTCTTTCCTACTCTTTCATGATCTCGTTCTCTCAGGGTTCGCATGAAAGTGGTGAATCCAGACTCCTGGTTTTGAAGAAAGAAAAATAC